>JAIUCV010000003.1:59449087-60914323 GCA_026724425.1 Erythrophleum ivorense
GTAGGGAGAGGTATAGCGTATCCTACGCTCACAAGTAGGGTGTAGTTCTAGGAAGGTTCAAGAATGAAGCGTCGTCAAAGTCAGAGTCTGACGCGAAAGAGGCAGGCAGGTACCATGCCTGCAAAGTAAGGCCTTTTATATACATAGTGTATTATATATAATGGCGGTTTGTGGGATCCTTGTAGTCATTGCTGGATGCTTGCTTTATTGCATAGACTCCCCACAATGCTGATTACTTTTCTTTTTGATTATTTAAAAAAAATTAAAATGAATTATTATTTAATAAAAGCACTCAGGCCCTGTTTGGTAGACGGGAGAGAGCATTCATGGAATGGGAATGGGAAATAGAATGGGAATGGAAAGGAATCTTGTACTCCATAAGTATGTTTGGTATGATGGAAACAAAAAAATAAATATTTTTATTTTTTTATATTTGAAATGAGATGAAAGAGAGATTGAAAGGTCAACATATTCTTAATTATTTTTTATTATTAATAATTATAAAATATAATAAAATAATTATTTTTAATTATCAATAAAAATAAAAAAAATAAGAAAAATAATTATTTTTTATTTTTGATAATAATAAAATAATAAAATTTAATTTTAAAAAATTAATTTTAATTATCTCTACCATCAGAAATTAAAACACACAAGGTTAAAATGGTCTAAAAATTTGCTTTCCCTCAAGGTAGACTACTTTCCATCACAAATATGAAGGTTTGCACTCTCCCATGTTTGAGGGTTTGGACTTTCCCAAGGAAAAGACTACGCTGCATACCAAACATGCTTTCCTTGCTCTCTCATTCCCTTTTCCATTCCAGGAGTGATCTTTCCTGCGTACCAAACGGGCCCTCATGGTTGAGTTAAGTGAAATTGAATATTGGTCTAATTTAATACCTATCTTAATTTTATATTAGGCTTCTCTTTTAAACCTGGTTCAATTTAGTAGTTGATCAGATTCAACTCACTTTTTTTGTTAAATTTTTTTTAAAATTTTGGTTAAAATTGTAAAATAATTTTTAAAATATAATTTTTTTATATAAATTCATATAAAATAATTTTTTAATTAATAAAATCAAGTTTAACCAAACTTATCAATTGTTTTATTTATAATTTATCAAATTAAGAAGATAATTTTATAAGAAACTAAATTAAAAAATATTTTATTTATAAATGATCAAATTGAAAAACCAAATTTGTGAAAAATTAAATTAATAAATATATTGTCTGTGAAAGGATAAAACGAGATTTTTCTCTTGAAACATACTGTGTAAAGCACTAAAATAGTATAATGTTATGTCTGTTTGATTAATATAATGATACCTTACGTTATGCTTTAATAACAATTGAGTGTTTAATAGTCATATCAGTTTTAAATTAGGACACCTTTCGTCCTTCATTTGACTTTAAAATGACATACAAAATATTCTTTAAAATTGAAATGAAATTTTTTTCCACCAAAGGAAGCGAGATTTATCTATTAAAATGAAAATAAGTGGGACAAACTCCTTAAACTATAATTAAAGGGAGGGTATATTTAAACCCCAACTATGTGCTTGCTTGCAACAAGAAAAAATAAAAAAATTCAAGGAGGATAAATGTTAATTCATTAGAAGACTAAAATGTTAATTCATAAAAAAAAAAAAAGTATAATGTAAAGGTTGATCTATAGAGTGTCTCATAATTAATATAATTTATGAATACCAGTTATTGATAAGAATCAAATTAAACACTCTTTGCCTTCTTTATTTCTTTTTTATTAACTTAGTTTCATATTCTCACACCACTATTTGGCTATTGTTTGTCGAGTGATGTCTTAAATTAAATTGTGTTTATTTTAATTGATTTATCTCAGTTTGATATAAAATTATTGCAAGCTTAATATTTTATTGATTTTGAAAAATACAAATTCATAATTAGATCTAATTGCACTTGACATTCAAATTGTAGTTTTGTATAAACACTTATTGAGTTTTCAAATCCAAACCTTTCAAAATCTTATGAAAATTAAGTTAACACCTTTGATTTATGATAACCCCACTCAAAACTCAATAAAATTTCATTTAAAATAACAAAATATTAAAAATCCAACCTAATCAAGTCTCTTTGAGATAAATTACTTATTGCACTAAGTTAAAGATAAGACATAAAAATTGTTTTTTGAGACTTAACCTATTGTTAAAACTAAACTTTCATTTCAAAAATATATATCTAATTATACATCACATATTCACCAATATATATATATATATATATATATTAACATTGGTTGATTTTGGTATAGATCATCTTTATTAAAATCTATATATCTTTGCCACCCTAAAGTGTGTGGAAGAGAATAGTCATTTTCATGTTGGATAGGCAGAAAGTTTTATTATTCATTATTGAGTTTACTTGGGACAAAAGCCATTATAAAGAGCAAAACATTTGCCATTTGAATTGTGTTGAGCAAATTTTAATATTTCCAAATAAATACAAAACGGGGCATATATCACAAAAAAAGATAATAATTTCCAATTATAATAATTGCAGAAGTAATCATCTAAACTCTTACCATTTCAGACGTATCCATTGAATTGAATGTCCTTCAAGAGAATTTGCATTAATGTGAAACCATCTCAATAATTGTTGGCATTTGAGGAATGAATTGAAAATGATTTTTTTCTTTTAAAAGTAACATTGCATTTTGACAAGTTCCATTTGGCATTTTTGAATGGATTGAGTAAATTTTAAGTAATTAAATTTATTAAGGCACATTAAAATATGAAAGGGGTTAGGCTAGGAGAATAGCATCATAGCTTGTCCCACTTAATTATACAACCAATTATATGATAACTTTCTATTTCAGCTTCTCATTCTTGTTGTATGCTCTGAAATATAATATTTTCTTATTATATGTTGTTGGATTTAATTATTACTATGGGTTAGAGTATTACCTAACTTAATTTGTTATCTTTTTAAAAGAAAATTAACTTAAAACGAGTTTCCCCCTGTATATGGCCAGCTATTTATATCAATAATTTAACCGTGCTTTTTATTATTTGAGTAATGAGAAATTCATAGATATATAAATAAGTTAGGTACATATTATTTCTTTTAAATGAAACTCATTATTATCATATTTACACGTTTTTTATAATTAATTTAATCTATTTGATTATACAATGTAAATTGAGTATACTTAAACTTTTATTTTTGGTAATTTGAACATTAGATGGTGATGAAATAAATAAAAAAAAAAGAAAGAGAGAGAGAGAATATATAATAATTAGATCTTCTAAATTTCTTAAGACAAAGATAAATATTGAAATTTAACACATAGTTAATGAATGGACTAAATTTACCTTAAGTCTTTGCTATAAGTTTTTTAATAAAATTATAACAATTTTTTTAAAAAATAATCATATATCACCAAGTTATGAAAAAAATATTAATCATATTTTTATTCAAAAATTTAATTCATAAAAAAATTAGAATCATATTTAAATTTTATCCCTAATAAATCCCGTTTATGTTGTTAATTATCAGTCACATACTCTTTCTTTTTCCATCCAAAATTAATACTAAAAAAATTTAAAACTATGAGAATTAAAGAATTAAAAATCTGAAAATTTGAGAAGAGATAGGGGAAGAAAAAATCCAAAGAAACAAATGGTAATACTAGTTTGGGTTGTCTCAATTTATTAAAAAAAAAGTTATTTTAAACAAATTTTATCTGTTCAGATTATTTTTTTAAAAAAATTATTTTTTAAATATAATTTATTTCTTTTTAAATGATCTGAATAGTTATAATTTACTTTTTTTCATGCTGTAAATTAGACAACCTACATTCGTCATGCTGGAGAGAGTCAGCGTAGAGGGGGTACATTTGATACCACAATGTGTCCATTCCTTACGAGCATTGTCCGGGGAGTCAGATGGATAATACATACGGGAAAAAAGTCAAATGCCATTTGGTCATCAACATTGAACACCAAAAGTGGGTATATATTAAATTGATTAAACAAATATTTTTTTAAATGTATTCAAGTAAAACCCAAGGAATAAACACAAAAGAAAAAATAATAATGATCTGATGTAATTAAATTAATAATTGAACTTCGTAGCTTTTCTCCCCCGGGTTCGTGAACTGGATTTAATGCAGCATTGGCGTCCGGGTATGAGAGAGAGAGAGAGAGAGAGAGAGAGTTAAGAAGGGATCAGTCTGGCAAGAAAATGTTTTGGAAGAATTCTGACCAAAAAGATCTTGAATCTCTCTTTTGAATTTGATACTGCTGTAGGTTTCATCTCTGCAAGTAGTGATTATGCTTTAGCTATAGATCTCCCCAATCTGAGTACGTTCATCTTCCAAGCCCAACTTTTCTTTTGCTTTTCTTTTCAACTCCCACAATCTGTACAGGTTTTGCTTCGAATTTGAACTTTTTTTCGAACTGGGTTTATGTTGAAAATGCTCGGGGAGAATCCACGATTTCCAGTTTTGCAAACTTTTTTATTTGAGAAGTGGGTATGATAATGGAGGCGAATCTAGAATGAGATTGTGGGTTTTTAACCACAGGAGAGCTTTGGATATTTCAGGTTCTGACATTTTCTTCAGATTTGCAGGTAAAGGGCGGTTTTTGATCCAGCGATGGAGATTTTAGCAGCTTAAATTGCATTTACATCTTGGTCTTAAGAGGTAGTCTCTGTTTCTCTGAAGTCTTTTCTACTTGAGCTTTTTGGACTTCTTGTTTGCAAAAATAGCCAAGAATATAAAAGATATAGAGAGTATTGTTGATCTGTTATTTGCTAAATTTAACTAGGGTAATAGTAACTTTGAGATATTTGTTTTCTGGAAATAATTTGTGTACGCAAGAACGCATCCTTTATAAAACCCTAACAGGAATTTAATTATAAGGTTGCATTTAAAGATAAAAGAATAGGATAATAACATTTAATATTGTTACTTCTGTATTTGTTACTATCATAATGCTGATGTACTTTTGAATTGTCCTTCCATGATAATGGGTAATTGCCAATATTGACTTCAGAAATTGTAATTACCTCTGTTATTTGATTCATCGATTTGAATATATAGATTTTTAAACGGAGATTCAAGGTATTAAAATTGTTGATCTGATGAAGCGATGATAGTTAATTTGGTTTCTAAGTGACCATTTTTGAGGAAAAGACGAGTAATAAAGTGAGAAAAAAATACTATGAGTTAGTGTTGAAATTAATCTCTTCTTTCTATGACAGCCATATGTGTACAGTGGTCAGATCTAGTCCTCCAGAAATTCTTAGAACAGAGATATATAGTGGTATTCCTGGAATCGCCCTGTAAGATGTCATTTCGAAGCATAGTTCGTGATGTAAGGGATAGTTTTGGGAGCTTATCTAGACGGAGTTTTGATGTCAGGCTGACTGGCCATCACCGAGGAAAGTCTCACGGTTCTTTTCAAGATTTACATGATCAGCCTTTAGTAATTCAAAATAGCTGCTGGGCTAGCCTACCCCCAGAATTGCTATATGATGTAATTAGAAGGCTAGAGGAGAGCGAGAGCACATGGCCTGCTCGAAAGCATGTTGTTGCATGTGCTGCAGTTTGCCGGTCTTGGAGGAACATGTGTAAGGAAATTGTGAAGAGCCCAGAATTCTGTGGCAAGCTTACTTTTCCCGTGGCCCTGAAGCAGGTTAGCTTCATAATTTTTGCTTAACTGATTGTCTGGTCTTGGTTGATTTATCAGTTACATTTATGTGGAAGTAATAATTTCAGTTGAAGCAAAACCCTAATTCTTTGTTGCTTTGACCCTTCAGCCCGGACCAAGAGATCGAATGATTCAATGTTTTATCAAAAGAGATAAATCTAATTTAACATACCACCTCTTCCTTTGTCTCAGCTCTGGTAAGCTTTCCTTTTATACATTCGATAATCTCTTTTCACCTGACATGCGATGACACGTGGAACATGCTGTTTCCCAAATAGTGATTTAACCTTGGGAAAAATGAAAAATCAATTTCACTTCTATAATAATGACATCTTTAGAGGTGCTTCTGGCATGACTATGTAGATTTTCTGGTCTATGTAACAAATAGCTTACACATTTGACATTTAATCTTCTATCAACGTTTTTGACTTAAGACATGATCACGACTTGCTCAAAAGCATATGCATTTGGATGCATATATAGATTATGGCTACTTGCATGTAAATTCTTGTTTCTGTTTTTTCTTTTTTTAATATTTTTATTTTGTCCCTTTCTTATTATTTGTTGCAGCTGTGGTAGTTGAAAATGGAAAATTCCTCCTTTCTGCTAAGAGAACACGAAGAACAACTTACACAGAGTATGTTATTTCCATGGATGCTGACAACATCTCAAGATCAAGTAGCACTTATATTGGAAAGCTGAGGTTAGGTCACTACTTTCAAGTGTTTAACATTGTCGGGCTATTCTGTTTACAACCCTTTCTTTAACTTATACAAAAGAAACTGTTATTATTCTTATGGATTTTAAGTTTGGACTCAAAAATGGTTGATCCCGTAGTATATGATAAAACTGCTAAAATTAATAGAACTGTTATGACTGACTTGTGAGTTATGACTTGAGGAAGTGACTAACTTTTATTTGGCATGCTGGCGCCTGATGTATTATAATCTCCCTTAAATGGCAGTTGTTTAGGATCTTCTTATTGTCATTTTCCAGTAATTCTTGGCAGATTTTTCTTAGTTTGTTTTCTAAGCCTGTTTATTAAGTATTTTTTGTTCTAATTTAGAATCCTTGTCTCCTCACATTGATTGAGATTTTTCTTTTACTTTCATTCATCAGATCAAACTTTCTTGGTACAAAATTCATAATATATGATACACAGCCTCCATACTCTTCTGCCCATCTACCCCCTCCTGGGACTGGGAGGACGAGCCGAAGGTTTTATTCCAAAAAGGTCTCGCCAAAGGTCCCATCAGGTACTTACAACATAGCTCAGGTGACATATGAATTAAATGTGCTCGGGACACGAGGCCCAAGGAGGATGCACTGCATTATGCATTCGATTCCAGCCTCTGCGCTTGATACAGATGGCACAGTTCCTGGCCAACCGGAGCTGCTTCCTTGCTCCCTTGAGGATTCATTCCGTAGCATCTCCTTCTCAAAGTCTCTTGATCACTCTATGGAGTTCAGTAGTGCACGATTTTCTGAGGTTGGAGGATCCTGCAGTAACGAGGATGAGGATGGGAAGATAAGACCCTTGGTTCTGAAAAACAAACCTCCAAGATGGCATGAACAGTTGCAATGCTGGTGCCTCAACTTCCGTGGGCGGGTAACAGTTGCCTCTGTTAAAAACTTCCAGTTGATAGCTGCCTCCCAGCCAGCTGCTGGTGCACCCACACCGTCTCAGCTGGCGCCATCAGATAATGATAAGATAATTCTGCAGTTTGGCAAAGTTGGGAAGGATATGTTCACCATGGATTATCGATATCCTCTATCTGCTTTCCAGGCTTTTGCAATATGCTTAAGCAGCTTTGACACCAAATTGGCTTGTGAATAGACAATCAATCATGAAGCAAAGCCGAGAGATGGTATCTTTCCCGTTTTCTTTTTCTCTTCTTTTTCTCTTTTTATTTATTTTTCATGCTAGTTGCTACCATTGTGATCAGAATAGGCAATTGTTGTTACTCTCAGTTGTTGTATGACTCAATTGTTCCAGTAGTGCATCCCTGATGATGTAGCAGGGTTTTAGAGCATTTTTAACTCCAAATGTTGCTTTATTTCCTGCTTTCTTATCCCCTGCCAACAATGTATCAAAATTGATTTTAGGTTGTGGTTCCTTGGTCGCTATATGAGCTCTTCCTGCTCACTTGCGACTCACTAATCAATGTTTGTCACACATGATTCTAAACTTCATTATATTTATTGTTAGTTTTTGCTGTTTTTGCAAGTAGAGTTTATAAATCACGTGTTGGGTTGAGTTCGCACAAGAAAAATTCTGTGCCGATGATTCATGTGCTTAAGATATTACAAGATGAACGCCGAAAGAGATTGATGCTGAAAGTATCAAGATTTTCCAGGAATGATGAAATTAATGGTGATAATGAAGCGGTGTTGGATTTGTTGGTACATGTAATTTGGATAGTAAGTTCTTGTAGACTTACCCTACTCATTACCTATGGCAGATTAAGTCAATGAAGAATATTGGCGGTTAAATTTGGATATTTGTGAGTGAATTATTTGGATTTCTTATGAATTTTATTAACATAATTTTTTTATTTTTTAAATAAATACAGACATATTCTGAAACAAACAAATTACATCATATTTTATTTGAATTTTATATGTTGACTAAAATATTTTTTTATTAATTTAAATGCACTCTTTGTTAAATGTATGAAAACAAAATTTACTTTTTTTATTTTGTATACTTGTAAGTAAAATTTATTCTTTTTATTTTTATTTGTGTATTTTTAAATGTAATATATTTTTTATAAAGGTTAATGAAGAGTAATTCGTTAAAAAATTTAAAGTTAAATTAAAGTATATATTTTAAAAATAAAAAAAAAAGATCTACATAATTTTAGTAGAATGTAAAAGAGATTTGTATAATTTTATTTTATTTTTTCAAGTGATATAACAGTTATGAGAAGAGGAAAGTACTAGTTCTTTTGTTTTTATCAATTCAAAAAGTAGTTGTGTCAATTTTCTCTTCTGACCTGATCAACGTGTTCATGAAAAGATCCACTACGTTGTGTTTAAGGACAAAATAACTTTTTGGTGCTCGGCCACGTAGATTTTAGAAACCACATTATTTATATAGGCTTCATACTAGACCCAGATGCTTTCTTAAGGAAAATTAGATGCAAAATGCAATATAATTCCTTAAGCCATCACAAAGCAAGCTCAGCTTTGGAGAAAGCAACCTTTATAGGACCACGTAGGTCCATATAAGAGAAGTGGGTAATCATTGTCTAGCTCAACATACAAACAAACAAACAAACACACACGGCAGAGAAAGGCTAGAATCAAGTCTACAATTCTTTATAATCAATCTTTAGGGAGATATCTCCAATGAGATCTCACCAAACACATGCTAAGGAAATCTGCTAGCTTTAAATCCATTGGAAGTATGATTGGGTGGATAAATTACAACCTTAAATTCATGAGAATTGGATCCTCTAGAGTGATTCTCTCTACTTTTCCTTTAAAATATCTCACAAAATTTAATTTATTTTTTAAAACATATATATATTTTTAATAAATCCGACCGTCCCTCTTTTATACTCCCTCCGGTCCTATTTATAAGAAACAAAAAACTGTTTCATTGGTATTAAGAAAAATAGTTAATATTAGTTTAACTCATTAATTAGGTTCAAATTTGATAATTGTTTCCTATTTTATCCATCTTTATTTTGCATGGGAAAACGTTATGCATTGTTAAGTGTATTAGATGTAACAATAAATGAAGGGTAAAAAAGAAATTTATTATTTAGTGAAATAAAAAAATATACCATGTTTCTTATATTTTGGAACCAAAAAAATCTCTTCAAATTTTCTTATAAATAGGACCGGAGGGAGTATATGCCACTGCAAGGGTACTGCACTGGGATTTTTACTGCAGAGATTCCAGTTCTAACCATTTAAAAAAACACTTTTCCGAATCTAAATATGAAGGAAAGTATGGCAGTGAAAACAATTAAGCAAGATTTTCGACAACTAATACACTTATTCAAATCTTTTAGCCGCAATTAACATGGATGATGACATCAAAGTGAGCTGGATCAAATTACTCAATTCCCCCTCTCGCATGCGTTATGGCAATTTCTCTTGATAATGTAAAAGTTGTCTTTGTATTAAAAAAAAAAACTTTTGGTGGGTCTTTCTATCTACTTGTTGGGATTTATTGACATTTTTTAAAAAGAAATTAAAAGAAACATATGTGAATCTGACACCTAGTTACAATTTTTCTTGCTTTCCAAATTGTCTTCGTCAATTTCTCTCGAAGATCTAAATTCAATTAGTTGACCAAGTATGTATAACAAATTTTCTAATTTGAAAGTTAAGAAACGTGCTGAGAAAAATGGATGACTTTCAATTCAGTTGATATGGATGATACTGCCATTGTTTGTTCCATTGGGAAGCTTTTTTCACCAAAAGGTCAAATTGTAAGGTGGGATTTGTCCACAAAGGGTTGGGTTAAATTTTCAACTCAATCGGCATATTGTTGTGAACTCGGTCCAACTCACCCTGAAGATGTGCGGATTAAGTTGGACCGGGTTTATGGGTTAAAAATATTTAAAAAGATTTTTTTAAAGCATTTAAAAGTAACACATTAAAAAAAAAAAAAGGAGTTTACTATGCATAAACAAGTTATCATCATATAAAAGAATTAAATCTCCCATGCTTAAATCAAATGTTTCATTTTTTAGAATCTACTTCATCTTAAACATACAAGGTATAATGCAATGAAAAATAATAAGTATTAGTATTTAATTTTTATTACTGTATGTATAGAGAAAAGAATCAATGAATCAATGTTTAAACTATTATAGAAAATATATGAAAAGAAAAACGTGCAGGTTAAGAAATTTGGTTGGATTGAAATCATATATATATATATAATAGCTCAATCCTTCAAGTACTGTTCATTATTACTGTATATTACTATATCTTACTTGGTATGTGTCAAAATAGTTACAAAGAATAGTTAGCAGTTATTCTGTTAGTAAGTTCTGTTATAAGTCAGTTAATATTCTGTTTAAGCTAGTAGACCTAGCTAATTATCTTACCAAGAGATTACTTTCTCTTATGCGTTATAAATAATAGGAGGTAATTTAGCTATACAAGTACACGGGCTCAAACAAATGGGCATGTGGGCCTAAATGTTTTATTTGAAGAAAATCATTTAAATATATAAGAAGTAGTAAATTTTTACTGTGTATTGCATCACATTATTGATACACTATTTATATACTGTTTTACACTATTTATATATTGTTTTTGCACTGTTTGACACTGTTTATACATATTTTTTTCTTATTTTTTTTTGTATTTTTTTTTTTCATTTTTGGTGTGGGGTTAAAATTTTTTTTTTTTTTTAAAACCCCTGGATTTGCAGGGATCTCTATTTAGCTACTGAAGATTGAAAAGGGGCCAAGGGCTCTTTAATGGGCCAAGGACTTTGCAGATTGGGAACTTTTCAAAATTTTTGAATTGTCTCAATAAATCATTGATATTTTGGTTTGTACATAAAGATCATTTTTAAGAAGGGAGTTTTGATAAGTGATTAGAGTTCAAAGAAATTGTTAGTGGCTAGTTTGTTAGTAGTTTTGTTATAAGTCAGTTAGTACTTTAAAGGTAGTTAGGCCAGCTAACCAAAGGTGGTTTTCTCTTATGAGTTATAAATAGGAAGAGGTAAATTAGATATAAATTGTTAAATTGTTTGAAAATAAATTCACTGGTATCAAGTACTAGTTTTCTCTAAAATTCCATACCATAAGCTGTTCATACGTCTCACCTCGTTTTTTTAATTTTAAAATTTTTTAACTTTCTTCTATCCCTGCATTTGTGCCGGGATTGCTTTCTAATTTCTTCAATTCCTAAGCTGATCTTGCACAAAGGAATCACAACCTAACCTGCAAAATTATGTGTGGGTTGGGTTTTAGCGAGTGGCTGGTGATCAACAAGAAAGGGAAACAATGAAAAAAACATCATAGTAATTAATTCAATTCAAAAGTTTAATTTCCTTTTGCAAATCTTCAAATCCAAACTCATGATTTCAATCCAAAGAACCATTATTTGATTTCACTTTTTAACCAAACTATTTCGCTCGTAATTTTTGACTCAAACACCTTTTTTTTTTAATTCATTTGATTATCATCTTTAAGAAAAGGGAAAATTCAAATTAAGAACCTTAAATTAGTAAAATTGATAGCCAAGGATCTTTTTATAACTTTTTATAATTTGATCTTCTTAAAGTTATAATTAAGTCTTGTTAAAGTTATAATCAGATTTTTATGAAAATCATTTTTTTTTCAAATTTAAGGTCCATAACTAGAATTTTTCCTTTAGAAAAAGAAAATTTTAAGTTAAGAACCTTGAGTTAGTAAAATTGACAACCACTGACTTTTTCTTTTAAAACAACTTTTTACAATTTGATTTCTTTAGAGTTACAACTAATTTTTCCTGAAATTACAACTAAGTCTTTTTAAAAATAATTTTTTTGAACTTAAAACCCTTATTGGAGTTTTCCCTTAAAAAAACAAGAAAAATTCAAGTTAAAAACCTTAAGTTGGTAAAATTAATAGTCAAAGACATTATTATAACTTCTTATAGCTTGATCTTTTCAAAAGTTACCACTAAATCATAAACATGTATATGTGATTGACATGTTTAAACATCTTTCAGGTCCTTCTAGAGACTCTAATGCCATATTAAAGATGAATTCACCTGAAAACTTGTTAAGTAAAATTTCATATAATTTAGCCATCTATCAAGAGAGGAGAATAAAAGTTACAACTTGTTCTAGTTGGTAAATCATAAGCATGACAATGATAACTCCCTTCACATCACAAAAAGTCATCGTTGTCTTGGAAGGTGTCCTCATAACTAATATATCCATTTTCATTCTTATCTTTTTAACCTAACATGTATATTTGATGTATGTCATATAACAAATCAGATTCTAAATTTTTATTTTACATACAAGTGTGTTGAATTTCAGATTAAATCTTTTAAAATTGAGAAAAATTCTAATCCATGATCAATTTTAATATGATGTAATTTGGAAATATTCCAAAAATTAGTTAATACAAAAAAAATAAAATAAAATGTTCATTTTTTTTTTCTGCTCATGAAAATGTTTAGAGTAAATTATTCTCGAAGTCCAAATAACACGACTCGCTCTTTTCTTTCAAAAATATATGTTTACATCTTAAATCAAAATATAACTGAAATACTCTAAAAAATAGTATTACTTTTTTAATTAAAAATACAACTTATTGAAAATATTTTTAACTTTTTGGTTCAATGTTATTTATTTGAGTTGAGAACTGCAAATTTAACTTATTTTAAAATCTTATTAATTTACAAAAAAATGCTTGTATTCATTAATATGTATTTAAACATTTTTATGAAGTTAAATTATTATTTTTCAATTTCTTTAATCAAATGATTTTATAATTTTTTAAATTTGTAAAATTGACCATTTTATAATGGTCAAATATATATTTGACACTTATTATATTGTTGTTAAGAGTATCTCACAAGTTTAAGATCTTCATGGGCTTAATATGTTCTAGTCTACACCACTAAAGGCCAAAAAAAAAAAACTCTACGACTACAATTTAATAAGTTACATACAATGAATTGATATAAAATAATTTGAATAGTGTACCTTAAAATGATTGACTACGATAAATTACTTTGAACAAACAAGTTTTATGACTTCACTAAACTGTTTGATTTAATTATTATCATTAGCCTATAAGATTATAAATTGAAGACCTTACAAGGCTAGCAAGACTAAGATAGCAAGAGCTAAAATACACCATTACTTACGCAATTTAACTCATCCAATTTAACTCATCCCATGCAATTAAGTTAAGCTTCCCACAAGTTTACTAAAACTCTTGCTCTTGTATTGCTATAACATCTAAATAAGATACTCTCTCACACACACACACACACACACACACACACACACACATAGAGAGAGATTTATCTAGTATAATGTCATTCTCTTTGGCAAAATAATTATATATAAATAATAAATATAATAATATTTTAGTCAAAACAAATACAAGTGTAGGTTATTATTTATTATAAGAGAGATCAGTATAATGTATTTTTTTAATTTCAAAAAAAGTGTGTATATGTCCCAAACCAAAAAAAATTATATAATCTATATATTATATAAAAGCATAGGAAGTTATTATTTTGAGTATCTTGTTATGTGAGCCTGTGCAATGGTGTCCAGATCTTCTATGTATCTCTAAGATATGCACATCTTACGCATCCCTTAAATGGTATCATTTCATTAAAGTCCGTGAATCTCATCCATTAATCACGCGAAATCACAACCATTTGTTTAAGGCTTAAAAGCACATAATCTAGAATGCTTAAACCCCCTTGATATTCTTTTTTGCATGATTCTTGTCTTTCTCAACCTCTATCATTACTTGTGTTGTCATCTTTATTGTCATTTGTCATTGCATTTGCTGTCATGATTGTCGGCAGCTCCAAATCTATTAACTTAGTGGTTTTCCCCATTTTTGTTTGATTTTTTTTTCAAATTGTTATGTGCTTTTTTTTTGTATGGAAGTGAGCAACGGTGGGAATGTTTCTTTAATGAAATCAAAACTTGTATGTTCTTTTTATTTTTGTAATTTCTCTCTTTTTCTGTGGACTTTTATGGAACATTTGCTTGTTTAGGTTCTTTTTTTAGGGGGAGGGAGAAGTTTGGATAGAAACATTAGTAAGTCATTTGTATGGTTTAAATTCAGATAAAGACTATTTTCTATGACTAGATGGATCAAAGAAAGAGGCCAAAGTGTTAGGCTTCTACTATCATCTAAATAACAAGGATATTGCTACTTACACTTGTTGATTATAATGCTCATAAAATTATTTAGTAATATATCTCTCTTAGTATTCTTTTCAATTTTAAAGCTTAATTAATTGCTTTGAATTTGTTTATTACTGTGTTCAATTATTCTTCTAATTGTTAGGATTTTAATTGTATAATTCAAAAACACTAAAATGCAAAAGGAAAAGAAGCTAATATTGCAACTAAAGAAACAAAGATAGCAATTTCCTATCAAAGAAATAATCCATTTTTGTCATGTATTTTGTAAAGATGATATTCAAATATCCAAAATAATTATGGCCATGAAAGTTGTGCACATTAGCTTAGAAGCCTTGTAAAAAACATACCTAGGTTTTTCATTTATTTTCCAATGAAGAACACTACAAATATATTACTAAGATCTATTTTTTGATGAAAAAGTTTATCTTGGAACTACTAATGTTTTAACTTTCATTTATTTATTTATTTTGAAGAAGAAGGGGGAGAAGGAATGTTATACCTTTTATTTCACTTTGTTGTGATCTTACATAAATGAAGCCATCATTGCTTGGTGGTTTATTATTCTTAAATAAAATCATCAAATTAGTTGTGATCTAAGCTTGTAATCACACATTTTGAAATATTTCTATTTAATCTTGAAATGTATCAACTTGGATTATATAGAGAAGCATTTTATTGAATGAACATTAGAAGGACAAGTTCAAATGATAAACAATAATGAGATTCTAACGAAGTTAAAGTGGAGAAATAGGACAAATGCTCTTTTTGACTTGTAGAAGTGGTACTCTCCATGAGTCCTTCACTTTTGAGAAGTCATTGTCAATGAGGTTAAATTGAATCTACCTTCCATGCAATTACTAGTCTTAATGTAGAATATGGAAAAGGTTTTATAAAGGTTACCATCTCTTTTTTTCCTTTACTCTTTAGAATGTCAAAATTATTTGAAATTTGTTTTAGGTAACTAACTAAATCCATTGAATACCTTTTTGGAAAGTTATATTCCTTTTCTCAATGCCTTCACTAAAACTGTGTAATACATATTTACATTGCTTATTCAAGGGGAGAAAAATGCAGAGTATGATAAGCTTAAACTTATTCTTTTAGTATGTATTGTCATTTTTAATGTCGTACAATTTTTTTTCTCTTACAATGTGATTACATTTGAAATTAGGTGAATTTGCATAAATATTGTCACTTCTAACAGTTGAGGGTTGCCTAAAGATTGATTCTTTGTAGATACTATCAAGTCAAATGAAGCACATGACCAGATAAATGTAAAACATAAGGACAAGGGCAATGGCATGTCTTGTTGGATGCAATACATATTATGAATACAACATGTTGTTATATGCAAGATGGTTGCCTTTTTAGTTGCACATACACATACATGAAAAGAATTGAATTTGAATTGTGTCTATTGGTTGAGTCCATGGCATTTCTAATATATTTAGCACATAAATAGACACACACACACACACACGTGCGCGCGCACGCAAGTACACACACACACACATAAGCACACACTAACATATCAAACATGAGAGTTTGGAACAAAGAGATACAAACACGAGGATATATTGTTAATGTGTTGTATAAGTTAAGTTGAATGTACTTTTGGTCAATACAAGCAAAATCAAGCTACATAGACTTACATTGGAACTAACTCCTTAAAGAACCAAAAAATAAAAAAGATATGATAAACAATAAGATGCATTATCAACCATGGTAGCATAGAGATGCAAGCACCAAGAAAACAATAAGAGAGCATCAATAAAGTTGACTTGTATTGGAACTAACTCTGATCCCTTGGATAAGTAGCTATCTGCAACTTCAACCTAGTCACATAGGCTTGTCTTATAGGTGGTTGTAGCCTAATAAAAGAGTCAATAAATATAGTGTCAATGTAATCAGTAGAGATTTGTTGATTTAAGTTGTAATCAAAAGTTTATTGTATATAAACAGATTGCTTTCAATAAAATTTAATTTTTGATTACCATTCTTTCACACTTTTCTTTTTTTTGCAAGATTATTGTGTACCATATGAAATATTGTGACTAAACTCTACTGCTTTAAGTGATGGCATTAGATAATTACGTGGCGCCTACAACAACATTTGAGTGTAAGTATTAAAATGGTGTATAGTATAATGACTTATTATAGTGCTGGATTATTAAGATATAATAGTGAAAACTATGATGATTTATTAATTAGAACAATATGTTAAGTATTAAAATTTTAATCGCTCTTATCAACAACATTGTTAGTGTTGTGCTCGCACCATCATTATTGGTTAGACTCTTTCTGCTCAAACGAAGTTATGTCACTTGCTTGTCAATTCAAACACGCCTTTATGACCAACGAAAATGCTTCTGGAGAGTTAGACACCTCGTTTATAATCTTATCATCATGGAACAAAATTATCTATATCGTTGCATGCTTTCTAGTTTAGAATTTGCTTGAATCTCATTTTTCTTGATATCATGTATGACATCATTGCTCGTTTCTTTTGTCCACCTCTTTAGAATATATTATTTAGGGCGTTTTTTTGCATCCTTTACATCATAAACCTTTAAAACATGACAATATAATATTTCAAAAATTTCAAATTTTTAACTATTACATAAAATTAACCTATTGGTGGGATCAAACTGAACTCTTCATTCGCCCTTTTCATCAACCATATTAACAATATAGTCAAACAAAAGATCATCATAATTTCTATGTTTTATACAAGTAGTTGCAACTTAGTCCTATTGTTCTTAGAACAAGTCAAACATTGGAGTTATGTAAATATAAGAAAGTTATTGGAGCATGGGAGAATTATGTACAATTAATCGAGATAATTTTTGTTGTAAGTCAAAGTTATACTTCAATTCTTTATACCTCCTACCCTATACAATTTGTTCAAAGTGCTTGAAAAATTGCTTGATGTCTAGATTTGGTCTCATGTAACTCTTTATAGTAGCATTTATGCTTTCACTTACTTGTGTATTTATATATTAAGTGCAAAAGTCTTCTTCATATGACACCACGCTTATTGCTCCTTGATGGTGTAAAACCATATTAGCCATGTATTTTCATGGACATGGTAAAATGATGTCAATCGACTCTATACTTCCTCAAACTATGTTTCCTCTTGACACTGATACATGCATGTCTTAAAACTAGTTAGAAAATTTGATCCATCCTTCATCAAATTTCTTATATACTTGATACCATTTTTCATTAAATGCCAAGTACATAATCATACTTTGTATCTAGAATCACCTCTCGTATTGTTATAGCCATGACTTGAGTTTGGTCAATAAAAATAGTAAAAGACTTTTTGTTTTGGTGTACCTTTAAGAAAGTCTCCAATAGCCAATAAAATGACTTTGTAGTTTCATCGTATAGCGATGTTATCCTAAAAATAACCACTCCTTTATAGTAATTAAATCTTAAAAGCAATGCGAGGGGTTTATGATCATGGTTTGTACAAAATGTTGCATCTAGTGACACTACCTCACCAAAATAAATATAATCAAGCAACATTTTTGCATCAGCCAAAAAAATATTCGTAATCTATTCATCCATATCTAGCTTATAGGTATGATAAAATGATAGATTTTCTGAGTATTATTCTTAAAACTAGTATAATAGACATCCAACTTCTTTATAGATTATATTTTTTTGTCTTTTAGATCTCAAGTAGTATTTTGCATGCCACCGGGTGTAGTAAAATTAGCTCTTCCTCTAACATGCCTATTCATTAACTCAAAAGAAGATTTCTGTTGAAGCCTTGAATCTTCTACCAAATCAATCTCTTGGGCTTGAACCTCATTAACTTTACATTGTAATGCCAACAGATAGACTATTTCTGGATGATAGAGTAGGTGATTATGTTCCACAATAAATGTATTGATTTAATATATGCCATCCACACATACAATAGGTATTTTTGCTTTATAATTAATCCTCGTCTCAAGCTTAAGTTTAGTGGTCAGAAAGTTCCTTTGTCTTGTGTTTACAAACTCTCTTTGTAGTAGATATATCTAGCCAAAACCTATGGTGCCGACTTTCTTACTTCTTGTCTTGTTATATTTCCTTGCACTAAATCTAGTTTGCTTAGCATAAGGAACTCAAAACTTCATGCTTTATCTAAACTATCAAATCTATACCTAGTATAGGGGTCAAACATCTTCCATGTTTTGGCTCCTAAAAAAAAAGATTTATTAATGTGATATATATATAAGAATCAAAACTTATTGGAATAAACTATAATAATTAAAAAGTTTTAATCAAGGTTGAGAATGTCATTTAATGTATAGCTAAATTCTTTTAATTTCTAATTTGAATTAAGCCTAATGTATTTTCTCAATATTATCACTTAAACAAGAGGGTTTGATTGTAATCATAGTAAAAATCAATATATCCATACTTCATATCTTTCCTAGGTTTCAACAAACAATATATTACAAAATCTTGCATCAAATCTAATTTAATATTTCATATTCACCATTATAGCTAAATTAAAAAACTTGTATATAATTAATCTAAGTTTTGTTTTTCTTACATTCTTTAAAAATGCTTGCATATATTTTATGTTCCCCAATATTTAAAGAGCATGCATTTATTTCCTATTAATCAAATATAATTTAAATTTCATCTTCACCAATATAAGGAAATAATATATCTTGTCCAAAAGTGCTACAAATGACATTTTGTTCAAGGTATATTCACCAATATGTAGATAATGTTTAACATATAGGATATATCACTCTAAAATGTAAAAAGACATAATAACATCACTCTCAACTCCTTCATTTAACTAATGGCATATGCTAATAAGCTAACAAGAGTCAATCACAGCAATCTCAACCCTTTCCTTCAGCTAATGGTAGCAAGCTAGCAAGAAGGAAAAAAAAAAACTTGTTTTAACTATCAAAAGGCAAACAAAAAAAATGTTTAAAATATCATATGCAATGCAATGCCCTCCCTTATGCTAACGACATCCAGTAGCAACTAAAACAATGGCACAAAACTTGGAAAAAAATAAAAAGAAATTGGAAAAACAATGGCACAGAACTTGGAAAAAAATAATACAAGCAAAACAACAACAACTTAAAAATAGAAAATAGTTGATTGCCTTCTTCATTGACATTTCCTATTAGAAAAACCAAGATTTTTCTTGCGTTGAATGAACAAAACTAGAGGATGAAGTAGCAATGATGAAACACAACATTAAGAGAGCATTTAGGTGTTGGAAACGGTGAGTTTTAAGGCTTCTAAACGAACGACTCTGATGGTGCATAATAGATGGCTGAGATTGGCTGGAGTTTTGGCAATTATATCAGCCTAAAACACATTGTTTCACTAAAAGTGAAATGGTGCTTTTTGGAGTGGTTATAAGGATGCTCCAAATTGTGTAGAATGAACAATTACAATTAGTTAGGAGCAACGAAACAATGTTGTTTTGTCACTACACACATGGTGTGCATCCTCTGCTATTCATAAAAGATCTGAGTGCCATGAGTTTGGATCATTTGCAATTGAATTGTGTCTGCTGTTGTTTTATTAATTGAGGGAAAGAATGTGTTTTAATTTTTTTTATTTTAAATTAAACTTATCCATCTATCAATCTCCATACTAATCAAGGTTATTAAAACTGGACCGGACCGGCCGGTTCAACCGGTTGGACAGGAAACCGGACCCTGGTCCGGTCCGGAGAACACTCATAACCGGTGGTTCTAAGAACCGGTCAAATTCGGTCAAAAATCGGGTTTGACCGACCTATTTTAACCAAGAACCGGTGTGCATGGACCGGTTTGGACCGGCTCTCTCTGGTGAATATCGAACGTCACCTGTAAGGCTCGAACTAGGGACCTCATGTGTCCAAAATATTCGTTTGCCACCAAACTTCAAAGCATCTTCAGTAAATACATTCAAATTGTTATATATATAGAGTATAGATGGTTTGCATTTCTTTCATAAAAGCAGCCTCCAGTAGCGTCGAACACGTGATCTGGAGTGGAGCTCTCAACACTTCAACCATTCCACCACATTGCACTTTCATGTAGACATATGCATAGTATTATATAAATATACTTATACAATTTCCTTTAAACTTTACAATATTCAATCAACTATTATTATATTTTACATTATGTTGAAATCTTTTCTAATCAAATAAATTTTAGTATTCCAATTTTTTTTAAAATATAATAATAAAAATTAATATATTAAATAATTAATTTTTATAAATTAATATTTGATGATTATATTTATTAATAGATAAATTATTTTAGATTCAAATTTTAAAATTAAAAATCTAACTAAATTTAAAAATTATGTTATATTTAACTTATTTTTATATATAGTTAGTAATAAAATATTTTAAATTTTATTGGTATTTATTTATTATATTAAATTTTTAATATTAAAATATAAACATATAATTACTACCGGTTCAACCACGATTCGACCACGGTCAAACCAATGAACCATGAACCAGTGCCTTCACCGGTTCAATGACCGGTTCGGTTTTAAAAACATTGATACTAACAACACAATTGCAGACACGATTCAACTGCAGAAGATCCAAACGTGAGTGCCATGTAATGACATAAAATTTAAGACCAGTTTAAACATAAAAAAAAAAAAAAAGAGAACAATTCACCAAAATATTTATTTGATCCCAACTTTGGACAAATTCATAAATGATGTCTCTTCGTTAGGTTGAAGGGTCCGCACTCAGCAGTGTCTCTCTCCTAGGCTGCATGATGACAGCATCTGGTTCATGGATAATGTTTCACGCAATGAATTTTTCAAAGAACAGAAATTGTTGACATTTCACATCGGACACATCTAATATATGCTTCCCATGTTTATTCCCACACTTCACAACATTTTAGTGTTATCATATACAAAGAGATTAATATAAAACATATATAATTGAATACATTGAATCAACCAAAAAATGATATCTATGAAAGTAAGCATGGACAAAGGAAGTTTTTCTGTTATATTAATTTTTTCTTGGCTTATATTTAAATAGATTATGTTTCAATTATGTTCCAACTTCAACTCCTGCATCTTTGCGACTATTATGCGTCATTTTTCAAATATAAAAGAAAAATAGAAGATGATATCCCAATGATAAATTCTTATATTTTAATTTTTTTTTCAAAATCTAAAATGCAATCTGTGATTTTTTATTTCTAATTTTATACAAATCATAAAATAAAAGAGTAAAATACTCTCTCATTTCCTAAGAGGTATAACTTTTTTTTGGTTATAAAGATATACACAAACACTTTTAAAGTTAAAATATAATTAAAATATATTCAAGAATAATATTAAATTTTTATTAAAAATATAATTTATTAAAAATCATAGTTTGAAACCGTTATTTTAATGTTATTTATTTTACATTAAAAATTATAAATTAAATTTATTTTACATTAGTCAAATATATATTTAATATTTGTTATATTATATAAATACAGATAAACATTTTTAATTAAAATAAGTATAATTATAACTTATCTTTAATTATAAGAAAGTTAGTGTTACACATATTTTAATTTAAAAAATAAAACATATATTTTCAAAATTGAAAAGAGCATCGCGTAATTTACTCGAAATAAAGCTATACATGCACCACAAAAAAATGATTAAATTTTCCTTAGCTAATTAGATTAAGTTCCGATGATGCTTAAGCTTCCAAGTTCTACATTTTATGGTATTCTATCTTTGAAAGCTTTGGGATGTATTAGTTGCACGTACACCTAATGGTTAGGATATATATTTTATTATGTATACAGTAATAAATAAATAAATATATATATTTATATACAGTTATATATTTTGTTATTAATTTTTTTAATTAAAATATGATAAATACATAATTATTTAATAATATTATGATAAAAATTAATTTTTTATAGATTATTATATAATTTTTTTATTAAATTATACACATATGATAATATTATTTAAGAGTTATGTACTTCTTATATTTTAATTAAAAATTTAATAATAAAAATATAAAAACTACACCTAAATATAATCTTATATAAACAAATCCTCACAGTTGAATATACATACACTTAATGGAAAATTTTTTTCTTTTATCTTCACCTGCTATGTATCATTTTTGAAAATATATTTAGATGAGTATAAATCAAAGAAGTACAACAAATTTTTTAAAATTTATTTTTTTAATCCAATATCTCTATTTTATTTTATTTTTTTACCAAAAATAAAAAATGGTGATGTTTTCAGTTTTCACATTATTTTCGTTTCGTTACATCACTTCCTTCAACTGGCGACAACCAAAGCGAGGGCTTAGGTCCTTCGCTAGGGTTTGCGAATCCGCCATTCCCCATTGTTCTATTTTTATGCTTTCTACGACTGCTTTTTACTCCTACAAGCTTCAAAGATCTTATTTTGTGCTTTCTCTTTGAATTTGATCCTTTGAATTTGCGAATCCACCATTGCCCATTGTTCCCAGTACCTGATACGAAGTTCAAAGGTACTTCCTTTATTCTCCACTTTTAGATTTTCTAAATCGATGTTCCTGCACTTCGTAGTTTTCTCACTTGGTTTTCTGAGAAATCTTTCACTTACTAAAGATTGTTTGAATTTGCATCTGGGTTTTGTAAATTCTGAAGTTTTTTTGGAAAAGATTTGATTTTGAGTTGAGATTTTTTTTTTTGGCCCCAAAATCAAGCCATTTATGGAGAAATTATTTGATCTTGAGCTGGGTTTTGCTTGTTCTTAAGTTTGAGTTTGAAGTGAAGGAGGGCATATGATTGGAAGGTAAGATAAGATATTTTATGATTTGGGTTTGGATTTCAGGATTGGAATTTGATCGATCTGTTGATCAGATCCACTTTGAAGTCAGTGAATTTGACCTATTGGATATTGAGTGTTTAATTATGATGAACTTTAAACCCATTTAGATGCCTTAGCATCAGATTAAATAAAAAAAAGGCGGTTCATGATGGGTCTCTTGTGATCTGGTGGTTTTGGTCTAGAATACTGAGGAACTTGAGGGGTGTTTTCTCTGAAGTCTGACAATGTCATCTACGGATAGTCAGGGCCCCTCTACACCTTTTTCCTCGATTGGCCGTTCATTGTTTGGTATCAGGCGGGAGCAGGTTCATTCTGTGGAAGTGAGTCATGAGTCCAGATCCCATGATGTAGAGCTTGAATCATTCCAAAAGCTGGTTACGGATAGATTCCATGAACTTTTTGGGGTCAGTGATGATGATTTGCTCTCTATTGAATGGATGCAGAAGCTCCTGGATGCATTCATATGCTGCCAAGAGGAATTCAGAACTATTCTGCTGAATAAGAAAGAGCAGGTCTCGAAACCCCCTCTTGACCGGTTGATTTCTGAATTCTTTGAGAGTTCAGTGAAGGCACTTGATATTTGTAATGCAAGTCGTGAAGGGATTGAGAAGATTCGTGTGTGGCAAAAACAATTGGAGATTGTCACATCTGCCTTGGATTCTAAAAAGAGAGCATTAAGTGAAGGCCAGTTCCGGAGAGCAAGAAAGGCACTGATAGATTTGGCACTGGCCATGCTCGATGAGAAAGACTCCGGTTCTGTTTTTTCACAACGTAACCGATCTTTCGGGCGTCATAACACAGGCAAGGATAAGCAGCATCACTCGGGGCATTCTCGATCCCATTCATGGAGTGTATCTCGCACCTGGTCTGCAGCCAAGCAACTGCAGTCTATTGCAAGTAACTTGGCTCCACCTCGTGGGAATGAGATTACTGCAACAAATGGTCTTGCTATTCCTGTGTTTACAATGAACTCTGTTCTCTTGTTTGTCTTGTGGGCTCTCGTTGCAGCAATCCCTTGTCAAGATAGGGGTCTCAATATCCATTTTTCAATCCCACGGCAGTTCTTGTGGAGCACTCCCATTATCTCCCTTCATGAACGAATCTTGGAGGAGTCTAAAAAGCGAGAGCGCCGGAACTCAAATGGCTTATTGAAGGAGATATATCAAGTGGAGAAATGTACCCACCACTTGACAGACTTGGTGGATTCGGCTCAGTTTCCATTGACAGAGGAGCAGAAATTAGAAGTTGAACAGGTTTCAAAGGAGTTGAATTTGATTTGTGAATCTTTTAAAGGTGGACTGGATCCGTTGGAGCGCCAAGTGAGGGAAGTTTTCCGGAAGATTATGACTTGCAGAACTGAGGGGCTGGAATACCTGAGTACGTGAAACTATACAGAGTAATGAGATCGGTGAACTGTTACAGAGGATCAAATGTACAAATTTGTGAAGCGTACACATTTTGTATTTACTTGCTTTTTGGAAGGAGGAAGAGTGACCAATGCGTTTAGTTTTTAAGTATTTAGCTGCCTTGCATTTATCTCAGTACTTGTGTGAAAGAACATAATGTTCAGGTTACTCCCTAAATGTCTCGTGCCTTCTTTGCTCATATAGTTTGGGTCTTGCACTTGTCTTGGTAAATTTGTAATATAGCAAATTTTCACAATGAGGAAAGCAAATATTCATGGCCTTTAAGCCATCTTTTGTGGTGATGCTAAGCCTTTTTATTACCATGATAAAAGCTGAAATTATATTTCTACATTCTGGTGACAAAAAATGTTATCCTCAATATTTTGATTGTGCTGGAGACAATCAAATGAGAGAAATTGTAGGTGACAATCTTGGTGACTCATTAGAAAAAGGGGAAATAACATTTTATTCCATAAACCAAGGCCTAATTACAAAATTGGCAATAAACTTCAAAACTAACAAAATACTTCTCTTCAACCAAGGGGGTTACTAAGTTACATTCTGAAGTTTAGAGGGAGGTATTTGTTATATTTTAAAATTCATGTATTAATAATGTAATTAGGCTTTAATTTAGGGGATAAAATGTAATTTACCTTAAAAGAAGAAGGAATTAGAGGGGAAAGTAAACTGAAATATCAGTTTTTGACTGCCTATCATTTATGATGTGCAAGTATAGAGAGATGAAGAGGGAACAAGCGGAATTTGAGGCAGCTGGTTCTACAAATTTGACTTAAGCACCGAGCGTATGATTTTTTCCAACATGGAGAAGTTAGTATGACTTAAATTTAAACTTCTCATATCTCTGCGTTAAAAGCTCAAGTTATTATTGTAACAAATCAACTTGTGCCAATTGAGGTATTATCTGTGGCTTCTCACGCATCCCCATAAGAGGATGGTCGCTATTCACTTCACTTTCTTTGTACCTTACTAATTTAAGGGTTATAGCACTTCCCCATATTACTTCTATATTACCTTGTTATAATTAATTTTACACAAAATAATGAGTTTTTAGTGACTCCGCAATAAGATAATACTAGTGTTAAGAAAATCAGACCATACTGACCAGTTCAACTGGAAACCGGCCCCTAGCCCGGTCTGATCAATCTTAAAAATCGGTGAGCATAAAAATCGGGAAAACCGATCGGTTTAGTGGTTGAATCAGTTTGAAAAATTGTTTTGCAAAAATGATACTCAAGATTCAAACCTGCGACCCTTCATTAAATATTAAGCTTTTCTACCATCTGAGCTACTAATCTTCTTCAATAATATTATACATTTTTTAATATATATAAACATTTTTATTGAAATAATATAATAAATAATTATATATATCATATATGTATAATATATAAAAACATTTAAACTAATATATATTATTTCTAACTATATTTTTAATTTGGTTAAATTTTTTTATTTGATAATTTTTTTTAATTTATGATTTTTAAACCCTTATCTTTTAAAGAAAAGTATAATCTTAATATAATTTGAGAATCTAAAAATTTAAAATTAAATATTCTTAAATTTGAATCATGAGTAATTTTTATTTTTCAAATAAAAATAAATTTTCAAATATTTTAAGAAACATAAAATTACTAATTAAGTATTTAAAATTTATTAATATTTATTTGTTACATTAAAATTTTAATATATAATATTTAAAAAATATATATTTAATTATCACAGTTCAACCGTAGTTGAACCATTGAACCGTGAACCAATGACTTCACCGGTTCAATGACCGGTCCAATTTTAAAAACATTGGATAATACGTATAACTGGTTTGTATTTGATGATATGCAAACAAGAAGCTATAAAAAGTGCTTGTCATAATATTGAATTTGGAACAAAAATTACTTTCAAGAACCTATTAGGGTTTTGACCTTTTAAAAATGGGCAACGAATTTACCAATCCAACCATACATTTTTAATAGGTTGAACAAGCTAGTCCTAAGGACTTGATCTATATTGATAGCTGCCTGATTCACAAGTCACAATATGACAACAGAAAGTGTTATCTAAACAAAATAGACAATAGCTCTATTGAAAATTCTTCCAATTCCAACTGTGAATGTACAACATTTTTTCTAGGTTCTAAGCCTACCGAACTAACAATTTCTAAAAACTTCCAAGAGATATTGTACACCTATGCTTCTGTTACTTGTACACGAGATATGAAGTACTACAGCATGCCTAGGTTAAGAACACTGCAAACCCTTAACATGTAGAGGCTCATGTCCTTTTGCAGAGCACAGTAGAGACTACTGGCATAAAATGGGTATCCCTATCTTGGACATTGAACAAGGAAATATATAAAACGAAACAGAAGTAATTCACAGACCAAGGTCCCATAAAAACTCAATGGCTCTAGACACCTTACATGCCCATGATAGAAAAACGGGGCAAAAATTGGAGAAGGGTAGGAAAGGATCCACCAATTTTGTCCTACAGTACCGCCTGAAGGAGTTTTGACCTTTAAAGGACTTGAATTTGGCATCTATGAACTGTTCTTGATTCCAATGCAGTGCTCAGTTGCACAGGTCCAGAAATCTTGTGCCAACAACCTTGCCATTTTTCAAAATCAACCAAGTTAACCGACTTCCATGTAGATTCCTGCGTGATTAAGTGAAGAGCTCTGGGAAAGACCACATTATTAACTTTGCAAAAATGTCAGACTCCAAGAACTCTATATGAGCAGCCCGCCCTATGAGCGTGTTTAAGTTCTTGCCATACAAGGAGGTGTCAAAGTTGATGTCACAGCGCATGACCACACCATGGTCGGTGAGAGCTTGAATTTGGTCCAAGCAATTATTCAGCATCTCATGGAAGATTTTCCCTTTTTTAGAGTAATCCAAAGAAGCTGATGGACAATGTTCAATTCTGGCAGAATGGTATGGGACATAACCATCCTGAATCAACAGGAAGCACTATGAAATACTTTTACAAATAATAGAAAAAGGTAATTAGATGTTTATTAAATGGTGCTATTTAATTAATGATTTACACAGAAGCAGATCATCAGAACCAGCTTGATACTTCTAATAAAACCTATATAAATGGGTAGTAGCCATATAATGAATCAATGCAAATATTTTCAAGCAAAGGACCCTTGCAGAAAAGCAGAATAGCAGATGGAGCTGCAACTATGCATAATCTTATAATTATCAGTATAAATCCTATAAAAGTGGGCTTTTCACCTTGTATATTTCTTTTAATTATTTAGTGCTGGTTTCTCTTCTTGATATATAAGTTTCAGATGTATACTCTCTTTTCACTATTTAAGAAATGATCAAGTAGACAAATGCAAGATATTATAATATAATGCAGAAAAAAGTTTGTTAATGTAGGTCGTTATTACATTTCAAGCTGTGCAAATTCTCATCATAAGCATACAAAAAAGGTTACCTGAGGTGAGGATAGAAGTATTACATTCCTGAAGTTCACCAGTGTCTTCTTCTGCGGTACAAGAATAAATATTATTTAACTTCAGCAGCTAAAGACTAACAAAATAGCACTTATTTCCCTTTGTTCCCTTCATTAAAATGCACCAACTAAATTGAACAGCTTAGAAAAGATTTGCCATGAAGATTCAAAAGAAAAAATAAACTGCAGGACTCATGACGCCCAAAACTTCAAGGTAAACAACTCCTTTTGCAGCCAAATTTCCAATAATTACCTCCTTCCCCAACCCCAAAAATTCTTATATTCACTGTATCTGAAGAGAAAATTATTACGCACTCAGTACCTTGGAAAGATTGTAGATGAAACTGTTTTCAAGATCAGGCTCATCTGTGAACGTCAGCTGATGGAAGCATTGTATGTCCTTCAGCTTCTTCAAGAGCCACAGCCCTGAATTGAATACAGAGTTTGAACTATACAGATAACCCAGGTGAGGACCCGATATTGAAACATATGTATACAAGTATCTTAGATATGGTTCCATGATGCTCTCTGCAATTTAAAAACAAAAAAAAAGAAGAAGCATATTTCTTTCAATAAAATCAATTGTGATTGGTACTAATCTTCAAAGCCTTATGCATAGATACCTCCTAAAGCAGTTCTGATAATGAGATTTCCAATAGAATGGCCAACAAAGCTAAGCTTAATATCTTTTAGGTGTCCACTTCTTGAAGCTTTATCCATCTTCCTTTTGATGAAAGAGATCACCTCCTCAGCAAGCCGTAAACCCATTTCTCTGAAGTCTCCTGATGTTTGGTCTTCATTTGCCTCCGACATAAGAAACTGTATCTTGGGGTCTATGAGCAGCCATTGGTTCCGAACAAGCCGTAAATCCAAATGATGTCCCTGTTAATGTTTTGATTGATGAGAGGAATACAGACTCAAATTATCCATTAATAGAACAATATGGAGAACAAGACAGGAACTAAACTTGCCAATGAAACCCAACTAAAGTCAGTATAACTATAAACATTAAGGCACGAATACCATCAAGTAAAATATTACAAGTAACAATCAGTAAAAGCCACTGAGCATCTTTTGAACAGGAACATAATTTATGTTGAAATCATGAGAAATGCAATAATAGATCAGTAAAAAGGCAAACAGAATATTACAAAAAATAAGCCAGAGTGGAAAGTAAAATGCAAAGTCATCAAGTCAGACAATAATTTGAAGGAAAAGAAGAAGGATTTTCTATTGCGTATCTCTATGTCTTGCTGTGAAAGAGAGATCCACATTACCAATTAGTCATCAGTTTTGGAGACTGATGATTGACTTATACTTGAAACTAGAAAGTACAACAGACCAAAGTTACCCTTTAATTTTAGACACAATCCATAGAACAGCAATAGGTGGGGCATGACTTGAGCAAACAAAAAGTAAGATCTAAAGAGAACTGAAAGTAACTTAATGCTGTTTAGAGGAAGCAGCTTACATGTGCAGAAGACATATGCATATGAGTATGACTGTCCCAATATAAAATGAGTTTTAATGCGCATAAAGAAGAAATTAGGATGGAAGGATCCCATATGTATTAATAACTTTTCTAATAAAATAATAGTGTGTGGCAAGATTAATTCAATGTTAAGCTTCTATCAGGACAGTAAAATTCTTTTATAGGTCAATTAAAAAAGATGAAAAGTTTCTTGAGGCATTCGTAGCTACTTTTTCATAACAATCTCAAACTCCAAATAAAAGAATACATCCAACCCTAATATCAGATGGCGATGATGGCTACAACCAGTGACTAGGATAAGAAAATAGATAATCCTTATTAACTTGAAAAATTATTAATTATTCACAGAGATGTTTCAACGTGTACATTAATAAGTCCTTATTTCAAGATGACAAGGCAGTAGCTCTGGTTTATAATGTTTATAGTGTATAATAATGTGAATCCAAATCTAGTGCTGATGGTTACGTTAAGTGATTTGTCATTAAAGACTACAAATCAGTGTTGTACAAAGGGTTCATAGAAGTGATCGCACCTCAATTTTTTGGACTAACCAAATCTATGATTGTGCTACAACTCTTTTGAACAAAGTATAAAGGATACAATGTTATGACCCATTGCAAGGTACCAGACTTGAGTCCCACATCAGAAGCATGGGATTCTAATGTGGGGTTTATATAGACCTTAGGCTCTTCAACCTTATGAGCAAGCTTTTGAAGTACGGTTCTCCTAAAGGTTCATATGAACGGTATCAAAGCCTTCCACTACCTTCTATTCTCTACATTCTCCCTCGTTCTCTTCTCCTTTCCTCTCCTCTTGCCTATATGTTGATGCCAAGGATATGGAGTCCTCTCTTCTCTCCCTCTTGCCAGTTATAGAGCATGATGGAATGTTAGAACCTATTGCAAGGTATGGGGCCTGAGTCTCACTTTGGAAGTAGGAGATTCTGATGGACCTTAGACCTTCTAACCTCATGAGCTATCTTCTATTGTATGGCTTCCTTAAAGGTTCATATCATTGGTATCAGAACTTCTACAAATCTCCATTTCCATCTTCTCTCCCCTTGGTCTCTTCTCCTCTTCTCTCCTTTTCCTCTTGCCTCTGTGTTGACGCAGAGTTATGGAGTTTCTCTTTGTCTCACCCATGCATGGATGCTAGGTTGCAGACTATGGTGGAATGTTAAGACTTATTGCAAAGCATGAGACTTGAGTTCCACATTGAAGTAGGGGATTCTGACATGGGATTTATATGGACCTTGAGCTCTCCAATCTCATGACCTAGCTTTTGGGTATAGCTCTCCAAACTCATAAGCCACCTTTTGGGCTATCACTCTCCTAAAGGTTTATATCATACAGCAAAATGAATGGACCACAAAGCTCCATGCTTACAAATAAACAAGTTTTCACAGCCATGCAATTTGAATTCACAGCTTCAAAGGTACTGCAAAGTTGACATTACTCTCTAGCCAAAACATAAAGACAACTTAGTAGTATTGTAGCTGAAAAATTCTATTAACTGATGAGAGTGAAAATTATCCACGGCCAAAATTTCCACACAGATGATATTTTTCTGCCCCCAGTCCCAACTGTCATAGCAAGAAAACCTCAGGAATGATGAATCAACATGATTCAAACAAGTTGTCTCAGCCCAGGTAATCCAGAGGAAGGAGGCACGCCCATTGCTCTAACCTAGAATTTAGAAAATATCATCATAGACAAACTTCGAATATGGATACAAAATTTGATTTTTTTATGCAGAAGTTATCCATGCAGGTATAACATGTCGAGTGGTTTATTGCAATTGAAACGATATGAAGATAATTTAAGAGATTTTTCATTTTCAGTTTTATCCCACAACATATAACCCCTAAACATTGAAGGCACAACGTAACAAGAAATGCAGGAAGAGAAGCCAAAACAACTTTGGGAGATGAAGGCAACTGCAAGAACTGAAACATGCCTGAAACCCATGCACAAAAACAACTACTCTCAGAACATGCCCATTTTGTTGTGGGCTACTCCCGGGCTTGTTTGTGGCTCTTGATCCATTTTCCAGGATATGATTTGCTTTCGCCTCCAAAGGACTGAAGTATGAATTCGCACTTGGAGAATGGCACATATTTGCCATGCGTTCTACAATAATAATAGGAATGCGCAATGGGTCCTCAAATATATACATGTCTTGAAGTGACCGATTATTGATCTGCATTGAATTCATATTTGTCACAACCATTTTGGATAAAAGAAGCATATGTCACAGTTTCCATTAAGTAGGAAAAGGAAAGATTATAAAGCATTCGAGATAAAAGCAATGACTTACCCTCATTTGTGCTATACCTCGTCTATGAAGTTCAGCACGCATTGTTGCAGTCTGAGCAGGCTGAGCAGAAAAAAGGAAGACAGTGGATTTGAAGAAATTGGTTTAGTTAAGCAAATGCATATACAGACAATTGAATGACTAATCTCAAATATAGCAGAAGATAATCGAGTCTATGATTCTTGTACACAATATATAAGATATTTACATCATTAGTTAACTTCCTTGAATTTAAAGATCTTCCGTGTATGCCCCAGGGCATTGAGCTTCCTTCAACTCTATTACTCATATACTGATGGGGCACCTCAACTATCGAGTGCACCATCCATATTGACCATTCAGATCTTCGATCAATAATCCATGAATGACGTAGAAATTCCAGTATCTTTGTTTTGTTTTCCCTGTGTGAAAAAATAAAGGGAGGGAAGCAAAATTATGTCATTGCATAGATCTAATGCTTTAATATTATGTTAAAAAATATTAGAGTGCCTCTTGTGTCACAACAAAACGATCATGCCAAGACTTTATTTTACTAATAGATGCCTCACAACAAGAATATACCAAAAAGCAGTTTCATTAAGAAGCTAAAACTCTCTTAGCCTGTAGATCAGGCTCAAGCTTGGCTGATAGAAGTAAGGAAAAATCAGCCTTGACATCAGGAAAAAACTGAGGGAATAGCTTTTCCAGATACAATAATAATCAGAATAGATGCACAAACATAGAATTAGTAATTTTTATTAAAAAAAAAAGTCTATGAGCAACTATAAAGCTGCCACACTTAGATAATTAACGTATGTGTGATTACTTCAGTAATATATGTGAACATACCTATGGAATTTCAGAAATGTATTCCACAGGTGTAAGAGTTGATTCCCCATAGACTGGTAAGAATTTATCAGATCGTCCCATGATAAAGGCTGAAACAATCCATCAGTATGCATATCAATATAACCAGTAGCTTTCTGTTGAAGGAAAGGTTAAACTATTACATAAGCAATGAGTCTGAAAGATCAATAAGGCAGAATAAATAACAAAGCAGAGCATCCACACTGGCAGATCTGCTACCTCAGCACTGCCTTGTGAGCTGGCAGACAGTGGCTGTGACACCCCCCCATCTGTACTGTCCACATGCAGTGGTGAAGCAGAGTTAAATAGTTTTGTATGATCTAGTTTGGAAGTCATTTCAGTAAAATCAATAGCTTGGCTAATTCCTTTGCTTATTCTTCTCAGATCTTCAAGCAGGATATCATGGGCAGCTGTTAATGCTTTGACAAGCATAACCTGATTTGAGATTCGCCCATCAGTAGAAGGAATAACTTACTCCCGTAAGAAAAAAGATTTCCGGATAAAATGCGTAATAAGTATAGTAAATAATATAAATCAAAAGCTTATGATTAAAGCATCTTCATAAAAGAAAAAATATGATTGAATAAAAAATCAAGTAGACCTAAAACTTCAGTTATATAAAATTTATTGCAACAGAACATGCCTTGTTTGACTTAATAGAATCTTCATCATGAGTGCCTTCAGAAGACCAAGAATCACTGGCATAATTCAAGTAATCAATTATTAGAGCTGCAAAGTGTGTAAAACAGTAAGAGAAACAGACTTTAAATTATGAAGATGCAACAGTGACCAGGATTATGATGTGAACTTTTAAAACTGAAACTTTGACAAACCTGGGTACCTTCAGTCGGCTTGTGCGATAGCTAGCTTTTAGGAGACTGACATGAACACTTGTATCAACAAGGACAGCATGTGAAGCATCAAAATGGACAGGACAATATGAATGCAACCCCAGAAGAGCTTTCGGGGGAATTCTATACTCATGAACTGAAGCAGGGTATGCATCCGGCAAAGACTGTATCTCAGCTCTGCACAATGATGCAAACAGTTCCACAGTTTACATCTTCAAATTGACATAATCATAACCAGAAAAAAAAACTCCACTTCAATCGATATCCATATTTTAAATTTCATTTGTTTAATATACCAAAAAGTGGGAATGATATCATTGACTAACCCAATATCAGATATAAGGGCCTGCATAAGTTCAAACTTCAAGATAACAGCAGAGGATTTTGCCTGAGAAAATAAAAATAATCATCAGCCAATATATTTATGAGCTAGAGGGAAAAAGTCATGTCTATGCATTCAGCAACTTTAAAGAAACATCAGTGGGTATAATCAGAACTGATCCACCTTTATAAATTGATTTTGACACATAATCATGATCTACTTACATTATAGCTTGTTTATTGCCTAAGTTCATGTTTGTCTGATGGTTTTATTTCCCAAGTTCTTTGCTCTATTTATTATTTATGTTTTCATTATATTGTACAAGCTGGGAGACCTTTCCACTTCTTTCAAGAATTTCAGTATTCATTTCACGTGATATTATATTACTATGTCAAATGAATAATAAGTCAGGACATTTTTAGGGCCTTCTTTTGTTGGCCACATTGGAAAACCCCAAAAAGTCATGCTAACACCAAAACATCATATGATACCTCGAACATATCTTTCTATTTTATTTTTTTGGTAAGACAAATATATCTTGGTTTTGATAAGTTCCTCCCCATTTTTTTCCTTTTTTGGTGTCGGCTACCAAGTCAATTTGTTCAACAAAAAGGCACCTTCTCAATTACCTGCATATAATATAGGTCATATCAAATTATCATGAGATAAGAGAATTACTGACCTCATATCCAGCAAAAGATAGGTAGAATGAAATCATAATAGAAAGAAACACATCCTGCTTTGCATATTTGATCCGAAATGGTGGTGTCAAAAAACTGTTGTCTGCATCATCTATTTTCCAAATTCTACATAAATTGTCATAACCCACTTCAGGAGCTGCAGCTCAAAAACAAGGTGGATTCTCAGATTTTACTTTATATAAATCACAGACATAACATAAGATAGCAAACCATCCAATAGACCAAGGTACCTGCTTAACATATCAAACACATTAGTGTCACCGCCGTATGATATCAAAAGGATAGAGTAGTTCTGATTAGTAGGCTTCAAGAGCCTAAAAATGTATTCAAAACATGGTGAAGGGTAAACAATATTGGAAAACCCATTTTTTGGGGAGAAAAAAGCAGAATATTTTGACTTATTAAATTCAGATTATGAGAGTTTCAAGTCCTACTTGGTGGGATAGAGCAAATTTATTCCACCCAAAAAAAAAAAAGCGCTGACAATAGAAGAAAATATTGGGAAGTAAGCTCTTCGAAGTTCCACATTCCCTAAGCTGAAAATGATGCATGGTGATTGTTGGGTGGGCTTTGGGCTATCTTTTACATTGATATTTGTCAGGCTTTGGCTTCAGGCTCTATAAAATTGGCAATCGTCAAGCCTGTTGCCTGGTCCATGATCTAATCTGGATTGAATAGAAGAAAAAGTGATAACAAAGAAACAGCATTCTGACGTTCTCATGATACAAGCTTGTCTTCTAAAACCCTAACATTAAGAATTTGTGTCCTTTGTTTCCGCATTCCATCTTCTCACAGAAAAAAAAAAAAAAAGAATATCAAACTGGCCGTACATGACTCTTATAGAATTCCAATTAAATCAGGCAAAACATTGATACCTCATTTTTAGGGGAGTGGAAGTTTAAGTAACTACCAATACAAGAAGCATAATCATTCTAGAAAACTAACTGACGTTCCAGAAAGTTGAAATAATATATGAATACATGTTTTGCATACAATATTTTAAAGGCTTGATTAATGACTGCGCCAACAGCATGCAAAAAATTTAGGGAGCACCTGATTGTGTGAATTAAAAAGGCGAAGCAATTCACTCCTTAAGCCTCATCTGTTAAGATAAATTGATTGGCAATCTCATTGTAGCTAACTACTTGAAAATAAAAAAAGACTTCCTTGCTCATATAAGCTATATGTTACACCTAAGAACAAAATTGCATTGAAATCTCACACACACACGCACAAAACACTAATCAAACAGGCATAAGCTCTCAGTGAACCTGAATTTGTAGTTCTATAAATTAAATTATGTCAAATTATAGAGAATAGCTGCAATGAATCACTAATATCTCACAAGATTATAAATATACCTTCGTACTGAAGTACCCGTGCCGGAATCCCAGGATAGGAGTCTTCACCGTCCTCCCATCTCATGGTAACCTTGATTTTGTACCATCTACATTACATGACTAACATTTAAAAATTAAAAGAAATACAAAAAGTATTTGAAAACAATAGATATTAGCATTAGCATATAAATTTCACCAGAACTTTTCAATTCTGCTAAAACTTGAGCTTACCCTTGTTCGAAAAGGTCTAGATTATGAAACCTATGAATGTAAATGGCAACTTCATGAACAGCATCCATCATAGAGAGCTGATTTGCTCTTGCAGGGCCAGATTGCTCGACATTGTGCAACCTTTTTGTTGACCAATTCCTTTGATTCAGACCCATAAGCCATCGTAGTCTCCGAATCCGAAACATGTGTTGCACTAGCAGATTCTGTAATACTGATACCCAATGCCCAAATTATCATCCCTAGTTGTTTCAATGGAAGTAGAGCAAAACCGACAAGTCCTGAACAAAAAAGGAACCAACTTTCTCACACCCTTTTGTTTCTATGCTTACCAAGCCCATCAAAAACCTCTCCCTCTTCAAATATATAAATGCTTTGAATGTCGAATTGCAGAGCACATCTGCAATGTGGGTTTTGAGTTGGAGCGATTTATGGGTGACTTAGGAAAAGTTGGGATGAAGATGGAAAAAAGGTATAAAGAAGGCGTGGAAAGAACAAGAACGAAGGCGGACTTTTTTGTGTAATCATTCATGTACCTCGTTGGCACATAGCAGGACCCAAAAAAGAGCATCATTTTTTTTTCTTTTTGTCAAACCCTATAGGCGCAGGCGATGATGATGGCATTAATGATAGGTTCTTTTTTTGTGTTTTTTTTTATTAATTCCCCAAAAAGAAAAAAATGCAACTTTGAAAAGTGCACCACCAGGCGAAAGGGGATGTCGTGTCGGTGTAGACATGCGACCATGTTCAGGTCACCTTGTGACATTTTAACGGTAGGGATCGAAAATCACGGGTCGTGCTCTGGTCTGGAAAATTTGGTCGGGTTCATTATTCGGCTGATCATCCATTGATAGATTCTCCACAGTTGAGACATAAAAGTAAGTTCATTTTCCTTTTTGATGCGAGGAAATGCTACTTTCTAGTCTTCACCAATTTTCAAGGGAAAATTAATACCTTTTTCTTTTCACCTTTGAATATAATAATCGTTTTTTATAATAAAAATAAAACTAATAAATATTAGTATAATATATTCTGTTTTTTTTAATTGAACAGAGAAGGATAGAAATCTTTAGATAGACGGAGTCTTTCCGATACTTAATTCATAAAACCCATCCCTCCTCAGTAATTTCATGTATAAAATAGATCCTACTTAATCAAAACTCTTAAACTCATAATATTTAGAATAAATTATATTAATTTCTCTTAAATTTTGGTAAAATTACACTAAATACTCTACTTGTTTCAAAAAATTATACTCAGCTACTCTCTAATTTTTTTTTATCAATGGAATTTTTTTGTATAATATTTTTCTTTTAAATATAAAATTACTTAGCTATTAAGAATAAAATTAGGTGAATTCTTCCATACACCCTAAGATTAGGGTGCAAGGTTGTATCTCCCATGTAGCTCAATCACAATTTGTCACCATATCGCCATATGGAAGGGTAGTTAATTGTATAATAAATTTGCAGAATTGTTAAAGAAAATAAAAACCTGACATATTAGATAATATTTACACTTTAATCTAACTTTTTTCCTTCCATCATAAAATAATATTTTATAATATTTACATCACTATCTCCAATAACTTTTGATATTAACAAAATTTTCTTTGTTGTTTATATTTATAACACAACCCCAATGGATTATATAACTTCCGCCAAAGCCACCTCTCTTTGCCCTAGCCTTGGCCTAAGAAATAAAAAGGCATCATGAGCTCCTCCTTATTAGAGGATCCAAATTCTTCTTCATCAAATAAACATACACATTCTTGGGAATTGGAAGCAAGGGTCATCTATGAAAATTTGACAATCCATGCACTGTCACATTGGCTAGCAAATCCTTTCTTAGCAGTTGGAGAGAGAAAGAGATATTGGGTGGGACCTAATAGACCCACCCATGTAAGTCCCATCTCTTATATTTCTTTCTTTTTTCCACCTGATTCTTTCATGGATGGGAGAGATTAATTGAAGGATAAAAAGGGATGGAAACACTATTTACTAATAAGATTAAGAAAGAAAAAAGAGATGGGATTAAATACATGTTAATTTGTCTATATTTTTCACTTTGGAGGAAAATAAATCCACTTTTCGACAATTACAAATAAAATTTATATGGATTCTTTCAAATTGAACAAATCAACATAATCTAAACACAAGGCTATAAATTAGGGGTACAAAACTTATTACTTGGATTCATACTCCCACCATTTGTACAACAAAAGAAATTTTGTTAATTTTAAATTTATGTGAGATAGAGATATAAATATTACAAAGTATTACTCTATGATAAAAAAAATAATTGGGTTAAACTATAAATATTATTTTACATATTGGACTTTCTATCAATTTTGCAAACTTATTACGTAATTAACAAATACATCCACAAATTGAAAACTCCTCCTTGTGAAAAAAGCTTTGAACTCTCCCTAGAATCTGAGAGAATCGTCCAAGTTTGGCTTGTTATCCTTTTCTTTCTTATCCATTAGGTAGTTTACTCCTTGGCCCCTCCCCTCTACTTTCTGGATGAATTGAAGACATTTTTGCCTTTTCATACCATTGGTCTGACTCTTATCAAAAGATTCAACCCACTTTTCCTTTGACTTGTTTAGGCCTAAATCTTTCAACCCTTATTGGGCCTATTCACTCCTATCTAGGCCTTTTACTAATTTGGATGAGATGCCAAGTTGTCAAAAAACAATCATAAAACATTTAATGCAAAATTAGGCTTAACTTGTTAAGTTGTCTCTTTTATTCATATGACCTTCCATTAGTCTCCTTCATATTTGCTACAAAATTTCTGTGGTGTTTTTATAAAGAAAAAAAAAACTACATTGTTAATGATATATCTTCTTTACATGAAGTTTTTCTTATCTCATAGCTAGAAAAATGGCATTTTCCTTGTGTGTCACTTTGCTTCTCAATGTCTCTTTTTACTTGTTATCATTAATGGCAAGTCTCTTTTAAGCCACATTGCCTTTATAACACACTTTCATCTGCCTCCCTTGGAAAAAAAAACCCTTTTCTAAGAAGCTCTACTATAACCCATATATTCTTTCAAAAGAATGCTACCACAACAATATGACATACCCTCATACATAGAAGGGTCTTATTCTTGACTTTGACCCAATAGCTTTCAATACCACAAGAAGCTTTTGCAACTCTTGCCTGGTAGTAGCAATAACAAACAACAAAGATCTTCTGTTGCATAAGCTGGATGTTATCTGACAAAAAGAATAAAGATTGAGGTTTAGGTTTCAAGTCCTTGGAAAGGATAAGAACTTTTTTCTCATCCACTTCAAGAATGTGGAAGGCTTACAATACATCTATGAAAATGGCCTTTGGTTAATGTGCAACACCCTGATGATAGCTTATCTATGGAAGCCAAACCTAATTTTTGTAGGAAGCTTCCCACTTTGGGTGCAATTTAAAGGACTTCCACTAAAGTATCACATTGACTTCGTGGAAGAGGTCCTAGGAAACATTGTTAATAATACCATTGTTTGGGAAGGCATTGTTTTATGTGAGAAGAATGCTAGATACTTGCAAGTGAGGGTTAACGTGAACCCATCTCTCTTTTTACTTTTGAAAGTAAAAAGTCTTCTAGACAATGGAATGCATACGTGGATTGAATGTCAATTCGAAAAGGTATTTAGGAGATGCAGGAAATGTAATAGAATCAGCCATGTTGTTTAAGAATGTGACTGGGACAAAATGCAAGTGGCAAAGGAGTTTACACCATTAAAAAAGCACATCTTCAATAGATATAATCTTGTATTTCACATTGATCCCATAATAACCTTTTCACCCTTAAATCCAAAGATGAACAATTCAAGAAACACCACTCAAATTCAATGAGTTGGTGGTGGTTATGAAGGCTCCTACTGTATTTTTTAAAAGGACCTGGAATACCCTACCACCTTTGGGATCAAACAACCTAAACATGCAAATTTCATCCATGTTTTAGATGACTCTAGCTCGTCCAACCTTTCTCTGGAAGATGAGGATGGTTATACAAACATGACTACTCCATAATACTCCACCCCCTGTTTGACTTTAGGAACCATTGGAATAAAGTAGAAGTGCTGGCAAATACATTTACTACTTTCCAGCAATTAGAGATATTAGGCCACCCTCTTTCCCATACATAAATCGTTGAGCCCCTTGATGATGGATCTTTTTTATCCACTAGTCATTCCTTACCTTGACCTAATAGATATGGTCTTTTCTACTCAGTCCTTAAAAACTAACTCGAACTTTGATGGATCCAGTCCTATGGACTATGCTTCCTTTCTTAATCTCAATTCTATAACTAACTCTGGCCTAACTAATGAAAGCCCGCCCCTCACTGCAATATTTGACCCATCCATCCCTTTGAACATTATAAATTCCCACCCAACCCAATACTTCATTACCCTGTCCTCATCAAATATGGATTGGTAACCATCAGTAAACCAAAACTCCATCCCCTTCCACCACATTAATCTACTACCCCTCAAAGTCACAAAATGTATAAACTTCCTACATGACCTTTTAGAGGAATGCTTAAACAATACTAATGAAATCAAATACTTAGTGTTGGCAAAACATGCCAACTATAGCTATAAAGTGACTAGCTTCCCCATTCTTTCCATTCACTGGTCAGACATCCCAAGCAAACCAACTTTCTCAAACCTCCTAATGCAAATCATGGGACAAAGTTAGCTAGCTCAGAAGAATAAGCTGATTCAAAACCTTCAAATAATCATTTGCATCTCCCAATTGGACCTATCACATGGGCTAGGGCTAAAAGACTTAAAGAAGTACTGAATGGACTTGTTCAAGAGATTTAGGCTAAGAAAATTTTGACAAATTTGATCTAAGCATTAATCTGGACATCATTAATACTATTTGGGCTAAAGATAAAGTTGCGAGAGTTATTTTGGGTTAAAATATTGTAAAATAAAGAGTTTCGGTCTAGAACCATACATTGATTAACTCAATTGGACTTAAATAATGTTATTATGGGTTTAAAATGTTGACTTCTAAAATATTTCTATATTAGGACAAAAATTAAGATTAATTAGGCAAATTCTCTTTATTTTCTATTTTTCAAAAGATTTAATTATTTTGTATTCCTAATTTCTAGGTCTTTCAATTATAATTATGTTGTTAGTTTTTAGTTTTCCTCCAACAAGTAGATTTGACTTACATTATAAATACATGTATTCTGCCTTCATTTGCAATCAAATTGGATGGATGAATAAAGTTTTTATTTTGGTAATTCCAAACTTGTGAGTAATTTTTTTAAGTTCTTCATAGAACTATTAGACTTATCAAGGTTTGATCAGTCTTGTGATATCTTCCAGCACTCGGGATCATTATTCATCTGTGCTCAAGGGTTCTAAGTGGATCACTAGACTTTTGTTTAGCTTTTTTGGGGTACGTATACTTTAGCATTGGTTGTGGGTTCAAATGATCTAATCCTTGTGGGTTCATGCCATCTCCATTCTCAAATGGTGGAACCTCCTTGGTGAGAAAACAAAATGAACATTGGCTACTCTTGGGATTTTAATTAAGAAATGAGATCCATCCACTTTTAAATAGCAACACTTTTGCATACCACATGATCACACTAAGCATTTGATTTGGAGCCACCCCTTGCTTTATTTTATCCCAAAATGGAAAAAGGAAGTAGTCCCATTTCCTCTACATATCTCCCTTTGAACTAGATGGTTATGCTACATTTCTTCATATTTTGTAATTAGAACTAACAGATTCTTTTAGTAGTCTTTTGTTTTTTAGATTGGAAATTCTAAAGAAGAAGAAGAAATGGAGGAGATGAAACTACCTTTCTCAGATGTCCTACACTTAATAATGGAACATCACTATCCCTACCTTAGCTAAGCGGTAACTAGTAAATGAAAATGGTCCTCCCATTTCCAAAAAATGCAATAATAAGAACAGAAGAAAAGGGACACCAAGTAAATCAAAGCTTGAATTGAGATTTTATCAAGACACCACTTATTGAAGATGAACCCAATGCCAACTACCATGAAATTGAAGGGGTTAGGGAAGCTACCTAAAAGCTTTCCCTAATGCTATGAAAATCTTGAGCTAGAATTGTCAAGGTCTCAAGAAGTCCTCGGTAATTCAGAAAGCAAAAAAACTTTATAGCTCTCATAATCCAATTTTTCTTTTTCTGTCAAAAATGAAATTGCTCGTTAGCATTATCAACAAGTCTTTAAAAAATATGGATTTTGGTAACTTCACTGGTATTGATGCTATTAAAAAAGGGAGGTCTATTGTTAGCATAGAATTATCAATTTTCTTGTATTATGCTAGATGAATCCTCAAATAAGATCCATATTGAGATGAATGATAATTTTATCTTTTTTTATTTGTTATATCACCTTTTTGTATGAATTCCCCAAATTATATCATAGAAATATTTTGTGGGAATGGCTTAAAATCACATATGGTCAAATTAATTCCCCATGGCGATTAATAAGGGATTTCAACCAATGTGCAATGGAAAAGGAAAAAAATGTGCTAATTTTGTTATATTGGCAAGAAACAATTAATTCATGTATCTTGATGGATAAATCACAAAACAAACAATGGTTCCCCTAGATGAAAAATAGGAAATGGATAGATGAAGGTTGGGCTTGATTAGATAAAATCATCTACAACATAGAATGGCTAATGGAATATCTACATTCAAATCTCACTACTCTACTAATTGCAACATCAAATCACTCACCAATTCTTCTAATCACCAACAAGGATATTCCTTACAAAAAGAGGCCTTAGAGATTTGAATTCTTCTGGCAAAAATTTTAATCTTATCTAAAGCTCATCTTTGATTCATAGGCCCAACAAATTACAAGCTCCTTAGCTTTTAAAGTCGACAATCCTCAACTATGACAACCTTCAAAGAATGGAATAGAAATTCAATTGGCAATACTTATTAAAAAATTGATCTTTAGAAGTAGAACTTGGTTAGCTACAAGATTCAAGTTTTCATGATTATGGGAAGGAAAAAATATATGAATTAGAATTTTACTATGAATGTGTAGAATCATTATAAGCACAAAGGGCTAGACAAACATGGATGACCAAAACACCAAGTATTTCCATTCTTTGGTTAATGAAAGAAGATTAACAAATTGCATCCACAAAATTAAAAATTCACAAAATGAATGGAAGGAAGCTCTTAGGAAAGTCGAAGCACTTTCTCGTACTTATTTCACTAACCTTTTCTCAAATCACAATAAGATGACATGTGAGGAGATTATGGGAATTCTAAGTGGCACAGGATTTCCATCTCTTCAAGGAGACAAATCAACTTGCTTTTACAAGAATTTTCAAAAATAGAAATAAAAAATGCAATCTTCCCATTGCCAAGTGACAATTTTCTAGGACCAAATGGATTCTACGTGAGATTTTACCAACAATACTGGAACATTATTAGCCTCCATGGTTAAATCTTTTCAAAACAATGGCTTCATGCTCAAGAATCTGAACAAATCCTACATCACAATTATTCTTAAATGCAAAGCCCACAAACTTTCAAAGATTTTAGACTAATTACTTTTTGCAATTTTTCTTACAAAATCATATATAAGGTTTTGAGTAGCAAATTGAAATCAATTCTAGAAGAGTACATGGCCCTAAACCAAAATGCCTTTATCCAGGGAAGACTCATTTTAGTTAATATTATTCTAGTCTCAAAGATTTTAGATAAAATCCACAAAACAAAAGTAGCAAAAAGGAAGTTTGGTGCCTTTAAAGTAGATTTTTCGAAAGCTTACAACAAGATTTCATAGAGTTTCATTATTGCAGTCTACATAAAGATGAACTTCCTGCCAAATTAGGTATATATGATTTTGTAATGTATTTCCTTGATCTCTTACTAGATTTTATGAAATGGTAATCCTTCAAAACTTTTTTCTTCCCAAAAAGGCATCGAGCAAAGGGATCCTCTATCTGAATATATTTTCATCAAATGTGCCAATGTCCTCTCTTGTCTTATAGCTAAAGAACAAATGAAGGGAAAATGGAAATAAATTAAAGTAAATAAGGATTCAAAAGCAGTAAGTCACATCATATATATAGATATTCCATAGTCAAAGATGTCACGAATAACATATCTACTATTTCTAGACTAGACATCAATCATTCCAAATATGAATTAATTTTTAGCCCAAACATTTGCCAGAAAGGAAAATACTTTTTATTTGGAATTCTTCAATTAAAATTTTTTGCTAGATTAGGAAAATATCTAGGGAATTAAGTATATGCTGAAAGAAACAAAAATCATATTTATTAAGACCTTATCACCAAAGTTGACAACAAACTTCAGAGTTGGAAAGCTAACTTGGTATCTTAAGATGTGAGAATGACATTAATCAAGTTAGTGATTGGCTTATCCATGGTTTACCAGCTATCATGTATCCATCTTCCTAAAAAATTTTGCACCTTATTAGACTCTAAATGCAGCAATTTATTTAAGGGAACAAACAACAACAAACCTAGAATGCATCTATTAAATTGGAATAAACTTTGCCATCCTACAAAGGAAGGAGGAATACTTTAGTTTCTTTAACAAGGCCCTATTAGCCAAGCAAGCTTGGAGACTTATGGACACTAACAATAAGTCATACCTCGCTAAAATACTTAGACCAAAGTATTGCTCAACAAATTCACAAATATCTATAAGAAAGCATTCTAATGCTTTGTAGATGTGGAAAGGAATATTAAAAGCTTCCCACCTGACAGACTTGCATGGAGAATAGGTTCGAGGTTGGGAAATACAACCACCATCTATGGTGGCCAATACAATCAGGCCAGCACCACCAATTTAATTAGATTGTAGGTTTTATTTTGCATAACAATACAAATTAGGATCTTTCAAAACTAAGTACCATTTATAATTATCATATCATGAACCAAATCCTTTAAGAATCCTTTTCTTCATTTGAAGAAGATTAATGGTGAAGGAAGATACTCAACAAAGGATGGATATAATTGCCTAAGAAGAGAAAACAATCCACATGAGGCAAGCTCAGTTAAAGTTGGGAAACTTTATGGAAGATGGAACTCCTGATGAAAATGATCCTCTTCACATGGAAAGTTATGCAAGAGGTAATCCCTACTTCAGAAATCCTCACAAAGCACTACCTTCTAGTTAGCACATATGCCCTTTCTATCAAAATGATGAAGAAGCTATAGGCCACATCTTTATGCATTGCAATCTAGCTAAAGCAATCTGGTTTGCCTCAACATTAATGTTAAGAATAGACACCCTTCTAATCCAAAGCGTTAAGATTTGGCTCCATGAATGGATAAATCAAAAAGAGGATAGAGATGACCATTGGTATTTCCTTACAAAGACCATCATTGTTTCTCTTTATACTATGTAGGAGACCTACAACAAGGTCATCCATGAAAACTTAAATCCAAATCTAAAACAGATAATGACTAGGATTAAGTTTATTCTAGGAGGGACCTCCATAACATGGACATTCAACAAGAATTCAAGCAAAAATAGGGATCCAGGAAATGCAAGGGCTCAACAAATGCATAATGATAGGATTTAGAGGGGGAAGGATGAATCATAATCATGGACACATCAAGAAAAATGTTGCATAGCTATTTTGTTAACATAACCATAACTTCCATTTTTCTCGACACTTCACTAGTAAGAATTTTCAGATAGGAGGACACAACTAGTAAGGATAATCAAATGGCCTCCTTATGGGCCATTAAGGAAACATTAATATAGATGCTCCACTTGGGAATTGTAGAGAATCAAGCAAACCAAAACCTATATCTTCTTTTATGCAATATGAAGCTCTCCTCTGTAATAAACTTGAAGAAAGAAAAGGTCCAAAATGCTAGAATAGTATGGGAAGACATTAAAAGGATGAGTATGAGCTTCAAGAGTGTATTTCCAGCAACACTGCCAAATACCCTTAGATGGTGGTAGTCAAAAGTTAAAAGTTTTCATGATCTAAATTTAATGACTCACAAATATTATTTCAAACCCATATCATTGTTTATGCATTTGTAATTTGTACCCAAAAAAAAAAAGCAACTATCCTTCCACTTGGTGCTATGGTGGCTAATTGTGATTAAGTCATGTGGAAGGACAACTTTGCAACCTAATCTTAGAGTGCATGGAAGAATCTATTGTGAAATTATAGTTTCATGTCAAAAATTTAACATTAGTTTAGTTATCTTTATCGTCATATTAATTAAAAATAAAATTACAATGACATATTATGTAAAAAGTTAACTTTTTGACAAAAAAATAAATTGAAAGAGAGATTTTTGCATTATATATTCAATGTTAGGAGCTAGATATAATTTTTAAAATAAAAGAAATATTTAGGTAAATATGAAAAATATTAATATAATTTACTCTTATAATTATAGCAAAAATCATAATATTTCACTTTTATACGTAATCATGTTGATTTTTTTTTTGTTTAGAAATTTTTTTCTCTCAATCCGTCCATGCTAATTGATCGAAGATAAAATCTGTACGACTCTTACAATGACATCAAACTATGGTTAATTATTTTACATTTTTTTTCTTGTGATCAGAGGAAATGGTCAACTTATGCATAATTTAATTAAATTACTTGTTTATCACAAATAAATAAATTACTTTTTATTTTCGATTTTAAAAATAAATTACTTTCATCTTCATATGGATCAAAATTAATATAGAATTCACGAAAATAATTGTTGTGACCTATTACCAAAAAATTGTTATTAGACACAAACTATGATATAATATATATAAAAGCATATATTACATAATCATCTTTACCATTAAATTAATTCGTTGAAGATATATTTTTCCAAATATTTAGATTACATATTTATACTAACTACATGTATATAAGCTCAATAAAAATATTTGTGATATAAAGTTCCATCATAAGTAAAATCATACTCTTTGAATTAACATGTACTAGCTACAAAATATGAACGCTTTGTCAATCAAATAATCATTATTAATATATCTTTGCCCATAATTCTTATATATAAAATATAATCATTCAAATTTTAATTTAACAAAACAAAAATGTACAACAGGTGCAAAGATCTAATACTAAGAAAAATAAAGTGATAAAAAAACTATTTTATATATAATACTTATAATTTCACATAATTTTTAATTTAATTTTTATAAATTAAAAATTTGTTATTAGGTCTTTATAGTTTTAAGATTTATTAATTTAATCTCTACCAATAAAATTTTATCAGTACTTTGAAATTTTGTTGATGTAATTAACTAGATATGATCGTAACACTCTAAATATGTATGACTTATATCAATAAAAGAGATAAAACTATATAACAAAGTAAAAGTATAGGTCACATATATGGCATATGATGCAATTTATATTAAATGGTGCATTGTTTCTCTGTACCATGTCTTATTAAGTGACTGGAGTATATTAATTCAAATCATGCATATTCAAATTGTTAAGATGGTACATAAATAATTACATTAATAAAATATTGACAACATTTGATAGTAGGATTAAAACAAGTTTTTTTAAATTATAAGTATTCAATTACAAATTTTTAAATTATAAATATTTAATTAAAAATTGAGTGAAATTATAAGGATTAAAGGCTTACTTTAACCAAAAACTTATCTTTATATATTATTATCCATATGTAACAAATATTTAGATCTTTAAAAATATATATTATTATAATTGTTTTCTTACACTCGTACCAATATTTACTGTAATTTTTTATTCTTCAAGAACATGTATTAATTGTATATATTTTTAATAATTAATAATTAAAACATAAAACTAATAGGATTCGCTATATTCCTAATCCTACAACAAAAAGGAAAGCAATTAATTATTTCTATCACACTCTCACTAAGAAAAAGGAAAACCACTGTTATATATAGTAATAATTAACTCAGCGAGCATCCATCAAAAGTAAAGCTCCCTAATTCATCATCAATGGCGTCCACAGAATCTCTTCCAACCCATCTGTTATCAGAAGTCTTAGCCCTAGTTGCATCTTCTTCCATGGCTGATCTATACAGAGCCAAAACTTGCTGCAAAGACTTTCTCAAAGTTGCTGAGGAAGATGACTACATCTATAAGATCATATCCATGGAGAAATTTCCATACGTTCCATGGTTCATAACACACCAAGAATCTTCCTTCTTGAGACGTTGCAGAGAAAGTTGCAACCCAGAAAGCTTGTACAGAGAAGGAATGGTACAATATTTCAGCACTTTGAAGCTAAATTCTGGTCTTGAAACCTTAAAAGAGGCTACACAAAAGGGTCACAGAGAAGCAAATATGTGTATGGGATGATCCTACTGTGTAGTGAAGATCGAGATAAGAGAAAAAGAAGGGGTTGAGCTGTTACGTTTTCTGGAAAGTGTAAGTGTGTTAAGAGATGTCGGAAGAAGGTGGAAGCATTTTTTAGGGTTATGTGGGTGAAAAATCGTACGTTGTTTCAGAATGGTTATGAGTCTTTGTGTCATTCCATGACGTGCCGTGGCTTGCAAGAAATTGCAAGATTGGAAAGAGGATGGCCCATTGCTTGATGAAGAAGATGAAGATATTTCATGTGAATTATGTAAATGGGATTACGAATTGCGTCAATTTTCCAAGATATGTCGATGATTAGAAGGGTTTGGATTTAATTTTTGTTGGTATAGTTATGTATTAATTGTGCTTTGGATAGTTTAAAGTGATTGAATATATCTATCCAGATATATTCTATTGTTGAAGAAAAGAAGAAAAAATGATACTCGTATATATGTAGGCTGTAGATTGATTTCCATATTAGGAGCTTGGACTCAGATGCATAAACTGTTTTGTATTTGGTACCATAGAATAATAATAATAATAATAATAATAAGCCATCTTTTTTTGTGGGTGTAATTACTATTTTAAGTGTTAAAGCTATTTTTGCTTCCCCTTAAGTGCGTTGGATCTCAATTTTCTGCAACTAATTCATGAATTCAATAAATTAAGAACAATTAATTCCAGGCATGATATTGGTAATAATTGTTGTGATCAAAATAAAGAGTAAATAGATTCTAATTGTTTTTTCTTAACAGTACTTAAAAAGCTTAACCGTACTTATAATAATTTCAGGAATCTCAAATCTAATAATAAAAGATAAATTTTTTTAACTTTTTCAGTGAATCTAATAGGTGATTAAAAAACCTTTTTGTCCGCTTTATTTGATGAAAATTTGGCACCATTCTCGATGCTGCAATAATACTATTACGTTCATTCACTTCACATGAGGATGCAGTGAAAGTCGTGGTTCTCTGCTGACTTCAACTATAACTTTTAAGTGGAATCTGGTTAATTTTGGGAAAATAATCAAGTTATACTGTTAAAGAAGGATATTGGATATTCAAAATCTTAGTTCACCTTTTAATGATTTTAGTTTAGCTTACTTGTAAGAGTTGCACTAGGTGCATATGGCTTGGTTAACAAATCTTCCCCTATTAAAAAAAAAATCCATTAGAGAAAGATAAAAGAATTTGGATAATGTAAAAGTACTTTCAAGTGATCTCATGGAGCAGGTGTGGGCTCACATCTCTTTTTTTCTTCCTTTTAGTTTACCTAAATAATTTTAGAGAATTCAAATTCCGAAAAAAGTAAAAAAGACAAAGTAAAACTTAATGAAACTGACCCATATAAACCCCATCTCCCATGTATCTTTCTCTCTTTACATAACTATCTTTTGGACAAGAGAAAATCTAAGCTCTATGGCTTACATAGCTAAAGAAGTGGACGAGGCCAGTTAAAGTAGGGAGGGTGAGTTTTTGGTTTGAGGTTTGATAATGTATCAAAAAATTATATATTTAATTTTCATTCAAAAATGAATTCAAGACTTAATTTTAAAAAATAAAATGTAACTCGTAAATTTTATTATTCTTCAAATCAGATTATCAGCCCATTCAAGAACATAATCATATGTTATTTCAATTAAATCACTTTTTTTTTAATGCTTGTTCAAACTAGGACCAAAGAATTCGGCCGAAAAGAAGAAGAGACCAGAGAACCACCGCTCAACCAGAGTTTATAATATATAGGGAGAATTTTAAAATATAAAAAAAAAAGTATTGAGAAAATTGGAAAGGAATCTAATTATTAGTAATAAATTACAAGTAGAATATAAAATCACTAAATGAGCAGCAATATCATTTCAGATCAATCTTGTTACAACTAATGTATCATCAGGGCTCTTTGAGGGTAGAGACTCTATAAACTCTTGCAATTAAAAAAAAACACTAGTCTAGATCTATCAGCCTCCCCTTCAAATTCCCCTCAGAATCAAGCAGAGGATTCAGACCTTGCCCGAAATCTGCTCAGAATCCACCAGAACCATGTATCTTTCACAAGCAGTGAATTAATAACCTTCACCTTTAATCCATTTACTTGCATTATTTGGCTTGCAGCTACTTTTTCTATACAAGGTAAACTCCAAGTACTCCAGAAAGATAACCAGCAATGGTGTATAATAAAACCCTGAAACTATTTCCCCTGTTCCTAAAATTATCTTGCTCCATTTGATTCCTATCTACAGGCCACTAAATCCAATCCGTCGATGACAAACTACAGATCAAAATCACCGCAGGACCAAATTGGCCCTCACAAGGCCAAAGAAACCAATCTGTTGTATGACAAACTGTAGATCAAATCACCACTGGACTGAATTCACTCTCCGAAGCCTTCGTTGTGGTTTAGGCTTCTCCACAACTGGAATTAGACATTCCATGAGCTGCAGGCAAAAATTAAAGAAGATTCAGATTAGATTCACTGTCAAGATACAAAAGGCAACAATCTGCTAAACTGAAAACTAAAATAAGAGCCCATGACCCTTGTCCGTCTTGGTTAAGCAAATCCTGCTTCTAGCCCTAGGAAATGCCCGGGTAAAATTGTAAGAGCGTGAGGTTCAATTCCCCCCCAAAAAAAACACCTACCCCATCTCCCTGAAGCTGTATATTTACCAAACCGAATGGGAAAAGATAAAATCAGTGTGACGACTTCACCATTACTCCAGGTGTGAGTATTGACCACTTTTATAATATTTTTGTCGATTGTCCACCCATCAAGCAACTGTGTTATCAAGTGGATTTCACAATCGGAGACTACAAAAAATGAACAACTCTTCTGACAAAACCAAAGGCATGTAGTTAAGAACCTATCTTGTCACTCAAATATAGAAATGTAATATTTACCATATTAAAATACTGATACACAACTATAATCACGTGGAGCCTTTTCCATAGAACATGGAAATTATTCTCCTAATTTCCAATTCAATAAAATAATAATAACATTGAGGTATTGAAGCGACAAATGACAATTATAAATCTCCATATCTCTGAAAAGGCTTCGGTAGATATCATAAAATGAAGAAAAGGGGCAACTCGATTGGCATACACAGATGTCAACGTGTTGAAGAGTAAAATGAATTTCAGTCAAGTGAGCTGCAAACATCAGGACCAATAGCTTGGAAATTGTTAAAAACTAGAGAGTTACGCTCCGTATGCAAGAACTTTCATTTTCCCAAAAATTAAAAAGCAGGACCTTCAATTTAAAAGAAAGTATTTAGTTGTATTACTAATGCAGTTGAATATACAGACTTGCCCCTATCATTCCAACTTTTCGACCTCTGGCAATTTTCAGGCAATAGTTTATCAGTACCCGATCCCTTGGTTTAGCTGGAATTCCTTCTACTTTTTGCTTTCAATCTCAGACCTTAGCTTCTGATAACAGTTGAATCCAGTTTTTTAATAATAATAATAATAATTTGAATAAATTGTAGAAGCATCAAAATCCAATGTTCCAATCTAACATGCATGTTGTCCATCAGCCATCAAATTCTAGTGATGGAAAGATTAAGCAACCTAATGAGGACATCTATTGATAAAAAATAACAAACATTAAACCCAGCAAGTGCATGCATCTAACTTACAATTACCAGAATCACTGATTAACACTCAAGGCATAAGTGGCATAGTTATTGAAACTGGACCAATTATTAATCTGGTAAAAACATTGGGTCGTTATGTCCCTAGTTCAATGATTGGGTTACTAATTTTATGTTGAACCAGTTAATTTTATAAAAACATACAATTATTTTTGTCTATTAAAATTAAGAAAAACATAATTGAACTTCTAATTATATAATATAATACGAATGATTCGAATGGTGTATTTTATAAAAAATTAGTTAATTATAACAAAATAAACTAAAAATATTATTTTACTAACCTTTAATTTATGAAGAAAGAATATATTTTACCCACCAAAACATATCTCAAAGTAAATAAAATTGATATAATTTATAAAAACAAGTTAATATTTTATTTTTAGGTATTTTTATATTTTAAAAAAAATCAATACCTGTCAATACATAGGAGGGGAAAAAAAGTGCTGGTGTATACTTGACTTCATGGTGTTGGCTGTCCCTAATGGACGTGGCAAGCTACCCCAAGTCCCTAATGGAAGTTGGACTCTATAGAGAGAGTGGCGGAACATTCCCATTAATAGGCCTTACATTAATGTCCTTACTCTTGCAAGGATGAGGAAAATCCAACCACCCCCCCCCCCAACCAAAAAAAAAAAAAGATAAGATAAATAAATTTTGTGTATGACCAATACAATAATGGAACCGAACCAGATGGTGGCCAGTTCACTGGCGGTTCCTATAACATTGATACAAAGTTAAAGATCCAGAGAGCCAATCCATATTTAATATAAAGGTCCACCATAATATAATTAGTATAAACATGAGCTAATTAACATGCATAATTTATTCTTAAGAATATGATTACCAAAATGGAGATATCTCCTTTTACATCACAGCTACAGCTATATAAGGTGAAAAAACAAGAAAAATCCTTTTAAAGTCTACTAGATCCATTTCAAATTCGAACTCCTTTGATACAAGAATTCAACATGCAGGATAGTTCAAGAATACCAAAATAGAATTATTTTGACTTTCAACATGATTTTCAGGCCTCCAATTACAAATCCAAACATGCACTAAGAGCAGATCACATCAACCACAAACAAATTACAAAAGGTACTTAATATATTCAAAGTATGCATTATAGACGTAAAGATGTGTATTTATATATTTTATCACATCTAAGTCACCCATACCATTGATATAATCTCAGGATAATGATCCCAGTCTTTGATTCACATGTGTTAGAAACATTTTTTTAGTCCGAGCAAGGAAGAAGATATTCTACATACCTGCTTGAACCTCTGCTTCTTTGTTTCAGCCTGCATTGAAAAACCCAATATTTCAAAAACTCTTAAAGAAATCAGATTTTAGGCACAACAGCAACACTAATCTTTAAGACAAATCAATCAGAAAAAAGCTATAAAGCAAGGTGAAATTGTCATTTAGTTAGTACAATTATTAAATCATAAAAGAAAGATTGAAAATTATATCAGACAAAGGCTGCCAAAGAGCCAACTTTACAGGCTTAAGCATATTTGAAAAAAAAAAAATGAACTGCGTAGAGCACCTCATCTATGACAGTGTTAAAAAATACAAAATTATAGTGATGCTTGATCATGGATGCAAAATATGAATTTAGTAAAGTGGCTCTCTTCTAACAAACTGGATGCTTAGTTCTCAAGAACAAAATAGCAATGCACCACTTGAAGCCGTAGAGTATGGACACGGTGATTTGTAACTATATAAGACACTCGACCATGAAAAAATTTCAACTTTTATAAGTATACCATTTCCCTCAATAGTTGTGCATTCTCTGCCTCGAGCTGTGTTACCATAGTCTCTAGTTCAACTGTGTAAGCCTGCAAAGAACGTTATACTGATCAGCTTTTACAAATCAATAACCATTTGGGAACCAAGCTGAGAATAAATAGAAAAAACACTAGAAGTTCAAACACACATAAACCGAGAAAACACAAAAAACCCAACTTAATTCAGCATCCTCTAATGATTAAAGACTGAGCTTCCTACCATTATATCAGTGACTTAATCAGATTTTCAGTTTCCAAACATCATATCAACGTTAGGGGAAATTAATTACCTTCCAAGCTCTATAAAACCAAACAGAACCAACAGCATCAACTGTTTAATTTATTGAAGTTTTCTAAAGAAAGAGTGAAAAGGAGAATAAGAAGAAGGAACCTGCTTGCGTTCTCTGGACCTAGCGGCAGACTCTCTGTTTTTTATCATCCTTCTCTGCTTCTGAAGCGTAGCCTTATCAACGGGTTCCTCCACAACCCTCCTCTTCCCTCTTCCTGCTGATGCTGCTACTCCAACAACTGTCCCGTCAATCCCATTTCCAAAAACCTCCATAGACGATCCTTCCTTACCCTGCACCGACGGCATCGGGAACTGAGCGCCACCGTTGATCGCCGCCGCCGCATCCACACGGAAATTCGTATGGCCAGGTACTACGGTAGGAACCCCTCTGACATCCTCCTCTCTGACAGCCCCAGCCTTGGCCAAGAAATCCTCCAAAGTCATAGCCTCCAAACCCTCCCCTGCACCATCCGCCTCTGATCACCACCCTCCACCATCTCCTGCCACACCTCCTCTGCCGTTTTGGTGCCCATTTCCGCCGAAGCCAGGTGGAAATTGGGGTCGGACGAGAGGTGGGTAGGGTTGGGGTCGGAGGAAGAAGAAGAGTAAATGGACTTGAGGAGCTCATCCATGCTCATAGAAGCCAAGGTCTTGGAAGGGTCGTCGCCGGCGTTGCCGTGGTTGTGGTTGCTGTTATTGGTGCTGTTGTTAGTGTTGTTTTGGAGATCAGCGAGGATGGTAGAAAGGGAACATATAGAAGATTGGCGTGGCAGATCCGGATTCGTCGTGACCAACTTCGACGACGCCATGCCGTGCCGGATTTCTTGGGGCTCCTTCAGAGATAGTTCCTCGGATTTCTCTCTTTCTCACTCCCACTCTCACTGTTTGAGGCTGTGCGAGAGAGAATTTGCCGCTATTTCGGGGTTGCGTTGGGTTACTCGCAGAGATATAAAGCTCACAGAAAAGCAAGCATTGAAAAAACTGGGGGAAGAAATGAAAGTTGAAATAATGTGCCGATATTTATTTTAAAAAATTAAAAAAAATTACGGTGGGCTCTCTCATGGATGCTGCTAATATTATATTATTATTTTGCATACATTTATAATATTTTATTGTTTCAAAGTTACAAGTTAGATTAAAAAAATGAAGAACTTTTTCAAAAGTCCGGAGGCCTAAATTACGTAGATTTCTTTTTATTTTAAAAAATATATAAATTTTTTTAATAAAAATGTAATTTATATTTTAATTTAATTTTAAATTTTTTTATAAAAATAAATTTTATTTAATTTTTTTAATTTCAAATATATTTTTTTAATTAAAAATTTTAAAATAAACTAAAATATAAAATAATTTTTATTTTATATGAGATTTGTGTATATTTTAAAATTGAAAGAAAATCTATATAATTTTAGTAAAACTTAAAAGGAATATGTATAATTTAATCTTTTAATTAAAATAATCTTCAAAAACCTTGCTACTAATATAATTTTTGTGAACACTTTAAATTATATTTAAAGTATTAATAATTCGTCATTAGTTGATGAATCCACATTAATACTTTTTTAAAATTCTTAGGGGATTCATTATAATGTGTGAAGAATTCACATTAATTACTTTTAATTTTTTTTTCAAATAAGCATTAAATTGGCGCTATCTATTTTAAGTATACATCTTAATCTACAATTGAGTCCAGATTCATCATAATTTGTGACAAATCAAGACCTATCAATCCTAATTTGTTCCGATGTGACAAATCACTAATAAAAATTAAAAAATAAAAACACCGTTTGAGAAAATAATTTTGTGATAGAACTTTTTGGACAATTGAGTCTTAATTATTGGTGTAAAAATAATTTTTCGTTAAAAGTTTAATAAAAAGATAAATAATATATTATAAATATTTTTCTTGATCTTTAATAGTATAACTAGTTTAATACATAAAAAAAAGAATAGAAATAACAATAAAAAAATAATTTTATACAAAAAAAATTCTTGTGCTTTTATTTTAAAAAATAAATATTATTAAATAATAATTATATAGATATGATACATATTTTTTACATTTTTCCATTTATATTTTATTTTCCCACCGATAACCAAATAGGGCATTTAACTATTATAAGCCCAAATAACTATGCGAACTATGTATGATAATTATCATATTTTTAATAATATATCATTGTAGATATTAAAATAAAAAGTTATAAATTTGTTGCAACGAAAGTTAACATTATTAAAATTAGGTATTAACATGCCTAATTTTAAATTTTATTAAAATTATATACATCTTTTTAAAATATATATTTTAGTTTACATTAAATTTTTTGATTAAAATATTTTTTTATTAACCGATACATATATATATGTAAAAGAAATTTTTATATATTTTAAAAATAAGAAATATATAATTTTAACAAAATTTGAGAGTTATGTGGCTAACTTATTCTTGAAGTAATGGTAACAATCTTCTATTGGATCCAATATAACATCATCATTTAATTTAAATATGTGGAGGTTTTGTTTTATAATATTTATGAAAAATTCTGAAAGAATTAAACTTAAATATAATTTTTATACTTTCATTATCAAAATTTTTAATTAAAATATAATAAATATATAGTTATTCAATAATAATATAAAAATTATATAATTATTTAATAATAATATGATAAATATAAGATTTAATTAAAAATTATATAATTATTTATAAAAATTATACACTTATTATGTTATTATTAATAACATAAAAAGTATATAGTTATCCAATCATATATTTATTAAATTTTGATTGAACAATTTATAATAAAAATATAAAAAAATTATATATAAATGTTTTCTATTATGAAATTGGAAAACAAGGGCTACTGCTAGTGGTTTTATCTAGGTGTGGGCACGGGTTGGAACGGGCCGGGATTTGCTTCAACCCGAGTCCCAGCCTGATTTCAATTTCGGGATGAAAATATCATCCCTAGCCCGGCCCGGCCCGAATCTGGCCCGATTATAATTGGGCTAGGTTCGGGACGGATCGGGCCACAGGCCAATTTCTTTTTTTTTTTTTTTAATTTTTTTAAGAATTTTTTTAATTTTAAAAATTTATATTTTTATATTTTCTTAATTATTTTGGGCATATAACTATGTTTTTAATATATTTTTTAAAAATTTATGCAATAGACATAAAAAAAATATGAATTCAATGGAGAAAATAGGAAAAAAATGCAAATATAGTAATTAAAACTTGAAGAAATATATATTTTTTAATTTTATTTTTCTTACATGAATGTGAAATTATATTTAGAGAAGCTCTAACATAAATTTTGACCCCTCTAGTTATTTATAATTTATAAAATATGTTTAAAAATTTTAGTTAAAATTATAAAAAGACCTAAAAAAGAATTCTTTTCAATTTAGTCCATATATTTTTATATATAAATATAAATATATATATATATATAGACCTCGGGCCGAGCCAAGCCCGATAGTTCCAAGGATTATCCTGAAATCTGCCCGACTCGAAGTGTTATCTCGACCCGACCTTGTTTTAATTTTTTTTTTTAAAGTTCCCAACCCGTCCAGACCCGATTATACATCGGGCCAGGAAGGGCCAACCGGACCGGGACAAGTTTGCCCACCCCTAATTTTATCAAGTGAAGGCTTATCTAAAACACCTAACCAGTTAAAGGTTTATTAATGTTTTGTGGGATTGTTGATGGAATTATTAATTAATTATGACAAAATTATTTAAAAAACTATGGCCCATTATTAAGTTAGTAGTTGGAACAATTATATCATTATTCACTAAAAATTAGTTATTAAATAAAATTGATTGACAATCAAAGATTCTCAACAATTGCCAATTTAGATTATCTATTGCTTGGGATGAGCAATATTCTTCTCAAGTATTATTGGCATCATCCAAATTTTATTTTTTTCTACATTTTGACATTTTATTTGTTTTAAAGGAATTAAGATGTAAAATGAAAATAGTTTTTTAATTATGAATTTTTTTAAAAAATGATTATTAAAATTAAAAAAATTAAAATTTAAGCAGTTTGAATCAAGTTTAGATAATTTAAATATTATTTGGCCCCTTTCCCAATCAATAGACAATACAAATTGCATTATTTGCTAAGCTCTTGACATTTTTAAAAGGCATAGTTATAAAATCGTTTGTTGGAACTTAAGAATTAGTACCCAGAAAAAAAAAACGAATTATAAACATAGCCTAATCTTGCTTGTAAGGTGTATTTTAAAATTTTATTTTATAATTCATTTAATAAAATGTTAAGATTATAATTTCCAAATGCATTCAATCAGCATAGAATTACCCAAAAAAAATATTAAAAATCTAACAAATCTAAGGCATCTAATAATTAATAAATAGAAAGTAAAATTAAAAAAAGAAAAAAGAAAAAATTATACTTTACTTTCTTAAATTAAGGCTGTTTTAAAATTAATAATAGGCTTTAAAAGATCTATAAAAAAAAGTCTCATAAAATTTGCAAAAAAAAAAAAAATTCAATTAAGTTTTAAACTAAAAACAAATTATTTTGCAAGTCCAACTTTGAATAAGCCAAGCAATTTGTTGATAATCAAAATCACGTATCTTCTTGCAACTAATTTTAATTCAAATTTATCATTTTATTTTAGCTCAAACTTTAAAAGTATTTTATTTTATATTTTTATACCAATTTTGTATTAAGCCTTCGTTGAAGCAAGTAAAGTGTAAATTCTTCAAAGAAAAATCTAGAGTTTGGACAGCACGCGCTGCGTAGGAGAGTAGGAAATAACAATATCTCAGCAAATTAAAAATAAATAAATAAATAATGAGTTTGGTACCGATTAACACACAAATTTTCGTTTATAGGTTTGACTTGGTTTTGCCGCAGCCATACTCTTGCTGTCCCTTTGCCGTCCCGGGACGACACGATGCGACGCGCTTTAAAGAAAGTAAAATTAAAAAAGAAAAGAATTATTTAAAAATAATTTCATTTCGATGTGGCCACCCCCTTTTTTTGCTATTTCAGCAGATTCCCAGTGTCTTTTGCTGGTGTAATAAGTAAAGAGAACAAGGCCGGCGACATTTCACAATTTTCGTTGCCAAAAGTTTAATAGGAAATTATTATTCCTTTTATTAAATTATACATTTTTTATTTATAAAAATATGATTCTTTCTTATGCATTCACTGCAGGTGACTGCACTCATACAATTATTATGCATCCTTTTCTGATCAGGACAAATTATGAAATAAAAATTACAAAAAAAAATCAGGAAATCATTGAGTTGGTTATGCTGTATTGTGTATAGATTCCCTTCGCTATAGACTTAATAAATAACTGAATTTATAAGTTAAAGAAGCTGTGTATTAAGCTTGAAATATTTAATTAACTTTTTTTTTGTTAATAATGATTCATTATGGATTATTATAAAGTTATTTTCCTTGTTAAGTGACGGGAGAAGAGTATTCATTTAACTCGTTTAATTGATGAGATAAATTAGATAGATTTGTGATTATCATTCTAAAGCAAAAAAGTAACAAAAGATTAAAAAGATAATTAATGATATGCTTATGAAAATGCTTGTTTGATCTTGCGTTTCGGTTTTTTTTTTTGGTAGTTGTTGGAAAAACTTAAAATCATATCCAAGTTGAGAAATTTATTCCACAACAATCTCTTCCATAGTGACATATAAGGTTTAAAATAAAATTTTTGAACCATAGAATTTTTTCAGTGACTGAGATAGTATTATGTGGTTGTAACAAGTGGTGTCACAAGTGGCATCATAGAATAATTTATTGAAGTATTACTTAAGAAGAAATGTCAAGTGCTCTACCAAAATTTTTTTTTATAATACAGTCTACAACTAAAGTTGAAAAAAAGCATAATATTTAGGGCATTAAATTAAAATTTTGGTTATAATAATTATATCACAACATTAAAAATATTACATTTATAATTAAATGTATGAATATTTTTAAAAATATATTATAATTGTGATTATTAAAAATAGCAATTAATCCCCAATTATTCACCAGAAAACATAGCCATAAAACTCAAAAATTCATTCTTGAGTGTTTGAACGCTATATCTCGTATATATCTTCCTTATTTCCCATATATAAAGGAGGAATTGAGTTACTTATATGTTGCAATTTGTACAGATTCACTTGGTTATGACTTAATAAAAGCTGGTTTTACAAGTTAACGAAGTTATATATATATATATATATATATATATATGTATGCACGCTTGAAATCTTTAATTATTTATTTTTTAAATAGTGATTCATTATATATTATTATCAAGTAATTTCCCTTGTCTAGTAATGAAAAAGAGTGCTTACTTAACTCGTTTAATTCTTCACAAAAAAAAAAAGTAATTCATGAGATAAATTAAAGCTTTTCTTTCTTCTTTCCACACTTTACGTGTGCCACTTTGCTTCGTTCTCATCCTTCCTTGCATGCATGAATCTACCCTTTCCTTTTTTTTCTCATTACTGTTTCTTTTCTTCTGTTCACTTTTCTCTCTCTTTTTTCTTCTACGCCAATTCTTGTTATATACCACGTTCAAATATGCATGCCTGTAACCTAATGTGTGTTAAGACAGTCCGAATTAGCCTTCTATGTTTAATTAGGTCATATCTTGGGTTCAATTTTTTATTCAAATTTATATCTAAATTTTAATTAAAAATTATATTACAATTCTTTTCATTTTGTTTATGTTCATGCAGAATTTTATCTCAGATCTTGCGATTAGTGTGAACGAATTTAACTAATTAAATCACACAATTATCATCTTCAATAATCTACTATGGGCCTGTTTGATTTGGTTCTGCAGAACAATTTTTTGTTTTTAAGAACAAAAAAATAAAAAAATCTGTTTGATAAGGTATTTTTAATAAATGTTTTGTAAAACAAAAAAACAAAATTTTGTTTTCAAAAACAAAAAACTCAGAACACTTTTTAAGTGTTTTGCAATTTTTATTCTACAGAATCAGGTAAAAAACAGAAAACAATTATTTTTCAAAATAATGATTCAAACAGATTTTTTAATTTTTTTGTTCTTAAAAACTTGTTTTTGAAAACATATGTTTTAAAAACATTAAAACAAAAACAATTTCAAACAGACCCTATATCTCTCCTTCTTTGAAATATATAATAAAAATGTGACTGTTATAAATTAAATAAAGAAATGAAGATGTCAAATCAAAGGATTTTAAAATTTGCCCGCACTTTGACTCGTGAAGGCTATGAGTCAAGGAGCAACCGATTAAACCGTCAATCAGATCGGATTATATCATGATTATATTAAAAATAATTAATTAATTTCAATATTCATAATATATGTTACATGTAAAAATTATGTTACATGAAAAAATTGTCTTAAATTATCGCTTTTAACTAAAATAATCATTGAAATTTTAAATTAAATTAAACAAATAAAGTTGAAAATAATTGAATAATTCAACATAAACCAAATATAAGTAAGATATAAATATAATATCACCTATATAAATATATGTTTCATAGTCTAAATCAAATAAAATTTACATAAAAAAATCCTAAAATAAACTATAAACTTAGAATTTGATAAACAACAAACTATAATTTAAAAATTAAATGTACAAAGACAAATTTGCGTGATTGAATAGTGATGTGAAATATAACCTAACCTACAAAAGAAACATGCACAAGACACCTGGATATCAAAATTAGGTTGTGATTAGCCTAATGAAATATTTGACTCCTTATAATTGTTGCTATTATTTAGTTGGTGGGTCTAAAATATTGAAGTTCTATGCGGATTTTTCAACCTATCTAATAACTAGTTTAAACAAATACAATCCTTTTGGATTTGTATTAGTCTAACTAATTATTGGATGAATTAAGTGATTTAGTCATAAGATTATTCGAGGTTAGCTTGCTAAGGATGCATTTTCCTAATAACTCTTATTATCACAGTTAACTTTCACTAAAATCAATGTTCATTGTATACCAAGTTATTTTTTAGGATTATAAATATATTTATAGGTTAGCTTTCTATTGAAATGGATTGCTATAAGCATTCATTTCAGCCTTTTCATCGAACACTTTGCCTACAATTAATTGATGGTTACAATTTAATGTGATTAACAATCAATCTAACCTAATTAAGTCTAAACAAATTGTTAATCTATTTAATCTATTTCTATTAGTGTTTTTCTTCGAGTTAATCATCTTAATTCTCAATTAAGAAGGCCAAGAATCCAAGTGATAATAAAATTACATTAGTATAAGAAGATCAAGGAGAAGAGTGAATGTAATTACTTTAAACAATTATTAGCAACAATAATTCATTATCAAAATTAAGATAGAAAATGCATTTAGATTATTACAAGTCTAAGATTAAGGAAAGAAAGTTAAAAATGCAAATTACAAAGAAAGTCCAAAAAAAAAAATGATAGATAGTATGGAATTCTTCAAGAAATAAACCAATCAATCCATAGAAAATCCATACTGATCTTGAATAATCCAAGAGAAAACTCTTAAATTTTTAAGAATCCTCTCAACTTTAAGAAAACTCTAGCTCTCCAATCAAAGACTAGCCTTAAAAAACTACAATAGTGAAAAAGAAAAAAAAAAGACTCTAATTCACACTAAGAAAAGTGAATTTATACAAATTGAATATTACGACCAAGTAAATCATGGTCACAACGAGTAGTAACTTGGTACATGAGAAATTCTTTCTATCGTGACTAACGAGCAACTCATCATTATGAGCAGTGTGATTTGCCTATTTATGAAAATAATTGCGTTATGAGCCCTAGGCTTTGTGAATCTCCACTTCCTAAGCTTGAATCTTTATTTATTTACATTTAAGTCATACAATTAAAGACAATAAACTAAATGAGAAATAAATCAAATAAAAACAAATAAATGTATTCTAAAAATTAATTATATTTACAAAAGAAGAGTATAACTTTATAATTTCACAAGTTAATCACATACTTAAGGAATTTGAAATAAAAGCTAATTTTCATAAAATTTTGTAGTTAAGTTCTAAAATTGAGAGTTTATGGACAAAAGATTATAATTACATTTTTTAACTTTAGATTCCAAAATTATACAAAATTTGATTTTAAAAAGGTGAAACTTTTGAAAAAACTATGATAATTAAGTCTCATTGAAAATGCCGATAAAAAGTGTATAAATTTGGGACTTATCACTCGAAAATGGAAATTAAGCCATGACGCCCTTTGAAATCTAAAATGTTCTTATAGATCACTTCAAATCCATTTATGCCAAACCCTTACATGAAAATTACTCTCTTTTACTTTTACTCTCCCAAACCTCCCTCACGTTGACAAACATTGTTCATACTTAACTAGACCTTCGATTTTTAATTAAATAAAATTTCCTCTTTAGGACTTAAACCCCTCTAAAGCTCCTAAAGAGAACAATTTTTATGCCTCTTTTTTCAACAAATTTGGGACATCACTTATCCAATAATCCTTAGCATGCACCTCAACTTCATTATCTAAAACTAGTCCATCCTTGCTTATTGAAATAAAACTCTTCTTTTCCCATCTTTAAAATTGAAAATCCCTTAAACCTAAATCATTATCACCCTATTGGTCTTTGCACTAGTTTCTACAAAAGTTTCACCAAACTCCTCTCCAACCTTATTAAACCTCTCATGTCAAATGTTGTTTTCCTTTTTCAAGGTGCCTTCCAAAAAGGTAAGAAACTTACTTTTTTTTATAATTATTAATAAAACCCTCCACTTTATGCACAATTCAAAAGAAAAGTTAGGATAGACAACTATCAAGTTGGACTCCTCAAAAGTCTTTGATTATATTTCTTGGAATTTTGTCCTCAAAATGCTTAATCTCTACAACTTTCTACAATCCCTAGTTAAATCTATTTCCTACCCTTGACCTTGGTTGAATACTCCATTCTCTTGAATGTCGTCTAAACTCCTTCCTTCTCCTTCTTTCGAGACATTACACAAGGTGACCCAATCTCTCATTATCTTTTCATTCTATCCATGAAATTCCTTTATCAAAACATTAACCTTTTTGTCAATAGCAAACATTGGATATTCTTTCAAAGTAAAAGGTTTGGAAATTAAAATCTTGCACCTTTTTTTTGCTAATGATATTCTCTTATTTGCCAAAGCTACCATTCAAAAATATTCCAAAATTTTGTTTAAAAAAATTCTCAACAATTTTAGCTACACTTCAGACATGTCCTTCAACCTTGAAAAATAAAAAGTTGATTTTCCTCACCATTTTCCAACACAATAAAACAAAATTCTCAAACTACTTTAGAATCAAATCATTTGATCACCTTGGACAATACCTTGGCTACCTCTTCCATGCAAATTAAAAAACCTTTGTCTTCTCCTTTATCTTTAATAAGGTTGTTAAGAAACTTCAAAGATGAAAAAGAAACTTGCCATTAATGACCAAGCAGACCCAACTTATCTACTCCTTTATTTCCTTTATTTATTTATACTACATGCAAGTTCTCTCTTTCCCAAAATCTATCCTTTCAAACATTAGTAAAGCAAACAAAAAGCTTTTTGTGGGATTACTCACCTTCCTCTAAGAAAAACCCTCTTCGTCGCCTAGAAATACATAACATGCACTAAATCTCACAATGGTATTGGTACCCTTAATTGCTCCTTTATCAATGCTCGCTTCATGCCCAAGCTAACATGCTAGCAACATTTGAGTGTCCTTATTCAAGCACAAGTATGGACCTAACTTGAACAAAAATATAAGAAACTCCTCTTTTATTTGTGGGAGTATTGTGAAAGAAAAAAACCCTTTCAATATAGGTTCAACTTAGGCTTTTCCATTAATGTATAAGAGTATTCTTGGCTTCCTTTCAAAAAATTCACAAAATTCATCTTTGGATCCTTTAATCTTCAAGACATAAATATCAAAGTGAGAGATCTTATCTCACTTGGCCTCTTATAAACTACTAGAAACCTTTCATTGGATCTCTCACCTAACATCTTAGGCAAAATTCATGCAATCTCTATCCCCTTCATCCAAAATACCTAACTGTATAACCTCAAAATTCTCACCCAATAATATCTTTTCCATCTATTTCTCATACTACCTCTTGAACCCTTCCATCAATACCTTTCCCTCTACATGGATATAGAAAACTCTTTCCTCTTGCAAAGAAGTCTTCTTATGGATATCCTTTTATAATGTTCTCCTTACAACTTAAAACCTTCACCTAAAAGTTGTCTTCTCATTAATTTTTGCCATCTCTGATTTTCCTAAGTGGAATCAATTGTTCATATCCTTTAGGATTATCCTTTAATTCTCAAGTTTAGAACTTTTACAATGTTCCCTCTATACATCTTCATCTTAACCTTTTAAACAGGGCTCCAATTAAATGGAACCTCAAGCTGCCCCCATTCTAACATTCCTAAAAAATTGTCTTTGCTTACACTTGTAAAATAATTTGGTTAGACAGAAATAATCACATCTTTTTAATTATATTTCCTTTAGCTCCAAAACAACCTCCTTTATCAAAGGTAAAGTAAAAGATGCTAAATTAACCTTTTTTATAGGTTCAAAAAAAATCTACTAAACTTAACACTATCAACAACACTTAATGGGAACTCTCTCCTACCTTTTGGCTTAATCTAAAAGTGGATATACTTTTGCTTGCAATAGTCTCATTAATGCAAGAGGCATCATTTTGTGACTTTTTTGGAAATTAAGTTGTTGGCTCTGCAAAAATCTTTTGAATGAGTGAAATCCTTTTAGCAAAACTCTTGGCAATCTAACATGATGTTGACCTCACTATATCCTCTTGGCAATCTAACATGATGTTGACCTCACTATATCATCCAACATTAAAAATTTATTGATCTGATTAGACTCTTCTCTAACTATTTATAAGATAACTAAAGAAGACTCAGTCTCTCACCACCCCTTTCAAATCTTAACTAACAACTGCAAGCTCCTCTTTAGCTTTCTTGAAGAGTGATTCATTGATTACATATTCAAAAAGGCAATGCTAACCTGCCTACAAATCATGGGAGGAACAAATTTCTCCCTTACACAAGCTTTACCTTTGCCTTCCCTCCCTTTTTGTCTCTTAAGCCTTCCTTCACAGAGAATGAGATTTTATATTACAGCAAGTAAAATTGTCTTAGGAGGTACCCACTCTTCCCTCTTAGTTGTTGTTTTAGTTTCCTTTGCACACAACAAAAATAATGATAACATGATGACACTATGCAATGCCCATTTTGGCATTGTAGGTTTCAATTTTCAATATCTTAATATCAAAAAGAGAACTTAAAGCATGCCAGTTTGACTTTTAAAATCTAAATTGAGGTTTGGGTTACATCAATTTCAACCAAACCTAATCATTTTGATCATTGAAATGGTTTTATATAATAATTGGATTGAGCTATCAATCTAGTCAAATCCCAATTCAACTAACTAGGTATTTGAATAAAAAAAGTTTAATTTAGATAACTAGTTCTTCAATGTACACTCATTGTTATACCACTACAAAAAAAAAAAGATTTCTCTCAAGGTTTTTTTTTTGTAGCAGTTGTACTGCTGCAAAAAAAAGGATTTAAATATGGTTGATTTGACCACTACAAAATTATAATGGATTGTGATGAAATTGTTGCACTTTTCAATAATTGTTTGAAAACTATTTTAATTTAATAGCAATTGTTGAGTGACCCACCCCCCATGCTTTGAAAATTAGATCTCAAATGTGATTTTTGAAGCTCATCGACTAGTGAACATGCAAAGCTCCGTTCCAGCCATCTGTCTACCTTTGTTCCATTTGCCATCAACGTTAAAGCTCTGTCTACCGTTATTTGTCATCCTTTTGCCGCCTAATTATCACAGCTTGTCGTCCTTTATGTCGCCCTTTCAGCCTTTTTAAGGCATCTCTCCCCCATTTTTTTCTATTTTCAACCATTGAGAGGTATTTTTCTTCAAGATTTCTTCACTTTTATGAGATATATTGGCTAATTGTTAGCTAAAATTTAGGTGATTTGTGTTGAAATTCTTAGATCTTTTAAGTTTTTAATTCTTTAAGTTATTTTTTTTTAGGTATTTTCTTCAATGTTTCTTCCATATTTTAAGATCTATTAAGTGATGGTTAGTTTAAAAAATTGTTAGATTATGTTGGAGTTTATTATTAGTTTATAGGTATTTGTAAGATCTGACATGACATTGTTTTATTATATATATATTATATAAATTTATATGAATTTTTTGAAAAGAGTTTTCAAATTAAAATGCCTTTACCCATGGAGACTCTTTTTTATCACTTACTTGGAATAGCTTGAGTGCCACCTTTTGCGCTGGTTCTGCATTGCACTGATTCTTGTATATTTTCCTTCCTTATCGACAAAAAAGGAGAGATTTTTGTAGGAAAAGTTAATTGGTCCCAGCCACTTCATGTCTTTTGTATCAAAACTTTCGCTTTTTATGTTTTGTTATAACAAATTTCAATCATCTTATTATGTTCAACGTAATTATTTGCAATAGCTACATCTAGATCCGAAAGATACAGACTATAAATTCATAAAATTCCTTGATGCTTATCAGTTAATTCTTTATTTTTGATGCCTTGGCTCTCTCGTCATTGCATTTTATAAACTTTTGCTTGCATATCTATCAAGGTATTACTTTTAATTGTAGAAGAGTTCGATGGATGCAGGTCTTCTTCTTTGGAACTTGATAAGGCAACAGTGGATCGGAAACAGAAGGTCTAAGAATCAGACACAAGTTCGAGAACCCTAAATAAGGCAAATCAATGCATAAGCTTTCTATGATGAAGCCATCAGTGTTAACTTGTGGTATAAACATCTTATAAAGGCAAAAATAAAATTTTATGTTCAGTTGCAGTATGGTGATGATGGTGTCTCAGGTGTGTTCACTGGGCCTCGAAGGCTCGGTGAGCCTGGCCCTGCTCGGTCAAATCGGGTTTGGTTAGGTAGGGCACAAAAAATTTTTTGTAAAAAAATGTAGGGCCGGGTTGGGCATTGGGCCAACTCTTAGGGCAATAAGGGTCCGGCCCGACTCGGCCCTAAATAATAAGGATGTTATTTTTTAAAAAAATATTTTTTTATGGAAATTTATGATCAAAATTTTAGATTTTGTTTTAAAATAAAATTAGAATTTTATAAGTAACTATATACAATTTTTTATGTATTATTTTATTAAGTTTTTATAGAATAAGAGTTTAGGTTGCTCGCTTATGAGATATATTAATTTAATCAAATCTAAAAAATATATTTTTTATAAAGATTTATATCAAAATTTTTAATTTTTTTAAGATAAAATGTAATACTCTGCCCTATATTAAATCGGGCTGGGCAGGGTCGAGCTTAATTGAACAAACATCTAACTACTCGTACCTTTTAAATATTAAGCTTACTTTTTTTTTGTTATAAAAAATAGATGTTTGTTGTGATTTTTTTTAGGAAATAGGATTGTCGTTGTTATATTTTTGCGAGAAGATACTGAAGTATGATATCAGATTGTGAAACATATTCTTAATTTTTCTTTATGATTCTATTATGCACCATTGGGAAATGTGGGGTACAGAAAGAGTACAGGTTGCTTTGTTCAAAAATTTGATACTTAAATGAGAAAATAAATTTTGTTATGATCAAATTAAATTTTATTAGCCTCGTAGTCTCTGAGCAAAATTATTGAGGTGAATTAATTAAAGGTTAACAAAGTCCTTAGGTTTAAAAACCAGTGGACATATTTATCTGCAAACGTGGACCAATGAGTTGAAAGAGACCATCCCACTTAATAGTATAGACCCTATCAAGGTAACCCTAGTTTGAAGAATATGAGCCTTTCGCTCGAAGAAGGTATTTTAACCTTAACAAAAGTAATTTATATATTAAAAAAAAATCAGAGACCCCTGAAAGTATTGAACATGGCTAATCTTCTTTTAGAGACTAGTGCTGGTGTTTCGGGGTTTCTGAGCCAACCGTCCACCAAGGGTTGAAAAACATTATGTTTTATTCTTTGACCTGCAGCAATTGTTGGATCCACATGGATGATAATGGTAATAAATGTTCTATATGTTTAACTTTGCACACGACAATTTATTTAACTTAACACATCATGTGGATTGTATTTAACTTCAAGCGTACATCTGTTGTTGAGAAGGAATGTTTTCTTTCTTAATACACAGGACTGTCTTATTATTAGGTTCGATGATTCTTTTCTGCCTTAAAAGCATTATCAAGAAAAGAAGTACATTCTGTAAGTAAAAAATAAAATAAAATTTCACTGTGTTAAGATTAACATAATTATTTCTCTTAAAAGTAAGAAAAAGTTACACTGTTTTTATTTATTTTGTATTAAGCCATTCCATTAATGATTAGACACCACTCAAGGTAAGGATTAGTTAATTTTTTAATATTAACATAATTAATGATTAATTACCAAATTGTATTTAATTTATATTTATTTATTTATTTAATGTGTTCACAATTTTGTTGAGTAGATCAAATACATTATATATTAATGGTGTGGTTTAGACTTGACTAATTGGATTTGCCCCCCCAAAAAAAAAAAATGTATCAAACATATAATTTTAATGGTTGTAGCCTTGCAAAGGAATATGATATATTCAGATGCAACATTATATAGCTTCTGTATGTATTAACTTTCTTTCAATCCATTCAAAGCTGTCTGTTTACTGTACATGATTCCTAAAAAGATCAAGGGTATTAGGGGTAGGATTGCTTACACTGAGGTTGTATGCCTTGTTATCAAAGACCTATAGTTCTAAAACTAACATAAATCAGTGAAGAGAGATAACCGTGAGAAGAAGATGAATATACCTGGTAATAAAATGAAGGTTGGTTTTCATTTTTTTTTACTTTTTTTTTTAATCATCCACCAGCTATTGGCATCTAACTAAAGTACTATTATATTTGCAAGATTGGTTCAGATTCAGTGTTGCATTATGGTAACAAATCACTTGTGATTTAGTCTCTTTAGTTTTTTTTAATACAATAATTTGATTACTTTTTTTAATTTTAATTAGAATAAGATTGTCTTTCTAGTTGTTAGGTTAAAAAACAACTTAATAACACATATATATTGCTTAGTCTTAATTGACTTATTAATTAGATTGGCTAGCATATTTTTCTATTTAGATGTTTGATAGAATGGAAATAATAAAGAAATAGAAATAAAAAGTAAACAAATGACTAAAATACCTCTAAAGCCTAAAAATATTAAAAAAAATAATTATTATTAATTGAGAATTTTAAGTTGAATATATTTATACTGAATGACATTAAATTTTAAAATTATTTTGAAAGATTTAAGAACCACAAATTTTTTGTCCTTGGATCTTTCAAAATATTTTCAAAATTTAAGATCCTTCAATATAAATTTTCAACTTAAAATCCTCCACTATAATTTTCTTTTTAAAAAATAAAATATTATTATTTATGGCAAAATAATATTTTTATTGCCCTTTTCATCTTCAAAAAAAAAATTTCATTTAACATTGTGATGTTAATGAAACACAATTCATCTCAAACGTACCAAATATCATTTCGGCTTTTTTCATCTCTCTCACCATCTTTTTCAAACGTACCAAACACGGTGTTATATCAAGGGAAGGATTATGGTTCTAAATAGGCAAAACGACGTTGGTGTTTAGTTGCATGCTTGTTCTTTAGCATAAACTACTTTACACGTTATAAAATGTGACTCATAGCCATCAATAAAGTTAAGCAAAGGTTATTATCATCTTTATAGCTATTGAGGTACCAAGGTATTGCATAGAAACAAATGGTACAATCATTTTCACCCTTATAAATAAAAGGATAAACAATAATGGTGATTGAGTGAGACAGCATTAGAGCTATCAGTCACAAGGATCTGGACGGTGTTCCAAAGGCTCTTTATGCATAAAAAAGATATAAAAGTTAGCACTGCAAATATTTCCTTTAAGAGTTATGAGCTGGTCTTATGAAATTGAAATTATAATACAAATAATACAACCGAGGAATGAATATCCTAAAATTAGAATTTAAAATTACGAGATTGGAGTAATAATAAATTCTTATTTTACTAACCCAGTCTTATGTTTTTAATAAAGGTAAATGGACATGACTGGAATTACTGTTGTACACATGCAAGTATTAGAGATGAATAATAAAGAATAAAGATAATTATGGCAAAAAAAAATTGTTATTCAAACCTTTCTTTTAGTATTTATGTAATTTTAGCTTTTTTTAATCTTTTAATTTTATTTTTTAATCTTGTGATTTTATTTAGTGTTTTAAAATAGTCTCTTATTTTTCCTTATTTTAAATAACTTATGGAAATATATAACAGAAATTGAAATAAATAACTTAAGGGGCCAAAATAATAGTTAAATCTAAAAAAAATGGCTACATTAACTTAAAAAATTGGCCTTGTGGTTAAAAACGCGAGCGTTTTATCTTAATTACACAAGTTTAGATCTTGGAACAAGTACTTAGAAAAATTTATTCTCTTAAATATATTAGGTACATCCTTAAGATTATTAAAAAAAGAAGGACTTAGTTTGATGTGCAAACTAAAAAAAATTACAATGACATTAATAATTCATCAATAATTTATTAAAAATGTGCGTATTATTAGTCTGTAATACCCCTTGAGTCGGAGATGCAATAAATTATTAAATAAAAAGAGGTTCAGGAAAACAATAATATTATTAAAGAAGGAAAGGTTAGGGGTTGTTCTTCTAATCTAAATCTTTTTGCTTGAGGAGATAAGATAATATGACCATGTTATTAAAAAAAAAAAGCAAAAATAAGAACAAAAACAAATTGGGTAAAACTTAAAAAGTCTGCAGGATTCATCATTTCAAGTGGATATATTATTAATATAAATTTTACGGGTATCTATCCCTCTTTTCATGTGATATTATGATATTATCTTCTTATATGAAAGAACCTAAATCCATTTATTCATAGTGTACTCAAGGCGGATGCCACATTTTGAATTTTCAAGTACTTTATAATTTATTAGAATAAAAGTCCTTAATCTTTCATATATATATTACTAGTGGCTTAACATCCCACATGTTAATTTGTTTTCTAATTTTTTTATTTTAAAAAATATTTTTCTATAATTTTCACTGAAAGTGAAAGATTGGGATTTAAAGTAGTTTAAATATTTTTGTATATATTTAATACTATATATGATATTAGGATTCCAAAATCATATATATTAGTATAAATAACCAAATATATGGTAAATAAATTTTTAAATATTTAAAAATTGAAAACCCACCACACTGTTTCGGCCTACAACAAAGAGAGATCAGAAGGCCCACCTAATTGGGCATAAGAACTTTGGAAATTTCCTGTTCAAAAGTAAAGGCATTCTTTGAGATGGACAGTTCTGGGCCTATAAGGATAGTGGCAATTTTGCAATAAAAAGATAGAAAATAAGGCCCACCTAATTGGGCCTGATCGTTTAGAAATTTCCTGTTTAGATTAAAAGTATTGGGCTGGGTCTGTAAGGAGATAGGCAGTTTCTCAAAAAAGAAAGAAAAGGAGGCCCACATAATTGGGCCTGATCCTTTAGAAATTGCCTGTTCAGATCAGAAGTGAAGGCATTCATTGGGCTGGTCCTTTAAGCAGAGTGGCAAATTCGAAAGAAGGCCCACCTATTTAGGCCTGGGCCCTAGGGAGTTTCCTGTTCATATCAGGTGTGAAGGCAGGCATTGGGCTGGGCCTGAAAGGGGAGTGGCAATTTCGCAATAAAACGTGAAAAGCGTGACCATTTCCGTCATAATACACTGAAGCAAAATCCCGCCAAAACGAAACCCAATTCAAGAAGACCACCTTCTACAGTCTTGAAGAAGCTCTTGATCTCGGCGTCAATGGCGTCCAGTTTCCGTCCACACTCCGTCATCTTTATCATCATCGCCATCTGCTTCCTCGCTAAGGCCGTTAACTCCATCCCTGCCGAAGAATTCGATTCCATGCTTGACACTCTGCGGATCAGAGGCTACGAACTCTTCTGCAACGCCATTGTCACCTCCGACCTCCAGTTCGAGCTTCTCTCCAGCCAAAACGACAGCGGAAACCGCCCTTCCTTCACCTTCTTTCCCCCCATCGATTCTTCCCTGTTCGCCCTTGACATGACCCAAACGGCGTCGTCTTACATCAACACCCTCAGCTTCCACGTTGTCCCCCGCCGCCTCTCTATCTCCGATCTCCTCAGCCTCCCCGCCGGCTCCTCCCTCCCCACCCTCCTACCGCATCGTTACCTCAACGTTACCCAAAGCCCCGGCTTGGTCGCCGTCGGCGGCGTCAATGTCGCTTTCCCCGGTCTGTTCTACGGACGCGACGTCGCCGTTCACGGCCTTTCCGGCATTATCAGTCTTCGATCAAGTGCGGCCACCGGAGTTGTCTCTGGTTCTCCGGTTGGTTTTTCCGATAGTCAGTCTTTCCCTCCCAGAACTGGTCCCAGTTCATCGGAGAATTATCCGGCTATGGCTCCGAGTCCGATTGCCCGTCCGGTCTTGCCTCCGATCCCAATGTTCAGTTCTTTAAACGTCACGAACCGTGCGGGTTCCCCTCCTCCGGTGGAAAATATTCTGCCGGTAAATCGAAAGGCTCACGCTCCAGCACGTGAACCTGCTGATGCTAATAGCCCTTCTCACGCTGCTTCGCCGTTTAATCGAGCGGTTTATCCTCCAGAACCTGCTGAATCGAATTCTCTGGACAATCCAATGATTCATGCTCCGGAAGATAGCCATTCCCTCGCTGCTTCGCCGTTTACTCTAGCGGTTCATCCTCCAGAACCTGATGAACCGAGTTCTCTAGATAATCTAATGATTCATGCTCCGGAAGGCAGCCATTCTCTGGCCCGTTCGCCGGTGATTCAGGGTATTTCTCCTGCTAGCTCGACTGAATCGCCGGCGAATATCTATGTTCTTCCGCCGATGGTCTCGCATGCTTTCACTCCAACATCTGAGTCACAAGAGTATCGTTATTCTTCGATATCTGCACCACCATTAGAATATTCCGACGCGATGGTTCCGGCGGCTATGAGCCTTGATATGCGGCCGCCGAACAAACATGAGGTTACACCGATCAAAACCTCCAGAGGCGATTCCGAGGGACTGATAAAAACGGTGCGTTTTGCCGATGAAGGGCCGGAGATGCCTCCGCCGTTGATTGCTGCGCAAAAAATGCCTGAGGAATGTGAACCGTTGGATGGTATCGGTCACTGTGTGGATCCAGATGTAGAGCTGGGATTGCAGCACTCCACTCATCAGCACACGAAATGCCGCTACGTTCTGACTTGTGAGTGAAAGCTTGGATCATACATTCAATTTCGGTTCTTCTACCTTTTTTTTTTCTTTCCTTTCTTCGAAAAGAAAAATGTTTTGGTAGCAAATGTATGAAATTTGTTTTACTGTCTTGCTTCTTTGCCCAGAAATCAAGGGAGCCAAACAAACGTACATGTAAAAATTGATTCTGGAATTGAATTTTCAGGGTATAGTAATTGTCATTTGTCAATCAACCCTACATCCAGAAATCTGGAAATTTGCTGTTGGAAAGTGTTTTTTATTTTAGTTTCAAGAATCAAAATATATGTTCTCATGATTAATAGGGCTGTTACTGACTATAAGATAGTTTAAGGGATAGACAAACCAGACTGAAAATTGAAATTTTCATTTCGGCTTTACCTTATGGGTTGCCCCAGTGAATTTTACTGAATATAAATCTCCACTTATCAGTTTTGCATCAAACCCAAGCTTAATTTTAGGATGAGCAGACTTGATTTTGTGACTTTGACCTCAACCTTACATTTGAAATCTGTAAATTAAATAAGAAAGGCAATTAATTTATAGTGTTTTTGAATAAATGGCGAAAAGCCTACAAATTACGTTTGTGTACCTGTGTTTGCTTGAAGCATTACTTTATTGCTTTGCTCGAAACGTGATCTGAGAGACAGAAAAACTTATCCAAACACGTAGATAGTGTATTGCAGATGCATTTCAACTAGTTTAGTGTTAAACTTACTAAGAGGTTAGCTTTCTACTATTATTTTTATTTTGAGTTATTTAAACATTAATTATTTATATTTGGGTAATTCTACTTATATTAAGACTTGTAAAATTGACCGTCATTGTTTTATTCACCTTTTAATATTGAAATTAAACAAATAAAAGTTTGGAAATTCCCCTCGGGAGGGGAGTTTTTCTAATATAAGAAATTATATATAAGGGTTGATATATTGTAAAATTAATAATAAAAAATTTTAAAAATCAAAATTATACTTAAATACTGTAAGTATTATCAAATTTTAAGAAATTTATTATTAAATATAAAAAATTCACTATTAAATATAAAAAATATTTAATTTTCTTACATCCAATAATAAATTTTTTTAACTCAATAATAAATCTCTTAAAATTTAATTATAATTATAACCTTTAAAAATAATCTCAATTTTTAAAATCCTTTGTTAAAAATTTTATAAAACTTAAATCTTTGAATAAAATTTTTCCATTACATATGGGAATATGGACAAGTGGATGGCCTTTTTTGCTTCAATAATCAATCAGAAATTCTAGGATGGATATTTTCCAGTTGCCACCGAGGATGCAATCAGAATTTGAGTCTTTCACTTTTTAAGTTTCAGGGGTTATAAATTGTTAGTTTAAAAGTAAAAATTGTAATTGAGAGATAAAAAAATTATAACTGCAAATTAAAAAATTCTAACTAAAGTACAATTAGAATTTTTAATTTCTCAGTTGTAATTTTTATTTTCAAATTTATAATTTAAATCCTTAAAAATAAAAAAGAAAACCTATTTTTTCCTTCTCTGGAATCCTTCTAGAAATTGCCCTTTTACAAAAGAGATGGCATGCTCTCATGCCATTTTTCAGATAAAATAGTGTGAAAATTACAATTTTTCTATCCCTCTCCCCACCCCCCCCCCCCCACCCTCCCCCCCAAAAAAAAGGAAAAAAATACAGATAGATAAAGGAGAGAACGCGCTGGTCACAGATTTGGGAGATAAACAACACCTATATCTGCTCAGCGAAACAACTATTAATAACAACAGCCAATCTAATCTTCATCATAACCTGCATAATCCATATCAGCGTCACCATCTCCATAGTCATGGTCCTCAGCTTGAGCTTGGTCCACATCTGCAGCATTGTCAAGTGGTACGTTATTATCAATCTCGTCGGCTGCCACCATCAACTGAGGTGCTTCTGGTATCTTTGCTTTCATGGATGTCAGATTTTCATCGCTGAAAAACGAAGAATAGGGTTTGGGAACCTACAGCAGGAAATTGTCAAGTTAGTCGCCACGTTCAAATATTCAGTTAGAATGACAATAAAATATTAAATAAACTTTCAAAATGTCTAACCAATGAGGAGAGGTTTGAGTCACTAATTCAACCAATTATTTTCAATGCTTTATTTTGATACATAAGTTTATAATTGAAAATTAAAAAAAAAATCTAGTCCGGTTCTATTACCTTGTTCATTGATTCAACCGCCAGATCAATTAGGTTCAATTGCAAATACAGTCTAACTGTTGGGCCAGCCAGGCTGGTGGGCATCCTATAACTACGGAAAATGGTTACATTTTCATTGTTTATATATATATATATATATATACATATATTGTTTTCGTTGTATTGCATATAGTAAAATATCTAAATGACTTCTCAGAGCATTACCTTAAATAAAGAATCCCTCTTCTCAGCACTTTCCACAAGCTTATTCCATTGCTTACTCCTCCTCAATGTTGAGGCAGATCCAACCACCTATAAAAAGAACCAAAACTCAGATCACATTAAGGTGTATGTACCGAAGGAAATTGAGGCGTTGAAGGCTTTTGAGTTAACTCTGGATGGTACAGTACCAACACTGCAGATTTTGCCCTAGTGATACCGACATTCATTCGCCGAATGTCCTCCACAAACCCTATCCCTCTATCTTCGCTTGCCCTGACACAAGAAAATATTGCGATGTCCTTTTCACGTCCCTGAAAGAGAGAAAAAAGTATCCTTTAATCACACATCTGATGTTTTACCCACTCATATGGCAATCCTTGATAATATGTACCATGAAGATGAAAGTTACCACTCAACTATACTTGACTACTACTATAGGTAGCATCTTCTTCCGGTAAAGTATTAAATGCTATATATAAAATTCAATTTAGGCATTAATTCTATTCCTCTGACATTGAAATTTATTAAAGATGGATCATTTGAAAACTTTCAAATATGCACCTTCCCACGCATCTTGTGTTCCAGACAGTTATATATTAGAACTATATTCAAATAGAGTAATTTTATGGAGAGCTTGACCTCTTAGGAGGTTAGTTATTCACCATTAAATATACATTGAGATTCTCGTAATAATTCATAGGTTATGTAATAAATTAAAAAGACTCACGCACGAATCTCAAGGTGGAGTTAACAGTGAGAGCTCAATCTCTACATAAAATCACTCATCCAAATATTTGCCTTATTGACAATTTGATCAATACCATAGGCAAATATGGAAAAGGAGGATATCATATGGGAAACATTGAGCTGGTTTACCTGGCAACCATCAACAGTACATATGTCCACTACTTTCTCTGCTGACACTCCAAAAGTCTCCTCAAAACGTCTTTGGAAGAGCTTTACTTGTTGACTATAGGGAGAAATTATTGCAAGTTGGTTACCAGACTTCAGCACCGGATATAATGTTACGAGCTTTTGATATAGAAGCAGGACAAATTCAACTTCCTCAACATTTACCCATGAACCACTTCCAGATGGCCGAGCCTCTTTTCCCTCATGTACGTCAAAGAAGCAAAATGGGCCAAAGCAGCGGTAATTATGCCATTCACGTTCTGTCCGGAATTTGACGTCCTCCCCATCTTCCAGTGAATCTTCATAAAACTCCCTGGAAGGAAAGCTTCTGATCTGTTGAGAGTCACACATCAGATACCTACTTAAGCAGTGTCAAATGTGCATATAATATATATATATATATGGGAGAGAAATAAAAAATAAGATGCAAGATAACTGTAGACAAACCTGCAGAGGAAATCCTTGATACTCAAGTCCCAGTCCACAATAAGTGTATTATTTGTATTATATATTGGGTGGATAGAAGGATAAGTATTATTAGAGGAAGAGTAAAGAAATGCAACTAGGATAGAAGATATCCTTCCCCCCCCCCCCCCCCCCCAAAAAAAAGGAAGGAAGGAAGGAAAAAGTCAAAGCCAAGAAGGCTCAAAAAACAGCAGGGAATTCTATCTCACTGCCTACCTGAAATAGGGACCCCTTGAAACATGGATAAGTAATCGATCCAAAGTAATTTGCAGCAGGATTACTCTCTTCTTGTTCAAATGATGCAATAAGATTTCTCTGTCTCTCTTTTTCTTTTGGTGGGGGGGGGGGGGGGGGGGGGTTGCATTTTCAAATTTCACTTGACAAACTATCGCAGAGAAAGAAAGAAAGAAATCGACAGTACTTAATTGTTAGACTTCCTTTAAATTGGTATGCATCGAAGGAAAAGAAAAAAACTAGTTATTATAAAAGTCATTGCGAGATAGCCTTTCCGTAGAAAAAGAATACTTGATGTCTAGGGCCTTAATATCTGCCTGAGTGCCCATACAAAGTGAAAGAGGCAGAAATCTTCCTGACAACAATGCCTTGGAACTTGGTTTTCAGATGCAATTATGTCAAGCTCGATTATTCATTTAGACACTAACCGTGTGACCAAGTATATTCAACAATCTATTTTCCGAAAATGCCACTAATGCACTAACCTCAGGATGCATTCGGTATTGGGTCTTCAACATTTTCACAGGATAGCCACCCTGCTTCAATCTTTCAAACAAGCTTGTGCCATATCTTAAATTCAAGAAACAAAAAGCAAAAATTACATGGGCTGAAATGTCTTAATCCCAAAACTGAAATGGGTAAAGTTATGACTATCATTGAGAAAAAAAAAAAAAAGGCCTACCCATGATTCTTTGCCACATCTGAAATCACAGTTGCTGGAAGTTGAGCTGGATCACCTACCTTAAAGGAATAAAAAATGCAGCAGCAGTTAGGACAAGATAAGGCACAACAATTATTATAGGAATGCAAAGTTCAGCACATTTAAATTTTAAATATCTTTTTCAGTTGGTTTTTTTTTTGGGGGGGGGGGGGTTTCTTATCAAAGAAATTTTGAGAGCAGAGAAGAGAAAATACAATTTGAAGGAGGAGAAAAATCTTTCCACTTTGCCAGGCATTGTTTAACTTAACAGTATATTCAGAGATGAATTATGAATCTCATATTTTAACTACCATTTCAAATATTATTAAGAATTAAAATATATCTACCAAGTAAAACTGAGCATATTGAGACATAATTGCAACTTAAAATACTGATAAAACATAAAATATAGATTGGGGTACTATAATGCAGCAGTAATAAAATGTACCAGAAATACTTTTTTGCATTGATTGGCCAAGGGAACAAGAGTTGCAGGTTCCACCTGTTTAGGGGTAAATGTCATACATCATATAATAGATAGATAAATACAAAATAACCAACATTAATTTTGCACATGGGCAGACAAATTACTTCATGCTAAATATCCCACCCAGGGAAGCCAAAGCAAATTTATCAAATTGACCCTAATATTCTACAACTGACAAAAATGTCATGTGTTATATATGAAGAGTCATGAATATGTTAAAATTGATATAATGCTTTTTTTGAAGAAAAGACCTCAAATTCAAAGGTGCTCCTTGTCTGTAAATTACATAATGTCCAACAAAATATCTATAATTATATAAAGCCCAACACCCCCCCCCCCCAAAAAAAAAAAAGTACAAACATAGTGAAGAATCCAAATTATTACACCAGTATGCGTAGACCAATGTTGATACACGATAGTTAGCATAAACAAACAGAAATTATTGTAACAACCCTAAAACTAAATGTCTTTTACCATCATGCAACTTAATGAAGTTGATGTTTAGTATGTAAATTTCATATTTTTTTGTCAGAGTAACCCCAATAAACCATAATCATTCAAGTTTCTCTCCTACAATCCCGTCCATGATGATGATGGCAATGCATTGAGTAAGAATGACTGCTAAATGATAGATCATCTTTTTCCTCTTTTAATTTCACCAAAATCAACTTTGGTTCCTAAAAGATGTCCGCCCCCCCCCCCCCCCAAAAAAACAAAAAAGAAAAAAGAAAAGGGAAAGCAGAAAGAGGAAGAGTAATTGCTATGTTTCCCTTTGACATGCATGTTTTTTGCTTGAATAAAGAATCACTTGGAAGCACTGGATAAATATTATCTCCATGGCATTAACAGCTTAGCTTGAAGCTAAAACCTTAATTTTTCATGATGATGAGAATTCACTGGAAACGCTAACACAACACTTCTTGCAAACATTATCCATCAAAAAATGAAGTGAGCTTCCCTCTTATGCCAGGGATCCTGCTCGACATCCAGGTATAATGTTTTGTACCCATCTTAAGTAAAGGTTATGCCCATTTTCTAAAATATTACAGAAATGCGCTAAAGAAAAGTATGAAGTTCAGCTGAGAGAGAGTAATACATCTTAAGATCACATTTGTTAAAAAGAAAAGTATGAAGCTCTGGCTATGATGATTTTGTTGCCCAGCCCCCTGACTACTAGTCATAAAAAGAGAAAAGCTAACTCAAAAGCAGTACAACTTCTCTATATCTCCTCTGCCTCCCTCCCTCTCTATATCCAAAAATCTAAACCAATTTGCAAAACTACTATGCTTCCAAACATGGGTATTCCATTATAATAACACTAAAACTTGGCTGGCGAAATATCCATAGGAAATGTAAGAGCTTTGGTCAAACTTTGCTAAATTAAATTATATTATGCACATCTATCAACTGAATGACACAACAACTAAACAAACAAGAGTGTAAACTTACAGCTTGTGCTGCTTCATCTATGATCACTACATCAAAGCCACGATTTAGTTTACTGAAAACATGAGAACCACTAAAGCTGAGGGTTGAGAAGACCTGACAAACACAAAGAAAACACTGAGAAAACCACATTGCTTCTTTTGTGTTATGTATGTGCGTGTGTGTTTTCATTTTTGTTTTTTTAAAAAAAAAATTCAACAGAAAGGTTAAACATACTATTGTGGCTTCATCCAAAATTGCAGCCCGAATACTTTCATCATCAGTTCCTGTAGCTCCACTACTCTGTTTATCAGTGGATGATTTGTTAGCAGTATTCCGTTTTTGTTTCACCTGCAAGTAGAATTTACAGCATCAAAATCTGACCTATAGCATGATTCAATGGAATTCTAAAGAAAAGTAGTTAATCTTAAAAAGATAAGACAGAATAACGCAATATAACCTCCTTCATTGACACCTGCCACACATCCAACTGGATAATTATTTCCAATGAGATGATTTTCTAAAGGAATATTAATTAGAATAGAGGATTTTCAATGAACATTTAGACCATATATAGTACTGAGGCTTCCAAATAAATTAGCAGATGCCCATGGTATTATAACCAAATTTTATTGAATCAGTGGCATGGAAAATTAAAGGATAACAGTGATAGAACAGCTATTAAAGAAATAATCAGTGTTATCTTCATATACATACAAGTTCATCTAGGGCAACTGACTTGATAGAATGATGTGCTTTAAGACCAATCCGCACAATTTTAGGGCAATAAGCACGGTCACTTTCATCATGTACACCTGAGAACATCCCATGAACAATAACAATAATTAATTAACAAAAACCGTATTAGATGGAGGATTTCTCTAAAAGCAGATCTCTAGAGAAAAATAAGCGAAGTTACATGGTTAGCCTGCTTATAATTAGAAATGATCAATAACAAGGGCTAGCAAACGACTGACCATGCAGCCTGCACGGTATTAACTTCTCCCTAGGAAGGATTCCCCACTTGAAATCTCAACCCCCAATAAAAAAATTTTAAAAAAAATTATGTAACAAAAACTACAGACTCATAAAGCACACATGTCATATCTTAACTACTTACTAAAAATATTCAATACAGAAGGTGAAAACCTTCAGACCTTTGAGCATTTGTATTCTTTAAATGCCAAACGTCATTATTGAAAGTAATACACTTAACGCAGAATTACTTTCTATTGACAAATTACTAAGTGTTGCATGCTATATGAGAAAAATAATCGCCAGCACCCTTCTATTTAAAAAGCTTATTTCACATGTTGCAGGTAATTGTAATGCAAACACAAACATTTTCCAAAGAAAATAGATTTAAAGAATGCAAAATCTGCATGTAACACAAGAAGCCAACAGTACTTTTGTTGCCTCACATATTAGAAGGCAAGAAGAAAGATGGCATGAGGAAGTTAATACCTCCATTTAAAACACGCAACACAATCTCATCCAGGGCAGAATTTGATGGGGCACAAACTAGCACTCGAACACGATACTTGCGACTTGAGGTTACGGCTTCTGGTTTCTAAAAACATTAAAAAAATTAGAAGAGATAATTTAGTGAAATTAATATGTTGAAAGAATGATTCATACTCACTAATTCATTTCCAGTGGTTGGGTAAAGACCATCATCGCCATCCTTTGGCATCAAACTGTCCCTGGGATTAACGCCAGTCAACCATGGAGATGCCTGTCCCCAATGCTTGTATCTGCATAAGGAAAAGACAATACAAAAAAATTCATAACAAACATTTAAGAAAACTACCATACAAACTATTATTTAACAACAAAGCTCACATAACACTCTCTTTGTTCCTGTTAGGTTGGGCTCATGGCAGAAGTGCTTATACAGTTATAATAATATACCCAATTTGTGTTGTTCTGGTCTACTAGAGCTGATAAGGCAACGTTAATCAGGAAGATGAGTGACTAGGGATAGGCAAAATACCCAAACTCTATGGGTACCCACAATACCCACTTAGATCTAGGTATGGGGGGTTTGATGGTATTTTAAGGGTCTGAGTTTGAGTAGTATGACACACACTGTACCCCAAGCTTGCAGGGTGTATATATATATTTATATATTACATTACAACAACAACAACAACAAAGCCTTTTCCCATTAAGTGGGGTTGGCTACATGGATCAATCGACGCCATAAGCACCTATCGTAAATCATATTTTTAGACAAACCATTTAAATCTAAATCTCTCTTAATAATTTCTCCTATAGTTTGTCTTGGTCTTCCTCTACTCCTAATTATTGGACTATTCTCCATCTCATTTAAATCTAACTAAATTACATTATATTACTTTAAAAATATATATAAAAAACAATAATAGAAGATCAAACAAATAAATAGGTAGTGAATAAAGTTTGTAGTATATAATGTAATTTTTTTATGCATAATTATATATAGCTAGTCTAATTATTGTATAATAAAATTATATCAAATATTGGGTATTGGATATCCTATTTGCCCATTGGTATCAGACAGATACTGAGTATCCAAAGGCTAAATTCGAATCTACCCATTAGTTGATTGGACATTAACTTTTGCTATCAGTACCCTATCCCATATTGGATCGATATCAGATACTCTTTTTGAACAGATACCCAAAATACTCGAACCCATTGCCATCCCTTATATATGAACACATTTTATGTAAATAAATCTCAACTTGAGAAAAACTTGTTCATTTTTGAAATTTTTCTGGATAAATGGGTCTAGGTCCGGCCATTCAGGGATTCAATGGGGATGGGGAATTTATAACCAGCTAAATAGGGATCCAGGAATAGGGAATTTTTTACCAGCTAAATAGAGATCCAGGAATGGAGACTACAGTACCCTACCTATACCCTACCAATGATTATCCTTATGAGTGGCTAAGTAAAGGTTACAAATAGAATCTGAATTTTTATCCTACTGTCACCTAGTCACTGCTATTTTTCAGAGCTTTATATAAATATCAGAATTTCCCATATTGCATTTCTAATTTGATTTAAAATAATTTTACTTATGAATTACTGGAAGATAAGCCCTGCTAATAGAACTAACATGTGATAATCTAACGAGCTGGCAAAGGGAAACTAAGGAGGTGATTTTTTTTTTGGGGGGGGGGGGGGGGAGGTTCCGGAAAAAGACTTTAATGGATTTCCCAAAAAGAAAATAACAAAAGGAATTATGATGCAAGAAATACAAAAGATAACCAATATCCAGGACACAAAGGTTACTCGAGCAAGAAAAACCCAATATTCTACATACTTCTCCTCAATTGGCAATTGTGGCCCACGCTTCAGCTCAAGTGCCCCACTCCTAAGAAGCAAAAGAAATTAATACATCAGCTAAGAAATTTATTAATTAAGACACATCAGGAAAATATCCGAGCATACAAATTGCTTAGATCCTTAAGGCATACTTGGTAGAAGCAAAATTTTCCAATTTTCACTTCCTCCACTGCATTCCCTCAAATTTCACCTCTACCAAGCACACTCTTGTACTACAGTACTCAAGATAACAATAAAAACCAGCAACATAGAGATCACTACAAAAATCTCAAAAGAGCCATACTTAGAATGCACTCTTGCTGGAGTTGCATGCAAAATGGTACTTAGAAGCCCAAGTATGGTCTGAGTCTTTCCAGTCCCTGGGGGCCCCTAAAAGAATTTTGGTTAGAATCAATTAAGTATTTAGAAAGGCCAACTACCGACAGACAAATTACATCACTAGCAATCCAGACACATTCCACACAAAGATTACAAGAAGACAATGCATGTCAGAAGAAATTACAGAAACAAGTTCATCATATAAACAGAACCTAGATCCAGACGTAATATATTAAAAGGTCTGACCCAATAACTGTTGACACAGCTTTGTATGATAAGAGATTTATTTTTTAAAAAAATGTAGGAGGAATTACATCCCTCCTAGATAAGAAGAAGATGATGTTATTGATGTGAAGAGGGAGAACTAGAAGACTAGATGCTGGCAAGCAAATTTTACAATTTCACCAAAAATTAATTTCCTTAACCCTACCATCTCTTTGATGCTGCAATAGCTGTCTTCATTTTTAGCAAAGGATCATCTAACACTGCTTCCCCTTCTAATTTTTGTCTACTGATTCTATATTCAAGACATAAGCCAGAATTTTGAAGCTCACTTAAAGACAATTCACTGAAACTAGGAAATCTCAATGTGAAATCCTTCTTATATATTATAGCTTCAATTGTACCTCATATTTTTGTTTTCAAATCTAGAATATTTCTCCACAAACTTGTATAAGTTAACTCCAAAAAAAATTATCAGCTTTCTTTCCCATTAATAATAATAAGAAAAAGATTTTGGGAATAATGCTCAGAAAGGGAAAGGGAAGATCCAAGAAGACAAAGGAGATGTTACAAGAGAATGAGTACATTCAAGGGAGGATAATAGAAACATGTCAGAAGTAATGAATCTAGAGTAATGTATGCAAAATAATTGTCACTGGTGCTTACTTCATGTTCCCATCTTTACCTAAGCACCTGGGATCACTTCCCCCACCTTATTCTTACACAGAAGTGATAAGACCCTATTCTGTTCATTCTAGGGTGCAACATCACTTTGAAGGTCTGCACATTTTTTTAAGATCTTAAGGCTAATCCTAATTTGTAAATTGCTCTAGGCTCTTTAAATATTTCATTACATTTGTGTGCTCTTGAAGTCCCGACTTCGTTGATACAATCACATCTCAGGAAGCAACCAAAACTGATTGTTTCAAGGACTTTCTGTTGAGCATTTTTTCAGGTCCAAAAGGAACAATTTTTCCTTTAAGCGCTTCATAAGTTTACAAAGCATGACATTTTGCCAATTATTATTCTTTAAAGAAAAGTGATTACAAGAGAGCTTAATTTTTTTTTTTTGGTTACACTTATTTCACCCTAATTTTGACAAACTATTCTTAAGCATAAATATTCCAATGCATACATGGTATCAAAATATTACAGGGGAAAAAAATTGCAAGAATGCGAAAGCATTAAAAACAATTTTGCATCAAAACAAGGGCATATGTAAAGACAAACCTGTATCAAGACAAAGGCTTTTGGTAAAAGACCAGCCTGTAACAGAACATAAAAGTTTATTATGGAATAAACAAATATGAATGCTAATCAAATATATACATATACATATGTACACATGGACATGCAAACTTGAGTGTGTGCTTGTGTATGTCTAAATGTCTACATATATAAATATAAATATAAATATACAAATATGATGTCCCCATCTTTTAAGTAGAGACTTACTATTATGGCCTCACGTTGATATTGATTGAAAGTACTTTCAACATATTCCTTCAAAGGTATTGGGACTTTCCAACCGTGATCTGCTGTACCAGAATTCTGTCTACCAGCAGTTAATATCAAATCCTTGTAAAGGAGAGAGCTTATAGTTCGCACTGCCAAATACTCACGAGCAATAGTTGATAAACTGCATATCTACATAGCATTTTACATTTATTTAAAGGCCAAATTAATTCAAGACATATAATAACCTTTATCTTGGGAACACAAAAATTAAACATCCCTAGCCCTTTTCAATGAATAACAGAACTCTTTGGAAATTTCCAAGTACACAAATACACAGAAGTGTGATTCCCCTAATAAAATGGCTATGATTTAACATAATACTTTAATTGATTATTTAGCATATAGGAAGTCTTCAAATCTTTTTAGAAAATGACCAAAAAAGAGAGGAATACACAAATTCCTGAAGACCCAAAGGCATGGCCCAAAAAAAGACCATGAATTTAGAAACTTGTTGAAAGGCGGAGGTGGGGAAAAGGGATAAGAAGCTTCTGCATCACATACTAATCATACTAGTAGACAAAGAGCAACATAAAATGTGTGGTACAATTTGCGATTATGAATTGTTTACAGAAACATATAATAAGTCAAAAGATAGAGTGCTTTAAATGTTCAATTTCAAAGTAAAAAATTACAATATTCACGTGAACTTGGAATGAAATTCAATGATGCATTAGGTAAATGTCCAATGTACATCAATGATTACTTAGTGATACAAAAAATAATAATTTCTATTTAAAGATTGCTAATGTTAAATTCTACTTTCTTTCCCTAGTCCTTAGAGTTGTTATTTCATTTTTTGTTACATATGTTTTATAAAAAAAAAAGTAATTTATTGGAAAGAAAAGAGAGAAATCACGATAAGGGAAAAGAATGAGATATCCTCCGAAATAGAAAACTTAGAAGAAAGAAGTGAGCCCTATGAAGCATAAACACAGAACTGTTGACACATCAAGCATAAAAAAATATAGAACATGCCACAAATATACATGCACACATGTTATATTCAAATCTTCATTCTTAAAACTTCCCATTTAGTGATACTACTTCTAAAGACAAAACACCACTGGCATTATGTTATATTTGAAGTACCTTATACTCCTATTTTCCATAAAAATCTACTGAATAAAAAATGTTCAACTATATTATTCAGGTACAACAGAAACGTTAGGAAAGAACTATACTATTCAGATTTCACTTTTTTTGGGGGCCAGCAGTGTCCAGCATGTGTCTGACCTGAAAAAATATGATTTTGTTTATTTTGACATGTCTGTATGCATGTCAGACACTGGTTGGCAGTATGTTGTGACAGTGTTGGCATCAACACACTGAGATACGTAGAAGCAGGCATGTCCATGCTTTATAAGGTAAGCATAAGCCTAAGAGACTCATAAAGTGCATCAAAGCTGCCCAACCTCTCTGCATATCAGAATGGAAACACCCCTTAAAAAAACCACGAGCAGAATACCAAAGAGAGGCCAGAAACATAGCCGTGTCCCGTAAAATGTATACAGGCAAAGGAATTCTTTTAAAAATCTGGGCATTCTGCTCCATCTCCGTTAAAGAGCATTCATAATTATACTTGATTTGTGTACAAATATGCAAACACATAAACAGTAAGAACACTGCATATATGTTTGGAATTTTTCAAGAACATATATAAAAGACAAATGATGTGGATGCCCATCTCATATTTTATAGCATATCCAACGTATTCATTCCATGTAATTAAAGTATATAGCCGTACTATAGATATCAAATATCTGAATTTCCAGTAAGAGAGCTCTTTATATAAAACGTATTAACTTCATTGCAAGATAACACGGCTAGTTGTTTCAACATAGAGCCTTGATCATCATATTCCAGTTCCAATGTAAAATTGCCATGCTCATACATCTGGGCATACTATCAATATCATCTCTTACAAACATACAATGTCCTTTGGGTGCCAAAAAAATACACATTTTTTCATAAGCAGAAAATAACAATTAGAATATTATATCACTTAAATCCCAAGGAAATGAGAATTTAAAAAATATTCAGATTAAAAGTTGCAAACCTGCAATTCATCCCTGGAATAGAACTCACAGTTAGGTTGCCATCATGGGAAACAAAATCCAGATAGGATACAAGTCCAGAAATCAAAATTAATCTATCACACTTCCCAAGAAGAATATAATATGGGTTAAAAAAAATTACCTTCAGAAAATACAGCTGCCTTTCTGGCTCACAAATATGGGAACGCATATTCAACAATCTTGGGCAAGATTTTACATTATTTGTATTAAAATGCGAGAACTCTCCAGCTAGATAGAGTCTGACCCGAAGAAGTCTGGCCTCAGAAAATTTCCGTATGTGCTCCACCAAAGCAAATGCATACACAGTAGGAAATTTTTTACCATCCAGAAACTGCACCAGGACAAATACATAGATCAAGTAAATTCAGCCATTTGGAGTTGAGGCCCATTTTTGTTGTAGCAGAAGTATATGAAGGCAAAGGCAAAAAAGATAATGACAACAGTGCTTTTTAGTTTCCTCAAATTCAAAGCAAGTAGAGCACACTATTTTGCTCAAATTAAGGAAACTTGCTTCCTCCTAAAAATAGTAGACAATAAAAATATCGACATATTGATTTTCATTAATTCTATGTCTGTATTTAATATATGTTGAAGACTCATATTAGACACAATACAACATTTAGATAACATATGGACACTTTAGGTTGTTGTGTCGCAATGTCCATGTCAATGCTGTGTCCCACGTCTATGACAATGTCTATGCTTCCTAAATCCTTCCTTATTCACAATTTGCTTAATAATATACAAAGTGCTGCTACTTGCAAAATATTCTCAAAAGATGTAAGAAATAGACTATTTACAAGTTCACAGGGAGAACTATTAACAATAAAAAACAAAAATATACTAGCTTGAGCAGGAGAACAATAAAATTATTTGAAGACTTAGAAGGCAAATAACAACTACAATAACACTCAGTGCAATATCCGGACGAATACATCATAATTAGATCCAAAAAGATACATTTTCTGATCATTAGTACCTTTTCTTTCGAGAGTAGTAGAAGATCATTCTGCGATATTGATTCACCCTCCTTGGTTTCACAAGGAAATTCTATAAAATGAAAGCCATCTGCCTCACTGCAACTCTTTACTACACCTAACTTCCATTCAGTCACTGCAGTTTAAACAGAGTTCTTCAGCACCATAGAGAGGTATTCATTTATCAAAATCCAAATTTTTAAATGGAAACCAATGCTCATAATCAAATTTTTGACTTCCTTGTGCAACTTTGATGATAATGTAAGGAGAAAAAGAAAAAGGTTTTAAGGAGGAGCATAGAGAAATCTTACTTGCCTTCTCAGTATGAATCCAAAACATGGAATTTATATAAAAGCTATCCGGATTTTGGGAAAAAATAAAATAATTCTAACACAATGTTATTAACAAAAATTAGTTTACCGAAAGAACCTCTCATATTTGAATGTGCATAAGATGAAACTTTGTTAATATTCAAAAGTCAATATCATGCTTCAATAGACCAAAATTCTTGCGAATCCAACAAAAAAGAGAAATCTTGCGAATCATACAAAGAAGAGATAAAGCAAAATAAAAGTAAATAAATAAGAGATACCCTCTTCGTCCTCTTTCTCCTTAATAATCTGAGATTTTGCTTCTTCAAAAATGAGAGGCTCGTAAGTCGAGATATAATCATCAACGTCTTTGTACTGAGACTTCACTTTGGGCAGTCTAAATGCATCCCCATCTCCAGTCTCTCCCCCATTGTTCTTCTGCTTCTGAAAAACTCAAATGTCAAAACTTTCCATGATCGCACGGAAAGACAGCTTTTTGCAGGAGACAGAGAGTAATTAAGTTACCTTGGATTCCTTGAGGAGACGAAAGTAGTCCCAACTAAGAATAATCTGGTAGAAGCGGCGTATTACAGATTCTTCCTGAAGCTTTTCTTTGTCCAAAGCCATAGATAGAAAGAGGGGGGGGGGGGGTTTGGCGCAGTGAAGAATCTGGGAAGACGGGGGTTTAAGAGTGAATGACTACAAAGTACAAACCCCAAAGTATAAATTGCAACATAAAAAATTTATTTATTTTTGAATACTTATTTACATATTATTTATTTTCGTGTGCTTATATTTACGGTTACACAAAGGGTTCTGCCTTGTCAAAAATAAAAATAAATGAAATAAGGGCTTTGCTTTCTTTTTTATTTATTTATTTTTGTGTACTTATTAAAATAGTTTGTGCTTTTCTTTTATTAAACTTTTTTTATGTTTCTGCGTACAAATAAATAATTTAATTTTTTATGAATTTATCACTATTTGATACTTAAAAAGTAGAATTAAACTTAGATAATTTCTTTTGTGTGTTTCTTATGAGATTTGAGGTTTTAGTGACTTTATCACTAAATTTGAGGAGTTCGCTATATTTTTTAAGAAAATAACTCAAATAAAAGAAATTTTAGTTTTTTTATTCAAATGTTTTATTGCACACATTAGTATAGTTATATTAATAATTTAGTGCATGATTTATAAAAAAATATTAATAAATAATAGAGGAAATTATGCTTGTCACAACATCAATAATACAATTGAAAAGAAAAATAATTTATTTATTAGGCCATATTATCATACTATGTAACCTTGTTAATGTGTAATGAGAAATAAATATATTTATGACATAATTATGGATTATTCTAAAGACTATATGTGTATTGCAATCCAGATCTTCTATATTTCAAAAATAATTACATATGATATAGTTTGAGAGAAATTAAAAATAAAATAAAATAAATATAAGAAAAGAAGTAATTTCTATACATTCTTCCACTTATTTTCTCTTCAATTGCACAATTACAAAAATTATAATTTGATATAGATTGTTAAATAAAAATTTTCTTTTGTTATCATGTAATAATGTCTTATTTGGTATATAATATTATTAGCTTTAGAAATAATAAAATAATAATAATGTGAATAAAATAAAATAGTTATATTTAATATGATATAAAAAATATAAATATTATTTTATTTATATATTTAGTTAAATAAAAATAACACATGAATAGAAAAAATAATAAAATAATAATTCCTATATCTCTACTTAAAAATAGAGTTAGAACTAAATAAAATAACGATAACAAAATATAATAGGCTTTGTATAAATTAATTATATTAACTATTTTTTATTATTGTATTTATAAAATAAAAATAAATTTGTTTTAATTTTACAAAATATGTAATAAAAGATATTATTCAATAAATTTATTCTCCTGCTATCTTCTTCAATCAATCGAAGCATAAGAATCCGAGAGTAAGAAAAGTGTTAATTCCCGTAAAGTAGGCCCATCCTCCCACCCAACTTGGGCTCCCCTCCTTTTTCTTTTTCTTTTGTTTTTTAACCATTGCACGCCATATATTAATTAGAGGCAATCCAATTTCACACATGCTGTATCATGTACTGTAATATCTTTGAAGTGTTTTTTCAAAGATTAAAAGAATAATATATATTATCTAAAAATTTTAATTGATAAGATAAAAATTTTAATTATAATAAAAAACTATACTTTAAAATTTGTAATTGTACAATACAACAAATTTTTTTAAAATTTAACTTTTTTATAATTAAAACTTTTATCCTCCTAATTATAATTTTTTAAATGTTTTACATTATTTTTAATCCTTAAAAAAAATGCCTAAAAAGCATTATTTCACATGGTGCAAAAAATTTGGCTCATGTAGAGGATCCGTCCTCCATTAATTGGCCTTCCCTTATGCTATCCTCATGAAGACTTACTAAGGGTTTGTTTGACAAAAAGTTAAATATAAAAATAAAAATAATATATAATTTTGTCAATAAATAATATTCATAATATTTTTTTTTTATTTTTAATGATTGAATAATTATTTTTAAAAAAATATTAAATAATAATTGAATACTAATTATAAAATTAAAATTAAAATTTTATCTATTTTATTTTATTTTTCTCCCTCCTTCTTGGTAAACTCAACTGTCTATAAAATTCTTTTACAAAGAAGGAAAAAAAAAGAATAATTCAAAAGATATAATAAAATTTGAGTCTATTCATACTCTCTCTCTCTCTCTCTCTCTCTGTTGAAGTCTTTATTGTAAATACTTGTTGGGGAAGGACTAAGGTCATTGGAATCCTTATTCAAGGCGGATTACTTGCTGAATCACATTTTTTCAAACCAACACGTTACCGTGGGCCCTGAATATACAGTGCACGAAAGAAAAATTTTCCTGGACTTTTAATAATCCTCTCATTTTTCTTTCCTTTATTTTTTTAAATAAAAATTTTCCATTGCAAATATTTCTCTCCCTCTTAATGTATAAAATAAAATAAAATAACCAAAATCAACATCTTGTCCCTTAAGTTTGTATAAGGTTTTGATTTCGTCCATGTTGTGTTTTTTTATTTTTCAATTGAATCCCTTCTTTCTTGCCTATGCCCATCAATGTAACTAATGGCAAATCCACAGATCAACGTGGATTTACCGTTAGTGATGCAAATGGTATTGTGCAAGGCAAGAGATTGAATCGGTTGGTAAAAATAAAAATAAAAATTTCACACAAACTTAAAGGATAAAAAGTTGATTTTGACCGTAAAAAAGGTATTATCTTAACCTCAAAATAAAAGTATAAAAAAAATCAAATATATGAAAAGTTATATATATATATATATATATATATATATAACTTGGAGTCTTTCAATTTTGTTTTAAAATTTATTTTGTCAATTTTGTCTTATGGATTTATAAAAATTCTTAATATTTTTTAATTATTAATGTCATCTAAATAATTACCTGGCAAGTGAATATCTAATTAGTCACAATTTTGTGAATATAATGAATGTTATAAAATTTCTCATAAAATAATTAATGAGCTTGATAAAGCAGCTAGCATACTTAAATAAATTAAGATCCATGGACACGTCACACAAACCGACCTAGATTTTTACGGCCCGATAAAAGGACGCGTATAAGCCTTTGAGAGTTAAAATATTCACAATCTCTCCTTCGAAACAAAACCGAACAGGAAGAAATCACAAATGGCGAAACCCATACCTGCATGCGAATGTAACAACAAGACCAGCCAGAAGCAGCCATCTATGGTGGCGCTCTCTGAATCGGAGTTAAACGCTGCTATGCAACTCATACAACTTAGCATCAGCGCGGATTCTTGTTCCGATCATACTGATTACCACCATCAAGAAGAAGAAGAAGAAGAAGATAATAGCAGTAATAGCAGCTTTTTGAGCTTCAGCGTCCAACAAGGAAAACCGAAGCGACTGAACAAAGTTGATGGCAGCAAAGGCGATGTGGCAGCCTCATCGACGTCGTCGTCATCCTTGGGTTCAATATTAATGGAAACAGAAAGAGAAGAAGAAGAAGGTGACGACGATGATGATCGAAACAATTTTGGAGTAAGAAAGAACAAGAGGTACCGCTCCGTTGCAGAGTTATATAGGGTTACTAGTGAGACTGTATTGATGTCCGTTGTTAAAGGCAACAAGAGGAAGAAGGAGATAGAGTGTCTACGAGGATTGGGATCGTTTAAATTTCTTGAAGAAATTGATGGTGCTGAGTCCAGAGGGTGCTAGCGCTTGATTCATGGACTTCGATCAGCACATGTGATATTAGATGTGAGTTTTACGGAGATTGTGCCTGACACTGTAAGAGTTTTGAGATAGTACATAGTCTGTATTCAAGTTGCTTAGTTAAATGTAAAAACTAAGATGATCATATTTAGCATCTTGGCTTGAGTTTTAAGGAACACAAATTCACACCGTTAATGGTCATAAGTGCATATAATCTTTGAATTCTGTAAACTGGAACTATAGTTTTTTTTTTTTAAACTATATAGGGATTTTGGTTTTTGAGAAAGATCTGGAAATTTGTATAGAGGGGAGCAAAATTGTCCATTTCCTTCGATACTCAATGGTGTTCTTTGTTTTCAATAGTGAAGAAAAACCTTTCTGTAGGGTAATAAAGAGAAATTTTGTTTCCACAATCTATGCCTCTAAATGTAATGTACTCTTGCCATGTTTATCTCCAGCATTAATAAACAATTAATCCATGTAAGGAATTAATAAAGCTGAAGTTCCAAAACTCCAACTTCAGGTTTAAACGGCAAATCCCCTTAGGATGAAGGCTCGTGTGCTCAAAAAAAGTTACCAATTCCCAAATTCAACATAGTGAACCAAATTAAGGTTCATGTTCTCATATGCAAGAGATATATATGATAATAAACTGTTTGCGTAAAAGAGTTGGTTATGATTCATGAATCGTACAACGTGTTTTTTCTTTTTTTCTTTTTTTTTTTTTGTCAATTTTAAAGGGTTAGTGTACAAAGTTCAACAAATTTTAATGTAGAACAAAGCTAGAGCACTTAGCATCTGGTCTAGGATCATTCTAACCATTATGACTTTTGATACATTTTACAAATTCAAATCTCATGAGTGTAATTAAAAGAAAATTGTGAGCCCGGTCTAATAATTATAACTTAAAAGGTGGCGTTTATATATGACTTTGTAAAGATGTGACAATCAAGTACCATATCTATATATTTCTTCTTGAATTCAAAGCAAACATGCAATACACACCCTCACTATGAACTTCTCAATTCTCATGCTAAACACGTTATGCTTTGCAGTGAAAGTCAATTTACAATTAAGAGGCCCATTGTCCATACGGTTTTGCTTTCCCAAATCATGCTTATTTGGACCTAAAAGCCCTCTAGACATTCATGGAGATAGCACAATGGTATATCTTCATCTGGAACCCCAACAGCTTCAAATATAAAATTACATACCAATGGAATCCAAAGTCTAATTCTTTACTGGTAGAAGAGTCTTATTTCATTGGATGTTTAGTTTCAATTTTGTTTCAAAAAATGTTATAATTACAACTCAGCACCACGCTTTTATTATTGTTTTCTTAAATCTCTATATATCTTATTTCTATTGAAAAAGTTCATAATAAATATTTCAAAATTACATTTAAATTATCTTCGGTTGGTAATATGCTCTTATTATATTTGGTTGGCAGATATAATAGTAAAGAGAATGTAAAATATAAATAGATACGAGTAGGTAAGATAAGAAATAACGATTTTATCTCTACTTTTAAAAAAGAGATTTAATAGATAAAATAATAAATATAAGAATATAATATACATTATATAAGTGATGTAAAAAGATTATATTCGCGATGCAGTGAATCAAACCGAGCCAAAGGTATGTTTGAAAATTGAAAAGAAAAAGGAAAAAGGAAGAAATTCTCTCAAAAGAATGAAAGAGAAGAAAAGAAGGACAAATTGATAATTTCCTTTCCCTTATTTGGGGAAACTTTTCCTTCCAAAATTCTAACTTTAAAACATAAACTATGGAAGACTTCTGACAATTTTGAAATATTACTTAAAAATCATTTATTTCCTCTCCTTCTTAATAACTCTCAAATAAAATAAAAAAATTTTGGCTGCATCATCCATTTCCTTCTCTTTTCTTTCGTTATCACCCATTTAAACATACTCAAAAAAATGTTGGAATAAGTCGTGTAATTGTTCAATGATTACTGTGGACAAATGTGGTGTTAATGTCATCCAAGACTTTGCTGTAGATCATAGAAAGACACTCAGCTTCTTCTTTTTTTTCCTATTTTGTGTGCGTGTCTGTGTAGAAAGACAGTAAGCTAGTTCTCCAAAATTATTATTTGTTATCAGTATATCTGACTACTGCTAGAAAGAAAACAAATGGAAAATAAAAGAATGAATGAATAGAAGAAGAAATTCTCAGGAACGAAGACATATGCTTCTTCCCAAGGTCAAAAACTTTAATGCTTAAAGTGAAGGACATATTCTGTCAGATGCTGCAATTTACTAGAATCAAGTTTCTGTCCCTCACAATAGTTTGCTTCTTTACATAAGCATTCGAGAAGCAGATCCATATCCCAACCTTGCTGACGTACATCTGGCATTAAACAACCAACAATGTCGTTAACAATAACAGTGAAGCTTATAGAATTTAATCCATGTGACGTGTATCTTCTCAAAGCTGCTGAAACAAGACTACACCAGTAGAAGATGCAATTTTATGGATATCCCAGTATCTATAATAAGCAACTATCAGCCTTCACTAAAACACATATGGCAACTAAATTCACTATCAAGAGTCATAACTATCTTTTCTTGGGCTTCAAGTTTAGATATTGAGTGGCTTTCTTATTTTGAGTTCTAGTCGAAGTAGGAAAGGTGTAGTCAAAATCCTAATAATGCTTTTCGGAGACAGAAAAGTTCATATTGATAATTGATAATGACACCCAAGTTACAATTTTTTTTCTTTTTATTCTTTTTAAAATCATTGGTTTATTTTTAAAACGGACTAAATTTATATGCATTCCTTTACATTCTTATTATTAAATTCTTTAATTAAAACATAACAAATGTATAATTTTTCAATAATAAAATGACAAGTATATAATTTAATTTATATGCATTCCTTTACATTCTTATTATTAAATTCCTTAATTAAAATATAACAAATGTATAATTTTTCAATAATAAAATGACAAGTATATAATTTAATTAGGTCATCGTGCAATTGTTTACAAAAATTTTATATCTGTCATATTTATTATTGAAAAATTATACATTTATTATGTTTTGAATGAAAAACCTTATAATAAAGAAATAAGTAAATATATATAAGTTTTTTCCTTCTTAAAATGGGGGTTTCTCCCTTGATGACCCTAAAATTTATGCTTATTTCCTTGCCTTTCCCTGAAACCCCCCATTCCAACCAGTTAGAAATCCTTTTAACCAACGAAAAAAAAAGAACCCAACTTTCTTCAACCCTAAACAAATTTTTTGTCAATTTCAAAACCTAAACTCATTTCATGTAGCGAATGGACAGACTCTCACCGTCATCAATGCCAACACAAAAAATTCTGAAAAGAACTGTTTGTATAATCACTGAAGTTGGAGTGTGTCATATTGGGCCATTTTAAAGCTGGAGCATTTTATTGATAAAACATAAACACCACCAGAACAAGGACATTTGCCAGTTTTCAAACTACGACTCTAGTGTGAATGATGTAGGACAAAGATGATGAATCTCAGAAGCTACTTTTATAGGCTATGGCCTGTATAACTTTAATCTGCATGCTGATGTTCTGTAATGTTTACATCCAAGGCATGAGAAAGGATTGCATTTCTCTTACTTTTAAGTCCCAGTGTCACCATTATACTCTCTTCTCAGCAATATAATTTCTTCATACACCCAAAAGGAAAAAAAGAAAACAAATTTGAAGCAAAGACAGAATAGCACAATGAGTCAGGGACATTTTTAATCGGTGAGTTTGATCCTTTTAAACAGAGGCAATGCTTACTTGTCCCAAAATGGGAGGCACGAAAGTATGAGTCTGCATTCATGCTTTCACAATATATCCAAATAATGCCCACAAATTTTAAATATAAGGTTGCTGTTGGGCGTTTGAAATGCTGTTTACAATAGCATTGTGATTAGGTCAATCTATAGCAATGCGTCAGAACCAATACGCATTGGAACAGAGGAATTAGATGTTTGAATTGTTTAATACAGACAAGGAAACATAGATACTTACAATTTGTAGAATCATCCAGGTTTATTCCCAGTAACAAGGCTGCACATTGAATGCTTATTGTAGAATAAGCAGAGAGAAGCAGCTGAAACATCATCTTCAAGTATATTTCTGCAAAAAGTTTACATGTAACCATTGCTACTGTACCAAACACCTTAGACATGATAGCAAAAGAGACTTGTGAACTTAAACAATATATGTTTTACAAAAGTTACTTTGGAAGTGGTACATTTTACGCGATTCATGGTATCTAAAGCACCTTTATCTCCATTGCATTTTGGCTCAAGAAATTACTCTATTCTTTTACACCCTCTATAGACAAAAAGTATAGGGAAGTCCAATGAAAAAAATACTCTCTGATCTCTGGATCTTCCAAGTTCTCATACCTCATTCAGAACATATTTTTCAGATCTTTTGATATCCATTGAAGTTATCAATTTTTAGTTTGAAAGTGTACTATACAGTCAAGTCATGTGTTCAAACTTGACAAGTCACATGTCCATGTTGACACATATATTTCCACAACCCTAATCTCTATGCCTCACATAATAGCTAGCCTATCACTATATCAAGGTTTTAAATTGTGTTTGCAGTTGCAGTGATTACGGGAAAATGTGACAAACTGAGAAGAAATAAAGCTGTTGTGGTTTACAATCACACTCCTGATACATTTGCAAAACCTACCGCAACAATATTGGGATGCAAAATGTGGTTGTAGCCACAATTTATAACCCTACACTATACACTGCAGAAGACTAAAATTAACTTTTTTTTTTTTTTAAGAAGACTAATGATACTTTGATATGGAGTGAAACATTCACATTGTCTACTATCAACAACTGTAATGGTTAAGGTTAAAGCAAATATTAACATCTTAATACAGTCGAAGTGTAAGATAATGACTTCAATCTCAACTGTTCAATAACGTTGATATATACATTTCACGATATGCAAGAAGCAATTCAAGAGCACAGATGAAGCGAGCACAAATGTTTTCAGAAGGATTTTTTTTTTCCCTATTGATATCAAATTTGGCCATCGCTTTTATATAACAAAAACATATCTGGGTCAGATGAAGTTCTATCAGAAGCATTCAAAGATAATGAAAATATTAACCAAACAAAATCCTTATGTACTAACAATTAAACATTTAATATCATGAAGATGGGTGAAGATCTCTTCACTGGACACAATCCACGTCCCTTTTTACTCCTAATTCACCAATTAAAAAAAAATTAGCTTCTTGCTCCTTTTTCTAATGAATAGGATCAAACCATAATTCTTTGCCATAAGTATGCTTAAAATTCAGGGTGTAGATACAAGAGTTCCCTTATAACTGTTAAAAAAGTTGTGACCTTAAAGCTTGCCTGAAAATACAGCAACGAGGTCATGGAGCTCCTGACTCCTCTCAAACCCACGTAAAGCCTCATGCACTCCTCCAGTCACGTGTCCATAGTTTCCGACCAATTTTCCATGCTGTAATTACTGCTGGCTGGTTTTCTTTGATTGAATAAGGTATTGATTTCCAAAGAAAACAAGCACTATTACTGCAATATCACCACATCAAATATGAATCCCCAATTGGCTAATAATAATAATAATTTTATATATATGTATATATATATATATATATATGAATCCCCAAAACAACAACAATGCAAAACACAAACAACTGCAACCTTACAGAATATTGTACTTAGCAAACCAACAAAACTTCAAAACAATAAGTGACAGCTGCATAACAGGAATTATTTTGGCAGCAATAGGTCAAACAGCATTTCCTCTTAAAACCTATAGACTCCCAAAAAAAATAAAATAAAATAAAGAAGAAAATGACTACCTTATCTAAGAAGCATAAACATTGACACAAACACAAGATACAACAACACGGCACAGAATAAATATATATTAAACCAATTATACAAATACAAAAGTATTTATATATAAAAGTGATAAAGCATCAACTAGTATATTTTGAAAAAAAAAAAAGAGAGAGTAAATAATAAGCCTAGTATGCGTGAAAACATGATTAGTAAGCATCTGACAAGCGTCAACTTAAAATGTAACATTTTTTGGACCCTAAGAATATCATATAGAGGTGTTCAACTGGGGATGTTGTCAACACTAGCAGGATCACAGCTCTTTTTAATGAAGTGTGTCTGCTTCATAGGCACGACACCTATGAGACAAAAACACCAGCAGACTCAAGTGGGACTGACACTTTGTGCTGTTCATCAAAGCCCAATACAAAAATTTGTCATAACAAGCAACAAGAATAGGTTAAATTCACAGGTCATCAACATAAATGTAAGCCACAAGATGAATCGCCTAGGGCCATTCGTCATGATAAGCAATTCCTTTAGCTGCAACCTGGTCAATTTAGAGGAGGAAAAAGAAAAATGGGAAGTATTCAGGATCAAAATCAACGATGGTTTAAATGATAGTGCGCAAATAAAAGAGATAAGGAAACAGGGTAGAGCACAACCTGAAGCATGAGGCTATTGTAGATATTGGGAAGCTTATCATAGGATTTGGGTGCCAGGACCTCAGAGAGGGTGGTGGGGAAATCCATGGCCACAACTCGGTTTGCGTTCCGAACTCAGTGAGTCATGTTGCTCTGTGTTTATATTATAAAAACAATATTAGAAGGATAATTTTTTATTTTAAAATAAAATCAAATTATAGATTTTTTTTGGAAAATATACATTTATTTTAAAATTAAAAATATGATTAAATTTTTCTAAAAAACAATATTAATTTTTATAAAAAAATATTTTTAAAAAATGTTTATTTTACTATCATTTATTTTAGTTCAAAAATTATAAATTTAATTATTTTAAAATTTTATTAAATTTAAGACAAGGCTTATATTTATTAAAATATATTTAATATAAATTTTATTCTTGAAATTAAATTATTATTTATAAATTATTTAAATTTTAAAAATTATTTTTAATATATTCTTTGTTTTTAATAATTTTTATCAAATAATTTTATAATTTTTTAAATATATGTTTAATATTTGGTATATTATATAAATTATATATAGAAATATTTTGATTAAAATAAATATAATTGTACTTTATCTTTTATTGTAGAAAAGAAAAGTATAGCACATATTTTAATTTTAAATAAGAGGAATATATACTTTTAAAATAGAAGAGAGAGCCATCAAATTTAAACATTTCTCAAGAGAAACTAATTCATCCATATGAGAAAGGAAAAAACTTATATGTAATTTCTTATATTTTTATTATTAATTTTTTTAATTAAAATATGATAAGTATATAATTTTTTAATAATAGTAAAACAAGTGCATGACTTCTTAATTAAATTATACACTTATCAAAAAATTATATATACATTATATTTTAATTAAAAAATCCAATAATAAAAATATAAGAAACAGCAAAAGTTTGATCCTATAAAAAAAATCACCCTTTAACCTCATATAAATTAGGAGTGAGATATCATCTATTTTTTTTATTAAACTTCCAATAATCAGAGATGATTTTCTCTCTTATCCAATTCTACACTAATAATGTCCCAACTTACTCTCTTCAAAATCTCCAGTCAAGTCTAAATTTAACTATTGAATGTTTAAAAGTTAGTGGGATAAGTGAGTTAACAATCTTAACTCATCCCCCACATCTTAATCTCCATCTTACTCCTAGTTGGGTGGTTTGGTTTGAATTATATTATTTCTTTTCTTTTCTTAAATTCTTTCAACTTGTCTTTAAAGGATTAATTGAAAATTTCATCCTTCAATCTCACCGTACCTTTATTTATAACGTTGCAACATTTAACTAGGGAAAAATGGATATAATTTATTTTTTATTAAGTTTTTAAAGAAAAATTAATCATTTAGTCTTCATAATTTATTTATATTTTTAACTAAGGCTGTTTATGGGTAGGGCCAGATCGGACATCTAATATGCCCGATACTCGACTCTATTAAGACATCAGGCTTGTTTTTATCTCCCTGGTCTGACCCGAACAAGCTCGATTTTATGTTAGGTTAAGGTCACCCAGGATTTTTTTTTATGAACTGATACTTGTAATATAAAAATATTTTTTTGCAAACTCATAAGCATATACTTCAAAATAATAGGTTTTTAGAACCTTTATGTTTTTATTAATAATAAAAAAATAACTTGGTATTAGCTATACTAAAATAATTAGCTTTAAGTAAACACATGTATTTTCATTATTCAACAAAAGAAATATCAGTAAGTATGCACATCAATAATAAAAACAATTAAGAAATAGAGAGGGTTTAGGTAGATAATGAAAGTTGCAGCATGTAAAGAGAATCAGATAAAATAAAAATAAAAAAATATATAAGATGACAATATATTAATAACTAAAAAAAATAACTATTATGGCAAGTTTGGCAAAATATATCTTCGTTCGTAGCCCAACTCGACCCAATATAGTTTTGTTTAAAATTCTACCTATTTATATTTTTGGCCCGACCCAATTAGGTTAGGTTAGGACGGGCCCCTAAAGCCAATCGGGCCAATGAACACCCCTGTTTTTAATTAGTCTCAATACTTTTTTTTTAATTCAAAGCAATCTTTATTCTTTTTAAATGCTTAAAATTTAGTTTTCACTAATCTCATTCCATTTATCACCCTACCCCAAAACCAATCAACCATGCATATCTGAGTTGCCCAAGCTGCACCTTGCCTCCAATGCAAGTAGATCATTTGATACACCATCTTCAACCTTTCAAGACACCAATCCCAATCCCAGGACTAATAGCTTCCATAATAACCAAGTTAGGAATTTAATATAAAGCATACCACCAATAGTCTTTGCATCATCTTTTAGGTTTCCAACAAAATATTGTCAAAGAATAACAAACAAAACCCAACAAAAATTGTTACCAACAAGAAAGCAAATGAAAATAAGAACATAACAAACCATGAAACAACAAACCAGAATAATAAAGAAAACTTTATCAATTAATACCATATCACCTAAAGCACTGGTAGCCTTAAAAGAATCACACATCAAAATCTTAGTAAGAGGAGATGGTGGCAAAGAAACCCATCTAATAGGGCACATCTTAGGCATTAACTACAATCCAATCAATAGCTCTATTATCTTAGTGCAAATCTAAGGAGAGAGAAGCACAAGAAAATGAATTCTTCAAGCTAATGATGTCATGCAAAAGCTTAGCACAAATCCAGTTACAACCATTCAGCTTGCACTTTCACATTGCAAGTTCTTTTACAATATTTTGCTAAAAGCCCAAAAAGATGCTGCAAAGAATATTGGTGGTAAGCATTATGTTAAAGCATGTTTTACTCTAAAGTTTTTGTTCTAGCAAATACAAATTCCTAACTTGGGTACTATGGAAGTCGTTAGGGCTAGAGCTAGTGTCTAGAGAGGATGAAGATGGCGGATCAGAGGATCTACTTGCATAAGAAGCAAGGTGCTACTTGAGCAACGCATAGATGCATGGTTGATTGGTTTCAGGTGCAAATTAGATCTTCTACATTCATGCATTCATATAATTCTCAAAATTAGACTAGATCAGTTAATTTGACCAGTCATATCAAGAACCAGTTCTTAATCTTGTTTGATTGGTCCAAAAAATCAATTAGTTAAAGAACAAGTTGAACATGTAAAAAATTAGTCTAAATCAATTTGAAATTTTTTTAAAAAGATTTTTTTATATAATAGAATAGTTTATTTTGAATAAATTTAAAAAAATAAAAAATAAAAAGAACTACAAAAAATAAGAGATTGAAACAGAGAGAAATGAAAAAAAATATGAGAAAAACAAAATGTGCATATTTGGTTTTTTTTTTGTTTTTACTTTTTATTATGCCTCATCTCATAGTATTACTTCTTTCAACTATTAAGGTGTTAGACTAAAATTGCCATTTATTTTTTGGCTCTTTTTAAATTTTTTTAATGATAAATGAAATCTTAATATAATTTAAAATTTTTAAAAATTTAATATTAAATACTCTTAACTTTTAATCACAAGTAACTTTTTGCTCTTAATTAAAAAATGATTTGTCTAATATTTTAAAAAATATTAAATTAGTAATTAAATATTTAAAATTTACTAATATTTATTCATTATATTAAAATTTTAATATATATAATTTTTTAAAAATATATTTAATTATTACTAATTAACTACAATTTGATCAATGAATTGTAAATCAATATCTCCATCGATTCAATGATCGATCTGATTTTAAAAATATTATACATTCATGTATTTAGAGAGAAATAATGACATAAAAATATAAGAGTGTATATGAGGCCCCTTTTTCCTTTTTACATATATTCTCTTTTTTCTATTTATCTCTCTCCAAATATATTATATACATTTAATTTGTGAATGTAAAAGATCTGGATTGATTTTAGGTGGTGCCACCGTTTCATATTAGGCTTTTTGCCTTTATTATTAGTATTTTTTTGGGACATACGTGGCAACATCATCCTTGTTTAGTCTAATTAGCTTAGTTAATATAAAATAAATGGACTTATAATTGTGGAAATTAAATCTTAAAAGCTTGAAAATTATAAGAACTGCTTTAAGAGAAAAAATTATAAAGAATAACTTAATAATTTAACTAAATCATCAAGACTAAATAATTAATTTTTTCAATTGAAATAATTCATCCTCTATTCACACTCTATTCTGCTTCGTTAATAACTATATCACCGCACTCTCTTTTTTTCAGAACTCTCACTCAAGCTCTTAGTATTTGGTATAGGGTTATTTAATAAAAATGATAAATAATATTTTTATAATTTAACATTATATAATTAAATGTTTTAAAAAATTCTTCAGCATATCATATTTTTTGAGCAACGAGATAATAAACTGATAGAGAAGTTTACCTAAAGTTTTATATATTGAGGGCTTGACGATACAGTAATTTTTTTGCTGTTATTAATCAAGGTAATGCTACGAAAAATGTTAGATTTTTCTTAAACTTTGCAAAAGATAATTTTTTTTTTTCCACGACACATATTAATCTTAAGACAATCCAACAAATTTCAAATTTCCATCTTAAATTTGAAGAGCTCTTTCCCCTCTTCACTGTCAATGTCTCCAACCTACTGATTGCTGAAATTTCTTTGATTTGTTTCTTATAATGCAACCAATTTTCTTCTTACATATATTAATAAGAAAATTACACGGAACATAATATTGAAAAAGTAAAATTTGAAGGAAAATTTTAATTAGTTTTTATGGTGAAGACAAAAAAATTAAAGCCATTTATATTTACCTTATTCTTTTAGATATTATGGTTAGGCACAAATATTCATTTACAAATATTTCACAAACTCTCTTCTTTATTGACTCAGTTTTACATAGCTATTACATTAATAATTTTGCACAAATGAGTGACTCAAAAATTAAATTGCTATACTCTAATATTTTTTAATCAACCTTGTATTTATAATGTGAGTAACCATATTCATTTACTTCCCAATTAATTTACAAATTTAAAAAATTGTTTAGTTTTAAAGGAAAAAAATTTATCTAGATGCAGTGATACAATAGAACCCATACTAATTCTACTTAGGCAACTATATAAGTTTAATAAAATAAATAAATTTTAACTGCACTATTTAAACTTATATAAAGGTGTACATGGACTAAGTTAGACTAAGTCAGATTTCATCTGCATGATTTAAAAGAGACAGTAAAATGACAAACTCGAGGCCTAATTTGGCCCAAGTTTAGCTCTATCTAAAGCTGAGCTAAATTAAGCAATGGAGCCACAACAAGGATATGCTTTTTCTTTTTTGAAAATTTCAAAATTTTAAAAGTTCATTTTTTTATAATCATTTATCATTTTAGATATATAATCATTTGTTTGAATACAATTTTGCAAGATTTATATAATAAAAATAAAAAGAATTCAACAAAGGATACAAGAAGAAATTATAGGCATAAAGGGTAAAATTTCAAAAACTAATAACTCAAAATTTGATAGTTCAAATGATTTTTCTTTTTTCTTTTTTTTTTTCAAATTTTGAGTAATTTTTTTATTATGGACATGATGCAAATCACCACAAAAGCATGCTTACTTGCTTATTTTCTCCAATATATATATATATATATTTACTATCTCAATTTTAAATTTTTTACTTTCAAATTTAAAAAATATTTTTTTAATCTTTTTTTATTTAAATATAATAATTATATCTAGAAAGGACTTAACAAAGGTCTTAACCATTAACTATCTATAATTTGCAAAACATGTTAAAAATCTTGTAGTTAAAATTATAAAATTATCATTAAAAAAGAATTTCTTTACATTTTAGTCTTTTTTAAAAAATATTATATAACCCTCCAAGTAGAATTTGGCCAAATTAGTTGGAAAAGAAAATTTTAATACAATATCTATTATACTCTTATTATAATTATTCAACAATATTAATCTCTTTTTATTATTTTTTTAAAGTAATAATATCATGATCATTTTCTATTTATTCTACTCATTTTTATTTTTATTTTTAAAATTCTATGTACCAAACGATTCAAAAACAAAGAAAGTTCCCATCTAAGATCTTACATAAATTCAAAAATTTTAAAAAAATTTAAATGGCAAAAATTTCCTAAAGAGATCAAAGAAGAGGATAGAGAGAGGTGCACATACACACATACAACAATAACAATAGATATTTTCTCATTAGGTGAGGTGGATTACATAAATCAAATGACACTATATAGTTCTCACATGCATGCACACATATCCAAGGAAAAAAAATCTTCCAATATACCTTGGGATTTTGTTCTCCAAGTTAATAACCAATTGAAGGGAAAAACTCTGCAATAATCTTCCAGAAGGTTTTGAAAAATCCTAATTTCATAAGACCTCTGAAATTTTCACTGTTACATTTGCGGGTAAAGAATTGCCCGTGAACCATTCCAAACCCACTCCTCTCCCATGCAAATAAGAATTTGAAAAAAAAAATCAATCTCCAAACTCAAATTTTCAATCTTCGTTTTACTTTTCTCATCTCTTCCTCAATTTTTTTAAAAAAATTTTTGGCCAACATCTCTTCCTCAAATTAATTAAAGCAAGGAGAGTAAAGTGAGAATGTGAGTGGACCAAAAACGAAGAAAGGAAAATGATGGTGTGAAGGGGATGATTATCCCTCATCAAACACCAAGTCCATCAAAACCACACTGCTTGTCAGTCAGAGATTGCTTCCTTGGACTTACCACGATAGCACAGTTCACAGAGACCTGCACAGTTGAGTTCATGATCATTCATCTACTGCAGAAAGAGAGCTAATTGATCATTGTTATAGTAATATTACTCATACATTGAATTTTTTATTAAAAAATTTTTTAAAAAAATTTTAGGTAAAAGTTTCTAATAAATAAATGCATCAAACTAATGAAAAAAACACGTAAGCATGTGAAATAAACTCTTTTTTAGCAAATCCGATTTTTACAATACTTATTTGTCTCTTTATCATGGGTTTTATCTACTTAGAAACTTCTCAAGAAATTATATCTTCTGTTAAAAAAAAAGTAAATAGATTACTTTAACTCGAAGACAAGGCCTCTAATTAAATCTTTAAAAGCGTATCAAACTAATATTTTGAGCAGATGATCTATGCAAAGAGTGTTTATCATAGATAAATGTTACGTGCGAATAACATAGATAAATTTTACGTGCGAGTTTATCATAGATAAATTTTATGGAGCAATTAAAAGCATTAGAGCTTCATTCATGACTCGACAAAAACGAGGGTAAAGGATGTCACCAATTTAAAAATAAAAAGGAAGGTAAGGAAAGAGGGAGAGAGGGGCTTATATTGAGGCCAACAAATCCTCTCCTGTACCAGGGAGAAGATTTGTTGGAGAGAGATAGAGAAAGGAGGAACCTCTTCCTCTTTCTTTCTCTCACATGATTCTCTCCGTCGGATTCTTGAGGAGGTCAGGGAGATCACATCTTCATAAGATAAAGACACAGGACAGGAGGATGACCCATGTGCCCCACAAACAAGGAAGTCACATGGTAAAGAGTTTTCTTGGCCTAGAAAGAAAAGAGAAATGGCAGCATTATTTGACATTTGTAAGTCTGTCTTTAGGTTTGCTCTAACTCTCAAATTTTCACATGAGATAATCAGGGTGATAAAATATTAAAATACTGCTAGTCTAATATAGAATCAGCATCCATGAAAAATTTAAAAGAAGAAAAAAAAAACACTGGAGAGAAAGAAAAAAATAAAATAAAATAAAATGAAAAAAAAAATCTGACATTAGAGTGAACCCTACGGTGATAGCTTAAACTAAAATTAAAAATAATACTGACAAAAGAGTAGGTTCCATGGTGCAGTTTTTATCACTCTAGTTATTGAATCCAGCAATTGACTGGTGGTTAGGTCCAACGTTTTGTCATTTTCTTTCACGTCTGCACCATCATCCCATCCCAAAAGCTGTTAGCTCTGTATGGAGTGAGATTATTCTAGGGCATTAAAAATAGGCCAAATAATAATAACTGAATTTTATATGTATTTATTTCTTTTGGTGTGTATTAGCCAGGATCTTCCCATCGCCTTCCTAGACATTCTTGGTTGCATTTAAAGTAAACATATTCCAGGACACTTTAAATTGATAAAACTTAGGGCCCGTTTGGTAGATAAAAAAATAGGATGCAAATGAAAATAGAAAGTAAAAAAAGTAATTTTGTTGATAAAAAATGTCCACAATATCTTTACTTTTAATAATTGAATAATTATTATTAGAGAGTATTAAATAATAATTGAATAATAATTATTAGAGAGTATTAAATAATAATTAAATAATGATTATAAGAGTAAATTTGTAATTTCCCCCCCTTCCCATCACCTTTTCCTTTTCCTCCTTTGTTTTCACCTAAACCGAACGGTTAGTTTGGAAATAATACAACTTTTCCTTCTAATACCTTTTTATAGTAAAAGTTTTAAATTTATATTTGGTAATTTGTTTTTAATAATACTTTTTTCTGTTATATTTTGTCATCACTTGTGTTTTAAAATAAGCACTGAAAGAAACTTCTGAGAATTTTCGGACTTGTCAATAATATGAAATAGATAAAAGCTTTCTTTGTATTACATGCTAATATCAATACTGTTTATTTAATTTCTATTAATGATTTTGTACTTCTAAAAACCCACAATAGTTTTAATCAAACAGTATGAAAGTCACATAAGCTTTTATTATATTTTTACCATAAAAGATTTTACATGTCATTTCACACCAAACAGTTAACAACTTTATAAAAGCCACGAAAATTTATCCTCAAACCAGGCCTAAATATTTAGATTAAAGAATTCTGCTTGTATTTGTATCTTTTATGTGTATTCTCGGATATATTTTTAGATAGGCTGTTTGCTCCTAAATGACCCCATAGCTAGGTCAAATTAATTTAAAAAACACTTTCAGCCAAAAAAAAAAAAAGAGTTAATAAAAAAAACACTAGCATGCTCACACAAGTGTTCATTAATAATAGATAAGTTGTTTCTGACTATAAAATTTATCCCATCGGAATAATGCAAACACAAATTATCTGTATCTAGATTCTATACAATATCTCCCCTCAACCCTATTTAATTATTTTAAAAAAACAAAATGTTAAAATTAGGAATTTTTGATTATTTCACCGTAGTAATAAAATTAAAAAAGAGAGTCCACAGAACAACGTCAAGAAAATAACAAAACATAGCAACGAGACTACTGGAATGTCTTCCTACTATAAAACATATAGACAAATGCATAAAAGAGCGTAAAAATAAAGCACTATTACCAATCTCTTATTCGTTTTTGAGAGCCTTTTTGTACGACTTTTGTTTTACAGTTTAATAATTTATAGGAAGAAAAAAGTTAAGCACGAGAACAAGGATAAGACCCCAACAATGATAAATTTATATGACATCAGTAATAAAATAGGAAATAAAAATATCACTTCTCAAATTGAAATTGAAAGATACCAAGCCAAACCACAAAATATGTGAACGTGATTCAGGGTGATGCAGCAGAAACCGTCAAAGAAAATGTACATTCAAGAAGAAGGTTCATCAATTCAAAGTAGGAAGATTTCAATGGAAGAAGGCAATGCCGTGAATGCTAGCATTATTTTTCTTTCAATTAAAGCTTATGTTAATTTATTGTTTTGTAATTTTAGATACTCTTTATTCAAATAATATTTTTATTTTCACAATTTATTGACCAGTAATTCACAGCAGCTAGCACAGCCAGTCAGCCACCGAAAGAAAATGAAGAGTTTCATAGAGCATAGAGGGTAGTGGAATTCGTAAACTAGAACCCATTTGGAATCTACGAAAATGGTATGCTTGATTTGCAAGCAAAATGTGAGATAAAGAAACAGAAAAGTTCCAACAATGCCAATATTCCATGAAGATAGAGTAAATGCTCAGAAATCCAATATAGAAGAACGAAATTTGAAGCCAAAATTGGAAGAAAAACGGAATGCCCAGAAAAATTCAGTGAATCACATTTTAAGTGTTTGACTATGGAAGATGAGAGAAAGAGAGAACCTGAACACCAGGAGAATCGAAGTTCATGATCCGGATCTTAGCTCCGACATCGCCCAAGACCCGTAACTCGACCCGGTCATTGACCGAAGCGTCTCGGATTAAATCGGCAGCGTCGGCCTGAAGCAAATTGACCCGGTCGACAGTGATTGTGGCCTCTACCTGCCTCACACTGTGCGCTTCCTGATAGAATCCAGGCACGGAAGCTCTGCCCAATGGGATTCCCCTGTACATCACGGTGAACCTGGACTCGTCGTACTTAATCCCCACCTTGTTAGGGTTCACGGCGGTGAAGAGCAACCTAATAGTGAGGGAGAGGGAGGCGGTGGTGGTGGCGGTTGCGCCATCGTTGGGGGCGGCGGAGGAGGGAGGGTTGGGTGTGATGCCCATGTATTGCACGCCGACCTGTTGAAGATCGAACTGGGGTTTTTTAGGCTTGACGGCGAGGATGATGACGAGAACGACGGCTAGGACGAGAAGGGCGAGGAAGGAGAAGAGGAGGAAGAGGCAGCAGCAACAGCCTTTGAAGGAGGCGGAAGAGGATGAGGAGGAGGACCGATACGACGGCGTTGGGTAGTAACGGCGGTGATTACTTGAAGAAAAATGTCTGTGCTCTGCGTTTGTAGTCATTTTTTGAGCTTTCTCTCTCTTGCTCTTCCTCTTGCTCTCTAACTCTTTACAATGTGTGGGTTAACTATCTTCCTCTGTCTAGCTTCTTCTAATCCAGAGTTACAGTGTATTTGTAGCTTTGGAAGAGAGAGGAAGAGAGAGACTGAGGAGAAGATTGAGAATGGATATTGAAGATTAAACTAATTAAGTTGGTTCTTGTGATTTTAAAATTAATTAAATTGGTTCCATTGTTAATTTTTTTAATATTTAGTTTGATTAATCAAATTAAACTAAATCATTAAATTTAACATATTTTTTTAAAATTAATAAATTTTTTTATTTATCAAACTTATATCAAAATTATATTTTTTATGTGATTCAAGAAATATATAAATTATTTATATTATTTTATTATAAAATATTATTCTTATTTTTTTCACTTTTTAAAGTATTTTTATGAATATATAAAATTTTTTTAGACAAAAAAATAAAAATAATAAATTATTTCAAAATTATTATTGATTAAAATTTTAATATTAGAAGTTAAATTTTACATATTACAAGAAACAACATTATTCTTTAAAAAAATCACTTTTGGGCAAAAAAAATATAAACTAAATCGGATCAAACTGAACCAAAATCAAATCAAATTAATTAAAATTTAAAACCAACAAAGTCTAACAAAATATTAAACCAATTAAGTTAATTCGATTTAATTTTAGTTTAAAATCAAACTAAATCGAACTTTTGAACACCTCTATTAAAGATCAGTATGGATGCCATGGTTGATGGAACAAGTAAAATTAAAGCCAATAAACTTTAGCCAATTTGATTTCCTCTCTTTCCAAAATAGTTTTGTTTTTAACAACAAAAATAAAAATAAAAAAAATTTAATTGATAATATATTTTTAATAAAGTATTTTATGAAAAAAATAAAATTATATTTTTGAATAAAAAAATAGAATATTTTTTAAATATTTTATAAAATAAAAAAATAAAAATAATTATTTTTTAAAATAATAATTCAAACAAATTTTTTAATTTTTAAAATTTGTCCTAAAAATAATCTATTTTATAAAATTGCACTCTTCCAATTTTTTTTATCTTTAATTTTTTATTAATTTGAAGAGAAGAAAAAGTATATAAGATCTGCTTAAAAGGTTCATTGGGCCTAGCCTAACCATATCAATGATGCCTACTTTAGCTTTACATCAAATTATGGTTTTTTAAATTTAGTGCTTGACACATGCCTAATTTAGTTTAATATTAAAAGGGATTGATTAATTTTTTTTTAAGTTGGTTGGAATTTTTATTTTAAAATTTTTTATAAAATTATAAAATTACTATTAAATAATAAAAATTTTATATAAATTTTTATTATTTAATAGTCATTTTATAATTTTATAAAAAATTACTCTGATACCAACACATATAGAACTACTAAGATATTGTTCCTTTTTTCCCGGTTTGTGGGTCGTTGACCTTATCTTCCCAATTCGTTGGGGTTTGTCCATTTTTGCTTAGCTCACGGGAAAAGCGTGCCTTTGGGTGGAAGCGTGGCTAATCCCTTCCCAAGGTATTGTCCAGCGCAGAACCTTTAACCAGATCGCTAAGTTTGCCTTCTCCGAGCCATCTTTCCATCGTTCAGGAGAAGCGCGCCTTGGTAGTTAAGGATTCTCCCCAACTTATATGGGTTAACCACATGACTCTTCCAGCCGATGTAGGACTTTATAAAATGTTTTTTAATGAAATCATAGGACTAACTTAAATTAGGTTAAATTGGCCAACATAATTGGTTTGGTATTCAGTATGATTTATTTAAAATATTTTTGGTCTGATTTAATCTAATCTAATGTGATTGAGTAAGACTAGATGAGTCGAGTCACTAGACATTATATGCTGCCATAGGATTCACTCGGTGGATCTTACTCAGACTTTCTCTCTCTCTCTATCTCTCTTTCTCTTCAAATTAAAAATTAAAAGAGAAGAAATTAAGAGACTTAAATTTTATTATATTTTTAAATAAATAAATTTAGATCTAGTTTTTTAAAAATATTTGTGTAATTAAATTCTCTATTAAAATTATAATATTATAAAAAAATTAAAAATATAATCATATAATGCTGTAAAAATTATACATATATATAAAAATTATACATTTATTATAGTATAATAAAAACTTCAATGATATAATATTTACTCTTATTTGTAATTAAAAATAAAAACTCATTTGAAAATAAAAAGGAATAATATCTTCCTTTGATGTTGAGTTATGTTTACAATTCAGTTTTTATAAATTTTAATTTGATTCTTATTATTATATTTCTTTTTGTATCTTGCTAATTTTTATTGACACGTTAATTATGTATTATTTTTAAATATACCATTTATAAGGATAACACACACACACACACACACACACACACACACAATGGATTGAACTCATATGTATCACATGTTACGACTTAGCTGAGTTGACAAAATAAAGCAAAATTTAAGGTGTTAATTTGATATATGGTTTACTATATTAAACTAATTTAATGACATATTAATATATATTTAAAATTAATGACCAAATTAAAAAATTCTAAAATAATAAAAATTCAATTGCAACTTTTTGAATAATTGCAATTTTTTAATAATAAAGACAAATTAAAAATTAAACAAAACTATAATCACATATAATATATGGAGAATTTTTTTTAAACAATCAATTATGTGATGTCAAAATGATTAAAAATAGAATAAATTATGCAAATATTTTATGAATTTTGTTGAAATTATATAGCCTTTCTCACTATTTTTTAAAAATAACATAATTTTTCTTGAATTTTATTAAAATTATATAGACTTCTTCTAAAATAAAGAGTAAATTAATTATCTAAATTTGTTGAAATTACACAGACCTCCCACTTATTTTTAAAATATACACAAACTTCCTATTTATTTCAAAATATACACAAATATTTCTTAAAATAAAGAAAAGATCTATATAATTTTAATAAAATTCATGATGGTATGTGTAATTTCAACAAAAATTAAGTTGGGTTGATGTTGCTTTTGAAAATAGATAGGAGATTCATATAATTTTAGCAACACTAAGAAGATGGATGTGTGATTTACTCTAAACAATATTCATGTATCAAGTTTTTATGGAAAAGCTTGAAATCAAACATCTTAAAGTTATATATAAATTTTGTTCATAAAAGAATGAAATGAAACAAAATGAAAAGAGTAAATTATACAAATATTTCTTGAATTTTGCTAAAATTATATCAATATTTTTTAAAAAATATATATATACACAAATCTTCTTTAAAGCAATAAGTTACCTTGTACTTTAGTGAAATTGAATTTTTTTTTTTTACCAAAAAGGTACCCTCCATTAAACTTTTAACTAAAAAAAATTAAATGGAGAATATTTTAGTTAAAAGATTTAAAATGAAACTAAAGTTGAGGGTAACATTTTGTTTTAAGGGGGATTTGTATATATTTTGAAAACAAAATAGATTTGTGTAATTTTGGCAAAACTCATAGGAGATTTGTCTAATTTACTTAATAAAAAATATGAAAAAAAATTAAAGAATGAAATAAATTTACTTTCTTTTTATTTATTTTAATATAAAATGAATAAAAATATTTTTTTCTTTGTTTCACAATTTTAATAAAAAAGTAATAGAATTATATGTGTTATAGATATTAAATTATGAAAAAAAACTTATATATTATTCTTTATATTTATATTGTCAAGTTCTTTAATCAAAATATAATAGATATATGGCTCTCCAATTAAAACATGACAAGTGTAGGATTTTTACAGATAATTGTATGATTCTTTAATTAAACCATACACTTGTTATATTTTAATTAAAAAACTATACAATTGTCATATTTTGATTAAAAAATTTCATAATAAAAATATAAAAAATTACACTTAAGTTTAGTCCTTAAATTATTTTGACAAGTTTCATAATATTTATATTTTAATATCAACTTAAATAAAAATTTGTTTACAACTTTAAATCTATAAACCCATAATTATACAAGTAGTTTTCGGGCCATTGCAAGTTTCATATTTTCAAATTAGGAATGCCACAATACTATAGGCAACATGATACTAAATCCTTCATGCTTCTAAAATAACATAAAAAAATTTGACATTCTAATATATTTACAACTTTGGAGATGATAATCTCATATTAGAAATCAAGTTTGGGAGAAGAATGCAATAATAGTTAGTTTCTATATGTTACAGGAGTTTTACAGGTTCAATATATTTATAGGCCCAAAACAATTTAACCCACATTATCAAAGTATATATAACTAGGGAAGCCTTATAGTATCTAAGAGGCTAGATAATAGCTAGCATGGATCCTTAGCTTTAAAAGGATAATAAATCCTAAACTATAAAGATTAGCTCATTTATCATCCTTAGAAAATGGCTACTTTACCTTAAAGTAATATTACACACTAACAACTACAAACAGCCCTTATCTTTCTCATAACTAAGAGAAAAAAATCTTTGTATTTTGTTTCAACTAAGCAATATAATACATTTTAGCTTAACTAAACTTTCTCATTCTTCTTTTGCCATACTCTTAGCCATGGTTATGAAAATTAGATTGAACTAATTGGTTAAACTAACATCAATCATAAAATTGATTCATTTGACCCTATAGATTAACCAAAACAAACAAACAAACAAACCAATAAAAAAATAGTAAACATTGACTTATTTGGTATTGAACTGATTAAAAACTCATTTTTTTTGTTAAAATAGAGTTTTGACACTTTATGATATAGATTTGTGATATTTTATGAATTAGTACATTTGTTATCTTATAAAAAAAATGTTTTAACTTAAATATTTATATCTATTTTAAATATTATTTTATGATATGTATTAATTTAATTGTAAAATATTATATATTTATAATTTTGATATATATTTAAAAAATGGTTCAACCTTGGTTTAACTACAATTAAATCATTAAACCATGAACTATTCATCCAATTTACTTTTTAAAACATTGCTCTCAATGCAAACACCATAAGAACCAAATTTTTTAACCACACAAATGTGAAAACATGAATTTCAAAAAGAAATAATGAATATCATAATTAATGTTATAAAAAAATAGATAAAAATATTTGTTCATAAATTAAAAAGTTTACATTCTCTCTTTTCATCCTTTAATTTGAAAGAAAACAAAAATTGATGTTATTAAGGCTAAGAACACTTGCCTTCCTACTTCATTTGCTTGATTCATTTTTAAAATAAGCATCGGAAGAGTTTTATTCTATTTTATTGATTATCATCCAATCAAAACATTATTCAAAAAAATTTATGAAACTTTTTATAATATTGTGAACCTTTTATTTGATAAGTAATGTATACTTCTTTTTTGATAATTAATGCATAAAATTGGTTACACAATGTGTTTAGCCACAACCTTTTCATAATCATTATTTTAAAAAATTATGCTTTTGCTCATATTTTCAATTCATGTCAAAATTTTACAAATTACTTCTTAAAAAACAACAAATAGAGAATTTTTTATATAAAAAAATGAGTCATATGAAGGAGAATATCTCTTTACCACCAATCATAAATAATAGGGTGTGTTTGATATTTTGTCATGTTTTGTGAAGTGGCAGTCAAATTGAGCAAAATAGATCTTCTTCGCTTGCTCTTATTAGTTTCTTTAAAGATGATTTTGTAATACAATTTGGTAGATGAACTTTAAGGCGCCCTTGAGGAAATAACCAAATGCTAGAGAATTGAGTAGCTCTAGAAGCATGTGTATTGTCTCCTAATAAGGGATATAATCTTGCTTGTGAGAGTAATGAAATTATTCATGAGGCTTGCAAATGGAGTCCTCAGTTAGTTGTTGGTTATGAAGTATGGAAGGAAATCAAATTTGAATTCCCAACAATGGATATTTTATAACCCAATAACTAATGTTTGTTCTATTAATTGAATTGCAATTAAATTGGGCCCAATCTTTTATTAGAAGGATTGAGTTAATATGATACAAAAAATACAACCTATTAAAAAGGGTGCAATTAAGGCTTTTGAGCCTTTTTTTTCTTTTAGGTTAAAAATTTTAAGTATAAAGATAAAAAGTATAATTGTAAAGTCAAAAATTTTAAATGTAAAAAAAAAAATTACATTTTAAAAATTTTAATTATACTTAAAATTTGTAACTTAAAAAGAAAAGGTTCAAAGCCTCGACTACACTTTCTCCAATCAACTCAACTGGAGAGGATTTAGGCTACAAATTGAGATGGAAATTTTATAAAAAGTCTTAAGACAATTAATGGACCTGACCTACATTTTGCGTATAATGGTAGTGTTTTGGAAGTTTGCTAATGAATGAGGATGATAAATGAGTAACATGCGTTTTTAATAAACTAGTCAACACCATGTAATGCATGGGTGTTTAAATTCTTTTTTGGTAATTTTTAATTTTTGTAATTTTTATCTTGCTGTTAGAATTTAATGTTTAAATTATTCATTAGTTGTCCTCGTACAAAAATTATTTATATTTGATGACCATATTTTAAGCATTCATATAAGATGTTTTAAAGAATCTCTTCAATTCATAAAAACACTCAAACTGCATACAATTATTTTTGAAACTAGTAAATTTATTTATTCTAGATATAACCATAAAGTAACCAAACAATTGTTGACCAATGCTTGAATATCAACTTCTTATCAAAGAATATTTATTGAAAAATTGTTTTACATGATTATTTTCCCATATAATCAAACCCAACATCATCTTTTTACCAAAAAATTTTTGTTGAGAAAACCTTATGAACATTACATTTATAGGTTATCTTTAAGGTATTAACTATTCAAAAGCACTTTTATATGAAATGATCCATGATGGGACATTGTACATACGCTAAGAAAATGATCTCAACAGCTACAATTAAACTAATAATATTGATGTCTAGTGATATAACAAATATGTCATCTAATTCATATAGTCATTCTAGGCATATGGAAGTTTAGCAAAAATATTGTTTACAAAGAAATTTTTCAAAATCTAGATTAGATTCCATGAAGTTTTTTTTGTAACACCATTCCAGTCAACATGCAAGTAGGCAATCCATCACCATCAGAACATCATATTGAGCTATTGTCACCATCCTATCATTTTATATTTTATTGTTAATTTTAGTGCTTATCTATATTTGTTCTAATATATTTATTACATATGATGTACTTGCCATTTTAATTTACACTTATCCTTATACTTTTATACTATTATTGACAAATCACAAAATTAGCAGAGTATGACTTCAGCAAGGACATCCATCCAAACAAAGAAACTTGGAAGCTTTGCATTGGAGTGATTCAGCTTTAGACAGTTAGACAATCATATCTACTATATGATGCGGAGTTAGTCACCATGCTAAACCATTTGTTTATTTCTCAACTACATAACTTAAAAGAGGCATGTCTTTTTCCCTTAGCAAATCTTATTACTCCTAAGATACATAGTATACAACATACTACTAAGATTTTATATTCGACACTTGCACTTTATTAAGAATAGTGTAAAAAGATAAAACAAACTTTGGATGGTTTTATGATTCTTGCAACAAATGTCTAGGGATAGTACAAGTGCAGGATGGTTTTATTACTTGCCCTAAATGCCATAAGACACAATCTATGATAATTCCTAGGTACAACAATGCATTTCTTTACTAATTTCTCTTTAATTGTTGTGTTCTTTCCTCAATACTTTGAAATTCCGTTTTATTAAATTATTTACCAAAATATTTTTCATTATCATTAACAAATAGATACAAGACTCATATATCTGTGATGGATAAGATCAGATCAGCATCAGTCCTTATATTTGATGACCTAGGTGTCAAACTCATCTATAAAACAACAAAAGAAGTAAGACAGAAACTTACTGAGGTAAATTTCCTTTGCGTTCCACTATCTATTTTGCAAAGTTACTACCTTTGTTAGATTGCATCATCACGCCATAATATGAATAAATTCTAAGTCTCCACAACTAAACAAAAAACTTATGAACCTGTATATGCTTCTATATAAAAGTTTTTTTTTGTGAAAACTGTTCACATTACCCTTTTTTACTCTTGATTCTGCTTCTTTCATTTTGCTATAAATAGTGCCAAATTACCACTTGACCATGATGGACACATCATATCATAAAAGCAAAACAATGAAGCTCATAAGTCTCTATGGGTAGAAATTAGTTCATAAAGCTATAAACTTCTCATTCAACTCATCCATTTTCAATCATTGTTTAAAAAAAATAGTTCTTAGAAATTCAAAAATTAAATCCAACAAGAAAAGAAAATTGACTATGTTAAATACAAAATATTAGTGCAGCTGCACCATGACCCAGATGTGCACATTTAAATAGGATTATGAACTCAAATGGTTTTTGTGTGTGGTTGTGTGTAAACATAAACCACATTATGCCTTATGAACATGGCCTATATATTGTCTTGGCATATGCAAATATACATTTCTTGATATGGAGGCGTTTAAGTGTGTAAGAAGGGTGTATTGTCAGGCAAATCTTCTTTGGCAATGAGGTTAGTTAGGTGACTTATAAGCCACAAGTTGAAGTGCTCATTTGCCAAAGAAGTAATTGCCCTGTAATGCACCCATACATGAATGAATTTTGGGCTCCCTTGATGAATAATGTTAAGGTCACCATGTCTATATATAGGTACTTATATAACTCACACATACGTCCATATACATTAGCCAATTAATATTCTCAACACATCCACTGTTGGCCTAGTTATTAGAAAGAAAGTGGTCCATCCTATACCTTTAATCTCACTGCCTTTCCACTTTGACTAAGCATATTTCTTTTGAGACTTTATACTATTACTCATTTATTATTATTATATTTCTATATAAAAGAGAATAAGTAGTGAAATTAGCTGGCCTGAAAAAGTGATTGGCGTTAGAATTTTCTCTGTTATTTATGCCACAAGTCTTCTGGATTTTTGTTTCCTATAGCACATAAGGTTTAAATAGGTAATTCCAAATGAAAGGCATCATTCCTTTCTTGTTGCCTTCTATTTAATTATGGAAGAATATGTTGTTACTTAATCAATGTTCCGTTCTACTTTCATTCTCTTTATCTATTGGTGAATTTTCATTCCCTCCTTATCCCATTATTAAAAATGTTATATAATTTACAACTTCAAAATTTGTGATGGTTCATGTGCATGTATTAATGAATAAAGAGTATAATATATATTCGTTAGTTCATCCAATGAATAACTTTAAAAATGATTCATGTACATGTATTGATTATTAAAGAGTGGGATGTGTATCTATTGGTTTTTATAATGAACAAGGGGTTGAATGTAGCTCTATGTCCATTTAAACAATGAATTAAATGCACCTTTTTGTTAATTCCAAGGGTTAAAAATGCATAAAGTGATTCCCCTACTAAGTATAAATAGACCATATGACTTTGTGAAATATGGATGAAAACCATTTGACTTTGTAAAGTATGGTTGAAAATAGTAGCATTAAGAGATTTTTTTTATAATACTAATCAATAAATTTACAATTAAGAAATTAACAAAGGTTTCATCATATTCTAGAAAAATATCATTATCAACTCTTTAACAACTATATGTGGGGATGAATATTTATTCAAAGAAAGAGACACAGTTGTGTCTTAAAATAACTTATCATATAGTGATCTTGGTTGTTTTTTACATTATTTTTTAACAATTTTAAAGAGATATTCACAAGAGAACTTAAGATCAAAGTACTATTTTCAAGCACCAATTCTAGAAGCTGGAGAGGATGCCACAAATGAAAAAAGCAAAATGGTTGCTCAATTGAAGAAGCATGAAGAGGTTATGTTTGCATGCTGAGGCCACATTCTCAACACCTTGTTAGATAGGTTTTATGATCTTGACATAACTATACGATCACTGATGAATATTTGGAGATCTTTAAAAGAAAAATATAATAATAATGAGCAATAAGATATTGACAAATTTATTATGTTGAAATATTTTAAGTTTAATATGATTAATTCTATGTTGCTAAGTACTAATTTATGATACAATTTTTGGGGTGAACCATTATTGACGGCTTATCATAACTACAATATGATACCATAAAAAATAAGAAAGGTTTCTCCATATGAAATACATTAATAAAGGAAGCTTAACTTAAATTATTTTAAAATGTGGGAGTGTTTATTCTTTTATTGAGTTCTTGATCAAAGGACAACTAAATTAGAGCCAAGAGCCATAAAAGGCATTTTCTTAAGATATGCCCAAATTTCCAAGTTATAAGACTTAGTGTCTGATACAATTGTTAATATTAAAGATATAAAATTTATTAAGAATGATTATAAAATGATTTAAATCCCATAATAAAAGATTGTCAAGTGGATTAACATTCAATTCCCATAAAAAAAATCTTAATTAAATGATCAAAGTGACAAATATTTATGTTAAAATGAAATTGTTGAACCAAGAAGATATTGGGTAAATTTAAGCATATTAATGTTAATAATTTCAACACACCTTATGATCTTAATCTTAGATTAGAGGGAGACTAGTAGCACAATTAGTATATGTTAATGCTATTGAAAACTTGATGTATACTACATTATACTAAACTAGATATAACTTTTGTTGTGTGCAAGAGATTTATGAGTAAACATAGTACAGATCATTGGAAAACTATGAGAGTTTTCTTTTTTCATTATCTTAAAAAAATCATGAATTTAGGGGTTATATTATAATGATTATCCCGCTATACTAAAAAGTTACTTTGATACTAGTTGGATTTCAAATCTTAAAGATAATAAATTGATTTTATAATGGATTTTAACCAGAAGTGGTGGAGCCATATGTTATGCGTCAAAGAAACAAACGTGTATCTTACACTTTACTATAAAAGTTGAGTTTTTAAAGATGTAACATGAATTAGGAATTTGTTATATATATAGAGCTTTAACCACACTGAGTAACTAAGGCAATTAATAGTAAATGATATAATTATCATCATATATAAAGTCCAAAAGGTCGTATAGTAAACTCATTGACAAAAGGTTTATTGAGGAAAAAGATTAAAGACTTCACTACCAATGTGAGACTAAAACCTATAATCATCACTACCAACCTTATTTTGATAAAATACTAGTTTTAAGGTTTAATAGGAAAAACAAGTTATTTAATGATTTGAACACTAAGAAATAGGATTTAGTGTTGTAGGAGCATGGGCTAAAAAGCTCTTAATGGATCGTTAATTATATTATTTAAAGTTTCCATCTATATGAATATAGGAGTAGTGCCACTCTAATAAAATATCTTAAAGGTTTTACTCTTGTAAATATTCATGAAACCTAAGATTAGCACATGGCCATAAAAGTGTTGAAGTAATTAAATCTCATAAAATTTATTAGGGTATAATTATGTGTGTGGTTTTTCAACTTTAACAATATGAGTATAGGTTTACATCGATTAGACATCTATTATTTTATTAGAACCTAGAAAACTTACACTAATAAAATGTTTAATCCTAGTGAAAAATTTTCTTATGCATAAATTGTGCTACTTATTAAAGCTTGTAAATTAGTGGAAGAATGTTAAATAATTTATAATTTTAAAAGTTGTGGTGGTTCATGTACATATATTAATGAATAAAGAATGGGATGTATATTTATTGGCTTATCCAATGAACAACTTTAAAAGTGGTTCATTTACATGTATTGATGACCAAAGAGTAGAATGCATGTCTATTAGTTTATTCAATGAACAAATGATTAAATGCACCTATCTATATCTAATGAACAAAGGATTGAATGCATCTTTTTATTAATTCTAAGGGTTAGAGACATATAAAGCAATTCTCTTGCGAAGTATAAATAGACCATCATATGACTTTGTGAAGTATAGATGAGAAACCATATGACTTTGTGAAATGTGGTTGAAAATAGAGTTTTACAAATTTAAAAATATTTTAAAATTATAAGAACATTTGGGAATTTTTTAAAATATTGCTAATTAAGAAACTCACAAAGGATTTGTTATATTTAGGGAGAGTATCGTCATCAATCTTTTAGTGGGCTAGAGTGAATATCTTTTTAAATAAAATGGTTATTAAACTAGTAAAGACACTTATTTTTGGTTTATTGTTCTGACTATAATTAAATTGTAGTTACAGTAATAATAATTAAATATATATTTAAAATTTTATATATTAAAATTCTAATATAACAAATAAATATTAATAAGTTTTAAATATTTAATTTCTAATTTCATATTTTTTTAAAGATGTTTAAGAAGTATTTTTGAATTAAAAAATAAAAACTACCCATAATTAACATAACTGAGTTATTTTATTCTTTATTTGTAATACAATTCTCCAAGCCCTTCTTTTTTTTTTTCCCCAATAACCTAACAAGAAGATCCTGAATTGCAACGCCCAAATTCCATTCGAACTGTACCTCCCTACCACCTGTAATAAGCCAAACAACATTTCTTGATACAAAGCAAAGTAAGAACTCCGAATCTGCTTCCAAGCCATTAACGCTTCCATTACCACTTCCGTATGTATTTTGCATTGTAATGTTAATGAGTATTAACAATAACTTAATATAATCTTTCACCACACAAGCATGTAGTTAATTCTGGGATTGATTTGGGTTAGACTGAATTATAACTTGTGAGAGAAAAGCCGAAATTCTTAGAAAGATCACGCAACATTTTGGTTTCGATAAATTCAATAGAGGCAGAGGTTGCTCAACCTCGAACAGTTAATATATAAACAAGAAAATTGCTGCATTGCCATAAAATATATTGATCTTCCCCGATCATTTTGTCTGAGCAATGCTCATATAAAGAGCAAAGCAGCGTTTAGGAATGTTGTTTGTGCTTGTCATACAATTAACCCTGATGATATTAGCAATAAGCCTTTTAAACCAAGAACCATAATACTATATAGCAACTCCCAGAAGTTGAGCAGACATTTACTTTACAAATGGATAAAGCTATGTTTAGAATGAGGAAGAAAAGGATGGAGATCTGGAAAAAAAGAGAGAGGATAAAATGAAAAGCAAAGAAGTATTACCAGTGCTGAGCCGCTATTAAGTCGTACAGGTCCCATGGAGGTCGTCCAAGCAACACCTGTGATGACACGGCAGAGAAACGGTTGCTTACTGGCTCCAGAAGCCCGTGATATATTTGTCCAAGTCCCACGTCGACCAAATTTGAAGGGAGGAATAGAATCTCTCATTATAAATAGCAAGCCACACCTATGTTTGTTACACATCTTTGATCGGGTTAGATGCTAATAACTGAGGCCAAAAATTTAAGATTTTGTCTTTCAAAACCAGGGACTTCTTGACTTGTGTGGGATTGATTGATTTTTTTGGTTTGGGACTGATTTTTTTAAATTTTTGAGTAATTTTCTATTAAGTTGGTTTGGAAAGTTAGTTGGATCACAGCATGGTTTGATTTGTTGGTTGCTTTGATTTTAATTATCATGAAAGAAAATGATTCAGTCGTGTTTTTGAGCAACGACTTATTGTATCGTGCGTTTTGCTATAATATTGTAGGAACTTATTGTACATGGCCTAATTTTATGGAATTTCTTGGTATTTGTTAGGCAGTTTAAGAAAACCAAATAATGTTTTAAGTGATCAGTTCGTGGTCCTAGTTAAGAGATATAATCATCTAATGCAGTAAACCTAGGCTCGTATAGTTAAGTGTATGTTAAAAGTGGAAAAAGGAAGCAATTTTTTCCTCTCAAAGGCCAAGCTGTTGTAGACAGTTTTTATATCAGTTCGTTCTTGGTAAAAAAGATTAAGTGGGAAGGTATATACTTGTATAAGAAATAAAAAAAATTCAAACATTTTATTGCTAGAATTTTGATATGTCTACATATAGAATTCAACTGAAATCAGGATATCAGAATATCCAATCATGAATGAAGGCATGAGATAAAAACATATTGGCTATTGATTGTGAGGCCCTGATTTTTGACTGGACGGCACACCAAAGGCCAACTAAAATCTTATCAGAAAAATACCCAAAAAAATTTTAGTTAGATCTAGTATTTTGTATTTGGTTGTTTTTTCTTTGGTGCTAACAAAATTTCATAGAAAAAGAAAAGAGTAAAGAATATGATAATAACATATCAACATTGGAAGCAGTTAGAAATAATTAGATCATCAGAATATCTTCATTTTGATTCTGGTTACAACAATGTGAAAAACAAATTTATTTTGATATATATTCGATTCATGCTATAAAATAGGTCAAAGCAGTTCGGGTTTAGCAATGAACTCTTCATAGTAGTGGACACCTGTTAAACTTAATCATTGGATTAGTTCAATCTACCCGACAATTTAAACATACATAACCAAGCATGATGTTCAATAATAGGCATGTACAACTTATTCCATTGCTTTTAAGGACGTGAACATTCTTTTTCATGTGAGCTGGATCAATTAGTGAGTTGAAGATTATTATTCGAGTTCAAAATAACAGACTTCAATTTCAATAGAAATGATTCCAGCTTCAATGTGGTCAAACTAACTAATAAAAAGGATTTCATCAATCAAGTTACTTTATCGGCAAGCAAGGCAAGTTAGCTCTCTATATTTTTTATCATGTATTCCTAATTTTCTCGTCAAATTAATCACAAAATTTCTTTTTTCTCAATTAGGAAAGTCATGGGGACTCAACAAATAATTTTTCCTACCTTCTAGCTACCTCAAGCACGGGAGTTCACATTGTATACATCTTTCTCTTATTCCTACGCAATTAAGTCATACTCCCAACTTCATTGCTAACAAGAATATTGCACTAATATGTATCTTGTTATTTGATACCTTCTTTGGAAATATCTTCTGCTATGAGAGAAAATGACACTGATATTTCCTCTTCAAATACTATTTCACCTTCAAAGAGAACTCCCATTGAAGATGTTGCTCTATTGTCTGATATGAGCACTCTACAATTCTCTACCACCAACCCCACGAAGGTTACCAAGAAAAAGAAGGCAAAGAGAACTTCCATTGAACCAGAGTTCTAGGATTGTCTCAGTTCAGCATTCCATTCTCTACACCCAAGCCCCCAAAGGTCATCAAGAAAGAGAAGGATGAATGAAATCTCTATGCTGAAACTCTTCTTATTTGGACTAATATACAAGTCTGATAATAAATGAATTAATTACTTACTGCACTAAGTTTCTTTTGAGTGACTTAAAATCACAAAGTACACTTTTGTGAGCATTCTGTGCAGTTTTCTCTACTTAACACTGCATACAACTTCGAAAAACTTCTGCTTCAGGAAAAATTATAACATTAATGATCTGCAGTAGTAACATTCGTCTCCACTTCTTTTCAATTCTACGTAAACAAGGATTTGTTTGTTACTGTCTTATCCATCATACTACCTCTCATTATAAATAAATATATTTATCTGAATATATACCTAAAAGAAAAAGCTCCCCAGACTTCGCTTTTCTTCATAGCATTTTCAAGTCAATAAGCGTTTTATTTGGTTGCAGTCAGGTTCATTTATATTGTGCTTTATTAAATCTATCCACCTTCTTTCTAGGACTAAATTTTTTTCCTACCTTCTAATTTAAACTCTTTTATTATTATAATTGTTAAATATTCTATTACAAATACAATTACAATTCTTAGATCCCTCATTGGCATTAATTATATGCTTCACTACTTAACATTCCGTGCATCACGTACACGGGTTCATACCTTATAAAAGAAAAAAGGAACATGCCATCGAAGAGAAATTGCGATGCATATATTGTTGATTAGACATTTTGTTTTAGAGATTCAAAATTTTAGTGTTATTTTTTTAAAAAAATTATGGTCACAAATTATTTTAGAAAATGTTTAAATTCTTTGTAATGTTGAATTTTAATAATAATTAAAAAAACTGAAGTGATAATACTATATTTTCGGGAACAAATATTCTTCAATTATAACTTAATAATTATTAAGTATAAAATAATATTTTATTAAATAATTACTTAAAACATTAACTTATTTAATAATTAATAATTCTTTAAAAGAATTAATTTAATTTTGATATAATTAATAGATATAATTATGACAATAAATATATTAAAAAAATATTATTTTATATTTAATAATATTTAATAATTATTTTGTCATAACTAAGTAACATAATATTCTAGAAAACTTAAAATCATCACTCAACAAACTATTGGTACAATTATAGATTATGTGATTTTATTCTTAGTCAAATCAAATATTTTTCATTTATTATCACCCCCTACAATACGTAGCTAGGTCGGAGCACTATACATACATGGCCAAAAAGAAAGTCCCCAAATACAAGTTGAACTCAAAAACACAACCTGAAGCTGTAGATTAAACTTCTTTTTCACAAACCTTAACCTAGTGTGTAGGGGTGTGTGTGGGTTTTTTTTTTTTTTTTCCGTGTGCGTTTTTGGATCTTAGGAGATTGGGTTCAGTTGAGCTATTAATTAATTCATTACTGCTTTAAATTGAAAGAGAGTAGTTCCCAATCTCCCCTGCTCCTCTTCTTCTCTTCAGACTCAAGAAGCTCTTCCAATACCTTATCATCCAAGTACTCAAACTCAATAACTTCCCTTTGTTTATGCTGTCCCGCAGATGAAGAACTTCCACTGTCACTACCACCATGTGAAGCAAAAGAAGAAGAAGAAGAAGATGATGATGATGACCGTGGAGGGTATGGCACAGGAGGACGAAGATGATACTCATTGGGAAAATTAAGAACTGCAAGTTGACCCCTAAAGTTGTAAGCAGCTCGATCATAAGCTCTTGCTGCCTCTTCAGCTGTTTCAAATGTCCCCAGCCATAGCCTTGCCCCTTGCTTAGTTGGGTCTCTTATCTCCGCCGCAAACTTCCCCCACGGCCGCCGCCGGACCCCGCGGTACCGTACTTCTTCCCTCTGCTTCTCCTCCTCCATGCTTGGTTACGTTACGTAGTGTGTTGGAGTAAATTACCACGCGTCGCTGTCCTAATTTAACAACCTGGTTTTTCGTTGCCTTGTGATTTGGTGAGATGTGTAATGCGATTGGATACATCAACATGCTTATATAGCATAATGGGGGAAATGAAATTTTACGTTAAATTGTATTTGAAATTGCTCCAGATGGTCTTCTGCATGCATGAACATGGTCGGAAGTGTATAAATTCGACTCTTCCACTATGCCTGCGTGTTTCCTTTTCACACAGGGTAGTGTTTTTGTAATTTAGATCCTATCTTATTTAGTAAATTATTTTATTAAGAAAGATCAAGAGAAAAGCATAGAAAGGAGTAAAATATATATATATATATATATAACTTCTTCTTTTTCTATTGATTTTTTCTTTATTTCTCTTTGACGAAATAGCTTCTTATTTGCATTGATTAAGAAAGGATCTAAACTCGTCTTTTTTATCAATTTGCCAACCGGTAAGCATCAATTAATTAATTGTTGTTCTTAGTCATATCTGACTTTCATTAATTACGTTTGAAGATTTTTATTATATTTAAGAATAGTATACATGTAACTTATAGATTGGCCTAATAATAAAATAACATGTGATGCGCGTTTATACAACAATGTGAAACGTGTATGTGCGGTAGGGACAGCCTCTTGTAGGGACGAATGAGAATTGGCTTCTAATAAGCAGACATAACTCTCTGGTCCCACGAGAATTGCGGGTTCCACCAATACGTCGTTTGATGTATAGCGTTATTAAATGTAAAAATTAAAAAAAAGGCTAAGACTATGAATATAATGAAATAATTATATTTAGCATGTATTAAAATAAATAAAAATATTATTCTATTATATATTTAATTAGATAAAAATAATACAAGAATAAAATAAAAGATGAGAAAATAACTCTTATATCTTTACTTAAAAATAATAGAATTAAAAAAAAAAGTAATGATAGCAAATGTATAATAAACTTTGTATAAATTAAGCATAATAGCTTATGGAATGGAAGTTAATTTTTTTCTTCCAATCTTATAAAATATGTACTAAACAAGATTATTCAGTAAACTTCTTACCAGTTTCCTTCTGTCTCTTTTTATCAAATGGGACAAAATTAATTTGACTACGTACAGAAATAAGGCAGCCCTCTGTCAATAAACGAAGATGGTGGCGTTAATTGCGTGTGGTTTCAAATAGGAATTGCCCTTGCGTCACGATTGTGGAGATTGTAAGATAATAGAGAGAAATATGACCATCGCAAACTCAGTAACAAATTCTTCTTTTTCTCTTATAAATTATATAAAAGAAAAGATAATCATGTAAAACACAATATCTGATAAGTAAGATTTTCATTTATAATAAACATAATCTTCATTTCCAGTATAGTAAATATATGAATAGTGTAAAGGGTTAAAAAACTCTCAATATATATATATATGAATATAATTTTTAATATATAAAATTAAAAAATATATTTAATTATGATTGATTTAACTAAAAAATTATATATTAATACTTTAACTTTTAAAAACATTACGGATTAGAAAGATAATTAGGTAGTTGAACAAAATGGGAGCCTTAATTGTAGCATGGCAGAGAATAACAAAATAAATACCACTTGAATGGGACCCATATTCTTATCTCTCTCTTTCAAAGGACATATGGTGCATTAAAACTGTCTTCTCTTAGTCTTTTTGAGCAAAATCTTTATCACAATTTTTTTCTTACAACAGAAAAAGATGTAAACCATCATAAGGATCCTCTCTAATATTGCATTGTGTGTGGTAGAAGAGAAAGACATAAAGAGAAGTGCGAGTGTATCAAGTCAAATTTTGAATTTTTTCCATTTCTCTTCAAAATTGACAATAAAATGTGCAAGACTCATCCAAGTGTAGGTCCTATTTAAATATACAAGACCTGAGTAATAAACTCTATACAATATGTATTTATCTCTTTTCGAAATTTGACACTATCATTTTTAAAGAAAATTTGAAAGTATCCATTTTCAAATAGAGCCTATTATCTCTCTTCTCACTCGCCCCTCTCTATTTTTCGTTTATCTTTTCTCATTTATTTCTCCTAAATTGATACTCACTAAATTAAAAGGATCTTAAGTCTGTAAACCATATGTGCGTGCACTGGCAATAAGCAGCACAAAATGGTTGTCTCATGCACGAGGTTGGTTGGCAATAAGTCTCTATAATTGAGCGAAGGAATCCCTACCTAGCAGCTTCTTTACTCAGTCATGCTCATCTTATTTAAACCGTTTAAATCTACTCTAAATAATCTAGATTTAAATTTTTTTGTTATTTTATTTTATTTTTGTTTTAAAGATTGCAAAACATAAAATGAAAATAAATTTTTAACTACTAACTTTTAAAAAATAATAATTGAGATTAAAAAATAAAAAAATTAAATTTAAATCAAATTGGAATAGTTTAAATAAGATAAGCACAGCTGAACAGAGTAGCTACTGGGTAAAGAATCCGTAATCCGAAATAATTGCACCCATTAAAAGCGTTCAGCAACAAAAGTGGGTAATATATATATATATATATATTATAAGTTTGATTTATAATTTTTTCCTTAATAAATTTAAGCTAATTAAAAATTTCTCCACAAAAGCTTAACTTTCAAACATTTAAAAGTAGCTATTGCCATAACTAAACAAAATGATAGAATAATACTAGGCTTGGTTTGCTAGTTTTGAAACCAGAGGGTTGGAAACTTCCTCTTGACTGGCTTTTCCTTATCAGCTTGTTAGAAAGTTCTCTTTTTTACTTTTCAAGATAGCAAAGGGACTGAAAACCTGCCTAACCGCTAATTACATGAGGGAAAAAGACCCCAGACACATCGTCGACAAGTAATCGATAACACCCATTGGGCAGTTCCTGCAAATATCTGATTACAAACGGGGGTCTCATCGGATTCCAATTAACTAGTCTATTTCCTTCACGGTGTGTGTGAGTAATATTGACACGCCAGTTGTCACACCTGAAAATATGATTGCGTAGCGCCAAATTGAAATCAAAATTAAAATAAAAATTAAAAAATAGAGTCACTACCAAATTTTTATTTTGAAAAGATAAAATTTAAAAAAAAATTTAATTTGGAATATAAAAAAAATGTGGTCTGCAAACCAAAAAATAGATTCGGGTGTCGATTGTGAGTGAGAAAGGTGTTAGGCACCCCACTACACCCGTTACTAAGAACGGTTACGCTAAGTTAGTTGTACAAAAATAAAATGGCCTTAATTCTATTTTAATTCTCCTTAACAAATCATATGTAAATTAAGAAATAGAAATAAAAAAATGAAATTGAAAATAAAAAAAAAAAGAAGAAAGAAATTAAAGGAACAAAATTAGAAAATCAAGATAAAAGAAAAGAAATTAAGAAAATGCAAATTGAAAAGAAAAATTTATTTATAAGGATGGATTTGACCTATAATAAAAGCCTAGAGCCTACGTACCTTTCGAGAGGGATCAAAGTCCACGTAGTTCGACAAAAGATTATATTTGGTTGGTGTTTTATTTTTTTGTGTTTAGCTTTTATCTGATTTTTAATTTTTGATTGATTTTGTTTTATTTTTTTTTTCTCTTTTTAGTTTTTACCTTTGGTTTTTATTCTTCTTCTTTTTTTTTTGAAAAGACAAAGAAGACAAAATTGTTTTTTTTCTTTTAACAAATAAAGCAATTTTAAAATTGGTTGATATGCTTTGATTTGTTAAAATTAAATTTAATTTTAATCTTCTTGCATTTTCACTTTTTCGTTCTTCTTTTCTTTCATCATTTTTTCTTTTGTCTCTTTCCCTTGTTTTGTTTAATTTTGTTTTTGTTTTTATCTCTTTCCTTTGTTTTTTTTTGTCTTTTTCCTTTGTTTTGTTTAATTTTGTCTTTGTTTTTATCTCTTTCCTTTTTTTTTTGTCTTTTTCCTTTGTTTTGTTTAATTTTTTTTTATTTTTTTGTTTTTGTTTTGTTTTGGCTTTTTAAATTTTTTTTGTTTTTATTTTTGTTTATTTTTATGTTTTGGTTGAAAGGAAAAGAAAATAAGAATCATTTAGATCCTTACAATTAAAACGATTTTTGAAGTTGGTTTGTGTGTTTCAATTTGCAAAGCCTAAATTACTCCCACCCCTCAACTCTTTCTTCTATTTTGATCTTTTGATTTTATTACATATTTTTTTGATTTTTTTTTATTAAATTTTTGTCCTTCTCAAATTTTTTTATTATACTTCCAATTTTCTTATTATCCTTTTTTCCTTTCTTCTTCTTTTTTTAATCCTCTTTTTTTTGAACATCTGATTCCCTTTCATTAGAATTTTGTTTGTGTCTTTGTTTATTTGTTTGTTTTATTTTTATTCATTTTTATCTTTGTTTTTATTTATCCTTTTTTTTTTTATCTTGTTTCATATTGAGCTTTTACATTATCATTTTTGATTCCTAATTTTTCAATTTCTCACTTATTTAAATGATTTTTATCTTCTTATTTTATTTTTATTTCATTCTTCTCTTTCTTATTCTTTTTCTTGAAATTTTGGTTTTTTTATTATTTTTTCATTTCTTACTTCTATTTTTTTTCTTTTTTCTTTTTAAAACCAAGGAACAGTTTTTCCATTTTTATGAAGATAAATAAAAAGGTTCATGAGTTAATAAAAAAAATGATTTTTCACCAACTATTTCATTTTTCTTGTTGATTGCCTTTTTTTTTGAAAATTTTATGCGAAAGCTCTTTCGGTTGAGGCCCTTGAAGCACGATCATTAAGTCCGCTCCTATATGCCAGAGGAGACAAAGAATCTCACACGACAATTCTAAAGATGAAGCAAAATTGCAAGAAAGAAAAAAAAATGTTACAAGCGTGCATTGTTTGTAATTGTGTATGCATTGTGTCATAACCCAAATGCATGTTACATCTTATTCAAAGTGTACAAATTAAAATAAGAAAAGGAAAAGAACCCGTAAAGCCTCTGATCTTGCCACCACCTCATTTCTGCACAGCTCCCCATTTTCTTCCTTTACCAATTCATCGGCCTCACACATAACAGAAACAAAAGGAACATAGGAGTTACTGTGCTGGTAAATTATAACACAAATGAGTGGGCAACAAGTGTTTCCATGACTTTCGAACCAATTTTATACTAAAAATCATGCTAAAAAACGCGTTCAAATATTATTGGGACCACCAAGAACACTTGACAGAATTCAAGCTAGGAATCAAGCTGAAATCACGCTAAAAATCACCACGGGAGCAGGCATACTCTAAGCAGGTTTGATTCCAAGATTTAGACTCAAATTTAAATTAAATCATGCTAATATCAACAGGCATAGTAGGCATATTCTGAATAGGATCTAATTGCAAAATTTAGATTTTAAAACCCGAGTTAAATCATGCTAATAACATCAGCAGGGGCAAGAACAACACTTTTCATATTTCATGCTCAAACTGAGGAGAAAGATTATGAACTGGAGCAGAATAATGACAAGCAAAATAATAGCAAAGGATCTGTCCAGAAAATAAGCATGCACAATTTCGATATCCCATTCATTTGTAGCAAAAACAATACAGTGAACTTTGAAATCACAGGCATATTCCTTTAAACATTTAATGCAGCAATCACAAGAGTGAAATGTCTAATTTATTTCAGATTTTTCTTTCAGGCCTTTCCTCGAATGTTTGCTAGGCATTCTCTCCACATATACAGCGGAATACGATATTTCGAATTCTAGTTTCCCATTTCAATCGTACATTGCCAGCAATCACAAACAGAATGAATAATACCAGTGGCTTACCTCTAGGGATGGTGGCAGAAGGACAAATTCTCCAGTCCCCTGTTGCTCTCCAGTCTCTCTCGCACTCTGCCCTTTCTCTGTTTTGTCTCAGAATCCCGCTTTCCGCTCCCTTGCGTTCTCTGCTCCGATCACTTTTGTTCTCTATTTTCGGCCTCCTTCTTCGATTTTTCATTCACACTCCCTGTTTCTCGAGTCTCGCTTGCTTCCCCTCAATCCCAATTTGAAAGTCCTTTTTTTCTTTTCCCCAATCCTTCGCTCTCTCCCTCTGAATTTTTCAATCTCTCTCCCTCGATTCAAAAATCCCTTCTTTTTTTTTTTTCTGCCTCTCTCCCTCCGATTTTTCTCTTCCTCGATCTCCTTGTCTCTCCCTCGTGCCCTCTGCCTCTAATCCTAAGATCGCTGCCTTTTTCGTGTCTCTTCCCTCTCTGTCTCAGCTCTGCTCCTTTCCTTTTTTTTGAATCTCAGAGATGTGTCCCTTTCCTTTCTCGAGCCATACGTCTCCTGCCCTTTCCTTTTTTGCCTTGTCTCCCTGCCTCTCTGCTTCGTGTTTTCTTTTCTACCTCCCTCGTTCTTCGCTGATGGCAGTGATCAGAAGAGTCTAGGTCAAAATGCAGGGTTACCTGCGTTTTGGCCCCTTTTTTTTTAATTTTGATTCTTTTTTTTTTTTTGTGCTTAGAACTAAAGGACTGAATTTAGGAGAGTTGGGTTGCAGTTTTTTTTTTTGAATTTGGGCCAGGGTATAATCAAATGGACCTGTGTTGAAAAAAGATCTGGGCTTTCTTCTTTTTTAAAAAAAAAATATTTTTTTAATCCTTCATTTTTTTTCTTTTCATTTTTTTTTTATTTTTTTTTCCATACTTTTTTTATTTTTCCTTTTTGATCTTTTTTTTATTTTTTTTATCGCTTTGGTTTTTATTTATTTTTTATTTATTTATTTTCAATTTTTTTTTGTTTTCTAAAGCTCTTTTATTATTATTATTTTATTATTTTTTTAATTTTCTCCTGATTTTCTATTTTCTTTCTTTTGTTCTTCTTTTTGTTTGTATTTCTGTTAATTTGATTTTGTTATTATTTTTGTATTTTGTCTGGACAAAATACGATGTTCACACAGTACCTCCGCAACGTGCTTCTAATATAGTTTCACCAATTGATTCATCAGGTGCGCATTATGACACCCCCTTAACAACACGATGCACTGTAGTAGCTGAGTCCAACTCCACCCATAATTTCTGGATCCCAAGCTGCCATGCCAGATCGACACCCGAGCTTATCCCTACAATTCAGCGTAGAGGAATTCTTCCACACCCAATGTTATGAATGAAACCTTGCACTCAGCTTCTAGAAGCATCTCTAGGAGCACCTCCACAACCACAATGACGACCCCCATTATGGATCGAGCCATTACTATTACACTTGAGCCTATCTCCCACAAGGAAGAACCACCCGATTAAGACTCCTTTTCCCCTTGTAAGCTAAAACGCAGGGGCATGATGTTACGCATCACAAAATTGCCTCGTAAGCATCTAACTCTTAATCAGTAGCTTCCCAAGCTCTGGTCTCTCGTTCTCGAAGACGATACTATTCCATTGGAGCCAAGCATGCCAAACTTCAACAGAGAAGAATGTCTTCCACTTCCCACTTCTATCTTTGCCAAGCTGACCACGGCGATTCATTTCAACCCAGGTCTTTAGCTCACAATTGAGGAACTTATCCCAAAACTTGGCATCAACACAAGCAAGCCAAAAGTTTTGGACGCTTAGGCAGTCATGGATCGCATACAAGGTTGACTCAGAACTCTGATTGCAACGTGGACTACCTCAGGTGATAAGAGGTTGCATCGCAGCTTGTACGTGTTAGTCAGAAGACGGTCATGCACCACAAGCCACAAGAAGGACCTCACACGTTCAGGACAGGGAAGTTTCCAGATAACTTTCCAATCAAAAGTAGGTTAAGGCTCGTTATCATGCTGTAGAGATTCTTATGCAGATTTCACCGAGAATATGTGATCCTTTGAGTGAACCCAGATCAGAGAATCGTTGCAACTGCTAATTGAAATAACTGGAATAGCAGCAATTTTGAGGCAAATATCATGAAGTACTAAGCTTTTTAACCTTCCCCAATTCCATTCTTAGGGTGAATACAGGCCAGGCTCGTCATTGAGTTTTTGATGACTGACCCAATTTAAAAAAGCTTAAAAAATGAAGCTTGTTGTCCAGACAGTTAAAATCCATGTGTGTCATGATAATCACATCTAGAGGAGGTTGTACAGTAAAGGTAATTTTTTGAAATTTTGAAAGTGGAGGACTAAAAGTTCTCTAACTCGGTTAGTGAAATGTGAAAAACTTGTGTACAGACAAATAAGAAAAGAAAGTAAATGACCTTAACATAGATGATTTATCCTTATTCGGTCAGCTTTGACCTTACATCTAATCCCCTTAAAATCTTAAGAGATTTTTAACTAAATAATAAAAACTTACAGAAATGTAATTAACACCCTTTACAATTTCACCACCAAGTGATTTCTCAATAAGGTTTTTGACAGTTCACTCTCAACTTTTTTCAAATCTTATAACACACTTGTATTATTATAACAATAAATTACACAATCTCTCCTTGAATTGCTTCTTATAAGCATATATGTGTAATAAGAAAAATGATAAGTAATCTAAAACACTTTTTCTTTTTTAGCGCTTTTTCTTGATATATAAAAAATTTATCCAGTATTCAAATGCTCGAATATTTATATGCATATTGATTTTTCTATCCGTTTAGAAACATTTTCGATTTCACTGGCTCCTTCTTGATTTTGTTTCTAATGTTCAAAAGTCTTATCAATTTTGTTTATCTTTTATAATCTTGGCTTGTCTTCTCGCATTGAATGCTAGCCACGGAACTTCAGGCGGAGATTGACATTCAATCATATTTTTCAATATCAATCACTATTTTTACTACTCTACTTGCTCTTCTTTAAAGTAAAGAACCCATAATTTGTTTGTCTTTTATACATAATACACTTTCTCATTTAGATCACAAGTAAGACATTTTTTTTTCAGAGATGAATTGTCACAATGGTTTAAAATAAGTTATTAGGCCAATCTACAACAAAAGCTTTTACAAAAGTCTAATAATTATTTTGTTATCATTAAAATCATTAGGCCTAATAGCCTTAGACCAAAGATCCAACATGTCAATTAGTATCGGGCTACTTGGTTTTTTTTATAAATTTATTATAAAAATTATAAAATAATTTTAAAAAGAATTTTTTATATAAACCTTTATAAAATTACATTTTATCTTTAAAAAAATTAAAATTTTATATAAATTCTTATAATTTTATTTAACTTTTTTATTTTACACTTAGAATCAAGCAAGCCAATGTAGCCTTTAGGCTGACTTTTTTTTCCCTTTTTTTTCACGCCTAATCCAACCTAACCCTACCCAATTTGGTTGGATGGAACTGGTCTCTAGGTCCAATGTTCACCCATAACCATTCTCTATGCATGAGCATACTCCTTGACCAAAGACTCCACAACATTATTAGAAAGAGGAGTGACAAGATGGTGAATCAACGTTGACTCCTAGGTGCATTCATTTAACAAGCTAAAAGTTAGAGTAGATCTTCTCTCCTGCCTTTCTCTCTTGTGTGTCTCTTATGCCATGAAATCTAGCCATCTTATGCTTCTCCATTTCATCCAATGGACCATGTAGCATTGAAAGCCAAAATGCATTATATCAACAAGAGTAAAACAATGCATTTTGTAATATTGGAAGCGGCAAAATTGCAAGAAGTTAATAATACTATTTTGAAAGAGAAAATCTAATGCAAAACTTAATTTATTTCAAGCAACATTTTGGCACCAAGAGTTTTATGTGGTTGAAAGAGAAAAATGGCTGAAAGTCTATTTTATCCCCATTTTTCTCACTTAGTTTTTATTACACACTCTCTCTCTCTCTGAAAGCTTCCATCTTTCTTCTTGCGTATGTGTATCAAGTTTTGAAGTAAACAATTTTTGGTATTCAATTTTTTTTAGGTACTCCTTGTATAAGAAGAAACTTATAATGGTCTATGGTATATAGTAAAATTGTTTATTTTTATTTTTCTTTTACTTTTCTCAAAGGGAAATTAAAATAGTTGTACTATTATTTTTATAAATGGTACAAAGATATTTCTAGCCATTGATTTTTTTTTTTTTCCATTTGTAAAGACCTTTACAAAATAAAGTGTTTTTGTTTGACATTTAGTAGAAGTTTGCTTAATCACTTTGGTTTCAATTTTATTGTATTCTAAAATTAGCACAAAGGTTAAAATTTTTTAGTAACACTACTAATATATAAGTTGAAGTAGATCATTGCTTATGTTTGATGCTTATGGCAAGAACTTCAACAATATAGGAACAAACTTGCAAAAGGGAGCTTCAAGGTGACCAGTCACTTAACAAAGATTTATCCACTATGTACTTGTATAGCATTGCTTAATTTGATTCAATGTTGTTTAAGTTGTTTTAAAACAATTTTGTTATATGATTTGCAGGGGAAATTAGGTATGTCAAGCTTTCCTTCAATAGAAAATGCTAATATTAATGCTGATTGGAAGCCAAAATTAGAAATGGTGTTTGATAGCTTAGATGTGACTTAGAAGTTTTAAGTTGCTTACGATATAAGAGTTGGATTTGGACACAAGAAATAATACCACAACAAAAGCAAAAAAAGATAGTTCCATTGGGTCATGTAGGTTTATTTACTGCAAAGAGGGTATGCGGAAGCACAGCAAAAAAAGATTATCTAACAACTAATCCACGACCTAAGACTAGAATGAATTGCCAAGCAAGGATAGAAAGAGAAATGCACCACTTTATTGTGCAGAATATATTCGTTACAATTTTATATCTTTACACTTTCATTCATAGTCTAACTTTCTATGTACAACTTCATACAAGTTAGATTCATTTCTATTTTCCCTAACCATACACTTTCATTCAATCTTGGATCTTTGCATAGCACTTTGCATAGAAATATGCACAAAATTCGAACTTTGTGAGCCTAAAATAGTTTTCCAATCTTGAACTTGTACAAGAAGGGATTTCATTAAAACAACCTCATTAGCGTATCTTCACAAGGTGTGCCTTGGTTAAATCCAAAACCTATTTTATCAAAAAAAAACAACAAAAAAGAAATTGGTAACTAACATCTTAAAGAAACCATAAAAAAGCAAACCATAGTAATAATCTAAAATATAATATCATGCATGGCTAAATGTGTGCTTTACTAACATAGCCATCTCAAGCATAATTGATGAAATATTATATTTGATGCAGTGATGCTAAAAATTGTTGAAACATAGTTAGAGGACTACCTTATAAACTTCCTAAGCAAAAAGATAATTAGTTGAAAGTGTATATTGTGTTCACATGTGCTTTGCAAGTGGTAAGATGGTGTGTATAAGCTTTAAAGCATTTTGTGATCAACCTATCTTTTTTCTTCCTATAATTACTATTTTTATAGTTTTGTACATGTTTGATACATTCAATAAAACAATACAATACCTAATACATAAATGATAGCAACCATATATATTAATCGATAGTACATTGTACAAATATCACTGTCAGAAATCCATAATACCAATATAGCATAAAACAAGATATCTATAACTTTAAACCATAAGATAGAATACTTACATAACTTAACTAAAATGACACTTAGAAATACAGCTTTGGCACTCAAAAATGTTATCTCATTATTAACAATTTTTGTATTACAACAAAGGTCAGAGAAACAATATACCTTCATGAAAAGTTATCCCAATTTCTACATACTCTTGAATAGCCACCTCTTTTCTCAAAGCATGTATTCATCCTCACAATTTGCCTCGATTGCCCACCATCTCTATTGAATTTTCAACAATCTTTAACTCAATAATGCAAAAAAAAAAACATATCAAAAACCAAACAACTTTCTCATGGCCAAATTAATAGAAGCAACCAACACAAGATTTTCAAGGGGTTCTAGAAACAAACCTTCAATCATGGCTCCCATGGCTGAATCACCTTCAATCATGGCTCAAAATATCCCATGGCTAAATGTTAAGGAAGCCCAAATTCAAAGATTGAAGTTGCTACATTTGAATGTCTCAAAGATAGAAGTTCCGAGACTAAAGATGCATCTTTTTTGCATATTCAATTTGACTCCTTTCTCTTGAAAAGGTTTGTTTTCCTTTTGGTTAATCGACGCTATAGCTCATGACATGTGGTAGCATGGAAGGCATCTGATTCAAGCCTTACAAGTTGCAATGTGTCCCTCCCATAGCCATGTGATGACATGAACGCTCAAGATTTATGTAGGGGAGACGCATTGGACGTTATGAGCACAGGAAAGGATTTGAATTCCAAAATTTAGCATAGTCTCCCATACCAATATTCCATCCAAGCCTTTCTTTGACATTACTCTAAGTCCTATAGTTGCCCTGCCAGAAATTTGAACCCGACGCGTGTCTCTCAACCAAAGGCATAAGATCTTTACCATAGCTATATCTTGCACGAACAACTTTGACCTATAAATCATCTTCTCAAGTAATTAAGCCCTAACTTAATTTCATCATTATAACTTTATTTGACTCAATAAAATGGTGAAGACCTAGCCCTCAGACCTAGCCCTCCAACCTACTTGAGAGAACAAAAACGATCCCAAGGCACCAAATATAATCTCTTATTATTACCAGAAGACCCTAAATAACATCCTGACTGGCCTCCATATCTTTGCAAGTACTAATGGATAGCATGGATGTTTGCATATAGTATAGAGGAATAAAGTTGAGAACCACTTTGGTAAATGTAATATGACAAGTTAGAGATAATCTCTTTGCTTTCCAATAGCTCAACTTTGAGTGCATTTTATCAATCAAGAAGTTGTAACTTACTCTTATGATGAAGGAGAACACCAAGATACTTTCCTAAATCATGAGACAAAGAAAAACCATAAAAGTCACTAAGCTACAAAACCACGTTAGTTCACATTCTTCCAATAAAAAATTCTCGTCTTTTCTTTACTTACTTCCTTTCTGTGCTAGCAAAGAAAATATAAGGCAATTTTGTATGACTTCCATTTGAGTTCTAGAATCCTCTCCAAACAAAATTAAATCATCTGCAAATAAAAAGTAAGATAAAGGAAGACTACCTCGAGATAAAGAGATGCATTGCTAGGCCTTATGCTTGGCATCCTTCTCGATTATATATCTTAACCTCTCAATGCAAAGGACAAAAAGGTGTAGAAATAGAGAGTCTTGTTGACTAATATTTCTAGACTTATGAAATCCCTTAATTGTACTATCATTCCAAATAACCTTTATTGATTCAGCATAGACTCAAGTCATGATGAGTTTGGCAAAGGATGTAGAAAAACCAATATCCCGAAGAGTGTCTTGAAGGAAATTCCAATTAACTCTATCATAGGCCATTATACCCCTTTTCCTTTTCTTTTTTTGCATCGAATGGATAACCTCTTGGGCTATAATATTATCATCTGAGCTATGACACCTAGGCACAAAACTACATTGATTAGGAGAATTCAAGAAATCCATGTAAGCCTTCGACTTGTTAGCAACAATTTTAGTTATAATTTTATAAATAACATTACATAAAATGATAGGTCTAAGTTGTTTTAGGCCTTTTGGGTTATCAACCTTAGAAATTAGAACCAAGAGGGTCTCATTCACATGTCTAATCAGAGAAGAGTTATAAAAGCATCTCTGCACAAAATCACAAATAGAAGTGCCAATCACATTCCATTCACTTTGAAAAAAGATAGCATGGAATACATCTAGACCTGGGGCTTTGTAGGGACCCACACTAAAAATTGCCTGCTTAATTTCATCACCCATGAACATAGCCTCAATTTCTTATATAGCTTCAAACCAATCTTGGGGAAGAAGCCCTCGGGGGTACTCAACATACTAAAAAGTATTATTAACACTATATGACTCTTTTAAACCAAAAAAAAAACAAAATTATTGTCATAGTCTTCATAGTTACCTCATTAGTAACAAGATTTTCATCCTCCTCTGATAGGGAATGGATGCAATTCCTCCTACATCTAACCATGGTAGAGGCATGAAATATCTAGTATTATGATCCCCAAGCTGTAATAAGTTGCACCTAGTCTTTTGATACCATGTAATTTCTTCTTGTAGAATAATCTCTTCATACTTCTTACACAAGTTCCTCCGCAGGTTATGTAAATAATAGCAATCATCCTTAATAGCCAACTTCCTATCAATCCCTTCAATATGATTCAACAACATCCTTTTTCTCTTAGAAATATTCCTAAAAACATTTAAGTTCCATTCTGAGATGTCTTCCACAAATTTTCTAGCAGCATTCATCCAATCGGCCGCCGCCATGAACTTAAAAGATCTTTGCCGTGTCCTCCCCAGATCTAAATCCTTTTTCATTTGCACCTTAACGGGAATCAGATTTGAAGAAATTAAGGTGGATAACCGTAGCATCATGATTCTCTTCCAACCACACCATATTCCCCAAACAACGATCTAGACGTTCTTGTACTCGCCCATTTTCCCACATAAACTTGGGGCCACAAAACCCCAAATCAATCGAGCTACAGCAATGAATACAAGCTCTAAAATCCTCCATGCTTTGAGAAGCGGGAGCACGACCTTTTTTATTTTTTCATTCACCAAAATCATGGCATTAAAGTTCCCTATGCAGACCCAAGGGGAGTCTCTAAAAAACGAGGAAAATGTTGAAAGTTCACTCCAAAGCTCCTTTCTAGTACTATAAACCGGACTACCGTACACAGTAGACAGGAAAAAGCTATAGTTGTTACTTATAGTTGCTCTAGCATGTACAACCTGCGAGTGCGAGGAAATTATATCAACATGCCAATAGGATTTGCACCAGACTGCCCAAATTCCACTGGAGAAACCCGAAGCTTCCTCCCTTTAATGCCCATCCAGACCAACTTTTCTGATAACCTGATCAGCTCTCTCACCACTAATTTGAGGTTCAGAAAGAATGAGTAAGGTCACATCACGTCTAGTAATAATATTTTTCAACAAGAGCGGGAAGGCTTGACTACCTACCCTCTAGTATTCCAAGCAATAAAATTCATAATAATAATATTATGTAAGAAGAAAAAAAAGTCAAAACAAACTATGGTACACCTTAGTGGCACCCAAGAATCAGCCCCTATAATAGCTAATAAATTACGCTCCACTATCCTCATCTGCCGAAGTCTCTCATTTGAGTCCGGAGGCTTTAATTGTTCGGTCATATTTACGCTGTTCATCCCCTCAAGTGCGTTTGTAAAGGATGTAACTCACTCCTGGGTCTTCATATCTCTAGCAGGGATGGGCTTTTGTTTCTGGGTTATATTAGTTATGGGTTTGTCGGGGCCCAACCCCATTCCGACCCCCCCTTGCCTTGGAAATCCTCGAAGCAGACTTGGATAAAGAAATATTGGAGGCTCTGTTTTTGCCATTGGCCACCCGAGGGGCGTCTTTCAGCTCTCTTCTTGGCCCACGTTGCTGATCTCCCTCAAATAACCCGCGGCCCATCTGAGGCCCATCAATGCAATTCTGCGCGTGTTCGAAAGGTTAATTATACCACTCACCCCTTTGTTTGCTTTTTTTTTTGAGTCTTTTTTTTCGTCAGAGGTTGCAATGAAAGAGGCATTTTCAATATAACGGTCCGAAAAGTTTCAGGTTTCCTTCAAATATTAAGCATGAAATTTGGTTAAATTACTCTCAGCAGATTTATTTAAATTTTGATTTCGTTCCTGTATTTTGAAATTATATTTTTAGAATGTTAAAATTTTTGAGTCTGATTCTTATTGTTAAATCTCCATTCATGTGTTATTAAATTTTTGACGCCTCTAATCATATGCCACGATGACTTTATACTCATGCCAAGTCACTCAAATCATTTAATATAAATAACATCACGTCAGAAAAGTAAATTTCTCAGCATCATCTGCTCTTATCCTTTTGTGAGTATAAATTATATACATATTCGTAAATTATAGTCATAAGCTAATATATACCTAGCTATATCAACAAAATTTGACAACAAACTGATTGAGTATAATAACCGAAATTTGACAACAAACTGACGAGTAAAATAATAAATCTAGATAAAAAGGTTTCAAAACTATAAAGACCCCAACTTCAAACTCAAATTACAAGGACAAACTAAAATTTGAGACTATAGGGATCAACGGAATAACTTAACCACAATTTTCAGAAAGATGAGATGGAATGGAGGTATGCTAGAATATAAACGTTGATTACGGGCACAAACCCACAGGCATTTTGTGTATTACTCTAATTCTCCAAAATACAGCCAACTCATAAATAGTTTACACAGAAACTACTAAGGTAATAGTGGATGGAGGGATAAAAAGATATATATATATATATATATATCAATAGGCCTAGCAGAAACAAGCAAAAATACTACATAGGATCAATATCTCAGGGAACCACTGAAAATTCTGGGACCTGGCTACCCATCACTGCTGGTCCACGTTATCAGCATCTACCACAGGATCTGCACTGAAGTTACCTGCTTCTGCCTTACTTGTTTCATCAACCCTTCTACCAGAATCATCACCAACTAGTACATCATCCATAATGTCGTCCTCTCCAACATTTATATCTTCCACATCGTCATCATCCACTTCATTGTTGCTTCCCCCAGGAATCTTTCTTTTCTTGGGACCATGTTCAAGCCTATGAGTATCCAATTCTTTGTCCATGGTTTCCTGTAAATCCTGATCATTATTTACTTTCCTTGTTTTTCTTGCATTCTGCCATCTCTCCAACTCCTTCTCAACATTAGCAATGTACTGCTCCCCAATCTGTTTCTGATACTCAGACAGTTCCTCTCTTCTTGCGTTCTTCCATTCAAGAAAAGCCTACAAATTCACAGGTAAAGGATAAATACCCAAGACTGATATCAGATATATAGAACCACATGCAATAAAAACCTATGCTACGTTTGGTATGCATCCATCTACATGAGGGAATGGGAAAGCATTTTAAAAATTTGAAAAATATTTATTATACCCTTACAATTATCACTCAACAGTTCCTGTCCCTTTCCATTATTCTTTTAAAAGTAAGGACATAAATGTTATTTCTCATCTCACCTACCCACTTTTTCATTAGTTTCCATTCTTTTAATCTCATTTCCCGCATACCAAAGACCTTATATTTTAAAGCCAATGATCCCTAATCCAGTTCGTCTGCAAGTATGCAACAAGAAAAGATATCCTACATGTTTTTGAGATATGACTGGGCTAATTCTGGATGGCTTTAATAGTTATCCACATCATGTATAAGATGACAGACCAAAACAATTTTAGTATATGCCTAAATTTAAAATTAATTCAAATTTTCAACTCCCAACGAGCCAACCTCTTCTTTGTGCTTCTCTATGGATGCTTCATCTTCATCCAAGGGCTTGTTGGGCAAATAGTATATTGGAGGCTCTGCTTTAGTCCTGAAAAGATAAATAAAAAACATGCCAAAAATTAAACACAACTCCAAAATGATAGAAATAAAATTTTCATGTCTACCTAAAATCCTGCAATTAGCAGGAAAAATCCAGTCATCAAGTTGCTTCAACACTACAATGCACATGAACAGAAACTTATCTTTGTCTGAATAAAATGTGAATATGGACACTTTTTTTTGGACCAAAATTAAAAATAACCTGCAGAGAAATAAAGCGTGCATAATGTCAGATATAACAGATGTCCAGTTGTTTAAGTCACTAGCAAAAGATTTCTCATGAGAAGACTCCTGCCTCATAAGTTTACGGTTGAAGGGTACAAACCTTATAAAATTGCTTAGCCTTTTATGATGCTCACTCCACCGAAGAAACAGCAACTCCAACTTCTTTTCTTCTGTCTTAGCAGCCACACGTGCCCTAAGAGTCTGACAAGAAATAGGGCAAAAAGCAGAAACACAAAATGTTAAGGAAGACTATTTGTAGCTTTGTCATCAATTTGATATGGAGAGAGAAAATTGTTATTTGAAAGCCAACCAAGTCTCTCCTCCGCTTTTCTGCAATTTGTTCACGCTCTTCTTTCCTAAGCCTTTCACTTTCTTCACGTGCTCTTTGCTCAGCCTGGGAAAAAGTTTCAAAGTATTTGAAATTGTTAAGATTTTCTAAATGTCAACATGAGAGAAAGAGAGATAGAGATGACAAAGAGAAAGACAGGTTCAGCTGTTCAGTGTTTGATATTAAGGTGCTTCTACAACTTGAGAACAGTATAGCAAATTAATTCTATGCATATTTACATCAATAATGAGAAATATAATAAGTGTATTGTTCAGCAAACTCATTTTCATATGAACTCACTAACATGACATGCTGTGGCTATCAATGCAACAGGATGACTTTAGAAAATATAGGATTATATTCTATGCCCCATGACTGACAAATAATAGAATGCGCCTCCCCCCCCCCCCTCTTTTTTTTTTTAATAATTTATACTCATTGCATAATAAAACTTAGACAAGAACATGTTAAATGGGTATTTCTATGAGCAGCTGAGCACACCTAATTAATAAATTAATCAAGTTGCTTAAGTGAATCTCTACAAATAGTTTTGTATAATCATAAAAATTAATAATGATAGGGACCCTGCATAAATTTATTAACAATAGTTCTATAGTCCATAATTCTACATAACCTTAGCTTAAGGCGGTGAATTGACTGAATTCTTCTCTAAATGCATGTATAGGTTTAAGATAAAGGAGGATATAAGTGCTTCATCTTCTAAACCAGTTAAATGGGAGAAGCTCCATATAATAATAAACATCCAGTTGACTTACTCTTTGCAAAGAGTTAGATCTTCGCATGTATGCCTCTGTTCCTGAAAGTTGCATGTCTTCCTTTCTGAATTTCTGTAATAGTTGATAAAAGCAAATACATAACAACATGGAAATCAAAATCAATAATGAGTTGATGAGGAGAAGATCAGATAAACATACAGAGAAAACAGCAATATGAAAACAATATATGACGCTGAATATCATTGCAATTGAGCTCATATTTGGCCCATTGAATAAATTGTGAGCAAATGGACAATTGCACTTGATAAATCCAAGACCACCAATTTCCAACAAACATCTCTTAGATGTTTGTCTATTAAGAGAGTATAAGCTAGGCGTTTGTGGAATGTGGAGAGACAATATAAAGATACACAGTAAATCAGCTACTGAACTGAGCTCATGAGCTAGTATTACGAATGTAATTGGGAACAAAGCAAGCAATTAGTCTTTCATACCTCCAAAGTCCCTAAGAGCTGACCCAGCATTCTTTTATTTCTATTAACCAATCGTGGATCCTCATCCTTTGGCAATACCCTTGGAACATGTTCTGCAGCGGGAATCTCAGAATCCTTAAAGAAAAGAAAGGTTTATGGCATTAGATACATAACCCCAATAAACCCTCATTTGGAAGGGAATACACGTGCGTTTACCATCTTTGAAGTTCTTTGATTGCTATCTCTTTTAGACCACCCACTTGGGTGAGAACTGGATGGCTTCCTATCGCTCTGAAGGGCTGTACCAGTCCCATTAATATCATCCCTAGTTGAATAATCCTTAACTTCCTCTCCTGCATTAGCATCCTCAAGCAACTCTCCATCCTCCACCTTCATTTCCAAATGAAGACGTTAGATTATGCTCCCACCTCCAGCTTCTTTCTTGGGGGAGAGGGTTGTTTATGGGTTATGACACATAATTTTTTTTGTGGTTAAAGATAATTCACATAACACTCAACCATTAATCCATTGACTTCTCACTAAATTATCAACAACTGATGTGTCAGATGGGAAAACACAAGTAATAACAGCGAGAAAAGATACTAAATTACCGTATCAAAATTTCAAAAGATAAATAAATAAATAAAATAAAATAAAAAGAATAGGTTCACCTTGACAACGGCTGATGAAAGTCGACGCTTTGCAGGAGGTTGAGGTTGATCTTCTGATTCATTTCGATCGCCCTGAAAGATAAAACGGTGTAATTAATATCCTAAAGTCCATTTTCCTTTCAAGTCTAGTCCTTGTTATCCTTCCAAAAGTTTTTCTATCAAAACGGCTGACAAATTATCGCATAGCCAAGCTTCCCGTCTAGAAAAATAGAGAAACATAGCTAACATCCACGAACAAGAAATTGGAACCATATTCAAAGAACCCTTAACAACGGAAACAGAGGAAAAAGAACAAATAAAGGAGAAATTACATACAGGTCGAACAAAGCCTCGCTGACGAACCCCATTAGCAGCGAGGTTGCGGGGGCCAGCGCCGGATAACCCACCTCTGCGAATTCCTCGAGGATCTCGAAGCCGCTCCGTAATCTGCGAAAATTGCAAACAGGAGATAACATCAAACGCAGAATTATACACACACATAGATAGAGATAGAGAGAGACAGAGAATCGACCTCGCGCTGCTGGCGTTGAAGTTCATCGATCTCCTTGCGGAGCTCGTCCTCTGTCTTCTCCATGGCGGTACTCCCCATTAAGGCTGATTTGCGCGAGCAAAGGAGGCAGTGACACACAGTATCACCAACGAAGCGTGTGCTATAAACCCTTGGAAAGGGTTCGCGGGGTGCGCTATAGAGGTAGTGTTTGGTTCGATGATACGTCTACCTTGTTTGGTTGATATGGAGGAGGGGAGGGTAAGGATTTGAAGGATACGTTGTTTGGTTGAGGGGGAAAAAAAAATAGAGGTTAATAAATAATTATATTTTTATAATATTAAATTTAATTTTTTTTATTTTTAAAATATTTTTATATAAAAAAATTTTTTATTTTTTATTATAAAAAATAATTTTTTATTTTTATTTAAAATATAAAAAATTATTTTAAATTTTATTAAAAAATAATATCTATATTATATTTTAAGTGAAAATAAAAAATGAGTAATTTAGTTAAATAGAGATAAAATTTTTTTTTCTTCTTCAAAAATTTTTACTTTTAAAAGAGAAGAGAGGAGATATTTTACCTCCTCTTCCTTCAATTTTTTTTATATCAAACAAGAAATACCCTCCTTTCTCCTCTTTTCTCTCTCAAAACTCTCTAACCAGACAACAGGATAGTACGGAGAGTCCTCCATAACTACAGAGAAAAGTGGAAACGAAAACCACTGTAGTAGTCGTCAAGGGAGGAATTACATGTGAGAATTTTAAATTAAAATATTTATATTAAAAGATTATAAATTTTAAAATTATTTAAAATAATTTAAAATTTTAAAATTTAAATTGTGAAAAAATTATAAGTTAAAATATTTATCTTTAAATTAAGTAAAATATTTTTAAAATTTTTTGATATAAATATTTTAAACTTAGAATGCTCAATTGTTATTTATTCAAAAATCTATCTCTATCTATATATATTATACTAAAGTAATTTTAGTTGGGGTAGTTAACGAATCCGGCGTGGCATAAATATAGCCTTCTATCTTAGATGTACGATGTACAATTTCATATGATATATAAACCATTTATTCATCAATATGTTAATCCAAGTTGAAAGACTTCAAACGCAATAAAAAAAAAAAACACTCTAATCGAAATAAAGGTAGAGTATTAGAAGTTGGATAATTCCAAAAACTTCTAATTTTAATTTTATCTACCTATTTTTAATTTTTCAAATTGTAAAAAATGATAAATAATAATATAACTCCCTAATAAATTATTTTTTTTTCACTATCAATTTTTCCCATGCGATAACTCCGAATTTAATTTCTCATTTGATCATTAATAATATATGATTCCTAATAAATAAAGTAAATCGGAACTTTGATATACGCACAATTAGAATAAATTAGGACATTTATTGTTTTTCATTGATAACCAAACTGTCCATTATTCTGAAGTCAAAATCGAATTAGATTTGATTACTCTTTATTTCTTTCAAAATTCAAATTTAAAATATTTCTAGCATAATTAATTTGAAAAATTATTTTGATTAACTGATTATCCTAACAAATTATTCTTATTAACTAACTTTTCTACATCAAGGAAAAAATGGCCTCGACTAAAATAAATCAGAATCTATAATTATTCTCATTAGTTTAATCCCTACTCATAAATAATTCCATATATTGTGTGATGAGTCCTTTTGGATTGGAAATCCTCGTCACATTATCCATCATTCCTTCTTCAGATCTTATTAATTAAACAAACATTTTGAAATTCAAATAATTGAGCTCAGTCTAAAAATCTTGTCATTTATCCTCTATAAATAGTTAAATACCTTATACTATGCTTTCACCTCCTTCAAGAGTTTTCCCTTATTTGAATATTACGCTTCTAATCCCTCTCTTTTTTCTAATATGTAACTATTTGTCATTGTTACTATCTTCGTTTTTATATTTCATATAAAATTATCTGTTCACAACCTTTTTTTTTAATTGTATATTTTATACGTATCTGCGTTTTCGAATCCGTTAAGAGTGAGACCAAATAGCTTTGAAAATCGGGTCACTCCTTCGAAGGGTCTACTCGATCTAGGACAAGGAGATGATGAAGAAGGTGAGATAACCTTAGAACTCCAACAAAGAGGCTTAACCCAGAAGTGATCAACTATATATTTGCAAACACAACAACATATCTCTCTCGTTTTGTTAGCCAACAGCTTTTGAAAATGCTTTTTCTGGCATTTTTTTTGAAGCATAAAATAGGGTTTTTGAGTGTGTTCATTTTAATCTCCTTTTATTTATTTCAGGTTTGGCAAAAACATCCATTTCACAGTGAGTATATACGTGTTTTCATATAAAGGCTCCGTCTGATTGGGCACGACGTAAAATTATTCATTTTACATATCTTGTGTAATATTTATTATGTCCTTATACTTATTATTTTATTCATCAAATTACTTTTTGAAAAATAAGGGCAGAACAATTATTTCTTATTTTAACTACTCTCACCTATTTACATTTTACATTCTCTTTATTACATCTTCTGACCAAATGAAGCATCTAGTTCATTGTCATTAAGATGTACATAAAACAAGGCAGTACAGTGACACATGAAAATACTTACGTGCACTTAACCTCTATTGTGATCTGTTTTGAACCCATTTTTATAGCTATTAAGTTTGAAAATCTGGGAATCTATTTTGCCAAAAGCATATGCTCAAAGGCAAGTCGATGCTGTAGGAGACATGAATGCAGTGGAGCAGTAGTTTTAATGGATATGTTTTGGGTTTATCGGATTTACTGAACAATTTTTCAGAACCCAAGCTTCTCCGTCTCATAAGAAAGCAAAGATATGTACAAGGCTTTTGTATTTCACTCTTGGACAAAAATGAGAAAAAAACAAAAACCTCTTTTAATTAATAATGATTTAAACTGAATGTTCATATGAGAAAATAATACTATTAACTTTTTTAAATCAATTAATTTTATTGAAGGCTTTAAAATATTATTACATTAAAAAGGAATATATATTAAAAATCAATATTATCTGAATCATTAAGCACTTAGTGTTAAAAATTTTAGCTAGAAAAGAAGATACTAGCTAGTATTTGTTGATTTTATTTGATTATATTGTGGAAAAATTTTTATTATAATTTTCTAAATGTTATTGTAATTATTTGTAATAGATTGTTTTAATATTATCAAATGACTTCATTTAAATATATATAAAAAAAAAGAGAATGTGTAATATATCTTGAGTTAAATTATTCTCATAATTCTTTCAGTTTCTTTCAATTTCTTTTAATTTTTAATTTAATCACTATAATTTAAAAATTTGTAATTAAATTTATATAGCTTAAAATTTTTAATTTAGTTCTTATTGTTAAATTTTATTGATGTATGTAGCTAATTTTATGCTATCTTAACCATTTTTATTTTCAAAATATGGAAATAAGGATATAATACTTCAAGATTATCGGTCAAAGGTTCCAATGACATGCATTATTCATACTAACTCAACCAAGGCACCTTTATATAGAGGGTTCAATTTTCTGAGTAGTTAGAGTTACGGCTCTTGGGTTTTACACAACTAGTATCTTCGCATGTTCATGATTTTTCTTTTTTGATTAGTTTCTCATTCAACACCATTCAATGATTGGTTATTGTTCTTGCATAGACCTAGCGTACGTATTCTTATATTCTTTTCTTTAGCCCTCTTCTCTCTGTCTCTCTCTGATGCAGAAATTCCAGTAGCTTGTTCTAAAGAAAATGGAATTCTTCTTATGGCAAGCACTTCTGAATGTAATCCATATGATGCCTATTATTTGGGGCACACATAATTAAGGTAAATAGATTCTGGTTACAGTTTAAGTTCGTTTAGCGTACAGTGTACAGAACATCAATTTTCTTTGACTGAAATGACTTCAAAATTTGTGAGTATCTTTGGAATTGAGCTATTTAGGTGCAGCATAATGTTAACAGGAAGTGATATTGTTAGAAAGATACAGTGAACAGAAAATTAGAAAAAGCTTCAAGGCGTGAATAAAAACTATTTTTATAAAGAGTGATTGTTAGTATATTAAAAAATTTTAGATAATACTCTATCAAAATACAATAAAACCCAAGCAATACTCAAATTTTCTTAACAGTTTTGATATGGAAAAAGGGATATAAATAGACCCTGAACAATTATTTCTAACGGATGTCAGTTTTCAAATTAACAAACATGTTAGATTTAATTTTAAATTCAAACATTTAAAATAACTTAAATTTGAATTTAAAATTAAATAATTAAGGCTATTAGAGTAAAATACTTTGAATTTATCAAAGATCCAAGGTCTAAGTCCAAATTATATATATATATATATATGTATGTATATATTCTTATATAGATATGAAATATATAATTTTATAGATATCAAATTTCAATTTTTTTTATATTTTTTTGTTTGTTATTTGAAATTACCCCTAACAAAGTATCGGACCTACCTCTACATGAATAGAACCCATATATTACATATTAAGGACAATAAAAATGCAGATATAGTCAAAAGGTAAAATTTCTCTTTGCTGGAGAGAAGATGTAGGTATGATTCCCGCTATCCAGCCCTCCCCTTTTGTTATGTATTTAATAATATGAAGATTAAATAGAATTGGCTCTGATAGTATAATGTACCTCCTCTCCTCCTCCTCTTTCAACTCAAAAAAAAAAAATACTAATTCATTTTTAATTAATTTCTGATTAATTAAATCAAACCTCAATCTTTTTTTTTGTCAAAAAAAAATGTTGCAGAGATGAGATTTGAATCCATGATCTCAAGGTTAGGATACTTGAGAGCTACCAAGCTGCTCTATCCCTCGATAAATAGAAGACTTGAGAACTAATGGGCAAACAAGGACTGAAAGGAATGGCAAAAGGACCTTCCTATGATCAATGATTATAGAAATGAATAATGTACACATAGACATATTATACATATATATATATATATAATTTATTTTAGACATACTGATCTAGCTTTTCTTATATAACTTAAACTAACTCTCTCCTTATCCAATGTAGGACTGCAAGTCACACTCTATATATATTACAAATTATATAACAGATATGAATAAGGCAGTGGATTGATCCTCGACTAAAAGAAAGACAAACTTGAGATAATTTGGATGTTTTAAAACATAAATAAATTGTATACCTATAGATACAATTGACATCTTTGACATGTGGTGTGTGGAATGAAGTGAAAATAGCGGGGCCGGTATAAACAGCAAAGTAACATCGTCTTCATTCTCTTGTAATTCTTTTCTGTTATTGTTGGATACCTGACGTTTTAAAGCTTTTTTTATTTTTTATGATTTTATTGAGAAAGAAGAGAATTAGAAAAAAATGTGAGTTTAATTGTTTCTATAGTTTTAATTTTCATAGGAGAAAAGAAATAGCCTAAAATAGAAAGTTGCTTCAAGTTTGGCCTATGATTGTGGCAGAGTTTTTCTTGCATTCTCCATTATACCATGTTTAAAGGAAAATATAATTTTCTTAAACCTTTTAGATGCTTGAATAGGCAAAGCATTTGAGTAATTGTTTGCACTCTTGTTATCTCTTCATAACATAAGCATTGGTCTCAGACATATTTCTTTCTTTTTCTCCTACACGCATATTTAAAGTGAACTGTGTTCACTGTTGGGTCTTAATTTGGTTCCGTGGTCATTCAACATCAGAAGCTGACAAGGAAAAAACAATCTAGGAGCAGCTCTGATCATTCTCAACTTTCCTTCTTGTGTAGACCAAATTTTTTTTAAAAAAAAATTATTTCAACTCAAAAGCTTAAAATTTAAAGTAAAGGAATAATTTAATAGCTGATATATACTTACAAGATTTATGCCTGTCTTCCTCATACGGTACTTGAAATTACACATCGTCAAATATTGTATTATATATATATATATATATATATAACAATCTAGGAGCAGCTCTGATCATTCTCAACTTTCCTTCTTGTGTAGACCAAATTTTTTTTTAAAAAAAATTATTTCAACTCAAAAGCTTAAAATTTAAAGTAAAGGAATAATTTAATAGCTGATATATACTTACAAGATTTATGCCTTTCTTCCTCATACGGTACTTGAAATTACACATCGTCAAATATTGTATTATATATATATATATATATATATAGAGTAAATGATTTATATATGGATAGATAAATCATTTATTACATCTACATATTATGAATATTATTTGACTAAATTACTTTTTTCTTTCTTTTTCAAGAAATGTTTCTTTTTTATTATAAAAATATATACAAATTCTTCTAAACCAAAATATTTTTAAAGTTAACAATCCAATTAGAAATGTAAGTTATTATAACAAATATTTTTTTAAACTTTTATTTCACTGTCATTTATCTTGCATTAATAACTATACATATAATTTATTTCAAATTTAAAAAAGTGATTATTTTTATATTAATTAAATGCATATTTAATATTTGTTATATTATATGAATAATAAATATAAAAATATTTTAGTCAAAATAAATATAATTGTTACTCATATTTTTTTGCAATTGTATAATTTAAATATCTTTTAATGAAAGAGAATGTAATTTATCTAGTTTAGTTTAATATATTTATATATCTACTTTCATTGTTTCATGCCTTTTAATTCTTAAATGCTTATCCAATAAGTAGTTTGAGTGTTTTGATAATATACAAAATTATATGGTTTATTTTGAAAGTCAAAAGGCTATGTAAATGTATTGCTGCTTGCTATATCACAATTGACCCTCATCTTCCAAGTATCCCACTGTCACAAGTTTAAATTATTGAATTAAAAAATCCTTAGACTCTTTCTCCTCCAATTTTATCAACTCAATCTATATTAGATGTATAAAACATAATTGCAGGATCTAATGCATTAAACTATTATGTCCCGATCATACAACTTCTATTTGTTTGTTGTACAACTTAGTTACATAAGTAACAAAAGCAATTATCTCAACTTAGTTACATACTTTTTCATATATTCTAAACATGTATAGAAATTAAAATAAATAAACATAAATCTACAAACGATATTAAAAAATTCAAATGGGCATGATATTACAATTTGACATTTATTAATATTGAAGCAAATAAAATTTGAGCAAGGATATCAAATTTGACATATTAAAATAATGCTTTTTTGCCAAGAAAAATATGTGGTTCCAATCTCCCAAATGCCTCCATTTTACTTCTTGTTTGGATTTTTTAATGATTTTGCTAAACAATGTACTTCAACCAACATTGATGCAATAGACATTGGGCACATGGGATAATACTCAACCAAATTCAATATAAATGAAAAAGAAAGGAAGGAGAATTACCTTGAAATCGTTGAATAAGAGGAGGGATTTGCTGTAGAGAGAGATGATTTTGATATTGATACTGCTTCAAGCAACATAGATGTAGAGACATTGGACACATGAGATGATTCTAAACTAGATATAATAAAGATGAAAGAAAAAGAAATTACCTGAAACCACCAGAGAGAGATGATGAATGAGAAAGAGATGCTTCTTGGAAGAGAAAAAAGGAAAGGGGAAAGGATTTTTTCGGCCAACAAGAAAGGGAGACATTGAACGATATGATGAATTGCGCACGATATAGAATGAACTGCTGGAAGCTAGCACGATAGAATGAAACTGATGATGTGGAAAAAAAAAACGCTAGGGTCAAGTAGTTTTAAAATATTATTTGAGTTAGATAATATGGATTTCAGCTATTTTTGTTTTTTATATAACAAACAATATTAGAAAATGCAATCATATAGCAAGATCCTATTAACAAACAATATCTAAATTTTTGAGTTTATCAAAATGATGAGTTTTAAGATATAAAATTTATTTACTTAAAAAAATATTCAAAACTATATAATTTTTTAAAAAATATAAAATTTAAAAATAATTATTGTTAAATGTGCATATCTTTAATTATTTGAGTTTCTAATTTTATTTGAAGAATATGCTTGAAATTTCAAATTCAATGATACATATATCCTTGTATAAAGAATATGCTTTAATGATACTTCTTGTTAGTTTGCCCATTTTTTATCCGTTACTTATATCTTTAATTTATTTAAAATATTAAATAGCACATGTTAAATAATATAATCCTTTAGTTTTATTTTAAAACTTTAAATTAAATTCATAAAATAGTAGGTAGAAAAAAAGTATTGCAATTACAATTTTAAATTTTTTAATTTATTTAAATTTAAAGTAAATTAAAATTATTATAAATTTTATTTTTTATAGAAAATTTTATATTTAGTAATAAATAAACTAAAAAGTTATAAATATGAAAATTAATATTGGTTTGTATAATAAAAAATGGTGTTTTCAATATTTATCTTTAATGAACATTAATTTGGATTTTTTTCATTATTTTTTCTATTTTTATTTAAATAATGTTATCACTAGAATAGGCTAATTTTATCAAATGTCCCCACCAAAGTGGTAATGGTAATGGCTATTTGAACTCTAAGATAGTCTAGTGTTCAAGTCTTGGAGATAATAATTTAGGGAGGGCATTTTTTAACATATTATAACCTAAAAGGAATTAGTCTCTTGCTAAAATGGATAGGAAGATACTCTTGAAAAATTCTAAGAAAAAAAAAAAAGCTAATTTGTTATTTAATTTGATTTTTGTGGCCATTAAAGAAACTGCCACTAAAAATCATTACTAAAACATACCTTAATAGCACTTTCATGCTAACTGCCGTTAAATACATGAATTTAATGACAATTATAAAAAATGCTGTTAAATTCATCTTTTATGACAGTTTTTTTAATTGCCACTAAAAAAACCGCAGTTAGAACCCATAATTCTTGTAGTGATAGTAGCTAGAAAAGGTGAGTGTTAGATAAGAAAATTTTTTTTGGCTGATAGGAAGGCTCTTAGAGTGTACTCTCTCTCTCTCTCTCTCTCTCTCTCTCTCTCTCTCTATATATATATATATATGTCAAAAGCAGGTTGCTTACAGTAAAGTAAAGCACTCAAGCTGTGTTGAAAACTAATAAAACAAATATGCTACTTGCAATTTTCCTACGCTTGAAGTGTCGAGGATCATTCCATCTCAAAAGTAATTATAAAGAATAGAATCAATAATGATCAAACTCCATTTCAACGCTAGATGTGTTCGCCAGTTTGGTATTGTTCGGCCAAGTTGGGAAGATTAAGAAAAAAAAAAACAATGTAGGGTTGAGATGGGCACTTAGTCGGCTAGTTTGGCTCGAATCAGAAGAGATATATATACATATATATATATATAAAGGATCAAAATGAAAAGGAATTTTTTAGAGGCCATTTTATAATTTTAGCCAAAAATATTTAGATACTTTTTACAAAATATAAATATTTAAGTGTTAAGACCTCTCTTAAATATGATTATTACATACAGACAACAAAAAATGAGATAGTAAATATATATTTTTTAACATAGAAGTAAAAAGCTTAAAAATTGAGATAATAAATGTGTTTTTAAGAAAATAAGCTGTGCAAATAGCCAAAGGCATTTGTAACACATTTATCTCAAAAAATTATTCAAAATGAAAAAAATACCCCCCATCAAAATATCAAGCTTTGAGTTGTTATATTTTGAAGTTCTACTTTCTATGTCTGCATTTTTTTTCTTCTTCTCTCCTTTGGACCCATGTTTTTTCATTTTTATTACATAGATCTTGTAAAGATATATTAAAACAAGCAATTATGTACTCAAAATGATTAAATAGTTACAAAAATATAAGTATTCAAAATTTTGAAATTTTTTTCAAAAGAAAAATTCAACTAGCTAGACCAGGCTTGAGACCAAAAAAAGAAAAAAAATACCCAGTTTAAACTATGACAAGATGAAATCCAACTTGTATACACTTCTAAATAAAACTACTATGTGAAAATTCATGAATAATTTTTATTGTAAAGTATCAAGATAGGTTACTTACTGTAAAGCAAAAGTGGAATGAGAAAGCACTATTTTGATTCTTTGTTTTTCTCACTTCTTGCTGGTATAATGTTTTTGTTCAAAAGGGTCTGGGTCACAGTTTCAAGTAGGATTGTGCAAATGGCTCTCATTGTGGTTTGAACATAGAACATCTTATTACTACTCCCATCTCTTAATCACACCTAAAGGTGTTTGGTGTATCTTTTTTGTGATAATTTTCAATTGCCATACTAAATATGAGCATTATAAATATTATAATATTTAATACTTTGGTGTCTTAGTATGGTACATCATGATATTTAAGATACTACAGGATGTAAAATAACAAAATTCCAAACAACTTTCTAGCCACTTCCTTTTTAACTTTCAAAACCTTAATTATATCTTTTCTTAATAACTTTTAATTGTCATATATAAAAAATAAAATAATCTTATATACCCTCTTTCAATCACAAGGGATTAATTTAGTAATTAAGGAGATATGCTACCTACTTCTATTATCGAGAAGAATTTAAATTTAAGAAAGATATATATCATTTGAAGCAAAACTCTTACACAACCTTCAATACTATATATAGATAGTAGCTTATATTATATGATATATTCAATATATATATACTAATGAATGTGAACAAACGGTTCCTTATACTACTTCTCTTTACATCTATAATCGTCATTTCTATCCATATATATACTGAACCAGGATTTTAAATATTTCGCTTTAGAATTTGAATAGTTTAGATTAATTATGAGACAGAAAAATTAAACAAAGGATTTATCAGAGGCAGTGGTCTGGAGGAGATAGAAAGACATGTGCGTACTGAATCCTCAACCAAGTGGAAGTTAGATGTCAAATTAATTACAGGAAAATTGAAGAAAGTAATATATGGTCAACTATCTATATATTTCAAACCTCTTTTTATTGCCTCTGGATATTATGTTTTAATTCTCCAAGGAATTGTTAGTTATTAGTTCTTAAAACCATATCTAAGAAAATTCAGATCTATCTACTTGTAAATAAACTAAAGAAAAATGCAGCAAGTGGGAAATTTCAACGCAATTAATTAAGCAAACCATATTGACCAAAAAAAAAACCCCACACACACACACAATTAAACAAACCAATTCTAACATTACTTTTAATGTTCATTTAACCCATCACAGTTGCTGCAGTTGGTGAATCAGTTTAGGCTTGTTTGATTTTCTATTTTTAAAATAATTTTTTGTTTTTAAGAATAAAAAAGAACTTGTAGGATAATGTATTTTTAATAAAGTATTATGTAAAATATAAAAATAAAATTGTATTTTCAGAAACCAAAAAATTAGAACATCTTTTAAATATTTTGTTAACTTTTATTTTACAAAATTAGAAAAAAGATGAAGAACAATAATTTTTCAAAATAATGATTCAAACAGATTTTTTAATTTTTTTTTGTTTTCAAAATTTTTTTTATAAAATATCCATTTTTAAAATATAAAAATTAGAACAAAATCAAACATACCTTTATTCTCTCCCTTTAACTCTCTATTTAATAATACTATTTTAATATATGAGTGTACTTTTTGACGAGCGCTGATTATTTGAAGTAAAGATCTATAAAATGTTCCTAAAGTGGGATTTCTAAGATTGTTTTCCTATACAAAAATTGATGTTAAAAAAATTAAAAAATCAGCAAAATTTTAGAAGCATTTCAAAAACTTTACTTGAAGATCTGTGCTCATTTTATAAGATGGAAAGAGGACTACATTCTTGAATGAATATTTATAAAGTGTCATCTATTAAACTATCTATTCAAATAGATGTTTATACTAAATATGTTTTACCATAAAATTTATCTTTTCAAAGATAAATAATTTTATTTAGATGGATATCCTTTTAATAACCATATATTAGGATTTAAATATTCAAATAATTATTAAATCATCTCATAAATGATCAAATAATAATAAGTAATAAATAAATCAGTAATATCTATGGGTTATAAAATTCTTACAAGTCATTCATGTGACATAACTCTGCCATGAAAATTGGAAGGAAAATTCACTTGAAATACAAACTGGCAGCATATGGCCAGATGGCCAGATTCGATTGCCAATTAATTTTGAGATTTTTTTAATTAAAAAGTCCTGAGAAACACGGATAGAGATACGAAAACTGAGCGAATAAGTTTCTAAAAAAAATTTAATATAATTTTTTTTTGCATATATATATAATATGAGTATAAATTACAAAAAATTATGCCATATGGTTAGTATCAACGACTGATGGACTTTTTCAAAATAAATAATTTAATTTATCTTAGTTCAACAGTCAATTTTTGCATAATTCGACTAATTTGTCTTTGTTCTTGTGGATGAAAGACAAATCATTCAGCTATTGACCAAAACAAAACAAAAAAAAAGGAAAATCATTCCCCCCGGGAGACTAGAAAAACTCACAGAATTAAGTTTCTTTATAACCTGCGTTCAGGAAGTTAATCTAATATACATATACTCTTAATTCTTTTAAAAATAATTTTTTTAATCGATTCTTGCTTTTGTGTATAGTTTGACATACAGCTACTTTAGACGTGCAATTACACTACTAGATGTTTGCAAATATAATTAGATATATAACATAACCATGTATGAAATAGCACGTAAATGTATCTTTTTTTTTTAAATACTAACCTACCTAGATTTAAAAGGGGAGGATTTATAAAAGGAAAAAAAGCGGAGGGAATAATCATAATTTTTAAGATACACCTACTGATCAAAAGTATATTGTTTTGAATTATAACAAAAATGTAATTTCTATTTTTATTTATTTATTTTAATTACAAATAAAAAGGTGAAAGTACTTTTTTCCAAAATATTTATTTTGTGTCAATTTTTTTTACATATTTGAAAAATCTTAATGTCTTCCTAAATATTAATGGCACTCAATTACTTAAAGAAATTAGTTAACCTATCATACACATAGCTAAACTATCATTAGAAGATGCATATGTGGATACTAATTAAACTATCTACAAAGATATATATCACACTATCTAATGTCATCACCCTATCCCTTCAACAACGTTGTTAATTTTAGTTCTTCTATTTCTAACCTATCATAATTGAGCAAACCACTCTCTATCATGTAAGGAATGTAATGTTCATGTTTATATCCCTTAATGACTATCTAAACACCAATAATAACAAGTAAATTAATTCCATTAAGTAATTAGATGATGTTACAATTAAGAAGATATTAAGAATTTCTATAGACATGTAAAATAAATTGGGCACAAAAATATTTAGGATGAAATTGAAATTGATGCCAAATTTTGGGGATCAAAAAAGTACTTTTACCAAATAAAAATTATAACTTCATTTATACCTAATAAAAATTTTCAAAAAAAAAAAGAAAAGAAAGAACCTACCATAATTAAATTAAAAAAAATACAAAGTCAAAGCCATGCTATCTTTGGCTATGTTGGCCAATTTGACTCGACACAATCTAGTCCTATGATTTTTTTTTTACAAATAATTATTTTTATTTCATAAAAACTTACATGAAATTTTTGTTTGAAAATCATTTTATAATTTTTATTAAAAATTAAAAAAGAGTGGCCAAATCAATCCAATACTAAACAAAATCAAGTTGGACTGGGCTCATGTACTAGCGTTAAAAAAAGTAATTAGATACAAAATTAAGTTTAATACCAAGTTAGGCCAAAACTTGGCTCAAGACTCAACTCATGAACACCCTCATGAGTAAAAGTTGGAATAGAAAAGTAGAGGTATTTATGAGTTAAGTTAAGTTTTATTCTAACCTAGTGACCAATCTAATTTTAAATAGATTTTAAAATTATAATTCATTGTTCGAGTTAAGACATGTTAGTACCAAGTGTCTTGGTCTTTTTTATTTTTATTATTATTTTTTAAATTTTATTGTAAAAATTACAAATAACTCATAAAAAATAAAAACTTTTATATAAGTTTTTTTAAAATTATATTTTACTCCTAAAAAATTAAAATTTTAATGTAAGTCCTTCTAAAAATATATACATATTGTAATTTGGATTTCAAGCCAAATTAGGCACAAATTTTGTGACTCCACCCACCCCGTTCAACCTACCTGATTTGGCCAAGCAAGACTCATCACACTAGGCCTTTGGTCCCGATGTACAACTTTATAGAAAAGTTTTAATAAGATCTTATGCATAAAAAATAATCAAACTTTAATCCCGCCTTCCACAACTTAATATTATATTATATATCATTTTAATATATAAAAAGTGTTTGATGTATGAGATTTTACCATATATTTTTTGTACTAAATAAATAATAAATTTATAATGTATTGTATTAAGTTACATAATCTAATCTAATACAGTATATCAGACTTGCTCTAAGTACGATTTAGTGGTGTGTATAATTATGTAAGAAGAGATTTAAAGTTCAAAATTTTGCTCCGCCATATACCGAAAAACCAAAATTGGAAGCTTGTAATTAAGTAAATAATTAATTAATAACAAATAATAGCATGTTTGGAAACACGGTGTATACACTCAAAACCACGTTTGATATGAAGCAAGGTAATGGAGTTTCTTCGTCAACGTGATTCCCTGCCGCGTTTCCAAACTAGCACTAAAGCAGTGAGCACACGTCATGGGGCATGAATTATATATATAGGGAGAGAGAGAGAGTGAAGATTGTCCATCAAAAGCGGAAAGTCTTGGGTTTGTGGAGGTAAGTTTGCATGTGCATGACTGCATGCGGGCGTGCCAGCAATTGAAGTCGGCAAGCCGCAGCCATTTCTTATGAATTGCACTAGTGCTTTGGTACAAGGATTTGAATATGGACAGTTTGAGTTCTTAATTATATGAACTTAAGTGTTTTAAGATTTATATATAATTAAAAATTTTATTTATTGTAAATTTTAAGATAATCATTTAAAATCCGAGATGATTAAAATCCAGAACTCAAATTTTTCATAAAAACTAGTTCTTAGTAATATGTATATTTGTCTATCTATATAATTTTTTTATTTAATTAAATTCACAAAAATTAAAACTTTTCACACCTATACTACCAAGTTTCTCAATTTAAAAGTTTAATAGTTAGCCTTCTTAGCTAGTAGGCTACTTTATTTTCTTCTTACCTAATTTTTGACAATTGTCTCAGCTTAAAATAAATTTTAATTGCCCAATAAAAAGTTTTATAATTCACTTGACACTGGCTTTAGTCTTTTAAATTGAAGTCAACATAATGTCAAGAGTTTGATCTCTATTCTGCTATCTACTCCTAAGTATGATTTTTTTTATAATGAAAAAAAAAATGTATTGAGTGTGAGCTAAAACCCTTTTTTTTTCGATTTTATTCTATGTTAAAATAATTTGATTATAAAAAATGAGAACAATAATAACTATTGAATTCTTAATCACTTGATAAAAAAATGTTGATGTTATATGTCTGTGAAACTAACTCTCTGAAGAGTTTAAGCTATTTTTTTAACAAAATATATAAATTAATTGTTAATATTTTAAATACAAGTAAAACTAGCTTTATTCCCTTTATTTAGACATGAATTCAGGTATGTATATATATATATATATATCTTCTGTGTATACGAAGTTAAAATTAATTCCCAAACGTCAAGATAATTCTGCAACTTTTGCACAATGATTTTTGTCGCGAATTACTTTCTTACTCCATGTGCGTCAGTAACATAATCACGTGGACACATCCAATTGCTAGCCTTTGGGGGCTATGGTATTAGAACGGAAAACTAGACCTAGGCAGGCCTAGGGTTCAATCTCCTATTTCCTAGAGAGTTCAACGACCTTGATTGAATAGTTTAATTATAATATGAGAGAGGACCTTGGTCTATATATCTTCCATTTTTTTAAGGATTTTTTTTAAAATTTTATTAAAATTATATAATTTTTTTTATTTTTTAAATATATACTTTAAAATTTTTAGTTAAATATTATTCATTAATCAATTTTAAATTTAGATTAATATAGGATATTTTAAAAATTTTAAAATTAAACTAAAATATAATATAATTTTTTATTTCAGAAAAAATTATATATTTTTTAAAAATAAAAAATTGTATAATTTTAATAAAATTCAGAAATAATTTATATATTTTACTTTTTTATTAAATTTTTAATTTCGGGGTGATAAAGAAAATAATATAAAAATTGTATTTAAACATAAGAGTTGACAAATTCAAGATCTGATCCCAGTAAGATTTCTCCACTTCCTATGGGATTCCGTGTGGAGCTCATATTCCATGGCAGAAGATGATGTCAATCCTATAATCACCATGTGTTAAGTCTTCGTATTTTTTTTCCCCAATTTAAAGTCACCCAAATGAATCCTGTCCGATTATCCTTCATGAGCATGCATGAAGAACAAGTGCCCCCATATTCAACTAATTTTGAATACATTTGTGTCTCTCTTCTCTGTGTAAAATGACAATGTTGCTCATGCCCTATAAATACACATATCAAAACAAATTCTCAGATATCTAAAAATAATTTTCTTTTTTACATACATCAAATTTACGTACACTCAACAAGTAAGGTTGTACTGACCAAATCTTGATTTTTGAATGTATGTGCATACAAAAAAATTCTCTTAGATATATACTTGCATATATATATATATAAAAGGTCCAAGATTATTATATTTTTGTGAGAAAAATAATAGGCAAATAAACTGTTCAATTGGTCTCGCAAATTAATATTTTATTAAGTCAGACAAGATATGATATTTAGGATTCTGGATGACAATTGAAAGTTACTAGTTAAAAATCTTAGAATTTGAGATGTATCCCTAATATATAAGATACTAATAAAATAGAGACTTCTGATATACGTATTTAAGCATTTTGAATATCAACGTATATAAAATACAAATATTTAAGCTGTCTTAATGAAAATTATCTATCCACTGTCACTTCAACCTAAAAATTTAGGACAAGTTTGGGATTGTTATGAATTTTTATTTGTTGTAAAACATTTTTTTTTATAATTGAGTTTCATAAAAAATTATTATAAAAAAGTTTAAATAATCTGTGTTTAGCAAAATCGCAAAATCACTTTATAAGCTCGTCTATCAATATTATTATATTTGCAAAATCTTTCAAAAAAAGCTATTTTTACTATCAGATTTCTAAAAAGGACATTGTGTATTTGACTTTACAATTAATATTAACTATTATGGATAAGTGATTCTAAATATTCATTATGGTTAATTTCAGCATAACTGTTTATTACTTTTTTGTATTCTTTGCTTCAAAGGAGACACGAAGCTTTGGGAATTGAGAGAGGGGAAAGGGACAGAGTAAACATTGAACCCAGGTCATCATCTTCCCTTGCACTCAATTTTAGGGGATGAGCCACTTGAGTTAGGCTCTTGGACTGCTTCTGCTAGCTACTACTTAAAATCATGTTCCGAAAGCTGTCAAACGCTACAAAAATTGAAAGTATGTACTTTTTTAAAAGATAATTAAAGTTCTTATTTTCAAATTAAGCAATAAGAAACAGGCTATATGTGTGCTAGGAAAGTTCACTTGCAAGACTATGGAGGATTAATTGCAAGCAGCTAACCACATGTGCATGCTCTAATGTCAATTATCGATGAAAAATTTATATCATAAAGGTGGCATTATTATACAAGCGCTTAGACGGCTTAATTAACGGATCAAATAGCCTATATTTTTGCTAATAAATTAATAATGTCAAACAGTTGGAGTTGTGCTTTTATGATTCACTTTATAATTTCTTTTGGGGTATTGTGGCTTTATATTTAAAACCTTTTGTTATCCCACCCCGAGAGCAAGTGCAAAAGGCGATCTAGTTCACAGAAGACGAATGAAGAAACCTAGCTAGGGTTATTATTGTCTTTTAATATTAGATGTATAGGATGGTGCCCACACTGCCCTATATATAATAATATTTATTTATGATTGAAGCTTAGTATAGACTAGTTAATTAAATAAATAAGGGGTTACTTAAGAAGGCCGAGTAAAGTCAAAGCTTAGATGCGTCCTTGTGCGTGTAAGAATACGTCCTTGAGAGGAGGGAATTGACTTTGGTGCCTCAAAAGTAGTATTTATATCAAGAGAGATCAGGACAAATGGAGAGATTCTGCAAATGCTTAATTAAGTCCTAATGGGGAGAGAAGAAGGAGAAGAAGTTGCAGAGATGGAAATTGATCTCTCTTTGAAGATTGATGCCAGAAAAAAGGAGATGGAAGAAGAAGAAAGAGCAAGGGATGATGATGAGGAAGAGAAGGCAAAGATAGAGGTGGAGGATAAGGAAGAAGAACCTGCTGAAGTCACAGCAGGTGAAATAGAAGATGATGCATCAGTTGAGGAAATTTCTCCCCAGGAAAACATAACTTCAAGAAAGGTACTTTCTCATGATAATGGCTCACTGCCTAGATAACACGAGCATCATCCACCTTTACTCCTTTTCTCTTCCTAATTCAACCCTCTCTCATGATATTGTTGCGTTTGAAAATTAATTTTCAAATTTTGTATTATTTTTAATATTACAGTCAAGTTGGCTCTTGTAAAATTTCATGTGGTATGGTACTCCTCTGTATCATGTCGTAAATCTGATATATTTAGAATTTTGCTCTTATAATTTTTTAAAAGAAATCGAGTCCAATTAACATAGAGAGATGTAATGATCCCTTTTTACTTAGAGGACTAACTCCTCTTCCTCTCCCTTTCTCATTTTGCCATGTTGGCTAGTGCTTGTTTGGGCAATGATATGCTCTCTCCCTTCTGTATTGATATCGTTGATTGAAAATTCACTCTTAAAAAGTATTATCAGTATTATTATTGTTGCTGTTATGTAAATATTCTTAAGTTTTACTCAAACTAAATCTCTTTCCCATAATTAATGATCTTTAAGAGTGTATTATAGTCCACTTGATTTAATAAAGATTTTATCTCGAGCGCTTTTGAAAAAACACAACCTTGCTGATCAGTGGGGGGAGATATAATTAAAATCACTCTTTGCCCAACTCGATCGGTTAATTGCTCCTTTCACTCTCGTTTCTTCATGTTGCCATGTGTTGTGTAATTCATGGAGCACAAGTCGCTTCACAACTTTCAATTTGTGTGTGTGTGTGTCTCTCTCTCTACATATATAAATATATATATATATATATACATATATTTGGCTAGAATTCATTAAAGAGTAATTAAATATTACAATTTTGCAGGAGTTAAGCGTGTTACAAATGGAGATGGATCGCATGAAAGAGGAAAACAAAGTCTTGAGGAGAGTCGTGGAGCAAACAATGAAAGAATACTACGATCTTCAAATCAAATTTGCAGTCATCCAGCAGAACAATATTAAGAAAAAGGTAATATATAATTAAAAAAATCCCATTATTGTTTATTTAATCAGAATATTTTTCATGGAATTATGATATCCCTATTTTATACAAGTTTAATAATTATAGATCTCATTTAGGATCCTCAAATTTCTCTCACACTTCAAGACAATAATAATATTGCAAACACCAGCATGAGTAGTGAAGAAGGACCACCACCGACAATAACCCCACCAAACACTAATATTATTGATAGTATTAGTGAGAGTGATTTGGGATTATCACTAAGGTTACAGACAACAAGTACAAGTAAAGAAGATCAAGACAATAACAAAGAAGAATTGGCAAGTCCTGCAACAGCTTCATCGTCAGTGCAAAACAAGTTACATCAGACTAATGATCACTTGCCTGCTGGTATTACTACTCCCCATGTTGCCTCCCCTCCTAATAGAAAGGCTAGGGTTTCTGTTAGAGCAAGATGTGACACAGCCACAGTGAGTTTCTAATCCAATCTCTATGGTTGAAGATTTACATCAATCTTAATTTGCAATTTGATGATAATTATAAGAACCAATCTCATGTTTAATTTTGGTATATATAGATGAATGATGGCTGCCAATGGAGAAAATATGGGCAAAAAGTTGCGAAAGGAAATCCATGCCCTCGTGCATATTATCGATGTACGGTAGCTCCAGGTTGCCCTGTCAGAAAACAGGTAAATATTTGTTTATATTCATTATCACAATATTATGGAGCATTATCCTCTTCAAAAAAATATCTTGTATAGAGATAAAGGGGAACCAAAAAAAAAAAAGTGTGTATGAGACCTGTTCAAGTCTATGCACCTGCCTCTCTCTTTTCCTTTATTATCTCCTAAGTTGACACTGTGCAATTAGTCCCTAAATAGAGAGGATTCAGATCTCAACACTACATAGGAGGATTCAATAAGTATAGTGGTATGATTTAGACAGAATATTTTTAATTGTTTATTATTACATTATTTAATAAAAATATAATATGTAGATTTTAAAAAAAATTAATTAGTCAACAGTATATTATTGAATCTTTTTAAAAAGCTTTTCTGTATACTTATATCTTAATTTGATTGAATTACCTTGTACTTAGATATTACATCGAAGTCTTTTTATAATTAAATATAATTGGTTTTAATATTTTTGGCAATAATTTTTTTTAAGTTTATTCGTTCTGTTCAATTTAATTTTAAGTATGGCAATTATATTTAATAAATACTTAACATATGTATGGACAATTTTTCAACTAGCAACAAATTATTGCTTTTCTAAAGCCCTCTTCCATAGGTCTTAATTTTATCCCAAATCTAAAGATTTGTAACTAAGTTTTTTCTTAATTATGTTTTATGGGAACATTGGCTTCACTATAATTTTGGTTTTTTAACTTATTTATTTATTTTCTTTTGGCTCTTTAACTTTTAATTTGTAACGTATTCATCGTTTAATTTTGTTTAATATTCCAAAATGATCTGTTAACCTTTTTAGATATTTCAAATTGATCTTTGATGAATGTAACAGAAAAAAAATGGCATAAATTAAAAGTTAAAATGCCAAATTAAAACAAATTAATTAATTAAGTGAACATAACGATGGTTAAGCCTTTATTTATATTTTGTTCAATTTTTTATTCTCTTAATTACATTTATATATATTTAGGTACAAAGATGCTTAGAGGATATGTCCATCCTAATTACAACCTATGAAGGAACGCATAACCATCCACTACCTGTGGGTGCAACCGCCATGGCTTCCACTGCTTCAGCAGCAGCTTCCTTCATGTTGCTAGACTCAAGCAACCCTATCTCATCACAAGGCAACTCTAGTACTACTTTCATCCCTTACAATAATAGCTTCGCCTCAAATATCAGAACCATAAACCCTAATGACCCTTCTAAAGGGGTTGTCTTTGATCTCACAAATATCCCTAATTATCATAATAATGACCACCCACCACTGCGTTTTCCTAGTGCCAGCTCCTCCAATTACTCAACAGCTCAACCAGGATTTTCTTGGATGCCAAACGGACTGAACAATTTTCTCAGCCCAAGAGATCAAGTGGCTGGGAGAGGTGAAGAAAATGATAATACTAATGTGTCAGCCATCGCCGCAGATCCTAAGTTTAGGGTTGCTGTTGCTGCAGCCATAACATCTCTCATCAATAAAGAGAATCATTCTAGCATAGGATCTTCTTTTGGCCCTAGGAATTAAAGATCTCAACAATGGTATAGCTCCAGTGGCAACAATTGGATCACCGAAACATTTTAAGATAGATGGGATTTATAAAAGTTGAATAGATCAAAACAAAAATAATAAAAAGGTATGTAAGTATATGTCAGGTACTTCCTTTCCTTTTATTTTTAAATGAAACCTATCTTCGACATAAGTGAAGGCTTATATATACATTAATTTGGATATACTTTTAATAAATAATTTAGATGGGGTGATTTTTTTTTTTCTGTTTCTCTTGTAATAATTGGTCTTTCTTATATATTGTTGGTGTGAAAAATTTGTATGATTACTTGAATGTTATTATAATTGATAAAGCTCAGTTACTGTTAATTAATTGTTAATTAATTAGGAATACCTTGGGAAAATAAAATAAAATAAAAATGAAGTAGATAAGTATGGGATAGAATATTTTGAGGAAGGTATTTTTGTTATTTAGCCTTGGTTGTCTTCTTGCTTTTGCCTATTTAGGATTTGGGTGCTCATTGTGTATTTAGAGAAGAATTTTGGTGAACTTTTCCAAGGAGCTTCATCTTTTCCTCAAAAAAGGATTTCTTGCTTGTAATTCTCTTATGCTTTTGAATATGAAACCGTAGCAATGCTTTCATTGAATCCTCCCTCAACACATTTATCCACATTAATTAATGGTTCAACCAAACAATTGACTTATCCGTATAATTTATCAAGTTCAAACTATCTTATTTGGTAACATGTATTACTTCTCCTAAGCGTTGTTTTAAATTGCAATCCGTATCATATGGTACGATCACAATATTGTTGATGCGACGTGAGTTGTATCCACATCAATTTATGACAATGCTTGCAATTTTTCTTATATCATCTGTAATATCCACAACCACAATTTAAAACTATGATTTTGAGTTCCATATAAAAGGAGCAACATAGGGCCTGTTTGAAATTGTTTTTGTTTTAATGTTTTCAAAACAGTTGTTTTTAAGAACAAGTTTTTGAGAACAAAAAAATTAAAAAATCTGTTTGAATCATTATTTTGAAAAGTACTTGTTTTTTGTTTTTTACCTGATTCTGTAGAACAAAAATTACAGAACACTTAAAAAGTGTTCTGAGTTTTTTGTTTTTGAAAACAAAATTTTGTTTTTTTGTTTTACAAAACACTTCATTAAAAACACATTATCAAACAGGTTTTTTTGTTTTTTTGTTCTTGAAAACAAAAAAATTGTTTTACAGAACTGAATCAAACAGGCCCATAGTTTCTATTAACTGTGAAGTAATATTGATAAGATATGAAGTCCACACTTGAATTGCAACTAAGTTTTGCAGATGCACTTGCACCAATGATTAGATTCTCCCATCACAGAATAAAATTACACGGTAAGCCTTTTATTGAATTAGGCTCTCAAGGTAGCTACATGGATAAGCAAAAGGAACTCACTGCACTCTTAGCATCTCCAACTTTGTGTGGCATCTTCAATAACCCAAACATTCATGGGCTGGAAGAATAAAAATATTCGATTAAAAAACATTCTTAACAGACTAACCAAAAAGTAAATAAATAGAACTATGACCAGACTATTGTAACGCTATATATATGGAAGAAAAAAATAGTAGACATGTCTAAAAAGAAACGGAGTTTATAATGGAGCAATTATGCATCTTAGTATGGCTACAGCTCTTCATTAATTTCCTTATAAATAATATAAAACAAAAGATCACCAGTGAACGAATAATATAACACAGCAAAGTTGATAGTTCAATTTTCTTTTTCTATTTTTATCAATAATAGTGGATCACAAGCTGGATCAGTGGATCCCATTTGTGAACAATCCTAGTAGGACCAAATCATATAGCTGGATCCCATTTGCACTCTCATTAATATCTCTTAATCTTCACTTCACTATATATAAAAAAGTAGCTTCTAATCAAAATCCTTCAAAGCAGTCTCTGTTATTGCAGTACTCATGGCATTCATTACAATGAGATTATGTCAAACACATAAGAGGCATTAATGAAAACAGTTTTAAGCAAGTTCTGTGTGTTTATTACCCCTCCCCCCAACAAAACCCCAAAAAAAAAAAAAGAAACAGTAAGAAACACCTAAAAGTTGTTTTGGGCTTTTTGATTTTTCATATTATTTTATATTACATTAAAGGGATCCAACTCTTGATATTACTCATATTCCCACTCTAACCCATCTTTATCACTTGGACTAGCTTGACTTATTTGAATTTTGGATTCTAAAAGACAACATTATATATATATTATCAAAAAAAAAAATTTTTCTTTTATTTTTAAAAATTAAAAACTGTTTTCGAACTGGGAATCAAACAGGCGCAAAAATACAAGACACTGGTTATTGTTGTGTTGAGAAATGTATTAGTTCAATCAACATCCTCTCATCCCTAAACCACGGTAAATTAATTAAAGAATAAAGCATTTAAGAAAGCAGGCCTAAAGTATTATTTCCCAATATTTTTTGTCCCTTGATTCCTCAACGACGAAACTTATGGAAACAAAGGAGACAACACACAAAGGACAAAAGTTTAAGAAATTATTAATTCACTCAATGAAAAAGGCTTCAAAGGACAAAAATAAAATATATAATAAAATTGGCACGATCTGAGTTTCCTTTTCTTTCTTGTTTTAACCCCGACAAATTCACATCTAACCCAAACAAAGAAAAGGAATATAATACAAGATTTTTTTTAAAGTGCATTTTTTGAATTAAAATTTTATAAAAATAGATACTTTACTATGAGACTTAAGTATATATAACAGAGATTTGAATTTGAATTTTAATCGAAATTTTATAAATTAAAAATGTATAATATGCTAATTAATTGTATAAAATATATAATACAATTTATGAAAATAAATATTTTTTAAATAATGTGCTTGATTGAAAAAACCTGGTCATAATTTTTTTCTTTTTGGTTTTATGAAAGTCTATCATAGTTTTTTTTATAGCAAAAAAAAATTTCTCTTTTTGTTCTTTTGATGAAGAATAATTAAATTCACGAGATAAAATTTTTCAAATTTAATAAGTGAAATGCTTACTTTAATAAATTTTAAGTAAATTATATAAACTTCCTTTAAACTTTATTGTAATTATATAGACATTTTTTTTTATTTTCAAAATATACACACATCCTATCTAAAACAAAAAGTTACCATATACATTAGCTTAATTTTAAATTTTTTGATTAAAATATCCTTCATTTAAAATTTTTTTAGTAAAAAAAATATATTTAAGTTAATGGGGGGTATTTTACTAAAAAAAATTAAATTGGATTAAAATGTAAAGTAACTTTTTGTTTTAGGGGAGATTTGTGTATATTTTAAAAATAAAGAATATTTTAATTAAAAATTTAAAATTAAACTAAAGTGTAAGGTAACTTTTTTGTTTTAGAAAGATTTATGTATTTTTTGAAAATAAAAAAAATTATATAATTTTAATAAAACACAAGATATCTAAATAATTTACTCTAAAATGTGTTTGGTGATTGAAATTTATCTATTTCATTTATATAAAGATATGTTCATTGTCCCTGAAACATCTAAATCCATTAAACATCGTTCCGTTTTCATAATCTTTACCTAATTATTAATGTAATAATAGCCAAATCGTTTTGATTTAAATAGTGGTCAAACATGACTTGACCTTATTTGACGGGCCAGGACTATTTTTTTTAAGGGTTGAGGTTGGTTTAAAAATTAGGTATTGTTTTAAAATTTGAGCTGCACTTAAGATTAAATTTACAATTGACTCAGCCCAATTTCTAATATTTAATGTTATATAATTAATATATTGTATAATAAATAACTATATATATATATACACACACACAAACAAAGCAACCTTAAAAGTAAGATGTATTTGTTTCCAAAGTAATAAGATTACGCAACTATTATCAAAAAATAATATTTAAAAAAGTAATTATCAAAGCGCAATAAATCTGATAAACTTAGCATTAATGGCTTCGCAATTCCAAACTTGGAGTCAAAGAAATTGAGTTTGACTTGTAGCCATGTGACCTTGATGCAACACATAAGGGACAGCTAGGAACTTAGAATCATTAGTTTCAAGTTCAGTTGATTGAAACTCGAACCTAATGGTTCTGAGTTTCCATAGATGCCAGCTTAGCCTGGCTTGGCACCTAGGCACAATAAAAAAAAAAAAGAGACGTCACATGTCGTTGATGGATTGGTTGATGAAGATTTTTGCAAATTCTGATTGATGAAAACAAATTGCAACAGATAACGTTAAGTTTTAACATCACAAAAATTCCCCTGGGCATTTTCATTATAAGCCGACTTCCGTTTTTCTCAGCAGCTCTTCACTCTATGGTTCTTTCATATTCTTCTTCTTTGGCATCTTTATCAGCTTCAAGGGTAAATTTTGTTTTCTATCTTCTTCATTTGTGGCTCCAGTAAATTTTTTTAACATCTAGTTGCACGAAGACAAAATAAAATGTATGTAATATTTAATTTTTTTATTTATATTATTTCATATTACATAATATGAAGAAAATATTAGGTTTAATTACAATAATTAATAAAAAAGAGTCTAATGTGAAGAAAAATTTAAAAAAATTAAAGAAAACTATTCACATTATTTTTTTATTATTTTTCAAATGAGAAAAAAATATGAAAAACTATTTTAGTTCAGTTAAGCAATTTTATTTATTATTGTTTAATATTTATTTATATATTTGTATTAGATTAGATTATTTATTTGTTATTGTTTATATATTGTTATGATTTTAGAAAATGTATGGAAATATTTTGGAGGTAAAAGAAAATTAAGAAAAAAATTAGGAGAAGGGAAAAATTATGTGAAGTAAAAAACGCATAATAGTGGAAATGGAGAAGATGTCAATAGGGTTAAACAAAATTTATTTATAAATAAATAGATAATATTTATTTATATTATTTGTATTGGATTAGATTATTTATTTGTTATTGTTTATATATTTTTATGATTTTAGGAAATGTATGAAAATATTTTGGAGGTAAAAGAAAATTAAGAAGGAAAAAATTAAGAGAATGGAAAAAAAAACATGTGAAGTAAAAAATGCATAATAATGTAAATGAAGAATATGTCAATAGGGTTAAAAAAATCAATGTAAAAGATAATTTATAAATAATAAAAAATGTAGAAAAAAACTAAGTAAGGATTATTTGAAAATGATAAAGAAGTATAAAAAGAAATAATTAAATTTAAGAAGAAAGAAAGAATGATAGTTTAAAAATAATTTTGATGGAAAAAGTAAAGAAGTAATTATGGAGAAAGTTTCCAAAAATATGAAGAAAATGAAAAATACATATAGGCAAAAAATTAAAAATTAAAAAAAATGAAGAAATAAAAAAATGAAAAATGATTAAGGAGAAAAAATTGCAAGAAATTTCTAGTTTAGAGAAAAAGGATATTTTATAAATAATTAGTGAAATGGAAAGAAAGTAAATAAGAAAGTGTGAAACAATAATTAAATTTAAAAAAGTAGGATACATTAAATAATTATTTTATATACTTCTAATAAAATATCCAAAAAGAAAAAAGAAATTTTGGAAAAAAATAATGATATTTAAAAAATTAGGATAAATAAATAAGTAATGAAATATATAATAATTATGAAAAACGCATCTTAAAAATTACGTTATACTAAATTAAGAAGAGTGTAGAAAAATATAGGAAAATTTTGATTAAAAAATGCATCTTGAAAATTACTTTAAACTATTTATGAGAAAATAAAAGTACATTTCTAAATAACCTTGAATATAAAAAAAATAGAGAGAACTATTGTAGTTCAGTTAAACAATTTTATTTATTATTGTTTATTTTTTATTTACGTTATTTGTTTTAGACTAGATTATTTATTTGTTATTGTTTATATGTTGTTATGGTTTTAGGAAATGTATGAAAACATTTTGGAGGTAAAGGAATATTAAAAAGGAAAAAATATTTGAAGTAAAATATGCATAACAAGATATACAAACCAAAATGTCAATGGGATTAAAAAAATCAATTTAGAGGATAATTTATAAATAAAAAAAGGAAAAAAATAAGTAAGGATTATTTGAAAATGAAAAAAAAAAGTATAGGAAGAAATAATTAAATTTAAGAAGAAAGAATGATAGTTTATAGAGAATGGATATTTTATAAATAATTAGTGAAATGGAAAACAAAAGTAAAGAAGAAAGTGTGAAATATTAATTAAATTTAAAAAATTAGGATACATCAAATAATTATTTTATAAATTTTTGACAAAATATTCATAAAGAAAAAAGAAAGTGTGGGGAAAGATAATTATATTTAAAAAATTATGATACATAAATAAGTCATATATATTAATTATGAATAATTTATTTTTAACTTATGTTATACTAAATAAAGAAAAATGTAGAAAAATATAGGAAAATTTTGATTAAAAAAATACATCTTAAAAATTGCTTTATACTAATAAGGGGATTATTAAATGAAGCTCCAAATATAGGAAATCAAATGGCTAAAAAAAATGAATTTGTTTGCACCTATACAAATGGAAGAATCTTTGATAATACTCAAGGTGCAACATTTCAATATATTATGTCAAAATATATAATAGTTAGCATCAACATTACATTAGATGCACTGAAAGATGTAGTGAGTCAGAAACTACAACTTTCCCCTAATCAAGTTGTGACTAATTTCATATATAGACTCTCAACATCACTAAATCTTACATAGTACTAATAGATTATTCTAGAACATGATTTTAATGTTCAAATGATGTGGCAAGCCCACTCACGTTTCCCAAGGACAATTGAATGTAATTAAATTGTACATAAAGACCTCACTTACTAGCTCATATATGAGCTTAGATCTCATAAATTATTGATTACTTGATAATCATATGCAATTGTATGATATTCATTACATTTGAGATTAGATTGGTTCTTAATGATTGAGGTTGTGCTAAAAAATCCTTAGTAATAGATAAGGTGAGGCCAAAAGTCCTTTGGAAATAAGTGATACTAAACTAAAAGTCTCAATTATGGGTGAAACTAAATCAAAAGTCTCTAAAAGTTAGTGAAATTAAACCAAAAGTCCTTAGGTGTTAGGTAAGACTAAACCAAAAATCCCTAGAGCATGAAATTATTCTTGATAAAGCCATAGATCCCTAAAGTATAACTATAGTTTATCTATGGTTATATGACATGCATACTTACATCTTTGATTTTCAATGAGTCATATATGTATACTTGAATGTTGAATCAGTTATTGGGATTTTTTAAATATCACTTTTCCTCTATCTCTATTAACTATGGCTAGGTAACTCTCAAAGAAGAAAGAATGATGAGCAAAAACTTAGGGAGAGCAACTTTGACAATGACATTTGATCTAAGGCATATTCTTGAATATATAAATATGTACTCTTATATTTTAATATATAAAAATGTAAACATGTTTGAGAGTACAAGGCTATGTTATACATTTGAGACTTATAATACTTGATATAATGTAATTTGGTACTTTGAGTTTCTAAATGCACATTTGTGTTCTTGCAAGTAGGATGGTGATTTTTAGTTGCATGACAAATTTGAAATGATAGATCAGTCTTATATGCTATAATTATGGATTGAAATTTGTCCAAAATGAGAAATGACATTTTAAAGCTCATTTGATACTATTTGAAATCAAAATTTAGTTTCTTCGAGTCATAAAATGTCTATTTATTCTGGGCAATCCAAATGACTTTGTTTAAGGTTAAAATTTGGTATCCAATTAGGAGATATATAGGACTTTCTAACAAACCAAAGTTTATATTTTTCAAAACTCTAAAATATTTTATGAATTTTTGAATTTGGCTAAAAAAATATAGAAATTCTGTAGTACTATGCATTCTAGCCTAACTTGGAGAGGGACCAAATGGACTCATTTTGACTTAAAATATTTACAATAGATAGCTCTCATCACAAGCTCTCTAAGGCCACTTAATTTGCATTAATCAGAGTTGTATAACTCAAGTTATAAATTTTTAAAATTTAGTCCCTATGTGTTATATGGTTTAAAATGTGCATATGACCAAATTTATGGATTTAGTGCTTTTCTATGTGATAACTTGAGCAAAATAAGTTGGTTATGTATAGATTTGAGAGTTGGAATTATAAAATCTGATATAAGAACATTTTATGATAAAGTGACACTTTCAATAATTATAAATTCCACTGTTAAAGAATTGGTTATCATATTTTGCCATAAAAGAATGTATATAATTCAAGATATACATAAACTACATGATGATATGACATTTGTTGGTATCAATAGAAGCTCTAAAAATAATTTTCAATTTCTTGTTGATAAGGTGCAAAGGAAGCTTAGTAGGTGGAAAAGTTAGTGCCTTTCTTTAGCTAGTAGACTTACGTTGGTTTAATCTGTGACTCCGTTCATGCCCACTTTTCACATGCAACATAGTAAAGTTCCCACCTCCATATGTAATATGCTTGAAAAGCTTCAAAGAGACTTCATATGGGGTTCTTCAGAAGGGCATCGTAAGTATCATGCTATTGGTTGGAAGCATCTTTGCAAACCCAGAAAGGTAGGTGGCTATGGGTTACATTACTTACAAACCATAAACGACACACTACTTTACAAGATTGGATGGGAAGTTATAATGAAACCTAAAAAGTTGAGTTCTCAAGTACTAAGAGGCAAATACTCAAGAGGGTTGGGCTTGCTGAAAGGTTGCATTGCTAAGTCTCAAAACTCACTTTTGTGGAAATCTCTAGCTGCTCTTTGGCCAAAATTCCTATCTTAAGAAGTGAGAAATGATTTAAGGGTGCATTTTTAGTCAGATAATTAGTTGGATGATAGAGAGAACTTGAGAGAACATTTCTTTACACCCCTTTCTAATGTAGATCATGATTTTATAGTTAATAAGTGGGTTAACAATAATAAGGAGCGGAAGCTTAATAGACTTGAGCCATTACTTCTTCCTTATGATGATCTAAAGCTAAGAGTGAGAATTACCCCTGTTAAAGAAAAGGATTATGTTTGGAGTTTAATTTGGAATTGGAGAAGGCCTCATAGGATACAAATCTTCATGTGGAAAGTTGCTAGAGATAGGCTCTTGCAATCAAGCATTGCAAGTGGACATGAGAGCTTACAATATGTAGAATTTGTTTTTAGCAAGAAGAAACTTTTACATATTCTTTATGACTGCAAGGCAGCTCGCTTAGTATAGTCTAGGTTGTTAAGTATAAATTAGTCCACCATATTTTATTCTCTTTAACATTGGGATTAGTTTTTCAAGAACCTTGCATGCACTTGTAGTAGCAAAACTTTTAGAAGCAAATGGATTGTAACTTTTAGTGTTAATTGCTAGTATCTCCAAAAGTGGTGGAATGAAGAACTTTTCAACAATAACCATTGTAAGCTTGAGGATCTAGTGAACATAATTTTATCTTATGTAAATGAGATCAGGAACTTTACTTTGATTAAGAATCCTATTTCTTGTTCTTTAACTTCTTTTGAGGTGGGGTGATGTTTTCCCCTTTATGGGTTAGGCTAAGCTTGATGGAGCAATGATAAGACAACCAGGACTTGCAGGATATGGTGGCTTAGTTAGAAGTGATGATAGGAGATAGCTTAGTGGTTTTTATAATAATTTAGACATTTGCACTATTGTGGATATTGAGCTTTAGGGTATACTTTCTGGTTTGGATTTGGTTAAGAGATTGGACAACAATAAATTTGGCATTGAGAGTGATTCTCAAATAGTTATTTCCATGTTGAAGGGTTTAAGTTTAGGAAAGGAGGATTGCAAACACATCTTGAGTCACATTGGCAAGATTTTGAATCATGATTAACAATTTGCTTTATTCACACCAATAGGGAAGGCAACTCCTGTGTTGATTAGTTAGCAAATTTTTGCTTAAGTTATAGTTATGATAAGACCATGTAAAGGCTCCCCTCACTTGGTCTCCTTGCAATTTTTCTTTTATTTTAGCCTTTGGCCCCATTTATTCACCAAAAGCAAAAAAACAACCTTAATGCATTTGAGATTATATTGTTGAATTTAGTGAGGTATAAGAGTTAGATTTAATTTAACTTGAACGTGTATTCTTAAGTTATTCATATAAATTAAAATTATTTAACACAATCCTAGGCTGAGCTTGAATTTTAAAACTAAATAAAAAAATGAGAAACAATTTGTTTGGGTATGTCATTTATTATTAATTGAGGAATCAACTAACATTACATAGTAATTAAAATATATTCTATACTATCGTATAATGTTATGTAAGATGTGTTTTTACAAAATTCATTCTCAAATTAAAAGTTGTAACATAAAGATTATACTCACAAAACTTACATTAATTTAATAATGTTTTATAGTACATTAATATATCAAAAATTAACATATGATATGCTTTTCAATTATAAAGAAAATATTAAATATTTGACCATATACTCATTGTTTTTAAAATTTTTAAAATTTTGATATATAATATCAACATGATAATTACTTTTGATTCAACCAATAAAATTTACTTTTTAGAATTAAATATTAAAAGGTGTAAGTGTGTCAATTTTGCTTATTCCGATACCAATTGATTCCTTCTCGTCTACAAATATATATATATATATATGTATGTATATGTATATTTTTGAAATATTATTTTTGAATAATTTAATTTAATCAACTAAATTAATTAGACTACATTTGTAATAAAAGAAAATGTTAATGGTTCATTCTTTTTATATGGTCAGAATCTAAGCAAATTTTGTTTGAAATTTTTTTTTTTTGGGAATAATTTTAATAATTTACTCTTTATTTGATGTATTTAAAATTTTTTTTTGGAATACTTTAAAATTCTAATTTTATAGAATGTTCCTATAAAAAACTGAAGTTAATAAAAGAAGTTGTAATATCCCTTCTTATGGACAAATTCTTGGGATAAAATTTCATGGTTCATGTTGCGCACTAGTAAAAAATGAAAAATTTCAAGAAAAGTATTATGCCATTCTCCTTCTCAGCGCTAAAACAAAAACACTTGTACATTTACAGTTGTAATTAGGGCAATAATATAACAAACCTCCAACATTATTTTACTTTTAAGAAAGGTAGTGGTACTTCATTATCTATTAAATATGAATTTTTTTTTTCACTATTTTAGGTTACAATTACCGTCTTCGTCGTCCCAACGAACAATGATAATCACCATCAAATTTTATATTTAACTTCAACCAACAGTTCCCCTTAAAACATTAACTTAAATTAGTGTCTGAAAACAAGGATTGAACCTTTTTTTTTTTGGTTTAAGGTCATGATCAGGTCAATTTATGTATTAATTAGGATTTTTTTTAGATAGTTCTAAGGACATATTCTTGATATCAATCAAGAAATATTTAAAAAAAAATAAACCCAATTAAATTCTAATTCAACGTTTGAACCTGAATGATCGTGATAAAATACATATATTTTTTAATTATTAATTTGAACAACCTTGCTTCGGGACTTTTTTTTATTTTATCTGTAACCGGCTGGGAGATGTGAATGAAATTGGACTTATGAGGTACGCCAGATTATGGATTTTCTTTTTTGGGAAAAATTATAATTAAAGATTTTAAATTAAAAATATTTATACTAAAATTTTAAAATTATTATAAAATACACAAGGACTAAATATTTAAATTATGCAGGAAAATTATAGTTCAAAATTTTAAATTAAAATTTTTTACCTTTGAATCCTTTAAAATAATTTTAAAATTAAGATCTTTTAGTATTAATATCTTTCATTTAAAATTCTCAATACTTGTAATAATTAAAAAATATGTGGCTATTTCTTCACGTAATTCCCAACGTAGTAACTAATTTGTCAACAGAGAAAAAGTCGACAAAACGCTATCAAAACAAGAAAATAAGTTTTAAAATGTTCTTTTCAGGAGGTCAGTGCAAGTTAATCTGAGATATGAGGAGTAAGATTCTCTATTAAAGTTTTTTTTTAATATTCGAAGAGAGATAAAAAAAGAAAGAAAGAAAGAAATTTATTGGGTAAACCCTATATATTCTCTTTTCTTACTTCGGGATGCTAATAATTACATGCTTTGGAAATAGTCTTAAAATTTAGAAAAACAAAAAGATAGATCTTTTGATAAAATTACACTAATTTCTTTTAAATAAAAAGTTATATTATATTTTATTTTACTTTAAAATTTTTTAATTATTTTTTATTAATCTGAATACATAAGTTTTTTAATTAAAATATCTTTTTGTTTTTTTATAGAAGATATTTAGTAAAAAAAATTTTAAAATTAGACTAAATTATATATTTTAAAAATTAAAGAAAGATATGTATAATTTAAAAAAAAACTTAAGAGAAATTTATATAATTTATTTTATAATTTATTGTGAAATCTTCTTTTTAATAAAAATACTATATCAACCATAAAAATTGGACTTCAAATTCAACAACACTTTTCCTTTAAATATTAAATTAAAACAAGGAGCTATATTTTACTCTTTCAAATAAGACATAATTATAAAAGTAATATATTTTAAAAATACGATGAAATATTTTTCTAAACATTAAATTAGAATAAGAAACATTAAATCTCATTTAAAATTAATTGTAAAAAATTTTATAGTTGTATTTTAAGTTTAACTTGATGTACGTCAATGAAAATTATTGAAGTTAGAAAGCAGTCTTTTGTAGTTAATTTTAAGAGATACGAGTTAGGTGAGCACACACAAGCATTTGCACGAAATTTAAAAGGAAGGCAAAAATTAAAAGAAAAGACACAAAAACAAAAATTTGACACGCAACTGAAGATACATCGCCATTTGCGCGATTTTTGGATAGTTTTAAGCAGCCGGTGGCCCAAAAAAAGCAAGCAGTCAATTTTTACTTCAGAAAGAGGGGGGTGTATTTAAAATTTAAAAAAATATTTTATAATATTTTAAAATTAATAGACTATGCAAAACTTTGAGTTAAATGATGAGTAAAATATATAAATTTGTTTAAAATGTTGTTGAAATTATATAAAGTTTTTGAAATAATAGATATATATCTTTTATTTTCAAAATCAACATAAATTCGTTTATATTTTACATATATTTTTTTAATTTTTTAAAATTATAAATATTTTTCCTATTTTTAGAGAAATTAATATAGTTTTACAAGTTTGTATAGTTTTAAAAAAATTGTGTAATTTCAATAAAATTTATTAAAAATTTTAATAGTTTTAAAAATGAAAAAAAATTCATATAATTTTAATAAAATTCAAAAATATTTATATAAATTTTAAAAATAAAAAGAGATTTATATAATTTTATCAAAATTAAAAAAATTGTAAATTTTTAAAATTAAAAAAAATTATATAACTTCATCAAAATTCAGAAAGTTCTGCGTATACTACTTTCAGGTGATTTAACTGATTTTTTTTTTTTCTGTTATCCAATGTCTCAAAACTAGGGGTGCACATGGGCAGGGCCGGGTCAGGGCAATGCTTGGCCCGGAGCCCGGCCCGATTAGGGTCTTGGGCGTATTTTTATGCCCGTGGCCCTGCCCGGCCCGGAGAAGCCCGATTTTAGGGCGGCCCGGGACGGCCCGAATAAGTAGGGCTGTACATGGATAAAACCAAACTGAACATCTAGTATATCCGATACCTGACCCGATTAAGACATGAAACTTGTTTTTATACCTGTGGTTTTATTCAACTCTAATAAGCCTGATTTATGTTGGGATAGGGCGGGTTAGGGCCACCCAAATTAATTTTTTTTTAATGAATTGATACTTATAATATAAAAATATTTTTACACAAACTTATAGGCATATAGTTCAAAACAATGGACTTTTAGAACTCTTATATTTGTATCAGTGATAAAAAAATAATCTAGTATTATCAAATAAAATATAAGATATACTAACATAATTAGTCTTAGATAAATATATATTTTTTCATTATTTAACAAAAAAAATATCAGTAAGGATTCACATCAATGATAAAAATAATTAAGAAGTAAAGAATATTTGAATAAATAATAAAAATTGTAATATACAGAGATAATTAAATGAAATAAAAAAAATAAGATGACAAGATATTAATAACTAAAAAAAAGAAGTAACTATTAGGGCAAGTTGAGCGGAACATACCTTCGCCCGTGGCCCGGCCCGACCCGGAGCAGTCTTGTTTAAAGTTATACCCATTTTATACTTTTAACCCGACCCGACCCGATTAGACCAGGCTAGGACGGGCCCCTAAGGCCAACCGGGCCGATGTACACCCCTGCTCAAAACAAGAACTTTTGTCTTTTTCTCATGCAAGAAGCGTTATTACAAGGAGTAAAGGCAGCATGTCGTTTGTGTTTATATTTTACCTGTAAAGTTGTAGATGGTACAGATATGTAAGTGTTTGAGAGAGAGAGAGAGAGAGAGAGAGAGAGAGAGAGAGAGAGAGAGAGGTGCATCATCATCCTAGTGCTCTACTCCTCATTGTCTTGGTCTGCGACTGTCGCCACGTGGCAGCTCATCATTCTCCTTCTGCACCCTCGTCTTCATCTTCATCTTTTCCTTATTCGGGGGGTCTAATAATTGATAACGCCATTTCGCTTTCCTTTTTCCAATCAATCGATGCAATTTGCAGAGTAAGAAGCTGTCCACTTTCTCCGATTCATGGTTTTCTATATCTGACATTCCCAATTACAGAGAGCTTCAGAAATGGAGGCCGCCAAGCGAAAGGGCGTGAAGCCCAGGCTCGAGCGCCGAAACGCCATGAAGAACATCAATTACCAAGTTCCCTCCTCCATTGCTTCTTCATTGGACGATACCTCCCTTGATTTTCGATCTTCATCATCCCTCGATCTTTCGCCTTCTCTAGAGAACCAAACCAGCTTCCGAGTTGATGGCGAATTCGACCTAATTTTCCGCAGTCTTGGGCTTTCTGGTCCAGACGACTTCGCGATTCCAATTGATGCTTGGGAAGCCCAAAAGTCTCGCAATAAAATTAGTACTAAATCGCTGGATAAGAAGGTGGAGGATGAGAAATCAGTGAAACTTGAATCTAGGGTTTCGCTTAACAGTAATATTGAAGTGCCTTCTGATGAAGGGAAGCTTGGGAAGCCTGCTGTTCTTTCCGATTCAAAGCCTTTGGGGTGTGGGGGAATCAAGGGCGTTAGGCCTCCCTTTCTTTCACCGCCGCCGGTGATGTTGCCGCCCATTGATGATGACGTGAGATCTACTTGGGATTTACTGAGGTCTTTATCTGATGGTGTTGTTGACTCACCGATTCGCGATGCGGGTATTGGTTCTTCGGGCGAGGAAGATGAAAGGCGCGTCGAAGAAAATGAAGAGGGTGATCGAGGAATTGATAGTGAGGAAGAATTACATGGTGTGAGACATGGGGAGAGCAATCGTATTTCAGAATCTAGTTTATCTACGTCCCACGACGACGAAGAAAGTGACGCTGGTGGTTACAAGGATTCTGGTGTGGTTGACGAATCGGTTTACAATATCTCACCGAATGGTGCGTTCAGACGCATTGTCAACTCGTGGCAAAAGGGTGAGATTTTGGGAAAGGGGTCATTCGGAACGGTGTATGAAGGATTCACAGAGTGAGTATTTTTCTTTATTTCCTTGTTTTCCCATTCACGCTTTCATCAGTTCTTCATTGACATTGATGGATAAACGCCTATTTGCGCCTTTGTTTTTAAACCTGATATGGTTACAGATGTATTTGAATGGTTTGAAATAACTTGAAAGTTCAAAGAAAACCTTGATTGTCTTTTTAATAAACTTAAAATGATGATTTAGGAACTTTTTTTGGAAGTTCACTTCTTTTGAAGAAAGCAACAAAATCAAGGTAGTAAATACTAAATCTAATAATACTACAAGTTACATGATGAATTGAAATGCTTATAAAAAGTGATTCTCTTATTTATCTATTGTTATATTTATCTGAAACCTTCATTATCAAAGCCTGGTAAAGTAAGACAGAAGAGATCTGTTATCAAGTATGTTGCAAACAAACCATCTGGTTGGTTATCTATTTTTCTTGGTTTATACTTTACTTTGTTTGACGGTGGTAATATTTGCATTTTCTTTTCTGCAGTGACGGATTCTTTTTTGCGGTAAAGGAGGTGTCTTTATTGGATCAAGGAAGCCAGGGAAAACAGAGCATTTTCCAACTTCAGCAGGTGTGAAGGCTTAGTCTTCTCATCAAAGCTTGTGGCATATTCTATATTTATTTATTCTATCTTTTTCACGGGAAAATTTGATTAAATGGAATCTATTTATGGCCTTTCTTTCAGGAAATATATCTTTTGAGTCAATTTGAACACGAGAACATTGTTCGATATCTTGGCACAGACAGGGTATGCTGTTCTCTGATTGGAAAGTCTCTTTTGTTCCTCTGGAATATGATATTCCTGGAAAAAAAAAATATTTGCATTTTCATGACTGAGGCAATTTAAATAAGCATTTTGTAAATCTTCAAGCGTCTTCTTGACTTCTGTGGGGCTGCCGCAAGGGGATAAATCCTTTCTTTGGGTATTTCAGATGGTAAAATTGTAGAAATCCAAGGTTAATTTTTCCTCTGAACTTATTTTATTAAACAAAAAAAACATTATATTTATAAATGATAAAAGAGATGATAAAAGAGAAAATAGATTCCTATTTCAACTAAAACATATAACTCCAAAAAGAAAAAAGATAGCTTTATCCCAATCAAAACAAAATACTTAAGCTAATCCTGAATGTGTAAGAATGTTATCCAAAACTAATTAAAAGCAAATAAGCCTTAATTAAAATAAAATAACTAAAAGTGACTTAATTAAAATTTACAGAAAATTTGAACACTCTCCTTCAAGTTGAATATTTCAGCTTAGAGTTAATTTTCTGGCAATGCCAATCTTTTTCTTTCTCGACATTTAGAAATTAGTCTAAAAAATTTCTTCATTCTTGTCTTTTTTTTTTTGGGGCGGTGGGAGGGGGGTTTCTGATTCTCTGTCTTCTTCTTCCCCTCAATTTGTAGTAAGGGTTTTGATTTTGGACATCCTCTTTTTAAAATTTTTTATGAGATGGAAATCTTGGTTTTTGCTAACCATCAACATATGATTTTTTTCACATTAACTATCTACATATATGTATATATATATTGTTAACATTGTGTGAAGGATGTGCTTACTGAACATATCCAAGAGGCGGTACCACGGTGTATGTTAGTTGCAGATGATATTGTCTTACTTGGGGAATCGAGAGTGGAAATGAATGAGAAGTTAGAGAGGTGGATATTAGCTTTGGAAACTCATGGATTTCGTTTAAGTAGAAGTAAAATGGAGTATATGGAGTGTAAGTTTAGTAAGAGACACACCACTTCTAGTGTAAAAGTGAAAATTGGAGAACATATTATTCCACAAATCACACGATTTAAATATCTTGGATCCGTCATACAACATAACAGGGAAATAGAAGAAGACGTAAAACATAGAATTCAAGCGGGGTGGATGAAGTGGAGGAGTGTTTCGGGTGTTATTTGTGATAGAAGAGTACCACTCAAACTTAAGGGTAAATTTTATCGTACAGTTATAAGACCAGCAATGTTGTATGGAACTGAGTGTTGGGCAATAAAAAGTCAACAAGAGAATAAGTTAAATGTTGCAGAGATGAGAATGTTGCGTTGGATGAGTGGACACACTAGACTAGATCGGATTAGAAATGAATACATTAGAGAGAAAGTGGAAGTCGCACCTATAGTGGAAAAGATTGTAGAATCAAGACTTAAATGGTTTGGTCATGTTGGGAGGAGACCTATAGAAGCTCCAGTTAGGAGAGTAGATGAGATGGAGAATAGTCCAATAATTAGAGGTAGAGGAAGACCAAGAAAAACTATAGAAGAAATTATTAAGAGAGATTTAGATTTAAATGGTTTGTCTAAAAATATGATTTACGATAGGAGTTTATGGCGTCGATTGATCCATGTAGCCGACCCCACTTAGTGGGAAAAGGCTTTATTGTTGTTGTTGTTGTTGTTGTTGTGTGAAAGGGTGGCTGGCTGCCAGATTGTGGGATTTGACCAACCGTCTCTCCCATGATAGCAGAATGGTAATTCCAAATTTTGGATATTTTTGTTAAAAATAAGATCAAGGAAGTGCTCCGGAATAATGCGTTTCTATGCGTTTGGTTGACCAAACTTGGCCATGCTTTGTGTTGGCTAGACTTGGCCATTTAAGATAGGTCAGGCCCTCTTGGGGCCTTGATACTATGTAGAAATTCAAGATTAATTTTTTCTTTAAACTTGTTTTATTAGATGTAACATTACATTTATAGATGATGAAAAAAATGATATGAGAGAAAATAAACTCGTACTTCAACTAAAACATGTAACTCCAAAAAAAAAAAAGATAACTTTATCATAATCAAAATAGGATAAATCTATTTTAATTAAAATAGAAAATATAAACTAATCTTATCCTAATTAAAACAAAACATTTAAGCTAATTTTAAACGTATAAAAATGTTACTCGAAACTAACTAGAAATCCAAAACTATCTAAAAAAAAGTTTTAATTAAAATAAAAATAATTTAATTAAAATTAACGGTAATTTCTAGCAAAAATAATAAATTAATTTTTTTTTAATCTTAATTCTAATGAACCAAATTTGAAACAAACTTCCTTATGGAAGACACTTGAAGTGGTATAAGCTACCTTTATCTATGTAAGACCCTTGGAGTAGTATGAGCTGCCTTTATCTAAGTTTTTGAACTCACCTTATGGTTCTTGTTGTCATTTTGCCTCATCTTTTCCTCCTTTTGGGTTGCAAAGCTTCATGGTTTACTTATGGTTCTTGTTGTCATTTTGCCTCATCTTTTCCTCCTTTTGGGTTGCAAAGCTTCATGGTTTATGGCAGTTAACTGACTGGCTATTTGATGTCTTTATTCCTCTAATTTTTACCTTGAAATGTTCCAACTGAAACAACTTAATGTTTGATGGACCATATCTATGAATTTCTTTCAATGATGATTGACTTCTTTTTCCTACTTTCTGGATGGATAGGGTTTATTAGCATGTCTCCTTGTCCAGCTGTCTGCTTTCTGGATTATTTTATGTCTGGCTCTATCATTTGATAGCATTTGCATTTCTAGTATTCTTATTTCTCTCCTTTTCTTTGTTACTAATAACTTTTCTTTCTTAGGACGTAACTACACTATACATCTTCCTTGAGCTTGTAACCAAAGGGTCATTGGCAAGACTCTATCAAAAGTATCGTCTAAGGGATTCTCAAGTTTCTTCATACACAAGGCAGATTTTAAGTGGTTTAAAGTATCTTCATGATCGTGATGTGGTTCACAGGTAACTTGACACATACTAGGTTGATGCAATCCAATGGTTCTAATCACAGCAATCTGATATAGGTTAGGTAGGAAGTGTAGCTAGCTTGGTTAATGATATTTCATTGTTGTGGTAAAGGCTCGAGGGAATTTTGTTTTGTGCCTAATGTTCGAGGGAAAGGAATCCTAAAATGTTCTGGGGAACAGAAGTGGTTCTTCGTGTGCATGTCTGTGTTGCTGTCTCAAATTGTGAAATTTGATATCTGATTGCAACTGGATGACAAGTGATAATTTTTATGGTGTATGACATTCAGGGACATCAAGTGTGCCAATATATTGGTTGATGCAAATGGATCAGTAAAGCTTGCTGATTTTGGGCTAGCCAAGGTACCCTTAATCATTGAAACAAATTTTCCATTCAGTGCCCGCTTTATTTTAATCCAAAAGAAAAAAAAGGATCATCTTATTAATGCAAATTCCAAATGCTAGCTGCTTGAATTTATATTATTGATTATTTTACATTCACAGGCAACCAATATGAATGATGTTAAATCAAGCAAAGGCTCCCCGTATTGGATGGCCCCTGAGGTTAGCTGCTGCTCTTGTGTAATTTGTTATATTATAGTTCCTTCAACTGTATGAACTAGAATGAGATGATATAGTTGTCCAGTTCAGTTGCTAGTCTGTGGTATATATTTTTGAAATGTCCTAATTTGCTGTGAAACATGAGGTTAAACTCTCTGTAAATTATTCAACTTAAGTATATGCTTCCATTGATTTTTTTTATACCAGAGTGCACATTCCCAATCTTGAAATCATTATATTTCAGCTCATTTGTAATTTACTGGGAAATTTTTAATTAATTGTTATATAAATTTTCATACCACATGAGCTTACATGTGACTGGTATAGATTGAATTGTTTGATTGTAGGTCGTAAATTTAAGAAACCGTGGTTATGGCCTAGCAGCTGATATATGGAGCTTGGGATGCACAGTTTTGGAGATGTTGACACAGCAGCCTCCCTACTCTCATTTGGAAGGAGTATGTCTAACATTTCTCAATACTATCTTTTCTTTATCTTAAAGTTTGGTTATTTCCTTGATTCATCTATTATTGACTAGATTTTCTCTCCGTTACCTTTACTTTCCCACTTATACAAATTTCCTTCAGAATTTTAGTTAACTTGGCTTTTCAGATTTCAGACCATGAAGCTAGACAAGCTAGACTTCTCTTTAAACTTGGATAACTAGTGATATATATTTTTTCTTTGTTACAATAGATGCAAGCATTATTTCGGATTGGTAGAGGTGAACCTCCACCTGTTCCAGAATCTTTATCAAAAGATGCCCGAGATTTCATTCTTAAGTGCCTACAAGTTAACCCTAATAAAAGGCCAACTGCAGTCCAGTTATTGGATCATCCATTTGTAAAGAGGCCATTTCTATCTCCCATAAGTCCTGCTTCTCCGCATATTAATAATTTACGGTTTTGAGGGCTCTCAGTCTCTGGATCAGCAATATGGCATCTGTGTAAATTTGAAATATAGCACCTCTTCTACTGCCACCAGGAAGGTCGTACGCATCTTCTATTTTCTATAGTTCATCTAAACGGAGCACGGAGGAATACTGTTATTGGGTTGCTGAGAAATTAAGATACAGGCTAGAAGCCAATGAAAACTTGTCAAAGTGGGTATGTCTGGTGGTGAGGTCCATTAGCACACCCATTTTGGTAAGTTTCCATCGATTCCTAGTTCTAACTGGCTGTGCATGAAGTTCATTCAAGAATTACCTTTACAGTATGATTGAATTGAGGGGAATGGAAGAGAGAGAAAAGAAAGGGAAAGCTTAATTAGACCTTCCCGTTGATTTTAGTCCAGATCAAACCCTCCTTCACCTTCCTGGTTTTTCTTCGAGCATACCCTTGGACCAGCGGAATATACATGAAAATTGAAAGGGCTACTAGAAGGCATGCAGATATCTACCGAGCCGGGCTTTTCAATCTTCAGCTAGTCTGGCTATAATCTTATCCACCATGCTGGTGCCTGGTGAAGGTAGAATCAAAGAGAAAGGGCTTTTGTGAGGTTGACTTCCAGTGTTCCACAAAGATTTCAGCTTGCCGCCGAATGAAAAGCAGTGACTCCTTCATATCAAAATGTGAGTCTTCTTATTAGAGACTTGAAAAGGGGACTAGACACACGCATCAAGGAGAGGATAGACTTATTCATTCTCAACGAATGCTCTATGGGGCAGTATGGCCACACCATGAGAATGCTATGGCCATGTTGTTCGTCATTTGGTGAAGGATTTTTTTTGAATCCGCTGGTTAAATACTGTAGCTTTTGAAGTTCATTTTGCAAAGCAATGGTGATCCCATTATTTCACCTTGAAAAATTCCAAGTAAATTCAATCTACTGAGGATAAGTAAACTATGCCATTTATGAATGTCAAATATATCTTTCAGTGAGACTGATATTTGACATGTTTATATGTTTATTCATAATTGACTTAGTTTATTTATCTCTTTGGATCAATTTACCCATGGATCAGATCAGGAATTCATGCGTGCGCGATTGCTTTTGCGTGTAAGTTCTGCAGTCTCAAGTCTGGTGCGGGTTGTGGCTTGTACTTACGCTACAGTCACAGGGATCTCAGCTGTAAAAGCAAAGCCAAAGAAAAGAGTTGGCCAACAGGAAAGCAATCACTTTTGTATATATGGACTTCTAGACTATTTCTGCAATTAGAGCAATGGTGAAAGTTTTTCACTTTCTTGCAATTAAGTAGTGTATAATACTTGAAATGTCGTTACTAATCTGGGGTCTGAATGTAAAATTGTTTCATTCTTTCCTCGTATGGTTCGAGGGATATGGGTAAAACACGTGGTTAGTTCTATGTACCTTTTTTACAGTAGTCATTCATAGTTATAGGTATGTCATTTTTTGACAAATTATTTTTGATTTAGAATTTAAGCTTAAAAATGATTCTAGTACCATGAAGCAAGTGGGTCAAGTTTAATATGGCTTAATCATGATGAAGAAATGTTACCCGATGTGAGAAGGGTTCGGCTACACGTCAGAACTTATTAGAAGGGTAGGAGTTTATTTTGGGCCCAATGGAGTGCAAATACTGACCTGCATAAGGGTTTGCAGATAATTTATTTAGACAAGATTTTTTTTTTCAACTTATAAAAGAAAAACAAGACTTTGAGATCAAATCTAAGCATAGTTTTGAAAATCCAACTAAACCAGTCGATTGGACTAAAAAAATCAGTAAATTGGTCATTATTTTGATCTATTTGAACTACAACTGTTGGAATCAATCAAAAATCAATTAGTTCAACAAGTTAGAATGTTTTGCTTCTTTTTTTTTGGATTTTCTTGTTTGAAAAGAGAGAGAGAGAGAGAGAGAGAGAGAGAGAAGTATAGTTGAGAGGAGAAAGGCTTCTCTGCAGTCGTGGCCGGGTGCAGTTGCGGTGCAGTCAGGCTATTTGGAGATTTTCATATTTTGTGAGTTAAAAAATAAGAAAAAAAAAGAAAGGTTAGAGATGACAAAATGAATTGAATGGATGTCATGTTGACACCACCGAATTGAGAGAAGCCGGATCCAGTTGAGAATAGGTTAGGTACCGGCAATGTCACAGTAGACACAACCCCGTACCGAGAATGGGTTCTTCTCTGGCTAGATGGCGGCAGCCATGGCCGAAAGTGTAAATACCTTCACTAGTTAAATAACTAATTTGGTTTTAAAATAATCAAATCTAAGTATATCAAGTTTTTTGACACTTGAATTAAAAGAAATGTGTCACTTGAGCTCTACTTTGATTCTTGATAGATTATTGCTATCAATTTGATATTTTGCAAATTTTGTCACTCTAGTATGGCATATATGATTTCATTCGAACATCAAAGGATGTAAACACAAACATTGGGTTCTTGTCCCCTGAACTCATGCCAAGAAACTATATTACAGACTCTAAAAGTAAATCCTGACTCAACTGAGGTATAAAACCTCAAAAACTACAAGTTGAAAGAAGAAAAATCAATCAACGGAATATCCCCTTGAGTGTGCAGAAGGAAATACATGCAACACCTCGTATAAACACAATGCTTCACTTGTTTTCTGAAGTTACCTGCTACGGTTTGTATGAAATATATTACCTAACTGAGCTGGGAACGAGCCCCTGTATGCATCTGAGACAGCAACTGCTGTATCTGAAAGATCACTCTTCATCTCTGAAATTTTGGATCCTACATATTCCTTGAACTTTGAGATTGAATCAACCAGCATAAAAAGTTCTTGAGCACGCCTCTGAATTTCTTCTTCATTTTGTTTAATCGCTTCCTGCAACTTCAATTTAGAGACCTTGACAAACATGAAAGTTCATTAGATACAATGCAATACTATCACATAAATTACGATACATTTAACAGAAGAAATAACATATGCATTATTGCAGAAGGCAAAACCTCAGTTCCATCTTCATTCTGAACTTATTTACTTTAGAATTATAATTCAGGGAGTGGTCGTGAGCGCGCTGTTTGAACTTGAATTGTGCCCTGTTGTCAAGCTAAACAAAGCTCTAGCATGGCTTGATGGCTCTTAAACCAGATCGAACTACATATATGTAATTTACATATATTTGGATATATATATATATATATATATTCACATATTTGTAATTTAAATGTGTTCCGGATACGCATTAGGGTGCAACTTAAATATATTTTTAAGCTTAGCTTAAACACAAGATGGAGGGAGTGGCGTTGGATTAAGAGATTATGTTGTTGATAATTAATTTCATATTCCTTACGTTTGGCATGCATATAGTCAAAATCTCCCTCCTTAAGTATTAAACTAGCTTTTGTGTTTTTTCTCCCAATTTTTCCTGCTCATTTATCAATTGCCAAAAACCGAAGCTGGTATGGAATAGATTCAATAAGCACATACAAGCTAAGAACACTAACACTCTCCCTCACGTGGAAGCACATGGACAACAAACTAGGCATAACACATAAAAAGCAAAAATAGAAACTAGAACAACTATACTTATATTAAGCTTAAACTACTAATAATCCTTAATATGTGCACTGCTTGTGATGTGGACCTAAGAAAAGAAATTTAGTTGAAAGTCATCACAATGTTAGATCGTGGCATTCTGTTCAATAAGATTTGTCCCAATAACTTATTTTAAAGGAGAGAAAGGCTGAACATTGTGGACTTTATACTGACTAGGGAGTATTGCTTGCCTCCTTAAATTGATTGGAAGTTTAAAACACAACAGAGAGCACTGAACACAACAGTGACTGACAGCCGGGTCCAGCAAGGTGAAATGAATTCTTGGCCTTTCAATTGATTTTAAAGATATAGACAACAAACAAGTCATTACCTTTAGAACCTCAGCCGCCTCCCTTTCCACAATGTCTAGATTATGAGCCTCTTGATGGACATCCTCCAACATTTTCTCTGCTTCAGCTGCGCATCTACATGTGTAATCCTGTGTTTCTTTCTTTAACATGTTCAGTTGAGCTTCCATCTGATGGATAAATCATCATGCAGTAGCAGAAGAAAGTCAAACAACAGTCTCCGCAGAACAAGACTGTTTTTCTAGGACCCTTCTAAAACCAACAAAGAATGCAAGAGCATAACAAAAATTTTGGCCAGAAAATAAAAAAGGGACAGTAGCATTGTGCATCAGTTGAATTAATTATCTGATACAATACTGTATTCCACTTCCAAAAGTTTACATTTTTCCCCAAACATTATACTGCTCTCTACAAAGGATCAGTATAAAATGGGTAGGCATGTCTGTATATCTATATATATATATATTGGCCTGTACTTGAATTACAACTTAGACAACAAAGCCACCTATAATACTGCAACAACACTGCCCTTGCACTAACCTCCAACATTCCAATTCCTGCCTGCCAGCACTAGCACCCAATTTAAATCTGGCACCACTCAATGGTGTATTTGCATTTTATTATATATATATATATTGTCTCAAATGTTTTATAATTCTAATAAAAGAACAGCAACATCTCTATCTTACTCACTATCCATATGTGAGATGCCATCGCATATGTGTTATTGTATTCATACTTATACATCCATAAGTTGGAATTGTAACTTGCACACTATATACATAGCCAAAATTAAAAAAAAAAAATTGCACATGATATACTGTATAGTAGACAATAATATGAAATTAAGAATCAATATCATTGTCTAAAGTTCTGAAAGTGATTCACTTACTTCATCAATTTTTGACTGCAGTTCGACATTGCTATTTCTTTTCCACTCAATCCTCGCAGCATTTTCACTGCACTTTTGCTGAAGGGAAATCGATTCTTCCAACTTTTTCATAGAACTTTTCTTTATGTCATCAGCAATCGAGTTAAGTGCAGGCTTTAGTGTCAATTTGGGATTTATACCCATTATCTCAGAAGGTGTGGATCCCTTGGCATTCAACTGATACTTACCATTATCAATCTTCAACCTAGAAACACAAGTGTGTGTGTGTGAGAGAGAGGATTTGTTGGAGCTGATTCTAGAGATATCTAACACCAAGATGATAGAAATAACATTCACAGCATAAAAACAATTAAATCGCTTCATTTTAATGAGACTGTCATTAGATGTTATGGTTATAAGCCCCATTGTTCTTGTGTTTCAAACAGAATTTAAATAAAAATTATGCTTATAATATACAAATGGCTTGCACCTGTGTACGGATACAAGCTCTAAAATAACCTCAGAAAATGATTATGTAACAGAACATTAGTAGAAATAACCTCCTTAAGGCCTGGTTGCAGTCCAATGCTAACGCCTCTAGGTCTTTGACCTTGTGCCCGAGAGAAGCCTCAAGATCCCATGACTTCTCCTCCCAGGCATTCCTAGCAAGCTCTGCCTCCGCAATGTCCCTCTCCACAGCCTGCAATTCCCTCCTCATCCTCTCCATATCCCTTGCATTAAACGTCTGCAACTCGACCCTCTTCTTTAACTCTTCATTTTCCTCACAAATCTTCTTGTTCTCCTGTACCTTGGCCTCCAGCTGCTTCTCTTTATCTGACAAAACCCTCTCCACCTCCTTTATCCTCACTGTGAATTCCTCAATCATCTTATGGAACTTGTTGACATCATCTTCCAAGAGACTCTTCTCCTTCTCAAGCACTTCCCTTTGAGATGGCCTTGACTTCAACTCCTCGAATTCTGCCGCGAGTTTCAACATCTCTTCCTCCGTAGCTTTCACTTTCTCCGCCGCGTACCCTTTCTCCCTCTCCAGTTTCTCTTTACATTGACGGTCCAATTCATCCACAGCATCATCATCCCCCCTTATGTAGTGCAAATAGCTATTCAGCGTATATAGATACAAAACATTTGTTTCAACATGCGACGACGCCTCCCGCAACGACGAGAGGTGATCATTGTACCTAGCGATCTGCACAAGCCAGTGAATGAGAGCCAACAAGGTGGGCCACTGGTGAGGAGCAGCAGGAGATTTAAGAATCGATTTGTTGAGCTTGAAAGGGTAGTTGAGGAACTTGAGGAGAACCGGTAAACCATCCTCGATCTTCGACGCGGGAAAATCGAGACGGGACATAAGGAATTTGAGGGTTTCAGTGATGTCTTTGGCGGAAGGGAAAGTAGATTTGAAGGAAATAGGGAAGGAGAGAGAGGAAAGGTAGGAATTGATGGTGGAGACCGCAGATTGTTGAAACGACCGTTCTTTGTAGAGGTCGATGCTGGTGGCACGGCCGCCAGCGCCGGCGGAAGATGGGCGGCTGCTGGCGAAACTGGCATCGGAATCACGGGCGGAGGAACCGGGAAACTGGCGGTGATAGAAGTCCATCGGCGTCGGCGGTGGTTTGAGCGATTCTTTGGGTTGACGACGACCGGCGGGCCTCATCTCCGGCGACACACGCAGTAGCTTCGCAGTGTGTTTTGAAGTGATTTTGGTTTTCCCGCTTACACTTGACGGGCCACGTACGAGATAAACGTGCGCTGGACCATTGCCCATGTGGTAGATCGTTTTTTTTTAATTAAAATTAAAGTGCAGTTATTTATATATTAAATAATGAAAGAATTATAATAAAAAATAGAAAAAATTATTTTTAAAAATCTATTATTATTTATTTTAGAATGATTACTATTAAATTTAGTAATCAACAGTTAAATCGAGTCGTAACAAATTTTTAAAAATAAATTTTTTGTTTCTTAATTTTTAAACATAATTTTTTTATAAATAAATTATAGAGATATTTTTTAATTTTTATTAAAATTATATAATTTTTTTATTTTTAAGATATATGCAAATTTTTTAAAATAAAAAATTAGTCTACACTTTAAACTAATTTTAAAATTTTCATTTCAATGTAACTTATTTTGTGTCAAAATCTATAAATTTTGTTTATTTTAAATTTAAAATTTTAACTTTTTTATATTGATTAAATATACATTTGATTTTTTTATATTATATTAATAATATATATAACGATATTTTGATCAAAATAAATATAATTATATTTCATGTTTTAAAGTACAAGTATATTTTTTAATTTAAAAAATTATGTAATTTAAATATTAAAAAAAGGCAATTTTTTGATAAATATATTAACAAACTAAGTTGAGAACAAAAACCTCTATACATTTGAGACAATAGCTATTTTTGAAAGATAATTCTTTCATTTCTAGAATTTTGGACCCTATATATTATTAACAGTAGATCCTCTTTGTATTTTAAAATTGATTTAATACCTAATAGAATTATCTAATAATTTCTTTGGACTACAATCAATTTTAATTTTTGATTTTGGTTTTAAAAATAGGATAATTTATTATTCATATAAGATGCATTTGAATCCACTTATTGAAATTAGTTATCATATTATTTTAGACTGAATATTTATGAAGTTAATTAATGCGAGTAACAATGCAAATCCTAACCTATAAGTTCATAATAAAAGGATATTAGATTTTATTTAATATTGACTAGGTTTCCTTTTTATTCACGTCAATTTTAATAGTTGTATAACTCTACAATTTGCTCCATTGAAGGTTGTGATAGGAAATGTGAGTTACAGAATAAGTCTCAATCTCTTTAAACCCTCAAGAATTTAGAATCTTTACTTTGATTTTGCGAATTTGTCACCATGCCTTCTATAAGTAAGTAAATTTGGTATCCTAGTTTCGTATAATCATCATAAATGTGTTCTAGCAATTGATATCAAAGCTAAATTATATGATTTAGGATCCAATAGTTGATTTGAAGATATGATTATATGCTTAAAATTTTAACTTTTTACTATTTTCATCCATATAAGTTTTGAAATTTTAATTGAATGCTTATCAAAAAATTAAAACCTGAGATCTTCGGGTTTTTGTAAAGCTTAAAATTTTGAATCAATTAACACATGAGTTGTGAATTATTGTGCACCATAAAGGGATAATTTAGAGTTTGAAATTTTGGTTAGGGTTCTAAGGTTAAATTTTTATTTTCACAAAATAGCTCAAATTGATGAATGATTTTTGAACATTACATTCCCTTTAATCATATAAGAAAAACCCATGTTCCAATTACATCAAAAATTGATTATTTCCATGGCAATTTCATTCAAAAATTTTCAGTCATAGGAGGCCTTTTTTCATAAGCTTTTTGTGCATTGAAACCATGAAATTCTTGAATACAATTTGGGGCTCTGGGTTTTAATGTGTTTTGGATATAGTTATGAATGAAATACATATGAAAATTGCAAGAAAAACGAGTCAAGAAATGCCCAAAATCGAGATTCATCCACCTCGGCTAAAGGGGAGATTCCTTGCATCAAAAACCCATGAATTCTTGATAACAATTGGAGCTTTTAGTGCTAATGTATTTGGGATGAAGTTATGAACAAAACCTACATGAAAATCACATTGAAAAAAATGTAAAAACCACCTAGATCCGAGCTCCATCCGCGCAAGTATGAAGGACCTATTTCTATAGACAAGTTGACTTGCTAGAAGAGCAAGATGAAGTTCGGAACACACGCCTACTCGCAAGTCTGGAGAGTAATTGAGAGTGTGGGTTCCATATTTTAAATGTGCTTTCTTAGAAATGTTTTATAATTTTCTAACTACTATAAATATTTTTTATATAAATATTTATGTATAAAATATATTTTAATATTTATTTGGATAATATTCTAAAAATTAATACATTGAAAAATTAATTTGCTATATTTTAAATCTTATGATGATATTTACTCTTTCTATATGATGATACATATTCATGTACTCTTAACCTAAAGTATATGTCTTAATATGTTTATTTTTGAATGATATAATCCTATTTTAGTTGTATAAGTGTAGAGCCTATTTGGAAATGCTATTAAATTTTATTTATGGTTAGTAGGGGTCTTATATTTGGTTACATCTGCTTATGGACTGCATCATGATTTTGGGCAAAATGAAATTAATTCCTGTACAAGGATTTTTTGTGAATTACTATATACGATTACCACCAAAATGGAATTACTCATATTGGTTCATGAAACTTCCTTGTAATTTGAGGAAAGTCTCTTATTATCTCATGTTATAACCTACCCAAAGGGGGTTATAAGTATGTTGTAATTAAAAGATATTTTTGGATGAAGTTATTAGAGAATTCATTGATTTAGGATATTTATTTGCTCAAAAAAGATAGGTATTTGAATTCAATATATTCTCATTAATTAACTCATTTAAGGTTATTATTTTGGTTATAACTTTGATTTGTATATTTTACCCTAAAGGAAATATGCTATTATATTAGCCTTATTGTAATAACTTATTTTAATTAAAACTATGTATAAATTAGCATCGTTATTTATTCTAATGCATTCTTGTTTTACAGTCACCTATTCCATGAATAACTATTTTGCTTCAATTGAGATTTTGACTAAATCAAATTATAACAAATCAAAGTAAGACTTAGAATTTTCTTTAGAAACTACTAATCTTTATCTAACACTACGGGAGAGTAAACCTGAAGTAAATGAAAAAAGTACAGTTGAACGAAAAAACTTTTAACTAAATGGGAGAAATCCAATAGACTTATTTTAATTGCTAGTAATAAGACCATCTTTGAACACTTACTTAGTGACTTACCTAAAACCACAAGTACTAAAGAATTTCTTACAGTTTTAGGAGAAAAGTATTAAGTATCTAATAACACTGAGTCTTGATATCTAATGAAATAGTTGACTAATATGAGATATGACAATAATAAGGGAGTAAGAGAATTTATTTTGAAGATAGTTCACATCCAAATCAAATTGAAAGCCCATATTATTAACCTAAATGAAAACCTTATTATCTCACATGCTTTGAATTGCCTACTGAGTTTGCACAAATCAAAATTGCCAGTAATATATTTAATGAGAAATGGACCATTAATGACTTTATTACCAAATATGTGGCTAAAAAAGAGAAATTGAAGAAAGAAAAGAGTGACATATCTTATGATCTAACCCTTTTAACTTCCCATGATAAATCCCATTATGGTAATGGTAATTGGAAATATAAGAAAAATCAATCTAATACTCCTTATAAAATTCAAAGCTCAAGGAAATCAGGTAGTGGTCAACACCATAATGTAAAGGGTCTTAAACTAGCTCCCATTAAGAAAAATATATAGTGTTTCTGGTGCAAGAAAAAGTGGTATAAGAAAAATGATTATACAAAATTTAAGGCTTAACTAAAAAATAAGTAAAAATTTAGAGGTAATCCTTTAGTCATTGTCTATTATGAGTCTAACTTAGTTGATGTCCCTATTAATTCTTGATGGCTTGATAGTAGTTCTACAACCCATATTGTTATGTTTTTACAAGGGTTTAAAAACATAAGGAAACCAAGTCTTAGAGAAAGCAAGTTGAGAGTAAGAAATAATCTTGAAGTAGTGATGACATTAATAAGAGATGTTACTTTAGTTTTGGTAACTGGATATGAACTTATTTTAAAAGACATTTCTTATGTTCCTTCTTTTAGGAGGAATTTAATTTCTAATTATTATTTAGATAAGTTTGGCTTTTAATTTACTTTTAGTAATGAAAAAACAAATTTAATGTTGAACTCCCAAGTTCTTGGTTATAGACATTTAATGGATGGTTTATATAGATTCTCTTTGATTTTTGATAATATTGCTTTATCTTTGAATATAAAAAATGTTATCGCTAAAAGGTCTAAAATTAAAAAAAAAAAAATCCTTTTTGTTATGGTACAAGTGCTTAAGTCATATGCCTAAGGAAAAAGTTAAAAGATTAATTAAAAGTGATATTTTACCATCCTTAAACTTTGATGATTTGGGGACATGTGTGGATTGTGTTATAGAAAAGTTCACTAAGAGTAAAAAGAAAAATGCAATTAAAAGTTTACGTATTTTAGAAATCATTTATATAGAAATTAGTGTACCCCTTTCTCTTATTATTTGTGGTAATAGGTTCTATATCACTTTTATTGATGACTTTTTTTTATTTGGCTATCTTTATTTGATTAGAGAAAAATATAATGTTTTAAAATTTTCAAAATCAAGGCAGAAAAGTAATTAGAAAAAGTCATTAAGATAGTAAGATTTAACCGTGATTGAGAATATTATGGTAGACATGATATCATAGGGCAATATACAGAACATTTTGCTAAATACTAACAAGATTGTGGAATTGTTTCATAATACACAATGCCTGGTAGTCCTAAACAAAACAGTATAGTTGAAAGACGTAATTGCACACTTAGGAACATGATTAGAGAGCACGATAAATAGATATAACTTACCACAATTCCTATAAGGGTGAAGCCTTGAAAATATCTTTTTACATACTGAACAGAGTTCCTAGCAAATCCATACTAAAAATGCCTTTTGAATTTTGGGTAGGAAAAAATCCAATTTGAACCACCTTTATGTTTAGGGATGCTCAGTAGAAGTTAAAATTTATAACCTTTTAGAAAATAAAATAGACTCTAAAACTAGCTGTTGCTTTTTCATTAGCTATTCAAACCATGCTAAAGGATATAGATTCTTTTGTCCTGGTAGAGGTGTCAAAATTATGGAATCTATGAATGTTAAGTTTTAGGAACTTGATATGGTAGAACCCATTGTTCCATCTCACTAGACTAGTATGGACAACCCTGCGTTTGTCTCTTTGCCTTTGCTTGTTTTTGATAATAGCATATCATCTAACACTGTTATTGAAAATCACCTTCTAACTGATAAAATCGTTAATCCTCCTATTGAGGATGTGGTAGATCCCCTTGCTATGGTTGAAGCTCCACAACTAACTGAACCAACTAAACAAATACCTATAAGGAGATTAGTTAGACAAAGGTAGCCTGCTATCATTAATGATTTTATGGTTCATCTTAGTGAAAATGCCTGTAATATTGGGGATGTTGTTGAGCCTAAGAATTATAAGGAAGTTGTTTCTTGTCCGCAGTCTAACACGCAGATAGATGCTATAGATGGGGAAATGAAATCTATAGCTAACAATAAAGTATGGAAGCTTATAGAATTACTTGATAATTGTAGGGCAATTGGTTGCAAATAGGTGTTATAAAACAAAGAAAGATTCATAAGGTAAGATTGAGAGATTTAAAGTTAAACTTGTGGCTAAAAGCTTACTAAAAAAGAATATGTTAATTTTAATGAGACTTTTTTCACCAGTATCAACTAAAGATTCTTTTAGAATTCTTATGAAACTTTTAGTTCACTTTGACTTGGAGTTACATTAAATGAATGTTAAAATAGCCCTTTTAAATGGTGACCTAAATGAAGTAGTATATATGCAACAACCTAAGGGTTATCAAACAAGAGGTAATAATCATCTAGTTAGTTGATTAAAATAATCCATCTATGGTCTGAAAGAGGCTTCTAGATAATGGTATTTGAAGTTTAATAAATAGTAACCTTTTTAGGTTTTGAGGAAAATAAGGTTGACCAATGTATATACATCAAGGTTAGTAGAAGTAAATTCATCTTTCTTATATTGTATGTAGATGATATTTTACTTGCTAGTAATGATCTAAGTTTTCTTCATGAGACCAAACGCATGTTGACTAGGTTATTTAACATGAAAGACCTTGGTAAAGCATCATTTGTGTTGGGAATTAAGATTCATAGAGATAGATTATGTTATATGCTTGGATTATCTAAAAAAACTTACATTAATAGAGTTCTAGAAAGGTTTAATACGCAAAATTATAAACTTGGAGATGTTCCAGTCATTAAAGGAGATAGATTTAATAAAGACTAATGTCCTAGAAATGAACTTAAAAAGACAAAAATGAAAGATAAACCTTTTAATAGTGTATTAAGGAGCTTAATATATACTCAAATATGCACTAGAATTGACATAACTTTCATAGTTGGTGTTTTAGGTAGATGCCAGTTGGATAGCCGTAAAGAAAGTAATAAGATACCTACAAAAAACTAAAGAATAAATGCTTGTGTATAAAAGGGTGGACAACTTAGAGATAATGTGATACACCGACTTATATCTTGCTGGGTGCCCCGATGGTAGGAAGTCGACTTCTGGCTACATCTTCATGTTAGCTGGAGGTGCGATATCTTAGAAGAGTGAAAAGTAGACTTTTATTACCTTTTCCAATATGCAAGTAGAGTTTATCACTTATTATGCTGCTGCTACTCATGTTATTTGGTTAAGAAATTTGATGACAGAACTTCGTAATACGAATTCAGTTGCTCAGCCACTAAGGATTTACTACGACAATAGTGCTACAGTGTTTTACACTAAAAATAATAAAACTACCAGTGGTTCTAACTACCTAGAATTGAAATATTTAACAATTAGAGATCTTGTAAAGAACAATGAAATAATTGTTAAATATATTGACACAGATTTTATACTAGCTAGTCCCTTAACTAAAGGACTTAGGCCTATTGTGTTTGAAAAATGCGTTGAGAACATGAGCATTGTGAGTTCTTTTAATATGTTTGGTTAATGAGAGTTTGACATTTATATCATTTTTTTATCATGTTGGATATTTTCTTTGAATATTTTTTTATGTTTGCATAACTTGTATTTCAGTCAATTAATAATGCATTGAGTTTTTTTTTAGGCGTAATAGTTTTTGACAAACCATACAATTTCTTTGGCTTTAAGTTATTTAAGAGAAATTATGAGAAATGACAAAGAAGATAGTGATTCAGCTATTGGATAACACTAGTATGCTATTTACTTGTTGCACTCCACACTAATGACTAATAGATGGAGTCAGTGATATTTGTAACTATGAAAGGTTTCATAGCAATAACAGATATAATAGTCACCATGATTTAATGTTACTTAGTTTTAGTTGGATGGAGTCATATTTAGATATCACATCTTGGATCATATACTTTTAAAAAATGTGGCCACATTATAAAATTAGTTATTGGCTCGAGAGTTATTTTTGAAATAAAAGTTTTCAAATTAAAATGAAGAATTGATTTTGTTCAAGTAAGAGAATGTTAGAATTATCTAATAATTCCTTTAGGTTGTAATTAATTTTAATGTTTGATTTTAGTTTAAATAAAAATAGGTTAAATTATGATCCATATAGGATACATTTGAGCCCACTTATTAAAATTTATGATCATATTATTATGGGTTGGATATATATGAAGTTGATTAGTATGGGTAACAGTGTAGGCCCTAACCTATAAGCCCATAATGAGAGGATACTAGGATTTATTTAATATTAGCTAGATTCCTTTTGTATTCACGTCAATTCTAATAGTTGTATAACTTCACAACTTGCTTCATTAAGAGTTGTGACAGGGAGTGTGAGCTATAGAAGAATCCCTAGTCTCTTTAAACTTTTAAGAATTCAGAGTCATCATGCTAATTTTATGAATATGTCACCATGTCTTCCACAAGTAAATAAATTTGGTATCCTAATTTCATGTAGTCATTATAAATTTATTCTAACAGTACCTTGTTAGAGGGGCTCTTTAACAATTTCTCTTCATGTCCCTTTGTGAGAAGTTTTAACTACTGGCTCACTAGCTTAATCCTACTACCTTTAAAACTAATATGATATATTTAAATGGTAGATTGCAAGTTAATATAACATTAAATGTGTATCTATCTTGTGTGGATATATTTACCTTGCTAGCATGCATAATTGTCCCTAGCCTTGTGAACACACAGACGCTTCTCTCACCCTTATTCATTAAATCTTTTACTTTCTTCTTATTATTGTAGAGGTCTCCATCCTTTTACTTGTGTGTCTTTTCTTCTTCTTTATTATCTTATGTGACTTTTGCTTCTAATGGTGTTTTTTATCTCCTTGTCTATAATCAAGGCTATGAATTACCAACATTACCTTTCTTGGGACTATTGTTGGCTTAAAAATAGCTCCTCAGGTTACTTTTCATCTTTTTTTAAAGATCAATCTATTGATGGCTCTTTATTTTTTCCTTCTTGCATAGCTCTAATGCTTTGGTTTGACAATAATCTCTTTCTCCCTATGAGTGCTTTTTGGAGCTCATATCTAGTGGCTACTTTCATTAACACTAAGGATTTCTTTGTTCATAGGCTCAACCATGTACTCCATGATGCATCATATCTTCAAGATGACTTCAAGGTTCTTAGATAAGATAACAACTATTTCATGGTACAATTTAGAAACTATAAGAATCAAAATTTCATTTTGCAAAATGAACCGTGGCAATTAATAATGCACTGATGGTAGTAAATTTACAAAAGCCTAGCACTATATTCAATAACATGCAATTTGATGGAGCTACTCTATGGGTGCAATTTTAGGTTCTTCCCCTTGAGTATCATAGTGCAATGGTGGTTGAAACCCTTAGAAACCAAGTGAGAGAAGCTCTTGTTCCTAATGGTCGAATGAAAACTCTAGAAACTTACAAGTCCTAAGAGTAAAGGAGTTGATTAATGTATCCGTACCACTTGTAATCAATACTAAAATTGTCCCCCGTGATGGTTTCACAACTTGGGTTGAACACAAGTATGAAAGAGTATTTCTCAGGTATCGCCAATGAAGTAGGATTGGACATGTTAAACAAGGGTTGTGACTAGCACCTTAATCAAGTCTCAGATGGTTTTGATAAATTTAAATAGAAAATGATGGACAAGCTTGATGTTAAGTTCATCATTGATTTCAAATTCCCCTTTATAAGGAGGGTCTCTGTAGCTTTCAAAAAGAAAAAAAGGCAATAGATGATGCATAACAAAAGTTTAATGGTTTAATAATGAACAAGATGGATACTATTCCATTTTCAAAAGTGCATATGGATTGGATATTGACCTAATTTAATGCTTAGTCTAATTTTGTATTAGACTTATTTTTCTTAACTCTACTTAAGCTTGATTCAGTTAGGATTAATATTAGATTAAGTTGGGCTAGTTACTTGAATTAGTTGAGCCATTATTTTTTAAATTTTTTTATGGAAATTATAAAATGATCTTTAAAAAATAAGATTTGTATATAAATGTGCGTAAAATTATATTTTGTCCTTTTAAAAAATAAAATTTTTATATAAGTCCTTATAAATTATTTTTAAAAAAATAATAGGATTGAATCATCTCAAGACAAACTAACCAACACCACCTAGTTATCCAATTTTATTTTTTTGGCCTAGTTTAATCCAATTTATTTTATTTTTGGCCTAGATCAGTTGGTTGGGTTACTAGGTTTATTGTGCACCCTTTACAAGTAACCCTTGAATGCCATGAACATAATAGGCCACTAAGAGCTTGACCTTTCTAACTTATTTCGTGTTTTAAATGACTTATTATCCTTAAGCTCATCTACAGGTAATGAGTTGAAACTAGTTATTTCCTCAAGTGAAGAACAAAGTGGCATCAATCTAAATATTTTCTTGAATAATGATGAGTGGGGATTGTTTAACTCTCTTGTTAATATCAAAGGCCCTATCCCTATAGATACAGATCCAAGGCCTTCTTTTTCTTTCTGTCATATGGCTGGCATTGATGTTGGCATTTCCTTCTTTTCTTTTCCTTTTTTTTTTCACTGTAATATACTCTCTCTTTTTTGTTCGAATCTCAAAGGTGCTAAAATTTGCAAACAGAACACAAGATTTCTGAAAGGTCAGAATGACATGCATGAAAGAAATAGTTATAACTTGCTCTAAAAAAATCGGATAGACGTGATTCCAAAACGAGTAGAAAGAAATAGCTATAACTTGCTCTAGAAAAATCGAATAGACGTGATTCCAAAAAGAGCAAAAAGAAGAGGTCTTGAGACACAAGAAAGACCTATTAAACATCCAAAAACAAGAAGGAAAACACCAAAAACAACTGCACAAAAAATGAGGATGAACAGAAACTAATTAGACGAAATAAGGGAAAAGAACAAGAAAAAAGTGGATAAAACCAACCTCAACCAATGCTCTGATACCAAATGATATGAGACCCCGTAGAAACCCGTTCTAGGAACCCCAAATAACACAGATTAGTGATCGAAATTTGGCTACCACACAAGAATAAGCAAATACATAGATCTAGACAACAAGCAATGAAGAACAAAGAAAGGGATGACGAAGTAGAAGAAGAAATGTTGGTCAATGGAATTAAACCCTAAGAGAACCCGTCTCTTAGAATCCTAATCCGGAACGCCACAAAGGAAACCACTATTTTGATAAGTCAAAGATTTTTCCCAACACACAAAGGCTACAAGAAAAACCTCACAAGTCAGAAATGATTCTGAAAAAGGTTATTCTTTTAATCTCCTTGAAAAACAAATCAGAAATATAGACAGCATCATTTGTTTTTGAGCAAGCAATGAAATGAGCCATTTCACTAAATCGATCAACAACAACATATATGCTATCTTTTCCACTAGATGTTGTAGGCAATCCAAGCATAAAATCCATTGAAATATCTACCTAAGGATGAGAAGGAACAGGTAAGGGAATATATAAACCATGTGGTTGCATTTTAGATTTAGCATACTTGCATACAATGCACCTTTTACACACAGCAATCACATCTTACGCCTATGAGGCCAATGAAAATGTTCTTTCAACATGGATAAAGTCTTTTCTATCCTAAAGTGCCCCATCAAACCACCCCTATGATATTCTTTAACCAAAAGCTCATGCATAGAACAAACAGGCACATACAATTTATTTCCTTTAAACAAGAAACCATCAAATCTAAAGAAATCATGAGCACCATGTTTTTCACATAACTTCCAAGTTTCAGCAAAGTTAGCATCACATTCATACATGCTTTTGAAAGATTCAAAACTAATCAACCTAACCTGCATAGATGTAATGAGACTATACCTCATAGACAAAGCATCAGCCACAACATTTTTTCCCCTTTTTATGTTTAAACACATAAGGAAATGACTCAATGAATTCAAGCCACACAGCATGCCTCTTATTCAACTTATCTTGAGTTTTTAGGTATTGAAGACTCTTATGATCAGAATGCAAAACAAATTTCTTAGACCATAAATAATATTGCCAATGTTCCAGAGTTCTTTTTAAAGCATACAATTTCTTGTCATAAGTAAAATAATTCAAACAAGCACCACTAAGCTTCTCAGTAAAGTAAGCAATAGGCCTAGACTCTTGCATCAAAACAGCACTAATACCAATTCCAGAGGCATCACATTCAACTTCAAAAACTTTAGAGAAATCAAGAAGAATAAGTAGAGGGGCATTGGTCAATTTATCTTTCAAAGTGTTAAAATCCGCCTCTTATGCCTCACCCCATTTAAAGATAAAATCTTTCTTTACCAACTCATTTAAAGGTGCAGCAAGGGTTGAGAAGTCCTTTACAAAACGTTAGTAGAAACGTGTAAGTCCGTGGAAACTCCTCACTTCACTAGCATTCTTAGTTGTTGGCTACTCCCGAATTGCCTTCACCTTCTTTTCATCCACCTAGAGGCCATCATTACCTACAACAAAACCAAGGAAAACAATAGAATCCAAGTAGAAAGAACATTTCTCTAAATTTGCAAAGAGTTTATTTTCTCTTAAAATAACAAACACAAAATGCAAATGCTTAACATGCTCTTCTAGATTCTTAGAAAAGACAAGAATGTTATCAAAATACACAACAACAAACTTTCCTATGTAAGGGCAAAACATATGATTCATTAAGCTCATAAATGTACTAGGTGCATTAGTTAAGGCAAAGGGCATAACAAGTCATTCATACAAACTAAACTTAGTTTTAAATGCAGTATTCCACTCAACACCCTCTTTCATCCTAATTTGGTGATAACCATTCCTAAGATCTATTTTTAAAAACAAGCAAGCACCATGCAACTCATCAAACATGTCATCAAGTCTAGGAATGGGATATCTATACTTAACTGTGATTTTATTGATCGTTCGACAATCCACACACATCCTTCATTTGCTATCTTTCTTGGGTATAAGTATTACCAGAACAGCACATGGACTAAGGCTTTCTCTCACAAACCCCTTTTTCATGAGTTCCTCCACTTGCCTCTGAATTTCCTTAATCTCTTTTAGATTTGCCCTATAAGCAGGTCGGTTAGGAAGAGATGCTCTAGAAATAAAGTCAATCATGTGTTCAATGCCTCTTATGGGAGGCAATCCATCTGATACATCTTTCAAAAATAAGTCTTTATATTCCTACAACAAACTCAAAACACTAAAAGGAAGAGATTCATCAAGGTCGCTAAGGCCTCGTTTGGTACGAGGGGTTAGGTTTTAATGGAATGAGAATAGAAAGGAATCTTGTATCCCATAGTTATGTTTGGTATGATAGAAAAAGAAATAGAAATATTTTTATTTTTTTATACTGAATTAGATAAAAATGACATAAAAATAAAACGAGAAGAGAATTAAAATATTAAAATATTTTTAATAATTATAAAATATAATAAAATATTTTATTTTTAATTATCAATAATAATAAAAAATAATAAAATAACATTTTAATTTAAAAATTTATTTTTAATTTACTTTTAATAAAAAAATTACTTAAAAAAGAACAAAATAATTTTAATTTTTATTCTCCTACTCAGTAAAGCTCTCTCCCACTACAAAACGATAGAATGGACTCTCCTATATTAGTGGGAGATAACTCTCCCAGGAAAAAAGTCTTCTGCCTACCAAACAGGCTTTTCCTTCAATCCCACTCCCTTTCCCTCTCCATCACTCAACTCTCCCGCAAACCAAACGGCGCCTAAGGGTCAGATAAACATCCTTATACAAAAGTACAAAAATACAAAAGATGTCTCACTACATAAAGCCTTCTTAATCTCTCCTCTACTGGAAAATAGTGTTACTTTCTTTTCTTTACTCTCTTGACTATTCTTTTTAGTCGCTCTCTTTTCTTTTCTCTCCATCTCACTTTCTTTTCTTTCTTTCTCACGTACTTTCTTTTCTTTCTCTCTTAGCTTGCATTCTTGAGTAATTCGCTTTTGATCTTCATATGCCTACAAGGATTTGAGAGGGGTTAGCATAATAGTTTTTTTATTAAACTTAAGAGAATACCTATTAGTATAATCATCATACTTAACTTTCCTATCATATTGCCAAGGTCTATCCAATAACAAGTGTCTAGCATACAAGGAGTTATATCACACAAAACCTCATCATGGTAACTTCCTATGAAAACTGCTACAACAACCTATTTAGCAACTTTAACATCCCCATTATCATTGAACCACAACAAATTATAAGGAGTGGGGTGTTTTCTAGTTGGCAAACCTAACTTTTCAACTAACAAGGTACTAGTAACATTAGTGCAACTCCCATTATCAATGATAAGACTACATACCTTGTTGTTAACAAAACACCTAGTGTGAAAGATATGCTTTTGTTATTCTTTTTCAAGCTCCTCTTTAGGTTGAATGCTAAGAGCACGCCTTGACACTAGAGCCTTACTAATCATAGCTTCAGCTACCTCCACATTAGATTCATCACCTCCATTGGAGCTTAACTCAGCTTCCACATCTTCATCACCACTGCTTTCACTAGTAACAACACAATTCTCAAGCAAAATTATAGTCCTTTTATTTGGACATTGTGAAGCAATGTGACCAAAACCTTGACACTTAAAGCATTTAATTTTAAAAGAACTAGAAGAATATTTAGGTTTAGATTTACCTTTAGAAGTAGGTGTTTGCATCTTTAACTTATTCTCCTCTTTAGGCTTGGTTTCTCCTTTAAACTTGAAAGAGGACTTGAAGTTTTTGTTGGAACTATCATGTGATTTCAATTTTTGTTTTTCCTTAAAATGCTTATCCACCTTAATGGCTTTATGCAACAACTCTTCCATATCAAGGTAGTTTTGCAATTCAACTTTTGCAGCAATTTCAAGATTTAAGCCACCAAGAAATCTTGCCATTGTAACTTCTAAATCTTCCTCAATGTCTGCTTTCATCATGGCAATTTGCATTTGCTGAAAATATTCTTCCATACTCATAGATCCTTATTTGATTTTGTGGAGCCTCTTATGCACATCCCTATAGTAATGGGTAGGGACAAATATCTTCCTTATGAGAGCCTTCATTTTTAGCCAAGACTGAATTGGACCTTCTCTAGAACGCCTCCTACTAGTAGTTAATTGATCGCATCATAGGCTTCCATAATCTGTAAACTCCAAAGCAGCTCATTTTACTTTACTTTCCTTTGAAAAAGATTGACAGTCAAATATAAACTCAACTTTTCTTTCCCATTCAAGATATAAATCAAGATCATCTTTCCCTTGAAAGGAAGGGATTTTCATCTTGATGTTACTAAAGGCATCTTTCTTTTGAGTGGGAGCTCTCCTAACTCTTTCATGTTGGCTTTCCTCCTCAAAATCAAATTCATCTCTTCCTAAAACAACGTTTTTACCACGCCTTGCCTTGCTATTAGAAGAAGACAAATCCATTTGATCCAACTTAGTATTTAGCCTCTTAAATTGTTTTTGAACATATTTGATGAACAATTTAAGGTCAACTTGGTTCTCTTCACTTTCAGACATGATTGGCACCTGAAATGTTAGTGAATAGCAAGAAAAAGGACCTGACTACTCCCTCACATGTTTCACTCTAAATGATGCAAATTCACTCGTGTTTCACACTTGTAATGGCTTTTAAAATGATGAAAACACTCTTATCTTTTTCCTCTCAACTTGCTTCCTATAGTGTACTGAATTAAATCTAACAAATCAAAAGAAGCAGCAAATGAAGTGGCAATCTCAGATTAGAATCCAAGATGCAAAGTTCTCAAAGAGACAATAAAAGTCCAACATTTTAAAGAAAAATCGTAGGTGCAGCCAATAGAAAATACAATAAGTGACCAAGAAAGGAAATGAAGACAATGAATTTATGGAACAAATGGTGTGTGGCAGATTATGGGAGAACAAATGATTAAATGATTAATTATCAAGAGGAAAGGATGGAAAGGAAATTGAAATCAGTAATAAAGCAATCAAAAATTTGAAATTTAGAACAAGGTGAATGAATGCAAATTTCCTTTTATGAATTGTGTACAATATGACATTTAATGACCAGATCAACTCAAGGAATAAAAAATGGTAATTCCAAAAATAGAGGATCTTCAACAATTACAATTCAAGTTAACAATTCAAAATTTACAATTTTCAGCACAACTTTCTTTTTTCACAGATTCTGACTTCTTCTTCTTCTTTTTTGCAACTTTTTTCTTGAATTACAACACGCAATAAGGAAGAAAGTGTACGATTCACCACTTCGGTTTCTTCCTTATTGCACGCTATAATTCAAAAAAATTTAAAGAATTAGGAAAAGTGTTTGCCTCACATTGAGTTTGCATATAATCATGCCTTGCATTCTACAACTGAGTTTTCTCCTTTTGAGATTGTATATGGTTTTAATCCTTTGACTCCCTTGGATTTACTTCCTTTGCCTTATAATGAGTTTACTAACATTGATGGTGCAAAGAAAGCTAAGTTTGTGCAAGATCTTCATGCTAAGGTTAAGGTGAACATTGCACGCAAGAATGAGCAATATGCTCAACATGCCAATAAAGGCCAAAGGAAGGTTATCTTTGAACCAGGAGATTGGGTGTGGGTTCATTTGAGGAAAGAAAGGTTTCCTAAACAAAGGAAGTCCAAATTACACCCAAGAGACAATGGTCCTTTCCAAGTGTTGGAAAGAATAAATGATAATACATATAAAATTGATTTACCTTATAAGAACGTAAGTGCAACTTTCAATGTGGCAGACCTTTCTTTTTTTGATATTATAGATTCGAGGACGAATTCTTTTCAGGAGGGAAGGAATGATGGAGGTGAGCTAGGAGACTTGAAAGAGCTTGAACAAAATTAAGAACTTAGAAACAAAAGGGCTGGACGTGACTCTAAAAGATGGCCAACTGAAGACCCATTGCAAGGTATGGGAGGTCCATGCACAAGATCAAGAGCCAAAGCTATAAAGGAGGCCTTGAATGGAGTGATCTAAAAACTAATGGACTTGGAGCCCATAGTCTTAGCTAAATATGAAGCCCAAAAGGAACAAAATGGCATAAAGATTATTTCATATCTATAAGATGCTAGCCCAAGCCCAAAAGGAGCCTAATTGAAGGAGCCCAGCCATTTTTCACAAAATTTTCTTAGTTTTATTTTGTTTTAATTTGATTGTTTCTATTTTAGATGTTTAGCTTTATTAGGCGCCATTCTTGGTGAATTTGTCCAGACTTAAATTTTTTTTATTTTTTCTCCATGTAAAAGGCGCCACCTAAGAGTTATTCTGTGTTTAGGGTTTTATTTTTCAAATGCCTATATAAGGCCCATTTGTACTCCAAGAATTGGCAGATTGAATGAATTATTTTTTCAGAATCATTTATAACTTGTTAGGTTTCTCTTGTGACCTTTGTGTGCTGGAGAAAATCTTTGACTTAGCAAAGGAGTGGTTTCCTTTGTGGCATCCTGGATTAAGGTTCTAAGAGACGGGTTCTCTTAGGGTTCAATTCCATTGACCAACATCTCTTCTTCTTCTTCTTCTTCTTCGTTCCTTTCTTTGTTCTTTGTTGCTTGTTGTCCAGATCTGTCTATTTGCTTGTTCTTGTATTGCATGCTAAATTTCGATCACTGATCCGTGTCATTTGGGGTTCCTAGAACGAGTTTCTATGGGGTCTCACATCATGTTTGACCATAATGGATTATCTTTTAGTCCTCAAAATGAGGCCATGCACTTAGATCCTCCACTCTCCTTTATTCAACATCTCTATCTTGAAGGTCACAATGAACTCTTGAGTCAGCCTCTCTTATTACATCCCTCACCTGAATCACATTTCTATCTCTTGGCTTTCTTAGAAAAGGTTTGCCTTTCAACTTAAACATGTAGATATCATTTGATATTAATGATAAAGCTATGGAAGAGGTGGATTTGAACAATCCTAACATCTAATAGTATATGATAGAAAATGACAATTCTCCTCCTATGTCTCTGCATGAACTGCAAAGGCAATTCAAATATGCTCCAATTGACTTGCCTTTTAGACCTTACTAAGGAATTTATCATGGCTAGTTCTTAGGAGTCATGCACCAAAGTCTAGATCCTTATCAAATGCCCCAAGTAGGAGCTAGTATGGAATGGATTCCACAAGGATACAAGCTAAGAACATTAACATTCTCCTATCTATGAAAATTAACTTTCATTGTGATGGATTACAAAAATAAAATGTATTCATTTTATACTTTAATTTTTAATCTTTAAGTGCTTATATTTAAATTCTTTATGTGTATTACTTGAAAAAAAAATATCTTATATATATGCGACACATGAATTGAAAAAATATTTTCATGAATTTATTGTGCTTAATCTATTTTATGAGAAAAATACTCATTATAAGTATTTGATTTTGAATTCATTTTATTATCAATCTAGAAAATACTTAAAAAAATAAAATCAAGCATTGTTGCAAAATGTGTGAAGTGTTTATCTTTATTTCTAGGCAATTTTGTGAACAATTGGATATATAATATCCTACAAATAAACTTTCAATTCTTGGAATAATTTGAAAGAAGAATACATGTACTAGAAGTGATGATTTTTCCAAAGGATAAATATTATGAAAATATGCACGAAAGAAATTTTAATTATTAATGTTTCATATTTTGAATGTGCTTCTGCAATAGTAATATTAAAGCATATTGTTAATGAATAATAAAAATGTATAACATATATAATATGTATTAGTTCTATAAGAATTACATATAATAGAATATAATTTAATCCAAGAAGGACTGATTAATATGGAGTTTTTTTATTCTATAGTTGGATACAAGATATATAATGAATATATGTCTTGTAGATAGTACTTAATGATAAAAAAAATTTCTTATTTGATAATGAGTGATGCTAACATTAATATAATACCAAGTAATATGGATTAAAGGCACTAGAAGAGCTATTATATTATTACTTAGTAGAACAAAGTTTATTATTGATAATGCATTATTTTTTACTAAGTGTCAAAAGAATTTATTCAACTTTAAAAATATCTACATATCACATTTTTTTGTAATAGAAAAGAAATATATTTTGAAAAACAATTATCTATTTTGTCTTCTAGTTTGTAATATATAATTATTAGTATAATTGAAACACATGTTACACTAAATTAGGAGTTTATTGATATAAATATTTTTATTGTTTGGTATATTGATCAATTAGACTATCATGGATCAATTATGATGCAAAAAATTATTGAGAATTGACATGAATATCTATTGAAAAAATAAAAGATTCTTTAATTCAAACACTACTGAAAAGATAAGCTTTTTGATATGGTTCTTTAGCTATGGTTATAAAAACTAAACTAAAGCATATTTTGACTATAATTATTTTAATCACAGTTATGTCACGAAATCTAACTATAGTTTTCTAAGTGCTGCAATTAGATTAAATACAATTTCCATGAAATTATAGTAAAGGCTAAAGAACTAACTGCAATTTTGTGTAAACCACAATTAGTTTATTTTTATAACCCTACACTCTCACTCCCTTTTCCATTATAATATGAAACCTCAACCTTTTTTACATTTTAGATCTAAAGAAGCCCTCTATCCATAAATGCATCACAACCTTCATTTGACCAATTGATTGAAACCTCAATCTATTGTTGAGAGTATTGTCACTATCAATAAAGCTTCCATTTGTGACCACTACTTTCATTCCTCAATTGCAAGCCATCCGAAAGTGAGTTTAAAACTTTTTCTTCCACCTTCATTCCACATTTAATCTTCTACCATTTTAATTATTTTTTAGCCAAACTTATCGATGTTTTTCAGTGGATAGGTTAATTTCTTGATGAGATTGACACAGATGTTCATTAATCTGAGATGTTTTTCAATAAAAGGTGAGTTTGAAATTTAAGATAGGTTAATTTCTTGAATGCTTGTAAGGTACTTGTTCTTCTTCTTCATCATTTTTAAGGATGATTGGATTATTATTGGAATGTATGTTTTAGAATTTTTTTGGGGGTTTCAAATGGATTAAAGAGTAATGATCGGATTAAAATGTAATGGTCAGATTAAAAGGAATGGTCATTAATAAAAAGGTATAAAATGAGGTGGAGTAAGAAGATAAATAGTTTTGAGTTCTTTGTTTGAAAATTTAATTTAAAAAGAAAGGTTATGATAATAAGAGTTTGAATGCTCAAGTTGTTCCATGAAAGATTAAGCTTCTAAAATTTTGAAATCTTTAACAAAACTTGAAAAAAGAAATATTAATGTATATCTCACTTTTCCAACTTATAAACATTATTAATGGAATGAATGAGGATTTATGTAAAGAACAAAAAGAGGTAGCCATAGACTTAGACAATTTTAGTTTGCAGAACTTCCTTTTTTATTAGATTAAAACCTTGAGTACTTGTAAGTAAATTATCTTGCTTACTTTCCTCGTGTTATCATAGTTTCCTTTATGATTAGATTAGTTCCTCCTCCTCATGCACATTTCATTACTTTTTAACCATCCAAACAAACAATACAACAATTTGAGTTTTTTCTTTTTTCTTTTTTCCTTTTTTAACTCTCCCATTCCATTTCTCCTTATTCTATGTTGGATCCTATTCCAAACAAGTATTCTAGTTCTAGTAGGATTGGGGTATATATTTAACACTAGTAAGTTTTTTCCTTGTTTCCAATATGAATTATTGAACACTTGACTTGAAATGTAAAATTTCTTTCTTTCAATTAAAAGAATGGAGATTTTTATTTTGTCATGATTTTCTATTTATATGCTTTAAGTTATAGGCATTATAGCCTTCATCTTTAAGTTACTTAATGTTGATGTTTATAGAAACATTCAGACAATGATTATGGTACTAGAGGGATTAGATGCTAATTTGTTAATATCTTCTTAAATTTGATTAAGTGGTCATTATCCAATGGGTTTATTAGAGGACTCAAACTTGTGCTACATATTGTCATTTAGTTTGGCAATGACAGATGATGAACCTTCTAAGGAACTTGTAAAGTATGGTTTTCAAGATGATAACAATGATCCAAAAACTATCTGTGGCCTTTTCTTTCATTCTTTCTTGTGATATAAAATCTTATCAATGTTGTTGTTTGTTGCAAAGGCTAAACTATGGAATCCACACTATTAAAAAAATGGATATCTAGTTACATCTTACATATAATTAGAGTCAATATGTATGTATAAGTTTTTATTGAAAAATGTGATGTGTTTTAGTTGTTTCACTTATTAGTTGTTGAAAAATGCTATAGGTATTGCTTATATTCCTATTTAATTGGAAATTTGATTAGTTTGTAAATCTAATATATACAGAGGCTATATTCATTATCTATATAAATGTGATGTAAATTTGATCATGGGTCAGGTTCGTTTAAAAACAGGCCAAACTCATAAAAAAATTATAAATTTTTTTAGGCCCAAGTTCGAGCAGGTTCAAGTCCAGTTAAAAATAAGCTGAGCCCAGCCTGCCTCGTTTAAAAAAATAATTTTTTAAATTTTTTTATCTTTTTTAAAAATGTTAAATATTAATTATATTTATTCTATTATTTCTTAGGCTTACTTTTTCTTATTTTAAATTCTAAATAACTAAAAAAATATTACAAAAAATTTAAATAACTTAATATATATATAAGATAGTAAAATCTCTCAAAATAATAAATTTTCTAATAATATTACTAATTAATAATTTATTTTATTTGAATTATAATTTATTCCTAATAATATATTATACAATAAGTAAGAGTAAAAAATAATAATTATTATATATGTTATATAATTATTTTTCACTTATATCTATAATTATAAATAAAAGTTCTAATAATATATCAAAAAATAATTATAATATAAGAGGGCTCGGGCTCGGGCTCGGGCTTGGGCCAGGCTTTTAAAAAAGCCTAAGCCTGACCCATTTTATATTTGGACTTTTTAAAAACGAACTCATTTTTTATTGAGCTTTTTTTTGGGCTCATATCTATTTTTTTGGGTTAGACGGGCTTTCCGACCTATGATTAGGTCTAATGTGATGGTGTTTAGTATTAAGGATGGCTATATATCAACCAAGAAGTTGCAACTCAAGTTTTGTATAAAGCGAAGTTACAAGCTTTAATCTATGAGATGTGTTTTTCTTATATTTTGAAGTACTTGCTGATAAAGTTAACTTAATTTCTTTTTCTTCTTCTTGGTGTCTTTAGTTCTGAATCCATTTAGGTTAAGTGATATAAACTAAATAAATAAAGAATATCTCAATAAAAATATAGAATGAACATTTTATAATATATAATTAATAAACATAGTAATATAAAGTTCTTAATCAAATTGTAAAGTCTAAATAACTTTAATACAACCACTTATATCCAAGTGTAATCATAGAGATATGAATGCATGTATAACATGAATTTAAAGATGGTTTCTATGTATATCTAGATATTTTTTGGTTGGTATTATGATGCAGTAATAGATAATGTTGACACTACTATTGCTGTTATGTAAGGAAAGGTAGAGCACATCACTAATTTCATACCTATAATGCTAACTCACTATAAATTTATTAAGATTGATTTTTTTATTTCATAGTTTTTTTTTGTATGCAAGAAACATATAACAAAGGTAAAATAGTAGTGATGTCTTCTTTTGAATCTTAGTGGCCACACCTAGAACTATATGTTGTTTATTTCATTTTGCCTCTTTACTAATGGTAAATACAAGTGAGGCATTTGCTGCTTTATAATGCATGAGTGCTCAAATTTGCAAACTTTGATCTTTGAGATATGTTTTAGTAAGTCTATGGCGAGGCAATCTTAGCCAAATGGTATGGGTAGTGGTAGAGCTTCTGTTAAAGGCATAGTTGCTAGTAAGGCTTTGGTTAGTAGTTAAGGCAATAGTGGCTAGTGTTTTTTTCTAATAATACACTATACAATTGACTAATGTATAGTGTGGTCACTAGGACATACTCATATTTTGTTTACTTGAATTTAGTCAAGTTGTTTGTCATGTATTTGGTTTACTTAAATCTCCACTTATTTTTAAGTTTTGTGGATGACACATTGATTAGTCAAATGATTTGGTCATGTAAGTGTAATTTTTTTAAAAAAGGGGGAAGCATTGTAAAGACATGTCAAAATTAATGAAATAATGATTTTATAAATTGTCTAGTTTGTTTCCATTAAGATATGTCTTGATGAAGCTTTACAAATTGCTTTCTTTTGCTATCTATTTAATACAAGGCTAGAAAAACTATAGAATGATCAAGAATTGTTGATTTATAAATTATAATAAGAAATGCAATTCATCTTTCATGCAAGGGGTAAGTTCATCAATGGACTATATTATGTATATATATATATATTATACATGCCATCTAATTGTCTAACATGTTTCCAAAATTCAATATGTCTTTTGGCTTAAGGTGGCTTAATATAAGACAAAACTAAAGGTTTTTTTTGTTAAAAAAGATTTAGCAGCAGTTTAAACTACTACTAAACCTGTGTAATACTATAACTACAACTTAACTACAATTAAACCATGTGTGACGAAGGGTTCAACTGTGGTTTTGGAAATCGTAGTTGAAACCTTTAGCAATGATGTGAATTACAACTAAAAAAAACTCATAGTTAAAGCTTTTTTTTTTTTTTATAGTGAACGAATTCTCATGTGTTGTTTGTTTTCAAAGGAAATTGATTACTAGACCATTACTAGTTAAAGTTAAGATTGAATTTCCCACATTTGTAAAATAAATCCAATGTGATATATGAGAGCTTATTCATTCGCGACATGGACCATTCAAATATTATATAATTTTGATATATGCATTTGCAAAGATAGTCGCATGTGATTTTATTATTAACTCACAACCTAAAGTTTACTATATTACTTGTTTAAATAATTTGATTAAGAGCATAAATTTTAGATTATGTACTCAAGATAATTCATCTTGATAGTGCTGGTTAGTTTACATCTCAAGATTTCAATGGCTATTGTATGTCTAGTAGAATAATAGTAGAAAAACTTATTACTTATGTTCATACACAAAATAGTTTAGTAGAATAATTTATTAAACACCTTTAATTAATAGTTAAACCAATGCTTATGAGAATAAAACTTTTCAGGATATACAATTTTGCTTGTAGCAACACTTATATGCATCAAGCTAGTAAGTTATTATATATTCTTCTTATTACAATTAGCTTTTAGTTAGAAGCCAAATATTTTTTATTTTATAAATGTTGGATGTATGGTATATGTTCCAATTTCTCCACCATAATGCACAAAGATAGGTTTTCAAAGAAGGTTGAGAATATATGTTGTTATGAATCTCCTTCTATAATTAAATATCTTGAACCAATAATTAGAGATTTATTTATAACATGGTTTGCCTATTTAGTTTTGATTAAACTATTTTCCTAATATCAGAGGGAGATAATAAGCAACTGAAAAAAGAAATTATATAAAATGCCTTATTATTATCTCATCTAAATTCTCGTACAAAGTAATATGAATTAGAAATTCATAAAATAATTCACTTGCAAAACATTGCAAATCAATTACTAGATACATTTACTAACTTAAAAAAAGTTATCAAATCTTACATACCAACTGAAAATGCTCTAATACAAATTAATGTCCTAGTAGAACAATTGATTAGTGCAAATGAAATTGAGTCATATCTAAAATGCGATAGACTAATTGGTTCCAGAGATAAAAATCCTAAAAAAAAAAAAAAGGAAAGAAGCAAATAATGAAGATGATCATATTAAGAAAGTAGGTTCTCCAAAAGAGACCAATGATATATCTAATCAAAAAATCCCAAAAAAGGCTCAAGTGCCTAAAAAGTAATGACAATAATAATAATGAAGAGATCTTAATCAATTATGTCATTATACAAAAAAAAAAAAGAGATGAAACTAAAAAGATACATTTGTTCATAATATTTTTTCATATAATATTGCTATTGAAATAATAAGAAAGAATGAGGATTTTGAACCTAAATATGTTTAAAATGTTGACATAAAGATGATTGACCAAAATAAAAAGACTTAATTCAAGTAAAATTAAATTTACTTTCAAAATATAAACCTTTTAGACTTAAAATCCAAATACCAGATATGTGAAGATAGTAGGATAAAAATGGATATTTGTGCAAAAAAATGAGAAAAATGAAATCATAAAATATAAAATATGATTTGTAACATAAGGGTTTTTGCAAAGATTTGGCATCGATTATGAAGACCTATAATCTGAACACCTAAAAATGTAATATACAAAGGTTTTCACAAAAATATGGAGTCCAAATACCTAAAGGTGTAAAACCAATATGATACAAATAAGTATTTATATAAAAATAAAATGAAAAAAATGCAATTATCAAATATAAAGCACAACTTGTACTATAAGGATTTTTGTAAAGACTTAGTATTAATTATGAAGAAACACATTTTTTTTGGGTGAATACAATTACTTTTAGATATCTTATTAGTGTGATAAAACTTGATATGCATTTAATAGATGTTGTTATAGCTTACTTATATGGCTTTCTAAGTAGTAAAATTTATACGAAAATCCTTGAAGGATTTAAAATGCTATAAGCATGTAAAGATTCCTAAAAAGATTATTTGACACATTTGCATAAATCTTTATATAGATTGAAATCATTTGGGCATATATGGTATAATCATTTTAGTAAATATTTGTTGAAATAAAGTTAAAAAAAATGATTCAATTTACCTATTTGTTTTTATAAAAAGATCTAGATTATAATCCATCATAATTATTGTGTATGTTGATAATTTAAATATTATTGAAACTCTTGAAGAGTTCTAAAAAGTAGTAAATTGTTTAAAGAAAGAATTTAAAATAAAAGATCTTAGACAAATAAAGTTTTATCTCATCTTACAAATCAAATACTTAATAAGTAAAATTTTTCTTTATCAATCCACTTATAATAAGAAAAGAATCCTAAAGTGATTCTGTATAGATGAAATATATATATATTAAGTACTCTAATGATTGTAAGATTACTAAATATTAATAAAGACCATTTGTGTCCTCAAGAGAATGATGAACTCTTTAGTCCTAAAGTACTATATCTTAGCGCTATAGAAGCATTAATGTATCTTACTAACTCAACATAACTTGATATTGTATTTGTCGTAAGTTTATTAACAAAATTTAGCTCATCTCCAACAAGAAGATATTGGAACAAATTTGAGCATCTATTGTGATATTTTTAAGGGATCATTGATATGTGGTTGTTTTATTTAATTAATTATGGTTCATAATTGACTAGTTATGTAGATATAAGATACTTAGCTGATCCACATAAAGCTTGATCTTAAACTGGATATTTATTTACATGTAGGGTTACAGCTATATTATGGTTTTCCACATAACAAATTTTAGTTGCTACCTTATCAAATTATGCAAAAATAATTTCAGTGCATAAGGCTAGTTGAGAATGCATTTGAATAAGGGTAATAACTCAACATATCCAAAAGATATATGGTTTACCTTTAATACAAAAGATCCCAACAATATTATATGAAAATAATACAGTATGTGTAGCTTAGTTAAAAAGATAGTACATTAAAGGAGATAAAATGAAACATATTTCATCACAATTCTTTTCAATCATGATCATAAAAAAAATGGTGATATAGATATTCAACAAATTTGTTCATGTAATAATCTAGCATATTTGTTCTGTAACATTATAATTCTAGCTCATCTCATACTTTTGAATAGTATAATTGCATGAATCATATAGATTTCCCATAAGAAAAAGCAAGGGAAATTGGACTTTTCTTTACGCATCATATTCTCAAATACATGGGGGAAGTAGGAAAAATGGCTTAAAATAATACATTTAATTGCGCTGCATCATATATAAAAATTACAATCAGTGTCAGGTGGACTGTGTGAACTCATATTATACATCTTCTTATTTAATCACATCATTACAACTCATTTACAACTCAAAAACATGCGTACAACTCGTAAAAACCAAAATGAGGCATAGAACATGAAGACTCATACTCGGCCAAAATTGGCCTCATTTTTGGGAAAACTTTGAAAAATTATAACTAAATCTAAAAAAATTAAAATCATGTGTTCTTAGTCATTTTAGGAAGTTATGGATGTCTAATTTACACTAAAAATATGTCCAGAGCATAACATTCATCACAGAGGACGTTTGACATCTAAAAAGGTCCATAGGTCGCTACTACCTGGGCTGCTATTTCAGATTACTGATACAAACTTCTAAAATTCATAACTAATTTTATAAAAATTGAAATCATACATATTTAGTCATTCTGAAAAGATAAAAATGTTAAATTTATTGTAAAAATAATTCCAGAATAAAAAAATACATTTAACTATTGGAAATATATGGAACAGTGACTAGACTCCTGGGGTGCCACTACTACTGACAAGCAACTTAAAAAATGCATAACTCTTTGATCAGACCTCTAAATGAGGTGATCTCAGTGGCCACAGAAATCTTATGACCTTTAGTTTATTCTTGTAAAATTTTACAAGCATTGGATGCCATTTGCCCATCGGATGACATAGAATAAAAATCTGCCAGTATGAATAGTGCACATACTAGAAACCATGAAAATTACCAACTTTGAAAAATCATCAAATATTTTGTAGACCTCTAAAAATTATGATATTTAGCTTCCCAAAAATATCTTAATGAGGCCTAATTACATGCCAAATTTCAGATCAAGACTACTTCATTTGACTAAAAAGTGATATAGGGTTCCATTATGGTCAAATTTGGCTCTATATAGGGTACCAAATTTGCCAAATAGCTTTCCCTTAGTCTTAACACCTTTTGGGCAAGTCTAAAAGTATATTTAAGACTTGTGTGAGTTGCCCAAATGGTTCCAAACCTTATGCATCTCATTTTGGCCTTTTCATCCACACATACACACATTACATCAAATTTTTCAAAATGCATACCTTGTTATTTTATACTCAAATTATGTTTTAGGGTTCATAAATCATGTTCATTCATTTATACATCACATATGATCATATTTATACATGTCTAGAAGGGTCATAGGCCATATACATCATTGGATTACATTATTTGACACCAATATGTCCTTAAAGTGACAAAACTCAAACACTTTATTGTCAAACTCTTTCCTTCAAGGTGGTTGACCTCCATTACCTTGTCCACTTGGTCCACTTGGCATATTAGATCATTGGAAAAGAGAGAATGAGATTCAAAGAATTCTAATAGCTCATCTCCCATTCAACCATACATAATATGTGTAAGCAAGTTTTACAAATGCATGCATGGAGAAAATAAGAGCCATAGACATTTTAAAAGCAAACTTGGCATGTGAGTAACTCATACAAATCATTCAAGAGCTCACCAAGTGTCTGGATTAGCCTCACACTTCTCCTAATGGGTTTTGGACTTACCTCACCTATTTTTTGAGCACTTTGGACTCAACCATACTCTTGGGAGCCCACTTTGCTTTTGAAATACTCTTTGTTTTGTTTCAACTAAGCTCAAGAGTTCTTGGCTCATCCTCACCAAAGAAAAGAGTTCTTGCCCTCTCCACACTCAAGCAAACTTATACAAACATTATGTGCTCATTTGAAACATAACATGGTATCAAGGATCATGGAATATAAAGGCATGTTAGCATACTTTTCACAGCTTAAAAATGCACATACACACATTCTAAAATAAGCTAAACACACATCCATGCATGAGAGAAAGTGGAAAGAGCTACTTTGTGCAAATCTACAAACTTTTCTCCTTGGATTTCTATCCTTTGCCTTAGCTATGCACCCACAATTTGGTGGAGATGGTTTCTTTTGGCCTAAACATGATTTAAGGGAGTTAACTAGGTTCATGAAACATATTCTAAAGCTACACAATTTGCTTAAGCCTTAGATTACTCTATAGGCTTCATTATGGTTCATAATGGTGCCTAATGAAGCAACACTCCTCAAATAACTTTTAGGCCTCATTCTTTTCTCTCAATTATAATTCTTGACTCCTTTTAAGCTTCTTAGAGCCACCACACCATTAAAACAAAGGGCCTAGTACTATGTTGCTTCTTTAAGTTATAATATGGAACCTATGACCCCAATTCACTTTCCTTGAGTTCTAAATTTTTTCCAAGGCCTTCTCTTATATTCATTCACCATATATGACTCGAAAATGGCCTTAGAAAAATTTGAAACTCTCCTTAGCTAGGTGAACTTGCTTATGCTGAGACTATGAGTGCATTGGCCTTCCATGGAGTTCTCTTTGTTTTCTTGAAGGAGGAAGTATGTGGGGAGCCTCTTAGGGATCTTAGGAGCATGTTTTAACATTCAATTAAGCCTAAAAATATTCATATAAAATCATATTTGTAAGGGAGCATTTAGATCCCTAATGATTCTATCTTGTTTCCTAATACTTCTTTCTTGATTATATTGGTTCATTCTTAATCCTTGCTACCTAAAACCTCTAATCCTGCCATGAATTGGGTAGAAAATAGCCCCTAAGAATTGGGCTCCTGGTGGTCAAATTCGTGCAAGAGGAAGGAGGAGGAAGAAATTATCAAAGAATGAAAGTTTTACCTTGTTTTCTTGCTTTCTCTTGGTTGCTTTTCACTTTCCTTGCTTGCCTCCCTTCAAACATGAATTTTTTATCTTTATTCTGCCCCCAAAACGGATTTAAAAATACCATCAAACCTATAGAAATAAGGAGAAGAAGGAGGAGAAGTAACTTGTTCAAGAGAAAGCTAGATTTTCCTACATTTTCTTGGCTTTTTCTCCCTTCAAGGTTGCTTCTTCTTGTGTGCCTAAGAGAACTGATTCTCCTCTCTGTTCTGGGCAGAAGAAAGACGGTGGAAATGAGGGCAAGGGAGGGCGTGAGAAAGAGGGAGTATTAAAAGCAAAAGAATTCCAAAAATTTCTATTTCATCTCTCATTTTTGGCATTTTTGTTTCTAATTCGTTTTAGCTCCTTTTTTAGAACCATCTTTTTTATTATGAAATTTAGGTTCCCAATTTAGTAAAATGCCTTTGGAATCACTCAAATCGGAGATAAAACTTTCATGAACAAATCAGTCAAAGTTTAAGTCAACTGACGTTGAAAAACGTCCACCGGAGGGGATTTAACTATTCCGGGGCTTCCCATGATTTTTAGGGCCTCTGAGAACTCCGGAGAACTCAAAAATTTTATTTAAAAAGCCCTCCTATAAGTTTTTCAAAAAGTTTTCATATTTACAAAAATATCACTGGCTTTTCGGGAAAATTTTCAAATTACTTTGATCCTTATTTCTGGGCAACTTAAGGCTCAAATCCTCATTTTCTATTATTTAAAATTTTAATCTAATTTTAGTTGGCCTCAATTCCTTCTATTTTAAGGATTTTCTTTTATATTTGATCCATTTCTGACATTTACGGAGGTACCGGATGTTACATGTTCATTAAGACATTGCTAACTATTACATTTGAAAAGTTAGTATACAATATTAGAATGTATTGATTCAAATACATAAAGTGCTATTGTTATTTGGAAAGTAAATGATACATTGTATTGTTTTTTTCTTAACCAAAGTTTTGTCCCATGGAGTTTTTTTTATAAGGTTTTTAATAAGGTAGTTTATCATTGACATATAAATACTGTGTACTCTTTTTCTTTTATTAGGTTTTTGTCCCATTGGGTTTTTCCTAATAAGGTTTTAATAAAGCACATCATTTAATAATGGATATCCATAATCCATGAAAACAACCTTCTAGTATCTCTTTTTGCATTTTAATGGCATATACCTTATAATCCCTCAAAGGATTATATTGTAAATTATATAAATTATTATTATTTATTTATGTTATTGTAACTCTTAGGTTAATTTTTACAATTGAGGCCTGTAAATAGAGGTAATGTACTAAGTATGTTGGACCTCAAGTAAATAAGAATTATCTTATTCTTTTTCCTCTCAATTTTTTCTTTTTCTTTTATTATATTTCTTGTATTTCCATTAATTTCATAGTAGAGACTTTAAATGCCTTTATCAGGTATTGTGAACTAGGAAGTTAAAGAATTTTTTGATTGGATAATCATACTAGGTGAAGGATCTACAAAAGAAGGGAATGAAGGTGAAGTCAATGTTACTAGTTTAGATTACCTTCTTATCAAGTTCTTAGAGGATCATGTGAAGGCAATTGTCGATAGTGCTTATCTTAATCTATTAAATTATCTTAATAACCTCAATTATTTTTAAGAAAGAGCTATCTTTGCCCCTACATTGTTAAATGTTGATGATATTAATGATCACATGCTTTCTATGATTCTAAGAGAAGAGAAGACACATTTGAGTTTGGATAGTGTTTGCAAAATAGATAGTAATGTTGATTCCATTAATGATCTTTACTCTATTAAATTCTATTAGCCTATTTGAATTGCCAACTCTTATTTTAAAGTTGAATATTTGTGTTCCTATAATATTTCTTAGAAATATTGATAAATCATTAGATTTATGTAATGGAACAAGAATAATTATTAGTCAATTGAAAACGCAGATTGTGGAAGTAAAAGTAATTTTTAGAACTAATATTAGTTAGAAGATTATTATTCCAAGAATAGTTATAACACTCTAAGAATAATTATACCACCTTTTGATTTGAAGTTGCCTTTTAGTTTAAACAGGAAACAATTTCCTTTAGCATTATGTTTCGCAATCACTATAAATAAAAGCCAAGGTTTGTCTTTGTCAAATGTTGGTTTATATTTGCAAAGGCCCATCTTTATTCATGGTCAATTTCATGTTGTTGCTTCAAGAATTCATAGTAGGAGTTGCTTTAAAATTCTTATTATTGACAAAATTGGAAATCTAACAAATCATACCTACAATGTTGTTTACAAATAATTACTCAACAATTTGCCTTAAGTAATTATTTGTTTATCATTTTTTTCTTATTTTAATATCTCTGTAACATTATCATTTTACTAATTGATTTTATCTATTCCAAATAGTACATATCTTGATGGCCAAGTCAACAATAATTTTTGTAATATCATTGTTTTAGGTATAATGCTTTGGTATTATCAAATAATGTTGTAATAGAATTGTCATAAACAATGTTTCAATAATAATTTGATATATAGTTTATGTGTTCCGTTATTATTATTTCAATTATATTGGAATAGTTGATCATTATGTTACATATAATTTTTCTATGATAGTATCACATCTTATTAGTCTCTGATACTATAAAGTGTACAGATCAATAAGATCATTATGTTAGCGATGTACGATCATTATGTTACATACAATTCTTTTTTAATGATAATATCACATTTTATTGATCTTTGGTACTAAAAAAATATGTTATTTTCTTAAATGTTCGTAATTTTTATACAACAGAATTTGTTGTTGAAGAGTATACCATTTCTTTTATATTACATCAATTATTTAAATGCAAATTTAATATTATCATTTCTTATTTGTTATTGATATAACACTTATTATATTATTATTTACACTCGGTACATTACATGAATTAGTTACTAGTTATAACAAAATTAGCTACCAAAAAGTGAAAAGTTGTTGAATCTGTCCCCCCTCCTTTCTTCTTCGCTTATAATCTTTGTTTAATTGCAAAAGATCCAAAATTGTATGTATATTATATAAGATTGGAATTCTTTGTATTGAGAATCCCAAACATTGCCTTTGCTGTTTCTATCAAATTGTTTTTTTTTTCTTTTTAAAAAATCTTTACACCTCCTCACAAAATTCATTGCAAAGGCAATGAATTGGGATCCTTGTTGTGTAATCCTACCTTGTAACTCCTGTTTCCCAAAATTTTCTGTTGACATAAATGCAATATATATATATATATAATTATTAAAATTAATAATTTTTTTCTTATTAATTTTGTAAAAATGGTATAATAGAAGAATATGCTTCATTCTAAGGTAAGAATGGCAACATCTACTTGAAAAGCAACAGACCACGTGAGGCCACACTTCCGGTTACGCCATGTGAGTAGGTACAGTGACCAATCAGCAAACAGTTCGATATGAGCGTGGTTTACACTACCGGTATCAGAGCGTGGTCTGAAACTCGCCATGTAGGGAGGCGTAGAAATAACTCGAACTCCGTGATTGAAAAAAATTTCTCACTTTCTCTTTCTAAATTTTCGCGAACTGAAGAAGGATCGAGAGATTTAGCCCTCTCCTCCTTCTCGCCCCATAATACTCAATACCCCTCGATTCCTTCGCCTTAGCTTTCGATTCGTGCTAGAAATTCCCTCTCTTTTCTTTTATCTCTCCAACCTCGCATCAAACTCGCTTGTTTTTCCTCCATTTACACTGTTCGCTTCTTATCTTCCATACCCGCCTGGTAAGACCCGTCCTCCTCTCTCTCTCTCTCTCTCTCTCTTTTAAATTCTCCAGAAAGATTCTTTTCGTGTTTCGCTTGGTTAGCGAGTTTGATGCAGAACCAGTTATTATATTTAATTCATGTATGTAACAGTTCATTTTGTTTTTCTCCTTCATTTTTCATGACCCTTTAGGTTTTTTTTTTTTTTTTTTTTCCTAATGCAAATTGACGAAACGATTTATCCATCTAAGTGGGGTTGATGGAAAAATCGGCTGTAATATGAGCTTGAAGCGTGTTTCTCAATTTTTAGTGATTTTCTCGGCATCCAAGCAGATGGGCATTTTCATTTCATCAACATTTGATTTACTATTAATAAACACGATCGTCAATTTTGTATTTAAATATCAGTGTATGATTGGATTTAAAATGGATAAAGTTAGCAGCACGTGCTTCATACTCGACCTCCATGTTCTGGTTAATATTTTATTGGTCTTGCTTGCTGTCTTTGCTTGCTAGTCTTTCCTATTGGCACGTTGTTTCCCTTTGGGCAATTTATATGAATCTCTTACTTGGTTTTTCTTACTAGTCGATCCAGATGCAATTTAGTTGCTCAAACTAATTTGTTGGACTCGGAATTCAGATACGCTTGAACCGCGAGGCTGGTGAGTTTTCCTAGGGAAAGAAATTTAAACTTTTTTACCATAATTTCTGCAGGCTAGAACTGTGGCACGTTGTTTTTAACAGAATTGGGTTTTCCTACTTCTAGCAATTGTTCCTCCGCCCCCCTCTTCTTATAACTGTTTGTAGCTAGTTCTTTGTCTATTGCCCGTGCTATGTACATTTTTATTGGTCAATTATGTAGATGAACTATCCTGTCGGCCTGTGTTCATTCGGTAGTTAGCATTGTTGGGCAAATTAGTTAGTAGTCTTTATTATGTCATTTACTCTGTTTTCCCTCGCTTTTTGATATCCTTTTTGTGTTAAAAGTTCATCTCATTGTTATTTTGGTTTCTTTCACAACTAACAGTTTGATATTCTTTCGCTGAACTTTCCATTCTACAAGCTTTTTACATATATAGAACTTATGCTGATAGTGATCTGTGGAAATCTGGATAATTATCTTACTGATTTTGACTTATTTGAAGAGAAGATGGATGTCTTTAATGCTATTAATTTTCATTCCTCCCACTTCCTAGAAAAAGCATCCATCAAACCTTTATTTTCTTCTTTACAAGCATTTTGCAACGTAATCAATAATATTTTTCCACTTTGTTATTGCAATTACCTGTGTATAACCCCCCCCCCCCCCCAACAAAAAAAAAATTGTGCACATGAATATTGGAAACCTTGGTTTTCGAACAAAATCTGTGTGATTTGATGGAGACTTCTTTTTCTCTTTTAGAAGTTATTGGTGTAAACTAAAGTATGTTATTCTTTGTGAGGACGAAAGGAGTTTCTCTTGAATGCTGCCCTGCCTCTATGATAATGCTGCACGTTAACCATAGACGACTATACTGATATGTTTGTGTGCTAATGGACAGGTCCTTATTTTAGGTAGCCATTTTATGTTATTTATGGATGATTCTTCAACATCAGCATGCAGATCTTTGAAAAAACAGATCCTGAAACTAAATGGGAATTACATCAACTGTGCATTGTATTTGTAGGCTTAAAAGTTTGGCATTTTGATGCTATTTGATTGAATACTAGGTTTAAAAATTACATTACGGCTTTTGATACTAAAACCAGAAATGGAATAAAGTGAGGAGAAGGAGAAGGAAGCTGGGGATTAAGGTTTCAAATCTTGCGACCTTGGGGTGTGGCCATTCATGGTCAAGTATGACTGACAAGTCTTCTGGGTATCTGTTTACACTGGTCTACAATATCTTCAGCTATATGAAGGCACAACTCTTTTGGGTAGCATTAGGTAAGCCTGAAGGACAACTTATTTTTCTTTTTGGAGTGAAGAGTGTTTGAGTTTTTCTGTCTACTTTCCTTTAACCTTTCTTGTGGTACCAAGAACTAGGCAGTTTCAACACTGATGTTTGAAAGGGGTGCCTAATATGAGGTTAAAAAATTGAACTTTTCTGTGTGAATTTTATGACTGTAGAAGTCGTCTAGTTCAGTTTGTGTCATGACCAATGGGAAATGCATTCAGAAATTGTTTTTTTAGTAGAAGTAGTATAAGTTTCCTTTGGCAATTGTGATTAGGATATAATGTCTGACTTTATTGCTGCTACCTTTTTGACATAGCTGGAAAGTTAAGATGGATAAGTGGAAGGATAGATGGATGGACTATTGGTGGGTAATAGGTAGATAGATAGAAAGATAAACAAAATCTCGGGCTTTGTAATTTCTGATCACCTCTTTCTTCATTGCATAATAACTGCGCCTAATTCTTTCATCCTTTGGGATAAGCTGGACATTTTAACAGCTTTTGAAGGGGTTTGATGGTTGGTTGAAAGTTCTTAAATGGAACATCTCACCTTGTTGTGTGGCCTGGTATATCTGAAAGAAGAGGAAGGGAACACCTTGAAACTTGAGAAATTATTTGTTTAGGATTTTTAATTGCACTTGTTACTTGACTCTTTGCAATCAAGCTTAAGTTCATCATAGTTGAAAAATTACCATGTAGAATTTGTGAAATTCTTCTTCACTATTGGTTTATATTTATTATGTTTTCTTTCTAGTGTCATGTTGTTTGTCTGTTTCTTTGTCTGTTTGTCCCCGAGTATATATTACCAGTGCACTTATTAAATTGACTACTTCACAACACCCCCCCCCCCCCCCACCAAAAAAAAGAGAGAAAAAAACAAAGGTGCCCTGACTTGAATAGACTTTTATGGAAACTTGAGTATATCTGTTAGACCATGGTTTCCTTAGGGTGAGACCAGTCTTTATATAGGGATAGGAGACACAAATCCTAGCAAGGGAACTGATTTATTTTTGACAATTTATGCCATGTTTGCAGAATGTGGGGGAAAATGGTGTTTTTCCTTTTCTTTCCTGTTTTGCTTCTCTGGGGATGGACTTACTTTCTCTACGCATACTTATTCAGTTCAGGAGATTTTCGATCAGCACTGGAAGACAGATTACTTTTTAATGTTGGTGATTCTGAATCTGAACTGGTTGAATGCTGAATTAGTTGATTATTGATATGATTGCTCTTTGCGGTCAGCATAAATCTGAGATAATTGACCCTAAGCTTTGTATTGCAGTCCTGCACTGTGGCATTGTTATATTTACATTTGAAAATATATTTATACAAATGGCAGAACTTTCTTACAATTCATATGTCCAGTCACTGATCCCTTCACAGTTTATGTCCGAAAAAGATAATAAGTATGTACTTATTGTCCCCACCCCCTGCTTTCTTTATCAGACTAACTCAAAAAGTAGTATATAGTTTGACAACCTGATTTTGATATTCCTGAAATCAGGACATTTATTTACCATTTTTTGTAGTTTAAAATTTCAGGTTCTGTAACTTCTGTTGATTTTGGAAATGGCAAAAGGAAGCAGGGGACGACGCAGGATTGCTTCCCGACAGTTCCGGCTTACCCCATACCCTTTGCCTGCATGCAAAAGGGATATTTGTGAGACTTTGTGCCCAAAGAAATGCTCCACAGCCTTGGATAAGAATGACTGGGAAGATGTGACATGTTCTGTGTGCATGGAATATCCACACAACGCTGTGCTTCTACTTTGCTCCTCTCATGACAAGGGTTGCCGTCCTTATATGTGTGGAACTAGTCTTCGTCATTCCAACTGCCTTGATCAGTACAAAGAAGCTTACACTAAAGTTATCCCATCCAATGCTGGACAGCCTATGCAAGGATTGATCAGTAATCCGAGTGTGCTACCAGATTCCAATTCGCCTCTTGAAAAGAGTGAAATCACAGAGCTGGCGTGCCCTCTATGTAGGGGTCAGGTGAAAGGTTGGACTGTTGTAGAACATGCACGGGAGTACCTTAATGCAAAGAAGAGAAGCTGCATGCAAGATAACTGCTCGTACGTTGGTAACTACAAGGAGCTGAAGAAGCATGTGCGGGCTGAGCATCCCTTGGCATGTCCACGTGCAGTAGATCCTGCTCATGAACAGAAATGGCAATGGTTCGAGTGGGAGCGCGAGCGGGAAGATGTTATCAGCACAATAACATCAACCATGCCTGGGGCTATGGTTTTTGGAGATTATGTGATTGAAGGAAATCATAATGATTTTGCGTCAGAAGATGAAGAAGATGGGGTTCCTAATGCAGATGCTGCTGAAAGAAGTGGAAGATTTCAGATGGGCTTAGAGGCAATGAATTTCTTTCTGCTATTGCATGCAGTTCGGCAAGGGAATGAACTTAATGTTAGTAGACGGCCGAGGCCTGAGCTGGCATCCCATCGAATATCCAGTCAGGCTAGTGCTCTCCATAGAACTCCTGTTGGCGGGGTGGATTTCTCAGATCAAAACGATGACAATGATGGGTATAGCGAAGGTGATGATGATGGTGTATCACTAGTTAGCCGTCTCCGTCGCCATGGCAGTGGCAGAGTCTTATTGGGTCGCTCTGGCAGGAGGCGAAGACGGAGAGAAGGACATACATGAGGAAGAATGTAGATAAAGACCATGCACAACAAAGCCGGAGGTTGGAGAAGGACAAGTTTGTTAGGTGTATAGTGGAGCCCGGAGTTTAGTGACATAAACTGGGTTGACTTAATAACATTTGCAGAAAGAGGAAAATTGGATGGTCATTTTTATTTTTTCTGTTGTAATTTATTTTCTTGTACATTCCTACCTTCCTCCTATTACTATTGCACATTCCTTGTGAGATTCACCTATGTTAACGTTTGATTTATCACATCTGGGACCCCAAATTGATTGTTATGTAATAATCCCAGGACTAGACAAAATGCCATTTCTCATCTTTAACCAAAACTAGAAAATACGAAGCTGTTCCTTTGGCTTTGCATAGTTCCATGGTTTCTACCAGCCAAGAAACTCGATTGGTATTTTATAAAAGTTAGATCCCAATAATCTTCGAGTGGTATGTGAAATGACTCATAGTGTTATTGTATGTTTTATGGCAAAACAAGTTTCAAACACAAGGATCTTTTAAGAGCAATTTGACTTCAAAATGCCAATCAAATTATTTGTATTTAAAATTTAGGCTAAATCAATATTTTATTATTACAACTAATAATCAGGCAATTAAAAATTTTCTTAAATCTAAAAAACGTGAAAAAATTTTAAGAAAGTTTAGGTAATATAATTTTATTTGTCCATATAGTTTTGATATTGACTACATTAAAAGAAGTCACAAATTTTTTTTTCATATTATTTAAGCAAAAATTTGATGATGGATAGGGGAAAATTTTCTCAGTCAGAAGGATAGATCTTAAAAGAATATTCTATAAAAATAAAGAAATACATCAATACCATAAACCTAAAAACTTCTTTAAATACCAAGTGTTAATCTTATACTGAGACCATCTCAATAATTTTATGCTCTTTTAGGTTTCCTATATTCACCGAGTCTTATTCAAGAAATATAGACTCATTTTTTTCTCAAAATCTTTGAGAAACATAGCAAAACTCACAATCTTTCAAGAAAGTTTTGCATCACGCAGAAAAATTGGTTATTTCTTCCCAAGCTCCTGAAACTAAACCAGGCTCAGATTTTTATAATCCTACTTCATCATTTTATCTCTACGAATATATTAATGGAATAAGGAAAAGCCATATTGAATAAAGGGATGGAGAGAAAAAACTAACAATTCATACTTAAATTTAAAAAAATCAAAAAATTTCACAATGAAAGAATTTATTTGAAAAATATCATAAAAAATGATTATGATTTTATAGTTTTTGATCATATTGAATCCGTCACAGATTTAATTTTTTAGATGAAAAGGAAAATCTTATATTTGGAAAATCAAAAGAATTTTCTTTTTGAAAAAGTTAAAAAGTTTTTTTTTAATATACTCAATTTATGAGACAATTCAAAGAAACTCTGTGGAAGGTTTAAATAAAGCATTTCACAAATTATTATTTTTAATTATGATATTCTCAAACTACGTATTTTTTTCTTAATTATGACCCATGGGGTATTTCAGAAATTGAATAGAATATTTATTGAAAAAATTACTTTTCAAAACCAAGACTAAGAAATATTAAGAGATTTTTCACGCTTTTCTTTTTAAAACATGATATATTTTGTTATAAAAATGATAGATTTGGGAAACATTATACTTTTAATATTTTCAGTACTATAGTGAAAGAGTTAAAGAAAGATTTTTTTTTTTACTTATCAAATTTGAAGTTTTAGACACATGAAATGTTTAATGTTTTAAATCAATTTATTTTTGGTGATTATATAAATAAAATTTTTTAGATTTCAGCTAGCAAGTATGCAAAAAAGTACATATCTCAAAATCATAAAGAAAGAAGAGAGGAGAATTATAGACAAGAATTCAAAATTAAAAAAATTATTTTATAAGATTTATTACTATCATTTTAAAATAGAATATCACTGATTTTGGGATTTATTATTATTGTTTTAGAACTGACTTTGATTAAAATTAGTAATACTTAGTAATAATAGGTTTTATAGAATTTTTTTTTTTAATTTTAGATCTTTATTTATAATTCTGCCTGAGAAAAATTTGTGTATTAGTTTAACATCTAATTATCATTTAACATGTGTAGTTTTTACAAAGTTTAGATAAATAAGAATATAAAAAATGATGATGAGTCATGACAAAAGTACAAATGTTAAGTTAGTGTATCGTACCTGGGTGCGCGAGGTTCCTATATCTACACCTTCGTTGTCCTCTTCTCTGGGTTTTCTTCCGAAATCTGTTTGGGTGGGCTGAGTGGGATGGTGAATGAGAGCAGCGACGGCTCTGGTGAAGGAGGATCATCGGAGGATGAGAATCGAACCTTGTAAATTCCCTTATAAAGACGAGAATTTGCTCTTGAATCGCGAGGAGACGCCAAGGTCAATGCCATGGAAAACTGGAAGAGATTTACATGGCAAAGGAGTTGGCTTGAATTATGAAGAGGATTTGGACATCTCTGGTTTCATGATAGAAAATGTTGAAGGTCTTGGACCAAACATAAAAAGTTTAGTATGGAGGAGAAAATAAGGATGAGAATGCCTTTCCATGGTGTCGGTTGACGTTAGTATATGAACAGAGTATGACTATACATTAACTGTTTACTCTTTTTTTTTTGAATTTTTTTTTATAAAACTCACAGGTTATTTTTAAAATTTCTTTACAAGAGGACCTAGTTGTTAACAAAAGACAGTAAATTATAATTTTCTGATATGTAAATTAGGTCAAATATAAGTCCCAATAATGGAAGTTTATCCTTAGTTCATTTGGGTGAGGTATATTTCATGTTGAAGTTTAATTTAGTTGAAGAATTTTACTTTGTTCTGGTAAACTTTGAGTTATTTTAAATGATTACTTGTTTTTCCATCAATGGATAATAGATTTTAAACCTAATTTGATAATTGAATCATTTGGTTTAGGTCAATTATATTAATATTTGATTTGATTTATTTTTATATATTTAAAAAGATAATAAAATTTTATATAAAAATATTTTTTTTTTTATAATTTTTATAAGTAATTTTGAAAAAAAAAAAGATCAATCAAAACTAATACTAAATCAAATTAAATCCAACTTAAACATCAATTTAAAAAAAGCAACTTAATATAAAATTAGGCTAAACATTGTACTAGGCCAAAATTCATCCAAATTTAACCTATAAACATCCATTGTACTTTTTGCTTCAAATCTTAAAAGGTTGTAATTACCTTAAACTTGTTCTTTTGTAATTTTTTATTTATATTTACTTTTTTTTCTATTTTTTTTGTGGCTTGAGTTTGCCCCTCTTTTTACCCCAAAAAAAAGAAGAAGTCATTTCATTGTAGGTTACTTATATCACTATTTTGAGAATACTATTTTTATTGTTTTATTATAAAATCATGCATTACGTAAAAATTTAAGTTAATTTAACTTTAACCTGAATTCAAAGTATTTATTTTAAAATTAATAAATTCATTACAAATTAGATTTTTGATTATTTCCAAATTACTTGATAGAAATTAAAATACAACATATTTATTAAATAATTATGTGTGGGTGCGTGTATTATATAGATGCACGCGCACACTTTCGGGAACGCTGGGCAGCTGCAAAACCCTACTGCGATAGAAGGTATCCTCTTGTTAGGGTTTTCTGAGGTCGCAGGAAAGGCAAGCAGAGAGCCAAAAAAGAGGCATCACCACCACCAAAAATGCCAAAGTCCAAACGGAATAAAACAGGTTCTGCTTCTGCTATTGCTTCTCCTTAGTTTTTCTATTCTGGTTCTCCCGTTTGGTTGGTGAGAAAATTGGGAATTTTGTTAATTGATCTTTATCAAATACGCAAATGAAATAGTTGAGGAATCCAGCTTCTGTTTGGTTTCAGTGAAAAAATTGGAATCTTTTGTTCATTGAGATGATAGAATGAGTGAAATTAAATTAGAAGCCTACACCTAAGTTAGGACATCTTTTTTTCTTTTTTCTTTTTTTTTTGTGGGGGGAGGGGGGGGGGGGGGGGGGGGGGGGGGGGGGGGGCCGGGAAGATTTATATTAAAAAAACTGTTTTTTTTTGGGTGAACCCAAAGGGTTGTATCTGAATATAAGGTTGAAACAGCAAAAGCATTTGAAGTTTGCTAACTTATTTTACCTTTGGCTGCAAAGAGTGCGGGTTAGGAGGCACCTTGTTACCTGAAGTCTTAAGTTTAATCACAAATATATCTCAATAGTGACAACTTTTGTCTGAAAATTTGGTGCTGAGCTAACAAATCAACAATCTACTATGTCTCAATTAAGACGAGTATGATTACGCAAGTTCTATGAGTTTTATACGAGCAGCTTTGGGAATCTAAAATGGAGTGTAGAGGTGTATATTCTGATTTATGGTGTTCTAATAAATTTATTTGTTGGTTGATAAAATGCAGTTACACTGTCAAAGACAAAGAAAAAGGGGAGGGAACATAAAGAAGCAATAGTGAATGCAATAAAAGAGGCTGCTGAAAAATACAGTTCAGTGTATGTGTTCTCTTTTGAAAACATGAGAAATAAAAAATTCAAGGAGTTGAGGGAGCAACTGAAATCTACCAGCAGGTAATTTTAATATCTTCATATTCTTTTCATTTGAAGAAATATGTTTGTTGGAAAAGGCCAAAAATGTTGATGCTTATTCTTCTTTTGATTGCTGGCAAACTAAGATAAACCTTGGATTAGTTACTTATTGATTGAGAGACTTCATCATTTTCTCAGAAAATTGAGTTAAAAGTCATTCCCTACTTCTTAATTTAAAATTTAAAAACAAGAGGCTCATATTGGTGTTTTCGGTAAAAATTATTAGTCTTGTGAGAGTTGCCTTTTCTACTTTTGTGAGCAGTTCTAGACTGCTAGTCTATAGCGTCTGTTCTTCTAGGGAATTTTGAGGCACCCAATGAGTAGACCTTCACAAACTTAGGGATGGGTATGTTCTTACGAAGTTTCTGGGCTCATCATACAAAGATGAATGTATGATTAGTAATTTTTGTCTATTGCAATTTGTTGTCACACTTTCAGGTTTTTCTTGGGCTCAAACAAAGTCATGCAGGTCTCTCTAGGTCATTCTGCTGCTGAGGAGATTAGACCTGGTCTTCATAAGGTTTCTAAGGTAGCCATTTTTTTTTATATGCCAATTTCTGGCGTGGTAGTCTAATTTCAGTGAATTTATGTTGATATGATCTTTCTTGGTTTATATTTACTTTAGCTTCTTCGTGGAGATGTTGGACTGCTATTTACAAATTTGCCAAAGGAAGAAGTTGAGAGGTAAACTTTCTCCCTCGTTAATGTCATGAAATTAGGAAAGAGACCATTTTGCCAAAAGAGAGACAAAAGGGCAAGGCCATGGGGCTGAGTCATGACTAGTGTTATTTTCTAGTATCAATGCGTGTGCGTGTACGTGTGCATGTGCGTGTGCGTGTGCGTGAGTGAGAGAGAGAGATCTCATCTGATTTATAGGTGATATTAATTCTTGCCGGGAATAGCTGAAAAATGAGCATACATTCACATTACTCGACTCTAAAAGGTGCCAATTGCATTTTGCAGGTTATTTAATGAATTTGAGGAATATGACTTTGCGAGAACAGGAAGCACTGCAACTGAAAAGGTTATCTCTCATGCAATAGGCTTCATTTTAAAGCTGTATTAGCTGGCGTGGGGAAGTGGCTGTAGATACTCATATCAGTTTTGTTGGTTCAATGAGAAAAGATAGTTTATCTGTTGCATTCGTCAGTTAATTTGTGTCATAAGTTGCATACTTTGATTCTGATGAATAACACTTCATTAGCGGATCCAGGGGACAAGATTATATTAGTTACATCCTAGTGCAATTTTTTTATGATGCTCCGAAAGAAATGAAGTGTGCTTTTTTTGTTCTTTTGCATGTCCTTGGGTACAAGGTTGTGTAACAAGTACATCATACGTGTAATGTTTATAAAATGATACGCAATCATTAAAATGTTTCAGGTGGAGCTCAAAGAAGGTCCTTTGGAGCAGTTCACACATGAGATGGAGCCATTTCTACGGAAGCAAGGCATGCCTATCCGGTTAAATAAAGGTGCATATTTGTGTTATTTTTTTCAAATATGATTTAAATGCGCATGTAAATGAAGTGTTATCAATAAGTTATAAATTGCAGGAGTGGTGGAACTTGTCTCAGATTTTGTTGTTTGTGAGGAGGGAAAGGCTTTGTCGCCTGAGGCATCTCGCATACTGGTTAGTTCCATTGTTTTATTACCTAACACTCAACAATTTGACTGTTCAGGGATATTACTATTATAGTTTATCCATCCTAGGAGCAGATAGCTTCTTTGATCATGAATTTCGGCTAACTATAATGTCACCATTTTTTTCCCTGTAATTTCCTCTGCTTTCCTATCTCTCTGGGAAATGAGGAATGTCAACAATGGATTTTATTTTTGGTTAGTGGAATTTTGGCGTAGATTAAGTTCATGCATGTGGTTTCGTTTTCTCTTGATGAATAACTTGGATTGCAAGTGTATATGTTGCCTCCTACCCACATCACCCCAATCTCCAGTCAATTGCAACTACAAAAGTATTATTGGTTTTCATGTTAATAATATAAGGCATTGTGATTTTGATTCTTTTGTGTTTTCTGCACGCTAATATGTGATTGATTTTCTCTGCAGCGTTTACTAGGGATTAAGATGGCTACATTTCGACTTCATCTGATATGCAGATGGAGTCCTGACGATTTTGAGCTTTACATACAAGGGCCAGATGATTCAGACGTTGAGACCCCTTAGAATTTCAATTTCATTCACAATTTGAAGCTGGCGAACATGACATGTGTTTCTTGATTAAATGGCATCCAAACTTATGTGGTCTTACTTCTGGTGTCCTGGGTTTTTGGCGTGTGCTTTGAGCAAGATATGGACTAGTACAATGGTCGACGGAAATCATGTTAAACCATTATCTGTGACCTATTTGTATTCTAGGCCTAATTTCTAGAATTAGTCCGTTTTCGCAGCCCCCATATATGTAATCTTTGATATGATATCACAGTCGTGAGTAGCTAGATATGATTTATTTTGTTCCCATTTGGTTTGCACTCTGAATTGTGGATCTTCTTCTGAAGTATTTTTCTTCCAAGACACCCCAGTTTTACATGTTCAATTACAGTCGGATTGTAATAGCGGATGATAAAAACCAGTTCTGTCAATTTCTTGTCACTCTTAAGCATAAAAGCGGTCCCACAGTATCCTTTTTTTGTTTTTTAAAAGGTAATGTTAGATATGTAAAGAAAAAAGAAATAAAAAATGAATAAAATAGATAAGAAATTATTATTATACCATACTTTAGAAGAGTAATAGAAAAAAACGGATGCAATGATTGTAAAAATATAATAAATATTTTAATTAATAATGTAATATTTTTTTATATTATATGCTATGATGATACCGAACATTTTCTTAGATGGTTCACGGAACCGGATCCTCTGCGAATAGTAGACGTACGCAGCTGATGTGCAGCGACAAAACGATACGGTCTGGGAATTTTACTTGCCAAAGCTTAGAGCGATTCTGGAAACCCCCCCCCCCCCCCCCCCCAAAAAAAAAAGCAAAAATGCTTTTCCAAAATGCAACCATCTTCCTCTTTCTTTGTAGTTGTTCCACGAGCACGGGAAAAGAGCGTTTTTTAGACTAGTTTCGACAGACGCAGGGTAGAGTATGTTTAAAGCACAAAATCAACCATTGTTTCTTTCCTAACAAAAGAATCTATAAAAACAGAACTAGCGACAGGGAATACAATGCAATAGCTTAAAGATATTAAAGAAAAGCAAAATAACACAAAAATCATCCTATCTAACCCCTTTTCTCAAATGACAATACGTCAGTTCATTATTCTATGTAAACCAGAAACAAAGAATACTCTCAAGCAGACATTATGAAGAAGTGGTACTGGATCATACAATTGTAATTGAAATTTTAGGTATTGATATGCATTGTTTCACAAGCCGAGCACCTAGGATATGACCACTATAATGATATATAACATAGTAGAAGTATCAAGTTCAGCAATAATGAGACGCTAGAGAAGTGGAACCTCATCAACAAAACACCCAGACAGAGCAGAGGAGTTCACTATGCCTAAGCTTATAGACACCATAGAAGCTTATCATAATTGCGACTATTTACATGACGAGAACAATATAGAAAAATATAGTAGTGCCATGAATTTATGAACAATGAGGATCAAAATCGTGTTAGATGCTTCTCAGGAAATCGAATATCGCCATAGCTACGCAGTTTCATTGATACAATCTGAATGTATGGGTCTAGGGTGGTTCTGCAAGAACTTTCAACAAGAAAGAGAGCTATATTTAGAAATAGTGAAAAAGATGGTGCAAGTGTGAGTGTCATGGAGTTTGTGGTATTGGCGATTATGGCTGGAGAATTGGAGAGTGTTGGACAAAAGGGTTGAAGCACCGAAGACGAATGAAGCAAAGGTAGAGGTTGACTCAGTACATCTTAGGGGGTTAACACGATGGCTAAGATCGCAAACTATGGACGGCCAAGATCATTTCAGACTTGGCAGCAACGTGGGGGGCTGAGGACCTTTAGATCAAACAGATAGTCACAATTGGCTGAAAGCAAAATACGATGTCGTATCCTCGCTGCGCATGAGGTAAGCATCCTTTGCGATTCGCAGAGGATCTAGTTCCCATGGTTCACCAGTATCTATAGCCTACTCTACCAGTTTTTGATGGTCAAGTCTATGAAAAATAACTATATTCACATTAAGTGTATGTTTGGATAGACGTTTAAAGAAAGCAAACCACGTTTTGTAAGGAATAAACCATGATTTGCAAGAAGCAAAGATGGATAGCTTTTATACAAACATGATTTTGCGTCAAAAATCCAAACATACACTAAAAATATGACCCAATGAAATTAATTGGTGTGTGTTTATTTATTCTTCATTAGCTTGCTCTGATACGTGTTGTAGTAATCTCCATCTCGATGTACCTTAAAAAAGAATACAAGGATAAACAAAGGTGGTCTTTCCAATTTTATGGTCGAACAATGTCATTTTCATATCTTTAATTTATAAGAGAAACAACATACAATCTTGTTAACTAAGTTTAAATATGAAGGTAAATTACACACACACTTCTAATTTGAAAATATAAATTTATCTTCTTGAAATCAAAATACCTTTAAAAATAATATTTGATTTCTTATATTAAAAATGTAACTTATTGAACCATATTTTTAAAATTTTTATTGCAATATTATTTGTTGTTTGCTGACAACCATAAATTTAATTTGTTTTAAACTTTATTAAATTTATAGCAATACTTATATTAATATATATATGGTACAAATATTATTCTTGAAATTAAATTATTTTTTATAGATAAGTTAAATTTAAATTTTATTTTATGAATATGTTCTTTTTTTAATAATTTATTTTTTAAAATTTAAAACATTGACTATTATATATATAATATACTTTTTATATTATATAAGTAATGCATATAAGAATATTTTGGTTAAAATAAGTGTAATTATAACTTAATTTTTTATTGCAAAAGATATATGTAACACATTTTTTTGTTTCAAGGAAAATGAGTGTATATTTTCACCCAAAAAAAAGTTGTGTAATTTGAACATTTTTTATAAGAGAAAAAAGTAATTTACCCTAATTACAACTATACTTTAAAACATAATACTTTATCGTCCTAAACTATAAAAGTAAAAAATAAAAATGTTAAATATTAATTAACATTAATATTTAAACAAGTCACAATTGTTAAATTTTATTTTATGTTTGTTATCTTAATTTTTTTCCCTATACAATTTCTAACCCACATTTCTCATAATTCTCAATTTTTAAGACATTGCTTTTAATTGTTATATAAGCTCGGAGGCTTATATAAGTTAGGAGGTTCATATTTCAAACCACCTTGCACCGAGGAGTTGAGGTGTTTTAAGGTTTCATTTGATTTTGAACTAAAACCAAATTAAATGGAAGTAATCAATTTTGCCAAATAAATGATCTATTTGATTTTGGAATAGTTGCTTTGGCTTAGTTTTGATTTATTTTGATTCAATTTAGTTTATATTCACATTTTTTCTTAAGTGATATAACTTTTTTTTTGGGCTTTTTAAGTATTTGTATGATAATAAAAACTTGAATGTGACTTGAGTTAAATATTTATCATCATCAATTTATTTATTTTTTCTTTAAAGAACTCCAAAACTTACAAGTCATTTATTCCTCTAATAATCTATTGTCTATACAATTAACCAGCTATTTATAAATATCTAATTAAATTTTAAACCAAAAGTCATACAACTAATTTTGATTAGTTAGTCATTGTATAATCCTTCATTATACTTTAAATATAGGTGGTAACCAAATTTCTTGACTATAATAGGGGAGAAAAAAATAAAAGAAAAAAAAGTTGCATATTAGCTCATTTTGATTTGGTATCATAACCAAACTGATTTAATTAATTTCTACATACAAAAAATTGATTTGAACTTACTTTTTTTCTTCTCCCTTTTGGGTCTAGTTTACTTTTGGTTGATTTGATTTGATTTGATTTTAAATATCCTTACTTAGGAGGTTTATATGTAATTTTCTCTTTATATTAAATCAATGATTAAAGAGGCATAGTGTAAGGTAGTGTGAAATATGAAATGTGTCCGTTAGGAAATGAACATTAGATCTTGAAAAAGTTAAATGAAAGTACCAACTCACTCTTGAGAGAATTGCAATGGGTTAGTAGTGTAAAAGAGCTGCCTGAGAAAATATTTATCTGATGATGAACCTGTTTCCACAAAACACTGTTCATGTCTTGAAGAAAACATGAATAAGGATTACACATTCACATCGTCCTAAAATCTGGCCCTTGTTTTATGATAATGCTGTTTGTTTAGCCTTTTCATCCTCCAAGAGCTTTAGCTCCTTACGCCAGTCTTCCAGTTTTGACAACTTGTCTAACTGCTCTGGCTGCATATTCTGCCGTGAGGTCTTCTGCTGTAGCGCTTCTGTTAGTCGAATCTGCATCCAGATATTGTTTTCGGTGAAGAAGAATAGTAGTAAGGATATTAGACTACCAGTTTGAACAGTAGTAGCAACTAGCTCCATGGTGCCTGGTTGACATCTAGGCAAGATTACCAGTTTAAGGGGATTCAAACCTTTGCATATGGGGGATGCAAAGTCCCAACCCGAATCCCTTCAACTATTTGGGCCAACCCAAGTTGGCTGCATCCAACAATTTCAAGGCCGCATTATGAACACATGAAGGATAAATATTTGAACCCTGAATATAAATAGTGTTTTTTCTTCTGATTTATTACCATGATAGAAGGAAAAAAAAGGTAGTACCAAAGTTATCCAACACAATAATGCTGATTATCGTAATCATGGTAAATCATTAGTATTGGGTTAAGATGCTAATCTTATACATATAAAAAATCTCTCAGTTCTGTCACTCTTCATAAACACTGTTCACATCTTTTTTTTTTCGGAGGGCTTTTGACTCATTTTTTTAAATTTGACTGATTTGCACAAATCTCCATCATTTGCACGGGCCCCACTCTATTGGTGTATAATTTGTTGAAAGGAATAGAAGCTTACCACAATACCATTCTTAGTATTTTGCTTCCTGTGTACAATATCTAATTTTCTATAGCTATTCTATTCTCTTTCCTCCTCTAAACCTCATTGAAATGTTTGCAATTTAATACCCGTCCTCATATATATGCCACAACCTCGGTTACGCTTTGGAAATTGGATATTATGCTCAACTTGTTTGACCAGACATATAACAGTAAGAGAGAAGTATTAATTATTATGCAAGAAAGGCTCTTATGAGAAGAACAACATAGATTGCATTAGTCTAATATCTCAACCAAAGACCCAACTGCTTCTAAGTAGTAAAGCATTAATTGAGATAAATGAATTCTTCAATAAGGTTAGAAGTTTTTTATGTAAGTGTTAACAGCTAAAAGGGCACATAATCTATTTAATCTGTTGAAAGCGACAGGAAATTTAGACTTCTAAATGATTTATCAGCAAAAAATTCTGAAGAATTTTCACACCCACTTTCGCTTTAGTATCTCCCAAATCAGTAGTTACTACTCTGCCTCCAGCAATCATGCACTTCCAGCAAATGTTATTTCAGCTAGTAACTATTAAAATCTGAGTATGAATCTTTCGTCAATAGGGTAATCAAAGTATTTTTTTTCTTCCCTTGTACTTTGAAAACATATGGTCCTCTTTCTCTCAGCTATATAACCACATTCTAACTACACCTTGTCTTTGAACTGTTCTAAACTCTGATGACACACCCATGATTCACCAAGCACACCAAAAAGCTTACTTCAATAGGAAGAAGCTGCTGGGTAGTGTAAAAATAAATGTCTGCGAAATTGAAAAGAGTCAATCTAACCCAGGGCATAATTTTGTCATCCACTACGTTGCTGCCTTAAATGAAATCCTTGAGTTAGGGCTGGACATGGGCAGGGCAGGGCCGGGCCGAACATCTAGTTGGTCTGATGCCTTGCCGATTAAGATATTGGACTTGTTTTTATGCCCATGGCCCAGCCCAAACAAGCCCGATTCTAGGACGGTTTAGGGCGGCCCGAGCTTTTTCTTTTTTAATGAATTAATACTTGTAATATAAAAATATCTTTTTACAGACTCAAATATATATTTCAAAATAATAAACCTTTAGAACTTTTATATTTTATCAGTAATAAAAAAAGAGTCTAGTATTATCAAACAAAATATAAGCTATACTAACATCATTAACCTTAAGTAAATATGTGTATTTTCATTATTTAACAAAAGAAATACCAGTAAGTATACACATTAATGATGAAAACAATTAAGAAGTAGGGAAGGTTTGCGTAAGTAATAAAAACTGAAATATGTAGAGAAAATTAAATGAAATAAAAATTATATATATATATATAAAAGATGGCAAAATGTTAATAATTTAAAAAAAATGTAACTATTAGGGCAGGTTGGACAGAATATGCTTCGCCCGTGACCCAACCCGACTTAATATGGTTTTATTTAAAGTTTTGCCCATTTGTATTTTTGGCCCGGCCCAACCCGATTAAACCGGGCTAGGGCGGGCCCCTAGGGCGTATCGGGCCAATGAACACCCCTACCTTGAGTTCATTTGTTTATTTTGGCATCAATAGATTTAAGAAAAAATAAACGAAGGAACTAGAAGGCACAATGCCTAAGGAAAAGAAAAAGCAGTTATTAAAAATAGCTTAATGCATGACATAGATGAAGAACAGCAGATTATAAAGAGAGCCAAACGTTATCTTAAAAAACTAGCAAAAAGTCAACAGTAGAGGCATGGACATACAGCTTTTGAATAAGCTGGTCATCCAGATTTTCATAAGTAATCCATAATTATAGATGACACCAGATAGAAGGAAATTTCAGACATTCTCAAACTACATGCCAAAGTACCAAAATTGAGAAACAAATGCAATAATTCGGAGCTAATAGTTTTGTCTATACTGATCAGAACAAGTGATCCTAGATTAGCATTTTAGATAATATAGACAAGGTGGGAAACTGTTTAATTTCTGAGTCTGACCCACATGCAGTATGTAAGATTCAAACATCAACAGAGGCCTCAGCTAAATCACTCATTTAGGGTTTATTGCATCAGATTTTAGCTCCATTATTTTTCAAAAAGTTGTTTGGTACACAGGAAAAGAGGAAGAGCAATGCATATACTTGGGACATAAATATTGTCGATTGCTCAGTGTCTTTTGAAAAACTAAAAGTAATTACTGGTCCTTAATGAAAGGAAGTTCAAGTAACCTGACAATTGTGTTATGGTTATATCAGAATTCATGGTTGGTCTATTTGAAGCTTCACTAGATGCATATTGGAAAAAAGGTGTTGCGTGGCCAAAAAGAAAAGAAAAAATTAGGAAAAGGATGTAATAGGTGGCAAAGAGGGGGAATATGTAGTAAGTAAAGAATATAGTTAGTTAGAAAAGTGAGAAGCATGAAAAGTCTGTAAGTAGGCTTGTGGGTTTTGTGGTTCACGAGAGGGAGTCTCCTACAGGTACTTATAGGAGTTATTTCTTCATTTTATGGGTTGTTCAATACTTTTTTGAATAACAATTCCTTTGCTATTTCTCTCTTATTTGTTCCATCTGATGCACCTTGCACCAGAAAGTCAATGGGCTTAGTCCTCCATTAGAGGAAGGTGAAAAGCATAGTTACTGTACCTTCTTTTTTAGTGCACGAATTCTTTTGTCAATATCTTGGCCTGGGTCTACTGAGCCTGAGCCTTCCACAGAGTCTGACAGAGGAGTGACAATAGACGGATTTCCAGAAACATCTAACTCATTCATCTGAGAGGATAAAGACTTGATAGATTCTGATGAATTATCTGAATTATTGTCTGGTGTCATTTCTTGCTTTCTACCATCCTCAATCAGCGTAGAATCACATTTGTTTCCCTTTTCAAGAGCAGCCTGCAAGAAGAAAATGAAATAAAATATGGTAAACATAAATTAAATCTAAATTTGAACTCTGGAAACTATTCGTCTATTCTCATAACAATTGCTTAACTTCATCTTTTGATGGTCGTGCTTTTGGTAATTTATGGCCATTACACTACATATATCTGGAGGCCATCTAGCTTTCTGATATGAACTTAATGAACTAATGGCATCTCCATTGTGTAAGCAACAATATATGTATGCGTTATGCAAGTAAAACATATAGGCAAGGCAGCTGAACAATTCAACTAGGTAACTAAGTGACTAAGTAGCGCAGGTGAGTGATACATGAAGACAAGTAAATTTATTTTTGATTTCCTCCTTTCCATAAGATTATCAGATACTATATCTTTTCACTCCTAACAGGGAAACTCAAGTATCCAAATGGCAGTGTGTTAGCTCTCAGCATCAGAAGTAAGCCAAGAGAGATCATCAATTGTTACAGCTTCCAACATGTTTTGTTAAGGCAGAAGAGCAGGCACTATTCAGCAATGTCATTTCTTCATATTACCATGTCCTATGGCCCTAATGGATGTATCGGAAGGGGTTACAGTTCAACAAATTTATTTGTTAAAGGGCACTAAATGAAGAATAGGAAGGGGTGAGGGCGTGGGTCGCTAACACAAGTAATAACTAGAATATTTAATATTATCATTATTTCCTTCTTTCACCACATATACTTCCTATTTGAAACATAATTCAAATTAATTCAAGGTTCAACATTCTAAGTTGACAGCATTGTCTTCACCTTTCAAATATTTTAGTTTGACATACGATGAAAGCACCTATAATCTTGGAGGAGAGGTAAAATAACATACCTGAAGCCGCTTCTCCTTTTTTCTTTCATTCCTTTTAACTGACTTGGTCTTAGGTTTTGCCTCTAATGCAGGATCATAACCTGGAGGTCCAATCTCTGAGGTCATCTCCTTTCTCAACTGCATCAGCCCAAGTTGGGAAACAAAAAGAAAAGAAAAGAAAGAAGTAGATATCATCAAGAAAACTACCAATCTAGCCGTTGAACATTTGTAAAATCTGTTAACCTTATTGAATGGTTTATATCAGCTTAGAGGAGTTCTCTTTGTATTTGAGCATGCATAATGTCTAAAACCCAATACGTACTATGAATCATTATATCATACTCTCCACAAGACTCAGATAAAGTTTCTTAAATATTTGCTATTAGCTTCTTCAATGAAATTATGAGATGGAATCATCTATAATATAATTGACTTTTTTAAAAAAATTCCTACACACATTATTGGTAAATCTGATTGCAACACCTAAAAACTGTGCCTAAGATCTTTCCCACTCTTTTCTTTCTCTTAAGAATCAGAACCGCCCTTCTTTCCCCATCCCCAACAAAATAAGGCCACCACATTGTTCTCTCTTCTCATCTACTTGATTCAATTTTCAAGAAACCAAGTGAAGCGATGTTAACAACACTGTCAAGTAAGCATATTAGCAGCAACTACTAATTGCCCCAGTTGGTACTGCTGAACTATACACTCCATTGGCTTATCTTTGGTCTTTCTGAACCTTAAAAACCCAAACAAAAAGCTTAAAAAGTTCGAAAAGGGCAAAAAATTTTAACCCGTTTGAAAATTCGTTAATTTTCTGGGCGACCAAGCAAAAGGGGTGAACATAGGAATAACAAAGATAAAAACTTCTACAGATAAACAACTATTTATAGCAAGGATTAGGATATAGAAAGAAAGTGGTACCAGGGTGCCTTTGGATTGGTATTTGGCAACTTCTTCTTGAGGGACATAGCCAGCCCTGATACGAATAGGCTTTCGGAGGGTTCCATCAGGTCGACGGGTTGGCGCGAGAATCCTCTCTCCTTCTTTTAGGGTTTTGCTTAGATCTGCTAGCTGCTTCAGTCGATCTTCACCTCCATGACCGGTCTCCATGAATGGATCAGCTTCATTGAATTCCAACAATGGGCTCACGAAATTCCATGAAATCCTGAAATTGTTTTACCTGGTTATATTTTTTTAATTATTATTATCGTTATTGTTATTTTAATCATGGTTAATTATTATTTTGTCAGGACTTGTGAGTGTGCATTGTACTAACCCGAAGGCACTTGAACAACCCGACCCGGAGACCGAGCAGTCTGATTTTTTTTTTTATTTCTTTTCATTTTTTTTTAAATTTTACAAAAGAGGCACAAATTTTTTCCAAGTAATTTTTATACACAACATTATCTTTACTTCTTCGTTGTATGACCTCATCCTAAAATTGACCTTTAATACAAGTAATTAAATCACATATTCTTTTTTTTTTATAATATATTGGAGAGATTGAACTTTTGATACTACTCATATTCTTATCCTATCTCACTTGAGCTAGTCCCAAGTGACTATTCTATTACAAATTCTGAACTCTAATTATCCTAATTATAATTCCATGATGCTTGAATTTTATGCATAAAAATAACATGGCAATGACGGATAATTAGTATAAAAAAATGTGAATTTAACCTTAAATTTTAAAAAATAAAAATTCTAGCAACTTTATCTCAAAGCATTAATATAAGAATTAAATACGTGAAAAGGACATATCTGGTACCATGAAGAAAGAAGGAAAAGAAAATAATTATCATACGATATTTTTATTATCATTATTTAATATCTGTTTATTTTTATTTTTTAAGGGCATAAATGTTATTTATATTTTCATTTTTTTCTCATTTTATTCCATTCCTTTTATTTACATTTCATTAATACGTATGTTAGGTAAAGTGTTGGGACCATGAAGGGAAGCCCTCGTAATGAGACTAATCAATTTAAATTGATTCAGTGTAAAGAGAATAATAATGTTAAGTAGGGTGTTAATCCTCATGATATAAGAGTTTGATCTTGAGCCCGTAGGGTAAATGTATCTCTCACTCCTGTTATAAAATCAATGATCATTTAAATACAAGTTATGCTTCAATACAAATTTGCCAATAATTTTTACATGCAACAAAAACTGAGAAGAGTACAATAGCAATTTATCCATCCATGATAATACCATTGCACAAATCTTACTCCTGTTTTTTTCTTGTTTTTGTGATGGGAAAAAGAAAAGAATATGACTTGGATAAATTATTTTAGTTTTAAGACAGAGCACACCATAGTTAGTAAATAGGTATTAATAAAATATCAAAAAGTGTCTTTCAAGATAAAAAAAAATGACATAAAAAGTGAGAATGTATATAAAATCTACTTCATCTCTTTTCACCTGCTTCCTCTTTCTCTTTATCTCTTTCAATTTAAGAGACATTTATCATTTATTTACTTGAGAAGATCTAAATCCTAAAATATCACCAAGAACCCCAAGACCCTCCGTGTTGATGTAACTCAGTCTAATTAATTTAGTCAAAGGGAGAAGACGTAGCATAACAGATTTATTATCACCATTTGGAATGCATGTGCATTAATTACAAACATTATGTTACAATGAATGCTCTAAAAAAGAAGAATATGAGAGCTGTTCCATTTCTAATCCGATAGAAAAAACAATTATACTACACCTTTTGGCTAGCGTGGCACAAATGTGAGACTTAACCTAGTTGACAAAACAGTGAAGTTGTTGAGATGTTATTCCCTTTTATCTTCCTCTAGTTCGTCTTCTTGATCAAAGGATTCATCATTTCCAACATTCTTCTCTTGCTTGACTAAGCTTAGTTCAGCTTCTTGCTTTGCCTTGGTTAGAGATTGAGCTTCTTCGTCATCTGATTCATCTCCCACTTCCTCAGAATATGCATACCTATCCATAGTTGGGCAGAGATAAATCAGCACGAAAGTATATAGATGAGACTCTTCCCTAGACCACTTGAATTAGATATTCCAACATGAATAGACATGCCACACGTTATCCTTTTCAGTCTTACTACTACAATATGCCACATTTGGGCAAAAAATAGCCAAATGCCATCTTTTCAAGTAAATTTGAAGCCTCGTTAATTATTTCAAGATGACAGGGTAAGTCACAGAACTGATAGATTAGCAGGAGAAAATAGCATATGACCCTTGCTTGGGATGGCAGCAAAGGGAATTCAACTTCGCCGTTTTGGCCCTCTTATATGGTAGGATCCTCCATGTTCATTCCCGCATATGCATTTCTTCATCCCCTATCTCATCCCGGTTTGACATTTCAGAGTCCATTAAGCCACAAATAAGACACATAGTAGGCGTTTTTATTTATGATAAGAACTGACATATATAGCATGTATTTGAACTTAGCTGAGATATCTAGCATGTATAACACATTACTCTATGGGGTAACTCTAATTTGATTTTACACTTTTACCCATTGATCCCTATTGAAACATTAATATCATACAACATAACAAGAAAATAGAAGATGTCAAATATAAGATTCAAGTAGGGTGAATCAAATGGAGGAGTGATTTCAATGTTATTTGTATAGAAGAGTATCACTCAAATTTAATGATAAATTTTATTACACAGCTATAAGATCTGCAATGTTATATAAAATTGAGTGTTGGGCAATAAAAAACTAAAAAAATAATAAGTTTAATGTTTTAGAGATAAGAATGTTGCGTTGGATGATTGAACACATAAAACAAGATAGAATTAGAAATGAATGTATTAGAAAGAAAGTGGAAGTCGTGCTTATTGTAAAAAAAATTATAAAATCACGTCTTAAATGGTTTAAACGAAACTATAGGCAACCATTAAGAAAGATTTGGATTTAAATAATTTGTCTAAAAACATAATTTACAACAAAACTTTATAATATCATTTGATCTATGTAGTCGATCCCATCTAATAGGAAAAAGCTTATTGATGTTGTCTATGCTTGTACAAAGTTCAACTTGTGGCCAAACGACAGATCCAATATAGTCTGGACTCTGGACCTAAACCGTTAATAAGCCTTGTCCATCTAATTCCAAAGAATAGCTTGGCAATCTTTTAAAAGTAGAATTTTCAATGGATCCCATGAAGAGTTTTCTCCTAGCACAAGGCAACCTTATAAGCCTAGCAGAAGAGGAGTAAATGTTAAAATTCTGTAGCCAACTTACTTTTGAAAATACATTTCAAAAATCATTTTTATACAGAATATTTTCAATGATAAACGTGGGAAGGAGAGATTATGTTAGCTACTTAGAGTTGGAAAAGAGAATGCACCTTTGAGAGCTTTGAGATGGGGCCCAGAGATAGCATATAACAAAGAGCAATGCAAACGCTAGAATGTCCCAGAAAGCAGTGATGATCCAAGCGCTCTGCCAGCGCTCATTGAAAGGATCTGTGGCTTTGAAGTATAGCTGTAGAAATGAATGTAGCAAATAGTAATGGCAATTCAAAAAACAAGTCAAATGATGAGTGCTTATGCCAGTAAACTCCATACAAAAAGAATATTTCACAAGTTATTGCTAAATAAAGAGATAACTTTATGTAACAAAAATGGAAAACACATCAATAAATGGAAGCCAAAGACAATTGAAACCAGATATAATATGCTCCAAGAATGTTCCTTTCAAATGCATTCTAAGAGCAAAGAATACCAAACTGCAGGAGATACAAATGATAGTACACTCATCTTGATGGAGATACAGTTATTAAAACTTATTTTAGGCGTAGGAAAATATTAAAATAATTTGTTATGATAATCTTGTTTTAGGCTTATCATTAGGTTTGTTTTATTTTGATTTAAATATTAGTTATTTATTTAGTTATCCTTAAGATTAGGATTTGTTATTAGTAGTTATCTCCTGAGCTCTATATATAACCCTTGGGAATTAGGATTATGCACCTTAACATTGATTGAATAATAGAGTATCTTCAGATTTCTCCCTCTATTCTTCACTCTCCCTCCTTTATTCCCCTTAGTTACTACCGGTCCTACATCACATCCCTAGTGAGTTAATATAGCCTTGATATGTTATCATTCACCCAAAGCCCCACATCATTTAGTCAACCTTTTGAACTGCTAGATTCTCAATAGCCACCAATAATCTTCTGTTACCTTGATGGAACCCAGACAAACACTCTAGCAAATATGACAGAAATACTAGACTGGTGAAATTAAATAACACAACAGAGGCAAAACAACAGAAGGGCAAAGATGCCTCTACACAAAAAACATGAAAATATGCATAAAAGGAAAAACAGTGCTAGGCCTTCAAGATGCTAGCTATCTCCCAAATCCACTCCATAATTTTTCCCATGACTCTCTGTTCTCTCCTCCTTCACTATTTATTGAGCATTCCCTAATGAATTTCTTCTAGAAACACTCACTAATAGCCAACACATGTCCTTCAACCACCCCGAGTCCCAACCATTCTCATGCCTCGCACAGCATATCTTTACCTTACCCCCATTGCTTATATTTTCTAGCATATAATAGGGGCCCATCATACCTTCAGTCAAAGAAAGAAAATCTGTCATGTTCAAAGTTTGCTGTTTGAGTCTGGTTTTGTCAGATTCTTGCACCCTTTGATCAATTTTACTTCTAATGCATGTGCTCTTGTTGTGGTTTCCTCTAATAGGTTGAGGAGGTTATTAGTGTAGTTTCTGAATTATTAGTGATCCTTTGACATTGATCATTACTGCTATATATATATATATACACTAACCAATAAAAAATAAAGTGATAGATGGTCAAATGTCGTTTTGTAAGCTACGATTTCATAATCAGTGTTAGTACCAAATGCTAGCAATTGTATGAGACAATAAAGGGCCCACATGTAAACTCTTAAGTAAGTATGCAGAATCTTTGGATTCCTGGGAACGATCACATTTGGTTCAGGAATTAAACAAAACATTACTACTCCCAGAAAACCCCTATTTTCATTCCAATAAAGGATGAGTATTTTTTACGATGTTAAAAGACTATTTGCACCTTACGCATTTGACAACACTGATAAGGGTATCTAACCAGAGAACTATATATCAGGTGAATCGTAAGACAGTTAAAGGTGCTATATGGAGCCTCGCCAGACAAATGACAACACTCCCATCAGATGTATAGCAACTGCATATTCACCCAACAAATAGGGCCAATTAGCTGTACAATTATTAAGAGACTGACCTAATCAAGCAAACAGGAGAATAAAACCAGAGATTGTGCTTTATCATAATTGTTTAAAAGAATTTTACTTCATCCACAGGAATGTGAAGGTCAGAGAAGGAAAATAATGTAAATTTGGAAAGGGCTAGTAAATTCATATCCAAGTCAGGATCTGTAATGTTTTCTTCTCGTTAGCAACAATGTAATATTTAAACAAAAAAGCATGAATGTCAATTATTAATTACGAGACGTCAATGTTGTCTTCTGCAAGATTAAAATATGCCGATCATAACTCTTACCTCATATCCTATCCAAACGACTGAGGAGATCACTGTTACTGTTAATGCATTTGAGAACTTTCTATATATATCCAACTTAACAGAACTCCTTTTTGCCTAAAAAATGGTACCAAAAAAATTTAGAAAGTCAAACTTAGAGGTAAAATGCTGCAAAATAATAGGAATAGGAGGGGGGGGGGGTACCTGTAACTGTTCCAGAGTTCTTGAAAGAGAAGTAAAAATCCACAATATCAAAAATGCATCCAGGAAAGCAACAGGAAGGACTAGAAGGAGCCTTGCCTTCCCTGATACATCATTGATGGTCCCCACATATTCAGCAATATTCAGCAACTCAGATGCTAGAAAGTAAGTTATTCCAAGTAAAATAACCTTTGAGGTAAGGCCACCAAGAGTGGGTCGCACAACACCATAACCCATTGAAACAATGAGAATAAGAAGTCGTGATATAGTTTTTCTTATAGCCCCAATGGTGACAACCCATGTTGTGACTACAACAGGTCGCATTCCAGAATTATTGAAATTGATATACTCAAAATACCAAAGAATCATCTCAAACAACCCAAGAGCAATGACAGCTGTGATACAGTGCTGAAGCTGCAGTATATCCTTCCAAAACCTTGTGTACTGAAGAAACCAAACAATGCTAAGGCATACATAAGCAAGTGTCATAAATACATAAAACTTCTTTAAAGGGGCCATCCTACCAGGTGAGAACCCATCAGGGTTTTTCCAGATTGTCTTCCCACTCATTACCATTTCCTTGAGCTTGGGGTCGCATGCTACAAAAAACAGATTATACATTCCAGTCTTCGTGATTGAAACTTCAGTATAATCTAGACTTGTAGTTAAGTATTTTCCATTGAAATGTACATTTAAAATGACAGGCCAATTAATGTCTGTTGCAGAAGGTCTCCGGAGAACTTCCCCTTGCTTACAGCCTTCCATCTTAGCTAAATCAGGGGTGCAACAAATTGCCCGTTGTCCACCATAAGCAGAACCACCAATATTATTACGATCAGCTGCCTCAAAAATTATAATCTGTACCAAGCCAGTACTACGCTTCATGTGTTTGGCGGCAGCTTTACTTCTCCTAAAGGTGATATTCTCAAATCTATTTCCCAAAAAAAAAAAAAGGTCAGTATTTCCCCTTATGTTTTGACACAAAATTCAAAGAGGAAAAAGTAAAAATTAATCCTTTTGCAACGTTTTTCAAGAATACTACATGTATATATGTATTTTTCATGCATCAATATCAGTTTTCTCAACATGCATATCTTTCTGAGGTCTTAAAAAAATCACAGTCCCTTGCTTCATAATGATTCCAATGACATTTTGAGCCAAGTTAAGAGGAACTCACCAAAAAGTTAACCTAACTAGCGCAGTAGCACCTCACATCTTTGTAAATTGTAACAGACTTGAAAGAGGAAGAAAAAGGAGGAGTATGACTATTGTCTTAATCCTCTATTCGGCTCTACCCCCAACAATGTGTGTAGTTTCTTCCATAGCAGTGTGAAGAAAATATGTTGCCAAAATAAGTTTAAATGTTAGTACTCCTGTTTTTTTTCTACTTTTAAATCATTAACTACCTCAATCGAGCCATTGTAATGGTTTCTCTATTATTCTGTGACTAGTTATGCCCAAGTGCAGGAAACGATTTCATTTAGTTCATTTTGAAATTGTAGGCTTGTAGCCTTCAAAATTAAGCAAAGAGCAAAAATTTTAAATATTGGAACAAACCCAACAGCTCCACCCATGTATCAACGTTAGATACAACGAATCCACTTAAATCAGGATAAGAAAGTTACAGGAAAAAAAAAAAAGCATAACACCCTGTTTTCCACTCCCTTTCCCTCATCATACCAATTACGCCAAAGCCAAAGTCAGCAAATTGTGCCACTAAGCAGACACTCTTTCACCTCAATACTACCCTACAATCCTCAATCCAACCCCTCTCAAAGATTATAATAAAGCTATTCATGAATCCTTTACTTTAACAGCTTAAGATTTTGAGTTGAAACCATCTATGACATACTATCAGAGCTTTTATGACAAAGTATTCAAAGTTTAATCCTTGGCAACCACACTTAGCAGCTTAAGGTTTTGAGGAGTTAAGACGGTATTTTTTTGACAAATCCAGATCACAGGCAGAGAGTAGGAAGAAATAAGGATTTAGAGATTACCGGATGTAAGAATGGCCATCGTTGATCGATGGCGTTTCCGTCGGAGGAGCGGCATTCAGAGAAGCTACGATACCTTCACTGCCACCGGGGAGAAGGTAAGCATTACCTACTTCTTTGAAGGGTTCCTTATCGTAGATATGAATTGAAGCATTGACGGTGACAACGAGGAGGGAAGCTACGAAGATGAATAAGAGGCTACGCAGAAGAGATCTTCCTTTTTCAAATGCTAAATCCATGCCGAGAAACGCAGGAGAGAGAGAGAGTGGGTGAGATTGGATCAGCGAAAATGGAGGGAGGAAAGAGAAAGAGTAGCGCTAGAGTGAAAGTGAAGGAATTTCGGCATCGTTGCCCTGTCGCTCTCCAAGGGAGGTATTGTGGCTTTACGCGCAAATGAGGCACGTGACATGGAGCATATTTTTTATTTTTTGAAAAATAAATATTTAAAAATTTAATTTTATAAAATTGATATTAAAAATATTTAAAAATTAAATTTTTTCTTAAAGACTGGTTAGTAATAATTTTAAGAGTCACTTAAGAGAGATTTTAATTTTTAAAATTTTTTAATGTCAATTTTATAAATTTTGTTTTTTTAAATGTTATTCTCTTTTTTTTTAAGAGAGGAAAATTATTTTTATGTTCTATTATTTTAATTAGTAAAAAATAAATTATAAATTGTCATCATTAAATATGTATCTTAATCTTTTAAATATGCATAATTCATATCAACCCATTTAAATCATTTAATATAAATAACATCATATATTATTATACAAGGGAGTTGATTTCACAGTGCTAATATAGGATAAAATTGATTATCTTAACAAAATTTAATAAAAAATTGATAAAATTTTGATTATAAGAACTAAATTAAGAAGTTTTACAATTATATTGATTTAATTATAAATTTAAAACTGTATAGTTAAATTGAAATTAAATGAACTATAAGAACTAATAAAATAATTTTTAAAAAATTATAAAATTTAATAAATTTAATAGAGGAATAGTTTTTAGATAACTTAACCATCATTCAATAATTTGTAACAATTTCTAAATTTTTAGTATTTACGTATTAAGATCTTATTATAAATATTGCACTAAAAAAATTATTAGAACTTGTTTAATTAGATGATATAAAAGAAAAAAATATGAAAAGTTGATAAATAGGATAAAAATAATTTTTATAAAAGAAAAAAAAATATGAACAGGTAATAAATAGGATAAAAATAATTTTTATACTCTTATTTTAAAAAAATAAGTATTATTAAATAATAATTATAAAAATATAATATATATTATATACAATCTAAAAGAATATTTTCCTGCCATTGCAACAGACAACGCAGGGTTAAGATTGTCTCTTTGTATTATGTGCTATTATTGATGTTCAATGCACTCTAATCTTAAGCATGGATGCTATTGTCATTTATTGGTTCACTGGGAATAAGAGTATTCATTGACCTATTAAACTTTAGGGACTTACTTTAATCCAATCTAATCAAGGCGAGCGGAGTTGGATTGAATAAAAAATATAAATAGGCAGAACTTAAAACATAATTATATCGGATTGGGTTGGAGTACGGGTAAAAATATATTATGTCCAGCCCGTCTTAATAATTATTTTTTTAATTATTAATATCTTGTCATTTTATATATATTTATTTATTTTTATTTTATCTTATTTTCTTTATATGTTATAACTTTCATTACTTACTTAAAACTCTTCTTACTTCTTAATTATTTTTATCATTGATGTACATACTTATTGATATTTCTTTTGTTAAATAATAAAAATATACATGTTTATTTAAGATTAATTATCTTAGTATAACTTATATTTTGTTTGATAATATCAAGTTATTTTTTTATTATTGATAATAACATGAAAATTCTAAAAACCCATTGTTTAAAAATATATGTCTATGAGTTTGTAAAAATATATATTTTTTATTACAAGTATCAGTTCATAAAAAAAAATAATTTAAGTAATCCTAACCTGTCTTAACCCAATATAAAATCAAATTTATACAGGTCAGATCGAGTAGAACTGGACCATGAGTATAAAAATAAACCCAATATCTTAATTAGATCAAGTATTGAATATTTTAAATTTTCAACTGGACCTTGCCCATAAACAGCCTTGATTGGCAATGTCAAGGTTCTATGCAAAAACTATACATAGCGTTTGCTTTTCACAAATTGAATACTTGAATTATACATTCAGCGTGTGTGCTTTGAACAAATTTTTAAGTTTTTTATACTATTTTTTGGTAATCGAGTTCTTATTTTTTTCTATCATTTTAAACAAGTTCCACACGTAAATCCTTTACCTCTTGTTTGGTTTGAGGGGAGGGATCTCCTCTTGTTTGGTATGCATTTTTAGAGGGGATGGGAGAGAAAATTTCATTAAACTTTCCCTCCCCTCCCCTCCAATTTGAGAGGATTGGGAGAAAAAGTTACACAAATTAAATTTTTAGACTAAAATACCCTTAGTTAGTTTAATTAGTTTCATTTGTTTACAAAATTTTTTTAGTTAGTTATAATTTATAGATAATTTCTGACATTTGTTTAATTTGGTAGTAAAAATATTAATTTTTTAAAAATAAAAAAAATAATTGTATTATCATTACTTTTAAAATATATAAAGATAAAATAATCTATATATTATTATTTTCCCTTTCTTCCCCTTCTGAACCAAACAATGTATCCTTAAAATCCGTTCCCTTCCCTCCATTAAAATCCTCCCCTTCCTTTCCCTCCCCTCCATTAAAATCCTCCCCTTCCACTTCTTTTGTTGAACCAAACAAAGCCTTAAGCCTCGTTTGATAAACGGGAGAGAGCATTCATGGAATGGGAATAGGAAATGGAATAGGAATGGAAATAAATCTTGTACCCCATAGGTATGTTTGGTATGATAGAAAAAAAATATAAATATTTTTATTTTTTTATATTTGAAATGGGATGAAAGAGATATTGAAAGACCAAAATATTCTTTAATTATTTTTATTATTAATAATTATAAAATAATAATATTTTAATTTTAAAAAATTAATTTTAATTATCTCTACCACTAGAAATTCAAACACACAAGAGTAAGATGGTCCAAAAATTTACTTTCCCTCAAGGTAGACTACTTTCCATAAAAAATATGAAGGTTTGTATTCTCCCATCTTTGAAGGTTTGGACTTTTCTAAGAAAAAAGCTACCCTGTATATCAAACATGTTTTCCCTACTCTCTCATTCTCTTTCCCATTCTAAGAATGCTCTTTCCTATCTATCAAATGAGGCCTTAATTTTTTTGTTGGGCCATAATATAAGTCCCCTAGATTATTTGTCATAATATTATCACACTCATGTTGAATTGGCTAATTAATATATTGTTTATATGTCATTTAAGTTATAATTAATGTAAAATTATTTTGTTCCAATATATTTTTAATTTGATCCTTAAAATTTTGCATCTTTTTAATTTGATTTATATTCTTTTACCTAATTTTCAATCTCTTTCATACGTCATTATGGTTTTCATATAAGCATTGTTAATTAACAATAAGCATTTTGCTAGCCAAGTTAACAATTTTTTTATGGTGTTATTAGGGACTCACAGTGAGGATTATAGGCCATGATTCTTTGAAAATGCATGTCATTGCATTGCCACGTTTAAATACCCTTTGTCTTGCTGGCATGAACTTGTTGGCTTCATGAAATATGGTATAAAGGGGACTTAAATATAACACTATCAAAAAATTATTAATCTAGCTAATGGAGTATCTAGCTGTGCTTATATATGTGGAAATGATTACGTGTCCAAATTTAAAAATTTTGTAAAATTATAAGAAATAAATTTAAAATAGATGAATGTGGAGGACCACATTAAAATTGTATAATTCCGTATTAGTTATGATTTGTGACACACGAGTGATCTATTGACTAATCCAACATAAGTTTAATGATATTATTGCATAAGCTAGTTAAAATTTGGGATTTGTTTGGAAATGACTGGAAAATGTAAAGATTTGTTTGCAAAAATATAAGTTTTAAAGACAAAACTAAAATTTTAGTCAAAATATATATAAAGCTGTTAAAATAAATTATATTGATCAACCTGTTTAGTCTATTATTTTGATGGATTAGATTTAAATTTCGTTAATTCATATAATTTTAGAATTATGTTGGCCCATCCTGTTTAACTCACAGGTCAAGTAGGCCAAGCCATATAACTTGATCTTTTTTTCCCTTTTTATTAATCTTAATAATTTTAAGAATTTGAATACTTGCAATTTTTACTATAAGAATTGATCATTTAAGACAAAATTCAAATGTTTATTACTTATTTTCCCTGGTTTTAATTGTTGGATAAGATTTGAACTAGTTAAATAGTTATTTATGTTTGATTGTTGAAGTTTAAAAGAATTGTTTAAATGTTTAAATTTTGGATTTAATTATTTAAGATAATTATTCAAATGTTGGAGGATAACTACTATTATAATGAATGTTATTTGCTTTTTTAAAAATATTTTTTTTTCAATTTTCTAGTGGCTTGTTTAACCAATTTAATAAGTTGGGTTAAAGTTTTTAGTTTATTTAAAATATATGGGTTAACAACTCATGGGTTGGTCTACTTTGACAATTCTTATAAAGACTAAATGTATAATTTAAACTTTTATTTATAAAGATTATTAACCGTACAATCTCAAGTCATTTTTTATATAATTAGACTTAGGCAAAGTTTGATAGAAGTTTGTAGTCTAATTCTTTAATAAATACATGACAAATATTAAAAAAAAACATTTTAAACACTCAATGAGGCAGAGTTAAATTGTAAAATATATATATATATATATATAATTATCATATTTTAATTGAAGAGCTTATTTATAAAACTTAAAAATTATACCTAAATTGTGTTTATTTTTTCATCTAAAAGATAAGAGTAGGAATCAAATCTTGCATGACATACATCAAATTTTAATGTAGTATATCAAGTGAACTATTACCTTAACAGTGACCTCAAGTGATTCACTATCTATATCTGCTTTTTTTTTTTTTTTGAATTCGAAACACTAGGGAGTGGGAGTTACATACCAACCCATAGTTTTTCAAAAGAGAGTAATTAAGGACTACAATCAAAGACAAAATCTACAACGGGATATTCATTCAAAAAGGATTTCCAAACTATGAATTCATATACGTTTTCACATTTAATTTATCTCTTATTTTTAAGAATTGATATATGATAATTAGTTTATGAATTTGCATGTTGTGTTTAAAACTTGAGTTTTATAATTCTATATTATTCAAATTCTTCAAATGATATCAAAGCCATCCTATTATCAATTCTTTAGCATTAAAAAAAAATTAGACTGAGTTCTTTTGATAAATGGCTTATGGTGATGGGTATCGATCATCATGCTTGCAAAATATGATTAGTATCGGATTTGAGAGATGCATGCTTGACTCTTTTATGATGAAGCCACTCAATGCTCCATACAATCAGACGTTAAAACTGGAAAGGCGACTCACCGTCATTCCAATCATATTTTCTTACCAATCATATATTTATAAGATTAAATATGCAGATTATATGAAAGGGGAACAATACATGCGCCACCATAAAATTTTTCTCGCAAAACATCTTAGCAAACTGTCGCTGTAAGTTATTTCTTTGCCGTTCTATGGTTGTATTTGTATGCAGTTTTCATTCATTGAAAAAAAAAAACAAAGAATGCTTAAATTAAGATGACATCATCATGATGTCATAGTCCATAAACAGGTGCATCCAAACTAACAAAAATTAAAACTAAAGGGAGATTCAAATTAGGATTATGTCATGATGCCCCAAAAAAAACACCTAAGAAAGGCTGGCAACGCTGGAGACATACATGACACATGATATGTATCTTATATTAAAATAATATAATGAATCTAAGTAATGGTAGCGTCTGACTTAAGTGTGGCTCTTTGGTGTATGTATATTTTATATATGGATATATTTATCCTAAAGTATAATTATATCTATTATAATGTATGTTATAATATATCTTTAAAATGAAGTTTGGTATTATTATTATTATTTCAGCAATTAAATTCAAATAATTATATAGAATAAATTTTTAAATTTCTCAAAGTTTTATCTATTTTTTTGAGTGGATTAATTGACACAAGTTGTTACTAAAGCGACTTCTCGTGTGAAGATTTGTTTATAAAAAATAATAAATGTTATGTGTATATGTAATATTGCATGAGTGTCTTAGTTGGCCTAAAGAAAAGCTGATATTTAGCCTAATTATATATGTATCTGCGATGATAAATATGCGACAATATAAAGTTCTATATGCGAATAATAATTTGATTTAAAGATAATTTTATTATTTAGCTGTAATTATTGTTAATATTTGATCATTACAACAAAGTTGTCATTTATGACTAATATTATTGTCTAAAGATTAAATAGCAATGTTGTACTAATATCTTGTTATGGCTTTTGATTGTATAAATTTATTGTTGCAAGTTAATATTTGCAGTGAGTATGATTATCAAGTTATATTTTTTTGTAGTTACTGTTACACCTAAAATGTGACTGTGTAGCACTAAAAAAAATTTTAAATTTTGATTTTCAAAAATAAAAATCGAAGTTAAAGTAATAGAGTCACTATCAAAATTTTAATTTTTTAAATGAAAAAAATTTGTAAAAATATTTTTATAAAAAAATAATTTACAAACTAGATAATGGATTCGAAAATCCATTATGAGTGAAAAAAATATTAAGTATCCTATAATACCTATTTCTAAAAATGATTATTTTAAATCAATTGTGTAAAATTAATATAGCCATAATATAATTTTGATTCCTTTAAAAATCACACGCAAAAGAAAAGAAATAAAATAAAAAAAGGTATAAAAGGAAAAAAATAATTATTTGTAAGGGTGAATTTAACCTAAAATAAAAACGTATCCACATTATTTGAGACATCATTTAAACTTCTACAAACAAAACAACTTTAAAGTTGATTTATATATTTTGATTTGCAAAAACTAAAATAATCTTATTTTTTTTTACCATTTTCTTGTTTTCTTAATGATTTTTATGACTTTTTTTTTATTTTTTAGTTCTCTTTTTTAATATTTTATTTTTTTTAATTTCATTAGATTTAAATTTTTTTATTTTTTATGATTAATTTTTGATCTTTTTTCTTTTCTAAATTTTTTTATTTTTGTTTTTTATGATTGATTTTTCATTTTTTCTCTTTTTTAATGAATTTTTTTTGTTTTAATTTCATTAGATTTGGATTTTTTCATTTTTTTATGATTGATTTTTTATTTTATTTCTTTTTTAGATTTTTTTGTTTTGATTTTTTATGATTGATTTCTGATTTTTTTAATGATTTTTTTGTTTTAATTTTATTAGATTTTGATTTTTGATTTTTTATGATTGATTTTTGATTTTTGATTTTTTATATTTCTGTTTTGCTTTTTTTTTTTTACTTTTTTTAAGATTTAGATTTTTTTTATTTTTTTTACTTGTGTGATTTTTTATTTTTTGATTCTTTGATTATTAATTTCTTAATTTTTTATTTTTAATTAATTCTCTATGATTTTTTTGATTGATTTATTTTTTATGATTAATTTTGCTACATGTATATATATATATATATATATGTATTTTGCTACTTTTTTTTTAAGTCTTTATTTTTTATTTTTCATTTTTTAAAATCTTTTTTATATACTTTTTTTGGGTTGATTTTCTTAATTGATTGATTGATTTTTTTTAATAATTTCCTTTTTTAATTTTGATTATTTGTTTATTTCTTTTAATTTTCCCCTTTTAATTTTTTGATTTGATTTTTTTTGAAAATGACATTTTAAGTAAAGAGGATTTTTCTTTCTTTCTTTTTCTTTTTCTTTTTTTTCTTTTTCTTTTTCCTTTTGATAATTTTTATAATTTTTTGATTATTTAATTTTTGGATGATTGATCTTTTGATTTTTCTAATTTTTGTTTTTGATTTTACTTTTTTTTAAAAGAAAACTTCAAAGAAATACTTTTATGAAACAGAAACTCATTTTTTTCCTTTTTCTTTAATTAAGAATCTAAGTTTGGAACCTTTTTTAATTCTTATTTATTTAATTTATTATTATTATTATTATTTTAAAAAAACTATTTTTGGTTGAGTTTTTTTTAAAGGAAATTCCTCTGACTTTCTAGGAAATATGTACATTTTTTTCTCTCTCTTTTTTTAACTTGCTTTTTTTCCCCCTTGAAATTCTTTTGAAAACAAAATCAATTGTATATGGGCCATCAGAATCCAAAATATATATAAGGGGTGATTTCAAAACTCAATGGATACCAAAGAGATTTAGAGCCTATTTGATTTCTTATTTTGAAAATAATTTTTTGTTTTTAAGAAAAAAATAAAAAAATTTATTTGATAATATGTTTTCAAAAAGTATTTTGTAAAACATAAAAATAGAATTGTGCTTTCAAAAAAAAATCAAAATATCTTTTAGATGTTTTGTTAACTTTTATTATGTAGAATTAGGGAAAAGTCAAAGAACAATAATTTTTCAGAATAATGATTTAAACATATTTTTTTATTTTTTTGTTTTCAAAATTTATTTTAAAAAATACCTGTTCTAAAAACATTAAAATCAAAATAAAAACTTATTGTCTCACATGATTTCAAGAAGAATAATTTCTACACGTATCCCACACGGCAACTCTAAAAATGAACAACCAAAACACAAAATAAGAATATTTATAGACAAATAATGATTAGTAACTGCGTGCGCATTGTGTACAGCCAACAAATATTTACAAAGGTGAGTGGAATGGAAATTTACAAGAAGTCACTTGCTTTTTGTATTTCTCCATTTCTTAATGCTCTCCCAAATCTAACCATCGCTGCCTCATGTTTTATTTCAAAGTTTTTGTGCTTACCATGCCAAATTCTCTCATTATGTCCGATAAAGCTTTCTCTTTAATCTTTTCTTGAGTCCTTGCTCTTTTGAGTAGTCTCCTTAATTCTCACACTTTTCTCAAGTGCAGCTCAGATGCAAAAAATCAGAAAACCAAAAGAAGAATAGCAGCTATAAAATATGACATAAATGTTTCAAGTGAGGTTCTACCATGTCCAAATTCACAAAAAAGAATTACTGGAACAATGAACATGGTATACCTGACCCAACTGGTATCATGAATCAATGAAATGCCAAGCATTGCATAGGCAAAACTTAATCCATTTTCAAATGCAAAACAATAGCAGATTAATATTTACCTATTCATGTTTCATTTTTAGTAACAGAAATGGCATCACGGGGGCGCAGACTATACAAAAAATAAAAACACGCAAGCTGGAACACCATATGATCGACATCATTTCTCCCACATGAAGACCTAATAAAACATAGAGTATTTTCCTATCTCTTGATTAAGAAACGCATGACTAAAGCAAAGGAAATAAACCCATTATGACCCAAAGTTGGACAAATGAGCAGAGTCAAGCTTATTTGCAGACAATTTTCATCTCGATTCAAACATGAAAAACAGATAGCTACTAAATGTAACAATTATATAAATAAATAAACAGGCAAAATTCTACATGAAATTTTATTTAAGACTAAACAGGACTTTTAGACCAGATTGGGGAACCGCCACTGCACAACTATCTCAAATGTTCATGATTCCATATAGGTTCTTATATACTCTCCAAACCATGCAGCAAATGACTTCAATTACATAGTAGAATAAGCTACCATTAATACAGGGCCAAATCAAAGCATACACGAGCTAGAACATTTCAAAATCAAACCCATTCTTCAACAAGAGCAAACTCCTAATATGTTTTCAAAATCTTTTTATATAATAACAATATGTCCAGAAGAACCAAAATCCAAGGGAAGACAAGCACAAAACATTACCTTTAAGAAGCCGAGAAGTGGTGAATCTTTCTCCACAATTTCCTTCCTCTTTGTTTTTTAGTTCTCTCTTCCCCAATTCCTCTCCTCTGAGCTTCCTTGCCGCTTCCTCCTGCTTCCTCTTCTCTAATTTCTGTTTTTCTCCTCCTTGGTTCTGGTTTTCTGTGTTCTGATTCCCTTGCTAGAGACAGTGAATGAAAGTGTCTTCGGTGGGTCTCTTCAACGCCATATTAGTTCTGTCGTTCTTTCTCACGCGATCAATCATCCTCACGCCAGGTTTCTTCTAAAACCTCTGCCTCCCTTTCTCCTAAAACCTCCCAGCTTCCTCTTGGTTTTTTCTCTCTTTCCCCTCTCTACTTCTTTACTGGTCTCGGCTTCTCTTTTCTCAAAACCACCCACTGAATCCTCCTCCTTTCTCTCTGTTCTCCTCCATCTCTCTTGTTTTCTCCTTACAGTTTTTTCTTTTCTCCTTTAGTCCCCAGTACCTTTCCCTTCTCCTCTGTTCTTCTCTCCCTCTTCCTGAATCTCTCGGCCTCTCTCCTTGTGCCTCTCTTGAATTTCCTCGGCCCAAAAAACCCCCTTTTGCACCTCACTTTCAGCCCCTTTTAAGTTGAATCAGAGACTGCAATTCACTCTCCCATTTGTGTGCATCTAGCTCTGCCCTTTGTACCAGAATATTGCCGTGCCTCTCTCTGCTCCACTGGTGCCTCCATTCCTCCCCCCTCTGCGTGGTTTGCTGCTGAGGGTTGAATAGGTAAAGGCTGTGGCTGTGGCTATGTAGGAGTGTCTCATGCGTGAAAGGGGCCGCAGGGTTTCGGCTTCTTTCTGCACGTTTTTGGTTTTTTTGCGAGTTCATGGGTAGTGGGGTTTTAAGCGTCTGTGTGTGTTGCTTTTATGTGGTTCCTGGGAGACCCAAGAGAAAGAGCCAGAGAAGGGGCACTAAGTATGTGGGTTTCAGTAAGGTCCAACAAATATGGGTCCGAATATGGGTTTCAGAATTTGGGCCCTTCCTCCTTGTTTATTTTGGAAGAATTCTCCTTGTTTTTATTTGACTTTGATTTTATATTTACTTTTTTTGAATTGCATTGGGCAATTTAGGTGTTGGGCTGTATGGGCTGGAGGGACCTGTTATGTGGGTCAAGGGCTTCCTCATTTTTTTTGTTGATTTTTTTTATATTTTCTTTCTTTTCAATATTTTTTTAAAATTTTGGGTTGATTTTTTATTTTGTTTTATTATGGTATTGGGCTTTTGCTATTTTGTGTTAAGGTAATGGGGCTAAAAGGTTTGAGCTGACAAAACAAGTAATTTGGATTTTTGTTTTTTGCTTTTTTTCAGTTACTTTTTTATTATTGGGTTACATTGAGTTTTTCCATTTTTGTGTATTTTTTCTCTTTTTCTTTCATCTTTTTATTTATTTATTCAATTTTGATTGTTTTCGATTTTTCTTTTGTGTTTCAAAATTTCCTTTTTCTCTCTTCTTTTCTTTTTATTTTATTAGGCTAAACCTTCTTTTCTTTTTTCTCTTTTCTTTTTTCATTTTTAGTTATTCTCTCGTCTTTTTTCTTTTCTCTTTTTTTCCCTTTATTTTTTTTATTGGGTTATCTAGGTTTGAGATAATAGGCTAAAAATTACTTAGGTTGTGTGGGTTTAGAAAGATTTGGGCTTGATAGATTAAGCTACATTGGGGTATTTCTTTTTTCTTTTTTCATTGTGAAAGGCCAACGTAATTCTTATGCTCTTTTTTTTTTAACTTACTTTTTGAACTCTTCTTTTATTTCTTTTCTTTCGATTGTCTTTTAAATTCTTTTTTTTTAAATATTTTTTTGTTAATTTGAGTTTATTATTATTTTTAAAGTTTGTCCGAACAAAATATGGTGTTCTAAGCTGTTGTTTCATCTATATTTGCCAATTTAAGTTCTATACCAATCTTGAATGGGACCAATTTCAAGTAATGGAAAGAAAATATACATATTGTGTTGGGCTACATAGATCTTGACCTTGCACTAAAGACTAAGCAACCCTCTTCCTCTTATAAATGGAGGTACTTTGAGAAGTGGGATCACTCCAACTGCGTGATTCTAATGATCATTAAGTGTGGCATTCCATAATCCTTTAGGGGTGCGGTGTTCGAAAGAATTATTGATGATAAGGATTTCCTTGTTGGAATTGAAAAACACTTTGGAAAAAGCGATAAGGCAAAAACAAACATACTTTTGCAACGCTTGATTTCCATGAAGTATAAAAGGCAAAGGAAATATCAAGGAATACATTATGGGAATGTCTCATATAGTTACAAAGTTTAAGGAACTCAAGCTTCAGTTATCTGAAGACTTATTGATGCATCTAGTTTTAATCTTTCTCCTCGTGTAATTTAGTCAGTTTAAAGTCAATTTCAACTGCCCAAAGAAGAAATAGACTCTTAATGAGCTCATTTCTTATTTTATGCAAGAAGAAGAAAGATTGAAGCATGATAGCATTCAAAGTGCTAATATGGCAACCACCTCTAAGGGCAAAGGCAAAAAGAGAAAGAGATATGAGGCTGTTAAGGGTTTAACTCAGAAGAAACCTATCCAAGATAAGGATAAGTGCTTTTTTTGTAAAAAAAAAAAAAAAAAGACATCAAAAGAAGAATTATACCAAGTATCATGCATGGCATGTTAAGAAAAGTATGTCCATTACTTTGGTTTGTTCCAAGATTAATTTAGCTTCAGTATTTAAAAACACTTGATGCTTAAATTCTAGTGTTACTACTCACATAAGTGTTTCTATACAGGATTGTTTAAGCTATCAAAAGCTAACTGATGTTGAAAAACACATTTATGTGGGAGATGGTGAGTGAGTAGATGCAGAAGCAATCGATCACTTTAGGTTGCTATTAGAAACTGACTATTATTTGGATTTAATAGATACTTTTATTGTACCATCTTTTGGATGAAATTTAGTTTTTATTTTTGTATTGGACAAATCAAGATATTCTTGTTTATTTGGAAACATTAAGTTTGTATTATCTATTAGTTCAAATATTGTTGGAACTGGTTCTCTAATATTTAGTGATAATTTGTATTCACTTGACACAATTGCATCTTATCAAGAAACCTTGCATGCTTCATCACGTATGACTAAGTAAAAAAATAATATAAAAAAATCAGGATCTTTGTGGCACAAGTGATTAAGTTACATTTTTAAATCAAGAATTGAACAGCTTATGTCTGATGGCATCTTAAGTGATATAGACTTTATTGACTTTGACATTTGTATTGACTGTATCAAAAGAAAACAAACCAAAGTTAAGCAAATAGATGCCTATAGAAATTCGGACATCTTAGAATTAATACATACAGATATTTGTGGACGAGTTCCTAAGCCTTCATGGAATGGTCAATAATAATTTGTATCATTCATAAATGATTACTCTAAATATAAGTATTCATATTTGATTCATGAAAAATAAGAGGCTTTGGACATGTTTGAAATATTTAAAGCTGAAGTTGAGAATCAACTCAATAAAAGGATTAAGACTGTTAGATTTAATCGTAGTAGTGAATACTACAATGGATATGACGATTTAGACGAACAACATCCAAGACCATTTGCTAGATTTCTAGAGGAATCTAGAATAACCTTTCAGTACATAATGCTAGGGTCAGCTAGAGGTGAAACCAAACTCTTTAAGATATGGTAAGAAGTATGATAAGTTAGTCTACTTTACCAGAGTCATTCTGGGGAGAAGCATTCAAAATAATAGCTTATATTTTGAATAGAGTACCAACTAAAGCAACTACTAAAACATTTTATGGGTTTTAATAGGTTAAAAGCCTAGTTTTGAGCACTTTCACATTTAGGGATATCTAACTGAAGCACACCTTTATAGGCTTCAACAAAAGAAGTTGAACTCCAAAACAGTTAGTAATTACTTTATTACTTACTCTGAACGTTTTAGGAGCTATAAGTCTTATGATCCTACACTAAAGACAATATTTGAGACAGAACTGCACGGTTCTTTAAGGATGTTGAGCTTACAAGGAGAAATAAGTTAGAGACATTATCTTTGAGGAAGAATTAGTTTCAATTCCTGAACTACTTCCTACTGTTGCTTTTGACAATATTCAGGTTTCTATACTTGTTATTATTCAAGAAGTGAATTTGGAACTTCAACAAGATAATGTTGATCTAACTCTCATTCAAGATGAGATCATTTTTCCTATGGAACAAATTCAACAACCTCAACAACTAATGCCATTGCATGGATTTACTAGAGAAAGGAGAAATGTAATTTCGAATGACTTCATTATGTTCCTTCAAGAACATGATAGAAATAATGGTATGATGGATGATGATCTAATCAGTGTCCATCAAGCCATGCAAGGCACCAATTCTCAAAAGTGGATTAAAGCAATGAATGAGGAGTATAAGTCCATGCAAGACAATAAAGTTTGGGAACTTGTCCCATTACCAAAAAGTGCGAAACCTATTAGTTGCAAATAGATATTTAAAATCAAGCGGGATGTAAATGGTAATGTGGAGAGATATAAAACTTGTCTTGTGACAAAGGGTTTTACTCAAAAGGAAAGGATTGATTATAAAAAGATTTTTTCTTTAATTTCCACGAAAGACTTTTTTAGGACAATCATAGCTTTAGTTGCACATTTTGACCTTAATCTTTATTAGATGGATGTTAAAACAATGTTTCCCAATGGTGACATTGATGAAACGATTTATATAGTGCCACTAGAAAAATTTGAGTCAGGAAACCTAAAAAAGATGGTTTGCAAATTGATGAAATCCATTTATAGACTTAAGTAAGCTTCTCGATAAGTGATACCACAAATTCCATCAAGTGATTATCTTATTTGCTTTTAAGATAAATGCTATTAATAATTTTGTGTATAAGTTTAGTAAAAGTAAGTTCATATTCCTGGTTTTATATGTAGATAACATATTGCTTGTCACTAATGATATGGGCATACTGAATAAAACCAAGAGATTTCTATCAAAAAATTTTGAAATGAAAAATCTTAGTGAAGCCTCCTTTGTATTAGGAATCCAAATGCATCGAGATCGTACTTAGGGTATTCTTAGATTATTACAAAGGAACTATATTGATAAAGTCCTTAAAAGGTTTGGCATGTAGGATTGCAAACCAAGTAATACCTTTGTTGCTAAAAGTGACAAGTTTAGCCTCAGGTAGTGTCCTAAGAATATCCTTGAAATTGAATAAATGCAAAAAATTCCCTATGCATTAGTAGTTGGGAGTCTAATGTATACTTAGGTTTATACATGTCTAGATATTGTGTATATTGTTAGTATACTAGGGAGATATTTAAGTAATAATAGAATAAATCATTAGAAAGAAACCAAATGGGTTATGTACTATTTGAAAATAATGAAGACTTACATGCTCACATATCACAGATTAGATCAGTTGGAGATCATAGAGTATTCTAATTTTGACTATACTGGATGCCAAGACAGTAGGATATTTATATTAGGCTACATTTTTTTATTGATTAGTGGAGCCATTTCTTGGAAGAGTATCAAACAAACACTTATAGCTTCTTTTACCATGGAAGCAGAATTTGTAACATGTTATGAAGCATCTAACCATTGAATATGGCTATAAAACTTTGTTGTTGGGTTGCACATTCTAAGAAACATAGCAAAAACTATGGGATTTATATTATGACAATAGGTTAGTGGTTTTATATTCTAATAATAATAGGAGTTCATCTAAGTCAAAGCACATAGACATCAAGTTTCTAGTTGTGAAAGAAAGAGTGCATAATGGACAAATATCCATTGAACATTTTGGGACAAACTCTATGATAGCGGATCCATTTATGAAAGGTGTACCACCCACGATTTTTCATGAGCATACTGTTAGTATGGGTGTTATTCTGTATGAAGATACCACAGTATAGTGAGAGTTTATATTTTGTGTTTAATATAAGATATTTGTACATTAAGATATTTCTGTGATTAGATATAAAGTTATTCACTATTCAGTTATTGTATTTCACTTTGTCACATTATGTTAAAGTAGTGATCTCACTAAAGTAAATCAGGATTAGTTGAAAAATAGACATGTGAAGATCATTGCATGTAATTTTTCATGCTACACATCCATAATTGATCTATGTCATTTGATTATATTAGTATATGTAACCATTATTGGGTTTAGTCATGATAAATATGATGGACTTATTTGATCTTATATTGATGCAATCAATAGACTAGATTTTTTATACCCTGTATATATAATGGCAAAATTTATGAGCTCATAAAGGATAAACACAGTTTTTGTAAGGTATACAAATGTGGCTCAGTGGGAGATTGTTGGAGTAAAATTCAACATGTGGAGCCACTCATGTAAATATTAAAAAAATGTGTAGCCATTATTTAATTAAGCTTAAATAAAGTGATCTAATTTAGAATTAAAGTTTGAAGGCCTAGGGGTATAATTGTCATGAAAATTTATGTGTAGAAACCAAAATGATATTTATAATTTGATGAGGAGTTAAATTGTAAATATTACAAATTTAAGTTTATAAATAAGGGTCGTGGTCTTTAGATTGAATATATATGGAAACATTCTCTAACACCTCTTCTTAAAGAACATTTGGTTATTTCCAACTGTTACAATTTGGAAGATCTAACCCATAAAATCTTGTAACACTTTCCAAACTATGGATTTAGATACGCTTCTGCATTCAGTTTATCTCTTAGTTCTAAGAATTGATATGGGACTACTGATTTATGAATTTGCATGCTGTGTTTAAAACTTGAATTTCATAATTCTATATTATTCAAATCCTTCAATAGAAACTTTTAGGGTTTGGTCTTGAAGGAAGCAACCAAAATGATGATAGGAGAATTTGTTTCTCTAATCTTTAGGCTCCATAGATGATTTTGTTTACCTTTTGTGCGTTTTCTATAGCATGCAAACTTTATCAATTCTTCTCTGTTGGAGACTTCGCTAGCTTATTTGAGTATTGAGATTGCTTATATGGTTTTTGTAGCCATGATAGCTAGTTACATCCTCGTTTATTTTCCTACATAGGTCAAACACACCATGTCCCTCGACTTTTACACCTTGAAAAAGAACTTTATTTCCTATGATTATAGATGTTCTAGTACATAATGATTACATCCTCCAGCGAGTCTTCTTCTAGTAAAGCCATGCAATTTCAAGAGTCTCTGGTTTTGACTATAATAAGGTTAAGAAGAGTGCCAATCCATGCTACAATAGATTGCAGAGAAATGCATTATATTTTAATGGCGTATTTTGATCCATGACATGATAGGAACAAGTGGTTGAAAATGCTTCTAGATGGTTTATTTGTGAAGTTTGAATTCTCTCTACTTTTTTTTTCTATTTTCCATCAATTTTAGAATGAGATAAATACAAATATATAGTAGGTTTTATTTTAATGTATAGAATTTAATCAAGCAATGGGTTTCACATATTTTGTTTATTTCTCTTTAAAATTAATAAAAAATAAAGAGATCCAAATCTTACATCCAGTGCATACATTTCAAAGATATTGAAACCACAATATTTATGGGTTTCTAATAGGAAGTGACCTGTGGCTTAATTAATAGCCTCATTGGGAGTTGTAGCTTCTAAAGTTTGAATTCTCTTTATATTTTTTATTTTCTATCAATTTTAAAATGAAATAAATACAAATATATAGTAAGTTTTATTTGAATGTGTAGAATTTAATTGAACAATGGATTCCACACACGCTATTTAATTTTCTCTAAAATTAATAAAAAATGAAGAGATCCAAATCTTACATCCGAGAGCATACATTACAAAGATATTGGAACCACAAGAAATAAGGGTTTCTAATAGGAAGTGACCAGTGGCTTAGTTAATAGCCTCATTGGGAGTTGTAGCTTCTAAATTCTTTCCCATTTGATAGAAGCATGAGTGATTGACCATTTATGTGGTTCATAATCATTCTATATATAGCCCTCTTTAATGAAGCAATTAATCTTATGAGTTACTAAGGTAAGGTCCCATTGGATCTTATTGTTCACCATTGCCTATAAATTGGGATTCTTGACATTTTAAGTCTATACTTTAGAGGCCTACCCCTATAATAAGTGTTCAAAAGGACATGGCTGTGTAGGGATTCCTTGTTCTGGAATAATCTCCACACTTGTTTTCCCCATAAGGGCTTCGTTTATACTATAGATGGATTTAATTCCAACTCCTACCATCCCCTTAGGCATGCAAATCTTTACCCATCAAATCATGCGAGGTTTAGAATGGTTTTGGATTTGGTAACTTCTCTAGCACAACTCTGCCATTACGCATCACACCTGTGGGCCTCATTTTTTGAGATTTTGAAATTAGGACAAGATGATAAATGAGTGATGATCGCAGATTTTCATAAATATATATATTTTACTTATAATATAATTAATTATTAAATATATATATGGAATAATATTTTATTAAATAATTACTTAAAATATTAACTTATTTAGTAATTAATAATTCTTAAAAGAATTAACTTGATTTTTGTATAATTAATGAATATGATTATAGTAATAAATTTATTAAAATAGATAAAATATTGTTTTATTTTTAATAATATTTAATAATTACTTATGTTATAAGTAAAGAACATAATTAACTATGTTATCACTCATAATCTACTTGTTTGGAATAATACATAACTTTCCATCCTTGAAACTTTGTCTTGGTGAAAGATTCTCTCAAAGGGTTTCATGTCTCGTTTTCGTCCATCAACATGTTCTCCCAAATCTTTATCAATATTTTCTACAATTTTGCATTTGAATATTTTTTTTCCATCATCTTTTTGAATCTTTGTGAGGTGTTTTGGCTAAGTTTGATTTCAAATTTCGATCCATTGGGTAAGATCAGTCCTAACAATTTCCCAAACTCCTTGAGGGTGGCTTGAATATGGTTACATAAAGTCGGCTTAGCTTTAAAAGACAAAGTAAATTAGAGATATCTTTTATGAATTTTATTAAAATTATACAAATTTCACTTTATTTTTAAAAAGATATATGTAAATATTTTTTAAAACAAAATGTTATTTTACACTTTAATTTAATTTTAAATTTTAACCAAAATATCCTTCATTTAAAATTTATTTTAGTTTAAAAAATATGTATATTTGTTAACCAAAGATATTTTAGTAAAAAAACATTTAAAATTGATGTCAAGTATAGAATAACTTTTTATTTAAAAAAATTATATATTTTTTATACATAAGAGAGAAATTTATGTAATTTTAATAAAATTTAAAGATATCTGTGTAATTTACTTTAAAAAATAAAAGGAGACAATCAACATACTTTATAAAAGGAGGGAGGCGGGCACTTGTAAGTTTTATACTTTATACAAGTTTGGTTATTTACATTTGGGCATTCAAATATATTAAGATATTCAATATAGCCGAAGGGTTTAGGATAGTGTGATTTTATTAGCATTTTATGTTACCCAAGAAATTATAATGATGTCATATATTTAAATTTTAAGTCTTGTTGACTTTTATAAACATTTGATATTTTCTATAATTATCATGTTAAATTAATTTGATTATTTTAAACATTTCCTTTTTATAATAAAAAAATATAGTTAAAAAATTGATTATTACATTTTAAAAACTTATTATTTCATTATAAATTTAGAAGCTGTAAATTTTAAGAATATCAAACTGGTTACTCAAATTAAATGTTAATTTGCATCAAAATTTTAAAATATTCTGAAACATCGTTATTGGATTGATGTTAACTAATTGATTTTACTTAATTTTCCATTTTAATATGACTGGGGGTAATTGTTATGTCTATCGAGAGTTCTAATGCGTTTTCATGACTATTCAGTTCTCCAAAAAACATGAACTAGTTTTTTATTTGCAAATTGAATTTTTGTTTTTTGTTTTTAAATTGATCTTCTATATGAATAAATTAACAGGTGAGCTGCGAATTAATTAAGATATTAAAATAGGTGCATGGTACGTGCTCAATGGTGGGAAAGAAAAATAGGTGGAATTGATCACTCTAAAGCAATGTCCCAAGAAAGTATTTCCGCACTTATTTAATTTATGGATTACAAATTAATAAATTGATTCTATACAAAATAAATCATATAACATTTTTTAAAAAATTATTAAATATTTTTAATTTATAAACAAAATATGTGAATCAAGTTCACTATAAATAAATGTAGAAGTTTATCATAAATAAATTTTATGAAAAATATGCCTAACATACTTAAACATTTTTTTTATAAATTATTGGTTAAATTGCATAAAACCCTTTGAACTTTGGATCATGTCTAGATAATTCTCTTAATTTTTAAAATTTGATAATAAATCCTTCTAAACTTTTAAATTTGTGTAAATAACCCATTTGTCATTAGTTAGTTAGTTATTTTATTAACAAATTATGACACATTAGTGATAATATAAATCATCTAAATTTTATTTTTTATGTAGATGAATTTTTTAAATTTTAGATTATGTATAAATAATTTATTTAAATTTTAAGTCATTTACAAATAATCAATAAAATAATTAAGTCCAAAACATGTGGGACTTATTTAGCCTGGGCTTTGATCGTGCTAGATGATTATATCTTTTACATAACAGTAATAAAGCTGAATTTTGACCATCTCTTTATTCCGAACTCTCACATGTTTTGGACTTGAAATATTTTTGAGAAGGAAAATAAGCATTTAGTCCCATTAATATGAAAGGCTAATTAATTAGTAACATACACTGATTCAAACTCTATTAAAAACTCTCAATTTAGTTTTTTTAAATTGAAAATAAATATATCAAATTAATTATATAAAAATAGGTGAGTATATTTTTTTAATAAAATTATTTTTAAAATTCTTGTGCATATATTCATAGATAATTTTATCTACTTAATTTTATAAATTAAATTTACATTAAGAATTGGTCCAATAAACAACATCATCCTTATATTTGTTGTGCAAATTATCAAATTAAAATTTGTCCACTGGTTTATTTTTTGACTTTTTTATGCCCTTTTTTTTCCTCTTAAATGATACTTCTAATATTATAGTAATTTTAAATATCATATAAATGCCGTTACAAAACAAATAATTTATATTTATATTTTAATAAGTTAATTACATTGCTACTCAACTATATGTCCTTGATCAACTTAAATTAATACATATAAAAGTTACAAGATACATCATTGAGATTTAAAAAATACAGTTTAGATTTATTTTCATTTTGGAGAATCACTTTTTTTTTTCACATGTGATTAAATTATAGAGATCTCACTATTTATTTATTTATATTACAATTGACTCTTATAGTTTTTGTCATCATATTACGTAGTATTTAATTACAGAGATATTATTTCAAAATATAATATGTTATTTCCATAAAAAAATACATGTTATTAATTTGTTTTATAAGTACTGTGTTGTCCTTAGTAAATTACAGTAATGTACTTTATAGTATGTCGTTTAAATGAGGAATGTTCTTATATGAATATATAAAATATAATTGGGGATTAATTGTACAATAAATGTTTTATATTTTTTTTCCATAATGAAAATTTTGTTTCATAATTTAGTTTTATGACACTTAAGTAATTATAAGTTTGATAAATATAATAGTGAAACGTAAATTGTATACATATAAATCTAACTGGTCTTATTTAAATCATTTGAAGGATTGTGATATAAATATGTTGAGGGAATAAATATAATGTTTAATAAAAAAAGAAATGTCTCCCTAATTTAGTTATGCTTATAACAAAAAAAAAGAAAAAAATTAAAAATTTATTATCTCAAATTAGAAATATTTATATTAAAAGAGTTTAAATTTTAAAATTCTTTTTAAAAATTTCATAAGCAAAAATTTTAATTAATAAAAAAATTATAATTTAAAACTGTAAATTAATATTTTAAAATTTAAGTACTTTCAAAATAATTTTTAAATTTAAAATATTTTAACTTAAATTTTAAATTATAATTTCTCCAAAAACAAAACAGAAAAACGAAAAGGCATGACAATTTAACAAACAAAGTAATCTAAGCAGAGAGGGGCGGTGGACCAGCAAATTATCTGTCGGGGCCCACAAATAGAAAGCTACTCGCTCTGCAGGGGCGTGTATTTCAGTCTCCAGTTCAGCTATTTCACACTCGAATCTGTCACGTAATCCACCGTAGTCTCTTTCTCTTTCTCTGCCTTTACGCAGCTTGTGGTCACCAATTGGGTTGGGATCATCAGGTACTGCATTTCAGCCTCTCATTCTTCGTCTTCTCTGATTCCTCCACCTTCTTTGAATGCTCATGTATATTGCATGCAACGCTTCAAATGGCTTCAATTAATGCATTGCTTTGCTTATCGATAATCTTGGATCGATGCGTTAATATTCATCGTTTTTTAATTTATGGCACTTTAACTTGCTTGTACAATGCCTATGTTGAATTTGCTTTTGATATCTGCCATAGTTTCCCACTATGAAGGCCATACGTATTGTTTTGCTGTTATAACTCTGTCTCTCAAGAGATAGATCTTTTTCACCATTAAAACACCATGAGGTTCTCACAATAGTAATTAAAAAAGTGATGTCACTTTAGTGCCCAACAAGTATGATTTGGTTTCAATTTCATCCTTAGAAAGATACTAAAATGATATTATACAAAAAAATCCAGAGTACAGAGTGAAAATATCTGATGGTGAAAAAGCTCAATTCCTTGAGAAAGAACTCTCCATAGAATTTTTCCCTTTCTGAATTTGTTTTAGTGGAAAGATTCATTAAATTCTCGAAGAATCAATTGCTTGATCGTTCCTCTGACGTCTTCACATGCCAGTTTGGTAATTACTGTGGAAGAAGTGCCCCAGTGGTTGATATTGCGATTATGAAATAACCCAGATGACAAAAAATCAATTCTGTGAAATCCCTATTGGGTTTTGAAGTGAAATTGACTGATACTGAGAATATTATTCAGCGTTTTGATAGAACTGTTGGTAACGAGTATGAGATTCTAGAAAAGGATAATTAGAATTAGTATGTGAGATCAGATGGTCTCCAGAAATTAAATTTGTTCTGTGATAGGGTTCTTTCATTAAGGGAAAGAGATGCAAAAAGAGGCTTTTGTCGTTATCATTTTAAGTTTTGTCTTTGTATTCATAACTCATGATCATAACTGACTTCCTTGATTAGAATAAGAACTTTTATACAGTCGTATGATTTTGGTCAGTTTCCTTCATTGTACTTATGGTTTTCCTCCTCCATTATTAAACCACATTCACTTATTGTTTTGTAAATCTATTTGATCATTACTTTGTTCAGTGATTACAAAATTGTTGTAGCCTATAACAAAATGTAAACACATGGTGAACTGCAATTTTCAGTGATTTAAATTAGTATGTGTCCCTGTGCATGTTTACAAAACCAAGTGAAATCTAAGAAAGTTCTGATCTTAGATGGCTTTTGAAGTCATCGACCATCAGTGCTAGTAGTTTCCTTGTAGACTGCCTGTTGTTTTTTGTTCTTCTTGTTATGTTCTAGAAAAAAATTTTACAAAACTATTTCAAAAAACAATTTTTGAAAACTTTAATACACAAAAAAAAAAAAGAAATCTGTATTCAAAAATTATTTTTCTGTCTTTGAGATAAAGCAGACAACAAAACACAGATGGCTGTTCAAAATGCAGAAAATACAAATCAGTTTGAAAAAATGGGAATAAAAAATAGTTGTACCAAACATAGAATTTTTTTAAAAGTAAATTACACTAACTTCTCCTAAAGTTTGGTTAAATTATTCTTGATATCTTTCTTGTTTCAAAAATGCCACCCAACTCCCCTCACATTTGATATATATCACGAAAACCCTTTCTACTATTTATTTTCTTTCAATGAGTTAACTTTCTATGCAATATATGTTTCTTCCAAAAACAAATTCCCTTAACTACCATATTAAGGATAAATTCAGAGTGTCATGTTAGAGCTTAATATCAATTTAACTACCTTTACTATCATATTAAGAATAAAATCAATCTCATATTGAGCAAAAAAATTAATTTTACTGACAAAAATAAATAGTAAGGGAGGTTTCTGTAATATATGTCAAATATTAAGGAAGTCTAGTGTCACTTTTTAAACAAGAAGGGTACTAGGTCTAAGTCAAGAGCGAATAATAAAATTTACCCTTTTTTTAAGAACAAAAACTGTTGTTAAAAACAATAAAAACAAAAGGCATTATTGAAACCTCTAGAAGTTGTTTTTCTTAACATAACATTATTTGATTGATAGTTGGCTTTTGCAATGACAGTATTTGCAGTCCTGGTATAGGTGGTAAAAATTGCATCATGGCTGAGGGTGCCGATTCATTTCCAATGTTGGGAAGTGTGTATAGGTCAGGTTCCAAGATCAATCAGATGAGCCAGAATTTAGCCAAGATCAAATTTATTTCTGAACAAACTGGTGGTACCAGGGTGAGCTCAAGGCAGTCTCAGAACATGTCTGATGGTAGTGGTCCAAGAGCTGGGTATCCTCAGAATCCTTGTTCAAATGTGTGGGGACATCCAAATGTAATTCACAAGCTGGCAAAGTGGGGAAATGGTGAATCAGGAGGGGTGAATGGCAAAAGCCAGCCGGATAAAAGCAATTTTCCTAGTAATCTAACTAGTGGAGGAAAAGGATCATATTTGTCTGTCAGAATTGATACAGCTCCTTCTATGAATGGCAAGAATGATCAATGCAAGGTTGAAAGAATCCCAGAACCCCACTATGCTGTTAAATATGAAAATGATGATGATGAAGTGGTTGACAGTAATTCTGATATTGTGTTTGATAGTGATGATGATCTTTCTTTGGATGATGCCGATGAGAGCCATGAAGCACGCAAGGAGAGCAAGTGGTTCAGGGCATTCTTTGATGACTTAAATGGTCTAACCATTGAGGAGATAAATTCACAGGCAAGGCAATGGCATTGCCCAGCATGCCAAGGGGGTACTGGTGCTATTGATTGGTACCAAGGGCTGCAGCCCCTAATGAATCATGCCAGGACAATAAAAGCAAGGAGGGCAAGACTGCATCGACTGTTTGCTGAAATTTTGGAGGAGGAGTTGCTCAGGAGAAAAGCTTCAATAACAGTGGCCTGTGAAGTCTATGGTAGATGGGAAGGTCTAGATAAGCAAGTGAAAGATCATGAAATAGTTTGGCCCCCAATGGTTGTCATCATGAACACAAGATATGAGCAGGATGAAAACAATAAGGTACAAGAATATTGGTTGGTTTGCTACTTGGGAGAAGTGTGTAGTCTTGATTTATTTCTTTTTATTTTAAATCAAATAGACAGCTACCAAGTAAAGTTCTTTATTGTTTTGTTACCAATTTTCAAATATTCTGCAAGAGTTCTTTTGTTCTATTCTTTAAAAAATGATTGTTATATTCTTCTGTCAATTCTCCTTGTGGAATTGAATTGTAGTGGAATGGAATGGGGAATCAAGATCTCCTTGATTGCTTTAGTGAATATGCTGCACTGAAGGCTCGCCACTCATATGGTCCACAAGGGCACCGAGGGACGAGTGTTTTAATTTTTGAGTCATCAATAGCAGGATATTTAGAAGCAGTGCGCCTCCATAAGCATTTTAAAGAGCAAGGAAGAGATAGGGAAGCTTGGAATCATTGTCAGAATCCATTTGTCCCAGGTGGAAAGCGGCAACTTTATGGTTACCTGGCTTCTAGAGAAGATTTAAATGTTTTCAACAGGCACTCGCTGTGCTCTGTATGTGCGCGCGCTAATGCATACTACACTGCCCTACTTTACAGGCCTACACCTCTCCCCTGTCCAAATACTTCGGTTAGAAAAAAAAAAATTTTAAACTCTTTTCTTTTAATTTTAATTTTAATTGTCCATTGCTCAATTTTTTCTTGAAATAGAGGATATGAAATTAATTAGATAATACATGATAATAATTATATTGAGTCTTTTTTTCCCAATAATTATGGATAGAGTTGAAAATGAGAAACTTTTAAATTTTAGACTTCTCTTTTTTCTTTTTGGGGTAAAATGCTATCTCTCATAACAAAATAAATATTATACCAACTTGGCCCAAAACAAATATTATATAAAAGAAATATGTTACAACTAAATCCATTTGGTCCTTTAAAATGAAGATTTGCTCATTTAAATTTTGATTAACTTAAAAATACCAAAAATAAAATTTTAGATTCGAACAAAGATAAGTTGCTATTAAAATTTTCAAAAGTTGTTAATTATTGAGATCAAAACAAAATAAATTTGGTCAAATAAAGATTTCCTCAATATTATTCGGGGTGTTAAAATTTTTTTGAATGGTAAAATAATACAAAAAATCTTTGATGGTAAGTCAATTGATATTGGATTATCTTAATTTGAAGTACTAAAATAAAATTTTACTTATCTAAATTTTAAGCAGTAATCTATATATATTCTTTTTTTTTTGGGTGATTTCTGTAATATCCACATGTTTCCCACTCCTACATTCTTTTGTAATAATTATAAACTAGTGGATTAAAACAAAATAAATTTAAAGTAATACAACCAATATTAAAGCCAAAGATTGCATAACAAGCTGAATAAATATATATTTTTTTAATTTCTAAACTTTCTGTTTGATTATCAGCTTCACATTAATTTTTTTCCCTTTTCTCAAGAGTTTATGTATTAATTTATTTTGTAGTGAAATACTCTTTTTGTCCTTTACTAATATAATATTAGAAGTATTAAATCAAAAGATGTCTGGTAATAAAGCTCCTTTTGTCTTTTAAAGATTAGCTTAATATTATTTAGGATGAAAAAAAATTCAAGTATCAAAATTTACATAATATCTTTGAATAAGCTAATTAACTTAGGTTATTTTTGGATGACAAAAATGAAATTTTATTCATTTAATTTATCGAAATGGAATTTTAGATTCGAATAGAAATAAGTAGCTTTTGAAATTTTGAGTTCAACGCAAAATAAATATGGTCAAATATATATTACTTCGATATTATTTAGAGGCTAAAAATTCTGAGTAGTAAAGTAATAAAATTTTTTGGATAACCCAATTGATATTGGGTTATTTTCAGAGGATTAAAAATAAAATTTTATTCATTTAAATATTGAGTACTAATCTATCTATTATATTAATTTCAGTAAAATCCTTTTCTTTTTTTGTTGGTTATTTCTTTAATACTTTCAAATGCTTCCCACTCTTACATTCTTTTGTTATAATTAAAAAGTAATGAGTTAAAATAACCAAAAAAAAAAAAGTCTTTGAGTGGCAAATACTACTCTCTCATTCTCTTACTCATATGAAATGATAAGTATATATATATATATATATATATTCTCTTTTTTTTCATAATTATTTACTCCACAACAATTTTTTTCTTTCTTTTCAAGATTTTACACATTAATTTATTTTATAAGAAAATACCCTTCTTCTACTTATATATACTCTTCTTGTACTTACATAATATTTAAGTATTAATTAAAAAATGCATTATTATAACCTAAAAAACTCTATCTATCTCTATTATCTGAGATTTTAAAAAAATTGGCCTCCTCAAATAATTTTATTTATTGGTAATTGAATTGGTTTTCTCAAATAGTCTATCTATTATCTAAATAACCTGTGCAGCGCACGTGTACTGGTATGAAATAAATCATTCATTAAAAGAAAATTCAGCGAAGCCACTGGTTACGGTTGATATAACGGAATAAAATGAGAAGAGGATTAAAAAAATAAATAAAAATAATATTTGTATCTTTATCTTAAAAAAATAATAAAAATAAATAAATATTATTGTGTAATAATAATAAAAATATAATAAATGTTTTATAATAATTTTGTTCTCTTTTTCTCTCTCCCTCATGCCGAACCAAACGTGTGCTATAGTTAGCGTGATTTTTTAAGTTCAAATTATAGCTTCTTGATGTTCTAAAAAAAAAAGAAAAGAAAATTCAAGGGGTCAATGGAGTTACTATACCAGAGTTCAAGTTTGGCACTCCAATCTTTCTCACATTCATGTTTTTCGATTAACGATATTTTGCATATCTATCTTTATGGATATCTATTACAAAAACAAAACCTTTTCTGGGGTACAAGAAAAATAAAACAAGAAGAACAGTAATTAACAAAAATAATCCCCATTTGTTAACTAGAAACAACAAAAAATACAAAGCCCACTGCACCATACAGGGAAGAGTCATTATAATTGATTTGAGAGAAAAACATTAATTCATATCTTTATATATATATATATATATATATTATACATATACATATATGTGTATATATACTGATATCTAGAATATATTAGTATCTTGTCTAGTTATTATTATTATTAAAAAATCGTCAATTTAGTTGGATTTTCTCAACTAAGATTTATGTCACTACCAATTAATAAGAATACTAATACCTTATGAATATCATTACTTTTTTTTATTAATTACAGATAAATAGGATCTAGAAATTATTATATTTACAATTCTTTAAGTTACTACAATTCAAATTTGTCAAGTGAATTAAAAAAAAAGAAATTGACAAAATAACTTTTTTAATGTATATTTCTTCCAAGGTTTGTTATTGTCGAGGCATATCTGAGTGAAAACTCTTATAATGTTGTCATGGATCATTCTAAACCCTCTGTTTATATATGACATGCATCATCCTGCTCTTCTTGGTATTTTGATCCTGTGACATTATTTAAAGTTAAATCAATATTTTAATCCCATGACATTATTCAAAGCTTTAATTTGGTTAAATTTAAAATATGCTAAAAAGATTATTTATTTTTTATTTTGTCTAGAATTGCTCTAAATCATTAAATTCATCAACTAGTCGTGGCCAAGATGACTCTTTATGTTGAGATGGCGTCTTATGTAGTTGTTCAATCTATTACTTGTTACATCGCCTCTTCTCCATAACTGTTTGTCCAAATTACTTTAGGTCTCAATCTAGAGTTTTCTAAAGTTAAGCGACTAACATAGTCACCATTTAGAATGCCATTTCAACATTGATAGAATTATTTTAGTAGTGGTTAAGTTGATAAATTAAAAAGTTTAAGACACTTATAGGATGAATAAAAGATGAGACATCATTTTGAAACATTTTAAATTTAAATGACCAATCAAAATTTCTAGTGGTTACTTCTCTCTCATGAGAACCTTTTTTCTCTTGTATGAGAGCTTTTTCCTCTTTCATGAGAGTTTTAACTATAAAATTTATATTGTTGTGTGGTACATTATAATATGGGATGAATGTGAAAAACAATCCAATAAAAGTGGAGGAGGAGGAAGTTATTTTCCAAGACCCGAATTCTCTACAGTAATTACAAAGACATTTTAAAGAGAGATAGAGAAAGATAAGTGAAGCTTACACAGGTAGGTTTCATTAAGCTTAACTTCTCTCTTTATTTTTCACTTTAACTCAATTTCTTGCAATCTCGTTTAGTTAAATGATATAAAAGAGATGTGAATATAAAAAAAGGAGTTAGTAGGAGTAAATGGGATACAAAATAATTTTTATATTTCTATTTTTAAAAAGAAAATTTGATAATTAAAATAATAATTTAATTGATAAAATAATAATTACAATGACATAACAAACATTGCAAAAACTATAAACCAAGAAGGCAGCGAATTGGATTGGTGTAGCAATACCAATGCTCCTCTTTTATCTTATTTGTTTGGAAGTTTGACGAGAGACAAAGACACTGCCAGCACAAAATTATAAGGAAAGGGGTGATACTAATGGTGTATGGTTAGAGTGAGAGGAATTAACCGTGCATACCGCAGAAGATAATTACTAGTTCTAATTCCTTTTCTAATAAAAAATGTTAGGATATTTTATATGTTAAAAGTGGTTTTAATGAACTTTCTTTAGATATTGATCCATTAGTAAACAAATATGACACTAAATTGGCTAGATAAAATCCGCCGTCAAGAGGATATGTCATTTAGCTTAGGTTTTACTACTCTCAATCTTTCCAACATTTATTTTACCTTTTAATTCTAGTTTAATTTACAAAAATGTTGGTTGATACTCTATATATTTTATTATTTTCTGAATTTTATTTTTTATTGATTAGTGTACTTTATTTTTACTATAAAGAAGTATTTTTTATTGAAAAAAAATTAAGAGACCAATTTAACACTTAAATAAAGATAAGTAACCAAAACATTAATTTATTTTGACATTGTCTAGTACGTAAAATTAAATATAGAAACAAAAATAGAAAAACATAATTTTATAGATGAAAAATGACTTTAATGCTTGTTTTTTTAATAATTTAATAATTATTAATAAATAGTGTTGAATACTAATTAAATAATAATTACATGGACATAATACATATTACATATAAGTTTTTATTTTATTTTTTTTCTTTTTTCATAATGTTACCAAACATGTTATTAATGGTAGTCATTATCGTTTATTCAAGTGTTTTTTCCAAGAGTAAGAATTAAGGTTTTGTTTGCTATACAGAATTTTTAGTGATAAAAATGAAAAAGGAAAATTGAATGGAATATAGTGGAATAATTTATGTTTAGTATGAGTGGAAAAAGAAAGAGATCATATTTGTATTTGTTTGTTTGGTTGGATGAAATAGGAATAGAATGGAAAGTAAAAAGGAAAAGACTAAAATACCCTCATCTGGAAAAATGATTTCATTTCACCAAAGTTACATCAAATAATACAATGTTCGTGGTACTATATATATGTATATTATCCTCTGGAGGCTGCCCTAGCTACCTTCTTAATTTTCATCTCTTTTGGAGGCCACCCATCTAGCTAGCTTCTATTTTCATTCCTTTGTGAAGGGTTTGGTTGTTTCACCATTTCCATTTTCACAAAATTAAGATAGGTCAATAGATTTGTTGCTTGGCTTTACAATCTAGGGTTGGGTTGGCTTTTATCTTTTCTTATATTTACCATTTGATTTTTCATTTTTAGTAAAAATTGTTAAAGAGCTTAAAGTAGGGTTTTTTTTTTGGGACTGTCTAAATTTTTACTTCACAATAAATAGTATATATTGTTATTTATTTTATAGTTATTTTACTATAATAAATATGTTACAATAATATATTATTTGTTATGATTATTAGCCAAGATTTGTTATAAAAATAATTAACTAAATGTTAAGAATATTTATAATATTTGCTATTGTTAATAAAAGGGAAGGCTATATTTAAGTTATTATAAAATTTGTCTTACAGGTTGTTTCACAATATATTTATATGATATGTATAATGTTCTATATTGAATTAATTAGGGATTATCTCACTGTGGCCTAGTAACATGGAGCATCCTAAAGTGGCACGTGAGATGCAGGTCAAGATTGTTACCATAAACGAATAAAATCGTGGGGAGAAAGAGTTAGTTTGTCTTGCAAACCTTCAAGCTAGTTTCAAACACACCAAGGCTATGCTTAAAGCCTATAAGGATCATGGACAAAAGTTTCAATATGCCTATTCTTATGTAACAGCTTTGAAAGATGATATTGAAGCAAAATTAATCTCTTCTGAGCAAGAATGCATTAAGTTAGAGAACCATCTTGCCATATTATTCACAAATTATGTGGATGCTTAAGAAAGTCTTATAAATGCATATGTGATTACAGCCAATGCAATTTATTTGAAAGACCAACTACTTTCCCTACAAAAGCACGCTAAGGAAGCACTTAAAAATGCCAATGAGTTTGTTGAGAAATAAGTTTATGTTAATTTAATCTTTATTAAATTGATAAACTATGAGAAACTTATTGTTATATTGCTTGTTGTAAGGTAAGTTTTTTTTTTCTTTTTCAATTGTACAAATTTAGTGGACTCCATTTTGTGGCTCCATATGCCTTCTAAAATTGAAGTCCATTTCCTTTATCTCTTGGTTCTTGTAATTATCCAATTATATAATTAAATATATATAATTGTGTAGATTTAATAATTATCTAATTATATACACTTTTTTTTTGTAATATATGTAATATAATTAGCTACAATCAATTAATCTAATTGAAGTTAGTTAATTAGATAAATAAGTACAGCTATATATATATATGTGTGTGTGTATGCGCGCTATGTAATAGTGTAGTAATTTATGTGCATAGTTTTATACATATTTATATATATAATTTTTTTCACAATTCATATAATTTAAATAAAAAAAGATCATGTGTTGTATTTACATATTTATATTGTGAGAGAAATATATAATTATACATATAATTAGAGAAATTTACTTTTATTTATATACATGTATATATATATTGCATATTTATGTCAAATTTAGCCTTAATATCATAAATACATAACTATATAATTACATAATTATAATTATATATTAATTTGTCTAAAACATATATATATATATTATATAGTAACTTAATTACATATTTATATATTATTATATATATTTATATTTATATATTTTAAGAAAAGGACAAAAAATATTGATATTATATATATATATTTGAATAGAAGGACAAAAAAGCAAAAATGACCATCTTCACGTGAAGAAGTGATGAAGCTTTTGGCCTTCATGTGACATGTTATGACTTCACATGACTAAAAGTGTTGAAGGCTTTTTAACCTTCATGTGACCTCTGCCTTGCATGTTACCATGTAGGAGTGAAGGCAGGCTGTAAGAAGGAAGAATGTAAGGCTAAGTAGGTTGAAAAGTGTAATAGATTTGGTGTGAAATGTACAGTTTTAATGTACCTTTTTTCACGTGAATATGTAAGGAAGTTATAACTTTTCATTTGGACATGGCAGATTATGTGAAATTGAAGACAAAAAGTATGATGCAATTGAGATATTTATAGGTTCCTCATCATCTTTTTCTTTTTCAACCTCTTGCATCCTCAGGTGATATTTGCTCAACACCCTTAGTTTTATTAAAATCAAAGTAAAGTTTGTATATTTTTGTATTCTCTATAATTATCTTATATTAAGAATGTATATATCTCATATTTCTTCCATCTTCTTCTCATCTTATTTTCTTTAATTTAGATGGATAAAAAAAATTATGGAGTAGTTTTGTATTCTAAAATTCGAGAAGGAGTTGATATGGATAAACAAATTATCTTCTCTGTTGGTGAAATAAGGTATGTGTTCTTAGTTGATATTTGAATATAATTACTTTCAACATGGTTTTATTATATCCATGAGTAGATTTATGCCCAACAGTGATAAGGTTGTTAAGTATATTGTTGTTATGATAAAACATAATTACCAAGGGTCTTATAATTGTTGGAAAGAAATTCCTAAAGTAGTCAAACAATTATTGTTTTAAGAATTTAAGGTAAATTATACATTTAATGTGCCACAAAGTTAGTTATAATTTTTTTTTCTGTTGTCAAATTTTAGTATTTAGAGAAACTTTTGCCTTTGATTGACAAAAATATTATGCTTGGACAATGGAAGATCGTCTTCATATTTATAAGAATTTCAAAGATCAAACAAGGAATTGGTTAAAGGATTTGATTTGTTATGAACGAGATAAAAGAAAGAAGCCTTTGTGGATTAAAGAGCATATTTGAAATGACTTCTATGCTAGTCAGAACAATAGAATTTTGACAAAAAAGTGAATGTGCAAATAAAAATAAAACTTCAAACTCTAGTTATGACCCCTTTCTTCACACTGGTGGCTCTACTCCATTTATAGAAGATGCTACAACTTTAACCCAAGAATTAGGTAAGCTTATAACTCTAATTGAACTTCATGTTCAAACCCATCAGAAAATAACATCTAGTGATTGGGTTGGCAAAAATCCAAAATCACTTTTGTAAGTGTCATGTTTTCTTATTTAGTTTATTATATCTTTTTAGATACACATGACTCCTACATAATTTAATAATTGTTACTTTTTAAGAATGAGTATGCAAGACTTAAAACTATAGTTGCAAATGTTGCTTATGCACAAAATTTTTTGCTCTTATGTGAAGTTGTTTTATGGACACTGGTTGTTGGAGGAAAAAAAGGAAGGAGGCTTAATATATGGTATAGAAGTGTCTCATACTAAATAAAAGAAGATTCAGTATTCATATATAACTATGGTCATAAAATTGAATGGTATTCATATCCAAGTGTTGTTGATGCTATACATCCATAGGGTAGACTGCATGAAAATGTTGATAAGAGTTTAAAACCTTATCATATATAAATGCAGGCAAATGAAAATTTAATATTTGACATGTAATGTCAAATTTATAAATATCATCATAAGCATAATAGATCAATCTTGAAAAAAATATTGGTGCAATTCGTTGAGAAGATCGTGTAAAAAAATTGTAATTTGCTTAAAACTTTTTTATAGTTGTATTCTAATTGAGGTAATATAAAGTGGATCATTATTTTTTATGCACTTCTTTTTTCCTTCCAACCACATCCACAAGGTTACTTAAATAAAAACTGTAAAGCCTTGAATGACTTCTTATGCACGCTTCTAAGTAAGATGCTTTTACCGTAACCATGAGCAATGTTTAGTAAATTGATTGATACATATCACTCTCCCCCTTAAAGGTTCTTTTCCTTAAGCCTTGTTATCTTCCTTTCTTTTCCATTATCCACAACATGGCCTTCTTCATTCTTTAACTATTCATCTATACTCTAATGGGTTTTCCAAGGTAGAAACTAGAGCCTATAAATACAAATCTATTACCACATATATGGATTATGGTTGTTTTATCCTTTATTGTTCACTACCTACCTTCAATTCCATCTTAAATTACTTATATTAGTCATTTTCCTTATCTTATGTTTCATCATAGTCGGTCATTTAGAAAAGGGCAAAGAACATGTTGAAATATTTCTCATCAAGAACAATCTAATATTCAAGAAAAGTTAACCTAACATTCAAGATGAGTTACATGATGTACAATTTAACGTTCAAGATGGATTAGTCAAAGAACTAATTATGCCCGATGACATAGGATGTATGATTATATTTCAATCGCATATTATCATATATCATTATCATTATATCTAACTTTGATCCTAATTACCTACTCAATTACTTATTTAATTAGCTTTACACCAAACAATAAAGCTATTTGTGCATGTATTGTTACAATTTTTAATAACAAATATGAAAAACCATGAAATAGTTGGAAAGAAGTATCATAAGAATATAAGGATTTATAGTTTCATGAATTTTAGGTAATTTTCCCCTTCATAATGTTTCCTACCTTTTTTATTCAAAGACCTATTAGTTTACATAATTAGAAGTTCCCCATTGATTAACTATGATTCCTTGTTATTGTTAAACTTTTTTTAAGAAATATTATTATTAGAAACTAGAGCATCACAATCATATTTGGCTAAATTAGAAAAATCAAGTAATTTATCAGTTAAAAGATACTATTAATGTTGCTCGAAAGAATAAGAAAAAAACACAATGAATTAAAGAATCTATCTATGAGGAGCTTTGTGTCTATTAGAACTCTAAAGAATTTCAATCAATAAGTGAGTAAAAAAAAGAGAAACGGGCCTCAACTTTCTATTTTGGAGCTTCTTTGCATACAAAAGGTTGCATCTCTATGGAAGAGCATGCTAGAAGATTGGTACCTATATACATTTATCTGACACATTTATGTCATGCCTTATTTAGATAATCCCGAATAATTGCTACTTTTTTGTTGGGCAAGCATAAGAATTAAGGAGGAATCCTTCGTATTTTGAGATTTATTTAAAAACGCATTAACATAAACCTACTAACACTTAGGTGGATAAAAAATTGGAAGATATTTGAGTGTATGTATATATGTATGTATGTATGTCATTTCAACTCTTCTATTATTTTGCATTTTAACCTTTACACTGTTAGGATGACTTTTTACAAAGAAAAAATAATGCAGAAAGTTTGAGTGATAATATAAGAGACTTGAATTTATTTGTACAAGTTGCTAGTGGCAAAAAAAAAAAAAGCTCAATTTATGGACTAGGCAATATATCATGCAAAATATTAGAAAATTTTTAATACTGGGTACACATACACAAAAGAAGGATCTAGTCAAGTGCCATCATATCCTCATTTTGCCTACATACAAGATGTGATAAGAAATGAATTAATCAACATTTTAACATATGACATTAGAGATAATGAAGATGATCCTGTGGAATGGTATGGTTAGAGATGTATTACTCATTTAATGCTTTCTATAATGAACATATGTTGATATTTTAATCTTTTTTTATTTTAATGTATGTAAAAGTTTATATATAAATACAAGTATTGCATAAAAAATATATAAATATATATAAGTCTGACTATATATACATTGATGTATATATAATAATGTATATACTAAAGTCTCACAAACTATATATATATATATTATATAGACACGTATATCTAAATCTATGGGTTATATTAAAGTATCAAAAAATGTAATGAAAGGATTCAATTGTGCAACAAAAAAACATAGAAAGAGAAATAAAGTAGTATAAAATATCATTTGTATAAATGTATAAAATAATGTAAATCTATGTACTTGTTAAAACTCTAATATTAACACAGTCTCTTAAAAAAAATTGAACGCTTAAATGTATAATGGTCACATCTATCATTTTATTTTTATTTTTTCCTTTTGAAGACCATTCTTTTTTAATTTGGATTTTTAGATGATAAATCTGATCTTATTTTGTTATTTTATATTTTTGTAATTATTTTTCACGCACGATATAGTTAATTATGTTTTTATTTTTTTATAATTTATCTTTTTTTATTGTTTTAATTTACTATTATAGGTCAGCAAATTTAAATACAATTGTTTTATATACCTAGGGGGAAAACTGGAAAAAAAATAAAGAAAAAAAATGAAGCAACCAAAGAATTCCAACTAAAAAGCAATTAGAATTCGTCCCACTATATTTTGGTTGAATGAGTTTTGACTGCGTTGTAGTCAGAATATCATCCCATTGCAGAGCAGTCAGAATGCTCATTCAACTACCTTTTAGTTGGACAATTTTTGATTGAAGTTCAATTGGAAAAACATTTGATATTATTTGATCAGATGTTTTCCGACTAAAAATCAATTAGAACTCAATGTTCTGATCGGGTTTTAGTTATAGCAGTTCAAAATTTTTTTTATTGTAGTTGTATGTTTTTTTTACTAGAAAATTTTTTTATTAACTGTTGGATTAATATTTTAATATTATTTGAGCATTTTTTAAAACTCTTTTTCCACTATTTTTTTGGTTTCATTACTTGGATTAGCTTTTTATTAGACATTAAGAAATCTTTTTTTATAATTATTCTAAAAAAAATGAAAGACTCATGAAACTAACACAAAAAAAAAGCATAGCTCTTAATGCATAATTTTTTTTCCTTTGTAATCACACATTTTATATCATAATAACAAATAAAAAGTAAATAGTCAATTTGAAGATATTGGTTTTTATAACATATTCTATAACATATTTCCTAGGTTCTTCACCCCCAATAAGGAATCCTATTTAATATCAGTACTTGTTCATCCACACTTCTTACATGCCAACGTATATCTCAACTAAAGAAAGACACATATGCCAAAAGTGAAATAAGGTATACATATTACAAACAAACGAGCCACAATATATAATAGGATGGATTAAACTTTAATTAGCAACCTATATTAGCTAATAGGTTTTTAACAGTCCTCCAATAAAAAGCATCCACATTGTTTAGTAATGTAGAATTGTAATATGCATCAGTTATAGAAATCATCCTAGTAAGTCCTAACCTTATAAATAATCGATGAAACAGTAATAGATATCACCCCAAAAAATTCATTGCCTATTCAAATGTACTTCATCAAAATGCATACAAAAAATGACCCATATTAATTGAGACTGGTGCACCTATTTATCCTAATAACTTTTTGATCTATGCCGCCTTTGAAATATTTAGAATAGTAGGAAAGCACAAAAATAGCCTATTATTATAAGGTATCTGTATATGAGCTAAGCAGAATTTGTCTATAGTCAACCCATCTACTATAAGTAAATCAGTTAATAGATTAATTGCTTTCTCATTAAGGTTTGTATCACATGCTAAACGATTAATACTTTGACATATGCTCTTTACAACAAGTGTTAAACTTTGATCCACTTTTTCAGTTATATCCTTCAGCTATTCTAATAATTGTTGTGCATGATTATTCTTGTGCCTTTTTCATTTCCAAGAGGATAAGGTAGCTTTACTATTATGTGTCAGAGCAATATTAGAATTTGCTAACTCTTAATTGATATCTATATATAACAGGCTATCAACTAAGTCTTTGATTCCAGGATGATGGTTTCCTCTTAAGGATGCATCTTTAATATCCTTAGTATCATACACGCCTTGTCCTTTAGCCCTATCATTTTCACAAAAATGGCTTATATCTAAATGTAGCCACATTTCTATGGACCTAGAAAACACATTATAATAGAAATATATATATTTATGGATTGGACAATACCTATTTATGGACACAAGGAAAAGAGTCCACAACTTACCTTAACATAGTTGTCCCATATATCCTTATCAGCTGTGATGCATTTTGATATAGGATTTTGTCCAAATCTAGAGGTGTTGGAACCATATATCATGCCATATAGTTTAGACCATAATTGCTTTAATGTCTTTAATCAAGATTGAATATGGGGAACTGCCTTGAAGCCATGACTTGTGCTTCTTTCATCCATTATTCTTTCCAACTACTTCAAATGGCCTACCCAAAAGTTATTATTCACCATATATTTTTGATCCATTTGTAACCCCATAAGGCATTTAACAAGCACTGCATTTTTAGATAGAGTCCACTGATAGTTTCTAGGATAAAAGTTAAATCTTGTAGTAGGATCTATGTAGGGAAGCTACATCATAAATAAATATTAAACATATTGAGGATAATAAAATGGATGTTAGCTAGACTTAAATAATCACAAATCATAGTTACAAATTACGTAAAATGTTACAAAATACATAATGTTAGTTGAAATTGTTCTTGACAGAGCTTTGGATCCCCAAAGCACAAATATGGTTTAACTAAGGTTTTATGACATGCATACTTACATCTTTGATCTTAGGTGAGCTATATATATATATATATATATGTTTGAATGTTGGATTAATTGAATCTCACTTTTCCTCTATCTCCACTAACCATAGCTAGATGACTCATAAGGAAGGAGGAATGATGAACAAAAGGTTTAGGAAGAACAACTTTGATAATCAAATTTAGTTTAAGAAATATGATTATATATATGAATATTTACTCTTATATTTTAATGTATGGAGATGTAAACATGCATAAAAGCACTAGACCATTATATAGGAACCATTTAAGGCTTGTAAGACTTATTATGATGCAAATTGATACCTTAAGTTCTCATGCATATAAGTGGATATTCTTGCATGTGAAAAGGTGAATTTTAGTTGTATGAAAATTTTGACATGATAGATTAGTCTTATATCCTATAATTGTGGATTGAAATTTGCCCAAAATGAGAAATGACAATTTAAAGTTCATTTAGTACTATTTGAAACCAAAATTTGGTCTATTTGAGCAATAAAATTTCTATTTACCTTTGATAGTTTAAATGATCTTATTTAAGGCTAAAATTTGGTAGGCAATTAAGGGACACAGAGAACTTTTTAACAAGTCAAAGTTTGCATTTTTCAAAGTTATGTGGAATAATTGAAAATATCAGAATTTTTGAAGTATTGTTCATTTTGGTTTGTCTTAGATTTTGTGCTTTTTGAAGGACCAAATGAACTCATTTTGACCTGAAATTTTTACAATATATAGCTCTCATCACAAGCTTTATAAGGACACCTAATTTTCTTGAATCAGAGTTATATAGCATAAGTTGTGAATTTTTAAAATTTGGATCAAATTAGGTGTTCAAGGGTTAAAATGCGCATTTAGCTTATTCTATGGATTGTAACAAATTGTTTTAGCATGAATTTTAGAAATGAAATAATGAAAATCCATCTATGGACACTATGGACCCAATTGGCACTTTTAATGACTTTAAATTCTGTCGCCAAAAGTTAGTTATCATAAATTACTATCAAAGAGTGTGTATAGTATGGAATGAGTATATAATGTGTAATGACATGATAGGACTTTCTTGTGAGAGGACATGTTATAATTAAACTATTCATGAGCCTTTATTTAATAGCTTAATGCCTAAATTTTTTGAGTTGAAATGGTTTTTGACAACAAGGAATATTGAACTCCTGACTATTTGCATAAAGGCTATGTTATTAATATTATGTCAAAGATCTTAAATTCTTTATGTTTTAACCTTTTTAAAATTATCTATATATATTAAGAAGGAATAATATAGAATGATTAGGGCTAAAGCTCATGATTGTTTTCATCTTTTGACCTTTTTAAAATCCTATCAATAACGATAACTATCTATATAGAGAGAAGGAAAAAAATGACACTGCTTTGCATGCTAATATAGAATAGGTGAAGAATAAACTCCATAAATAGTAGAAACTAGGTTTTAAATTTGGTTAGGAAGCCCCTTACCTTTGTATATAGGTAGGTGACTATTTGAGTTATTACTTATCATCCAAATCATAAGATACGCATGGTAGAAATTAAAATATGAATACAGGATGAGTGATAAAAAGTAATAGTATATCTAGACATTTTTATTGCCTTATAATGTTATTGACTTTAATCCTAAAATATGTTATTTCAATAGTTGCAAATAATATACAAGGCGGCTGTTGCATAAATTTCACCTTTGTTGTTTAATAATGGTTAGCTAAACCTTAAATCACTATTTGGTATTGTTAATTGAAGCATACTTTTCAAATTTGATTAGTCATGATTGCTTAATATTAATTACACATACTTCGTTTACATTTTGTTAAAATTATACAATTTTTTTTAATTTTTAAAAAATATATAAATATCCTTTGAAATAAAAGTTGCATTATATTTTAGTTTAATTTTAATTTTTTTGACTAAAATACCAATTATTAACCTTTATATATATATATATATATCTCTACTTCCCTTTTAGGTTCTGATACCAAATCTTAGGAGAAAGCCCCGAAAGAGGAAGAGAGGGAAAAAGAGAGAATGTGAGAGAGATGTGTTTGAGAAGTAGAGATTAATTAAACAATAAAAAATAAAAATATAATGTGAATAATGTTAATCAAAATAAAAAGAAAGCCAGAGCGGCAGTAGTCCGCATTAGACTAGCCGGAGGGGAGAAAGGGATATATATGCTAAACAGAATAAAAGAAAGCCAAAATGGTGGTAGTCCGCACTGGATTGGTCGAGGGAGAAGAAGAGATATGTGAACAATTTGAAAAGGAATTTTATTGATAAAAGAAGGCTTACAAGAACTCTCGAAAACTCTCCTTCTATTTTCTGATGCCTAAACATCTATCAGTTACATCCTTTTATAGAAGTTTGCCTACTGTTACAAAAGTGATTTACAGGGAACTTGTTACAATAGTAAGATTCCACTGACTTGATGGCTACAGTGACAATGTCAGGAGCCAACCCCTGAATTTAATAGAATTAGATAAACCTAAACTGGAACTGTAGGAATATCCTTTGAAAGGAATAGAAAATCTACTCAATACCCTCAGACAAATGACCATGGTCTGCACAGCCTATCAAACCTTTCACAATTATTCTGAAGAAGTTATAGCCAATATCCTTATTGTAGGATTCTCAAGACAACTCAAAGGATGGTGGGATAATTATGTCTCGCTTGAAGAAAATGATCAAAGTTTTAAAACCATCAAATTAAACCCAGATGGTACTCCCATAATTCACAATGGGAATGTCATTCGTGACATAGTCAACACTTTAATTTTTTCAATAATTTAACATTTTATAGGAGATTTATCTATCTGGAAAGATCGTTCAATAGAACTTTTATCCAACCTTAAATGCAGAACTCTTGCAGATTTTAAGTGGTATAGAGACACTTTCCTAACCAGAGTCTTTATTAAAGATGACTGCCATAAACTATTTTAGAAAGAAAAATTCTTAGTGGGACTCCCAAAATCTTTAGGAGAAAAGGTTCAAGAGAAGATTAGAAACCAAACCATAGATGGAATTATTCCCCATGATCATCTAAGTTATGGCTAACTTATAGCTTATATCCAAAAAACTGCTCTTAAAATTTGCTAGGATGATAAGATTCAGAGCCAATTGGCCAAAGAAAGAACTCAAAATAGAAAAGACTTAGGAACATTCTGTGAATAATTTGGTCTTCCCCCTTGCAAAAAGTTTAGCCCAAGGAAAAATAGGAACTATCCAAAATAGTATCATAAAAAACCAAGACCATATCAAAAAGAAAACCTAAAAAGAAATCTTATGACAAAACCACCAATAAACCAAAATTAACTTGTTTTAAATGTGGTAACCCTAGCCATATATCCAAATATTGCCGATTAAGGAAGAAAATTAAAACCCTAAATCTAGAAGAGTCAACCTTGTCAACCTTAGAACAGCTTATAAATGATTCATCCTCAGATAATGAAAGCCATTCCAAAGATGTGAATCAAATTTAAGAAGATGATGTTTCAAATAACAATTCTGAAGGAGAAATTAATGTTATCACAAAAGAATAAAATATTTTATTTGATATTATTAGTACTCTTCATAATCCAGAGGAAAAAAAACATTATCTTAATGAATTCAAAAAATTGCTAGAAGACCAACCCTTATCTTCAATATCTCAACCACCAATCCTTACTAGCAAATACAATTTAACTGATACTCTTAAAAGATTCTCCAAGATATCTCACCTGACAACCCTCTAAGATCTTCAATATGAGGTAAATAATCTCAAACATGAAGTTAAAACCTTTAAACTTCAACAAGAACATCTTAATTCAACCTTAGTTGAAATCCAAGGTCCAAATCCAATAACCAAAGATGAGGAAGAAAATTAGGATAAAGATATATTTGCATTTGAACCATTTTTAAACCTTATCTCAAGACTAGGACTTTAAAAGTTTTATATCAAAGTTAACATCTAAATTAACAACGAATTTATCTTAGAACAAATCGCCTTATTTGACGCTGGAGTATATTCCAACTGTATCCAAGAAGGACTGATTTCTACCAAGTATTTTGAGAAAACTACTAAGTGTCTTAGCACTGCTAGTGGTTCAAAATTACCAGTCAAATGCAAAATCACAAATGCAATAGTAGTAAACCAAACTCTTCAGGTTCAAACCCCATTCTTTTTAATCAAGCATCTTAGAAATAAAATTATTTTAGGAATACCTTTTATAAAAAGTTTATTTCCCTTGTAAATTTCACACGAAGGAATAACCACCCAGTACTTAAGAGAACCCATTACTTTTCACTTTGCCAAAAAACCTATTTTTAAAACACTAAATCCTATACAAATCAAATCAAAACAAATTAATTTCTTAAAAGTAGAAATATCTTTTGAGAAAATTAATTCCCAACTTTCTCATACCACAATCCAACAAAAGATTTCAACCTTATTAAGCCAAATTCAAAATTCTATTTGTTCAGACCTCCCTAATGCTTTTTTTGGAAAGAAAAAACCATATTGTAGAACTTCTTTATGAAAAAGATTTTCATGAACGAAATATTCCCACGAAAGTCATACCAATTTAAATGAATAAAAAATTATTGGAATTTGCAAAAAGAAAATAGCTTATCTTTGGGCCAAAAGGTTGATTAGAAAAAGTAGAAGTCCTTGGTCATACTTTGCTTTTTATGTTAATAAAAATGCAGAAATCGAACGAGGAATGCCAAGATTAGTAATTAACTATAAACCTTTCAATGAAGCCCTCCAATGAATTAGATATTTTATTCCTAATAAAAAAAGATTTGTTAAATAGATTATATTCAGCAAAAATCTTCTCAAAATTTGACATGAAATTTGGATTTTGGCATATTCAAATTCATATGAAGGACAAATATAAAACTACTTTCATAGTTCCTTTCAGGCAATATGAATGGAATGTAATGCCCTTTGGACTAAAAAATGCTCCCTCTGAATTTCAAAGAATCATGAATGATATCTTCAACCCTTATACCAAATTTATCATTGTTTATATTGATGATGTTCTAATATTTTCCCCGATAATTAACAAACATTTTAGACATATTTGCATTTTTATGAATATCATTAAAAGAAGTGGTCTTGTTGTCTCAAAAATGAAGATTAATCTTTTTCAAACAAAAATTAGGTTTCTTGGTCATCATATTTATCAAGGAGCTATTACCCCAATTGAAAGAGTAATCCAGTTTGCTGATAAATTTCTTGATCAAATTACTGACAAAACTGAACTCTAAAGATTCTTAGGATGCCTGAATTATGTAAGAGATTTCCTTCCTCAACTTAATAATCTCATGAAACCTCTTCATGATTTCCTAGAAAAAGATCCTCCTCCTTAGACAACTAAACATATTGCAATTATCCAATCAATTAAATCCAAGGTAAAACACCTTTTATGTCTTTGCCTACCAAACCCAACAATCTTTAAAATTGTTGAAACTAATGCTTTCGATATTGGCTACGGAGGCATCCTTAAGTAAGAAATTAATGATAAAGAAAGCATCATTGTATTTACTTCTAAACATTGGAATCCTGTACAACATAACTATTCTACCATAAATTTTTTTTTATCAATTGTCTTATGCATTACAAAATTTCAAAGTGATTTATTAAATACAAAATTTCTAGTTAGAATCGATTGCAAATCTGCAAAAGACGTTTTAAAAAAAGATGTCAAAAACCTTACATCTAAACAAATTTTTGCCAGATGGCAAGCAATTTTAAATGTATTCGATTTTGAAATTGAATATATCAAAGGCATTACAAACTCTCTTCCTGATTATCTTACTCGTGAATATTTACAGGGAAGATGAAAAAGAAAAAGAATACTAGCAAAGGAAAGAACAAAATCCAAGAAATTTCATCATCCAATGATGATAACAAATTGGTTCTAAGCCAGTTAAACTTAGGATCTTCTACCCTCCAAATTGAGTCATCCACTGAACAAACTGGGTCTTCTACCTAATCAAAAGAAACCACCTTAAAGCTAACCCAAAAAGAGACAGAGGCATGCTATGTTTTTCCTATTGAAACCCTTCAAGGGATAGCATCCCAAGTTTTAGTCAAACTTCCAAATAAATCTTGGGCAGACATAGTCTAAAAAGATTCCAGTGACTAATCTTTGGATGATGAACAACAATCTAGCCTTACTCTAATTCAAATGATTGACTCCATAAAAACATAAACCACAACCAATAAAAAGATTATCAAAAAAGGCAAATCAATAAGAGGATTTTAGTTATTATCATTAAGATTTGGAAGTTAGACAGATCTAGAAGAAGGAAGTTCAAAACTAATTACTTCTCCTTTTGGTGTATGCCAAGCCCTTTTAGTCATATTTACTGAATTTGAGCAAGGGTAGTCTACTTTTGTGGTAGAAGCATAAGCATCAAACCATTTAAAAAATGGGATATTTGTTTGCACCTTTTTAAGGAATTTGTAAAACTGATTTTGAATTTGTTTTCTTTGGTTTCTGTTAAAATTTTCAAAGAACCATTGTCTTTGTTTGGTATTTTCTTCTGAATAGAATTTTTTTTACAAAGACTATTTATTTATTTGGAATTCTATTTGGACCATGTTTAATTCTAAAGGCTCGTTCATAGAAGAATAAATTGGAGATTGAATGGACATTTGGTCTTCATCTTCTCTCTAATACGTAGGTTGTGGTATATTACAATAGGTATCTAACCATGAAGATCGATAACTGAAGGTGCCATTTGTGAGGTTAAGGAATATGAGTACCTCGGTAGTTCAGACCTTATAGATATGAATTCCTCATTTGTTTGGATGGACTTATAACTTGAAGTGGAGTTGAAAGATTTTCTACTCCTTTCAAAGGATATTCTTACAGTTCCAGTTTGGGTTTGCCTAATTCTATTGAATTTAGGGGTTGGTGTCGAGAGAGTAGGGGCTACCTTTTGCATGACCCATTCTTTTGGTAGCTCTACTTATTCCCAACTAATGACTTTTAGGGTTATCATATTAGCTTTGGAGGTATCGGTTAGGAATAAAGTGGTTTGACCAGTCTCTTTTGGTATAAGGATATTGGAACTGGAGGAGTTCTTAACTTTATATTGTATTCTATACAGTAAAGCTACAGGGATTGATCCTGGCTTCATGTCGAAACCATGGAGTTTTATATTGAGTTTAATATCAAAATTAACAATGAGTTTATCTTAGAACAAATCATCTTATTTGACACTGGAGTAGATTCCAATTGTATCTAAGAAAGGCTGATTCCCACCAAGTATTTTGAAAAAACTACTAAGCATCTTAGTACTGCTAGTGGTTCAAAATTACTAGTCAAATACAAAATCATGAATGCAATAGTAGTAAACCAAATTCTCCAGGTTCAAACCCTATTCCTTTTAGTCAAGGATCTTAGAAATAAAATTATTTTAGGAATACCTTTCATAAAAAGTTTGTTTCCTTTGCAAATTTCACACGAAGGAATAACCACCCAACACTTAGGAGAACCCATTACTTTTCACTTCGCCAAAAAACTTATTTTTGAAACACTAAATCCTATGCAAAACAAAACAAATTAATTTCCTAAAAGAAGAAATATCTTTTTAGAAAATTAATTCCCAACTTTCTCATACCACAATCCAACCAAAGATTTTAACCCTATTAAGCCAAATTCAAAATTCCATTTGTACTGACCTCCCTATTGCTTTTTGGGAAAGAAAATACCATATTGTAAAACTTTCTTATGAAAAAGATTTTCATGAACGAAATATTCCCATGAAAGCCAGACCAATTCAAATGAATCAAGAATTATTGGAATTTTGCAAACAAGAAATAGCTGATCTTTTGGCCAAAAGGTTGATTAGAAAAAGTAAAAGTCTATGGTCATGCTCTGCTTTTTATGTTAATAAAAATGCAGAAATTGAACGAGGAATGCCAAGATTAGTAATTAACCATAAGCCTTTAAATGAAGCCCTCCAATGGATTCTATTCTTAACAAAAAAGATTTGTTAAATAGGTTATCTTCAGCAAAAATTTTCTCAAAATTTGACATGAAATCTAGATTTTGGCAAATTTAAATTCATGAGAAGGACAAATATAAAACTACTTTCATAGTTCCTTTCGGGCAATATAAGTGGAATGTAATGCTCTTTGGACTAAAAAATGCTCCCTCTGAATTTTAAAGAATCATGAATAACATCTTGCTCTAAAATGTTTAACAACGAGTTTATCTTAGAACAAATCGCCTTATTTGACACTAGAGTAGATTTCAACTGTATAGCAAACAAAACAATCCAAAATACACTTCATCAATATATATATATATATTATGAAGTATATTTTAGTTTAAAAAATAAATAATTGGATTAAAATATATATCTTGAAAATAAAAGAGAAAGCTATGTAATTTTGAAAACATTTAGAGAGATTTGTGTAATTTATTCTATTCTTAGTGTTTAACCACTTTTTAACTTCAATCAATGCAAGGATTATGCTTTTATTGATTTGAAACTTATATATTCTCGTCAGTTTTATATAAGATTTTTAACAAATGTTTCATTAAATAATTTGTAAATGGATTTTATAATATCTTTACACTAAATTAGCATAATAGTTATTATGCAATAATATTTTTAGGATATATTTACTATAAAAGAAAAGCAGCAACTTTCTCAATCACAAACTTGTGAAGTAAACACAATTTCTTGATTTTATAAAAGACAATGAATATATCAAGTCTTTTATGTTAGAAGTTTAACTATGCTTTAAGACCATAAGTAGTGTGAAACTTGAGAAGATGTTATAGACTAAAAAGCATAAATACTAATAGACGTGAGACACAACATTGAAATATACATTATACAAAAACAACAACAATAACAACAAAAAACCTTTTTTCATTAGATGGAGTTGGCTAGATGGATCAAACAACGCCATAAAATTCTTTCGTGAATTATATTTTTAGACAAATCATTTAAATCTAAATCATTTTGAATAGTTTTAACTATAGTTTTTCTTGATCTCCTTCTACCTTTAACTATTAGATTACTCTTCTTATTGGAATTTTTATATATCTTCTCCACATATGTCCAAATCATCAAAGACATGATTCTATACTTTTTTTTACAATATGTGTGACCTCAATTTTTTTTCTAATGCATTTATTTCTAATTCTATCTTATTTAAAATATCTACTCATTTAACACAATATTCTCATCTCTATAACATTGAGCTTATTCTCTCTTTTTTTTTTTTTGCTTAACACTCAATCACATATAGCATTGTAGGTTTTATAGTTGTGTAATGAAATTTAGCCTTAAACTTGAGAGATACTCTTTTATCACAAATAATATTCAAAATACTCCTTCATTTCATCCATTCTGCTTGAATTATATGGTTTATATCTTCCTTTATTTTCCCATCATGTTGTACAATGGGTCTAAGATACTTAAATTGTGTGACTTGTGATATGATATATACTCTAATTTTCATTTTTATGTTAGAATTAGTGCACCTCTTGCTAAACTTACATTTCATATACTCAATTTTACTTCTATTTAAATGAAATTTATGTTTCTAAAACTAGTCTCCACATTTCTAACTTTTCATTTATTTTCTCTTTTGATTCTCCAATTAGGAGTATATCATCTACAAAAAGTATACATTGTGGCCCCAACTCTTAGATATGTTTAGTAAATACATCCAAGATAAAGTAAAAAGACAATGGCTCAAAGTAGATGCTTGATCTAAGCCAATGGTTATTGGAAATCTTCTATAGGCCCATCTTTTATTCTCTAGAACTTTCCATAAAACCTCTCTTGACACCTATCGTATGCCTTTTCCAAAATGATAAACACTATATGTAAGTCTTTTTTATTCCTTTGATATCTCTATATCAATTTTTGCAACAAGCATATCGCTTTCATAGTTGACCTTTCTAGTATAAAACTAAATTGATTCTTTGTAACATGAGTTTCTTACCTTAATTTTCGTTCAATAACCTTCTCTCATAACTTCATAATGTGGCTCATAAGCTTAATTTTTTTATAATTTACATAATTTTGTATGTCTATTTTATTCTTACAAATAGGGATTAGAATACTTCTTTTCTATTTGTCTAATATTCTTTTAAATCTTATAATCTCGTTAAATAACTTTATGAGCCAATCTATATCTTTTATTCTTAAACTCTTTCATATCTCAGTAGGTATATTATCTGATCTAATTGCTTTGTTATTTTCCATCATCTTTAATGTTTCTTTTACCTTTAACTCTTGAATCTTACAATAAAAGATATAATTTTAACTTTTTTTTTGAAATAGACACTGTGACATAACAAAATATGAAATATCCATATGTAATTTAAAATGTCTTGTTTTGTCTAATATGAGTATTTAACATGTTTTGGACACAAGCATGGCTCTTTTTTTGAAGTATCCATGCTTTATATGTTTCAAATAAGTTCCTATTAGCAAAACCCCATTTCCTTACTAGTAAGGTAGTATCTTGTTAATATGAAAGGAGCAGCTTATTGATGATTTACGAAAAAATATGTCATTACTGGCTAGCTTTTAATATCCATTTAGTAGGTTGTGATTTCTTAATTTGGTTTACATAGATTGGAATTTTTTATTTATAATAAATGGGGGACATGTAGCCTAATTAATTATTGATATCTATTTTTTATATTGTGATCCAACTATGTGTAATTGGGTTTGAAATACCTTTTCTATGAGCTTAGACCAAATTATCAGGTATGATGGTATTAACACACAATTAGTTTGCCAAAGATCTTTATTAGGTGGTTTTATAGTTGTTTTGAATTTTAAAAAAGGCCAAGTATCCTCTTAATTTCTTAATCCTAGATAGTTATTTTGCTGCATTGTTTGTCTAAAGGAGTTGGAGTGGATGGATCTTCATTGGATGTTTGCACATCTATAAGTTGCCTTATTGAATATGCTGCACGTTTTATTAAGATTAGCAAGATGATCATGGATGATTAAAGGATTGTGATTAGATTCTCAATTTGGACTTTGACGCTTCTAGAGGCATGCATAAGTCCTTGTAAAAATAATTGCTTTGTGGTGTTGTATGTTTGATATAAACTAAAAATTACTTAGATAGCAATCTAAGATTTACTCAAAATGGTTAAAAATCAACAAATTAAAAATGTAAATTACGAATTTTGTATTTTTATGCTTTGTGGCTGTTGTTGATGCCTCTAATTTGAAGGAAAATATTCACTTGCTTTTGAGAGAATATTTTCATCTTCCCATTTTCACTCCTATTGACTATACTCTTAGTCTAATAGTTTTCACACATCTTAAATGAATAGGAAATAAATCCTTTTTTTAATCATTATGCAATAGATATATAAATTCTTTTTTATATCATGTGGTAGGAAAATGAAAACATTAGGTTGTTAAAGTATTCTTTTGTGTATCTACTATTGAAATTTATTGTTTGGGATCGTTTTTGTCAAAAACTATTTCATTCCAAAAGAAGTTGTTGGGTAAAGCCTCATGACTTTTTTTTAAAAAAATATCTCTAGTATTTCCCTTCACATGGAAGTCCTTTGGACTTATAGCATTAATGAAACACTAGCCCAACAAACTTTATGTTGAAATTTCAATTAAATTATGAAGAATAAAAGTGGCATATGTTAGAAACTTTAATAAAATTATTCATGGGCTTTACTTGAAAGCTTAATATTTTGAATTGAAATGATCCTTAACATGATATTAGAGCCTCTAAGTGGTTAGGAATTGGATCCTTGCCATCCTTTATTCTTTATTATGTTTTTGATGCACCCATACCTATTAGGCAAGGCCTACCAAGGAAAACAACATAAAGAACCAAAAGAACACAAAGAATGGAGAGTTGGTAGAGAGAGAGAGAGAGAGAGAGACGAAGTTGGTTAAAATGGGTTTATGAGGATTGTGAGGAATGGGAGGTAGGTAAAATTGTGATTATGTAGAAAGAGTCTAGCCTCTCAAAAGTTAGACCATGAAGTTCTCTCTTTTCTTTTCATCTTTTTTGTTTTCTTTCTTTGTAAATGTGAAAGTCACTAATTCTTCATTTTTCACTTTTTTTAGGGAGAATTCTAGCTCTAATTTTATATTAACAATACCGAGAAAGCTTTGGGTTCTATCAATTTGGTATTAGAGCAGTGAAAATATGATAAAGGCTGAAATAATAAGAATCTTAAGTGAAGAATGTGAAAGAGGGAGATGTAAATGGAGAAATGGTGAAGAGACATGGAAAAGATGAAGGATATAAAGGAAACAATCAATGATAGGTTAAAGCTTGTAAACGGGAAGGGGGATGAGGAAGAAATTGAGGAAGAACCTTTTAGAGATTATGGAATAAAGCTTCCACCATTTTCAAGAGAAGGCTTGACTAAATCAAGGCTAAAGAGGATATGAAAGGATTCAAAGAAAAAAGAGGTACAAGAGATTCACAGAGAGCCTACCATATTGATAACTACACTATTTAAAAATTTGGATAAACCATTAAGAGGGACCATTGAGAACAATCCAGAAAAGGATATGAAATTAGGAGTTAATACAATCTTTGAATTGATAATCACACCTAGAGGGGGAGAATAGGTGTGATTTGCAAAAATTAAAGTAAAATCACATTTTTGGCCTTTACAAAAGTGGATGACCAAGTGACCTCCAAAATTTGAACATACAAAAAGTGAAGCACATAAATAGTATCTAACAGAAGATCAACGGGCTAGAAAGGAAGCAAACAAATATATATATATATATATGTAAAATAGAGTAATAAACTTCACTAAAAATGAACTATGTAAATAGTAAAATAATGTAATTGAATGAAATTTGAGAGTGGAGTGAGTAAGAGCAATACAAAGATAAATTAAACAATTGAAACAGAAATCTTCTAAAGGTGGAGGAGCAAGTTTAGCAAACTATTAAAAAAAAGTAGAGGGCAAAAAATTACACATAAATTTATCCTAATTCAACCCATTTGACCTACATCTAGTCTCTTTAAAATTTGAAGGGATTTTTCTTTACTTTAATTATCAAGTTATAAAAATGATGCTTTTTCATGTTCACTATTAACACATGTTTCCAAGTTCATCTTAGACTTACAATGAGGTTTTATACAACTAACCCTTAATTAAATTACTTAAAATTTTTTTATATGAAGGATTAATAAAATAAATTCAACACTCATTCAAGATTTTTTCCAATGCTCAAGATTTTGTTCCTAACAAGTAGATTGACCAAACACTAAGTGATAATTTTATAAGAATTCAAAGCACTTTTTTATTTTTTTTCTCTACATTTACACTTGAATTCTTGCATATATACAGACTTTTATTATCTCTTAGCCGTTAGAAATAATTATGATCATTTAACATCTTTTTTGTTTGGAGTAGTCTTGTTATATTTCTAATGTTCAAAAACTTTTAATTTTGCAGCTATTGTTATCTTAAGAAGCCTTCCCATATAACTTATTTGGTCAACTTGTCATATAATACTCTATGAAGCTCAATACATGGTTACAGTCAAATTTTGTTTTTATGAAAGAACAAAAACAGTCATAGCGGAAAGCATATCTGTTACAAAATCATATTGTTTTTTATTGCACGAAAGTCATTATTCTTTTTGTCATTAGTGCATTAATAAATTTGTTGTTTAGTTAATTATTAGATCAACTAAGTTTATTCAATTCAAATAATATACAAAAATGAGCCAAAATACTAAATTATTAGAGAATCTATAAAATAGGCCAGAATAATAAAATAGACTTGTCATAAATAATATTTTAAGATTTGTTTTCATCGAAATTTTGGACCCGCGGCCTTGAGCCAACGTGAACCAATGAAGCCAATCCAAGAGGAGGCAAATCAAGAGTATGGGTTGAACATAATTTCATAGTCAAAGCCATTGTCAAACGCCAACAGAGCTAGAAGGAGGAGATGGGAGCATTGCTTCCACGGAGAGAATATGTTCTGTGCGAGCAAACAAGAGCAACAACGTTTGGCGGTAGAGAGTTGACGATGAGAGCAAAAGCAAAGGGAAAAAACTAGGCTTTGGATCATCTTAGGAGAGTTAAGAGGCGATGAGGCCAAAGCAAATTTTAGAATACTTATCTATTGGGTCTTCTGAGAGAAAAACTGGTAGCTTAGCCAATTATCTACCGCCCTAGTCAACTCAAACCCATTACCCATCTCAATAGGAAATTGGGTGAGGCTAACAGACACTAAACGCCTTTGCGCATGAACTCTGTAACACTAGTGCAACTTCCATCTGATGCAAAGGCAGCGAAAAGGAAGGAATTGGGATTTTGCAGGCACAGGGAGGAAAAACTCAGTACAAACCATGGTAATAGGAGTCATGGATTTCAGCTTTTGCCAATGGCTAGTGAAGGAGACATTGATGGTAAGGAAAACAGAGCTTCTAAACAGAAGATACAATCCAAACAAAGGAAAAATTACGCTCTAAAATCTTTCTTCACCGTCCACCTAAGGAAGGAAAGACGTCCCTGGTTCAGTCCACTAAAGGCCGGAGACCAGCCTTTTCTGCAATTGCAAACAGGATTAACAGTATACACAAGAGTGCTTGGACTGAGCTTCAATCTTGGAGAGCACATGCGAGGAAGGCATCGTTGTCTAAAACTGCTGAAAATGCGCTATCAAAAGCTATACAATCCCAAAGGCATCGGGATGCACTGTGCTTTTGCTTTCACATGGATGAGGATCTCCAAAAATCTTTGTAGAATGACTTCTGGTAATTTTGCGATGCCATCAAAGTAGAAAATTGCAAGTTTGCTTTCACCGAGTCCTTGAGGAGAGTGTTTGAGATAAAAGATGATTTGGATTCTTTTCCACCCACACCAGTAGACGGCGACACGTGGTATGTCATGCACAGTGCGGCCTTGCCTATGAGATCCTTCCTAGAGTTCGTAAAGTTCTTAAGAATGTTTGTTGATGCATGGGATGTGCAGACGTATGGTGAACATCATTCACGTAGACACTGTTATTCGAGTTTGCCAGAAGACAAGCAGTGCTATTCGCGGCTTCTCGAGCTTCTTGAAAATGTATGGGCCTACCACAGTGCAAGGAAAGATGAGGGTGATGAGCTATCTCAGAAAATGGTTACCATTCCATTGAATTTTTCACTTGGATATGTTGCTTATCCTTCTTAGTGAGGTGGGTCGCACTCTTTTTGGGTCACAAGTTGAACTCCTTACCAAATCACACATTGGTTTGAGGGACCTGAACCATGGGAAAAAGAGGTTGGCCCCTTTGAAATTTGGAGGCTCTAAATGAAATGTTCTGGTTGAAAATGGGGGCTGTTTGCATCCGGTATCAAAAGGGATTACAGAGGGTAACTATGTTGAAGGAATGAGGGAAGAAGACGTTTGGTTTTCTGGACATGAACTGTTCTTCATTGCTGCTGAAATAGAGCATGGTTTTTGTTGCATAACATCTTGCAAATCGTTGAAACTTGGTGAATTTGTTCTATCCTATACACCGGAAATTACTTATAAGACAGCCAAGCATTTGGTAAATTTGATATGTGAATATCACGGTGGCTACAATGCAGAACAAGGGAGAAAAATAGAAAGTGAATTTTCTGGTGGTATAACTTACAGAATTACGGCAATCAATGCTTCTGAGTTGGGTGCCGATGTTGGAGAAATTGATAAGACTCATGCTCATGCTTTCATGCTAACTCAAAGTTTGGATCAGAGAGCAAACAATCACGACATTGACAATGAAATCTTTGTGTTTCAATCTGTTTTACGCTCTATGATAGCAAGGATTTATCATAATCCTCAAAGCAATGAGGAATACCAGAAATGATTGCATCCAATGGTGGAGTTCTGGGCTTTTAAAGAAGTCGATGATCAAGAGTCTATATCCTTGCTCAAGGGTGAGATGCTTGGTGGACCACAAATAAATTCTTTTCATGAGCCTTCAAAGGATTTATTATCTGCTTCATCAGATTTAGATGCAGGAAGGCTGTGGCATACTCCTAACCATATTGTCTTGCAGTTGCCGTTCGATAGGCCAATTTCTGGTTCAAGTTTACAAGAACAAGATCATTCTGAAAAGCATGTTGCTCTAGGGTTGTCCATACCACCATCTCTGGTACCCCAAAGCTTTCTTCCAAATTCTACTGCTTTCCTTTGCTTCTTCTATTCACCCAGCTAATCAACCACTAGCTGCACATTTAATGTCACCTCCATCATCTGGCACTGGTGAAAAATTACCCCCATATCTTTTGTTCCCACCAGACCTTATTCTAGGAATGGTTAAAAAGATGAGGATTGGTGGTGGTGTCCCTTTAGACATCCCAACTGTGATAGCACCATCAACAGTTCCCTATACAGCACTACCCAAGAATGATTCTTATGTTATGTCTGCGTGCGAAGGAAAAATTTCACTGTCCAACATGGTGATTTTTAAGGAAATGGAGTTTCAAGTACAGCCTGAGGATGTGATGGTGCCAATTGAATGGAAGGCGCTGGTCAGAAAAGAAAAAAATGAATGGAAAGGGATACTAGAAATTGGAAATATTTGGGAAAACTTGAAGTTATTAAGGGCAGTCTTTCTAATTTCCACCTTGAGGACAAGGCCAAGGCCTAGTAGGGAGAACAACAAAAAGAACCAAAAGGATACAAAGAAGGGTGAGCTGGCAGAGAGAGACAAAGTTGGTTAGAAGGGGAGATATATGTGAGAGGTTTGTAAGGAGTGTGAGGTAGGCAGAATTGTGATTTTATTTGGACAGAGCCTAGCCGCTCAAAAGTCAGATCACGGGGTTCTCTCTTTTCCTTTCATCTTCTTTGTTTTCTTTCTTTGTAAATCTTAGAGTTAATAATCCTCCATTTTCACTTGTTTCGGGATGATTCCAGCTCTAATTTTATATAAATAATACTAAAAAAAGTTTTGGATTCCATCAGTTTCAGCATCAGGTATGGTGGGCTTATGTCTACACTTCAAATCCAACAGACTTGCATGTGAGAGGACGTGTTAGATTTATTATTAAGCTATTCATAAGCCTTTACTTAATAGCTTAATGCCTTTAATCTTTTGAGTTAAAATGGTCCTTGGCAACAAGGAGTATTGAACTTCTAACTACTTGTCATGAATGCTATGTTATCAATATCATGTCAAGGATCCTCAAAGCTTAAGTTGTTAGGTGAAGGTGTAGAGGTGGTTTCAGTAACCTTTGATAGTTTCTATGTTTTAACCTTTTTAAATCTATCTATATATGTTAAGAAGAAATGAAATAGAATAATTAAGGCTAAACGTCATAGTTGTTTTCATCTTTCAACCTTTTTTTTTAATCCTCTCAATAATGATAACTATCTATATAGTGAGTAAGAAAAAAGAAAAAAAGACTCTGCTTAGCATGCTAATATAGAACAAGTGAAGAATAAACCCCATCAATAGCAGAAACTAGGTTCTAAATTTGGTTGAGAAGCCCCTTACCGTTTTTGACAGGTACATGATCATTTGAGCTAATACTTATGGTCCAAATTTTTAAGATATGAGTGGCAGCAATAAAAAAAGGAATGCAGGATGAGTGAAAAAGATTAATAGTATATCTGGACATTTTTCTACTGCTTCATAATGTTATTGACTTTAAACCTAAAGTAAATTATTTTATTGGCTGCAAATAATATACAAGGTGACTGTTGCATAAATTTCACCTTTGGTGTTTAATAATGGATGGCTAAACCTTAAGTCTCTATCTAGTACCATTCATTGAGTTCCCACCATTAAATATTTCATTTTCTCTTTATGTTTTATTAATTGTTGCTGGGAAAACAGTAGTTTCTTGTTTGTCACCATGTGTGTCCATTTGCGTGTGCTTCGTTAGATGGATACTAAGGCATTATAAAATGGCCAGAGTGTAGGACAGAAGACAAGCAGAAGGTGATCCATGATTTTCACTGCATAAATGGGTCTTTGTTTCTGTAGGTACAACTTCGGGAAATATGAGATTAGATGATGTTTGATCAAGTCGTTTGCAATCTTTGCTTGAACTTACTGGAGACATTGTAAAGCCTCTAGGAGTTGTTTCTTTAAACATCGCAGAATATTCATAATACTTCTTTGAAACCACAGTAACGGAAATCTTAGAATAGTACATGAAATAGTAACTATGGCTGATACTGATCCATTTCCAAGGTTGGAAAGAGTGTATGAAGTGAAAGTTTCCAAGATTAGCCAGTTGGCTAGGAGACGTAAGGGTAAATCAATAGAGGCTGGAAGTAATAGATGGCACATCAAAAGCACTAATCCAAAAAATTCCATGTTATAGTGGAAAAGGAGCTTTGAATGATAGCAACTTGTCCCCAGAACCAGTAATACCTACAACACCAAAGAACAGATCATCTTCGTCTGGTAGAAGTGATGCAAAATCATCTAAGGCTTCAGAGGATGAAAAACTCTTAGGTCCTCAATACACTGTCGATTATGAAATAAGTGAGGATGAAATGGTCGACAGTGATCCTGATATTTTATTTGATAGTGACGATGATATTCCTCTGGATGACTCTGATCTAGTTGATATTGAGAAAGGCCATGAATCACACAAGAAGATCAAGTGGTTCAGGGCTTTCTTCAATGTTTTAGATAGACTTTCGAATAGGGAGATTAATAAACGGAAATGGCACTGCCCAGCTTGCCAAAAGGGGGGGGGGCAACTTTATTACATTATCTTTTTTATGAAATTCATTAAAATTTGCTTTAAATTCCTAATTTTCTATGCATTGAAAATCAAAATTTCTCTCTTGGCTAATTGGAATCCCGAATTCAACATATATAATATAATATTTCCCAAATTTTACCCAAGAATAGAATTCTAATTTGTCGCAATTTTGCCTTAAAATCATAATTTTCTTACAAAATCCTTAATTTCCTTTGCATTAAAAACCAAAATTCCTCCTTTAACCAATTAAAATCCCAAATTCAACACACACAACATAATATCTTCCCTAAATTTTGCCTAGATGCAATTTCTAATTTTGTTCCTAATTTTGCCTTAAATTCCTAATTTCCTTACCAAATTCCTAATTTCTTATACAGGGAAGACCCAAATTCCTCCCTTGGTCAATTGAAATCCCAAAGTCCATAACATAATGTTATATCTCCCCTAAATCTTGTAGGAGTGTGCACAGCTCGATTGGTTTGATTGATCCAACCTTACCTGATCAATGTTGGGTAGGATGAGTTGAGATATTTTAAAAAAAAAAATTTTGAGCAAGGTTTGGCCAATGCAAAAGATCCCGTTGTAACGAACTTTAGGCTAGTCTTTTGACCTTATTAAGGCCAGCCCGATTCAAAGGATATATATATATATATATAAAGATAATACTTAAATTAAAAAAAAAATTTTTTTAAAGGTCTTTTATAATTTTAACCAAAAATTTTTAAACATATTTTATGAAGTATAAATAACTAAGGGGGTCAGTCTCTGTTAGGATTTTTTTAAATATGATTATCACATTCAAATAAAAGAAAACAAAATTAAAAAGTGTATATTTTTTGAAGTTTTAGCTATTATATTTTTATTTTATTTTTATTTTTATTTCTTTTGAACTCATATTTTTTCATGTTTATTGCGCAAATTTAAAAAAAAAACATATAAAAAAGTGGTTATAAGTCTAAAATGATTGAGCAAACATAGATATATGAATATTCAAAGTTTTAAATTTTTTTTTAAAAAAACCCTTTGACCTGATTTGATTTGATTAGTTATCTCTAACCTAATAATAAACAGGTTAAGTTTAAGCCACTCTTCAGAACAAAAATTTTATCTTGACTTCAAATAAGGTTGGGACTTGGGCTACGTGATTCCCAGCCCATCCCCACCCATACACACTTTTAAAATCTTGTTCGCAAATAAAATATCTTGTTTTGCCTAAATTCACAATTTTGTTATGAGATCTCTAATTGTTTACACAGTAAAGGCCAAAATCCCTCCCTTAGTTAATTAAAATCTCTAATTTCATGAAAAAAAGCAAGATTTGATCAAATTGAAACATTTTGAGAGTTACGTGACTTGTACATGCCATTTTTTTGTCTAGAAGATGACGAAATGAAACTATAGGACACCAATGTGTTTACGGTCTAAAACACAACCCACTCAAATACCAACTTTTAAACTACAAGATATCAAAGTATATTTTATCCTTTAATTAAAAAAAAAAAAAAGCATCGGCATCTGGCACCTCTTCCCGAGAAAGAGTGGGTGGAAGTATGCAATCCAAGACTACCAAACCCAAACAAAACTATAGCATTCTTGTCTTCAAGATGTTTTGTTGCAATCCACAACTTGTCCAAATAAGATGAATTAATGGACAAGGAAAATAGAAGTGACAATAAAAAGGGAGGGAAAGACCTGTGGAGCGCCTGTTGAAAAATTCAATGTCTTTTTCAGAAGCCAAGAAACCAAAAAGTAGGCGCTTCCCATCTTGAACAACTGCACGGGGATCATTCCAAGCTTTTCTATCTCTTCCATGTTCAATAAAATGGTCAGGGAGACGCACAGCTTCGAACTAACCAAATGCTGAGCTCTCAAAAATCAAAACACTCATCCCTTTGTGCCCTTGTGGACCATGTGAGTGCTGAGCCTTCAATGCAGCATTTGAACTGAAGCAATCAAGAAGCTCTATTTTCCCCATTCCAATCCACTAAAATATAAACCAGCAAAGTGAATTGACTGAAGATGATAAAATAATACTAATGAAAAAAATTCCCTTCCACGAGTTATGAAACTTGGTATAGAAAACAACAAATAGAACTTTACCAGGCAGTGGATAAGCGATGTAAAAACAAAGAGAAGGAAATGGAATACATACCCCTCCCGATTAGCAAGCAAGAAAATGTTATTGTACCTTCTTTTTTTCATCCAGCTCACATCTTGTATTCATGATGAGAACCACTGGGGGCCAAACTATATCAAAATCGTCCTCTTGCTTTTCTAGACCTTTCAATCTCCCGTAGGTTCCACTAGCTACAGTGATTGAAACTCCTCTTCTGCACAATTCCCCCTCCAAAATTTCAGTAAACAGTCGGTGCAATCTAGCCCTTCTTGAAGTTATTGCCTGGCATGATTCAAAAGGGGCTGCTTCCCTCTGTACCAGTCAGCTTGCACTACAAGCCATTCAAATATCAACTTTTAAACCACAAAATATCAAAATTAACTTTACCCTTTTGTTTAATTGCTTTAACTCCCTCTGTTTACTGCTGATGTTTCTGAATGAATATTACTAAAACAACTGTAATTGATTAGGGAATTCGAGATTGAAGTTTTAGATGAGATCATACAAAGAGATGGTTTACAACAAGATGAAGCATAAAAACGATGACAGAAAACAGCTTGATTATCTTAGGAAGGAGATAGCTAAAGAACAAATCATATCACAATCCCTTGCAGAGTCTCTTCTTAGAGTTGGTGAGGAGTTATGCTGGACAACAGAAGAAAGCGACGTTGCGCACAAAGGACCAATGTACAGTTATTTGAAGAATCTTCAAACAAACAGAAGTTAAGCATAGGTAAGAGCACCATTTTATGTGCTATTCTAAACTATGTCTGACAAGAAGCATGGAACATTGTGGAAAAATGTGAGTTAGCATTTGTATGTCCAGAAACAATCCAAAATGTCTGGTCATATTATTATTGTTATTATTATTCTTTGGATGCACATGGCTATCTGGCTTATTAAAAAGATTCAATTCTTGATCTTCTCTAGGAAAACTTTGATGGATTTTGGTGTTTTGATTTGACTAGGCTCCAAGACAAGGAGACGGGCAATTCGAGGCAGAAGGAGACAGTATTATAAAAATTCGGAAAGACAAAAAATTATCTCTTAAGAAGAAGCATTGGCAGGAGGAGGTTGAGATAGAGAACAAGCTTACAAGAGTAAATTTCCAGCTCATGAACAAGTGCACTCTAGGTCAGTGTTCAGAAGAAAGTGGGTGAATTGAATGGTGGCCTTGTCATAGCACAAATAGTAATGAGCTAGAATAATTTATGTTCTGCGTCCTTCCAAATAAAATTGTAATTCGTGAAAGACTTTAAGAGGTTTACCAGAGATCTTCTTAAGTAAAAATACTTCTCAATTACATGTTAGCACTAGTATATAGTCAGCTTTACTTTTGAATGGTTACAAATATATAATAACTACATTGTGGTGTTGGAGTTGAATGTTGATGGTAGTAATGCTACATATATTCAGTTCATATTGAAAGTGATGCCAGAACTGATGTGAAAATAAAAAGAAAAATGGTCACAAACATCTTAAATAAATTGCATATGTTAGAAATTTAAACAGGATCTTCTGACTTCATTCTAGTTACTCAGCAGAAGTTCATGGCAGTTTAATCTTTTTGGTTTGATGGTTTTCAGGTAAGACTTGTTCTTTTATATCAAAAATTCTTGTTTGAACATAGTATATATCTCAACTTGTGGATTGACCTTATGAAATAAACAATTAATTTGGCATTTTCAAATTGGGATAGTTTGAATATAGAGAATAGTAGAATGAAGAAAAGGTGAAAATCTTGATTGATTATTATGCACTACCTGGCTTGGGTATATAATACAAAGGTTCAACGGAATTAGCCAACTGGCACTAACAAACTGTGAAGAATCACGTGTTGAGACCAGCTCAGGGAAGCAACGGAATTGTTGCGTAAATGACAAAGAGAAACTTATTATGCTACAACGTAATGTATACTACAAAGCACTACATAAACAACACAAGTAAACTTATCAGCTTGTTCCAACACCTCTCCACAAAGTGGAGGGTGTAGCACAGACTCCGACTTTGCCTCGAAGACACCAAAACTTAGAGTGAGATAAAGGTTTGGTTAAGCAATTAGCGAGTTGCTCGAAAGAGGGAACAAATCGAGTGTCTAAAAGCTTGTTCACGACCTTGTCTCTAAGACAGTGAACATCCAGTTTGATGTGCTTTGTTCAAGCATGATACACAGGATTGGAAGCCTAAGCCGTAGTACTCATGTTGTTGCACCAAGCAACTGTAGTTTGTTCTATCAGGAAACTGATTTCAAACAAAAGCAACTAAATCCAGGCCATTTTAGTTGCTAAAGAAGCTAAAGCATGATACTCTGATTCATTACTGGATTTGGAGACAACCTTCTGCTTCTTTGATGACCAGGCAACAAGTGAGTCACTGAAGAAAACACAATAACCAGTTACTGATTTCCTATCATTTGGACAAGTAGCCCAGTTAGCATCTGCAAACCTGGTGAGCGACAGCAAACTTGAGGGTTTTATATGCAAACCATGATGTAGAGTTCCTTTGAGATAACAAAAGATTCGCTTTACAACTTGCCAGTGCAAATTTGTCAGAGAACTTAAAAATTGACTCTGATTGCAAAGTTTATATCCAGACATGTGTTTGTCAGATATTGCAAACTTCCAATTGCTTTTCAAAAGATTGATGGATCACTCATGACTTCACCTTCAGTAGTTGATAATAGTTTCCCTGCAGTCATTGGAGTAGGACAGGAGGCAACATTAAACAGCTCGAACTTCTTCAGTAGGTCAGTAATATACCTACCTTGACTTAGATATAGACCCGTCTCGTCTCTATGAACTTCTATGCCAAGAAAATAGTGTAAAGGTCTAAGATCCTTAAGTGAGAAGGATCTGTTTAGTCTTTAAATAAATTCTTTTATGTTCTTAACATCATTTCCAATTATTAGAATATCATCCATGTAAACAAGCACCATAACAACACTGGACTTGGCCTTCAGAAAAAATAAAGAATTGTCTCCCCTGGAGTTCTGAAAATCCCAACTCAACAAGGTAGTTTTCAGTTATTCATACCATGCTCTTAGTGCCTGTTTGAGGCCATACAATGCCTTATTTAACTTACATATGTGATCTCATTTGTCTAGGTGAACAAATCCTTTAGGTTGCCTCATATAAACTTGTTCTTCGGGGAAGCCATTTAGGAAGGCATTGTTAATGTCTAACTAACGTATTTCCCAACCAAAAGCAACAACAAGTGTGAGGATTATTCTAACAGTAGTAGCTTTAATTATTAGGCTAAAAGCTTCTCTGAAATCAATACCTGGACCCTGTTGAAATCCCTTGGCAACCAACCTAGCCTTGTGTCTGGAAACTGAGCCATCTAAATTAAACTTGAATTTAAAAACCCACTTGCAATCAACAAGATTCTCCTATCTGGTATGAGGAACTAACTCCCAAGTGTTATTTCGAGTTAGAGCACTAAATTCCTCTACCATGACTTGTTTCCAGTGGGGTAAGCTGAGAGCTTTAGTCACACTTTGAGGCTTGGTTGCTGAATTGTTAGTGACAGTGATATTTTTCTTACCTTTTTCCTTAGTATTCATAGTTAGACCAATAAAAGGAACTTTAGGCTTGAAGATCCCACATTTACTTCTTATTAGCATCCTGTGTCCAGTAAGAACATCTATAGGTTGATTGAGTTCATCATCACATCTCTTTTCAGTGAATTCTTTGAAATGATTGCAAATAGGCTTGAGTGGTGAATTCTGATTGATAGTTCTCTCTAAATTTTAAGTATCAATTCCTTCAGAGTAAGATAACCTAGGAGAAGACAAGCCAGAGGAAGTAAATACAGCTTGTTCCAAAGAGAAATTTGATAGAGTATTTGGTGGAGGTAACTGATATATAGGACTAGAGTTTGATGTCAGTTGGTTCGAGTATTGAGTTAGGCTTCTGCCTCTTCCTATTTCAGCTTGATTTTTGAAGAAAACATCAGGATGAACTGGTTTTGATATTGATGTCTTAGTATTTAGAAAACCTGAAATAAATGAAAAATCACTTTCATTAAAGACAACATGTCTTGACATATACACTCTACGAGAAGGACTTAAATATTTGAACCCTTTATGAATGTTGCTATACCCAATGAAGACACATGTTGTAGTATGAAATTGTAATTTATGCTTGTTGTAAGGCCTTATACAGGGATAACAAGCACACCCAAATATTTTCAACTCCTTATAATTAAGATGTGATTTGTGCACCTTAAAATATGGAGAAACTCCACCAAGCACTAGAGTAGGTAGTTTGTTTGTTAAATAGGTTGCTATTTGAAAGGCTTCCCACCAGTAACTCAACGGTATCTTGGCTTGTGCAAGTAGAATGAGGCCCAATTCAACAACATGTTTATGTTTTCTGTCTGTTCTACTGTTTTGTGATGATGTATATGGGAAAGAATGTTGAAATAAGATACCAGACTCTTGAATAAGATTAGTAAAGCTTTTAAATTCTCCACCCCAGTCAGTTCTTAGGATTTTAATTTTACTCTCAAATTGATTTTCAACAAGTTGTTTAAACTGGATAAAGGCATTTAAAGCTTCATTCTTAGCTTTGAGTGGATATATCCATGTGTACCTATTGTAGTCATCTACAAAAATGACATAAAATTTGAAGTCATTAGTAGAGCTGATTGGAGATGGACTCTATAATTCTGTGTGTATTATTTTTAGAGACCTGGAGGCATGAGATTGAGACACTTTAAAGGGCAAGGAGTGTGACTTCCCATACTGACAAGCTTCACAGAACTCAATATCTTCATTGGAAATGTTTACATTACAATCAACTAGTACTTTGTTCAGTATACGGTTAGAGGGTTGGTCGAGTCTACAGTGCCACTCTTGTTTTAGGACAAGAAAAGTATTGAAGTAAGGTGTAGCAGAGAGTCAATTCTCAAGTTTCTGCCTCTGTTGCATCCTCCTTTTGCTACTGTTATTCACTTTATAAAGACCTTCATGCATTGTCCCTTGTAGAAGAAGTTGACTTGTCTCCTTGTCCTTCACATAACACGAATGAGCATTAAATTCAACAACTATATCGTTGTCATTTGTCAGGTTAGAGATACTCAGTAGGTTTTTAGCAATCTTAGGAGCATGAAGAACATTGTTCATAGTTAGAGTTTGGTTTTCACAGAGAAGATTAGATGAACCAATGTTAAGAACTTCCAGTTTATCACCATTACCCACTATGACATTAGTCTTACCATTGTTGGCTATGGGATTGTCAAGTTGAGTAATGTTATTGGTGATATGGCTACTTGCTCCGTTGTTGAAGTACCACTCGTTGTCACTTATAGTGTAAGGTGAAGCAATAAGAGCCTGAGGATTTGAGAAATTAGTCTTTTTCCTATTAGAATTGTTGAAGGGGAAGACCCAGTATAAGACTTATCAAATCGGTAGAAGCAATTGACGGCAACGTGCCCTACTCTATTACAGACTTGACACACAGGCTTGTTACCACAGGATGACCTTCCATGACCTTTGAAGCCATGAGAACCTCCTCTCTGACCACCATTACACCAGTTTCCTCTATTGAAATCAGAGGAGGAGAAGGAACGACCCTCTGTGCTTGTCACATTGGCAAAGGAATTAATATGGAGGTTGGAAAAATTATTCAATTGTTCTAATCTATTTTCGTAGATCAGCAAAGTAACCTGTAGATCAAGCCATGACAAATCAATTTTGTTAGCTAATTGAAAAACAATTGGATTATATTCTATATCCAAGCCTGCTAAAGTTTGTGAAATCAGATCATTTAAGGAAACTGGACTTCTAGCCATTGCCAAATTATCATATATAGCTTTCATCTTGTTCAAGTATTCTTCCATTTTCAATGTTCCTTTTCAAAGTCGTTAAAACTCAGTTTTAAACATCATCACTTTGGATCTGGTATGAGCTCCGAAAAGATCTCTGGCTACATCCCAGAGTTCTTTGGATGTTGAACAGTGAGCTAACTAAGAAATGACATCAATTGTCATTATATTAAGAAGCCACCCAAGAAAAAGTTGATCTGTGGAGATCCACTCTTCATAATCGGGGTTAATCTTCATCTCTGCACCTTCAAAGATGACCTTGGATGGGCATGGTTTGAATCCAGTGATATGACCATCAAGCTTGTTTCCACGAATAATGGGTAGCACCAGTGATTGCCACAATAGAAAATTGGTTCGATCCAACTTGATCGGGCATGGTAGACTGAAAGGAGAAAAGGACAAACCAAGTTTGGATGGATTGCTAGAGAAAGATAGAGAGTTAAACGATTTTTTCGTAGTAGAGTGGTGGGAGGAGACAGGTGTAGTTTGACTTACCATGGCGTGAGTCAGAGTAGCTTTGATACCAAGTTTGAATATAGAGAATAGTAGAATGAAGAAAAGTTGAAAATCTTGATTGATTATTATGCACTACCTGGTGTGGGTATATAATACAAAGGTTCAATAGAATTAGCTAGCTGGTATTAACAAACTGTGAAGAATCACATGTTGAGGCCAGCTCAGGGAAGCAACATAATTGTTGCGTAAACAACAAAGAGAAACTTATTATGCTACAGTATAATGTATACTACAGAGCGCTACATAAATGGCACAAGCAAACTTATCAGCTTGTTCCAACAGGGATTAACCATGTATTTGTCAAACTAATACTTTGTCTATATTTGTGAAGTGCATACCGTGCATCGAGTGATGAAGATTTTTATTTTTTATTTTTTTTAAAGATACATTTCTTCTATGGACTATTGAATATCTAAATAATGTAAATAACATTACACTTCTTGAAATGTTTAACTTCTTAACAAAAAATGTATACAACAAATTCTAGAACAAATATATTTCAAGAAGTCCACGTGAAGAACTGCCTATCCTATGGCTAAAAGTAATGTCACAACTCTAAAATAAACTATAATTAACACAAGTGTTGCATCAACCATTGTTTAAGGTTTCAAGAAGCGTGGTAAAATTCACTTTGTCACAATACAGTGGCTAATTAGCCTCTAGACACGGTTATGACAATGGCTATAATTTCTTTTGATTTAAAAAAAATCAATTACTACAATTCATAGTGTGACTAACTTAAATTATGACATGAACAAGAATGCTTGCTACGGCGAAAACCGTGACAATGACTTGATTAACTCTTATTTCATCTTAAATTATCACTTTAGATATGCTAAGGGCTGTGGCTATATGATACCATTAGAAGATGCCTAAGTTTCTATACAAAAATGACTAGGGTTGTAGGATATCTAGGTTAGGATTTGGTAAATCAGAATCAAATTTATCTTGTAAAAATTTGTAAAGAGTAGCCAAATCAACCTTGGTCTTTTCGTATTCAATCAATTTATAAAGTCTCCACTTGCTTCACCAACTCTCCAATGCCCTTGTAGTTACATTATTCCTTAAGGCTTTGGAGCATACAAAGCCCACAAGTTATCCCTGTTATCCCAAATATTAGAAGGGCAAACACTAACTCTCAAACCATGTCCTACGAAAATAAAATTTTTAGCGACGACAATTATGGATGATTACAAAACATTGTTACTAAAATTATATTTATTTTATTGCTAAAATTTTCGGTGGTGATTGATGAAATATCACTACTAATAGTCTTGCTAGTTGCGACTAAAAAATTTTTACACTAGGACAAATAGCTTAGACTTTATAACAATCCAATTGTCGCAACTAAATCTCTTTAGTTACCACTTTCAAACTTTTAGTGGTGAAATATCCTTTTTTTTTCATTTGTATTGCAAGATGGTCAAGTCTAAACGCTTCTCCAATGATATCATCTGGTTTGGCAAATAATTTTGTAGGGACACCTGAAGAAGCAGTAACATGTTCTTGATCTTGGGGTAAGTTCTTAGACATTTTAGCTTGAAAGTAAAAGATGTCACTACAATAATATTAGTCAAAAGTGACTAAAATTTCCAACTATTTCCATTAACATATTTTCTTTTCTTTTTTTATAGTCAATTTCTAACTGACTTTTCATATGAAATATATAACTCCAAATTTTAAATATAATGGCCAACGAGTAATCACATCTTGCTTTCACCTACTATCTTAACTAGTCGGGGACTTCTTTTAGTTGCTGACTTTCAATGGCAATGGAGGAGGATGCCAAATTATCATCTTTGTATGTGTATAACTAATGGAAAGATAGAGAAAAACAATCTTGTGCATATAACTTTTAAATTTGAATAACAAAACTTAGATTACTAATGTCTACAATTCTACACATGTAAACTTCACTTGAAAAAAGAAAAAGAAATTTCTGATAGATAGATATGTAGTATTAATTAAAGATATTATTAAAACAATAAAAATAAAATTTCTTCCTTCTTTACCCAATCATACACAGAGAAAGAAATAGATCACAACAATTTACAACATGGTGCATGTTTTGTAGAGTACAATATTTGACACTTGATATTAATGCTAAAATAAAATGAGAAGTTAAATTCAGACAATACCATGAACATAAATTCCTAAAGATAGCAGCATAGAAAAGTAAGGACTACAACTCACAACATCTTGAGAGTTTGTTGGAAAATCAGGCTAATCAATAAAACCCTAAATAGGGTTAAATAGGATTACTAGTCTAAAAAAGTTGTGAGTTGGAACCTATTCTTTAAATGGACTTATAGATAGTTTGTTCTATTATAAATTACTTATATCACAAAAAAACTCAATCTATTTACACAGCGTTTGTTACTAAATTAATTATTTGATATTATTAAAAATATCATCTATTAATTAATCTAATAATTAATTAATACTAATCAATAAATTATTTAATTTTTCAACAATTTTTCACTTAAATAGCATTAATCAATTGTTAGATAAAATAAAAACAAATTAACATGACATACCAAGAATATCCAATAATCAATATGCATTGTAACAAAAATTCATAAATGAAATGGCAAATCAAAAACATTGAATTAAATAAAAAAACTATGTTAAAATATAAACAAAGTTCCATAACTATATTAAAAGGGGGTAGCAAAAAAAATACATTCAAAACATTTGGCTTAACCAAATGTTAAAATACATCAAAATGTCCCTTAAGATCACAACTTAGACTCCCACTAAATGCAGCATAATTTTTTTTTCCACAACATCTAAAAGTCACAGTTCTTCAAAAAGACTTATAGTTAACAAATCAATTAGCATATTATTTGTAAAATACATATAATCTAAATTTGAGATTCACAAATCTTCTCTCTAATAAAATAAAAACTTAATATAAAATTTTAGTACAACTGAAACTCCTACAATTTTGAGAGAAGTATATAATAAAATTATTGTTGCAATTAAATGATCAACATCTAAAATATGCATCCAACAATACGCATAACAATAGTTAATTTCCTTGATCATGTAGCTAAAAATGAGCCCACAACAAGTGATATATTAAGCAATTAGAATTGAGGGAATTGTAAGTGTCCTATTATCACTTTTCAACGAGACAACTCTTTCAACATATCATGAGATGTATATAGAGGATGAGGTAGTAGTTAGTATCTACATAACGTCTTACAAAATTGGTCCTCCACAACATCAAAAGATATACATAGAGGTATATTTCAAATCATCTAAACAAATTGCATGGTGTGAATCAAAGAAGGTCAATGATTAAAAGTAATATTTTTAAAACTAGATCAACTATTAAACAAGAGAAAGTACTAGTTTACAGATAATTGATTTGACTGTGGTTACCCTATTAATAATTAAATATATATATTTTATTTTTATACATTAAAAATCTAATATAATAAATAAAAGCAATTAATTTTTATTTTCATTTCCAAATAATGTTCTATAAAACCAGAGGTAATCTGGATGCCTACAAGATTTTTGATATGTTCTATAGCTTTTGAAGAAACCTTTTATCGATGTTTTACTATCCTTGCTTGTATTTTCTCTTGGAGTATATTAAACATTTATTTAACAAACTCTTTAAGATTTAGACACATGAAGCAACAAAAACAATGGCATTTAGGGTAAGAAAAAGACTAAACTGCACGTTGACTTGAAAAATAGAAGGTGAATACATGAAACATTGTTCTTAGCTTTGAGTTATAAATGTTTGGGAGGCGAAGTTCCTTTTATCAGCTCTTTAACAACTTGAGCTTTTTTCTTTTTCTTTTTTTTTTGAAAAAAAAAATTGATATTTTAAGTAGAAGCCAAACCAAGTGAAGAAGAGAGAAAAGGAGCTGCATATAGTGAAAAAAGAGGGTGAGTTCCCCTGTTCTTGCCAACTAATGAAGGAAATTGTACATGTGGGAGAGAATATATGTTAACTAAGATTCTCCAACACTATAAGTGGGCAAAAGGCTAATCTAAACAAGTCTTCAACCTTTTTTTAGCCAACATGCCATAACTTGATCAACAAGGATTTTATTTTTTGTGTTGCACTTGGGGAAGGTCTAAGTGGAAAAGCCTCGAAGGAGAAAAGAGGAATTACCTGTAATAGTGTCACGCAAAGATCTACAAAAATCTTCAACTGAAAGAAGGTCTAGGACACCTAGATAATTTAATTCTGTGGGCTAACTGGGTGAATTTGTCCGTTAAGTTTGATTTTTATAACACTGATGATAGATGGATTAGATCTATTTTAAATTATATATTTTGTAAGTATCATGTAATTTTTTTAGTAGCACATTGAAATTATATATTTTAAATTAGATATTTTGTAAGTATCACTAACAAAAATAAGATTTACTTTATTTGTCATTAAAGACATTAAATATTGTTAAGATTGTCTCCTATTTTAAGATAAAATATATTGGCATAAAAGCAAGGGTCAAAAAAAAATTTCACCCACACACAATCCTATCAAATGTAAAGTTTGTAAGAAAAGTTGAGAACATAATAATTTTTATCACGAATCTATGTGCCAAAATTGAAAGGATACCATAGGATTGTAATTTACACAAAAATAAACTTGTTCACATTTAACTTTGATAAAATATTCAATAATGTTTTACTAAATTAAAGGAATATATCAAGGTAATTAAAATTATTTATTATACTAAAATATCTTATTGTTCTTATAAGTGCTCACCATAAGTTCTATTCAGAGTTTTCATATAAGTAAACTTGAATTATATGTACAATATAATCATAAATAAGAGTTTTCTTCAAAGTTTAGGTAATACAAAATATAAAATTGTTGTGATCATGATCCCATTTAAGGGTTTTAGATCATAATAAACCAAAAGAACTTAATAGATATCTTAAGGATAACAAAATTAATGTCTCTCACACTTATATATTGATAGGGTATAGGAATTATTAAGACATAAAGTGAAATATATCATAGTACAAATAAAATAAGTTGACAATGTTATAGTTTAATTAAAAATATATATTATCAATACAAAAGCCTCAAACAATCAATCTTTTGATATTTTTGAAAATTTTCATTTATTATTATTCATATATTATTAAAATTGTACTAAATAATATCACATTGATAAGGTATATCTATTATTTATATAATACATCGTATGTAATTTAATAACTAAATTTAAAAATAAATAAATAAATATTTATCTATTATTAACAGTTAAACACAACTTATATGACTTATCACAAAAAAATATATCTTTGCTAGAGATGGCCATTGTGTCTTTTACAAAATTTTACAATTTAATTGTAAGCTAAACAAATATTATGAGACAATTATCACTATACATGTGAAAATTGCACAACTATAATTTTATAAATATGTCCTTAAATTTTCACAAAATATAAGGGCTCTTTATAACAATGACAACAAGATATACTAACAATGCTACATTATTAATGTAATTTTTGCCACAATAATTACGTAACAAAAGTTGATAAAGATATTTCAATATATACAAATTAATCGAATTAAACATTGCAGTTAAAACCAAAGACCCTTATAACTGGTCCTTTACTAGATGGGCTCACAACAACAAAATGTTAATAACCAAAATTATTTTAAAGGCAAATAAAGGACATGTTATCATACTCAATATAAATGATTATCCTTAATATCCCACAACAATATGCATAAAAGAGTTTGAAAATGCAATTTAGATGATATGGTGTATAAAATATATATATATATATATATATGTTATTATCAAAATTGTAAAATCAAACCATGCTTCAATAACAAAATTAGAGAGAATATCTCATTAGAAAAAAAACTCATATAGGTAAATATAGGTAAATAATTTGTTTCATTTGTCACATTGAATCTAGATTACCAAAATATTTTCAAAAGAGTTCTAATATTAGTAATATTTCATTAGGAAACATTTGTCACATTGAATCTAGATGACCAAAATATTTTTAAAAGAGTTCTAATATTAGTAATATTTCACTAGGAAATATGCTCATAACAAATTACTTTCCTATACACAAAATTTTATCCCCTTAATGATTACAAAGTGTATATAAGTATATATCCAACAATATGAAAGGTCAAATTTTCAGTGACATTTCACATTAATATTAACTAAATTTTATTGGAAATTAGAATATATATATATATATATATTGACAAGATTTATAGCATAGTAAATAATCTCCAAATCATTTTAACCATTCCAAAAAAAATTTAGAAGTTGTTTGGTATATAAAAAATTAAGCATGGAAATGAGAATGAAAAATAAAAAAGATAAGTTTGTAGATAAAAAATACTCATAATATTCTTAATTTTAATGATTGAATAATTATTATTAGAGAGTATTAAATAATAATTAAATAATAATTATAGAGGTAAAATTAAAAATTTTTCAAACTTTCTTTTTCCCTCCCTCTTTCCAAGGTTACCAAAGGTGCTGTTATAATAATTCCAAGAATTTCTTCATTTTTAATTGCAAAAGCATGTTTCATAATAAACATTAAAAAAAATTACTATTATGATTTTGGGAGAATTATGTTTAAGGATCCAAAATTAAAAATATTTACTCTGAAGGATATATTATTTTAAGGTTGATCACTATTGATTTTAATAAAAAACAGTTGAATCTAATGATAATAGATCTTTTAAAATAAATTTCTTCAACTCTAAGTCTTCCTTTATAATTCTCCCTATAATTTTTATGAGTTGAACCAATCAAATAAAATGCAATAATTATAAATAATAACATGGAGCTGAACATATATAAATTAGGAGTTGAGCAATTTCATGAGTAGTTTACCGTAAGCACCATACCCACTGCCATTATTACCATAAAAAAAGGTTAAAATAATTGTTCAAGAAATTTTTATATCCACTAAAATATTTCCCTTTTAGGGTCATTTCAAGAAAAAAAAAGGGTACCAAATATTGCCCAAAAAATTAACTTTTTATGATTTAGGAAAAAATTAAATGATATCAAAATAACTTTCCACAAAATCCAAAAACATGCCAATCTTAGCCAAAAAATATTTTCCAAAGATTGGACAAAATTAGATTGCACCATAAACTTCTTGTGCATAACCTATTCAAAATTGTGGATATACCATAATGAATCATCAGCATGCTCAATACAAATCCACATTACCCATGTAAAATTGAAGAAAAGATAAAGACGGAGAAAATTGGGTGATATTTGATCATGAAAAGTTTGAAAACCATAATGAAGGAGTAGAATGAATGAAATTTTCAAAGTTGATATTGGAATTTGAGTCCTTAATATGATTAAAGGCTACGAATATAAACCATGCTTACAAAACCCGCCGCCTAATTGGATTGAACGAAGACCGAGAAGAACACAGTGATCACGGCAAAGTGAAGACAACGAGCAAGCAAAAAAATTTCGGTCAAGAACAATCCAGTATGTGAAGACGCCGCAATTTCCAAGTTCAAAAAATTCTTTAATTGCAAAATTTTGATACAATTAGCTAACATACACATGCTAGTTTAGGTCCCTAGAACAACATATATCTAGCCCAAAGCTAAATTTCAGCTTATGCTACAAAAGCCCCACATTATTTCAGTCTATCACAACAACATAGATGAAATAAAAATTTAAAGTTGTGTCCTAACTATACACACTAACATGCCGAAGGCCATATAACCATCGCTATTATACGAATTACTAAAATAACATAGGAGGTTAAATTTAAATAATACATAATATAATATAGTAGTCCATAAATACAAATTCCTGAAGATAACAATATGGAGGAGCAGAGATTACAATTTACAATACTCACACATCTTGAAAGTCTATTGGAAAATTAGATTAATTAGTAAAACTCTAACTAGTGTTAAATATGATAATTGAAAAAATAGAATAGTTGAGGTTTATTTTCTAAATGGGTTTAAGGATAATTTGGCTTATAAGGTTACTCTTAACACAAATAATCCTTACTCACTTATATAATACTTATTATTAAATTAATTATTTGATATTATCAAATATAATATATTAATTAAGCTAATAATTACTTCATGCTAATTTATAAATTAATTAATTTTCCAACAATTAATTCTACTGCTACTCCCCAATTCTTGTTTTGCTTGGTTCTAGCGCTGGTTTAGTACTATTTTGTCTGCTATAGAATTTGATGGCAAAACAAACACAAGATTAGATGCCATTTTCAATATCAGAATCAGGCAAGACAAAGAAGCTGAGCTTGCCTTAGGAGTTGCATTTTAAGCTTAGGTATTTTTTTTTTTGGTTCAACATCGATGGAAACCATAACAAGTATGAGAAATATACTTTTAAAAATCAGCTTAGTTTGTAAAGAGGAAGAACCATGTTACTTAAATACTATATGAATTATTTGTAGTTAAATTTGATCAGAAACCGAGGATCCATATCAACAAGAGCCATTATAAGATAGATATTTAGTTTAGAAAATACTTCCCTGACTCCAACTTTGAAATCCAGTGCCTTAGTTACAAAATCTTAATCCAGAAATTTCAACTACTGGCCATTCACATGCTACAAATAGAGTGCAACATGTCTATACAAATTTCATTCTTCTAATTAAGTAGCTGTCATGTGTATTTGAAATGGAAAGATGAATATAAGATGATGAGGGTGGATCCTCTACAATTGTTGTATAGTGACCGAGGATGCAGTTCGTTCAAAATTACATTTTTTTTAATTTTATGTTTCAAATTATAGATTTAAAGATAAAATCAAAATTAAAAGGTCAAAAATTATAACTATAAAAAAATTAATTTTAATTGTACTACTTAATTAAAATTTTTAAAGAATATTTTTTCTTTACAATTATAATTTTTGACTTCCAAATTATAATTTTTATCTTTAAACTTACAGTTTGAAGTTTAAAACTTAAAAATTCTTCAAAGGCTAACTGTATCTTCTACAGTTGCTATAGCGACTGTAGATGATGCACTGTGATAAAATAATGTCTTTTTTATAATTTTTAAAATATAATCTTTTTATAGTTATGATTTTTTACTTTGAAATTATAATTTTTATTTTTAAACTTATAATTTGAGATTTAAAATTTAAAAACAATCTACAAATTGATTGCATCCTTTGCAATTTCTGTAGCAACTGATGATCCGCTTTGATAAAATCATGACTTATTCATAAATGAGAAATAGAAAGTGTACCAAGCGTAAAACCCAAAATCTAAAAAATAATAAGGTGCAGTGCTACATATAGTCATAGCTATTAACAGCGCTATCGTGTCTAGGTTCGAGCTACGCCTCTTGGTGCTACGCCACGCGTGTAGCATTCCAGCTTTCACGAAGCTCTCCTATAGTTGCGCTATAGGAGCTATTTTTGTGTAGTTATATTTACTGCTATAGGAGCTACAATTAAATAGGGCAACATCGTTCCTGATTTTGCATAGGATGCTGCTAGAGATCAACTTGACCCGTCCTTGGACAATGAAAATTGAATAATATAGTATTCATTAACTATAATAGGGCTTTGAGGAAAAGATTTAAATTCTTGTGCTCACATTCACCCAATCTCGCTTAAGGAGATTGATGATGGCAACAAGTGGTTGATTGGCGAAGTGGATAAAGAAATAAATAGTGAAGAAAATGATCCTGAATTTGAAGGTGATGATTCAACTTTAGATGATGTAGCTTTGGCTACTGGAGATGAGGAGCCATCCCAATCGTCATTTACATCCACTCCGATGACAAAGAGGGCAAATGCATATCCTCCTCTTCTTGTGCTCTTGATACGATGGATGAAAAGGAAATCAAGGAATTGTCCAATGATAATCATTATGAGAATGTTGCATTTGATGATGAAAAGGCATTGGTTTATATATTTGGGATAAAGCTTAGACTTAAAAACTTTGTTAAACATCGATCTTGGAATTTCATTGAAATTCTTAACAATATATATATATATATATATAAGATGATATTACACCGTAGGTTTGTTAAAAAAACTATTAGTTTAAAAGTCTTAATATGAATATAATATTCAAAAAATTCACCAATTTAATAACATTATTTTGTATTCCATCAATATATCAAAAACTTAATAGATAATATATTTTTAAATATAAAGAGACTATCTAATAACATATTTATTTTGTGTGTGTATGTTTGTGTATAGAGCCCATTTGGTGGGAGAAGATCTTAAAATTAGATTCTGACTTAGACAGCTTGAACCCATACATTCCATGAGCTTACGCTTCGAAGACTTTGAGGCACTCTTGGTAGCTTAAAAACAAAAATAGCACACAAATGCAGACTGGGAATTTTTCTTGATCTAGATTCAAAGCTGATATGTTGTTCCTACGTAAATAATTAGCAATTAGAGGGTTCTCCCTCATGAGGATTTTCAACTTTTAATCATGTGAGATTTAATTAAAGGATAAATTTATATCCAATTTCTTATATTCTTATTGTAAGATTTTTTAATCAAAACATGGTAAGTATTATATTATTTAATTAGAGAATTGTACAATTACCTAACAAAATTACATACTTATTATATTTTAATCTTTAATTAGAGAATTATATAATTACTTATAAAAATTATATGCTTATTATATTTTAGTTGAAGAGTTATATATTTGTCATATTTTTGTTAAAGAACTAAACACACATTATATTATGATTAAAACATCTCATAATAAAAGTATAAGAAACTGTATCTAAGTTTGATCCTTCATTAATTAGTTGACCCTCATCTGTTGTTCCTGTAGTCACTATTCACTAGCATGAGTTGTTCGAGATCATAAAAGTTTTTCTTATTTGGTATTATAATCAGGGTTTAATTTTATCGGCCGGGTGAAATTTTCTTTCTAGATATATGATCTTAAAAGCATATTCCTTTCATATTGACCTAGTTATGATTTAAAAGGCATCTTCTGGCTTAGACAGCTTGAACATATATTCTATGAGCTTGCACTTTGAAGACTTTGAGGCACTCTCGGTAATTAACTTCAAACAAAATAGCACGCAAATGCAGACTGAGAATTCTCATACGTTGTTCGTGTGTAAATGGTTTAGCAGTTAGAGGGTTCACCTCATAAGGCGAGACTTAATTAAGCTGACCTTAATCACTATTGACTAGCTTGAAATGCTCTAGATCATAATTTTTTTTTTTGGGGGGAGGGGGGGTTTAATTTTAACCGGGGGAACTTTTATTTTCAGACGATCTTAAAAGTATATTCCTTTCATATTAACCTAGTTATGATTTTAAAGGCGTATTCTGGTCTAGACAGCTTTAACATATATTCCATGAGCTTCCACTTATAGAAATTGAGGCACCCTTGGTAACTTCAAACATAATTATTTGCACACAAATGCAGACTGAGAATTCTCAGATGTTGTTCCTATGAAAATGGTTTAGCAGTTAGAGGGTTCACTTCATGGGCGTTTTTAACTTTTAATCATGTGAGATTTAATTAAGTTTATCGTGTAGTCACTACTCACTAGTCACTAGCATGTTGCGCTAGATTTTGTAAATTTTTCCTTTTGGTATTATAATCAGCGTTTTAATTTTACCTGCCCCATTTTTCTTTTTCCTATACGATCTTAAGGACATATTCCTTTCATATTGACATAGTTATGATTTTATTTTTAGAATATTTTTCAAAAGAATTGAACTCATATTGATAAATAGATCTTAATTATACATATCCTCTCGACTAATTATTTTGTTTAGTTTCACTCTACAGAGTTAATTAATATGACCAGGCCATAGTGAGCACAATTTGATTGTTGTAGATAAAGGTGGCTGTGTGATATATGCATGCCCAACTACAGAGGCACCAATTTCGTCAAAATAGGAAAAAAAATCATAATCTAGATAAAGCTTGTGCTAATTACTGTAATTACAATTGTATAGATAAGTATAAAGATGCAATCATATAATTTTTCTTCTTCATTTTAAGAGAAATTATATATTATATGTAAAATCAACTGCAAATTTTGAAATATGAGAACATTTTCTTGCTTGATTAGTATTTTTTTTTTATATTTTTTTCGTATAATTAGATTTCATCCCACTTATATAAAAAAACTAATTTTTAATTTATTTACTTCTGTTTTTAGTTATCAAACATCTCTCTCTTAATTTTCGCATAAAAATACCTTTTATTGATCAAAGTTCATATGATTCTTATGCAGCTCATTCAGCATTTATTTCTTGAAACTATAGATTTATGAATATCAACATATTGGCAAAAAAAAAAGGGAAAAAAAACACATTACAATCAATTTGTCATCAATTCATACACGTATATATATTCTTTTAAGATTATGAAGTTCTAATTTTTTTTTATTTGTATCTTTTTGTTGGGGGTGGGGGGGGGGGGAGAAGAAAGATGAGACCCTTTATTTGTATCTTTTTTAAAACTAATAAAATGCTTCTGCTCATTATATAACCCTTGTCCCTGAATTAAAATCCTGATGCCACAAACTGGTTGCAGACGAGGTCATGAATGACATATACAAATTAATTACGTTATTATATCATTTTATACATTTTTGTTTTAGAAATTTTATGGTGGTTCTAGAGTTGCCAGAGGTATGTCGAACTTAAACATCATTGAAAGCCGAAGCAGAGTAAGGTACAAATTTATATATGAGCCTTCAAAGTGTGTTCAAGACGGGGTTTCTAATGTGTGTGTTTCCATATATATATATATATATATATGTCCTTTTCCAAAAAGGGCAAAAAAAATCAACACCTTATTCAAAGGAAATTAATGTTATTAATTAGGTACCTTGCTGACCCTTATGTCTAACAAAATGTAAGCTAAGCTTGGTCCCACCAAAACAAAGCATAATAATTGAAGGAGTGATTTTATTCATGGAGAGCATCTCGAATAAGTTGAACTTGTTCACCAAGTATTATTACAACAATTGATTTATATTAATTACAGCTATAATTAAGTTGCTGAGTCATGAAACCTCTTCATTTCTTCTTTGAAAGCCTGGAAACTTATCCTTGTTGCATCAGATGATGTTATCATACATATTATAGATAGACTTAATTTATAAAAAATTAATTGGCTAAATCAATTTATAAATTATAGACAAGTAAATATAACATAAGTGAGTTTTACTAAAAAAAACATATATTATCGATAATTAATTTAATTTGTTAATTTTGTATGAATATGTGTGTGTGTGAGAGAGAGAGCTCCAACCTTCAGCAACCTCCAACAGAACTAAAAGATTCCCTTTCCTATATATTATTAATTGATGGTTAAGTTTTAATAAAGGAAAAATTATATTTAATGACTAATATCTTAAAAAATTTGTAATCAAAGATTTTAAAAATTGAAACTATCTTTGAAGACCATAATTATTATTAAGTTTTAAAAAATTTATTACTGAGTTTATAATATTTACCATTGGGTATTGAAAAGTATTAAATTTTTTTAAACTCATTGATAAATTTCTTAAATCTAATAATAAGTTTTTTAAAATTTGATAGTAGTCTTTGAGAATAATTTCAATATTTAAAATCCTTTATTGTATATATTGTTCTTGGTTATAATTTTTTCTTTAATAAGTTATAACTTTGGCTGTGGTGATGGTGGGTGAAGCTGCTTTTTGTGCATGTGGATATATGTTAATGGTATGAACAATAAAGCTAGCAAGGGTCTCCTTCAGAAATATCACAATACATAAATAGGAAAAAAATTACATTTGAAGGTTCAAGGTAAAAATATCTATATTAAAGAATTTTAAATTTTAAAATTATTTTAAAGATTTAAAGATAAAAAATTTAAATTATATAAAAAAGTATAGTTCAAAATTTTATATTAAAATATTTAAACCTTGATTTTTTAAGAATAATTTTAAGATTTAACATTTTTTCATATAAATATCCTTAATTATAATTTTTCAGCAGTCTCTAATTATAGCATTTCAATTCATTCCAAGTGTAATGCTTCTAGGAATCCAATGCTGCAAAATGAATGTAGTGTCACATAGTTGAACAAGCAGAAGCACATGCAATCATTTACGACCATGCCTTCAAAGTTTCAAAATATGTATTAAAAAAAAAAAGGTACATACTTACCATCATTACTAGGCAAGACAAAAGTTCAGGACATGAATACAAAAAATGAAAAGAAAAACTACAGTGCAGTCCCTTTTTAATGGAGTTCAAGTTTTGCGTGGTTAACCTGCACAAAAAAGAAAAAGTAAAAAAATACAAAAGAGAAAAAAGAGATACATAGAAGATAGAACTAGAGTTCAAACTTGAGTTGCGTGTAAAAATTATCAGAAATCTTGACCTCCATCGTATCGCTCTTCGATTAGTGGAAATTGAAAACCATACTTATATCTCCTTCACGAGCATAATCTTCATGGTCACAGTTTGTTGAGAAGACATTGCATGCTATAATCTAGTATTTCCAGCATAGAAGGAACCGTGCAGCTTTGAAGCAAATATTAAAGACTTCTAAAGGAGAGTTGTGTCTGTACTCTCAATATGTTTCAGACATACGTGAATTTTAAAGCTTAAATTATATATGAATTAATTCTATTGTGCCAGATTTTATATCTGTATCACATTCATAGCTTTCGTGTGTGTCAGTGTCCACACTTCGTAAGAACCTGCAAAATAAATACCCATGAAATTTATTGTATCAGTGTCCATACTTGCAACTGTTGCTGATTAGTGTGAACCTTGAAAATGAAAACCCATGTGAGATCGAGAACTATAAACAGTTGGCAACTGAAAGAAGACACATGTATTACATATTCACAAGAAACATAAAAAAATTATAACCATAATAATATAGTCAACACTTTACACTGCAGGAATTGATGACGTAGCTCTCAAGTAGGTTTCTCAGAGACAGATTCGCAGAACCCGTTTGACACACTGGCCACCCCCATTTATTGTCACCATCTATTATGGGTATGTTTGTATTGAGAGGAATAGAGATAAAAGGATCAAAGAAAAAAATGTTTGAATATTTAAATTTAAATAGAGAAATGTCTAATCAAACCTTCCATTTTCTAATTCTCTCGTCTCCTCAGATCTTCTCAATCCATGACACAGCACAACGGAGGTGGACAGAATGCCAAAATGGCTATGGAACAAGACCTCTGAGAAACCCTAGAGAGTAAACAGCAGGAGAGAGATCTAGAGAGGGGGAGGAGGGAGAGAGAGAGAGATGAAATATTGGTAAGGGTGAAGAAGAAAGTAAGGTGGGTGGTTAAGGTATATGAGAGGAATAAAAGAGAACAAAAGTTGATAAAATTAATTGTATTGTATGATGGGATTTTGAAATAAGGGTGGCATTTTGTAGAAAGAGAGGGACTATGAATAAGCATAAGCGTGCATGGAGTTGTACGACTTGTGGGCGCTTGCTTCTGTTTGTTTTCAACACTTTGAAACTTGAGTTCTTTCCTGTGAGAATTCACTTGGAACATCTGCTTTCTGCGTTGCACATCTATCACAGAAATCTCCTTCCCTTTTGCGATAGAGACTTTGCCGTCCTTCTTACGAATTAATAAATAAATAAAGACTTTGGCGTCCCTTATCCTCACGGACAGAAAGAAAGATAGGATTTGACTTACATTTTATATCTTTCTGTTATTTAGAAGTCTTTTTTATAAGGAGAATGAAGGATTATATATTCATTAACTTTCTAATATCTTCAATTTTTTATATTTTTAAAATTTTTTAATTCAAAAAATTTTAAAGAAAAATAACAATGAAATATTGTGTTGTCCATCATTTTTTTTTGCAAATTTTAATATTAATAAATTATATTATTAAAATTAATTATTTGAGTAAAATTCAAATATATCATAATTAGTTGTTTATGTTTTACTTTGTCAATTTTTGAATACTTAAACAAAAAAGCTATCATTTAATTTATTATCTTTCCTTTTTTCTCTCTCTCTCTTTCTTAATAAACTGATCTTTTCTCTTCTCTATTATTTTCCAACTCTCAAATATAACTTAGGGGCAAATGACAAGGCATTGCAACCATTATCATGCATCTCGTTGCAGAGAATATGGCTTTCTTTTGACAGAGGTGGTCATATTGTTGCCTTATGCCTTTTGAATTGCTGCAAAAGGAGATGCAGAATGTGCTGTCTATGTTTCCCACTCACTGTGTGATAACTTTTGTCAACGCACTGTTCTTTTATCCATTCAAACTTTGACTTTCACTATGAATCTAGTCAGAGTTATTTTACATGGGGTTCTTTAGAGTTTGAACTTTGAGTGATTAGATTATTTTTGAAATTTGTATTAAAATAATATATTATTAGTATACACAAATTTTAAAGTTGATCTAACGATTAAAAAATTTGAATTTAAAAAGATTCGAGCTCTCTTCCCCATCCAAGATCCTCTAATTATACATTCTTATATTGGAAGGGTACTATACACATTATTTAAAATTATTAAAAGGGGTTGTTCGGATGATTTATGGAAGTCGAAAAGTTGGATAATATCATTTACAATTACCATTGTGGTGGTTGTTAGTATATAAAATATATAAACATGAAAAAATTGCTAAGCATATATAAGTTTTCTTTGGAAAAAATTATAACTTAGGAGTCTAAGATATTTATATTAAAAAATTTTTAATTTTAAAAAATTTTTAATTTTAAAAAAATTTTAAAAATTTTAAAATCAATCATTTTAATTTGAGATTCTAAATTATAATTTTTTTGTATAATTTAAATTTTTAATTTTAAAATTGTTTAAAATCATTTTAAAATTTTTTATTATAAATGTCTTTAATTTAAAATCCAAAACTATAATTTTGTTTTTCTTTTCTTTTTTGTCCCATGGTTCACGTGGCAGCTTTTCACACCATCTGTTTTAGACAAGGGATGCACACAATTGAATAGGTGGGAATTGAGACGGAATTTAAGAAGGTTCGGTTTTTAAAAAATTATAGAATAAATTAATTAATATAGGCATATCAAAAGATGTGTACAAATAAACTATACTATATTACTTTGTAGTTCCATCATTTGTAATTAACTATCATTCGATTAAAAATTTTTTAAACAGGAATTTTGTTAGTTTATTTCATTAACATCTTACACTTTTTTTAATTAAAAAATGAATTTGCCATGCATATGACTTCATTTCTTTCTCAAATTGAATCTAAATTCTTAAAAACTGGATAAAAATTGTACGTGCCACCCATATGACTTCATTTCTCTCCCGAATTGAATCTAAGTTCTTCAATTTTCAATTTGCACTTGATTTATAGACACCAAAATTAAGATAATACATGTATATTCATGAAGCTCCTACAATTCAAGCCCTCTTATGCTATTTTCCCCTAAAATACTATTTCTCAAATCTAAAATGAATTTTGACCGAAACTCAAAATAGTTGACAAAAACGATGGGTTGGGAAAGAATTTAGGTTGCGTGATTCCATTCTAGTTAGATATTTCAATGGACAAAAGGGAGGGTTTTGAAGAAAATAGTATATTGTATGTTGAATTTAAAAATTTCAATTGGTCAAGAGATGATTTTGACATTCATTGCATGCAAAGGGGATTAGGAATTTCTTAAGAAAATTAACAACTAAGGGAAAAATTGAGTCATGTGCATTTCACAAGCAATTTCTGCCCCATTCTTATGGTAATAGAATAGTAACAGTGTAAACCACAAGATACAGAATTAAATACTTCTATATTACAAGGTAGTCAATTACAAATAAACAAAACCGCATGAAAGTAAACTGTAGTTTACCTAAATGTAAAAGGCATATAAGCATCTTAATAACGTATGTTCGATTTCTCAACTGTATGATGAAGTTTTAAATGCATCAAGTCGATATAAAAAGAATGCGCCTTTAATATTGTTTAGGGAGGGAATCGCACGAACAGAGTTTGAAAATATTCTATCCATAATAACTCCAGAAAAAAAAATAAGCATATTAAACATAATTTAAAAAAAAAAAGCTTATCTAAAGTACTTATTTATCTTTTTCTTTTTTTGCCACAAATATACATACAGAATATATATATATATATATATATAAACATATTAAACATAATGTAAAAAAAAAGGTTTATCTAATGTACTTACTTATCTTTTTTTTTTTTGTGGCCACAAATATACATACAAATCTTTCTATGATTATTTTAAAGAAATTCTTATATAACCTGTAATGTATTTAACAATTACCTTAACATGCACTACACATATGAAACCTCCATGTCACATTATGAAAACTAAGTCCCAACTACTGCATGCATTTGTATGGTACTTAAGAATTTGTTAATTAGTTTGGTGTATCTATCTTTTAAAAATTACATCAATCTTAAACTTTTTTTGAAATCCCTTTTCTTTATTTATGTATAGGAATGATCATAGGCAAGACGTATGTAAGATAATATAATCTCTATCTCTAAACCATTACGGAAAAAAATGGGAATTAGAAACAGTAATCAGAGATGGAAAAAATTTAATCTCTAATTCGTGACAAATCTGTCCCAATTTCATCTCTAAAAAGTGTAATTTTAAATTAAAAAAAATTTAGATACAGAATTAGAAACAAAAAAATCATCCTAAATGAAATTCTCTCCAATTTGTCACAATAATTATGATTTTAAAAAATTACTATTCATCAAAATTTAGGGACAAAAATTGTCCTATCTAAATTCATATCAACTAGAAATTTTTTTTTTATAATACAACCGAGATTAAAGACAGGTTTAGAAACAAAATTGTATTCTCTAAGAATTTTTCATTTCTAATTTTGTCTCTAATCCATCATCAACATCTTTTTTAAATGATCTATAAATTAGAGATAAAAGATTTCATAGTTAATTTGTTTCAAACTAGGTTAAGTGAAACTACGGACAAAATCTTTTGTTTCTAATTTTGTCTTTGATTCCTTTTAATATATATATATATATAAATAAAAGAGTAGTGATAGGTTTAAAGACAAAATATTGTCATCTCAAAATATTTGGAGTCAAGGATTATTTGTAAATTGTTGAAAAGAAGAAAAAAATATTTGACCTTATGAAATTTTATTTCGCAAGTAATGAAATATTAATTAAAATTATTATCTTTTAAAGTTATAATAGGAGTATAACTCTCCCTTTTATCTTCTATAAATAAACACTTAGAGGTAAAAGAATACTTGTGCTGCAATTGAGAAAAGACTCTAGAGAATAATTGTGACAACAAGATCTAGAGTTCTATCCAAAGATTGCTCTGCCATAATTTTTATTTTTTTCTTCTAATTCTGTTTTTCTTTGTTATACTATTTTTAATTATAAGTAGTTAACCTCTTTATTCTGGGGTTTAGATGAAATTGTTTATAGATTGTGTTTAATTTTAAAATATTCATATAATTATTTTTTCATCTAAATTAATTTATTATTCAATTTATATGTATAATATTTTTTACAATTTGGTTACCACTTATTATAAATGTTAGGTTTGTAGACAGGGCAAGAAGTGAATTATTATAGAAAATCATCTTAATAATAAATTTATATTTAGATTTTATAATCTATAAATCTTACCTAAACAAGCTTGTAACCTATATACATGCCAAATCATAAAATATAAGGATACACTAAGGTTCACAAAATATAATGGATTTGTATTGAAGCATGCAATAAAAAAGATAGACATAGATCTAACATAAATACACATAATTTGTCTCGAAAAAAAATTTTACATCATTTAGAGAATCAATCATAAATTATGATAAAAATTAATTATATAAGTTACTCGTATTTATTTATAGGAAGAGGTATTGAAATCTAAATCCTAGAATTTTTCATAAATTAAGAATTTAATTATTCATTTTTGAGTTGTATTGTTTTATTAGTTAATAATGAATTAATTTGAATTTTTTACTTTTTAGATAATAAAAGTGATTTAGAAAATTAATAATTGATTAACCTTTTTAATAAGAATGATACTTTACTCATTATTATACTATTATATGGCATATCCACTTGCAAAAAATCATTAACAATAGGATTTTTTCAAATAAGTGTCACGTACAATTTGCCATTTATTCTCTGTGCACCTTATCCAAACTTTCAATAACAACTGCACATTGTTCATGAAAAATGTTTGGTCAATTTTTTTTCTTTTTGTGTTGCTGTCATCTTGGATTGTCTAAGAACTTATATTTGAAGCTAAAACTCGATATTACTATTGAAAACCATGAACAATCAATATTTGGGGAAAAATTCTAAAAAGTTGTTAGAAATTTGGATTTGATGGTACCTCCGTGTTCTTTGAGAAATAGAGTACAAAATTACGAACTCAAAATCCATTGCATACATGCATATGTCTCGATGTAGAACCCTACATAATATTGCAAGTTAGAGCATTTGAAGGTTTCAAGTCAATGCTTAGGTTTAGGATTCAAAAATCAACACTTAGGTTTAGGATTTAAGTTCAATGCTACATAGCAATTCAGATTTTGATGTTCTTTAATTATGCTCTGTTCTGATTTTGACAAGAAATTAAAAATGAAAATTCAATATTTGATAACATATGTCAATTCTATTACCTTCTCCCCTTCATCCTATGATCATGTGAGTTTGCTTGTTTCTTGATTTAATTGTTAGGCTTGTCGATGAAATGTTGGGTCTGCACTTGGTATATTCTTTAAAACATGCAAGGCTGAGATCGGGATTCATGATATATTCTTATTTCTATTTTTACAATAGGCTTCACTATCTGCTTATGTTTTGCTTATGGTAGCTTGGGTTGAAGCTATATCACTACATATACATTATTATGAAACATGTTCCATCATTATTGCTAAAAATTGAATGTGTTGGAATAGATGACACATCACCTAAGATATACAAACCTGATATAACCACTTTCAATATGACTAAGTTAGACGACCCCTTAAGGCAACAAGAAGAATTTGTTATAAGATTTGTTGGCTTAGCCAATAATTTGGTCTATGTTAAAAATTGCTCAGTTGATAACACACCATTCTTTAATATCTTTAACCTAATGCAAATGACACGTACAAACTCACTAATCTTATAGAGCAACAAAAAGCCAGTAAATAATTCAATTATTTACTTCTTTTTTTTTAACTCACAACATTTTTTTCCCTTATTGCTTCCTTAAGTTTTTTTTTAAAAAGTAACCTATGTACATTCCCCTCAACCCTCTACGTAATGACTACTTCATTTTCATACTCTTCACAAGACTAGATGATGTTCGTAGCAACGTATGTAAGACCACCGCTTATCTTAAAGAGAAGAAATAACAGCTTCTTGAACAATGTCCTTTGAATCTAACCATGTTTTTCTAACTTTTGATATCTTTCTAGCCTAGACCCTAGAATATAACGTTGAAGGGATTGATTTTGCAGAGTGAATCATTGTTTATAATTTCTTCGATTGTACCACCAATAAGATTAGAATATCCAACCTTCCATACAAAGTCAAACATAGACTAGTGACTTATAATGGTAATGCAAAGGCCATATTTGAAACCGTTGGCCACTATGAATTTTGTATAATTCAATTATGGGTTTTTAATGCTTCAATCTGCAAGAAAAGCTCTTGGTTAATGGTTTCAACAATTAATCATCTTTCACTTGGTTATACTCCTTTATCAAAACTTTCATGATAATATTTATCAATGTCATACTCAGATTAGATGATTAAATTACTATGATAACCCTTCCCAATAAGAGAGCCTTAAACCCAATTACAATTCAAAGAGTATACAAATAACCTTAATCAAACAAATGCAAAGGGCCGAGTCATTGTGCTCTTTGAACCTTTGTACATAAGTAAGGGATTGGGATTAGAAAGTAAAGAAAGAGTAATACATTCATCGATGGGCAATGAAATGGGCAAATTATGTTCATAAAAGTGATAAAAACACCGAGACGGAACCCTAATTAATTTTTTGAAAAACAATCTTAATTAATGTTTCGTTGCTTGTAAGATAAATTTTTACAAAGTTAAATATTTTTCTCCTTCCTTATAATTTACCAACAATCTTTGGCTTCAAATACTTTTAAAACGACAATATTCTATTCTTAAATGTATCACTACTTTTTAATTCTTTTTTTGTTAAATAAAGGAATCGAAGATGAAATTAAAGACAACAAATTTCATCTCTAATTTCAGTTAACCCAATCTAAGACGGATTAGTTATGAAATATTCCCTCTCTAATTTGTAGATCATCTACAAAAAAAATGCCCATGATGGATTAAAGACAAAAAATTCTGAGACCTAATACCATCCCTAACCTTAGTTATATTATCCCAAAAAGACTTTCTACCTAAAACAAATTTACAGATGGCAATTTCCATCTTTGAATATTTACGAATAATATTTTTCTACAATCTTAATTATTGCAACAAACTAAAGACAGTTTCATTCGGAACAAGTCTTCTATCTCTAATTCCCAATTTAATTTTTTTTTTCTTATTTAAAATTACAGTTGAGACAGATTTACAGTGGATTAGAGACAACTTTTTTCGTCTCTGATTCCTATCTCTAACTTTCAATTTTTTTGTAATGAGACTTGGATCTAAATCTTTGACATACTCAAAAGTTTTCATATTCAGACTCTAAATTTATGGGCAAAAAGATGCCATTTCAAGAGCCAACATAACTAGTCAATCCTAACAACCATAACGAGGCTCACAATTTGCATATTGTTTATGGGATACTCAGATACTTGCAAATACAGATAAGCTGTAATTACTCAGTTTAAAAGTATAATCACTCGTCCTTTATAAATTGTTTTTTTTTTAGGTGCATCAATCAATCAACCAGTCTATAATGTGGTTTCTGAAAAGATCCCAGGATATATCATTGAAGGACCATAACTTTCGTTATTCACATGAAAACTAGCCTTTATTTTCACCATTATTATCATTATTTCTTGTAATTTACAATGAATCGTCATTCTCAACAAATCAGAGGGAAGTTCGGAGAATTCAAACTACATAACCTTTTCCCCAAAGCAGTTGATAAGAGATGTAAAACAATCTGGGAGTTTTGAGGCTAGTGAAGTTTTGAGCAAAGTTTAAAGACACCCCTAATAATAATCTGAGTCTACCAAAAAAATAGATGAACTTAATAACTATATTCTCTCCCTTTATATCTATCTTTTACTTTTCTGTAGAGGATTTAGAATCCTACTACAATATACAATATGAAGAAAAGAAGATTTACGTCCTATGTAGCTATTAGCTGGGAACTTCATATCCCTTTGATTTAGAATCCCTAATAATAAGAGATGTAAAACAATCTGGGAGTTTTGCGGCTAGAGAAGTTTTGAGCAAAGTTTAAGACACCCCTAATAATAATCTTAGTCTACCAAAAAAATAAATGAACTTGATAACTATATTCTCTCCCTTTATATCTATCTTTTACTTTTCTGTAGAGGATTTAGAATCCTACTACAATATACAACAATATGAAGAAAAGAAGATTTACGTCCTTTGTAGCTATTACCTGGGAACTTCATATCCCTTTGATTTCTTCTTCTTCTTCTTTTTGATTTGTTTTGATTTGATGTTCTGTTTCAAGGTAACATATTTGGTTTCAGGGATTCATAACTGGCTCCTTTATTCATCTACAATCTCCAAACAGGACTAGCGATCTCCACAGTGATCTAATGCTGCTATGCTATTTCAAACCACAGAAACATTATCTTGAAGTACTTTTTCAACAGGGTTTTCCAATGCCCAGACAGCTGCATCAAGATATCCAAGCTCAAAGAGCCGGTCAAGAATTTCATCTTCTGCTGGCTCAAGCGCCCAATTGAATAGCTGAAATGATTTGAAGCATAACTCTCATTGCCTTAACCTTTACGTTGAGGAAAAAACTTCGGTAAAATTTATTAGGTGCCAGTAATTTGATTCCCCAATAAAAGTATAGCACGTGAAAGTTCTTTTACAATTCAGCACCACATAATTGGCCCTTTCAGAAAAGCTCATTCACCCACTGTAATTTTATTGAAGAACTTAATAGCAGGCACTTAAGAATTACACCTATGTTTTCTCATTGTTATTTCAATAACAGCAAGATTACCTGTCGAGGACTAGCCCTGTTTTCAGGATTGCAGTCTGGACTGATCCCTATCCCTTGCAGTCCCAATCGACTTGCGGGGAAAGCACAAACACGAACCTATAGAGGCCAAAAGAGCTTTATTGAGGTAGAAATGTGACAATAAATATGGTATATCATAACTGTGTTCAATCATATTCGAATAAATACAGAACAATATTGAAGTTCATAAACTGGAATAAAGAAAATGTAAAGTGAGAATCTCAAGAGGCTGGGAATGAACTTGCCCATGATGAAACTTTACAAATATAGTCATAAATAAAACAAGGTTAATCTTTTCAGCTCAGCCTGCCATATTTTTTAGGCAGCACCAGAAAAGCAGTATAGTTGATGTCAAGGAATTCTTCAGATATAAAAATTTCAGCATTTGGGGTATGTCAACTAGGGCTCAAATTTGGTCTTTCGTCTACCACTCCTATATTTGAACTGGGTCAAACCTTTCCTAAGTGAAGCAGAATTGAAGCAATAACAAAAAAGTAAGAACAAAATAAAGTATTTTGGACTCATTCAATTGCATAGTCATATTAATTTAATATTTTATAATGCTCCTCAATGCACTCAAACTAAGGTTAAAACCCAATAATCAATCAGGATAAACTAAGGAGTTTAAATAGTACATTAAGTCATTAATATACCGTTTGTGTAGCAGATGTTGGTGGCATAAACAATGTCAAACCCCCATCAATGCATAGACGATTTCTAAACATCGTTGCTGGCCTTGGTGCAAGATATCTGAGGAGTGAGATATAACTTGGATTGAATTTATTAATAGTTTGTGATGTTGGATGGGAAAATAGCACACAAATCAAAGCAAAATAGTTTACTAACAAATCACCCTGGAATAAAGGAAGAAGTAAAAACTGCATTGATGAGATCTTCCTTGGAATCAAACTGATCTACCAATAAACCCCTGGGTTTCCAAAGAAGCTGTGTCACAGCAACTGCAACAGAAGAAGCAATGAAATAAGAAACAGTAAGACTTAATAAAATCCTTTTTTTTTTTTTCTGGAGGGGGAGGGGGAGGGGAGGAGAGCCATCATTTGTATGTTCTTCAAACAAATGATGTTCTATAGCCAATTATTTAATCACAAATTCTTTTTAAAAAACAAAGCGGAACTTCCAAAACAACCAGTCTTACCTCTAACTCTCCCATTGGATCTGATATGACTGTCATCTGGCAAAAAATTTTCTAGAACATCACGAAGAACAGCCTGTGCAGAACAAAACTTGCATCAGAAGAAGTGAGATTTGAACTTATAAAAATGATATCACCCACAAGCACACATACTACAATTGATGTAAAATCTTACAAAAAAGATATCACCCACAAGTAAACCTCAAAGTAGCTTCCCATCATGGACATTAATTTTATTCAATTTTCACAAGCCTAACATGCAAAGTTCACAGGATCATATTTCCATATATATAAATATATATATATATATATGTATATATATATATATGTATACACACAGACACTATGATATGAACATACTGAAGGGGTTCTTTTTATTTTTCCATTCTCAAAGAATTTATCAACAATCATGTGTCATGTAGCCGGTGGCAACAGTGAAATAGCTGGTCAGGAACCCTCAGCAACCTACACTACTGCAATATCTTATTATTTATAAGACAAGCAAAAGAATGCAAACATATGAGAGCAAAGACACCATAAAGATAAGGAGTGCCACAATAAGAAAAACTTTCAAAGGGTACCTAACATAGTATTCTCAAGCCCCACTTAAGAGCAAATCTCCTAGAGGAAATACATTTTTTGGTCCTGGAATTTTACCTCTACACAATTTAGTACCTGAAAGTTTTGATCCACTACTCATTAGTTCCCATTTTAAGCCAAAAAAAAAAAAGAAAGGCAAATGTTGATGCTCCAGGGACTAATGACTAGCAAGTAAAAAATTTTCAGAGTCATCAATCGTGTAATGGGTAAAATTCAAAATTCAAATAATTGAGACATGCATCTTTTAGGGACCAAAATGTAAATTTTCTCTATTTTCTGATGTTATCTATAAAGCAATGCTCATAAACAACAAAGTAATATGGTTTCATCATTGATCTATAAAATGCTACACAACAAGAAGTGTAAATTGGCACTGGTTTCTTATGGATTGGACTAGATCAAATACTTTCAGAGTAAAAGCATACCCCAAGCCGAAATGCAGTTCCCCGATTCCGACAATCTTCAGCCAATATTTTAGTAGCTTTCAGGGCTTCTTCCATACTAGCTCCAGAGGCAATTACAGCACAGACTATAGCTCCAGCCGAGGAACCAGCCAATGGCGTGGTTTCCTGCTTCAATAAACAAATCTAACTCAATGATAAATCCACGGACTTGAGTTAAGAAGTCTTCATTTCAAAATGGTATAATAAACAAACTTACAGTTAAAGCATGGAATACAAAAGGGCAATCCCAAAAAATATGGTATTGTGCACGACTACTGCTACTAACAAAGAATGTACATTACTGCTTATTATAGAGTAGAAAACAAGGTACGCTTTAAAACGTTCAAAAATATTCCGAAACCGGAGATTATCAAGCTCCAAAAAATTTCATAATAACCATGGATATCCTACATGGGCATAGATAAATTTATAGAACTTATCGCAAACTTCCATCTCGAAATTGATGCTTCAGAATAACAAATATTCTATCTCGATAATATCCATAAACAAAAATTAATTGACAACATAAGAGTAACATTCAGAGTCGCGTCCTAAACCCCATCATTCAATATCCAATATAAACCCAATAAACCCGAAATTAAGAGCTCACCTTTATGTAACCCTTCTCAATGAGAAATTGAGCCGCCCCAAGATGGTAAGGAAAGAGAAGCCCAGCTGCTGAGAAGCTAAACCCAGGGCTCGTAACCACGCGCCTTTCCCTCTCGGCCTCAATGTCCTTAACCCTCTGCTCCCACACGACTTCCGGCTCAACTTCATCCTCAATCACCGCCCCGATTCGCTCCTCATAAAACGCCCCTTTCTTGGTTGAACTCTCAAACGTCGCTACAGAGCTCGACTCGCCGACGACGGTCTTGCTCCGGCCATTAATCAGCCGTGACGCAAGTCTCAAGAAAATCTCGCCGGTGGCTACGGCCAATGATTTTTCCTCGGATGGAGAAGGAGGAGTGACGGAGTCTTGGACCTTACGCGGTGGTGAAGAATTGGCGGTGAAGCTGACGGTTCGGGCGCGGGGAGGAAGGAGATTGGAATTAGGATTAGGGTTTGGAGAGGGAAAGCGAAGAGTGCAGAAGGAAGAGAGGGAAGAAGCCATGAACGAAGAAGCAGAGGTGGGCTCTGGCTCCTTCGGCTTCTGTTAGTTGTTTGTTGGAAGGACCATATTTAACGTTTTATTATTTCAACGATGAAAATGGCATGCTGTTCTTGGCTCTTCCGTCTTGGACTTCTGGAAGAATCATTCAATTCGCGTTTTTCTTTGTTTGTTTTATGGCTAAAATGGGCAAAAAGAAAAAGAAAAGACCTTTAATCTCTTTGAAAATGACCACTTGTAATTTGGTGTTACTAATTAACCAATTGAACTTTTCAACATGCAACAAATAACCCCTTTCAATTATTAAAATGTTAAAAAAATGCAAAAAAATGAATTAATTCTTTTTGAAACTTGTTAATAAATAAAACCAAATATTCTTTTTAATATGGTTTTGTGTAATTAAAAATTTTAATTAGCACTCAAAAATTCATGAGATTTTAAATAAAAGAGCTTATGAACTCAATAAACAATAGGAGATAATATTTCATTTATCAATTTGGATTTAATTATTTTAAAGAGTACTTTAAAAATAAAATTTTAAATATATTAAATTGTTATGAAGTGTCCAAAATTTTACTTATAATACTTTTGATTATAGTACCAAATGTCCATAAGTAAAAATAAAAGAGATTATTCAAAAATATAAATTGACTTAGATCCAACATTATAAGATTTATCTCCAAATATATAATATCAAGGGCCACATGACATGTGATGTGGTCTATTTATAATAGATTCATCACAAAGGGTGAAGTGAATCCTAAACTAACTTATTATTTGAAATGAATTTGGTATTACATAGTATGATATTGTATAGTACTAACATTTATTAAAAAAACAAAAAAAAAAAATCTTAACTCCCTATATGAAGGGTCAAGATTTACACAACATATCAAACATAGTGTTACACAAGAGAAAATCTAGACGCCTTGCTAATAACAATGGAGTTAATCAAAGATTTTTTTTTTCTTTTAAAACCCAAAATTTCACACCTTAATAGAAACCTGACACTATTTTCTCTTGTACTCAAAATCCTAGCTCTCAAATAACCTCTAGCCTTAAATCAATTGAAACAAAATATATTTGTACAATAAAAAATGTAAAAATAGTGTATCTAAAATCCTATTGTAATTTAAAAAAAAAAACACCTATACATAATGATTGCCTGTTTCACATTCTCTTTCACTACAGGCAATTGAACCAAATGGATGGGTTAAAATTTAGAGTACACTTTCAGTTGCCTTAAGATCGAAGGGTGAAATTGATTTAATAGTGGCATCTCATGGAATAGTATCTTGATTATTTCCATGAGAAAGAGCAGCTCATTCAAGATTTGGAATACCATTACAAGTCATTGAAGAGCCAACTTACAACATAAAACAAGGTTTTGATTTGGTGGCACTATTGATTCAAACTACGCCAAAAATTTAAGTTCAAGTGCTGTGGCCAACAAGTTTTGAATCACTGGATAAGAGCTTAAGGGATATCCTAAGACTCTCAAAACTAGATAGCACTGACTATCCTTTTGGAGGTAAAGTAGTCATGTTTGGAGGAGATTTTATACAAATATTACTAGTTGTACCAAAGGGAACAAGGCAGGATATAGTGTTTGCTTCATTGAATCCATCTTACTTTTAAAACCATTGCATGGTTTTGACATTGACGAAAAGTATAAGACTTCAATCCGATTTGTCTGATGATGAAGTAAGTGAAATGCGAAAGTTCTCTGAATGGATATTGAAAATTGGAGACGATAGCATCAATGAAACCAACGATGGAGAATCAGTTATTGACGTAACAGATGATCATTTTATTAAAGACTCAAATGATCCTATTGCATCAATGTAGATAGCTAACAGATCATGTTCATGACTTGAAATACTCTCAAGAAACAGCTAATTTATGTCCTAGTCTAGAGAACTTGACGCAGTTAATGAATACATGTTCATAATTGCTTCCCGGATTTGAAAGAACTTACTTGAGTTCTTATAATGTTTGCAAGTCAAATGCTATCATTGATTCTCCCAAAGATGTGTACATATGCATGAGTAGCATAAGATGTTCAGGACATCCTAATCACAGTATAAAATTGAAGGTTGCATGTCCTACTAAGTTACTGCTGACATTGACAATTCTCTTGAATTGTGCAATGTCTTACAACTAAGAAATCACATCATTGAAGGTAGTATCTAGAAGTGATGTTGGGTAGAAAGTCTTCAATATTTCTCGGAGGGGTTATTACTTAATTTGAGACAAAGATTACCTTTTAAATTACTGTGAAGGTAGTTCTTGTTGATTATTTCTTTTGCAATGATAATAAATAAAAGTCAGAAACAGTCTTCATTACATGTCAAAGTTTTGTATCTTTCAAAGGCTGTTTCCTTCCGCAGGGTTAGCTATAGGTTGCAATTAGGAGTGAGAAGCTAAAAGGGACTTGAAATTCTTTTAATATTATGCCATAGAAATTGAAACATATGCAAGACTATGGTTATGTTTGATATCATGATGCAAAGGAAAAAGGAGATGGATTATAGAAAATGATATATAAATTATTTATATAATATTTATTACATATTTGTTATTATTACTTAAAAATACTCATTTTATTACTATTATTATTTTATATAAGAAAACGAAAATCATCTTCCATTACATCCTTATTCCCTTTTCATTTTTATACCTACTTATTATGTGTATCAAATGTTGTCTACAACTAATGTTATTTAGAAAGAGGCCTTTCAGAATTTAAGTAAGTTAAATAGGTATAAGTATTATTATTAATGTCTTAATCAATATTCAATTTTATTTTAGGCTTAATAGATTTTTTTCATTTATGATCATATGGTGCCTCTCAGTCTGCATGATGCCATCCTTTTATTTTATTTTATTTTTTCATTGTTTCCAATTTCAGTGACATTTGTATTCCTAGATATAACTTGGTTTTGTTCTTCCATAATTGACTTCTGCATTCTTTATAGTTAATGAATAAGATGTTTAAACTTTTCATCCATACATGAATCTACAAACGTCATCCATAAATTTTGATATTATGATTAATGTCTGTATTCAATGTTTATTTTTAAGTGCTGTTTGTAAGAAATGTTTTTAAAAGTGTTAAAGTGTGAATTCCTAAAACTTGTTATTTTTTCAATTATTATATTTATTTAGAAATTTTCAATTAGGTATATAAGTAAGGTAGACCTGAAATCCTAGATATTGGTAAATAAAAACTACATATGACTATTTTCAGCTGCCTTTTTTATAATATAATCCATTCAAAATTTTGGATAATTATAAGCATAATGGGTAAATAACATATTAAACAATTATTATATCATATGTATTATTATATTATCCATTTAATTTTCTAAATGAATTAATGAATATTATATTTTAAAAAAATTGTAAGTAGTTACCAAAAGGTCAATGTTGAAGGGATTCATAATAGGAATTCACAACAGGCAAATGTTTACAATACTGGTTAAAGATGTATTATTAAACCTAATTGTGTAACAAATAGTAGTTACTAAAAAAATTGTTCTAATTAACAATGATAATAAATTTACTTATATTTTAAAACACAAAATTTCTCTTTAAGAAGTACTTAGCATTTGACCTTTTAAAAAAGTCTTCATTTTTTTTCAAACTCCTTAGTTATTATCATAAAAATATTTTCAAAAAAATTTTATTTTATTTTTTTACCTCCTTTTTCTTTGGAAAAAAATTATTTAGGAATTAAGAGTTAAGATTTTGTTTTGGGGGCACCGAATTAGGAGTTAAGTTTTAAGAATTAAAATTTAAGATTTTAGACTTTAAAACCATAGAGCCTAGGACCACAGACCACAGCTTTAAAAGAGTTGGACCAATCCACATGGAACCTCCTTTGCTGGCTAGGCTTAATTGAATTAGCTCGATCATCTCATCTTGACACTTCTCTAGTAATTTCTATCTATTTCCTTACTTTTTTTAAATAATTATTTTATAATAAAAAGAACATTTACAAATCGTCATCATTTTCATAAAAACTTAGTTCATAACTCGATACTCAAATGTAGAATTAACTTCTTTTAAATGCAAATGACTTTTTTGACTTTAATCCTTTGATAGATTAATGTCTTTTTCATGTATATAACCAATATAGCCATTCCATTTATAAAAAATAAAAAATAAAATAAATTATACAAATTTTTTCTCTATTTTCAAAATATACACAAACCTCCTCTAAAATAATAAGTAAATTACACAAATTTTTCATGAGTTTTATTAAATTTACACTAATATTCTTTCTATTTTAAAATATACACGTACACACTCCTACTTTAAAAATAGAATAAAATTCTTTATAATTTTAGAAAAACTTAAGGGAGGCTTATATAAATTACTTTTTTTTAGGATATATTTGTGTATATTTTGAAAATAAAAAAATTTGTATAATTTCAGACAAATTCAAAGGAAATCTTTGTAATTTATTTTTTATTTTAAAAGAAGTTTATGTAAGTTCTAAAAATAGAGAAAAAGTCTGTGTAATTTTAACAAAATTCAGGAAAAATTTATATTATTTACTCAAAAGATAAAGTTTACATATACATAGAATTTGTTAGAACTTGATTCAAATATGCAACTAGTAAAATGTCCCTCAAATTTACAATTTAGGCAATTATATTTTAGTCAGCGTTCATAATTTTCAGATGAAATAGTTTACTTCACATTGTTTGTTCTTTTTAGTACAAAGTCAAACATATGAACAAAACCTAGGCATACACATACACGTGCCTACCTGCCAGCCTGCGCGTGCTCGCACACACAATTACAAAAATAAAAACATTTCAGGGGTGTCTAACATCTTTGAGCTACCAACCGTTACAGTAAATACATCAAAGAGGGACTCTGTAGGATGGATCCACCATTTTCAGAATGAACAAGTTACCTCTGTTACCTCTTGATATTCTGATAGGTTAATGCAGAAGAAGGATATTCAGATTCAAAATAAGTAAAGACAAGTCAGAAGGCATAGATTGTTAAGCTAATGAAATGTGACAGCTATACTCAAGTTGTCTTGAAAAAACTAGTAATGCTGTATGAGAACCTTTTTTTCTATTATTAATTTTATAATATAATAATGTGATTATCATTTGGGGATTAACATTTGTAATTGGGCAATTGGGATGACCAGGGTTAAATTAAGAATTTGAATCTAGGCCTTATTAGCTCATATTGTAACCTAGTAAGATTAAGAAACCTTGTATCACTAGGATATTCAATACCTATAGGCCTTGAGTTAGTTATTATTTTACCCATCTATTATTGAAATATTAAACTGATCATGAATCTCTATAATTTTGTTGCTCATCGTTTACTATCCTTCTTGTTCTACAACAACGAGTCACAAGGGGATAAGCAATTGCTTCTGTACACATTCATACACTGCAAGTCAATGGGATCAGATTAGGATACTACTGCTACCCTCTATATGCATACCTTAAATGTAGCACTTGGGTGTTTATATGATTATGAATAGACCCCCAAAAAAATATATTTTGGTTCTCAAAGGAAGGTGTCATCACTAATTTGATGCTCCAGGTTTTTTGCATCAATTCAGTTCATAAGAGCATGATTTTATTTTAACTCCATAAAATTTTTTTATCCTTGAAAGATTGGGTAGGTAGCACTTTAATACCTCCCTAAAGGGTAAAATTGAAACGAATTTAAATTCTTGAGATGATAAAGTGATACAAAAAATTTATAGAGTATCAAATTGATACTGAAAACTTCTTCTCCCAGAACTGAAATAGGATTTTTGTCTTAAGAAATATAGTATTTAACCGAGTCCCATGGACTGAAACTGGGCATGTTCATTGGATACAGGAGGAATTTAAGGTCAATGTTGGGTTCTATAAAATTCGGTTCAGCACAATAGTCATTGAATGGTTCAAACTTCAAACAAAGGAAGCTCTATATTGGCCAAATACGTGATGTGAACATGTGAGACAAAGAGACAATAAATGCTAATAACGTCTCATAACTCAAGGACTTACCTTAAGTCTTCATCCAAATAAGTAATTTCTAACTGACCACGACCACTCCCAGGTGATTTAATAGGTATCTGTGATTAGCATTTATAAAATCATTTATCAGGAATAATAGATAAATTGCACACACACATAAAAAAGGAGAGCAAATTTGATATGAAGTCTAACCAATAATATGTTACTATGCATGTAACAGAACAAATATCTGTCACAACAATAATTATTTAATCCGCTTTCAATAGAAAAAGAGGTTCAGAAATCATAACACAAACCATGAAACTCTATTGCAAAGGGGTTATAGCTCAGAGGAGATAGTATCTCTCCTCAACAATTAAGATTCAATTCCTTTAAGAAGCACCCTAGGAGAAAAATCCTCAATGCACAAGGCCAATGTGAGGAATTGCGCTCTTAGGACCGCTCAGAGAAGGGATTTAGTTTCAAGCAAAGTCTGAGGACATCTTTGACCATAATACAAAAGGCGGAAAAAAATGAAACTCTCTAGTATGGTCAGTAGCTACATCTTCATATAACTAAGTATTCATATGCATTGGCATTCACATAAGTTCAATCCAAAATCTTGTCTTAAAATATCTTTTATGGTCTCTTTTTATCTGAACAGGTTATTATATATGGGGAGTTCTCGCTGTCTTGAAACATCCACCGAAAACAGGCCACCCATCAGGACCCACATATTTTCCTAAACTATCACTCTTTTAGTCCAGGTTTCAGAATAGGTGGCTGGGACAAATATGGGGTCAACCATATTATTACATATGTTCAAGTGTATCAATGCCTGTCTCTAGGAGCACTAGATGAAGTTCACCATGAGTAAGACAATGGAGCTTAAAATTCTTAAATTTACCATTGTTCAACATTTTCTTTTGTTTTCTCCCACTAAAACAAAAATTTGGGAGGTAGATAGGTTGTACCAGCTCTAACGTTAGGATATTTTCTAAGCATATGACCAATAAACCAAATATGAAAAGTGATTACCAGCACACATCACCTACCAGCCCAGCAATTTTGAATAAGTCAAACTTGACAGCCACCCTTCTTGAGTTTAGAGGCACTAAATTGGCAGTAGCCTGCAGCAATAGTGACAAACTTGTAGGCTCCAAACTCCAAATCATAGTAAATTTCTCAAGCAGTCAAAAAGATTTGACACTAATGAATGAGAAAATTATTTGTAAACTGTAAACCAAATATCTAGATTCTCTTCTATAATTCATGCAAATTAATAAAGGGAACATGAATTTGGTTTACCAAGAAGCTTGAACAAAGTCTTTTATAGTTTGTATTGGAATCTGCCACTGCTATAGATATGATTGTGAGTTGTGACTCATATTCAAGCTTAAAAACTGTCTAACTCAAATTCTAAAGACTTTAAGTAAAAGGAACCCACGCAACCCAACTAGTACTTAAATCCATTTTAAATATTCTTAGAAACAGAAAAAAAGGTAGTCCACAGATCCAGTGGCTACCATATGGTGTCTATGAACAGACAGAATCTGGACCTATGCATTTCTATGCAGGTGTCAAATATTTGCTGTATCCATTTATCCTGTATACTTCCATAATTTCTCAGAATTACTTCCATTGAAAAATACATATCTATGGCGGATCTTGATTCCCATTTCAACATATCAATTTACATAGATTTAATGCTTACACTATACCACTGAGCTTTATTTTGTTGATACCTTAAAAGTCCTATTATATATCAAATTTTTCTTTCACAAAAATAAGTAACATATGCCACCAGCTGAACTACGCAATGTTTGCCTGAATGATAAAGAAAGGACTGACTTGGCATTGATAACGTTTCCCAACAATGCAAACAGCTATTAAACTAGGAGGAGTACCTGGTTGTAGAACGGCCAAGTTTCCAAATTTTGAGCTCTCAAAGTATCCAGATTAATTGCCTGATAGATCTTTCCATTTGGTCGCAAGAATTTTGGTCTCTACCATAACCATAATCAGTCCTCACTTTAATAAGGAAAATGAATAAAATTAAGAATGATGTACCAAATTACCAATCATATCATAGGAAGAAAGAAAGAACAAATCACATGTAACTTTTCTTCAAAAATAGAGCACGGGATCAATTCAGAAATGGTGACCATCTAAGATAACTCACCCACCATTGACCCCATACACAGAATTGATATGAATCAATCCTATATCGCAGCTAACACAAAATTTTTTCTCAGGCATAATTTTTTTCTCGGGCATTCTAGTAAGTCATCAAAATAGACAATTTCAACCCTTTAGATCACAACAAGAAAAGAACAGAAAATGTAAAAATGCGCAAAAAATCTGTATCTGTATACTTTTGAACTGCCCCTTCAGAAGTTGAAGTATGAATTTGATATGTAATGATATGTTTCATATTGGGCAACAGTCAAGACTTTAAGGTGGTACTTAAGTCTTGAAGCTATTGCATCCGTTAGGCTAGTAGTCTTTTGGATGTGCTCTTCTCACAGCTTAAATTGTACCAACTAGGTGGGGCTCCCGGGCCAGCAGTTCAGCGGCTGTGCCCCACCATTTAAATTTAAAAGGGAAATGTTAAAAAAGTAAAAAAAAAAATGGTATACAGCTCAATATATGAGCCACACTACTTATGGATGTGTCTCCTCTTTATATATATATATATATATATATATTGATAATAGGATTGGTGTCCAAAAAAGGAAGCGAAAGCCACCCAAAGTGGGCCCATTGGGGGCATATCCACGGGCCTTGGGCCTTAACATTCCGCAATGATAGTTGCCCGCTGTGGGACATATGGGAAGATCAAAACAATTTTACACCATTTGTTTTCACAGAGAAATGAAGATGCTATTACATCAACCGAATAGAAAAGCTCAAAACAACAGTCAATATGGGTGGGATAGAGCAACCAACCAAGTTTTAATCATTGGTATACACTCACAAACCTGTGTTTGCAGAACCGACTGAGATGTTGTATACAAAAGCTCCCATTTCCCATTCAGCAAATCAGACTTAAGAGGCTCCTTTAGAGAGTTCACAGCCTCAAGTTTACGAGCGATCTAGAAAAGACCCAATTAATATGACAAAGGAGGAAAAAATTCTACGGATTTCAAAATTATGCATATTTCACCAGGTCCACACGTTCTTGGTCCTCAGGGATAGCCTCGGCGCCTCGGTCAAGAGGTGCTATTGTCTCATAAAGCTCCTCCTTGAGGCTCTGAACATCTCTGCTTCTACTGAGAAAACCAGGGAAAAATGAAACCATGTTCCTCCATCTCGAAGAATCAGATAAGGGTATTATGATGTGGGCGCTACTAAATTTTGGGGGAAAAGAAGAGAAAAGAGGGTTTGGGTGAAAAAAAGAGAGGGAAGGATGAGAAGCAATGGTAAATTTGGAAGTTGGAAGAACATTGTGGAGCTGAGCAGAAGAGGCACCAAAGAGAGCCATTGAAAACAATAATGCTGGTCATATGTCAGTTGCTAACTTGATAATATCAGTAAGTTCAGAATCGCGTGGGTATATATATACATATATACATTTTGATGAGTTGTACAACATTATTGAGTGAATTCTATATAATATATTTTTATGTAAAAATTATATTTTAGTTTTATAATTTTATTCAATTTTTTATTTAGTCTTTATAGTTTAAAAAATTTATAATTAAATCTTTATAATTTATAAAATTTTTAATTTAATTCTTGCTGTTAAATTTTGTTATATTAAATTTTATTGATATAATTATATATTATCTTGATACTCTAAATATATATATATATATGATGTATATTAACAATAAATCTAAAAATATAGATAGCAAAATAATATTAATTCATATATATTAATAAAAATATAATGATAGGGACTAAAATAAAAATTATTAAACTATAAGAATCAAATTATAAATTTTTAAATTATAAATATCAAGTTAAAAATTGTGTGAAACTGCAAAAACTAAAAGTATAATTTTTTCTACTTTTTTCATAATGTTATTTAAATTATTATTTTTATTTTAAAATCATCCTCATATTAAGGTGATCAGTTAATAATTAATAAAGTATAGATGTAGTATAGAAGAATAGTTGATATAATTTTTCATTGCATAAGCACTTTTTCAGGCTACACATTTAGGTTCCTCAAATATATAAAGGCAACATTTGATTGTCATGTAAACATTTAGCGATCACATTATTTATTTCATTATATCACATTACCTGTTTCATTAACTATGTTAACAAATTTAATGCAAAGGCAATGTAATCTTTCCAAAACCGTATTAAAACAATATGTAACCAAATAGCCAATATACTCAAAAATATATTGTTCCATTGCTTTTTCTTGGCCATTTGGCTAAGGCTTTTTAACGAAAAAATTAGTTGGGGCTGCCCACTGTTATTGACAACTTCTAAATAATTATACTTAAAACATTTTTTCACAAAGGTATTTATTTTTATTAAAAAATTAATTTATAACCTAGCATTTAAAGTTAATTTTGTTAAATATAATAACAATTATATTTATATTTAAAGAACAATCCCACAAAGCCTTAAGCCTGCTTGCATAGCCATAGAGGCCTAATACAAGTTCCAACGTGGTTTTTTCTGGAACCTGGAACAGAAATTTGACTCCATAAAAGGAAAGAAAGCACCATGTCGAAGTGAACGCAAGTACAGCAACGCGGATATACGGGAACACTGAGATGGATAAACCATTTTCAAGATGAACAAGTTTCCTTCTTCATCTCTTGACACCCGCCAAAATTATAAGGGTGACAAAAAGTACTTATACACATGGCCAATGATGGTTTGCAGTGGTTATATTGAAAGTTCAAAGGATCTAGTAACTTGAAAAATATATGTACAGGTACAATGCTTTGCAGCATCACTGTTTGGTCTTTGCTTCTCAGAATGATTATTTCATCAAGACGGGGTAACTGGACTATCGCAAGTGTCGCAAATGAAATAAGAAGCTAGCAACATTTTGGAGTCAATTTCAATAGAAGGTGATTCTTACAAGAACTAACTCTACCTTATTAGAAAGTTTTAAACAAATCTAGTCAACCAACACAACAGGATCAATATAGGAATTAGCCAAAAAGAAGAATAGGAAAAAAAAGAGAAGAATCCTCCTCAAACTTAGTTGATGTGGTGAAATATCTAGGCCCACAAGTCACCCCTTTCAGACTCCTGTGGAGCAGCCAGAAACCACCGAGGACAATCTAGTAGATTCTACAGCAAACAGCAAAATTTGAGCAATGTCCACGTTTACATCAGAAGAAACTAAGCTGATCCTGCAGCAACCTTCTTCCGAACAATTCTTTTTCTCCGTGCTTTAGGAGCAGGAGATTCTGAGTCAGCGACAGAGTCTGGACTACCCTGTTTGATGCCCAGTAGCCCAAGCCCAGAAACAACTGCATTCTTTGATATAAACCATTTTGAAGATTGTTTTTCTTCATTCTCAGAAGACCTCCTGTAAACTTTCAACAGGTCATCTGACTGAGCCAGAGGATCTACCTCAACTCCCAGCCAGGCCCGCCTGGAGCTCTCTCCTAATTGAATATTCAATACCCTGCACAAAATCCACAATAAATGCCAAAACAATAGCACATCTATATCCCACAAAACCTTCTGCAAGTATTTGAATCAACTGTTAACATTTGCAAAATCAGTGGCATAAACAATTCAATACTTGGTGTTTGAAAAGGCCAGAAATGAAGCTATACCATCACAATAAAATTTCTTCTGGAAATGCTTTTCCTTTAACAAAAGGGGAGGCAGCATAATGTAAAGAATGAGTAAATATTGTCCTAAATGCTAATAATGTCAGATATGTGCGCCTCCATATACGAAGCCAATGATTAAAAGGGAAGTACAATTGTACAAGTGAAAAGCCAGAGACAAGAAAAAGTAGCAAAAAATGCAGCTGGATAACTAAAAATGCTACTGATTTAATAGGAAAGGCAGACCTGAAGGCTGTGCTGAAGAACAATGCAACTCCAATAACATCAAAATAGTTAATCATTGCTCTATCAAATCCACATAACAGTTGGTATCTCAGGTTAGCATAGATTCCAAGGAAAGCACCATAACCAAGCGCATTACTGCTCACACTTGGGACCGTCACAGATAACCTGCTGACAAGTCACACATGTCACATGAAATATCATAAAATTAGCATTTAGCACCTGTAGTTCTATTAATTAGATGCAGAATTCTGCGTTTTAGCAATTGGATGAATTGAATTTGGATATAATTGAACACAAAGTGGGTTTCATTCCAGCTTACCTTCCCTCCTTTTTACTAGCCAAAGTGTTTGACAGTGCACCTTGTACCGCACCAGCACTTAATCCAACCATGCACAACTCAGCAGCCTTGTATAAGAAACACTGGATTCTCTTTTGCAAGTCGAATTCCCTAAGCGGATAGCTCTTTTCAAATATGTTGTTTGGAAGCTTCTGCAAGGTATTTTGTAAATCAAACCGAAATGTGTTTCCATATGATCGACAAGGAGCAAGTGACCAAACAACTACTGCATTGCATGCTGCCACTGTGAGCACATTGATAAGTGCAAGATCCCACTCCTGCTTTATCCTAGAGTCAGATTAAAGTTAGCAATTATTAATTAAACAGTCAAATTCATCCAATAAGAACATCAAACAAATCTCCAAATAATTTTAAAATAAACAACACACCTGTCCTTCCGGTTTTTTAACTCCCACCACACTGAGAAACCTATTGTAGCAGCCTCCTCTAATAGAAGCCTATACAAAAATGCAGGATCTGCAAGCAACCTGTGCAATATAACATTAATGCAAGTATATTCGAATATATACTTCTAATAAAAGTTAAGCAGATAAGTAAAAGAGATTAACTTTGATTCATAAATTTATTACTCATTTAAGAGATCGCCTAAATTACTGAGTCTTATCAGACATGAGAGGACATCTATACCACGTTCTCTAAAGTTTAACAAGAATGGCTTCAGACTTGGATGTCCAACAATAACATTCTAATATTCATAAAGGACGAAATATATGTTGAAACAATAAAGCCCACCATTATACCCTCAGGAAAAATAAAACAAAGAGAAGATAGGTTTATATCTCTCCGTTGATTAGCATACCTACACTGAACTTAGATATACCTACCGTCAGGCTTCTTGAGGAAACATGCGTGAGTCCTTCCTTGCTCCATGTTAAGGTCAAATATGGGTGAGACATGCAACAACAAGCATTGATACAAATTCATAGGATTCCCTACGAAATTTGAAAACCAGAATAATTCAAGATCCTCTATATTTATTCCTATTGTTACTCTTACAGAACTAATGCCATGCTTTCCTCTGCCAACTCAATTACCAGCATTCTTCGTTATTACTTCCATCCAACTCATCTTTGGCCTCCCTCTCATCATTATGGATTCTCCCACTTGAATTTTGGTATAGAACACAACACTTTATTCATCACGTACACATACATCAGCCCCATCCCTTATTTATAGGCTACCAGGAATGCAAGTTATCTAAAAGAATTCCTAACAATGTTATTTCTTAAGAGCTTCTGCTAACAAGTAACTAATCCCACATAACAAATTTTGTCACCACTTTGCATTCAAATAAGTACCTTATCCATAATTGAAGCTTATCCTACCTCAAACATAAATTCTTTGTTTCTCATTCTATCCTAATTTCTACCCTCTTATATTTACTTCAACATTCATCTCCATAAGTTTATTATTTTGGGCATGTGATGTAATTGCTCAAATAGGCTATCATACCACTAAGCATTGCTAGGCAAAGCCAACAAGGAAACTTAAAGGGTTTTAATCACACTTAATAATATATATATATATATATAACAAAGGATTATTGAGATAATTATAGCTATTTGGCCAGATGGAAAATTAGGGATTCATCAGGTTTTATATTTTGGCTAAAATACACCAAGTGACCAAACAGCTGTCAACTTTAGACCTTTTTTTAAAATAAAAATAAAAATAAAAAAAGTTATTAAAAATGGGCAATTGCTTAAACTATTCACATTGTGCTAATAGAACTTTCAATAAACATTTCATCTGAATTGATAACAGATTGTGCATGAGATAGTCATGAGAAAACATATACATCTGTCATCCCTGGTAATCTTCCTCAGTCCTCACCTAATCACACTTGCCAAACATATGAAGCTCCAGAGAAAGTCAAAATCAAGCTCGGGGCCCTTGCTCTGGTTTTTCTTTCTCATTCTTGTCCTAAGTCCCTCAAACTCCTTCAAATCCTCTTCTCTCCCCACATATGAACCCCGCCTGCAGATGCTTTTCCCTTTTTAAGCTTGAAATCAAGGATTAGCTTAGCAGTCAAAATGTACAGGACCAGAACAAAAAATTGAGCTTTGAATCCTTGTAACATTCTCATTCCAATTTATATATTTCCAAATGCCTGACTAGCTCTCCAACTTAACTCATTTTCATTGACTTTCTCTCTAAAAAATCACTTTCCATGCTAAATTGAATCAGACTAGGGCAGGGACACACCCAGAAACTGAGGGGGTAAAATCTAATGTCGATAATGTCAAATGACATATGAGATTGAAAACATTAACAAAACCATTTTATAAAAATTAATTAGTTCACATTTAATAAATATTAGCCATGTTTTCACTTTCAGCAAAAACCAGAAGTCCAAGTATCTAACTTTTGGTTTGGAAAAGGAATGATACAATTTTCAGTGATAAGTTTGAATTGCTGCCTCTTTTGTTGGGTAAAGTAAAGTGGTCTTCTTGGCCTCACTATGGCTATTTTGGCAAAGATATAAAGTAGTCTTTTTGGAAAATAATCACAAGGAAAACAATTTTTTAATGAGAAATGCACTCATGAATCACACAAAATCAAGCTGCAAAACACATTCAAAAAGAGATGAATACCCAGTTAGGAAAAGGAAGAAATTTTTAGCCGTTTCCAGGGATAAGATTCTTACTCTTTGTGGGCTGGTAGAACACACAAGTCTGGCTTCACTAAAAATATTGATTATCTTGATGCTAGCAATAATCAAATCTCTGGTGAGATTCCTGCAAGGTTACCAAGGTTGAGCTCTTGATCCGAAATAATAAGCTGGTGATAATCATATCTCCAGCAAGATTCCAAGAATGGCTTCACTTAAAAACCTCAACTATATCGATGATAGTAATAATCAGATCTCAAGTGAAGCCCCAAGCATTAAACTCAGACCTCTGGTACTCACACTTGCCCTTTCTTCTCTTTCCAGGACTCATCCAGACATCCCCTTTTCCTTCTCTCACTTCTTCATCTCTATTTCTCTCTCTACATCCACTTCTCTCCAGAATAATCCTCACTATGATGTTTTCCTTTTTTTTTTTTGGGACAAATTACAATGATTAAAAATGTTGCAAAAAGCCCACATATAGGAGCACTAGTGTTATCAATTCAAACAGAGAACAGAAGGAATATTCTCTTAGCACAATGCACCAGGTTTCAGGGTCAATTGCCTGTTTTAGAAACTCGAGGTTTTTCAGACCACCCAAAATTCGCAGTGGTTTGCTGTAGTATTTATATAAATATTATAAATTGACAAGCAACATTTTATCTATGTAGTCATCTCGTAACTTGCAAGAGAATCATTCTGTGAAATTGTCATTTCCTTAATACTAATAATTGCAGATAGATTCATAATACATTCTTACAAGTTGATAAGGATCATAAGGAGAAAACAACAAACTGTTTGGAAAAGGCTACGCACTTTATGACTCCCCCCCCCCTTCCTTCTTTTCATTCCTTATATTTCAATATTTGTCCATATGGCAAGAGGGACTTTATATGCCAGCAACTTAAATGATTCAGCAAGACACTAAAGCAACTTCAATATTGATCAATCATAAAGGTAATCTGCTAATAGCAAAAATAACGAAACTCTAAAATAGAGTGCAGAAACACTTGCAACAGAACTAGCAGCTGAACAATGTAAAGAAATAATACATAAAGCATATCATAACAGCCAGGACTAAATGACTCAGGGACTTGCATGTATTGGACCATCAAAACAATCTTGCTAGATGTTACTGGAAAATTGAAAAACGTAACTTTTTGGGTGGCTAAGCAAATTAGTAGAAATTCAACTGCCTTGATCATGATATGGCTAAGTCAGCTGCTGGTTGTGATTGGTGTAGTCAAAGGCACTTGCCTTATCACCTATGGCACTGAGGCGAGGCACCAAGAGGGCTCAATGCCTCTTGCTGATTGAGCAGGGGGACTTCATCCAAGTGCTTGCTTGGCAGCACGTTTGGTGCCTTTCCAGTGGATGAAAGGTGCTCGCCCCAGGGGCCTTATACACACTAGGTTTATTTTATATAAATATACAACCCTGAAAACCTGCCCCAAATAGTCACACCCATCAGGTTAAGTATTTTAAAACAAGATTAGCATTTTATGACTTGATGTCTTCAATCGTATACTGTTTTACCTGATTATTATGCTTGAATAGCTAATTCATATGTCAAATGTTATCACAATAGTTCATATTTACTTATTTCCCATTTATATGGCATATTTTCAGCTTTTTTTCTATTTTAGTGCCTTGCTTCACTTGGGCAAGCACTTCTCTAGCGCCTCTTGCCTCAAGACGCTAAGGGAGTCTAACGCCTTTTGCATTTTACTTTCTTGGTTGTGATAAGGATAAGGAGTGAGTTCTTAAACTTCATCTTCTATGTGTGCATATCTATGTGTGTGGATACACATACATAAAAACATATATGTGTATATATGTACACATAATTTAAACTCAACTGGTCAAAAATAAAATTACCTGCCAATAAAAGTCCTTGACATTCCTTGTGGTAATCGTCGGGAAATAAACCTGCTGGTAGTTGGCCTGGCATTTATTGCTAGGAATTTTACCATCTGAGCTGAGCTAACCAAACCCTGGAAACATAATTTCAGTCACTAAACAGCCATATGCTCACAGCCTAAAGGTAGCTTGAAACCCTGAAAAATATTCTACCATTTCATAAGCTTGCCGTAACCCAGCAGGTAAATCCATCATTGTTCTTTGCCACTCATTTAACACCGCATCCACAAATTTACGGTCAAATAGCTGTGACAAGAACATAAAAAATGTCATTTCTATATGAAATTGCGAATTAAAGCAATAAGAAACAAAGCATATGTTATCCAAAAAGGTTATTCCAAAACTACATTAATGAGATTTCTAACCTCTTCAAGAAGTATCCGTCTCCTAAACAAGCCACCCTCATCTCCGTCCTCACCATCATCAAAGTCATCAAAGTAATCATCATCATCACCATCATCATCACCTCCATCACCACCACCATGATTGATTTTCTTTCCAATATCTCCCCCACCTCCCCCAACATCAAGCTGCAAAGTTTAAATCACAATCAACACAACAGAGGCTACTAGCACCATCAATAACAATGGACTGGTAATTGATTAAGATTAATGTTTACATCAGAAAATTAAATTCATCAATTATTAGTAGGCTGTAGGCCAAGCATAAAACATGCTATTAGATCAGAGGTATCTATTCTCAATTGGAAGCAACATTCAAAGAATCGAAAAGAAGAGAAACATTTGTATTACCATGCTCAATCAGCATCCACCAAAATAGATATAAATACATTACACATCAAAAGTGCCGCGATTTGCTTGATTTTTAATACTTTATCCTATAAATAGCTTAATATATCATTTATTCGAACAAAATGGCCAATGGCTCAGTACAATAGCCTTATAAACCAGTCCAAGTAGATGAGAGTGAAAACTAACAACCAAACTTGCTAAAGAAATGTGTTGCTCTAACCAATGACTACGTGAAGAATCTACATTTAACAAAAAAATATTAGGGTTAACTTGAATAATCACACCTATTCAAAATTAAGAAGATAATCAAAACTGGATCTTTAATTGGAGATTCAAGTATTGCATCCATAGTTGGCAAGCTATCATAACTCATTGTTTTACCCTTCATTATCAGCAGTGATGAAATGTAATATGAGACACGAAGTAAATTAAGTGCTAGTAAGAAAAAGAAAAAACTCCAAAGGATACAATTTTATCTAATGTAATGATTTTGGATTTCCTGAACTTAAAAAAAAACTATAGCTTGTTAGCAATTGGGCGCAAGTACAACTTAATTTCTCGATCCAATTTTCATTTGTCTCTATCCCCTGTTTTATCATTTTTGTTATTTTCACAGGCGGTTAAGGTGTACAAAAACCTCATCCTCACGAAAACAAAGAAAACTCAAATTTATGTTCTCTTGATCGTTGTTTAAAGTATTATGACATTGTATAAAACAGAAACAGCTAACTGAGTATTCATTTTTTCACTTCATTCTATTCTCATTAAAAATTGATCAACGACGACAAAGTATGAACTCCAAGCCTTCAACTCAACATTTGGACACTAACCTGAGGGCTAGACTTGGTTTGCTTTTGCGATAAATCAAGTTTGGATTTCTCTAATGTCACCGCACCAAGTGAACTGTATTTTCCCTTCATAACGGGACCCAAATTCGATGAAGAAGATGAAGGCAGCGAAGAATCGGAAGCACCCGGAGCGGCCGGTGCTCTGAAGCATCGTTCCAATAGAGCCACCGAGTCATTCTCCACCTCAGAGGTAGACGAGGCTTTGACCACCAAACACCGCCGCCTGAGCTTGAAGGCGACGGGCTTCGCAACCGGCTGGAGTGAGCCGAGTTTAGGAATCGGTAACGAGGGATTCGACGGCAAGGCCTTGGTGGCGACATGAGAGTTCATGGGCATGATTTGAGCCATTTGGAACACCGCAGGTGACATTCCAAGGCTTTTCCGTTTGGACAGAGAGAAAATCAAAGTTTTCTCAGAAAATTTTCATGAGCGACGGGTATGTAATAGGGTATTGCTGGAAGCGAGTTATCTCTCTCTAAAGAGAAGGAATTTAGAGAGAGAAAGTGGGAAGAGAAAGAAGGATTGTTGGGGTTGGAGGCACTTTGATGGAGTGGAAGATAGCCGACTAGGCGACAACCCAATCCGAAAGTCTTTCTCGTGACCAGGTGAGTTGAGTCGGGCGATCTGGAATGGGTAGACTCGGTCAGCCTTGTCGAATGGGAGCTGAATATCAAGACAAAAATGTATTTTTATTGTCTAAATTTTATATAAAGTTATACTTTTGTGATTTAATTTTATATAATTTTAATTTAATTTTAAATTTATTTTTTATTTATTTTTAATTTATTTTATTAACTTTATTTTAAATTTTATTTTTAAAAAATAATTATATTTTGTTTTAATTTGATCTTTTAATTTTAAAAAATTACCTAAGAATTTTTTCTTCTTCTAACACTATCAACTGAAAATGCTTAATAAAGAAGTCTTTCGTAACTTCTTGATGACTTAAAACTACTAATTTTTGCTAACTTGAATTTACCTCTTGAAATATCATTTCTTGAAAGATGAGAAAGAATAAATACAACTTGATCTGACTCAACCCCGTTACCTCAAGCTAAGCCCCAAAAAAAAATACTTTGTAGGTTGGGTCAACTTTATTTTTGGCTTGACTTAATTTAATCTTATTAATTAAAAAATATTAAGACTTATATAAATATTTTAATTTTTTTAGAGATAAAATATAATTTTACAAAGATTTATATAAAAATTTTATTTTTTAAGAATTATTTTATAACTTTTAGTAAAGATTAAAATAAATTAATTAATTAACATAAACACTAACTTAATCAATGCCTGCATCAGACCCTAAATTTGTGCAATCCTACCTTCTTTATTACCATTCACTAGTTTTTGTAAATAATGTAATCATATTATCACAAACTTTGGATAGCAAGCAAATGAGCAATTCTTACATACACTAAGTACGTCACGTCATTTATGTATTCAACGGTTAAGATTTACTTTGCACGTGAACCTCACATATATTATATATGGACCCCATTTATATAAATTCAATCTCAACCTTCAATTTTTTTAGGTGCAACATGCTCTAAATGCACATAATGCACCTAAAAAAATTTCCAAACCTTATACCTCCCTTGATAACATCCATATAAATTGAAAGAATAAGAACATTAATTAGATAAGATCAACAACATCACAATATGTAAAAGAAGAGAAGACTTCACACAATTTACAAAAATGAAGCCATTTTTTTTTTTAGCCGTTGAATATAAACAAAACTTGGAAAGAGTTCCAAGAAGACGAAAAAGAAACACCAACCAACAACTTCCAATAAACATAACAGAAGACCCAGCCCACAACACTCTGCAAACAGAAGCTTCAGAATTAAGAACAGATTATTTAAAAAAAAAAAAAAGAATTATCAGAGTTAAGCCGTGCCCACATAAAACCTTTTTGCTAAATAATTTAATAGTGTTGAAGAGAATGAAATATTTAAATAGTTATTATAAGTAAAGGAAACAAAATGAAATTGAGTAACACAAGTAAAATCCAAAATATAATTTAGAGAATATATTAGAATAAAATAAATTAAAAAATAAAAGTAAAATATAAGATAAAATTAAGGGTTCAAATTAGAACAACATATAATTAAGAACATGAGATAAAGTTAAATAATTAAAAGTGTATTTTAATTTATCTTTAATTATTATTTTAATTTAGGGAGTATTGTGAATTTTTTATCATTTTTATCTTGATGAATTAATTTATTTAATCTTAAACTCGACATAAGTCTTTAAACATTTGTTTTACACCAAAAAATTGAATTTAAATTTTAACATAACTATAAATCAAGTTGAATCTCTCACCACACTTATTTTTTTATGGAATATCATGATAATAATTTTCTTATGAATTTATTTATTTGTAGTTAAATATTTTAGATTGAATGATATTCGGATTGTGAAGCCTCATAAGAAAATACTTCATATATTTTACAAATTACTAGCTTGTTGTACCAGAATTTGGAAGTTTATAATTTCAAATTTGGATAATTGATGTGATCTTTCAATTTATCCCTTTTTTCATAAATTTTGGCAATAAATTTGTGATCCTTTATTTCCAAAGACAAAATTTATCAAATTTTTTTCACGCAAAAAATTAACTTCATTATGTGATCCTGAGTTATTGTACATTTTTTAGGCTTTTTTTATGAACTAATTTTCTTAGTTGTGTGTACCCTAAAAAAATTCTCGGTTGCATTTTGCAACCTTACATAATTAATAATAAAAATTGACTTAAAAAAACAGAAATGCATAAAATCCTCATCTTCCTTGACACTTTTTCCAATTATTTTATTTTTTATCATTCTTCCCCCAATTATAAACCAAATGTTAATCACTTCAACTCGTGCAACAACCATATAACCATCTTTCCTAAATAAAATAAAACTATAACCATTTTTAACAAATTAGACTTAAAATAATTTTATTCCATCGACAAAGTTATTAAAAAATCAATTAAGCTGTTAAATCAGAATTTGATATGAAGATTTAACATTCATGCTAAATTATTTTATCTTTCACACGTATTCTTCTATCGCATCTATAATTTTAGTGGGAACAAAAGTCAATGAGATATTCATACAAGACACCACACTTTGTTTGAACCTTCAATGAAGTTGCAAGAGACACCACCAACATATACAATGCAGTTTTGGAGCTTCAATGCAAACACCAGCTCCTGCCAATCATGTATTATGATTTCACAAGTGGATAGCCTCCCTAATATATTTGCTTCATTAGCTATCTACAATAAGACAATGCTTTTGGTACACACGATTGCCCAGACTATGATGAGAGAGGCCATGATCTTTACACCATCAACCTCCTTCTCAAGCAACGAACTTGACTGAAATTCTTTAACCCTAACCATTGAAATCCATTGGTTTGACTCTGCACACCATCATTAACCATCATGACTCTTCCATTAGTGTTTTTACTATTTCATTACTGATAACTGTTTTAGATTAATGCTGTATTTGGAAACGCTTTTGGAGACCGTGGTTTCACAAGAAGCAATAAAATAGAGTTTTTATGTAAACATGAGTTTTGAATGTGATTCCAAACATGCATTAAGTAATTGTTTTGGTTAACTTCTTACAATATCTTGTAGAAATTATCGTGAGCTACAATCAATTCATTTTTATTAAATAAAAATAGGTTAATTTATTATTCATGTGAGATTATTTGGACCCACTTTATTATGATTAGTGATCCTATTATTTTGTGTTGGATATCTAATTAATTAATATGGATAAAAGTGCAAGTTCATAACTCATAGGCTTATAATGTGAGTATTAAAGTTTTATTTAAACTTAGTTAGGTTTCTCTTATATTTATGTCAAATTCTAACCCTATAACTTATTCTATTATAAGTTGTGACAAGGAGTGTGAATTACAGAAAAAACCCTCATTTCTTCAAGCTTTCAGTCATTCAGAATCAACGGAATATCTTAAATCTGTCACCATGTCTTCTACAAGTAATCAATTTAATGTTCTAATTTCGTATAATTATCTTAAATTTATTCTTACATATCTATCATAGAAATTAGTCTTAGATACATGAATTTTGAATAGATCAATAGATATATGTTTTTATTTACGAGAGGATTGTTTAAAAAGATTTATTACATAAATGCTACTAATCATATTGCAATCTACCCATATGACACAATTACATGTGTGTGTACATGCGCGTATGCATGTATGTGTAACAAAAATATATACTAAAATTAAATGTTAGCTTTTCATTGTTTATTGAATATCTTGCATGATTGCAATCATTTTCCTCTAATTCTTTACTTCTATTAGTTTTAATGTATTTTTGTTGTGACTGAATGATATTTTGCTTCCCTTATAGATGTAAGCATGGTGATCTTTAATATTATGTCAATTACACATTTTTAACCACGTGTTTACACAGTGTTTTTTTCTCATATCAATTCTTCTACAAAATATAATGAAACTGATATTTAAACAAATTATTAACCGCACTCTTGCATTGCACAAGGTATGTGCTAATTATATATAACCATGCCAAATTTTATTGGCGCTATAATATTTTTATTGGTATGAAGTCACAAGGCAGAAGGTTGGACATTATTTTTAAGATACTTATTATTATATTCTTTAATAAAAATATAATAGTATATTCTTTTGAAAAAAATTATATTTAACTCTGATAAAATTTTCAATTTCAATGTCCTTTATAATCTATAAAAAACCATAATTAACTCTTGATCTAGCACTATTGTAAATCAATGTTAAGTCTAATTTTAACTACATAAAATTATTAAAGTGCTCTTTCCACTGTTAAATAAAAAGCTTTACTTAATCATCTTATAATTTTTGTTCCTAATTGCAATTGCCCTTCATCTGCCAATAAGGTTAAAATTCTACTTATAAAAAAAAGTTCATATTTATTGAGAAAACTAAAATGCTAATTTGAGCTTAATTAGGTTTTTTGGATAATGTATTATTTTCTTAGATTAAGAGAGACATTATAATTGGACACAAAAACTAATGCAAGTGCAACTTCTTCAAAGGGTGTTAAGTTTAACCTTTTTAAATAAAGTAAGTTATACAAATCTCTCATAAATTTTGTTAAAATTATATATATATATATATATATTATTTTTAAAATTTACAAAAATATTTTTTAAATTAAATTTTTTTACTAAAATACCTTTTATTTAAAATATTTTTTTAGTTAAAAAATATGTATTTAGATTTAACTAAAGGTATTTCGGTCAAAAAAAATTTAAATTGAACTAAATTGTAAGTTAATTTTTTATTTCAAACAAGATTTATGGATATTGTAAAAATAAATAAGAAATTTTTGTAATTTTAGGAAAATTCAAAAAAATTGTTAAATTTACTCTTTTAAACATAAAAACCTTTCATTTAAAATATTTTTTAGTTAAAAAATATGTATTTAGATTTAACTAAAGGTATTTTGGTCAAAAAATTTTAAATTGAACTAAAGTGTAAGTTAATTTTTTATTTCAAACAAGATTCATGTATATTGTAAAAATAAATGAGAAATCTGTGTAATTTTAGAAAAATTAAAAAAAATTGTTAAATTTACTCTTTTAAACATAGAAGATTTACTGTAACGAAGATGATAAATTTAAAAAGTTAATTATAGTTTTTTATGGATCGAATAACATTACGATTTGAAGTAAAAAAAGAAAATTGTAAAATTGCAACTGTACCGCATTATTGAAATAAGGCTAATAAATTAAGAAGCGAGCTATAATTTTTTTTATACATTGAAGTACATGACAATTGAAAACAAGAATGAATGACGAGAAAGTGCAACTTCCCCAATCATTTTTTTATAATTAATTGCAATTGCCCTCCATATTCAAATAAGATATATTACAATGCAGGATTTGGATATGAATAGCATCAATTTCTCAATATTCGATTGTAACGTATATAAATATAAAATATTATTATTACAAAATCGATAATAGACCACCTCTCCGTGAAAAAAATTCCATTTTTTATAGCTGAAGAGCATATGACTTATTCATTTGAAAAAAAAAAAAAAAAAAGTTGGAAAGTCATTTGCCTTGTGAAGAGAACACAATTTGTGAAGAAAAGCGAGCCTTATACTATATCAGTGTTAAAAATCAATCTCCAGTAACCAAACTAAATTAAACTGAACAAAATATAACCAAAATCAATTAAAGTTTGAAATCGGTATAAATATAGTGGTTTTTAGCAATGTGGTTCGAGAACCAAGCTGTATATATTTATATATATTAAACATAATTAAATAATTTATTTAAAATAAAAATTATTGTATATCTTCATCTAAAAGCAACATTTTTGTTTAGATTTATTTATTTATTTATTTATTTATGTAGGCTCATTTAGTACTCATTTAGATCTTTTAAAAAAAAATTACAATTAATTTATTTTATGCTTAAATTATAAAAAAAAAAAATCTAAGAATAATAAATTGGACTCATTACCCAATTGCTTAAACCAACCATAGTTTTGTTTGATTTGGTTCAATTTTATATTATAAAGCTAAATTTATATCTTTTTACACAAAGTTGACCTCCTTATATACTTGGATGAGTTCGGACTTGGTGCTTGTCAGTCTTGAGCACCGAATTTGAACTAATCATCAGTGTTATGATGTATGTGGCTTCTGAATCATTCATATTTAATTTAGATAGTTCAAATTTTATTTTATTTTTAAATTTTTTTAATACTAAAAGATACAAGATATAAAATAAAAATAATTTTTTATTTTTCAATTTAAAAAAATAATAACTAATATTAAAAATAAAAAATAAAAATTTAAACAGTTCAATATTTACTTGAACAATCCAAAAATAATATACACACCATGCTCGTTAGCCCATTCTACAGCAAATCTAAACGCAAAGTTGGATTGGCTGCAGTGAAAAAACCCAACCTATCCTTTCTATTGGGTCAGTAGCTTTGGGCTTTTCAAACAGATTCTCTATTTCCCTGCATGCTGCTCAAATTGACCTTCATAGTAGAAGTGAAAAAACAGATCTAGCTACTTTTTTTTTTAATTCTATCCATTTATTTATTTTTGGAATAAAGTAAAATACAAAATAAAAACATTATTTTAATTTTTATTAAAATAAAAAATAAAATACATTAAAATAAAAAATAAATAAATAACCAGAATTAATATATATATATATATATATATATATGGAAAGTCCAAATCTCAAGCTGAGAATCCGTTGTAGTTAACTTCTACTTTGAGAAATCCAGCAACGTGGTCTTCGATAACTCACCTAAAAGTCTTACACCATTGACTTCCCACTCAAGTTTGTATGTTATCTCCTCTTAAGAAAAGCTACTGCCTATTATCAATATATGGTATGATATTGTTTCACATGCTCAAATCCTCAAAGAAACCCAAAGCACTACAACAACTCTGCATTATCTTTCAAGCATGCTTTACCTTGCATGGTTCATGAAGAAATACCAGCACGAATGGAAAAAGAATCCCTTTGTGCTTGCCCCAAAGCCATCCCTTTCATCCCCCTTAACCCCTTTCTTCATCATGCATGATAATAAATACTTCCATCTTCTCCTTCTTCTTCTTCTTCCTCAACACACTCAAATCTCTGCATTCTCAGAAAGCCCAAATAATCTATATGGATATGAGAGGCCGTCCTCGCGTTGTCGTCAATGGCGTTCGAAGAACCAGAACCTTCCACTACTTCTGGTGCCAAACTTGCCAACGCGCCGTGAGAATACCGTCCTCTGCAAATCCTAATTTCTCTTTCTGCCCCTTTTGCTCCCATCAATTGCGCTACGAGCTTGATATCACAAGGCCAAGGCTTCTCATGAATGCTCCTAATAATTTACAGCCTCCTCTTGCTACTCAATTGATGAACGGATTGGCTCTCATTCTTGATCCATCCACGAGGGAGCGAAACACCCGTTTGGGTCGAACAACTCAATGGGTTGAAGAAACCGAAGACGGACCGAATTCTCAGACTTGGATTACCCTCCGATTTGTGGGACCAACACGTCCCCAAAGGCACATTCCTGGAGCCATTGAAGACACAGGCAACGTAGTCTTCAATTTTGGTGACGCGAACGCAACGGTTCAGAACAACCGGCCGGGGCCACCTCCGGCGGCTTTTTGTGCCATTGAAGGATTGCCGACGGTGAAGCTGACGCAAAGCCAATTGTCAAGAGATCCGAATTGCGCAATTTGCAAAGACGAGTTTCGGATTGATATGGAAGTGAAAGAGTTGCCCTGCAAGCATTTCTATCATTCTGATTGTATTGAACCTTGGCTGCACATCCACAATACCTGCCCTATCTGCCGCCATGAGCTACAAAGCGCTTCTTCTTCTTACCATGAAAATTACCCTCATCTTGACTTTGGCTATGGTTTTCGGTTTGAAGAAGCTACACACGGTTTGAATTGGCTTTGGAGCCAGCTTGTTTCGTTCAGACCTTTACGTGCAGTTTTGGATTGGACGCAGAGATATTTCTTTGATTTCCAGGAAAATCATCTTCAAGGAGGTAAGCTTCAGATTTAACCCAACCTGCTTATTAAAAAACCTTTTGAAGCACCTATACACATCTGGGCACTCATATTAAATACCACGAACACTTTGGAAAGCATTTAAATACAATATATCGTTTTGTGTTTTGGTGTTCATATGATATTATATCGTGTGCACATGTTAGTGTATTGGCGCTTATGAAAGGCTATTTTTCTCCCTTAACCATATATAAAGTTTCAATTTTATTTCTCGACAATTTCGTCCTTTGTCTTTCAAGATGCTGTCAGTTGTTTTTTACACCTAATTCTGTGAAAATTACTATAGGAATAATCAATTATCTAATATGTCATCCTACGTACGTGTCTAGGATGTTCTGCTATGGACTCACATGGAGTCAATATGAGAAAACATAGATAATATTCTGAAGGATAAAGGGCATGAAAATGAAAATGAAACTTCATACAAAGTTAAGGAATGTAAAATATTGGTATACCAACAATGAATGACTGGCTATATTATCGAAGCCTTGGTAGCTTTATGCCTAACAAGAAGTTTTGAGAAACCTGCAGGTGGCTCATGGTGGCGCTCATTGTTCATTATATAGCTTTATCTATCTGACCTCGTGCTGGAACCAGGTTCATATGATTAAAAACTATTTCGTTTGGCTAGTAAAGCAGGTAAAATGTACATATATAGTACTTGGTTTCAAGAACATTGATTGAACTGATGGAAAAGATGCAGAAGCTTCTGCTGTTATGCTGACAATTTATTGTTGAATATCTTGTTGTAGAACGAAATTTCAAAAGAAAAAAAAATTTCCTTTGTGTAATTTTTTTAATATACTTTTTATTTTATTTTTGATCATGAGTCCCTCCCATCTGAAGTAATGTGATGTAATCTGTTGAAGCAGTTGCTCAGGCATCAAGCAGTCTGGACTTGGGGAAATACAAGATGCAGATTCTAGTTTGATAAGAATTGGAGAAGAAAAAATTTAAAAAAAAAATTTCAAGGCTAAAAAGAGTAGTCATAATATGATAACTGTTATTGACAGAAAGGGGAAAAGATACTGTATACACTATAAATATAAACATATTAAATAGAGAAATTATATCTATATGATAGCCATACACATTGATAACATATTTAGTATATTGTATTTTATTTTCTTATTAACCTTGCCATTTTATGTCCTTCGCGTTTTCTTTTCTTATTTTCCTTTTATCATGGTTTTTTTGGGTCTAACCCAACCCTTTTTATTCTCTATTAGTTTAACACAAAATTTGATAGTTGTGTGTATAACTAAGAAAAACTTGTCTTGTTTTTTATGACACTTACTAAGAATTCTTGTAAAGTTTAAAAAACAATTCACTCAGAAGTCTAACTATATATTTTGGGTAGTTAAATATATAAAGAAAAAAGAACAACTTTTTTCTGCTTCTGAAGGAAACGAAAATAACTAACAAAAAAGGAAAAACAAACAAGTGGTGGTTGCAGAATTTCTTGTATAGAAATTGGTAGAATAAGCCAACGAAGAGCAGCTACATGCACAAGTCAAGATAGGCCCACCAAGAAGTTATTTGACATATATGCATATGACTGTTTTTCATTAACTTGGTTTTTAAAAGTTTAGTCTGTACTAGAATTCACATTACTTTCTTGTATCAAAGTATATTATGCTTTGTCTTTGTCGTCTTTGCCTATATCTCTGGATCTGTAAAGGAAATGGTAGAATCTGTTATGCCTTAGCCTTTCTGATTGCAAGTATGGAAGGAGAGCACGAGATATTCAAGATACAATAAAGTGCATGTACATGCAATGGTCAAGATTCAATCAGATAATGAAAACTGAATCCTAACCTTTGCATGTACATGCAATGGTCAAGATTCAATCAGATAATGAAAACTGAATCCTAACCTTTGCATGTACATACAAAATATGTTGCCTTAGAATTTTTCCTTCGACCACCTTCTCTGCCTGGAAATTCTTCCTCAATAACCTTTCAAGGTATCTTCTGATTATCTGTTTATGCATTTCATTTTAGTGCAATTCAGTGACGTCTCTTTTGTGATATATGTATTCATATTGCAATATCCTTGAGCTTAATTTAGTCGTAGATTTCAAAATCCTTTTCTTTTCTTATTTTCATTCAGGGAACCAATTACAATGAAGGTCATAACTACTAAGTAATCGCATCTATTAAAAAAAAATCATAATTTTAAAGTTGGTCCCTATATGAGAAAAGAAAATATGGAAAGCTAGAGTTTGCATGAGCCATCCTCCATGTTATGATTGTTTAGTTTCTTTATTCATGAGGTTCAGGTTGATAATAGTGTTGATTATAGGAAAAGTTATGGTCATTGAGATGACTTCTCAATTTTTTGAATAATTGTTTGGTGTATTCATGAAAGTGAACTTGCTCCAACAAATAACCATTTTGTTGATTGCTATCCAATATGCTGAGAGAAGTTTCCTCTGGTAGCTTCTCAAATCATCACTGACTCTTCTAAAGTGCACCCACCTACTTTAACAAATAAAGTGGAAGTGGGTAACCCATTTTTATACAGTTAAAGCAACATGATAACTACACACAGTGGCAGATCCACAAACTGACCAGGGTGGGCAAATTTCCCATTCAAATTTTATAAATTTTTATGCATACAATATTGAGTTTTGATATTTTACCCCCCATATTCTTTAAAATTTTAAATTCACTGAAATCACACCGTCCCCGCTAGCTTTAGAGTCTTTGCTTCCCTACTGACTATATATGAATGTGATGAAATCAACTCATGTTATTTTTTCCTGACGCTTGCAAAATGTATTCTAGAGGAGCTAAATCCATGAGCTTGGCCATTATTTTGCTTTGATTTTTCTTTTCACTTAACTGGGTGTTTGTCGATCCTAACATGGATGCATGTTTTTGGAAGAAGACACTATTTGCTTTTCTTAAATTTTTTTCAATAATTCTTATTATAATTTGTAGCAGGTCAGTTTACTTTGGGACAAAGATCCTCTATATTTCCCTTCCCGTCAATTTCCATCAATTTTTCCCCCCATGTGACCGTCCAGGAGATCAAAGGCTCCAATCGCCCGACGTCACTTTTAACAAGTCGAAACGCACCATTCCACTTCTCCCCCTTCCCTCTTCTGAATTCCTCTGTTTGGTTGCTGAGAAAGCTGTACGGACAAAAGGAAAATGTCTTTGTTTTTAGCTATCATTCAAGGGGCTTTTTCATCTTTTAATGGAAAAGTGTGAGTTTCATGCCTTATTACAAGGGAGGAAGACAATGGGTTAACTACGAAATTTGGATCTGCACGGACATTGGGTTAAACCAAAAGCAGCGGACTGACCCAGCAGAGAGGAATTTTTAATTTGAAAGTAACTTTGTTAGCCTCCCGTTCACTTTCTCATAAACGATCTAGCGCAGTAGTTAGCCTCCCCTTCCCTTTCCAGAATGAAATAAAATGAAAAAAGAAAAGGAAAAAATAATTTTAAAAATAGAAAATAATTTTCATTCCTCCATTAAAATAAATAAATACCGTTGGCTTCTGTGTTTTTGCAGTTGCAAGCATCAACGAATCAGGAATTGAACCAACAAATTCCCCATTTCAATATTTCAACTAGAATTCTATGACATGTTATACATATTCAGTCCCTCGTGAATTTTCCTGTTCGTTCACTAAGAGTAGTCGTGTATTTATGATATTTAATTTTTGTCAATTTATAGGTGGAACCAGACACTGATGAAGTTTATGCTCGTATTACTTTGCTTCCAGAATCAGATATGAGAATATCTATGTTATCTCCTTTTCTGCTTTAGTGAGAAAATGAAAAAACCGAATTTGCCATAATGCTAATCATCTAAAACATGACAAGTTTCTCATTCTCCTGAATAATTCACTAAGCTACTAAAAGATGCCTCATGTGAAAGAGATAGTTTTGAACTTGAGAACAGATTTTTTAGAGCCTAATATATATATATATATATATATAGATTAAAAAAAATTGATCAAGGGGTTTTCTTTCTTGTGGGTTACGCAGCAAACGGAGCCTGCAAAGTCCTAGAAGAAGAGGATCGGAAGAGGGAAGGGAGAGGAGTGAAACAGTTCGTTTCGACTTGTCATAAGTGACGTGGCGCAATTGGAGCCTTTGATTGTTTGGACGGCTAGACACGGGAATTGATGGGGAAGAGAAATTTAGAGGATGCTGCTCCATAGTTGTGTGAGGATAAATTTGATGGAAGAGTCTGGATCTTTTCATGCCACAAGCACAAAGATGTCATCTTATTTAAAAAAGATATAAAAATAATAATAATAATAATAAAAGTAAATTTTATGCATATATATATATATATATAATCACTTATTTGTATCTTTTTTCTATTTTTTTAATAAAATGTAAATATAGCATAGAGGAAGATCTTTCAGCCATGCTCTCCAGGACCATATGTACTCAGGCATTCACAATTTATTTCTCTGTTCCCATGTTCTCTAATCAATTCTACAATGCAAAGAACAAGTATTTTTAAAATTGCAACAAAATTTTGTCCTATATGAAAAAATTAAGTGATCTGTTTGAAAACTGTGGGGAGAAATCAATTTCTTGCTAAATCGAACTAGTATTCTGGGGTCATTCCAAATATTTGTTCAGGAAAAAGGTTATATATCTTTTGCTCACTCTATGACAACTACGAAAATCCAAAGAAAGAAAGAAAGACGAATCGAAAACTCAAACTTTGAATTTGCTCCGCATTCCAAGTTATATTATGAGTTCGAAATTTGGAATCACTTCAATTTTATTAGCCATTGTAGTTTGAGGGAAACTGAAAAGAAAGAAAGACGAATCGAAACTTCCAAAAATCAGAATTGAAAAAAAAAAAAAGCAACGGAAATCGGAACCTTCAGAAGTTGAATAGAAACCTAGGAATCAAAACGAAAACCAGAGTACAGAAAGAGAGAGAAGAACGAAACCCAGATTCAAGCTTTCACAGAGAGAGAGAAGAACGAAGCCTTTATTTATGCCTAGGTTTTACAAACAGAGTAGAACAAAACCCACAAATGCAAGCTTTTACGTGTGTCAAGCCTCTGTAGAGAGAGAGAGAGAGACCTCCATCCCTAGTTTTATCGCACCCTTCACAAGAATTTTGTTGGGTTTTCTAAGCTGGAGATATCTTTGTGCTTCATATTTTTCATATTTTACAATTGTGAAATTTGGGCTCAAATTCTCTACTCACTGGGGTTGTTCATCGGCCTAGTTGGCCATAGAGGCCCGCCTTAACCTGATCTAATCGGGCTAGGTAGAGTTGGGCTAAAAATATAAATAAGTATAATTTTAAATAAAACTATTTTGGGTCGGGCCACGAGCAAATGTATGTTTTACCCAACTCGTCCTAATAATTATTATTTTTAGTTATTATTATCTTATCATCTTATTTTTTTAAGTTTTTATTTCATTTAATTATCTCTGCATACTGCAATTTTTATTACCTATGCAAATATTCTTTACTTAATTATTTTTATCATTGATGTGAATACTTACTGATATTTCTTTGGTTGAATAATGAAAATATATATATTTACCTAAGATTAATTATGTTAGTATATCTTATATTTTACTTGATAATACTAGACTTTTTTTTTATTACTGATACAAATATAAGAGTTCTAAAAGTCTATTGTTTTGAAATATATGCCTATAAGTTTGTAAAAAAATATTTTTATATTATAAGTATCAATTCATAAAAAAAAATTAGTTTGGGCAGCCCTAACCCGTCCTATCCCAACATAAATGGGACTTATTAGGGTCGGGTAAGGCCACGGGTATAAAAACAAGCTCGATGTCTTAATCAGGTCAGGCATCGGACATATTAGATGTTTGGTTTGATCCTACCTATGTACAGCCCTACTTATTAGGGTCACCCTGACTCGCCCTAATCCGGCCTAAAATCGGACTTCTCCAGGTATGGCCGAGCCACGGGCATAAAAATACACCCAAAACCCTAATCGGATTGGATTTCAGGCTAAACATTGCCCTGACCCTGCCCTATCCATGTACACCCTAACTATGACAAAGTGTTGTGGCTCGTTAAATAGGTGAGCCGTCCCCTTCTATTTATTTATTTATTTTTTAAAAATGTTATATCTCTTTATTAAAATAGCACCGTACGGTCTCATCAGAGAATTTGTTATGATGTAATTTAGGACAAAGTTTCATATGGGTATTTGTTTATTAGTTTCAGTTTTTGCTTAACAATTTCAGTTTGTCAGCAAGTGTTTCCCCATTCCCAGAGTACATAGAGAGAGAGAGAGGAGGATAGAAAAGAAGAAATGATTGAGATGCTTACTTGAAAAACTAATGCATAGGCTTAAAAAGATATATATTATCCACACATCACATTTAATGCCAGAAAGTAATGATGTTAGATTCTGCAATTTATTTCAAACGTTTATGTAATTTATGAATTTATTTAGAATAATGAAATAAAATTTTGACTTCAAAAGTTTTATATTTTATTCTAAGAGCGTTTAAAAAAGAAGGAAGTGGGGTAGAGAGATGTACAAGCGCCCATTTCTGGATATTGCTGTAGAAGTTATAGTACAGACTCAGACGCTCAAAGAACCCACACAACTTCGCATATCATACACTTGAATGGATACAAAAGATGGTTCTTTTCGCATCTAGAAGCCCTCTTTCTCTTTATGAGTCATGCTGTGAGTTAGTTTTCCCCTTTGGGAAGAGCTTCTTGCTTCCTCTACAATGTAGTATATAAATTTCTCAAGTAGATTTGGTCTTTGAAAAAATAAGTAATTAAAGCGAGTTTGATATGCTTATATGTTATTTCATCGTAAGCTTCAATTACTTACTTTTTATAAACCGAATCTATTTATGAAACTCTAATACTAAATGGGAGGCCCGCCAACCTTTTGGCTTTGACCCTTTTTTCCGCTTGTTATTTAAATGGAGGTTGCCTGCCTGTCCAAACAAAGCTTTCAAAGCATCATTAGGCTGTTGTCTCCTTTCTTGGCTTGAAGATCCTTCATTTGGCAACATCTCCATATCTTTACGATGTGATATCATAGGGAAAGACAAAAGAGACCATAGACCAATAGCGTAGAAAATCCCAATAGCAAGATTTTCCAACGAAAATCACCACCTGCTGAAGCTGCACCAATGAAAGAAAAGGAACCATATATTCATGTATGGATAGAAATAAAAGTTTTAAGATAACAAACAAAGTCATGTGGCTTGAATATGATGATTTTACTTGTGATCAGAAGAATTTGATAGTACTGCTCATGCTTCTAACAATTATCACCAACTAGTCCTAACCATCAATAGCAACTTCACAAGTAATCAATGTATATATAAGATGCCTCTACTTCAAATCATGCTTGATGCAAAAATTTTTTCTTGAGCAGAGGCTTCCTGAATCCTTTTTAATTTATGTCTGAAGTCCACCGATTGAACCTCATTTCAGATGTCACCACGGGGCAAATCAGTTTATCATCTAGACACTCCAATTATATTTTCAACAACATTTCCCGGTATCGAAGCTAATCTTAATCATAGTTACCTAGTTTGTACAAAGAATGTCTATCAGAATCAAAGCAAACCTAGTATAGGTATATTCAAAAGAAAAGTTCCATCATAAACAAAATAACCCCGAAAAATGTCTTGTGCCTACCGGGTATGCATATATAACATTGTGCACATACAATAATCTGGCTACTGATGAAGTACAGAAAAAATAAAAGTAATCATTCTGCAGTGATGCTCAGCTATGTGAATAGAAGTTAGAACAAACAGCAAAGTATTTAAGAGAATCTTTAAAAAGTCAGAAGCATTAGGTAAATCTTATCATCAGTACTAACTGAAGCCAAGCATGAAAAATGAAAGGAGGGGACCTATTAGGCAAGATGAACTTACATGAAGAGAATGAAGCAAGTGACCGAGTTACTGACTTTTTAGCTCTTCCTTTACCCAGGCCAGGCTTGGAGCCGAGGGATGCTTCAGTTGTAGGTGCCTGATCTGGGGATACCTCAGCTGTGGGGTTCACAGAATGTGAGGCAGGAACGGCAGCAGGAGATGGAAAGGAAGGGTTAGAATAAGATTTTGGTGATGAGCTTGGAGGATATGAGAAGCCACTATATGGACAGGGGTCGGGTGGATCCTCAGTCACAATAGAAGGAGAAGGAGCATGATATGGTGAAATTGAAGGTTCAGCGGAATCAATTAGCTGGGGGGATGGAGCAGGGGAAGGAGATGGCGTGTTGCCTTGAAACATACCCTTAAAATAAGATGATAATCTAACTTCTTGAACTTTGCCAAATTTTGAGTTACCAAGGCCAAGAATTTTATCAGTGGAGCCTGAAATTGTCCGAGCCAAATCTAGATATCTCTGAGGTAGAAGTTCCCCAAAGCTTGACGTGACCGAAACCTGCACTATCACTGGAGGAGCTACTGTTGAGCCAATTTCATTTGTTAATTGAACATAAACATTCTGCATGGAAAGTAGAAATGGTGTTAAAGACAAGTTTGAAGTGACATAGACAGGGTGCTAGATACCAGTACAAACAGCTTAATAGAAGCTTATTTGCCAGTATGCGAATATACTCTAATCCAGCTTCTGATAATTTATTGCAGGGTGTGGGTTTTGATTGAAGGCAGATCCAATGGATTAACTTTTGTTGATCTTGCATGAAAATTTCAATTTATATTCATGAAAATCTTAAGTATTTTTGGGAATTCTCAGGGTAGCGTACAATGCATATCTTCATCCTTTTACTCAAAAGAAGAAGAGATAGTCCATCCCATGATTTAGAATTCATTTATCATGAAGAAGGTCAAAGTGAGTAATGACCCACATTCCTTATCTTGACCCCAAAAAAAAAATGTAAAGCAATGAATATATCTTCTTAAGGACTAACTTTCTGCAGCCTATGTTTTCTAAATTAAAATTTTAAAGTTTTGCCTTCTCCTTCCATGAATGTCTTACAAAATGTACAAGAAACAAATATCTGACAAAAAAAGTTTATAGTGGTAAAATTCAGAGCTAATATCATAAAAACTAAAAATCTATATGCACTTTCAAAACCAAGATTGCAACACCTACAACCCAGAATAATAAGAGAATAAAATAGGTTATAAGACTATACCTCATCAGACCTCAGATCCAAGCCCAACCTCAGCTCATTCTTGAAGTCAGCAAAATAATCCAGTATTTCAACTATTGAATTATTGAGAGTAAAATTAAACAGAATCTGAGGCCTCTGAATAATAGGACCCAACTGCACCGGTATTACAGTTATCCCCCCGGGAACTTTCGTGATCTCAAACATAGATGCATTCCCAAATAATGATGTTGTCAAAGTCAGATTGGATAGTTGGAGGAACAGTTCAACTAATGATGACCTCAGCAGACTCAAGTACACCGAATTTATTGGAACATTCAATGGATCAGAGAGAACACCAAACGTTACATCCATCAAGGTAGGTGTAACACTTTGGTGCATGGATAGAACAGCCACCTGTTAGGAATAAGTAGCTTACAAGTCACTTTCTGTATCTGAACTAAGAATAAAACATAAGAGCAGAGGCTTGAGGTCAAACCTTTGTATTTGGGACACCTATTTCGCTGTATATATCATATTCTAATCTTTCAATGTATGGAATTAGCTGTGAAACTGGCTTTTGCAGTCTGAAGGATGCCTCAACAGTAGCTGAAAATACAAGAAGAAAAGGAGTGACCAAGAGGGGAAGAAAGTAATATTTGAAACATGATTTAAAAAAGAAAAAAAAAGTCAAAAATTTTTTTTTTAAAAAAAAGCACAGGCTTTTAAGTGTTTTGACAAACCACACGTATTGTATAGCATGAAAGACATGAACAAAAAGGGACTTTGCTTTCACCATTACAAGGTTGCAACCATAAAAGGGTTTACTCATGTTGGCAATAGTAACATGCTGCCAACCCATCAAAGGATTGGTCCAGAAATTAAGTTATAACTATTTCCTTCCAATTTCATCAACCTGGTCTTAATATCTCTGGCAAGTGGAAACAGTTTTAGCATATATACAAGGAATATATGGAACTCACAGTATTTGAGGAGCCCTACATAACTGTTCTAATATTCACCAACACATAATGCATGGTAATTCAAATGCAATCCTTTAGTGACCAAGCGCTGCTAAGCTATTTTACAACAGTGAGCAGCTGACTACAACGTATTCATATTCATTAAACTAATTACCGATAAGTGATAACTCGTTTACATCAGTAACGATTAACAAGCATTTTGCATTGAATGATTTATTAAATATCAAGAATTGCTCATATGATCCTGTAAAAGGAGAAAGACAAAGTTATTCAAGCTTTTGGCCTACTGTAGAGAATGAAATCCACGTCTTAACAGAAAAAGGTATTGCAAGACTGCTCACTGCTCAAATGATAATGAATAATCAAGTTGTAGGTCCAAAAAGAAAAAAATAAAACACAACAAAAAATGTCTATCTAGCAAGAACAGAAAATTAGAATTGCTAAATTTTATCATATTCTTATCTAAACTGCAGAATTAACTCTCAACAACATAGAAAAATGATAATAAACTTAAATTGTGCATTACTGAAGGGATAAGCTGACTGCATTCATTGGCATCACACATATAATCAGCAATTCATGATTCATGAGCAATAGGCACTGGTCCAATTAGTCCTCACAGGCCCTGGCCTTCACATGCTACCTATCCTAGGAGGTACCCCCAAATTGCAGAGGCAGAAGGGTCACCCAATGCCATGAACTTTTCTAGTGCCAATACATATATAGCTGGTATAACCAAAATAGCCACACAAGCTTTAGCGACAAAGGTAACTACAGAGACTAGTTAGCTGCATTCACTGGCGTCACATTAAATATAGGGACCCCTGATCATGAGCAACAGTTAGCATTTGGAGTTGGGCCCAACCTCCTCCATATATCTTTGAAATTTTCAAGTTAAATTCTTCATCCTTATATCGCACATGCTCTTACATGCCAGTTTTCATATGCATACTGAGCTAGATATGTCATGTCAGAACCCATTAGCGTAAATTGGAAAAGTTTCCTTCTTTCTTGCAACAAGAAAAAGAATTGATAAATAAATATTAGGCAAACTGTCCAGAACACCAAGATTTAAATCAATTTCATTTTAAATAATTTTATATTTCATTTTCAGCCTCAAATCTCAAGAAACTTCATAATTGAAAATCTGACTTAAAAAGGGGAGTTTCTTTTATATATATATATATATATATATAAAATATATTTGAAATCCTAACAAAATAGATCAGTTTTCATAAAGTGAAATTCATTTAGATGTGTGGAATGGACAACATATATATAAGAAATATCACATCTATTAATCTTTTCACTCATCTCGCTCAAATCTTCTTATGCTTGCATGGGTGAAATGAACAAATTGAATCGTATTCTTAATTTGTCCCAAGCAAGGAAATTTAATGAATTTTAAAATTATGGCTTCTATTGCAAACAATGGATTCAAAATAACTTCATTTCATTCAACATGAATTACATTTTTATTTGATTAAGCAAAATAGAAGAGTGACAAGCTTGTAATTGTCTATCTTACTTTCAAAACTGAATTTCAGAATACTAATTCCCGTCCAAAAAGAGATATAGTGATCCATTTGTTTTGAGTCCTTTCCTCCTTTTTTTTTGTTTCCTTTTACCTAAGAGTGCTTGTGTCACAACCACCTCCACATGTGGAATTGGCCAAACTTATATGTCCACCTGAAATCTCTCTAGATCACAACTGCCAAAAAAAGACATTCTATGAAGCAGTTAGAGGTCCACAATTTTCTCTTTCCACATTTGGTCATCCCTATTTTTTCAGTATGGGTGGTGCTAATGAGTCTATGAGCACTTGCTAAGGTGCAATTAATAAGCAGATCAATTACAAATGATTTGAAGTTTTATGTAAATATATATTTTTTAACTTTATACACAGTTAATGTATGTTTCCATATACGACCCTTTTACATAGATATAAATTACAGCTAAGAATAGCAAACAGCATGCTTAGTTTTGGGGATAATATTAAAGATATACTAACTTTCCGGACAATTGTTTGGTGATTTGTATACATATCACATTTAGCATACTATCAGAAGTCAAATCCACAGTAGCAGCAGCTTAAACAAGACATGCGCAATCACAGACACAAGATTGTATTGCCACTCCTCTTAGCATGTGCCATCATATAGATTACGTTGAAAGAACCCATTCCTAAAATCCAAAAAGAAAAAATTTTGAATTTACACATTTATGTTTCCAAAATAACAGAGAAACGTGATCATAGAACAATCAGGCTAACAACTGCGTACGGAGCTTCCCTATAGCGGAAGAATTCCTCAAATGAAAAGAGAGAAGAAGACGCTAGTAGCACTTAGTTCATAGCATCACAAACAAAATCTAATTTCGATCAACAACATCCCTAGCAGAAAGCCAGAAACCCATTTCTTCACAACTATTAACTCGAGATCACCAATAAAACCCCCGTGGACTGCTATCAAGTACATCAGGAACAAGAAAGAAAATAACCAAATAGAGAATAATTAGAATCATTAGAAAACCAAAATCAATTAACCAAAACGTGAAACCACAAATTTCCATTCGCCAAGATCATTGAATCATACCAGTTTGTTCAAACCGTAACGAAGAAAAACATAATCATAAAAGGGGGAAGGAAGGGTTAAACTCACCACGTTGCTTAATTGCATCACTTGCATCAAACCAAGACTTTATCGCGTATCTAGGGTACAACCAGAAGACCCCAGAAATCAAAACCGACAAACTCAGAATCAAAACGAAGATGCACTTGAAACTGAACTCATTTGCAAATCTTCGCAGAACCACAGAACATCCCCGGCAGAGAAGGCCCGACGAAGGTGGATTCTCAGTGTCATGGTTCTGCCGTTGCTGCAGATTATGCTGTTGAAATTTGCCCATTCGCAAAGCATCTGGAATACTCAAAACCTTCACAGTCTCTCTCTCTAACTAGAGGTGGCAACACGCAGTGTGTCTCTCAAAAAGAAGACGAAGAAGGGGTTAGACAAGTGTCGAAGAGACAAGTGTTGATGGTGGGCATGCCAACACGATTAACAACTAGAGATCCATTGTCCTCTCTGTCTCTTTCTCTCTCTCTCTCTACACACTACATACAAAGTACAAACTCTCTCTCTAGATTTTCTTCGTTTTTTATGCCCATGCTTTTTAGGCTACCGAACGTTGAGGAGACGCAAAGGTGAAAAAGAAAGGAAAGTGTGTGGAAGCATAAAGTGAAGAGAGGTGTATCAAGAATTATCATAAAAATATAGAAAAATTAATACTTTCGTTACGTATGATCTTATTTAATTTTTAATCTAGTACCTATAATTTAAAATTTTATAATCAGAACTTTAAAATTTATAAATTTTTTAATTTATATTTTATTATTATTTTATTAATATAACTAATGATATATTGTCTTAACGTGTATAATTCATATTTATAAAAATATAGATAATAAAATAAAATTAATTTATATATATGACAAAATATTGATAAAAATATAATGATAAAAATTAAATTAAAAATTATTTAAATTATAAAAATTTAATTATAAATTTTTAAATTATAAAAATTAAACAAACCTATATAGAGTAAAAGTATAATTTTTTCAAAAATATATTACCCCTTTGTGGCGACGGTCGTTGATAACGATATTATGCATTCAGATTGTGTCATCTATTGTATATTTTTATATTTAGAATTTAAATATTTCTTATTCTTTTTTATGCTAACATTACTTTTTTTCAAAACAAAATTTATATACAGTTGCATATATATTTATTCTCGTATTCATCAATTAAAATATAACAAATATATAATTTAATTAAAAAATTATACAATTGCTATATAAGAGAATTATATATTTATTATATCATTATTAAAAGATCATATATTTATTAAATTTTAATAGAAAATTTAATAACAAAAATATAGATAATTGCATTTAACCTTAACCTTTTTATTTTTCTTTGGCCATCAAGGTATCCCAAGATTTAATTTGTTTTTCAAAAAATATTTTATTGCTTTTTCTGAATGATTTGAACAGACGTATCGCTGCATATCAGCTTCTTATATTTAAAATTATATTATTGCGGGATAATTTTTTGGAAAATGAATCAAAATTAATAAAAAACTATTTTTACTAACTAAATTAATTTTTTACTTAGAAATTGCTAATTAGAATAGGAAACGAAATCAAATCTTAAACTTACGTTATTTTTATATCTCTTTTAGATGCAATATTTCATTTAAAATTAATTATATACTTTTTATTTTGTTAAATTAAAAATGAAAAAATATGAAAATAAGTGTAAAAATATTTTTAATAAAATATATTATTCTTTTCTCCCCTTAAAAATGCTCAAATTATATAATCTTTTTTCTACTTTAAATATATATACAAACCTCATTTAAAATTATAAAATTACCAAAATATTCTTAAAGATAATATTAATTTCTTTTACTAAAAATATAACTTATAAAAAAATATTTTTTTAATTTTATGTCAACATTATCTACTTTGCATTAAAAAATAATAAATTTAATTGATTTTAAATTTCATTAAATTTATAACAACATTTATGTTCATTTATATCCATTTAATACACATGTTATTGTTGAAATAAATATTATGAATTATCTATTAATTGGTTAATCTTAAATAATTATTTTGTGAATATATTATTTTTTGTAAATAATTTTCATTAAATAAATTTACAATTTGCTCAATTTTAAGAACTCACCATTTTATATTGATCAAAGACATATTAATTACTTCTTATATTATATAAATAATAAATATAAGGATATTTTAATTAAAATAAATAAAATTATAATTTATCTTTTGTTATAAAAGAATAAATTAAGTAAATCTTTTCATTTCAAAAAAATATTTAAATACAAGAAAAAAAACCATAAAATGCATACATCATTTGAGAAAAGATAGATTAGTTTACCATATTTTTTATTCATTGTTAAATTATAAAGGAATTTAATGGTTGTAAGTAGAAGGATAGAAAATTTTGTTAAATCCAAAGTTTTAATATAAAATAAGTTTAGTTTTGTTAGTATCTTTTTGTCTTTGGGATAATAGGATTCCTTATCCAGTCAATCATATCAAACAATGCTTTTTGTTTTGTCCCCGGGAAGCCAAGAAATTGACTAATGCATACCACACCTGGACTACCAATAATTGGGGAATATATTTAATATATATATATATATATATATATAAAATTGAGAATTTCAAAGTTAAAAATATTTATATTAAAGATTTTAAATTTTAAAATTATTTTAATAAATTTAAAAATGAAAAATTTTAACGTAAAATTTTGAATTATAATTTTTTTACATAATTTAAATTTTTAATCTTTAAATTCTTGTAAATAATTTTAAATTTAAATTTTTTTAATATAAATATTTTTAATTTGAATTTTTTTACTGTACTTTTTCTTTTAAATCAACAGAGTAACAATATCTCTTAAGTGAATGACAAGTAACCCAAGCCGCTTCAGTTAGTTCCTTTGTTGGTTATATCTTGTTGATTTAATGAGATGTTATTTTCCCGTAGTGCTACAACATAGTTTTTTGTTTTGTTTTTGTTATTTAAATCTAAATTGGTTTCCTTTTCTCACCAAAATAGATTTAAATAAAATTATTAAGTAAATTATACTAACTTCTTTACAAATTTTATTAAATTACAACCAATATTTTTTTTTTCAAATGTATCATCAGATTCTTTTAACATTTAAAATACATAACAAAAATTTCTTATTATGTTATGTAGAAAATTAATTTTATTGATAAAAAGTAGTTAATAGAAAAAATTTTACAAATATATATTAAATATCAAAAGAGTTAAATAATATTTTTAAATTAAAAAATTAAATCCCACATTTCACTCTAAATTATTTCACCACTTTAGCTCACTATCAACCCCTTATATGTCCAACAACATCTCGTTTGATTAAATACTATAGGGTCATATATCAAGGATTCAATATTTATCATTTCTATTAGCGACTGGTTTTTTAATTTTTAGTACACTTATTATGGATTAGTTTCGTAATATATCATACCCAATTATAAGAGATTAATGTGTGATATTATAAGAAATTCAAATACTACCTATATCATATTTTGATAACAGTTTTGCAAAAATTTCAATGGGAGATCTCGTGAATTAAAATAGACTATAAAAATTGAGCATACTTAATATTTTCAAAATAACTATTGATACTTATAAAAGAGAGAATGGTCGAGAAAACTATTGGTCTCTTAGATTTTTTGAATAATCTCTGATCGAGAGAGTAAGAAGAAGAGAATTTTTTTTTTTTGGTTGGAGATATCATAAGAGAACCTTTAAAAAAATGATCCACTAAAATTAATTAATCAATTAAATTAATGATTAATTAATATATAAAAGGACTTTCACTTCTCCATTAATTAGTTTGTGATAGAAAACTAATAACTACTAATGAATTATAAGTTGAAGTCTCTACCCAATAAATTTACGTATAATTTAACTTATTATATATTACACGAGTTTATATATAACCTAATTTATTATATATTACACACAGTTAAATAGGATCCAATTTGTCTTGGGTTTAGCATTTAAAATAGAACTAATTGTTTAATTAATTTTATAATTTCTCTAATAATTAATTAATTTTATAATTTCTCTAATAATTAATTAATTTTAATTCACAATTAATTAATAAAATTAATTTAACATATTTTGCAGCCAAGGTCGTAAAAAAAAATTAAACTCCTTGATTTCAAAGTGAATAATTTGCACCTTTCATTGAATTATAAAATTAATTAATTGCAAAATATGTATTTTCTTGAATATTACCTGATTTCTGTACCCAACAGACTTTCTATTTCAATTTAATTAATAATTAATTAAAATACGTATAAATTGTCTCGAATTTTTTAAACCCCTTTAATTTCAAAGCGAATATTATCGGATTTGCCAACGCTTTCCACTTCAGCGTCACTATAAGTTGAATGCCCATTGTCCCTGGTGGTATATCCCATTGACGACTAGGTTATCATCGTTGAGTTTATTTATTTATTTATTTTATTTCAACTCAATTGTAATTATCTCAATAAAATAAAATATTTAAAGCATGAGAGTTCCAATATATATGTGTTTTACGAAAGGAAATTAGATTTTATATTAATGAGCGTTTCGTTAATGAAATTGCACTATGTTACATTCCAGATTTTTTCTTTTTTTCTGTCTGATGATTTGTGTATACACTACTTCAACCTCTCAAATTTTATTTTATTTTTTTTCTTGAAATTAAATCTCGTTAATTTCCTTCGACTTTACATACTACTCTTGGCTTGGATTTATTAAAATACCACATGCAAGAACCTTCTTTTGTCTTTTAGCGAACAGAGACATCTCAAAGTATCACAAGAAATTAGTACTAAAAAATTTAGATTGATGAATTAATAAGTTAACTTACATTTTTTATTGCCTACCAAAATTGTCGGCCAGTTCTTTTTTATTTTCCACTCATTAGCTATAATGTAAGATTATAATTGACGATCTCAGCAAAAGTAGATGTCGCGTCAATTTTTTTAAAGACTAAAATAATATATTTATTTATTTATTGATTAACTGCTTCATTAGGAGAGAATGAATCTTCAAGAATTTCCTGTACTTCATTTAACTTGGTTAACTCATGATCTTTCTTTATTTTAATCGATCTAATTAACTATAATCACAATATTCTCAATCCCTAATTTGTAAGAAGGTAATTGAAGAGCTAAAAACTACTCGGTAATATTTGAATATTCTCATATATTTTAATTGCACATTATTAGATCATTTTTCTTTCAATATTTTATAAAATATCATAAATTAAATACGTGATCTAACGATATTATAATCCATTTCGACCTCAGAAGTCCAATTTAGCCTCAAACCAATTCAGCTCTCTTGGTAGTAAATAGTATAACCTAATCTGACTAATGTTCTCTAATGATTTAGTCTAAATCATAGGTTCAATATTTGATCTAACCTATTATTTTTTTGGTACTAACATAAATGTTTGTAACTTTTTTTTTTAAATTTAAATCTATAGTATTTTCTTTAAATTTAAAGTTATATGCAAATAAATTTTTTGACTTTTTAAATTTTAAAATAGAACTCCCAAATTTAAAATTATGTACAAGTAACTTTTTATTGTTATGAGTTTATTATTTCATTTATGAAAGCATGACATACAAAAGAATTATCTGCATATAACCCAAAACTCATGAGATTATTTATACAAAAAATAAAATTTAGGAATCCATTTAATCAGACATATCCCTTTGTAGGTATATTAATAGATTCATTGATAACGAGGATTATTTGTACAAAAAAATAACAATTGAGAAATCCATTTTCAAGTTTTGAAAATAGAAAAATTATCTTCACATGACCTAAAGCAGAGGATTATGTGTATTTTGACTTTTTTTTTTATTTAATATTGTATAATTTATGATGAATTTATAATTTAGAGCCATAAGATTTATTATTGTATGTTTATTATGAGATTTAGTTTTATGCATAAATTTAAACCCATGTCAGATTTTTTTTTTGGGCAGAAAACCCACGATAGATCATTTGTTAATTTGTATTAATTGTTTAACAAAACTTCTCAAATTATACACTTGGTTTGAGCTGAGGGGTTTAATAACTTAATAATAATCAATTAACAGTTTCCATTTTTTTTAATAAAGAATTATAGAGGGGCCAATACATGGATATTAATAACTAACAAAGATTTCAAAATTTTTTATTATAAAAAGGTATGCTTTATTATGAAAATAAATAATAAAGGGAACATTTAAAGGCAAAAGGTTAACTTATTATTTTCCAAAATGAGAATATAATAACCAATAAAATTGAACTCATATATAAAAACTTACTGAATGAAAAATTCGTAAGTACTTTTTTTTTGTAGTTAAATGATGCAAAAGAGCTAATAAAATTTTTTCATAAGTGAGTGCATAAACTCTATTATTCCAACACTTATTTTAACAAAATTTTATTAGTTCATATATATTTAATTTATTATTATTATATATATATATATATATATATATTTTCTCCTTCTTTGTTTATGTGATAATTGATAATTACGTATTGTCTTTTTACATTATTCTTTTGGAAAAAAATTAGCAATAATTTTTTATATTTTTGCTACCAAATTTTTAATTAAACTGTGATAAATGCATAATTTAATTAAAATATAATATACAAACTATATATTTATTATAATATTATTAAAAAATCATACACTTATTATATTTTAATTAAACAAATATAATAACAAAAATATTTAAAAAATTATATATAAATGTTTTTTTTTTCTATTCCTTTTTCTAGCCTTTCTTCCACTTCTTGAAGAGCTGGTGGTGCACTTTTCCTTTTTCTTTCATAATTAAAGATATTCTTATATTAATTTACGTAGAATCTCTTTAAAAGGCCTTAGAAGAATATTCCTTACGTCCATTTAATGCATTCAACAGTACAAAAATTCTACTTGCTGCGGCTTCTGGTTAAATCAATAAGATCAACTTGCTGCTTCAAGTAGTAATTTTTTACGAACATGCTTTGTTATTACGTTATATGTGCCTTAGAGTTACGTAGCAATTAAGATATTTAAATCTTAGTGACGTGATTTCAAATTATTTTAAGTTTATAAAAAATATTAAATTTGTAAAACACTCATATATATATATATATATATTCTCCTTTGTTTATGTTGTGGTTGAAATTACGCATTGACTATTTACATTACTCTTTTTCTAACTCTTCTTTCACTCCTTCAAGAGGTGGTGGTGTATTATTATTATTTTTCAAATAAGGACACTCATGTTAATTTATGCAAAGTATATTAAAATGACCATAAGAAAACACTTGCAGTATTTTAATGGTAAAAGAAGTCCATTTGGTGTGGCTTTTGGCTAATCAACAAGATCACTAACTTGAAAACTGGTCCACTAATTTAGAGATAAGAACACAATCCCAAAAGCTAATATATTGTGATAATCTGGAATCTTCTAAATGCATGCAAAAGCCAGTAATATATAGATAACTTCATAGGATGTTGAATTTGAATTAGATAATGGTGGTTACGTACCCCTTTTTCTTGAGCTAATTAAAGCAACAATAATTGTAATCCTATTAATGGTACCAACTACCAACCCATCTCCATAATGAGACACTACCATTTGGAATTATAGTTATTTGATATTTTTTTATTCATAATTAAATATTTTTTTCAATATATATATATATATATATCTTTCTCTCGTGAATGGCACAGATTATATATTAGTTTATTTTATAACTTCCCTTGCCTCTAGAGCAAGGCAAGCCAGTTTAGAAAAGTAAGTGTTTTTGTAAATGCTTGTTATATTCCAAATTAGCTAAGTTGCGTAGCAATATGATTGAAATATAAGGATTTGTTTTTTCCAAAAAAAAAACCAGTAATTATTATGGTTTTCTTTTAGACACACTTAATTATCAAATGAGACGGCTATGTATGCATATCCATATCCAAGTATATCTTCGAATTTAAAAAGATGAATTATTCTTTTTTTTTTAAGAGATACTTAAATTATACAACATTATTTTTTATTATAAAAATATATACAAACTTCTTAAAAGCTAAAATATGACCCTAATATTTTCAATTATAATATTAATTTTTTATTATAAAAATACATTCTCAAACTTTTATTTTAATATTATTTATTTTGTGTTAAAAATTAAATTTTTATTTATTCTAAATCTAAAAAAATGATTTTTTTATATTGCTCCAATACATATTTAATATTTTTCATATTCTATGAATAATATATATATATATATATATATTGGTCAAAATAAATAGAACTATAACTCATTTTATGCTATAAAAAAAGCAACCTAATACATCTTTTGATTTTAGGATGAAGGGCGATATAAAATTTTTTTAAAAAAAAATCGTATAATTTGAACTTCTCTAATAAAAAAAGTGTAATTTATGCAAATTAAAATTATAATTCCTATGGCACTTGGGGTTAGCCTAAATGGTAAAAGTAAGGTAAGGGTATAGATAGTGTTTAGAGAGTCTTCCAATATATATAAAAAAATTATAATTCCAATAATTTTTTAGAAATATAAGATATAATTTTAAAAAATATCTATATATTACATTTGGAATGTCATTGAAAAATATATATACAAAGAAAAAACTATCTAATATAAATTAGATTATCTTTAAAGTACTTTCAATAAATTGTTCATAAACAAAATACATTAAGCACGCCCTCTTATGTAAACCATTATGTTAGTAAAAAAGAATTTAGGTTTCGTTTGGTTCAATATAAAGGGAATTTTTTTTTTACATAATTTGTATAATATATATTATACTATTTAAATCACATTTTTAAGAGTAAGAGTATAAAACTTATTTTTTATCTCATCTATTTATATTTTATATTCTTTTTTTCTTTACATTATTCAATTAAATACACCTTAAGGAAGTAGTTGACTTAGGTCTTTTAAAATTAAAATTACTTTTGAAATTTTTTTTTTACAAACCAAAACCTCAAGTTTTTACCAGACAAATTTTTTAATTTGAATTTTTTTAAAATGTAAAATTTGTAAAGTGCTTTGAAAGCAAAAAAAGAAAGTGACATATAGAATGAGAATGTATATATGATTCACTTCTTTTCTCTTTACTCACTTTCTCTTCTTTTTTTTCTCTCTTTTACTGTAGAGATATTTTACACACCTTACACTTTAGATGATCAAAATTTTAAATTTTTCTAAGTATTAAAATCAAGTTCCTAAAAGCTGATTTTTAACTTATTTGATCAAACCTTTATGTGCACTTTTTTTTTACTGAGGTAGCTTTTTTATTAAAAAAAAATTATATATAATTTTTTATATATTTGTTATTAAAATTTTTAATTAGAATATGACAAATATATATCTTTTACTAAAAAATTATAAATATAAACGTTTTATAAATAAATATATATAATTTTTTAATTAAACTATATGGTTATTATATTTTAATTAAAAATTTAATAACAAAACCATAAAAAAAATTGTATTTCAGTCTTAACTTTTGACTCATTGGTTTGAGATGATAGTATGTACGGAAAATAGTTTTTAATTCCAATTAGTCTTCGCCGACATGGTTCTAAAATGAAAGAATGTTTATGGACAAGATCGTGTCAAATCCTTAGGTCGTTATTGTTTATTAATTTTGAAACAATATTAGCTCTTCCTTATCTTAAGCTACACATCATTTTTTTAAAATTTTTTTTTCAAAAATTGTGCTCTCTTGTTACCTGCATTACTAGTGTAGGAGCATCCATATATTACTAACATAATTAATTGATTTTTTAATAATTTTAATATATTTTATTCATAAATTTAACTAATTAAATCAGTTAATTTATTTTGCAACAGTAACTAAAAAAGAGACTAGTGTAATTTTAAACTGTGGATCACGTGACTCTGCAAGTCAACAGAAATTCTAACTACAAAATGCAAATTGCTGCTGCGTTTCTTGGCGAGGTCGCGACTGCAATCAATTGGTGGCGCTCATTTTCATTGCCTTTGTATATAAAATTATTGTGGGTTGGAACTTTTGGGAATCAATTCTTGGTTCTGAATATTTAGACATATGACTAGTTTGAAAAAAATTAAGTTCTGAATATAAACTTACTGAATGAAAAATTCGTTTGTACGTTTTTTTGTGTAGTTAAATGATGCAAAAGAGCTCATAAAAATTTTTCAAAAGTGAATGCATAGACTCTATTATGCCAACGCCTATTTTAACAAAATTTTATTAGTTCATACATATTTAATTTTTTTATTTTATATATATATATATATTCTCCTTCTTCGGTTACGTGGTAATTGATAATTACATATTGTTTTTTCACATTACTTTTTTGGAGACAATTTAGCTGCAATTTTTTATATTTTTGCTACTAAATTTTTAATTAAAATATAATAAATATATAATTTTATTAAAGAATCATGTAAAAACTATACACTTATTATATTATTATTATTATTAAAAAAATTATATACTTATCATATTTTAATTAAAAAATTACATATAATTTTTCTAATTCTTTTTCTAGCCTTTCTTCCACTTCTCGAAGAGGTGGTGGTGGCGTACTTTTTATTTTTTTTCTCCTCTCCTAATTAAAGATACTTCTATGTTAATTTATGTAGCGTGTCTTAAAATGAACTCAAAAGAATATTCCTTACATCCATTTCATACATTTAATAGGACAAGAACTGCACTTGCTGCAACTTTTGGTTAAATCAACAACGGCATATTTGGTAGCCCACAGGAAACGGAAACGGAAATGGAAAATTTGTTAAAATATCAATTTTACCCTTTTAATTATTATTTAATATTATTTATTAATCATTATTTAATCATTACTCAATTATTAAAAATAAAAATATTATAAATATTTTTTATCTATAAAATTATTATTTTTATATCTAATTTTTTACATATTAAACGAGCTATAAAAATCAACTTGCATTACGACTTAAACTTGCAAATAGTTTTGAATTAGACAAAAGTTTTTGACTCTGCTAAAACAACAATCAAAATCTTATCAACCTACTTCGTTATTACACTATATGTACCTTAAAACTATATAGCAATCAAAATCTTTAAGTTTTAGTAATGTGATCTCAAATTGTTTTAAGTTCATAAAAATATTAAATTTATAAAATACTAATATATACACACACACACACTAGCACATCCCATAAAGGAAAAAAAGAAAATAATGGGTCTTAGAAAAAAAAATAGTACAAATAAATAGAATCTTAACAAAACGTTGTAAACAGTATATAAAAGTTGACAATAAACAAGAAATCAAACGAGTTTTATATATTTAAAATGATGATATTCTAACCTTCTTTGTTTACGTGGTGGCTGGAATTACGCCATCTCTTTTTACATTATCCCTTTGTCGATCTCTGGTGAAAATAAAGCTCTAATTGACTGTTGAAATTCTTCATTTTGAAAGTGAAGAATTTATGCGTAAAATTTCCAATTTGGCATCTAATTTGCGGCTTCTTTAAGAAATGTAACGCTGGCATTTACGGCCACATGATACATACGTTAGTTGATGAAAAAAATCTAAACGAATTGATCTACTATTTGTGCCCAGTCTTCGTCGTCGATCATGAAAGACAGAGACAGGCCCAGAGCGAGAAGGAAGAGACAAGAGTCAAAGTAGGGGTCTTCAAAGGATTGACAGCTTTGAACCAAAATCAAATTGAACTAATTTAATCGGTTTAACATTTTGTTGAATTTTGTTAGTTTTAAATTTTAATCGGTTTGATTCAGTTTTTGTTCGATTTGGTTAATTTGATTCATGTTTTTTTTTACTCAAAAGTAATTTTTTTAAAAAAAATTGTTTCTTGTAATATGTAGAATTTAACTTTTAATATTATGTATCTTTTAAAATTTCCACCAATAATAATTTTAAAATACTTTATTATTTTTATCTCTTTTTTTTCATACAAAAATTTATTACATTCACAAAAAAATTTTAAAAAGTGAAAAAAATAAGAGCAATTTCTTATAATAAAATAATATAAATAATTTGTATACTTCTTGAACCACCTAAAGAATGTAGCTTTGATATAAGTTTAATTGATAAAAGATCCCATTAATCTAAAAAAAAACAAAATATTAAATTTTAATTAATTACAAATTTAATGGTTCGGTTTGGTTCGGTTAATCGAATCAAATATGGAGAAAACTGATAACTAAACCGATTTAATCGGTTCTACAGTCACAAAAACTAAATCAAATCAATTTTTAATCAATTTTATTTAGTTTTTGATGATTTAATTCGGTTTAATTTGATTTTGCTCACCCTTAAGTCAATGTACATGCGTGTCCCTTCGTAGACCTTGCCGACACCGTTAATCTCACCAACGCAAAAGAAGGAGGAGAAGAAGAAAAATACAATTTCACATCTCAGATTTCTCCTGCATCATCCTCTCAAGCTTCTCTTTTCCTTATCATCCCCCTTGAAGTTATATCCTTTTCTTTTCACTTCTTGAAGAGGTGGTGGTGTATTAACTTATGTAGAGTCTATTAAAATGACTTTAGGAAAAGAAGTCCATTTGGCGTGGCTTTTGGCTAAATCAACAAGATTACTAACTTTGGTAAAATTCCCTGGTCCACTAATTTAGAGATAAGAACAAAATCCTAAAAGCTAATATAATGTGATAATCTGGAATCTTCTAAATGCATGCAAAAGCCAGTAATAGATAGATAACTTCATATATAGAGTGTTGCATTTGAACTAGTTAATGATGGGTACGTACCCTTTTGAATTATAGTTATTCGGTATCTTTTGTTTTATTCATAATTAAGTATTTATTTTTCATATATATATATATATATATATCTTGTAGAGGTTATATATTAGTTTATTTTATAACTTCCCTGGCCTCTAGGGCAATGCAAGCCAATTTTAGAACAGTATGAGTCTTTTCGTAGATGCTTGTTACATTCCAAATTAGCTAAGTTGCGTAGCCATATGATTGAAATATAAGGTTTTTTTTCCCCAAAAAAAACCCAATAATTATTATGGTTTTTTTATGTACACTTAATTATTTAATGAGGTGCCTACGCATACATATCCAAGTATATCTTCGAATTTAAAAAGATGAATTATTTTCCTTTTTCTGAAAAGACACTTAAATTATATACTTTTATTTTTTATTATTAAAAAAATAAAAACCTCTTAAAAGTTAAAATATGATCATAATATTTTCAAAAATAATATTAATTTTATATTATAAAAATATATTCTCAAACCTTTACTTCAATATTATTTATTTTTGTTAAAAATTAAATTGTTAAATACATATTTAATAATTTTATATTATATAAATAATAAATATAAAGGTTTTATTTTGGTCAAAATAGATAAAACTATAACTCATTTAATGCTACAAAAATCTGTCAATGTGGCACATCGTTTAATTTTAGGAGGAAAAAAGTGTAAATTTTTAAAATAAAAGAAAGACTATATAATTTGAACATTGTAATAGAAAGAATGTAATTTGTGCAACTTAAAATAATAATTTCTATAATTTTTTAGACATATAAGATATTATTTTAAAAAATATCTATATATTGCATCTGGAATGCCATCGAACAATATATACACAAAGAAAAATAATAATATAGCAGAGAATTCCTTAATGTCATACACCTTCTGTTTATGAATAAATTGAATATATTAAGTCTATAATATTTCACAATTATATAGGCTTTGGAAGATTTTCTTTTATAAAAAAGATCATTAGTAATATTTTGAGTTAATCACTTTTCATTTTGTTTCTTGTAAATTAATCATAAAAAACTATCTAATATAAATTAGATCATCATTAAAGTGTTTTTGGCAAATTGTTCATCTACAAATTACGTTAAACACGCCCTCTTATGTAAACCACTATGTTAGTCTAGAAGAATTTCTTGAATTAGGTCTTTTAAAATTAAAATTACTTTTAATTTTTTTTTAATAAACCAAAAACTTTAAGTTTTTAAGAAACGAACTTTGAGTTTGAATCTGTTAAAGTATAAAACTTATAAAATGCTTTGAAAGTAAAAAAAAAAAAAGTGATATACTAAGTGAAAATATATACAGAGTTTACTTTCTTTCTTTCCTTTTTTTTTTCACTCACTTTTTCTTTTCATTGTATCTCTTTCATTTTAAAAATATTTTATAAGCTTTATACTTTAAATGATCTAAATTTTAAATATTTCTTAGCATTAAAATCAAGTTTCTAAAAACTAATTTTTAACTTATTTGATCAAAACTTTATATGCACTTTTTTATTGAGTTAGCCTTTTGACTTAAAAAAAATTATATACAAATTTTTATATATTTATTATTAAATTTTTTGAATAAATAAATATTTTTTAATAATAAATATAAAATATAAAAATATTTATATTTTAATTAAATTATATATTTATCATATTTTAATTAAAATATTTAATAATAAAATTTAAGTCTATTCTTTTGACTTTTTAGTTTGACTTGCTGATATGTACGGATAAGAGTTTTTAAATCCCATTGGTCTTCGCCGACATGCTTCTAAAAAGAAAGCATGTTTGTTGGCAAGACGTGGTCAAATCCTAAGACCATGAAAATTTTATAAGAACTACGATGACTCAGAGTTGCTAATTAAGGCCGCTATTTGCCTTAAATCTCTGCTCTTTGTTCACATCATTAGTTTTAATTATATAAATACTGTGTTAATCCCTTTTTTTAATAAATTTATATTTGTAATTACATATATCCAATATTACTAACATAATTAATTAATTTTTTAATAATTCTAATATATTTTATTCAATGATTTAACTAATTAAATCAATTAATTTATCATAAAATAGTAACTAAAATGAAGATTTATGTTTGGTTGAAAGATATAATGATAAAAAAAAATATAAAACGTGAGTAGATAAAAATAAGTAAGATAAAAAATAACTATTTTATTTTTATTTTTAAAAAAATAATTTAATAAATAAAATAATAAATATAAAAATATAATAAATATTATACAAATTATATAAACGGTTACGTTGATAATATAGCAAATCAAACAAACGGAGGATTGGTGTAATTTTAAACTGTGGATCACGTGACATTCTTAGTCTACATGCAACACGTGAATAACATTTAGCTGAACAGAAATTCTAGCTGCGAAATGCAAACTGATGCTGCGTTTCCTGGGGAGGTCGCTACTGCAATCAATTGGTTGGAACTTTTCTTGGTTCTCAATTGTTAGTGACATAATAAGTTTCACAAATTAATTAACTTATCAACATGTGAGCGTCACCATGTATTATAAATTAAAGTTTTACATTGACTGCATCTAAAAGTTTTAAAACCTTTATATATGAAAATTTGAATTTATTTGGTATGGAGAATAAATATGGAAATGAAAATGAAAATGGAAAGAAAAAAGATGATTTTGAAGATAAAAAATGACTTTTATTCCTTTATTTTTAGTGACTCAATAATAATAAGTAAATAATATTAAATAATAAATATAAGAACAAAATAGAAATTATATAAATTTTTTTCTTTTTTTCTCAGCATTTAAAATTATTAATTTTAAAAAAGTTCAAAACGCTTAATATAATTTAATAAATATTAAACAATATTTATATTTAAAATACGTGTGTGCTTGATCTTTATTTCTAATTTAATTATTTAAATTTTGGTTAAATTTTAAACAAATATAATTAAAAAACTACTATTTGTTTAAAATTTCAAATTAACATATTTCTTTCCACTCCTGAATTCTTACTATGAAACTTTGAACAATTTAATAGAACAGATTACAAAAATTATTGTTTATTAATTTCAAAGTGCTTAGAATAAAATATAAGAGTGATTTGCCACATACCTAATAGCAAGAAGATAAATATCACTTTGAAAAGAATGTAGTTTACACACTTTCTTAGTCACAAATTTCATCTTCCTTCATGTTCTATGAATTATAATATACTATATATGTAATCGCACTTTTTGTTGCATACAATGGAGTCAGTCGTCATTTCCGTCTCAATGAACATCTCTTAAGTCTGATTAAAAGTAGATATTTTATGCCAAAACTATTGAAAAGAATTAATTTAGATACACACAGAACTAACCTAATGCTGCTCTTGAAAATGCATCATATAGTAAGCATTTACAAGTATAAATATCTCCGTTAATGGATTGTAAAGCTTGCATTGTGCAAAATCTCCTTCAAAACCCCCAAGGCTTCAATGATCATGAGGCTATTTTACTCACTTCTTCCCACAGTTACACTGTTGATAATAACTCTTTCACATGCATTGGTTGAAGGCGAATCGAGAATCCACTGCATAGAGACTGAGGAGCAAGCTCTTCTCAACTTCAAGAAAGGCTTCAAGAGTTTTCCGAGTTCAAACCCATTATTCTCCTGGGATCCAGCAATTGATTGCTGCAAATGGAAAGGCGTTGGATGCAACAGAACCACAGGTCACGTTATTTCCCTTAATCTTCGCAGTACAAATTCTTCAGATAGACTAAGTGGCTTTTTAAGTTCATCTTTGCTTGACTTGCCATGCTTGAGCTATTTGGATCTTAGTGGAAATGATTTCACGCAAATTGACGTGCCTGTGTTTCTTGGTTCTCTGCATAATTTACAACATCTTAACCTATCAGGCACCCATCTTAGGAGAAATCTTCCTGATTACCTTGGAAATCTCTCACACTTACAGTCTCTTGATTTAAGTGACAATGGGTTTTCCTTGACAGCCAAAAACCTTGATTGGCTCTATGGCTTGTCTTCCATGAAAGAACTTGATTTGAGTGAGGTTCATCTCAGGAATGCAGAGAATTGGCTTGATGTGATTAATGCACTGCCATTTTTAGTGGTGTTGCGTTTATCTGCTTGCCAACTTCCTTCTTATCTACTCGTGCCAATTGTCAACTTTACTTCTCTCCAAATTCTTGATCTCTCCTTAAATGGTTTTCATGGTGCCGTACCTAATTGGTTGTTTGAAATTGAACATCTTCGATATCTTGATCTCAGTAACAACGAATTATTTGGTCAAATTCCAGACAAGTTTGAAAATCTGGAGTCTCTTGTCTTTCTTGATCTCTCAAATAACAACCTTAGTGGTCCAATACCATCAACATTGGGTCAAACTCACAGTCAAAATGAGCTTGTAAGACAGTCATCCCTGAAAGGATTGCTTCTCTCAGACAATCATTTGTGTGGGAGTTTAGCAGAAAGTCTTGTGCGGTTCTCAGATTTGGAGGTGCTAGACGTTTCTAGAAATGAGTTTGAGGGTATCTTAATGGATTCCCATTTGGACAATCTTACGAGCTTGAGGGTGTTGGACTTATCGTCAAATCATTTAAGGTTGAATGTGAGCAAATTTTGGATACCCCCTTTCCAACTTGAGACCATAGGTTTGAGGTCTGTTCAGATAGGCCCTCGATTTCCAAGCTGGCTTCAATCGCAGAAGAACTGCTTATATTTTGACGTATCTAATGCTAATATCACAAGTTCTGTGCCAAATTGGTTTTGGCATCTGTCTCCAAAAGTTGAATTCATGAATCTTTCCCACAATAATTTCAGAGGGTGTGTGCATGATTTCTCATTGAACTTAAATCTTCATACACTTGATTTGAGAAAAAACAATTTTCGTTGTCCACTTCCTCATTTTCCACCCACCATAAGGACATTGAATCTCGCTAAGAACTCATTCTATGGGCCAATGTCACACGTATGTGACATTTTGGGGGTCAACAACTCCCTCATCTGCCTGGATTTGTCTTCAAATAATCTATCAGGAAATATTCCAAACTGTTGGGAACGTGGGGAAAATTTGATCGTTCTAAGCCTTAAAAACAATGATCTGTCTGGTCATATCCCTATATCCTTGCAAAAATGCACTACCTTGTCTTATTTATCACTATCAGAAAATGGGTTGTCTGGAGAGATACCAACTTGGATTGGTGACAGTTTGCAGCAACTGGTGATTCTTGACTTGCACTCTAATGTTTTGGAAGGAGATATCCCCATGCAACTATGTCAATTGAAATTATTAATGATTTTAGACCTTAGTGGCAATCACTTATCAGGAGCCATTCCAAGGTGTGTCTTTACTGCTATGGCTACAAGTGACCTGAGACCAACTGGTTTATTTGATTCATATATTACCTACAACGGAAGTTTATCGGATTTATTTCTTGCATATGGAAACTCACAAATTAATTCAAATCTACACAATATAAATTTGGATTGCAATGATAAGATCGGGTTTTTATGTCCACAAAATTCTATCTGCAAACAACACGTTGCCAGTTCTGTTTCAATTAGGAAAACACTGGACTTGTCTAACAATTCCTTAACTGGAGTAATTCCTAAAGAAATTACAAGGCATGTTGGATTGTTGCTATTGAATTTGTCGAGAAATCAATTGGTGGGTTCTATTCCTTCTGAAATTGGCAATATGGAAAATATGGAATCTCTTGATCTGTCAAGGAATAGGTTGTCATGCTCCATTCCCTCTAGCATGATCAACCTTTCTTGCCTCTATTTTTTTGATGTGTCATATAACAACTTAGCTGGTAAAATTCCATCGCGAAATCAGTTTCCACTTTTTGAATCAGATTCTTATGCGAGAAATGAAAACCTTTGCGGGCCTCCACTCACGTCTTGTTCGACAAATGAATCATTTGAAGACCAAAATTGCGAACACAGTGAAGAACAGGAAAAAATTGGGGAACATGAAGGCCAAGAAGATGATAGCATGAATTGGTTAGGGACGCCATCTTTCTACATCAGCGTAGTGTTGGGGTTTATCACTGGATTTTGGGCTTTCTGGAGCCCTTTGATTCTCAGCACATCATGGAGGCATTCCTATTTCCGTTTCTTAGATCATATGAATGACAAGCTTTATGTAACTATTGCAGTTGCAGCAGCCAAACTGCAAGGGACATATCTCAGCCAATAAGTAATCATTCACAATCTTTGTTTGCATGTAGAGCTTGTTCTGATGTGGAACAAGTCCTACCAGAAGGATGTGGATTTATTCTACATTGTACTTGTGATGCATGCTTTTCTCTATAATAAATAATTAATAAATTTTGATACAAAAGCCTTTTGGCTGTAATTATAATTTTGTCTTTGGTCCATGTAATTATCTTTTGGTCCCCCCAATTGAGCATCAGCTCCAACTAATCATATAAAATTTTCCGTGGAAAAAAAAAATCAACATGATTCAAGTATTCCTTTATTATTCACATGGTTCCAACATTAAAAAAAAAACCAAACCAATTGAACCAAATCAACCAAAATTGAATAAAATAAGAAAAAATAAGTTCAAATCAGTTTTTTACATGTAAAAATTGATTAAATTGATTTGTTTTTGGGGTTTTAGTATTGAACTAATCCAATATACTACTATAATGAAGGATTATGTAATGAATAACAAATTAAAATTAGTTGTATAATTTTTTGTACAAAATTTAATTTGATATTTGTAAATAATTAGTTCATTGTATGGATAATTGATTGAGGGAAGAAATAACTTACATGTTGTAAGGGGTTGTTATATGAAAAAGAAGAGAAGATGATAATAAATATTTGAATCAAATCACATTCAAATTTTTTTATCACACTAAAACCTAAAAAAAAAAAAACACTTGAAAAATAAAGATGAGTACACCCAAATTGAACCAAATCAAAACTAAACCAAACTTAAAACTGAATAGGTGGTATTCCATTTTAGAAAATTGACTAACTTAATTCAATTTAGTTTTGATTTAAAATTGAACCAATTTGAATTTTTGCACACCTTAAATTCTCTATGTGGACATTCAAAATTCATACTTTTCTCCTTTTGATTCACATAGACATTTCATGCATGGAATGATATACCCTGGGTTTGAGGTTAGTGCTTTTAGGTCCTAATTTTTAAACAAGCTTCAATCAAAGAACTTTTCATTTATTGACATATCTATTAATTATATTATAGGTTTTGTGTAACAACCCTAACTATTTGCTAAGTTAATTAAGTAAATTATATTCTTAATCAATTGCACTTAATGTCTAATTTGGTTAATGAGTTAGTAATAAATTAAAATATAATGAAATTTGAACCTTTAAATAATCAATATTCACCATCAAGTTGTACAATCGGATTTTTATTCATAAGAATTCAAAATTCTCATTAACAATTTGTTTTTCAACCAAAATAACTTCATGTAGCCTAAAAACTTTTATGTGTTGGACTAAAAGTCATTACTTATCATGATCATGGTGAAAATTAAAAATTAATAGCTAAATTAAAGGGTTTCAAGATTTAGTTCGTGGCTTAGAATGATTGTATTACAGCCCGCTTGGCTTTTAGAATTTCTAAACGCTGAATTATATAATTACACTGTAACTTGAAGAGCTCATGCCATGACTAAACTTAGGTTTAGATCAATTTTTTCATACAAACATAATTTGCGTTGCGGCCAAAATATTTGTGCTGTTGCTAAATTAGCTTCTGGATGACCTTTGTGATGTGGCCAAATTCACTACTAGAATACTATTAGCTCATTTTAGCTGCGACTTGAGAAAACTTAGCCATGACTTAAAAACTTGTCACACCCGAACATTTAAATGAATGAACTAACAACTTACTACCACCTTAAGATCAATCATATGGTCTTTTAATGGCTAAAAAACAAGATTATTAAAGATTTTATATTCTTATAATCTTTATCCAATTGTTTTATCTAATTTAACGATTTAAAAGCTAATTTAATCATTTTAATTTTAGTTATAACAGCAAAGGTATGTGAAGTCACAAGTGACAACCTCAAAATGTGCAATTTTCCTACCAACTGACCTTATACCACTTTGAACAAGTTTCAATGAACCAAATAAATATGTCCCTATCCTCAAAACTCTAGAACAACCTCAGATGAAACATATGGCTATGCAATATCCCTAGAATCACCCAACAATTTCTTATGATAGCAAAATGAGCTGAGGTATACCCAAGGGATGGATTAACTCATAACCAACATGGTCAAAACAACCTAACCACATCCCTCAAGGCGTCTAAACCACAACCAAACCCAAAGCAACCATAGTTCAAGTATTAACATCCATCTTACTTTTTATATGATAATAATATTCAAGAGCTAGTTCTACAATCTTTAAGTAACAAATCACAATCTAGATGATGCCCTATAAATTCCTATAAACATGTTAAGTAGGTGTGAAAAACATATTTAAACTAGCCCAAACTTCCCAATCTTATATACTAATAATTTACTCATTAATTTTAAAATACTAGATATCCAGAGATTATATAATTTCAAGATGCTCATTAATAATCATCTATATATAATTACAAGCACCAATTTCATAATATCTTAGATTATAAAATCAGTTTCTATATTTGGCAATACATGATGCAATATGACCATTATACAACATAATAAGCAGTTCTAATATACCTACTATACAAACCCAATTTAAACAAGACATTTAAACTTATACACTACTAAACCACCACGGTGAGTCCCCATTAGTTTCTCCTTGCTACTAAGAGGTTTGGTCCTTAAAAATGTTAGCCTACAATTATGTGAGATATATAATTTCAATAATAAGAGGTAAATTTCATATATATATATATATACAAGTTAATCAACATAATCATTTATATAGAAAATATATCAAAAATATCAATATCATTAGCAAATGAATTAATTAGACTACTAGTGCTTACTATCCCATACTAACAATCACATATAACATATTAATAACCAATAATAGAGGGAAATGCTTGTCCACGACATCAACTCCTTATCTAGAACGCTCACAGCTTGGTGCATTCTAGAGCTTGATGATAACTTGGTATCCAATCGTAACAAAATGCATGGGTAGCAACTAGATCACAGCTCTACCAATGACACACTTATGATCCAAACACATTAATTAAGTAGCTAGCCAATCATTTAGCATACAAATCATATAAGTGCAGTAATTATAAGATCAAAATAAACATATACATAAAATTAGAAAGTTCCCAATTACTTCAATGAAGCCCAATTACTCTTCTTTTAGCTTTCCACATGTTCCAAAAAGTCCACCAAGTTTAAGGCAAGTATTGTTACCATTATTAACCATCATTAACAAAAAAATTTCACACCCACTGATCAATTTCACCAAGTATTCATTAAAAATCACTTGCCCAAAATTTCAAAGAGTCTATTGTACCAATTTAAAGTTAAAACACTAAGAAATCATAATGGATTACTCCTAACATCTCTATTTTAGCATATATGATAGCCATGCACCAAAAATCAATCTAAGAAATTAAATGGACTTATTTGAGCTTTAACAACTAAGAACACACCATAGGTCATTCCTAAAACTTGAATTTTTGTATACATCTAACTATATATCAAAGTCAACTTATAACATAAAATTTAAGCAAAATTACACCACAAAATAAAGGCAAACACTTATCCAATTGTTTCACTAACTCCAAAGTCTGAAAATCTTGTAAGGAATCATCAAAACACCCATTTTCAAATTTGAGAAAGAGATGAAAATCCACCAAATTAAAAACTAATTAGATTAAAATGAAGATAAGTATGAGAATGTCATGTTTTGTATAACTTACTTTAGCTAAATCTCCCTCTAAGAGTGCAAATAAAAAACAAGATGCTAAAAAACCCTAGGCTCCCTCTCAAGATGCGAATTTCTTCTTGTGTTCTATAGCCAACTCTTTTTCCAGCACATAAAACAATGAATGATAGCCTACTATTAAGGTTTTAGGTGGTATTTGGTTGACTCAAGAGCTTATGATTTAATTGGGCTCACAATATACACATTAGGCCATAGATAAATGAGTTTAAGTGGGTTTAAGTAAGTTGGGTTTCCATAAAAAATGAAGTTACGCTTCTACAAAAATGATTCTAGGTATAAATAAATTAATTATGGGCATAAATTAAAATTTTCAACCTAATGAAATTTAAATTCATAATAATATTTTATTTTTCTCAAAAAATTGCCAAATAATAATTATTTGTCTTAAAAATGCCCAAAATAATCTTTTCCATTAAAAGTTCTTATTTTTGATAATTTTTTTAATTTTCTTAATTAATTTTGAAATGTTACATCCTGTGCCAAATTGGTTTTGAAATGTCTCTCTATGGATTGAATATTTGAATCTTACAATTTTTCAAAGGAGGGTATATGAATGATTTCTCATTAAGCTTCAATCTTCATGTACTTGGTTTGAGCCAAAATTGTTTAACCATTCACAACATTTGCCTCACTCTGTTTTCTTGATCTTTCTTCAAGTCTTTTATCAAGAAATATTTTATTTTGATTTGTTAGTGAAATAGGGATGCTTTGTTTATTCTAAATCTTTCAAACAGCTTTTTCTACTTCAGTATCCAAACAAATTAAAAAAAAAACTTTCAAACAATTCTCTCACTTGCCTAATCCCTTGACTCCTTAAGCAATTTGGGTCAACTAGTCTTTTAAAATCATATTGGTGGAAAATTTTCTGCTTCATTAAAGAAACTTTATGAAATTAAATGTTTTGCATTTTTCTGAGAATGGGATAGTAGCTATGAAACATCAACATTAGAATGTATATAGGATACAACAACACTATATTACATGTGAGATATGATAATATTTAAAATTTTAGAATATAAATATAAGGGATGTCTACATATATTCAACACATGAAAGAGTAAACAACATTAAAAAAATTTAATTTTTAAACTAGCTTTTTAAATGTAAAATAAGATATTCTTAACAAATTACAAACAAAAACATAAGACAAGTTTGAACTGAAATTTTTAATTTAAATTAAATGGCAATTTTTATCTCTATTTACATAATTAAGATTTTGTATAAATTCTTGAATCATTTTGGTACATTTTGAAACATATTGGTATGTTTCAAAACCCGTATCAGACTAAAAAGGTTAAATATAAATGTTGGAGTACTTATGTATTGTATTAAATACATATATGATATGAGTGCACCCTTCTTTGTGTGTGTGTGTGTGTGTATCCGTGCTTCCTAGGTAATCGAAAATTAAACATACCAACATGGGTTTGTTAAAGTTTGTAGCATCTGAAGGCACTTAGCCTTAACCTACATTCAAATTCATTAGAGGGAAAATTTCCATTACAGTTGTGTCTATTGAAGTCTTCATTCATCTTGGAAGTTGGAACTAATCGAGAATCACTTATCAGAAACCAGTCTAGGTTGTGGTTTACAATGAATGCGGGTTGAAAGCAATTGGCGAGTCCTATTACTTGCAACTTCTAGACTTCTCTAGAATCAATTATATATCTTGCATCATTCCAACCAATCATGACTAATGTTGACGTGTCCTATGTTTTGGACATCTCTTATAACTATTTGTCTGGTGAGAGGTTTGACACAATTAGATCATTATCTTACGTTGGTAACCCTCGCCTTTGTGAGATCCACTCACAAAGACATGCTTGAGAAACAGGTTTTTTGAAAAGTGAAAATACCTTAGGTGTGTGTATATATATATATATTAATATGTTTACTATTATGTTCTTCAATACATTTATAATATCTGAAAAAAAAATTATTATAGAAGTCAATTATAAAATTTTTGAGCTGTAAAAGATGTTTACATATAATTTTTTAATAGAAAATCCAATAACAAGCTCCTAAACAACTTTATGTAAGTTTTGTTTTTGAAGATCAACATTACAGTAAAAGTAAAGGGGATAGACAAAATGTAAACTTGAGAAATGTCTTCATTTTATATAAACAAGGGATTTTTTTCCTGTTTTTTGGCAGGGTTTTGAGTGTTCTGGGTATCATTGGTTTTCATTAGATCTTGCGGGAAATTTCAGGGCCAATAAATTTGCAATCTGTGTTGCCCCATCATTTGTTTGTTTATAATAGATTTTCAGTGCCTCATATCACTCCTTATATCATCAACTCTTGTATAGTCCGAGTGTGGGGTTATTTAGTGAGAGGAGGGCTACTTTAAATTTGTTCTAAATAGGTCAATAGTAATATGTTTAAGCTTGGATTAGAATAGTTCATAGAGAAATTTTATATGCCGTTCCTTTGTTATTAAATTTATTAATAAAATTATAATATATGAAAGGACCTTTTTCTAAGAAATCAATGTCCTGTTGAAAAAAAAAACAGTATAGTAGAATATTTTTATTCTTTTATAGTGCTTCTCTTTCTATATGTTTCTAATTAAGGGTCCCATCTTTCATATTTTTAGGGGAGGGTTTAAATTTAAGAACCCTATTAAATATCACACCATTTGTCATTATTCCACAGCTACCGACTCATGTCTCATTTTCGTGGCCCTTAAACATAAAAAGCTCTTTAGTCACCTCTTATGCCATGTTTGGTAGATAAGAAAGATGAGATGACAAAAGAGAAAGGGAGAAAGAAATAACAAAAAACCTATTTGGTATACATCCATTGTTCTCTTTACAGAAAGATCTAGTGGCCAAAGGGAATCTTGTTCTTCAGAGAAAGAGTTTTTCAATCGGAGGAAATCTTTATATCTTTCACATAGACGATGGAAAGAAGCATTTTTCATTAGAATAGTTCAAGAAATGTCAATTTGCCTCTCTGCGGTCTCTCTCTCTCTCTCTAGATAGTGGGACTTGTGTTATTGATTACCAAAATTCATTGTTTTTTTTAATGGTATTATGATCTTTTAATTAACATTCCTTTTTTATTTCTGCATTAATTTCAACCAATCAAACAATAAAATGGAAAAACTCTTATACATTTCTATGTCATATTAAATATAATTTTGAATCATAAAATTCTTTATTATTCTTATTTCAATTCTCATTTTTATTCTCTTAAAATTCCTTTCACTCTGTCTACCTAACGTAATCTTAAAAAAATTATTATAATATGTTTGTTAATTATCCAATACATGTTTATAGATTGGGCTTGTATTTAATGAATAATGTTATTGTCACGCCAGTTTACTTACACATCTCACCTCATTTTCTATTCACTCTATATTCTGACTTCTAGTGGGAAATTATTTTCCCATTGAATCTGAGAGCAAGTGGTGAGAGAATAATTTTATTCCCATGTTTATGTAATTATTCTGCATCTGCCAGCTGCTTTGTGTATCCTCAAAGCTTTTGGCTCTTCGTCAAACATTTCTTACATAATCTGATTGTAGATCAAACTATAGTGTGTGTTTTTTTCATTAATTTTATTTAGTTTCCTTCTCTTGCATTAAAATTAATTACACTAATACTAAGTGGAGTTACACTTTTATCATTCTTTTTTGGATAAGAAAAACTTGGACCACTTTTTTATTATCTAAATTCAATTGGTCTTACTCTTTTTTTTTTTGGTCAAACTTAGATGCATCCACATTCAAGGAATTTGTGAAGAACATGCATTATAATAGCATTACTTCATTAATTACAAGTTTATAAGAGAGAAAATGGAAAATTTATGTACAACTATATATGATTTATGCTTAGAGTAAATTCCATTTATGTTTTTGGAGAATTTCGAAACATACACTGGTATCCCATCTAGTTTTATTTCATGTTTAAATTTATAAAACCTACACTCGTTACCCCCTCTGATTTTAAAAAGAGTACACTAACCTCTTCTATTTTAAGTTTTCATAGACATTAACTTTATTTTTTTTAATGATTTGTGTTGCATTGAATTAGATTTTTTTTTGGCAAACAAAAAATGGAATTAGACTATTGTGAGTTTCTAAGTGAAAAAGTGCATAGGATACAAGCTATATTTATAGATCTAGAGAAGATGTTTTCATGTATTGATTTGTTTCGTAAAAAAATGAAAATTTTTTGAAAAATAATTTTTAAAAAATTAAAAAATTAAATTTATTTAATATTTCTTTTTCTATCAAAATAAATACTAAAAAATTTATGTGCAAGAGTAGGTTTTAAGAATTAATTAAAGTGTACGTTAGAATTTAAGAAAAATGGAAGGAAAGAAAAAGAAAGTAAAATTTTAATATTTCTTTTTTCTATCAAAATAAATACTAAATAAATTATGTGCAAGAGTAGGTTTTAAGACTTAATTAAAGCGTATGTTAGAATTAAAGAAAAATGGAAGGAAATAAAAAGAAAGTAAAATTTTAATTTTGAAAATTTCTTTTATTAAGATTTAAATAAATATTTTTTATTTTTCATATATTATCTCCAATTTAAATATATTTTTTAAAAAGTACAATTAAATATAAACTGAAGAAAATGTATAAATATCTTGTACTCCAATTTTTTTCCAATTCAAACTGTAACGAAATAGTGAATATAGTTTATTCTCTAAATATATAATTAATGTGCTCTTTAAAAAAGAAAAAAATGGCACCTCACAGTAATATTTTTAAATTAAACTGGTCATTAAATTAAAATAAGAAGTAATTTATAATTCAATATTCTAATTGTTATCAAACCAAGATCAAAACATTTATATATATAATATTTTAAAATTAAATGTATATATATTGTAAAATAATATTTAAAATAAACATAAATACTTAAAAATATAAAAATTAAAAAAAATTATATATGAAGACAATTTTATGTAAAATCAACTAAGTAAAATCTAATAAATATTCTAAATCTCTATTATAAAACATCAAAATTTTGATTTAAATACAAAATTAATTTTTGATCAATTTAATGATGATTTTTATAATTTTTGACCAATTTAACTGATTTTTATCTTATTTTATCCCATCAATTTTTATAATTAATTCAACCAGAATCGTAACCTATTCGTTAGTTTATCAATCCGCCTGCCCAGTGCGAGATTTTCTCCACTATCTTTCTCATGCAAGGACAATATAATTAATGGTAATAGAGCAGCAACTTGTCGTCTTGTCCATTTGACACAACGGTCGATCATCTACTTGTTTTGCACAACGAATTGAATTCAAAGACGCAAGTCTTTTACAAAACCTATAAATGAATTTTTTAGCAGCATGGAAAGGCAAGCCTTTTAGTTTTACCATAGGATTCAAAAAAGTCCACCAATTCACTCATGCTTGTGCTTGTGCATCCCAAAATTTCAAAGAAATGGCCCCACCCAGCACTATGATTGAGATTCCCGACCTGTGATTTGGATAACGAAAGCCATCTTGCAACTCTTATCTCCACCTTATACAAATAAATTAAAAAAAGAAATTTTGGCCTTTCCCTAAACCAGAGAAAAAGAAGTTCCAACGGTTCTATTCCTATTACAATTCCTTTTCACAACATTCGATTAATTAAGTGGCCAAATAATAATAATAATAATAATAATAATCAAACAAAAAAGAGAAAATTTTACTAAAACACTTGGCTTGAGTTTTGATAAATTTTCACATAAAAATAAAACTAAAAATTTCACCTTTAATAAGATTGAAACAAGGGCTGATTTTTTTATATAATTTTTATAATATTCAAATCAGAGTTCAAATAAAATTCAAATTTTTATTTGTGATCACATCTAATTGAAACTATAAGCTTCATGAACTTATAAACCCAAGAAAGGAAATAAAATAAAAATGTTTCTTGTGTTGCATTTGCATGAAATAAAATTTTTTGATTTTTTAAAACCCTTTTCTGACTTTTTTTTAAATTTTTTGTCCTTTTCATAAGTAGAATAAAAAATTCCCATATGAATTTATTCTCTGAAGACTTTGTGCAATATGGGTTTATTTCCATCTGTGAATTATGGAAAATTCTAGCTTACTATATACCTTAACTTGATAAAAAGTCACCAAAAAAAAAAACCCATCCTTTATATGATTCCCCACCTACTTTTCCTCACTAAACCCACTCAGATCTGCTTCTTCAATTCTCAAACACACGCAGAGAAAGAAAAAGAGAAAAATGGAAGCCCTTCTCTACCAATTCACCTTCCTTTCAGACCAAGCTTTACAAGACAAGAACTTTGATCCTGCCACAATAGAAGACCTTATGAAGCTCTTCGAGATTGAATCATACAAGGCATGGGCAGCCATGGAGCTTGAGCAAGAGAAAGAGGTGGAAGAAGCAGAGGATGCTATGCAGAAGGCTGAGGACTACCTTGACTCCGTGATGGAATCCGCCATGGATGAGTTCAGAAACTTTGAACTAGAGCTTGAGAAGATGGAAAAATCTGAACTTGATAGCCTTGTTGAGACTGCTGAGAGTGCTAGAAAAATGGGAAGGTTAACGGAAAAAGCTGCTTCTATTGCTTCCAAGAGATATATCGAAGCTGCTCTGAATTCTGCTACTGCTTCCATGAAATCTGCTTGGAAAGGACTTTCTTCTAGCAAGGTTCATCCTTCTTAGCAGCTGATCTCATTCAAAATGTATTGAAATATGAAGTTAAAACCTCAATAAATTACTGATCTTTTATTTTATTTGATTTTTTATTTTTTATTTGGTATTACGGTTATGGGTGCCTTTGAGATCTTGTAATTTTAACAGGGCACTGCACTATGTTGACTTAATGCATTTAGGATTTAACTGCCACAGAGCTTCCAGAACAAGCTTGGTTTTACTTTCAGTTTTTATGTGCCTACTCTAGAAATGTACCAAAATTGTCATTATGAGCTTGAGGAACAAGTGAAAAATTGAAGATTTAGTGTTCATGAAGCATGAAAATTCATTTGTTCTGGGTAGATCTGATACAAAGCTTAACTTTTCACCCATCATAATTTTGAACAGAATGTATTGAACTAATTGAAGGTGGAGATGTAATTGAATGCTCAAATTTGGCTCGGATCTTTTATTAAATGAATGAGCTTTTGCAAAATTGTCATATTGAAGATTCAGGAACAAGCGAAAAATTGCAGAACTAGTGTTCTTGATACATGGAAGTTTCATTTGATTTTGGGTAGATCTGATACATACCAAGGCTTAGGATTTCAGGCAGCTTACTCCTGAACATTCTGTCCTGAACTAAATGAAGGGATGAAAATATGTTTAATTTGGTTTTCCTCTTTTGTTTTTAACAAATGGGTGTTTTATTTGCAGATGAAAATCATGTCTTCCTCCCTGACTTTAAACCAGATTTCAGTTTTGTCATGAAGCTTTCAGTTGCATCAGTTTTTATTTCCAGTTCTTATATGCCTGCTTTGGAAATGTGGTAAATTAGATCATAATTGCAGCGAAATTTTCAGACTGAACAGTTCATTCAGGATCAAGTGAAAAATTGCAGATTTAGTGTTCATGATACCTGAAAATCTATTTATTTTGGGTAGACCTCAGCAAGGCCTGAAATTTCAGGCAGCAGAATCTTGAACCTTCTGTACTCAACTAGTTGAAGAGAAATTTATTTATTTTTTTAATTTCCTTCTATTTGTTATAGAATATAATAATATTATTTAAAAACCTCTGTTAAACTTTTGACTTTTTTTAACATGTTATTAAACCTGCGCTTGGATCCCTGCAGTAAGGAATCTATTACAGGCCATGCATAGAACTCTCTGCTGCAAGAGATCCAAACGTTATTAAACCCTTTTATAATCAAGGGGTCTGAAATTTGATACTTATTGTCTTTTATTCTTTCTCTTAAATACAATAAGTTTTCAATGTAAAGTATGGTGAGTTTGTTTTTTGTTCACATCTTGTTATAAAAAGAGCTTTCAAACGAAGACAAAGGTATATTCGAGATCATAATAAAAATTATAGTAAATTACACTAACTTCTTTAAAGTTTCGCGAAATTAAATCTAATATCATACTTCTTCATATTTGATATATGTTATAAAAATCTCTCTTTAAATTTGCTTTATATTAATGAAATTAACTTTTTATATGAACATGAGATAGTAATTTTATTCTTTATATAATACTAAAAATAAATAAATAAATATTAATTTCTAATATGAAACTAATAAAGAAAATTAAATAATTTTATTTTTAAAAGAGACGGATATTGTGTTAAAAAATTAACTTTATTAATAAAAAATAAATTGAAAGAGAGCTGTTTCCATTATATACCAAATGTTAGGATATTTCACTTAATAATCGAAGGTTTTGAGTTACAATAGCCCTGATACAAATGGGTTTCTTTTTGCAAACGAAAATAATGCCTTCTTCCTTTTTACTTTTTAAGGACTGAATGCTTCTTCCTTTACTTCAACCAGATTTCAGTCTTTTTTGAAGCTTTCAGAGGCATCAGTTTGTTTTTTTTTTTTTCTTGCTCAAAACTTGCATTTGGATTCATCCAAGTTGTCTACTAGTCCTCTAATTTCTGCGAATTTTTCCTCATAAAATTTCAACATATTCCAGTGGTATGCTTAACCAGTGTCTTATCATAAATGGTGATGAAACCTAATAATAATAATAATAATAATAATAATAATAATATACTTACCACATTGTGCTCATCTTCTTCCTCTATCCCAAAGCTCCAAATTTCTTTCCTAATCCAAATTTCATATTTGCATGAGCTGAGTGTATAGAGTTCTCCTGTCTTCACCAAATCATAAGGAAGCTTGAGTTTCATTTGTTCACCAAAGCATGTGCCAATCTAGGAGATCAATATTTATAATTTTTTTAAAAATAAGGGATTTTGGGATTAGGCTGGTTTAATCTTCAGGCCTATTCTTCACCATATAAAAAGAGTTGATAAAGTATTTATATTTTTCTTATAAGTATCTGGGTAAACTATTTTCCTCTTTTCGAGCTATGCTTAAATTATATACTCCTCCCATTTATTAGAAAAATATACACACCTCTTCTTTAAAGTCAAAACATGATTAAAGATATTACTTATTAGAAAAATGCATTCCTTGAAATTTTATTTTAATACTATTTATTTTGTGTTGCAAACTGTCAATTTAATTTATTATAAATTAAAAAAGAGATTATTTTATATTAATCAAATACATATTTAATAGTTATTACACTATATAAGTGATAAATATAAAATATTTTGGTTAAAATAAATATAATTGTACCTTAATTTTTGTTGCAATATAGCTCAATGCAGTATATTTTTTTATTTCATGAGAGGAGAGTATAATTTTTTTTAAAAGAAAAAAAAGGACTGTAATTTGAGTATCTTTAAAAATATATATATAATTTAACCTAAACATAGATGTCAAAATGTGGTTGAGCGATAGAGTGGATCCAGCACAGGCTCGTAAATGGGATGAGTTACACTAATCAATAAAATTGGATTGGATCAATTGTTTCAATCGAAAGACTATTGGACTAGCCCATGATCTGAAAAACTCTTCCAACCTCGGTCCCCAGAAGTGTGCATCGTTGTCATGTATATATATATATATATATATAAAGACTTCTAAAATTTCTTGGATAATGATTTTATTATATTAATTATTTTGAAAAAAAATATTAAATTAATGTATTAAATGGCTAATTTTCATGAAATTTTAATTTTCTTGCTTGTTTTAACACAATAATATTTTGTGGTTAAATTTACTAGTAAATAAATCATTTTAAACTCAAATTTTGAAGTTAAGTCAAATAAATTTAGATATTATGTCATGTTTATTTTTTTATGTATAATCAATAATAAAATATTTAAAACTTATTAATATTTGATTGTTATTATTTATTATATTAAAATTTTAATACATAAAATAAAAACATAATTTAATTATGGTTAATTCAAGTATGATTTGATTACAATTAAACTATTAAATTATAAATTAACACATTTATCAATTTAATAATTAATCTGATTTTAAAAAGATTGCTGTAAATATATCACAAGCCTATTCGAAGCATGAGCTTTTGAGTCCGTCCCTTCTCTATACATGGTTATGTGGATTTGATGGGCTGACCATGTAGGCTAAAATTTTTTTAAAAAAAGTAAAATTATTTTTTAAAAATAATATAGCTTTGTAATATCAATTGAACTTAATAAAGACGAGCTTTTCCACACAAAAAAAGAGGAAAAATTATCTTTCAATTTTTTTAATGTTTTTTTGGATTTATTTAATGTCTAGACTAATAATTGATTTTCAATAATCCAATGAAATTAATCTTTTAATTGTTTTATTATTTTGAATTTTATGTGAATAGGATAGTTTATAACAAAAAAAAATTAAATATAATTTTTATATATTTATTATTAGATATTTTAATAAAAACCTACTAAATATATAGTTTCTATAGCTTAACACCATATCTTTCAAAGAAAAATATTATATCTGTATATTATTTTTATTGAAAACTTAATAAAAATATAATAAATTATACCTAAATCTATTTTTTTTTAAACGTGTGTAGTTTGAAAAGGAGACAAATAAAAATAATAATTTATCGTGGTCACAGACATTTTAATTTGATAATCATATGAATTGATACTTTTGTGGATCTTATTAGATGTTTGTCTATGAATTAGTATTTGCATGGATTTTTTTTAAACATAAAATACATTGTTTTATATATATTGGTGCTCAGATAACTTAGAGTAAAAGAAGAGGTTTAGTAGCAAAAAAATGGTGTAGTACATAGTATAAGAAAAGGATTATAAGATATTGCCTCTATTAACTTAGAGGAAGAAGAAGATAAACTATCATTACCATTATACAATAGCAAAGTTTGGAATTCTATGAATTGTGTCTTAATTTCAATGTATTTGATTCTTGCTTATTTGTGACTGACTGAGATTCATTTTACTTTCATATTTAGGGATCCATGTTAGTTGTCATGAGACTCCCATGATTAGTGAGATTATTGTAATGACATGGGCCTCAGTGATATGCATTGATCTGTTTTGAGTTTGTGAAAATATTATGCCTTTAAGTTCCCATAATCATATGAATAACCAAAAACGTTAAAATTAAACAGGTTTATGCCATATATACATGTGTGTGTATGTTGAGTCTATGAAAATATTATGCCTATAAGCTCCTATGATCTTATGAATAACCAAAAATATTAAAATTAAACTGATTTATATCGTGTGTCTGTGTGTGTACCATATGAATAACCAAAAACATTAAAATTGAATTGATTTATGCCCAATGTGTTAAAATTAAACTGATTTATGACCCGAATTTGCGTGAGGAAAACTTTTGGTTCTTTTCTCTCTCTTTTTTCATTTATCATATTAACATGTTTTGTTGGAAGGCTGAACTGTTCAAGATCCACTTTTTTCATATTTATTTATTTTATATGCTAACATTCCTTTTTATATGATTCCTTCGCTCTTGCATTTATTAGAGAGTGAAAAATTTGTTCATGCAGTGTATCAAATATAATTGTCTTTAAATGTGCTGATTTTCTTAAGTATGAACTCTTGACGTCAAGATCTTAGGTTGATTAGGACATGTTACCTTTGTGTAAACTTCGATTAATTCTCAATAATGTAATAAAAAAGCTTGAAACTAGTTTTAGTCAAATGATGCTTGCATTCACTCGTGTCTTTTCTTTTTATATATACGAGTAAGCAATTTTAGTGCATATTTAGATAAACGTTTTCATCCTCTCAAATCATATTTCGGACAAAGTAACAATTTATTGTTTTTACATATGATGGTTGATAAATAGAATTTTTAAATTTCTCAACGCTTTTCCAAACATGCTCTTTTTAAATTAGAGTGAGACAACTTACCTCGGTTTGCAAGAACAAGCTTGTAATACGATTTCACCATTATAAGATCTACTTTCTCGTTTTTTCTTGCCTACTTCTTTTTTCTTTTTCTTTTTTTAATCTCTTTTTAATTAAAAGACATTTCACCATTTACTTGTTTAAGAGAATTCAAATCTAACTATTCATATCTAATTTTTTTCTTTCTTCTTACAAAAGAGGTTCATGACTTGGGGTGGGGAGAAGAAAAAGTGTAGAGGGGTAGGGATTCAATATCAAAGATCGTCTTAAACTTAAAAAACTGAGGCTACTATACTATGAATTTCTTTGCAACTTTGTGTCTACAAAAAATCAAGTCTTGGATACTACGTTTTCGTGCGTTCTGTAACTGTTTCCAGTTTCCATTAAGTTTGATTGCCTATTTAAAGCTTAAAACAAATTAAACCATCATATATACATATAAGGGATTATTACTATAAATACATTGCTCATAAACCATTTAAGTTGTCTCGAGTTGTATGCATATTTTTTTTAAGCAGAAATTACATAAACCTCTCCTAAATTTTATTAAATTTACATACATTTCTTTTATAGTTTTAAAATATATACAAACTTTCTTTAAAAATAGAAGAAATATCTGTATAATTTCAATAAAATGTAAAAAAAATTTGTGTAATTTATATTTTATATCAAATGAAGTCTGTATATATTTTGAAAATAAAAAAAAAATCTGTATAATTTTAATAAAATTTAAAAGAAGTTTATGTTTTTTTTAATGAATATGTAATTTACCTTTTTTGTCCCTCTGTTTGATGAACTCTGCGCAAAACACGGGCCCACCCCTAGTTTATTTCTAGTTTATCTTGTAAGTGTGTGTTTGTTTGCACGTTGGAGAGGATGAAAATGCGGTTTTAACAGAAGCATCAAATTGTTGCTTTTCCATAAAAGGGATTTGCAAATATGATTTTATCTTTCTTTAACACACAGCCAAACACACGCTAAGATTGAATGAAAGGTCTTTTGGTAAGATTTATTTTTTTGATGAAGTTTGTTTTAAAGCCAATCTTCCTGTAAACCGCATAAAAAATATGTAGGAGGAAAAAAATAACAAACACAATAGATGGAGAGTGGTGACTACATATTGGAGTCAATATTCATAAAGAAAACCGAAAACCAATTTCTGTTCCTAATTATATTGTATAACCTTTATTTATCTAAAGTTAGATTCAAAAGTCACTTTCTCCTTCAATTTTAATTGATTAATTTCAAAAGACGGCACCTAGGTGAAATCTATTGGGTCCGTTTTTGTTCGTTAGTATATGAATAAGAATAGCATAGTGGATATGTAAATTTTCAAACGAAAATGGAATGAATATTGGAGACGTTTGGTTGGGTGAAGGGAAGAAAAATAGAAAAAGAAAGCACAAAAAGTGAAGTTATCTAATTTATGCAATTTTTATTATATTCATGTTATTGCCTATCTTTTTTTATTATTTTTTAAGTAAAAATATGGCGATCATTTTTATTCATATTTTCATTCTCTTTTTGTTTTTATATTTAACAATTTTATTTATCAAATGGCCTTTTAAGATTCTAACCCCAAAAAGGGACTACTACATATCAAAATTTTTAAAAATTTGAATAATTCATTTGATACTTTACAATAGATTTAAGAGTAGATTACATCAATTATTCACTTGAAGTTTAGTTAAATTATACTAAATATTTTTTTCAAAAATATTGCTTAATTTTTTTATTTTTAATATATATTGCAAAAATCTCCTATCTAATTTACTTATTGTCTATAAAGTTACTTTTCAACATAAAATGCATTCTTTTCAAGAGTGTAGTTACTTAGTTGTCTTTGTTATTATGTTAAGAATAAAATTGCAATTTTATATTAGAACCTAACTACAACTTATCTACCTTTAATATTATTTTAAAAATAAAATCAAAGTCTCATATTATATAAAAAAAATTAACTTTATTGGTAAAACTAAATAACGAGAGATTTTTGCTATATATAACGAGTCAAATAATATTTTTGAAATAATAAATATTAAAAAAATAATTAACGTTGCTAGTGTACTAATAATTTGATAAACACTTCTAACAGTATCAATCCACCTTTTAAGATAACAAATGATTGTCAAACAAGGGAGTAAGTTAACTAATATTGTCAACATAGTGCATATTTTGTTCTATAAGTAAGTAATTATTTATTCACAAAACCTCTCCTTAGAATTTTGTACACACTGGTACAAACTAGAAAGAGACTCCTGCAAAACATTCAAAATTGAAACAGTGGACCCCCAAAAAAAAAAAGAAAATGAAACAAAACAATTGGTCATACACAGAAGTCGAGGTGAAACTGCACTGTTCATAATTTCCGAACATTGCAACTTGCTATGATATATATATATATATATATGTATGTATATGTTTATGCAAGGTAGAACTGATGTAAGACATAATACTCTATTTATGTTCCTCTTCTTTATTTTGGAGAAAAATAGAAGCACAGAAATACATTAGTATCAGACACTGACACATTATAGAAAATCATCCGTTGAGGGGGAAAAAAAAACTGAAATTATATATACCATATTATGAATAATAAATTTGTTGACCATCAGTTTGCTCAAGCAGCCAGAATCACTCTTCCACATGGAACAAGTCCTTTGTTCTCTTCCTAACTGCATCAGATTCAAGCACTGTTACTCCTGTTGCTTGATCAATCTGTTTCTTTTGGAGGTGAAGAGGGAAGAGGCTTGATTCCCAACAGCTCAGGATCAGGTGAAAAGTTGAATGGTAATTTACTATCATCCATCTTTCTAAAGGTAATTGAAATCCTGTAAAAAATCAAATATATCAGAATACAATGCAGAAATATTTTCAATCAGATATTGAGAGATTCTAAGGCATACCCGATCTACAAAAGATAGGTAGATTAATCCAATTATGAAGATATACATGCATATTGGAGGTGATCCTCATTAAAAAAAGGTGCTCAATATGCTTACATATTATTTTATGATTTGGCTTGGTCTATCCAACTTTTACAAACTCAGTTTACCTAAGAATTTTTGGCAAATATGTTTATTTTTTGACAAATTCACAGGACCTTTTGGTTGGGACAGATGGAACACAATGTTGAGCAACGTCAGCTCCATTGCCATTCAGAATGAACACTGACCTGCATTATCAAAATGATCATTAGAATGTCTAAATGACAAACAAGAATTGGCAATAAACATGATTTACACAAATCTACTTATAATATGATAGAGGAAAATGAAGGTTGTATCTAATGTTCAAGTCTAGTTAACATGTTCAAAATTTGACACTGATAACTTCTATTCCAAGATTTCATGGAAAAAAAGAACATTGAGAGAGGATGGAGGAAGAGAAAATTTTAGGTAGACCAACCAACATGGATGGATATGTGAGGATGTCAAAAATAGGTCCCACAAAACCAGTATGCTCACATCCATCCATGATTAGTTTAGTTAATTTTTTGTATACCTGAGTCTCTCTAAAATTTTCTCAAGCAGGAAGGAAATGACGCTTACCCCACCGGCAAAGGGATATGAACAGGCCCTTGGAACTGTCCAGGACTGACAGGTTTCAAACTTGAACCAAGCATAATATCACACTCAGACAATAATGAAACAGTCGAAAAGGGTCGCATGAAATCATGGTGATCAATATGAGGAGGAATGCAATCCCCTTCATCGTATATGTTCACAATGCAACTATTAGGGATGCAAGTTGGAGGCAGTATATGCCACTTAACCATCCTCTTGATCATTTTCTTGAATAAATGTGGTAATGGATCAACCTCTACATCTCTTATAATGCCAGAAGCGTTGCCGTATCTGTCCTGCAAGATTTTAATGAACCGAATGAGTTAAAACATAAAAAACATACCAAGAATTCAAGGAGAGAGAGGGAAAGTGAATTACAACTTACCCTTGCATAATTGTAGCAGCAGCCAAATTGTATCTTTACACGCCCTTTACCCCGCATCCACTTTCTAGGTTCTGTATATGTACGTTCTGCAAACAGAAAAGTCCAAACAGTATAGGTGTGAGAACAAAATTTTCTCAAACTTATAATATGCCAAAAACATGATAAAACAGAAGAGCCTTCATCCCATCCAATACTCAAGCCTCTCTTCTTCATTGGTTAAATTATACCTTTTTTTTTTGGGTAGACAGAGTATACTTTCAAGTAATTAATGACATTGATTTTCCTCCTAACAAGAATGATTGGAAATACCATTGCCATACTCTTGAGAAGAACATGAGTTCTAGAGCATATAGATTAAGAAACCAGTCAATTTACTAGCTTAGGAAGACCACAATGCAGATTTTAATACAAAGTGTCAGAAAAAAAATTTAAAAAAAAAAACTAATGGCTTTTGTAATACATCTGAAATCAAAATAAGCCAAACTAGAAAGTTTATGATGACTTTGATAAAGAGAGGGTAACTCATCTTTTCTAGTTTAACAGAAAATAACCAGATCTTATCTGTTTCATTCATGGCATATTCGCAAGAAAGAAAAGCCGATGCTTTCGATATTATTGGACAGGTGTTAAACCCTCACTACTCATTCTCACTGGCTATGTGTCTATAGTTAGTCTCACTGCCAAGCAGGGGACAAATGGTTTACTGCATGTAATGAAGCCTAACTAGTAACTAAATGTAAGTGCTGAAAAAGAATAGGAAGGGAAATTTTCTCTACATATACCTTTAAATTGCCCATTTTTACCCATCCTCTGCAATTTATAGACATACTTAACAATATTCCTCTGCTCCTCAACATTGAATACCTGCGTATGAAGTTCAAGCCCCTCGAGCACATTCATGTCTCTCCCATCAATTCTTTCAATGTGAACAAAGTCCATTTTTCTGCCAACTAGTGACCACCTGACATGCTCCTTTTGTTCCTCAGACAATCCACTTTCAAATGACGAGTCTCCACCCATTCCATCATTTAACAGCAACTCAAAATCAGATTGCATCAAAGATTGTCTTTTGCTATTCAAATATCTTGGTGAAGAATCAGCATCATGTCCATTATGCTTCAATAACAAAGCAGATTCATGCCTTCGAACAGAGATCTGTGGACTATCTTCCTGCTTTGCAAGCCCTCCAATGTGAACAAAGTCCTCTTCTCTGCCATCTGTTGAATAACTAGTGCACTCCTTTTGTTCCTTCGACAAGCCAATCTCAAATGGCAAATCTCCATCGATTCCCTCAAAATTAGATTGCACCACAGGTTGCCTTTTGCTATTCAAATATCTTGGTGAAGAAATGGCACCATGTCGATTATCCTTCATTAGCAAGGTGGATTTGTGTCTAGGAAAAGAGTTCCGTGGATTATCCTCTTGTTTTTCAAACCTTCTATTGTGAACAAAGTTCTTTCTTCTGCCAACTTGTGAATACCCAATAAACTGCTCTTGTTCATCAAACAATTCACTTTCGGATGGCAAATCTCCACTAATTTCTTCATTCAACAACTCAAAATCAGATTGCATCAAATATTGTCTCTTGCTATGCAAATATCTTGGTGAAGAATTAGCAGCATGTCTATTGCGCTTCATCAACAAAGTAAATTCATGCCTTTGGATATAGTTCCTCGCACCATCCTCTTGTTCTCCATGCCTTATTCTGTAAAATACTGAAGCCTTATCTTTCCTAGGCATGTAGGATGCATCTCTAGAAGATTCATGGCCATCATCATCATCAGAATATGATGTTTCATAGACCTTTCCTGCATTTAAAAAGAAGCACTAAATTTATGAACAAAAAGGTAACAAATAAATATAATAACCTGGGATGTATAACTATGACCTGGTGTTTGGTGTCGCAAAGGCAATATTAATTTAACAATTCAATTTACACTTAGTGAAAAAATAAAAAGAAAAAGAGATAGCTGAACAATCATTAACACGTAAATTTGCACTCACATGTCCACCTACAAGATTGGAAAAACGTCATCAGAAAAGAGAAAAGGGTATAGGTAAATTTTTCTGAGATATTTAAAATTTTATAAAATTAGGTAAGTTTTAAAAGAAAAGGAAGAAAAGGACAAAATATAAAGAGTGGAATAACAAAGAAATTTCAAAATTAACAAGAACACAACTAACACAATCACAACCTGCTCCTGAATGTTAAAAACTGAACTTTCACTAAAAGAAATGAAAAGAGAATAACTTTTCTTACTTTTACGCAGACTTGCGATTCGAGCTTGAAGACGAGCCTCACAGTGGTGGCAGAAGCCATCAGAGAGAATCTCCAATATCTGCTCCTTCCTCAACGACTCGAGAAGCTCCATGCAAGACCCCTTCTAGTGGAGATTCCGTTAAAGAGATCAATTTACGGGCAAATTAATGCGGAAGAGAAAGAGAAAGAGAGGAGTTGACTGACTTGACTTGACTTTGGGAGTGAGGCCGAAGGCAAGAAAGGTATAGTCCTGAGCTTCACAATCTTCTTCGGAGCAAATAAAGTTTAAATGTTTTTTCATCATTTTTTTTTTTTTTTGGGAAACTCTAATCGTTTCTCGGTGGCCAATCCTTGCTAAATTGAACAAAAGCACAAAATTTATGAATTTGTTTTGACTTTTATGGTGACGTTTAAGAGGCATTTTGGTGTGTATTAATTAGTGTTTATTGTACATGATTCTAGATATTTTATTATATAAAAGTTATAATTTTAACTTTCATTTATTAATTAGTCAAATTCATATATAATATGATCGGCTGATTTTTTTAAAAAAATACTCTTTAGAATTTAAAGCTAATTGAACTTATAAATTAAATATTTGGATAGATAATATTTTCATCTTTTGAAAGATACCTAAATTCTAAAGCCATCTTTTTTATTATGAGAGCATAAACATACTTTTTAAAATCAAAAGATAATTAAAATATTTTTAAAAATAATATTGATTTGTTTCTTAAAAATATAAATTATGGATAAATTATTTCTTAAGTTTTAATTTAAATATTATTTATTTTGTGTTAAAAACTATAATTTTAATTTACTCTAAAATTTTAATAGATTTATGACAATATTTATGTTTATCAATAGATACGTAATATACATATGATTAATTATTATCTTTAAATTAATTAACTTAAACAATTATTTTTTTGAATATATATTTAATATTTTTATTAAATGACTTTATAACTTTTAAAATTTAAAAAATTTTATTTTATTTTGATCAAATATATATTTAATATTTGTTCTATTATATGAATAATAAATGTAGGAATATTTTGATTAAAATAGGTGTAATTATACACTTATCATTTGTTATAAAAGAAATAAATGTAAGGCATATTTTAATTTTACAGTCAAATAGTGTACTTTTTTAAAAGAGATGGAAGAGTCATATAAATTAAGTATGATTTAGGAGTAAAAGTAAATAATTTATCCTAATTATTTTATTACATATTATACAGTTATTATTTTTAGTGTATGTTTTCTTTTTTGTCATTGGTGTGACTTTTAATTTCAGTTCTTATTTATATATAAATGAAATTTATAAATAATCTGTCTATGTAGCAAAAATTATGTGCAATATATTTTGATTTCTTAAATATCTAAAAAAAATTATAAAATGTTTAAACATAAAAAGTATGAACATTTAAAATCATGTATTATTTTTTTTAATAATATAAATATATTATTTTTATTAAATTTTTAATATTTTTTTAAATATGGAAAAATAAGCATTTACATTTCAAATTCTCTTTAAAAAATAGGATTAAAAAATATAATAAAGTATTTTTGCATCTTCTCTTCATACAGCTTTTTATATAAATTTTAGAGTAGATTACATTATCCTCTCTTAAAATTTAGTTAAATTATACTTGATATTTTTTTATTTATAAAATATCATTTAATTTACCTAATATTTAATACATATAATAAAAAAAATTAAAATTTTTTATATCAATGAAATGTATTTTTTTATTTTGCAAAATATGTATTCCTATCAAAAAGGAATTACTTAGTTGTGTTAATTATAATATTAAGAATAAATATAGAATTCTATTATGCAAAAAAAACTAGTTTATTATTTCCAAAATAAATAGTATCAAAAGTTTTGCAACATATGTCAAATACAACGAAATCAAATGATATTTTTAAAGTTAAAAAAAAACTGTGTAATCTAGTTCACAAAAATTAGTGTAATTTATTTTAAATTTGTATATAATTCAATGTAAACATAATCAGTGAAATGCATTTCTCACCCGATCACTTTCTGACTATGCGTTTCTCACACTTGCATCATATCTGATCGTGCATTTCTCACACTTGGATAAATATCTGAATGCATTCCCAAACTGTACTATTTAAGTTGCAAATAATGCAGATTTCAAGTCCTTAGGGCATAATTGTGCCTCTCTCATTAATTACTTTAATGTGAATAAAGTCTTTATTTCTTCCCGTATATGCTTCATTGATCAAGTAGATTCATGACTTGGGAAAGAGTTCTCTAGACTATCTCCCTGTTTTACAAGTATTTTAATGTGAATAATCTTTATAAGAAAATAATGAAATTCTCATAAAAATCTTTTTATGAGAAAAACTTTTAAATTTTGTAAAAATTTATATTATCCCAAAAGCTTTCATAGATTTAAGGTTATGGAAAAAAATAGTTGCAAGAGTCCATCATTTTCACAAAAAAAAAAAATCTTGCAAACACCAAAATACCTTTTATGAAAATATTTTTCAAAAATTATAGTAAAAATTCTCAAAGTAATTCATGAGAATTTTGGGTTATAACTTTCTTACTAAATTTTCAAGGTAATTTATAGTGAGAACAAAAAAATTTTAATTTTTTTTATATTATCACAATATTTTACTCTGAGAATCATAGCAATTTTTTTTAATAGTTCTCATAATAAATTATTGGGAGAATGCCAAAAAAAATTGAAGCTTTATTGTGTTTTTGTGGCAAATTATCTTAAGAGTGTAAAAAAAATATTATGAATTTCAGCAATTTTTTTCAGCATTTTTACATTTTTTTTTTTGTGAGAACAAAAAAAAATACTAAAATATTCTTGTGTTCTCACATAAAATACCATAAGAACCAAACAAAATTTGAATTTGTAACATTATCAAAGAAAATTTTCATGAGGATGCTACAATTTTTTTGTTATTTACATTATATTTGGTGATCAACCAATGCTTAAATAAATAAACAAGTGAATCTTGTTTAAGTGGTCAAGAAATATAGATCTTGAATGCAATCAATCAATAACAAAATATTATATGCAATAAAAATATCAATAGATAAGTAGTAGATGTGTTAAGAATGTCATGAAGTAAATTAAATCTAAGATAATTGTATGCTCAGAGTTATAAAGTTACAAATTATAAAGCCATAATAAATTACAAGGGTCATCTAATGGAGTAAACTTAGAATTGTAAATGTCTTTAGGTTAAGGAAATTCATTAGTGCCTCTCTCTTGGTTTTAAAAACAAGTTGGACATGTATAGGGGATAATTTTGCCAAGATGCAATATTAGGAAAAGCAGTATATATGGTGTAAACCTCCTATTGGAAATGAAAAAATGTAGATTCAGAGGATGAAATAGTAAGAAAATGCATATATTGAAGCTAAAATATTAAAATGCAATAACTTGGAGTTTGATAATTTGATTGAAGTGAATTTTGTTTAGGGTATTTTTTCAATTAACCCAATTAGTTGAAGATATGTTGCCTAGCTATTGTCCTTTTTAAAAAGATTGTTTACTATATCAAACCAAGGCTTTTTGCTTTTAAATTCAAGAATATTTATTTTAATCTTGTTACCTTGTTCAAATGTGATAATCATACCAGACTTACTAATACTAAGGCCAACATAGCAAATTTAAGTAGGCCATATCCAACTAACTCATTAGTAAGCAAAAAACACCTAAATTAGTATAGCAACTTTAATATCTATTCCATTTAATTATATAGTTCTAGTTCAAGTTCAATATACACGACTACCTTAAATTGCAAATTCCTATATTCCACACAATTAGTCTCAGATACTATTACACTTCAATTTCAAAGCACAAAATTTTGTCTCTCTTAGCATAAACCATAACAAAAGCAATGTAACCCATGATCATGCATCTCCTTAATAAAACAACTCATAAGCTAAAATTTCCATTAAGTCAATTATCAAGTCATACACTGCATTAACAATATATATATACAAGCCAAAAGCATCATATGCCACCTAAATTATCACAATCCCTACCCTAACTTGGCAACCATACTTATATGCAAAAATTGATGCTCTAGAGTTAGAGTTAATACATCAAAGTTTACTTATATATCCATAAATATAACAAAATATCTAGAGCAGCAACCTAAATACCATTATTCAAAGGAACTCTGCATGGCTTTATAGCTCTACTTGACTTTATAGCTTGTCTTGGCTCCTGTTCATATTATTAATAGCTCTATATGGCTTAAATATGAGTAACCAAACAAATCATAGCAATATACACAACCAAACCATCAAACTAATTCTAAAACACATATAACAATGATTAAACGCCTTTTACGTGACTCAAATACTTTCTTTTACTTCTTTAACAACTACTAGTTATATCCAGATACTCAACCAATGTCCAGTTAAAGAATACAACAATGGATTAATATTAAAACATATAAATCTCCAAATTAAGCTTAATCATAGCTTTATTAAATTTTGAATTTTTTTACCTAAGTAATTCTTCAATTTCCATAGCTTCTAAACCTGATTTCATAAGCTTCAAATTCCTTTTTCTCTAAGCTCAGCCAACATTCAAACAACCAAATACTATCAAACCTAGGAATTTTTTAAAATAAAGGGTTAAGAATAAGATGGATTTTACCAACCAAGTTGTCTTCTCCTTCTTCTTCCATCTATGGTTTCCAATCCACCAATGCCCTTCTTCCTTAAAACTAGACAATGCCAAAATAAAAAATTAATTGATGCAAAATGAAGCCTAAGAGGGTTAGAACGTCTTTTCTTCAACTCACCTCAGCTAAAAATCACAAATCCCCCTTCACACAAGCTTCTTAAATTCAACTTCAACGAAGTTCTCTTTGTTCTCTTTCTCTTCTCTTATTTTTAGTCTATGCTCGAAATAACTTAAGGCTTTTATTAGTATCATGATAATGCTATTAGAAATAGCATTATGAAGTTACAATTTTAAGTGAAATGTACATTTTGAGTTTTTCAATTATTTTTTAGAATTTTTTTCTTGATTCTCATGATAAATTATCATGATAATAAAAAATTTTCATTTTTTATTTTCATCTTAAATTACCATGAGAATTAAAACACATTTTTTCTCTTAAATTTTAGAAAAATTTATGAAATTCCCACAATAAATAACAATGACAATAAAAAAATTTCAATTTTTTATTTTTTTTTCTCCATTCTCATAGTAAATTATTGTAAGAATAAAAAAAATATAATTTTTTTTTTAATTCTCATGATAAATTATGGTGAGAATTGTCGTGAGAATTAAAACATATTTTTTCTGTTAAATTTCACAATTTTTTAAAAGTTTTTATAGTAAAACATAGTGATAATAATAATAAATTTTGAATTTTTTTATTCTCATGACAAAATATCAAGAAAATTCAAAAAATTACACAATTTTTTAATTTATTATCATTGTAATTAATTGTGAGAATCACTATCAAATTAATTATACTTTTAAACAAATATTCACTATTCTCATAGTAAAATACTATGAGAATAGAAAATTCTCAAAAAAAATTTCTTTTTTCATGATGTTTTAGTGTGAGAGTAGAAATTTTTTTTGGGCATTTATTCTTCTATAATATCCATGATATTTTTCCTTGAGAATTAAAAAGATGTTTGTTAATTTTTTTTTACAAAAAAAATTTACAAGAATTGTTGGCATTTCATTCCTATCATACTACAGCTCTTTTGTCATAGTATTTCTTTTAAAATTCTTTCAAAAAATTTTCTTAGAAACAAAATTGTGAGAATTTACCATGAAATTTGTGAAAAACTAGTACATTGTAACAAAGTTCACGAGAAATTTTGCAAAAAAAAAAAAAATCCTTAATTTCTTTCAATGAATGCCTTTTTTATTATCATTGGGTAAATATCTAATACATATTCATTATTCTTCTTCCTTTGACAAGTCACCTTCAAATAGATTTGATCATGGTTTTTTAACCTTAAAAAAAAAATAAATGAGTTTAAAAAGAATTTTGATAAAAAATGGGCTCATATTAAAAATTTCTAAAAATAAAATAGGCAAAAATTTATTATTATTTTTTTAAAACCAGGTTCGAGTCCAAACCTAGCCTATATTGTAATGAATTTTTTTTTTAATATTATTGATCAATAATATTTGTATATTGACCCACCACTCTCAACACCCAAAGTTATCAATTGTTTTTCTTTTCTCTTTTTGAAAACTGATCTAGCCAAATAATTATGCATGCCTAGTATTACAAGTTTAGCATCACAATTAGTTTAAACTTTAGGTATGGGAGACACTTGCTTAAAGAAGATATTTTTAAATCACAAATGGCTGCCCGATACATTCAAACTTATACCTTGTCATGTATTGTAAAAGCAAAATCATTACAAACAGTCTCATTGTTGCACGCTACTATAATTGCAGCAATTTTCAAAGACTATGCCCTCTCATAATTTTTATTGCAGGCTAACTGTAGAGTGTATCCTTAATACAAAAGATTTATTTTCATCAGGTCTAGGCTTGAAAGAATGAAAATAATACTAAGGCAAGCCAAGGCGTTGGCCCAGTTTTTGTGACCATTGTTTTATAGGTCCAACTTGTTTTTAAACAAATTCAGCCCATAATCAAGTTTACCATGGGGGATCTTCATCGACTCTCAAAATCAAATTGCATTGAAGATTACTTTTTGCTATTCAAATATTTTGGTGGAGATGAGTAAGTCGACTAGGCTTCATTTGTAAAATGGATTTGTACTTATGAAAAGAGCTCTATGGATTATCCTCTTTTTTTTTTTAACTTTTTACAATAATAATAATGATAAGCCTTTTTTCAGGGTTTATGAATCAAACAAAATCATAAAGTTTTATTAGGAATTATGTATATAGACAAATTATTTAAATATAAATTTTTTTAATGATTCTGCCTATAGTTTTTTTTGTCTCCCTTTATATCTAATTATTGAATTATTCTTTATCTGGTCTATTCTCCTTACTCGGATTTCTATAAGTCTTCTTTACACATACTCAAACAATTTAAAATGTAATTTTACAATCTTTTTCATAGGTGTGACCTTAGCTTTCTTTTTAATATATTCATTTCTAATTTTATATTGTCTGGTGTATCCATTCATCTAATATAATATTTTCATATTTATAATATTAAATTTATTATTTTGTTGACTTTTTATTACCCAACATTTAGTTCCATATAATATTGTAAGTATTATAACTGTGAAATAAATTTTACTCTTAAATTTAAGTGGTATTCTTCTATCATAAATAACATTCAAAATACTTTTTCATTTTATTCACCTTACTTGAATTCTATGGTTTACATTTTTCTCTATTTTCTCATCTTATTATATGATGGACTTAAGATACTTAAACCTTGTAACTTGTGATATGGTATATTCTCTAATTTTCACTTTTGTATTAGAATCAATGTGCCTTTTGTTAAATTTACATTCTATATACTGTATTTTATTTCTACTTAAACAAAATCTATGTGCTTTCAAAGATAATTTTTACATCTCTAACTTATCATTTATTTTCTCTCTCAACTTTTAATCTAAGACTATATCATTTATAAAAAGCATGCATTGTGGTACTGGCTCCTAGATATGTTTAATGAAAGTTTTCAAAACTAAAACAAAAAGATAGGGACTCAAAGTTGACCCTCCCTAATGTAGTCAATGTTATTAGAAAATCCTCTTTATGCCCACATTTTATTTTTACAATAGTTGTAACCCCATTATACATATTCTGAGTTGCTTAAATATAAGCATCACAAATTCTTTTTTCCAAAATCCTTCTCTACAAGCTTTTCTTTTTATCACCAATCAATTACCACAACTTAATTATTAACACCCTGTATTAACCTTTACTTTTTATTCTTCTCTTAACTTGAATATCCATAATCAAAACTCTATGTTAGATAGTCAAGCTTTTTTCAAATATAACTTTGCAATTCGTGCAGAGTTTTATATTTATTTTTCTTATTAAAAAGAAATTAATTTGAGAGCAAGACCTCCTTAACTTCTGTACATGATTAGATATTTCTTGCACTTCTTAAAACAAATGTTAGCTATTGTAAAGTTGAACATTAATAAAAAGTCTAAAATAGTATTACCTTCTACATTTGCTTTCATAAGCCATATCTCCCGTGTAAACTCTTGTAATCTTAACTTGAATATTCATAACCAAGACTCTATGTTAGGTAATCAAGCTTTCTCTAAATATAATTTTACAATTCATGCAAAGCTTTATGTTTACTTTTCTTATTAGAAAGAAATTAATTTGAGAGCAAGACCTCTCAAACTTCTGTACATGATAAGATACTTATTGCACTTTCTAAAATAAATGTTAGCTATTGTAAGGTTGAATACTAATAAAAAATTTAAAATAATTTTACCCTCTACATTTGTTTTCATAAGTCATATCTCTCATGTAAACTCTTGTAATTCCTAGATGCACTCTCCACATGATCATTAAAATTCCTTTTTAAAAAAATCTTTTTTTTAATAATATTTGCTGAACTAAACTTTATAAGTCTCCACAAATTTTACCGTGCGGTGCTCTTGTTCCTTGGACTCCTCTTGTTCTCCATGTCTTCTTGTGTAAAATACTGAAACATTACCTTTCCTAGGCACGTGGGATGCATCTCTAGAAGATTCAAAGCCATCATCTCCATCAGTATATGATGTTTCATAGACATTTCCTGCATTTATATTAAACGTTAGAGCATAAAAGAATTGGAAGTATTAATAAGAACTGATTTAAAATAATTATTAATGCAAACCCAATTTAGATCAATTGAATTATTTTTTAATTTAATAAGATGAATTTTTTATGATCAAAGATTAAAATAACTGTTTGTTTATTATTTATATTTCTTATGCAATGGGTACAATTAAGTATTATTTACTCTTGTAAAAAAAAAGTATTCAATTTATCAATGTTATTTATTATTTATATTTACAAAACAAGTATGAGATATTGTATTTGAATAATTTTAATTTTGTAAGATAAATTTTTGAGGATGATGAAGTCATTGTTTTGAGTAGGTATCTTTATATACGAACAAATCTCTTTATTGCTCATATTTCATATATAAAATGCATATAATTGTTTATTCAAGTAAAATAAGTAATCAAACTAGAATTTTTATATCATTTAACATAAGAATTATAAAATTGATTATTATATTACATAGATCTATACATTGTACGTGTCAGTATCCAATTCTCCATAATTCATGGATTGGTACATACTATTTATATTTTTATATACTTTTGTTAGGCATTTTAATCCCAAAAAAGTTATCAATTTCAATAATGAATAAGTTGTTGCATTATGCTCTGTATATTTTTTTTAATCACTAATTTTCCTTACTAGTGCATTTGAGAAACTCTCCACCGTAAAACTATTATTTTGGTTATATAAATTCATAATAAGAGTGTTGATAATCTTCAGGTTGTTCTATTAATATATGTTTATAATAGTTGCTTTTAAGAATAATTATGCATTATATTTAGTTTATAGTTATTGGTGAATTAAAATATTATATTTTAATAAAATAAATAAATAATATAAATCTAAATGTCAAATCCTTATTGAAAATATCGGGCATTGTCCGTATTCTTAGCTCGTTTATGAATTGAAGGATGGCAAATAAATAGAATGACCACCATGTTACCTGGGATGCGTAACTATGACCTAGTGCTTGGTGTTGTGTATATATATATATATATATATGTATGTATATATATATAATTTTTAAATTTTATTATTGTTCATAAGCACAATTTATGTCAATTTGTTTTCCCTTTTGGCTCTTTTTTTAAAATTTGATTGATTTGCACAAATTTTGCGCATCTACACAAGTCTCACTCTAGTTAATTTAACAACTCAAATGTCTACTTACAATATTAAGAAAATCTAAAAAAAGAAAAAAGAAAACTCAAGAAGAAGAAGAAGAAGAAAGAAATAGCTAAACAATTATAAACTCGTAATTTTGTCAGGGATTATTTTAAATCTTTTAACAATTAGGCAAGTGGGAAAATAGCCAAAAAGTTTGATATGCGAAAGATATTAAAAAATTTAAAATATAGTGAATTAATAAGATGAATGCACTTAAACGAAATTTTTTTAAAAAAAATAACAAGGAAAGGAAGCATTAATTTAGGAACTGGCATGTTCACTTGCAAGATTGAAAAACCTAATTAGAAAAGAAAAAAGGGTATAGATAAATTTTCCTAAGATATTTAAAATCTTATAACAATTAGGTAAAAAAGAAGAGAAGGACAAAATATAAATAAAATTTGATACAGGGAAGATAAATATAAAAAGAGAGAAGGACAAAATATGAATAAAATTTGATACAGGGAAGATACATAAAAAAATGAAATTCATAAGAATATTGCCAAAAAATTACAGGAACTCGTGGAGAGCAATTTGGAGCCCATAAGAGAGAAACCTAATCAATTTCTCTTGACAAATGTTTTCAGTATGGATGAAACAAGATTGTTTAATTACCTAATGTTTGTTTGATGATAACAAAAACTAAAATTCACTCACGTAGAAGGCCATTTGTTGCTGGTCCATAATTACAGTGTTATTATCTAAAGACAAAAATTTTAATGAATATATGACAAAAAGTCTCTATCACTATCAAGTTATTTCTAATGGTTAAGAATCATTAAAGATGTATATATACATGAGAGATCCAAGAACAAGAATAAAAAAATTGATTGAAAAATTATTGTGAACATTGTATTTGGAAAAAAAAATGGTATTCTTAGTCTCTAGTTTACTAGCTTGTAAGAATCACTTCTGAACTTAGAGAGAACTCTATAGTAAAGGGAAATTCCTTCCTCCAATTATCTTTTATAAATCCCTAGTTGAGAAAATTAATTGAGAGTGAACTATAGAAAACTCTATAAAAGTTGAAGTTGAGCTTGTAAAATTTGTGTTAGTAATAAATATGTAAAAATTATCTTGGCTGTATTTTTAAAAGTTTAAAGAAAAATCTCTTAAAGTTTAAGGGGATTAAATATAAGTCTAAAGGTTGAACTAGGATAAACTTCCTGTGTTCCTTTTAAGTCTTTTATTTGTTGCATAATTTGCCTCCTCCACTTTTATATTAGTCATTCTATCAGTAATCTAGTAGTTTACTTTTTTTATTGTACAAGCTCACTTCACTTCACTAGCATATTGTTTGCCTCCTTCATTCATGTTTAGCACATTTTAGTCCTAGTTTTAGCTACTCACTTCATATTAGTGTAAGTTCACTTTAGCTCCGCATTACAAGTAATTTTGTCTATATTTGCTTACTTCATCTAACAACTAATTACTTGTTTCATTAAGCATCTACTCATTCTACTTTGTACTTCCTCCATTCTAAATCGATGAAACTTCATATTATTTAATTTTTTACATACTATACTTATTCACCTCATCTAAGTGTGTTTATCACTTGATATAAAAATAGATGGTAGAAAAGTTCTCTTACTTGTTGATAATTGTATTACTGATCTAAAACTATTGAAGGTTTGAAAACTATTAAGTTATTTTTCTTGCCATCGAACACATCAGAGATTCGGCCTTATGATGTAGGAATCACACAAGCTTACAAGATGCATTATCATCATTGGTTTTATCGAAATATTTTGGAGGTCATGAGATTAGGATCTCAAATTTAGAGAATATAAATGTTTTAGATGTAATGGATCTTGCAATCTCAGTTTGGACAAGTGATGTTCAAGGGAGTACAATTGTAAATTGTCTTTGACATTGTAAACTTTACATGGTTTGAGAGAATTTGGATCTAAAGGAAGATCAGGTATTTACCTGCAGAAGCAAATCTTGTTAAAATTCTCTATCCTTATAGTTTTGATTGGATTTACCAAAAAAATTCGAATATAATTTTCACAGCAAAAAAAAATGTGAATGACCTAATAATCTAATAAGATCAACACTCAAATGAGGGATGCATTGAGTTAAAGTATCATGATACAATGGATGTTGAGTACCTTTTGAACTACCTATGAGAAATAAAACAATTGTAGAGTTGTTAAGTGACCAACTTATTGATAATGTCATGGGAAATAACAAAGAGGATGAAGTTGAAGATGATAGCTCTATATTGGAGCTTGTCTTTTGCAAAGAGACACTCAAAGCAACAATCACATTGCACAATTTTCTCTTACGATATGAGAGTACTACACCAGAGCTTCTTAATGCACTAAGAAAAGTTATAGATGACGTCTAAAGACATATCTATTTGAAGAGGAAATAGGTAACATTGGAGTCATTTCACAAAGGCCCCCTAATTAAGTCATGTACACATATAATTTAATGTACAAAGGGATTATTAATTTATGTATAAGGTAGGACCGATGTGTTTCTTTCAAAATGTAGTATCTTATAAATTTAACGAATTATTAATTTATTACATTAGTCTGGAATCTAGATTGACTACAAATATGATTTAGTTGAGGTTATTAATGTCAACATTATACTTATATATTCAAATATCTTAACAAAGATTCAGTAGCATATTGACTATACTTCATTTATAAACTAGATTCATGCCTATGAAAAGGTTTTCTTGGAGTCTTGGACTATCTTGTTGCTTTTTAAAGCTATTAATGTGAATATTGGTTTTCTTATTTCCTATCAACAAATGAACACAAACTTCTTTTATGACTAAAACAATCTATTTTCAAATGACAAATGTACAATGATTCCATTATTGAACAACTCAAAATTAGATAGTATCAAATATTGTATTTTGTTATTCAAATATCTTTGTGAAAAATTAGTTGCATGTGGATTACGCTTCATGAACAAAGTAGATTGATGTCTTTAGAAATAGTTCCTTGGATTATCCTCTTGTTGTTGACCCAAGGTTGTAAACTCAAGACTTTGATGAAAATAAAATCCAGTTAATATTTATATAAAAGCCCATTTAAAGCCTCTGTCCTATTGTATGAATTTTATATGACTTAATTGTTTCAAACCACAAAATATGAAGTTTTTAGTCGCTAAGTCCAAATGAGCTAATGAACTAAACGACAAACTAATTAATGCATAAGTGACAAGTGAGTTATAGTCTTTGCGTAAATAGAGAATGAAACAAAAATGCTTTTTGTTGTAGCTACCTTTGATTATTGTATAAAAATGAATTATTTCTCTAACCCATGGTTTGAACTCCATAATAACATTTATGATGAATTGACCAGATGAGCTCTATGAGAAAAGCATCATTAGCCACATAAGATTGCAATATTAAAAGCTTTTTGAATGTTAGAAACAAAACAAGATTACTCCATCCAAAAAAGGACATTGGATTTTTGAATTCTCTCTAACAGCTAAAAGATATATAATGTCTATAAATATGAAGCAAATTTAAGTGCAAAAGCAAAGAATAATTTGTAGAGAAAAACAAAATATAACTTGTTCAAAATTGTTGTAAAATATACTCATTTAGTCTATAATTTATCTATTTATTAGAAGCAAAAGTTTCTTAAGCTTAGAAGTATCTCAAAAGAGATAAAGTTGTCCTAATGAATCCAAGAAAAATATTAAGTGATAAAGTTGAGGGTTAGTTGTATAAAACTCTGGCAAAAGTTTGTAGTGAAATCTGGAAGCTAGTATTGATGGTGAGGACAAAATAAAACCATCATCTCTATAAGTTTATTGTTCTTTAGTGGAGAAAATTTCCTTAAAAGTTTTAAGGGAATTGGACGTAAGTTATGAGAATAAATTAAGATAAATTTTTATATATTTTTTTCCTTTTTGTTGTAACTTCTAATTTGTTAAGCTTACCTTCTCCACTTTTGGAAAACCACGATTTCAATTGCTGAGTTATATAAGTATTGATTTTGTTCACTTTATTTTCATATCTGTTGCTCCACTTCATTATCAATTTCGTTTAATCTTGGTAAAGATCATTAATTTATAAATTTATTAGTTATATTTTATTGAACTTATTGGTCTCTTGTTTAACACTATCTATATCTTCCACCTTCTGTACAATTATTTTTAAAGGATAGTTGGTCTTCCATCTTTGTAAATGAGAAAAACTTTTTTTTTTGTACAACTCACTTATTCACTCCTTTAAAGTGTGTTTATCACTTGTTTTCTATGCCTTCTTTTAGGTAAAACTCTAAACATTATCCTTTCCTTGGCATGTGTAATGCATTTTTAAAAGATATAATGTTATTATCACAATGTGATGTTTAATATACTATTAGGCCATGTTTGATAGCTTTGAGAATTGTGGAAAAGAGATTAAAAGCAAGAGGGAAAATCTAAAATCCCTATTTAGTAGACTAGAAACCCTTTTCTCCAAGTAATCCGTTGCCTTTGCGCTAGACCACCTTGCTTTCCGTCAAAAATGGATGGAAAGAGACTGTTCACGACAGAAAGCAAAAGAAAAATACTAATTTGCCCCAATGTAAGTGGCGTTCAATCAAAGCACCAACCTACCACCGCTACTAACTTGAGCCTCTGCCTTTTTCTTCTACTTCTTTGTCAGCATTTCAATAACACCATGTATGGTAGTGTTCGGAGTCACGGTGATGGAAATGAGAGCCAGCATTGAGGAAAAAATCAATAAACATGAAGACGATCGCAAAGATGGCCACAGTATTTCTATTTTTTCTATGTTACATTAAATATGATTTTATGTCACAAATTCTTATTTTATTTTTATTAATCTTTTCATTACTTTAAAAATCTTAATAAAAACATGACATTTAAAAAAAATGAGAAAATTGCATCCAATGACTCATATTATATAAAATTTATTTTAAAGAATTTTAAAAATTAAAATTATTTTCAAGGATCATCATTATTATCAAATTTTAAGAGATTTACTATCAGTTTTAGGAGGTTTATTACTGGATATATATTTGATAGTAATAATAATTATTGAAAATAATTTTAATTTTTAAGATTCTTTAAAATAAATTTTATATGATATAAGTCTTTCAATATAATTTTTTTAAAAAAATTTAGTTACAATTTTTATATCACTATTATTAGGTTTTCACTAAAAATATAATAAATATATAATTTTTTAATTTAATATCATATCTTTGGATTTTTGGAAAAATATATTTTTATATATGTCATATTTTTAATAAAAAGATTAAAAATAAAATATAAAAAATTATACTAGTTATTACATTTATGATCAAAATATAACAAATAAATATGGTAAAGAATTACCATATTCCTTGGGATACATAACTATAACGTAGTAGTAAATTTGCTTGTGATTTTTCTTTTTAGAATATATTGGGGTGCTAAGCCTAAGAGAGCCAAACAACAAAAATACATAGTAGTAGACCGTTGAAAGGAAATATCTTAGATATCTTCAAGGAGTAGTTGCCTTATGCTTGGAGGAGATTTTGCCAATTCTTAAATACTGAAGTGGATATTATGGCTATATATTGTCAATCAATTAACACACTTATTTGTCTCGTGAAATCAACGTGAGCCAACCATTTGTTGTAATAGAGTAAATTTTGAATTTCCATTGTCAAGTTATGATAAGGATGAGTGACATCACAATCATTATAAATCAATAAAGGTGCAGTCTTAGAATTAGTACAGAGAATCACTGTTTTTAGATTATACTTCAATGCATGTGATTTTTAAAATCTTATAACAACTAGATAAGTGGAACAATAAGACAAAAGAGCATATAGAAACAATGTTCGACATAGGGAAGATTCTGAAAAAAGTTTAGAATTAGGTGTGTTAAAAAGATTAATGACGGACAGGAAAAGAAAAGGGAAAAGCGTCTCGCGTATTTAAAATCTTGAAACAATTAAATAATTGGGAAAAGAAAGAAAGTTTGACAAGTGAAGTGTGTCTTAATAAGATTAATGTAGAAAAAAAAAAACAAAACAAAAAGGAAGAAAAACAGAAACTGATCCTAAACCCATGACCAATCAAACATGTGACGGTAAAAAAAAAAAACTAAGGTTCGCTCACTCAGTACCAGAAATAATTTCTAGCCTCATTGATTTTTCTTTTTTTTTTCTTTTTCTTTTTTTGGTGGGTATAGGATTGAGGAGAAATAACGTCAATATGAAGGCATGCATGGAATCAAATAGACTAGAAAATGAAGCATTCATAAGGTAAAATTTTATTTTGTTTGCTATCTGCCACAAACATACATTGGCAATCAGCAACCATGTTTTTCACATGAAAAAAAAAACAGAGGAAACAAGTAATCCCTACTTATTCTTAACTGTAGACCTAAAAATGCTTCTAGGACCTTTGACAAATTTTTAATCCATTAAGGTTCTTAAATTAATAAGTTCATTTAACTTTAACATTTTAAAAGTATTTAGTGCACGAGTTAAACTTGAAAAATAATAAACTTGTTGCATCTTAATACTTCTGTTGAATATCTCACAAATATGAAAAGCATTAACTTGCAATCAATTAATTATTTTTAAGAATTTAATACTTTTTAATTTTTAACTAAATATGCTTATTAGTTTACTCATGCTTTTTAACAGTCAAACTCAGGTATCTCAACTGGATACAAATGGATCATATCAGACCAAGCATTTCTCACAGTTGGATCAATATCAGAAATGCATTTCCACACTGCACTGTTACACTTGAACCCACTTCCGAAGGCAATTTGCCAAACCCTATCTCCTTTCTTCACTCTCCCTTTTGCCTCCAAATAGCACAGCTCATACCAAAGAGAAGAAGATGAAGTATTCCCAAATCTGTACAATGCCATCCTTGATGCCTCCCCATCTTCCTTCTCCAGCTTTAGATTCTCCTCTATTGCATCTATCACCCCCTTGCCCCCTGCATGTATGCAAAAATGCTCAAAAGACTTTTTAAAATTTGGGACATATGTTGCCTTCTGGTTTTCTTCAGCCCAGATTCTCTGGCGAATCGCCGACCACACGTAGCGAATCTGCTCTGAATAAGGCAACACAAGAGGGCCTAAAGTTGTTATGTTGGTCCTTAAAGCCAGAGCAGCCACCTGCAAAAGTGCCCTTGATAAGGACACCCCCACAAGTCCGGCCTCATCAGGCTCCTGGTAAACACAATTGTAGGCTTTATCATTTGATCCCAAATGGGTCCTCACAAGATGCTTTAGCTCATACTTTGCCATTTTCTTGTCTTGTTTCTTGTTAGATAGCAAAATGGCTGCTCCTCCCATTCTAAACAACACATTAGCAATAAGCTTGGATTTGGTACTGCCTGTATATCCATTTGGGGCTACAACCTCCATACTTAGAACTAAGGCTAAAGAATTCTTGTGAACTCTTAGAAGATCTTTAGCTAAACTTATTGATAACATCCCAGCACTGCATCCCATTCCACCGAGGCTCACACTCTTTATATTGCTCCTAAAACCAAATTTGTTGATGATCATAGAAGTTATGGATGGGGTAGGACAGAACAGGCTACAATTTGATACTAGGATGTCTACGTTCTTAGGATGGACTTTGTGTTTCGATAGAAGGTCTTGGACTATTGTGAAGAGGACCATTTCAATTTCTGCTTGAGCATGCTTGAGGGAATCATTAGGTGGGATCTCATGGACTGAATCTGGCATACAAGCCTCAGGTCCAATTCCAGATCTTTCAAGCACTTTCGATTCAAAATCAATGGCTTCTTTGGTGATGTCGCAGAGCTCACAGTGTTCTATGAAGGTGGAGTGAGGAACTCGCAGGTTGTTTGGAGGCAGAAAGCAGACAAAGTCAAGAAGGTAGACATTTCTTGACCTTAAGCAAAAAAATGACAGTGCTATGAGAAGGATTGCTATGGCTGCTAGGGTTTGTGTCAGTGTGATTGAGCCTTGAAGCATTATAGATAGGTTTGAAGAAAGAGATGAACATTTGGATAGAAGAGCATCCATTGTCATGAGCTACAAGTAAATCGTTAGGACTTTGGTGTGTTGATATATTAGTTCAAGGAAGCAAGAGAGAGAGAGAAGTTTCAAAATGCAACTGATCTGATATCTCTCTCACACAAGAAGTGCTATTCCCATTGTGTAAATACTTCTCTAAAAGCCAAATCGAAAATATGCATTCACTATAATAAAATCCGCATTTCCAAGTTGTCCATCTTTCTTCCATCTAAATAGTAGTGTTCTATTGGGAAATGCTTCTATTTGCATTGATCATAAAGTTTTCATGACAAGACCTTATCAACAACCTGGATTTTGTTTGGGCCAACAAACTGATATTCGGGAAAAAATTTCGTTGCAATATACATCAAGTGAGCCATTAATATACCTATTGGTGGGCTGAAGCGGGCCATGTTTGGACCAAAGTCTAAGCTTTTAGATTTAGACTTAGGCCAACTTAGACTCATTAGTGGTGTAGTAAGAATGATTTAGTAATGAAGAATTTGAATAATATAAAAAAAATTGGTTAAATTAGACAGATTTTTCTCAAATTTTGAATTATGTACAGATAACCTTTAACTTTCAAAAATAATAATGAACCATTTCAAGCTTTCATATTTATTTAGACAATCCTTATATCGTTAGTCTATTATTTTTTTAATAGAAACGTCACGCATTAAAAAGATTATCTGTACACGATTTATAGTTTAAAAAAATTATTTATACATAATTCAAATTTTAAGAAAGTTATTTATACAAAAAATGAAGATTAAGAAAATTCATTATCATTGATGTATCATAATTTGTTAATGAAATACTAAATTAACTAATAATAGGGAGGTTATTTGTGTAAATTTGAAAGTTCAAGAAGAGTTTATCGTCAAGTTTTGAAGGTCATATAAGTTATTTATACATGAGGGGAATTCTATACAATTTAGCCAAAAAAAATAACATATAATTATTTATGTCCTTATTATCAAGTCTTTCAATTAAAATATGATAAATTTATAGTTTTTTAATAATACCATGATTAAGTGTATAGTCCTTGTATAATTTATAAGAGGTGTTAGGTTGAATCTTTACTGAACCTAAAAAATGTATCAAATAACTAAAATCGCAAACAACTAAGTACTAGTTGGGGATTTAAATCAGTTCATTTTTCTTTAAATTAATAGTATCAATTTTGGGAGGGGGGATAAAATATGTGTGAGAGATCATTTAAGTACTAAATTCTACATTATGACATTATATATATATATATATATATTCTTTAAAATCAACACTATTAAAGAGAAAATTTACCAAAGAAAAAAAAGAAATTGAGAGATTTAACTCCATTTTTTGGACTCATAGTAATAATGTTGGGTGTGTTGGCTCTAAAGTTTTTATATAACTTTGAATTGTTTTGATAATAATAAAACTCTTAAGTTAAATATATAAAAGTATTAAGTTGAATATAGCTAGATATTATTTATTGCCATATTGTATTAAAAGTTATTTAATTTATTTTTAATAGACAATAATAATTATCGAAAGAGAAATAAAATAAATCAAAATGAAACATTGTGTTAATATATAATATTTTAATTGAGCTATTTTGTTTAAATCAATTAATCAAGCTTCATATTATTTATTTTGTCTTATTGGACTTTTTAATTTGATTATACTTATAATTCATTTGAGCTATAATATTTGAGATTATTGTTAAGTTTTATTGTATGGCCTTGTTGATCTACATATTTTAATACAAAAGAAAAATTATAAAATGCATTTGAATAAAAATGTAAAATACTAAAAGGAAGTAATAAAATTATTATAATATTTTCTTTGTTACAAAAATCAAAATGTGCTTAATGAGCCTTGAAAGGCCAAAAAAAAAAATTATTATTATTTCTTTTTAAAAACGTGGCTTCATTGGAGCAATATAAAGAAAGCAATTCTTTTAAATATGCTACTTTACCTTTTTTTCTCTCATTTCAATAAAGTATTAAAATATGTTTATTCTTTTCAAAAATAAAAAAATTCCAAACATAAGTCATGCACATCATATCCCTTTCATATGTAAAGAGTATTATATTATATTATGTGAAAAATGACATTTCAATTAATTTATTTAAAGTATTTATTGTGTTTTTATTGAAAAAAATAAAATAAAGCAAAACATCAATTTCTTTTTCTTTGCAACTATTGGAACAATAACAAGAAAAAAAAAAAGTAGAGCATGTGCCAACCAAAAGCTAACTTCATATAAGTAAGACACAAAAAGACAATGGATATTTTGTAAATCTCTTCCCTTCTAGGCAATGACTATTTTTAGTAGAGCTAAATTTCAACGAATATATGTTTAAGGCTTCTTATAAAAGGAACGAGACGAATAGAAAAGAAGGAAACTAAAGCATAGAATAAAAAAAAATTATATTATAGTTTTTATTTAATCTCTTCATCTTATTTAAGTTGAATTTTTGGTACCATCTAAGTTAATAGAGCTTTAGAAAGAGTGAGCATATGTAATCCCTTTCTTCATAAGAGTTCTATATTTTTTCTTATATCATTATGTAAATTTTTTCTTGTGTGAAGCAAGTAAGTTTAGGATAAACTTAATAAAAAATCTTTAAAAAATATAGTTTTTGGTGAATTTGTATAAAACATAAATGCTATATTAGTTTGAGATAAGTCAAGAAACCTTGTGTTGGTGATAAGTATATGTAAAACCATTCTGATTAGAATTTGAAAATTGATTAAAGAAAATATTTTAAAATTTAAGGGGATTGGATATAAGCCAATGGCTAAACTAGGATAAATTTGGAGTTATTTTTTTTCTTCTTTTAACTGTCTCTTTTATTGCTTCATTTATAAAACTACTCCAAATTTGTATTAACTCACTTTACTATTTGTATGTTTTTTAGTTGCTGTTATTAGCCAACTTTACTTTTGTATATGCCTAGTTCATTCCACCTTTACTTCCTTCACATTTGTATATGCTTAGCTCACTCTACCTCTACTTCCTCCCTCCATTTTTATACATGCCTAACTCACTCCATCTCTTTTCACTTTTACATATGCCTAGTCTTCTCTACCTTTGCCTCTTCCACTTTTGTTTATACTTAACTCGTTCCACATTAACTTCCTCCACTTGCTTGTTGTAATTTGCTCACTTTTTGTTTACTTATTTTATTTGACTATTTGCTTATTCTGCTTTCTATGTGTTCAAAATTTAGAAGTTCCTTTATCATCCACTTTTCTACTCTCCACCTTTTGAGAATCTCTTCATAAAAATCAAATTAATTTTGTGTTGTACTTATTCACTCCATTTATTGCATATTGTTTTGTTATATTATATAACTATTTACATTTTTCACTTTTAATAAAGTTGATTGTTGTTTTATTTTACACACACACACACACACATATTTGTGTGCTTCCTCCACTTGCTCTTCATTCACATTTTGTTTGTTACTATTTGCTTGCTCTACCTTTTGTATATCTAAAATTTGAATGTCGCTTGCTCCTCCACTTTTCTGCGTAACCCATTTATTCATCCTCTCTATGGTAGCAAATGGAGATGGAAAGCTGGGTGCTCAAGGTCTTATCTCTGTTATACAGAGGATCAATGGGATATGAGTTTCGCATTGGCTATTTCTTTGAATGGTGGATATTAGTATCGTGCAGGTTTAGTTCTTCTTAGTTCTTACTCGTAGTGTGTATTTGTAATGGGAACTTAAACATTGTGTGGTCTGTTTTAAATTGTGTCTTAAAGAATTTCATGTTAGTCATATATATATGTGTGTGTGTAGCTTATTAATTAGCCTGGCCTTAAAGCAGCTATAATATAAGCATGCACATGAAAAGCATAAATATTGCATCTGCAGTTCCAAGTTCTTGTTTGAAAATTGAATATGGAGTACCATATGCATTTGATTTGATAAATCTTGATAGGCATTTGAAGAATATGGATGCATACCAATCATCTGGTAAACATAACAAATACATGCAGCTAGAAGCCTAGAACAATAACCTGAGATTTTCACAAACATCCATTCTTCTATTGGCATGTTAATCCTCACTGTCATCAACAGGCTTCTTCCGCACAATAACTTTTAAGATCAAACCTGGCTTAAGCATTTAAGATGGTACAATAGCCACTGAACTAACCAATTAACTTTATTGTACCACGTCTTGTTGGCAAGGCATTAACATGCATATGAATAGAAAGAGGAATCTATAGAATCATTCAGATTGCAGATAAAATGCTTCTATATACATTTCTACTAGAAATTACTTTACTTAGCTTATGCTTAGTTAATAAAAACATCTGCACTGAACATGCACAAACAGTTTTCATACAAAAATATTTTTACATCTAAAGACAACAAGAGAGATCAAAATAGCAGCAGAGAGTTGCTTGTAAAAGGACAACAAAAAACCCTGGCCATTATCTTTACTGTAATAAAATGCCAATATCAGATGTAAATACAAAATACTGTATTATAAGTATGGATATATGATACAGTATCCTATGAAATAGTAAGTGTACTTACATAATTTATATGCTGAAGTTATGTCAATAGAATTGAGTGTACTGTTACCTTTTATAAATGAGGACTAGAACTACTCTTAGATAGTAAAATCCAACTGAGACTGATATCTTAATAAAATAAAAAGTTTAACTTATTGCTGAAAGTAGGTAAATTTTGCTTAATGTTTAGTCAAAAATAGTTATATCATAATAATAATTATTTGATAATTACAAATTTTAAAAAAAGATATCAATGTATTTCAAAGTAAATTGTTTATTTCATAATTCTCAAAATTTTCATTTTCCTTTCAAGAATATATTTTCCTTATGCTGCTATATCTGTTTCTTCTTTGGCTTATGAAAAATTATCATTTTCTCCTTGATCTTCAAAGATAAAGATTTCAAGGAAATGAAGATATTGTATTGGAGGATTTATAATGACAAAGAAAGTACTGTTGAGATTTGAGGTCAATGCACTGTTTACTTGCTTGGGCTGAAGACTTGCAGAAAAAGCAAAATTAAGAATAATCAACCATCGTTTGGGTATCATGAGGAGAATTTGCTTCCCAATATATTGCGTTACTGTTTGCATTAGTTATAGAAATTTTGCAGTGTTATGATCCAAATGCAAGGTATAGGATTTGAGTCTCACATGGGATGTATGGGTTTCTAATTTGGCACTTATGTGAACCATGGGCTCTCCAATCTCACAAGTTAGCTTGTAGGGTAGGTTTCTCCCAAAGACTGATATTAATGGTATCAAAACCTTCCACTATCTTCCTTTTCTCTTCCTTTATCCCTCTCGTGGTGGGGGACGTATGGGTTGTTGAACGTGGAGGAATGTTAACGATCCAATTTCAAGGTATGTGATTTGAGTCCCCACTGCAAGTATGGGATTCTAATATGGGCTTGTATGAACTTTGGGCTCTTCTACATTATGAACTAGCTTTTCTGGTATTGCTCTCATTCCAAGGTTCATATCATGCAGCTATGAGGTTTAATTAAAAATGTGTGCTTGGTCTAGCTGTTTCAGCTGTCTGTGCACCTATAATTTACTCACCATCTTCTCACCCACACCAATTCTCTTCCGCAAGTTGGCATAAAGAGGGCTTTATAGGAAATGAAATCTGTTCGAGAGGAGGCTAAGAATGCCAAAGGTCAGCTAACCAAACTTTCCATGCCATTAGAAAGTTTTGTTCAAAAATATTCTATTATAGACTAAGCCCTGCATCTGCATTTAGGGCCATAATAAAATTATTTATGTTCATGAGTACTCTTTATTTTGTTGCTTTTGAAGACTAGTGTGTCAACAAGAGTACTTATCTCAATTGTTTAACTTTATTTAAAGCTATTTTTTTCCCTCCAAAAATGCATTTTCTTCTGTTTGGCTGCCATGAATTTCTGCAAGTTGAAACTCATGCAGCTTTTATGAGGCCTGAGCCTGTTGAGTTATATGGATTTTGTATGAAGGAATGAGTCAATCTGTGCAATTGCTGCGGTTAGGTTTATGCACGCTGAATTGTATGTTGAAGTATGGCTAAAAGTATAAGGTCAGCATAAATTGCCACATAGGACAGTTAAAAAGTCTATTATGAAACTTACCCCTAATTTGTTCATTCTGTACCATCATTCTTAATGTTAAATAATTTGAGCATTGTTCACTACAATGAAAATATAAAAAGCTAGGCATACTTATCATTTGCTAAGAGAATCATGTGATAAAGCATGAAAAATTCTTTTAGTAGACTTGATTTGCAAAATATAGGTAAATTAAGTTAATTATTAATTATGATTAGACATATAAGTATGTTAGACACTTTTCAGTAAGATTTACTTATGACATTCTTACATGTTTATTTTTAATTGGCTTAGTCTACTTATATTATATAGATTAGGCCTTGCTTAAAAATCTCTTGAACAAAGCTTGCATGCCATCATATGGGTACGCTGCAAACGTCCTATCCTACATGATTTCACAGCAGCATATCTTTTTTCTATTTCTCAGGTTTACAGGATAGTGACAATGTCAATGTGCTTTGCTCAGACGCAGACTTATACAAAGATGCAAATGAACGCTAGCTGGTTTGTTTCTACTCTGCCATTGACTAATATGATGTAAGATTTTCTTTGTATTCTTCATGTATACCAGGAAGAGAAATTTCTCTCAGGAAAAAATTGAAAGAAGCTTACAATTGGAATGCTTTCTTAGAGATATATGGCATATTATGGATTTTTTTACGGCCTTTAATATCTGAAAATTATTTAGTGCACGAGGTAGACGTAAAAAAGTAATAAACCTCTTGAACTCTAATACTTTTGTCGAGTAACTCACAAATACCAAAAGTATTAACTTGCAACAAATTTATTATTTTTAAGAACTAGTTTATGGACTCAATAATACTTAAATGTTAAAACTAAATATGCTTTTTAGTTTACTGAATCTTTTAACTGTCAAACTCAGGTATCTCAACTGGATACAAATGGATGATATCAGACCAAGCATTTCTCACACTTGGATCAACATCAGAAATGCATTTCCACACTGCACTGTTACACTTGAACCCACTTGGGAAGGCAATTTGCCAAACCCTATCTCCTTTCTTCACTTTGCCTTTTGCCTTCAAATAGCGCAGCTCATACCAAAGAGAAGAAGATTATGTATTCCCAAATCTGTACGATGCCATCCTTGATGCCTCCCCATCTTCCTTCTTCAGCTTCAGATTCTCCTCTATTGCATCTATCACCCCCTTGCCCCCTGTATGTATGCAAAAATGCTCAAACGCCTTTTTGAAATTTGGGACATATGTTGCCTTCTGGTTTTTTCCAGCTCAGATCCTCTGGTGAATCACTGATCACGCATAGCGAATCTGCTTGGAAAAAGGCAACACAAGAGGGCCTAAAGTTGTTATGTTGGTCCTTAAAGCCAGAGCAGCCACCTGCAAAAGTGCCCTTGATAAGGACATCCCCACAAGTCCAGCCTCATCAGGCTCTTGGTAAACGCAATTGAGGCTTTATCATTTGATCCCAAATGGGTCCTCACAAGATGCATTAGCTCATACTTTGCCATTTTCTTGTCTTGTTTCTTGTTAGATAGCAAAATGGCTGCCCCTCCCATTCTAAACAACACGTTAGCAATAAGCTTGGATTTGGCCTGTATATCCATTTGGGGCTACAACCTCCATACTTAGAACTAAGGCTAAAGAATTCTTGTGAACTCTTAGAAGATCTTTAGCTAAGCTTATTGATAACATCCCATTCCACCGAGGCTCACACTTTTTATATTGCTTCCAAAACCAAACTTGTTGATGATCATAGAAGTTATGGATCGGGTAGGACAGAACGGGCTACAATTTGATACTAGGATGTCTACAATTTGATACTAGGATGTCTCTGTTCTTAGGAAGGACTTTGTGTTTGGATAGGTCTTGGAGTATTGTGAAGAGGACCATTTTACTTTCTGCTTGAACATGCTTGAGGGAGTCATTAGGTGGAGTCATATGGACTGAATCTGGCATGCAAGCCTCAGGTCCAATAACAGATTTTTCAATCACTTTCGATTCACAATCAATGGCTTCTTTGGTGATGTCGAAGAGCTCAGTGTTCTATGAAGGTGGAGTGAGGAACTCGCAGGTTGGTTGTTTGGAGGCAGAAAGCAGACAGTCAAGAAGGTAGACATTTCTTGACCTTTGGCAGAAAAAAGACAGTGCTACGAGAAGGATTACTATGGCTGCTAAGGTTTATGTTAGTGTGATTGAGCCTTGAAGCATTATAGATAGTTTTGAAGAAAGAGATGAACATTTGGATGAAAGAGCATCCATTGTCCTGAGCTACAAGTAAATTGTTAGGACTATGGTGTGTTGATATGTTAGTTCAACGAAGCAGAAGAGAGAAGTTTTAAAATGCAACTGATCTGATATCTCTCTCACACAAGAAGTGCTATTCCCATTGTATAAAAACTTATCTTAAAACCAACTCTAAAACATGGATTTACTATAATAAAATCTGCTTTTCCAAGTTGTCCATCTTTCTTCCATCTAAATAGTATTGGTCTATTGGGAAATGCTATCTATTGGCGTTGATCACAAAGTTGTTATGACCAAACCATATTAACAACCTGGATTTAGTTTGTGTTAATGAACAGATATTTGTGAATTTATTGTCTTGCGAGCCACTAATATGCGCGTTGGTGGGCTGAACTGGGCCAAGTTGGAACCGAAGTCCAAGATTTTAGATATTGGACTTAGGCCAGGTTAGACTCATCATTAAAAAAATAAGTAGTGGGGTGGTAACAATAATTTAGTGATGAAGAATTTAAATAAAGAAAAAAATTATATGTTATTGTTTATATTTTTGTTATCAAGTTTTTTAATTAAAACATAAGTATATAATTTTTTTAATAATACCAAGATAAGTATATATAAATAATTTATAAGAAGTGTTAGGTTGAATCTTATATGGGAACATTAAAAAATGCATCAAATAACTGAAATAGTGACCAATTAAGTAGTAGGGGTAAGAATCACCTCAATTTTTTTTTTATTAGTAGTGTCAATTTGGGGGAGAAAGGGATACACTGTGTAAGATATCATTTGAGTGTTGGATTTCACATTATGACTTTGTATCTTTTTTTCTTTAAAATCAACACTGTTAAAGAGAATGTGTACCAAAAAAACCAAAAATTGAGAGATTTAGCTGACTCCCTTTGGGTGTTCCATTTACATAGCATGGACCTGCAGGGAGAGAGAAATATAGCTTGCCCATTTTGAATTTGTCATTAGGCTACTTAGAACAAATTTCCATATTATTATTATTAATTCTTTTTTAATAAAAATATGATATATATTTGTAAGATTTAATTATGTAATACTAAATTATAAAATATATACATTTATTTTAAAACTTATATATTTGTTATTATTTTATTAATAAGATAACAAATATATACAATTTAAGATCATCATAAATCATAGCTAGTAAATGGTGAGATACATGTATGACATATTGTCCCAAGGACATGGTAACATCTTAGATCCTCCTCAGCTGATATAGCCAACTACAGAGGGTCCAATCAAAGGTTTTTTAAGCTTTTTTTTTTTTAATTTTTTAAATTATAAATTTAAAATATAAAGAAAAAATTATATTTGTGAATTTAGAAATTTTAATTATAATAAAAAATTACAACATTAAATTTTTTAAAGTGTAATTTTTTTATAATTAAAATTTTTGACTTCAGTTATTATTTTTATTTTTATACTTTAAATTTATGACTTAAAAAATAAAAATATACTATTTTTACCCTTTAATTGGAAAATATATCTCTAATGTTGGTTCTCTCCCGTATTTACTAAACCTTTTTTTAATAAAATAAATCCTCTTATTATTGTTGGAGACAACACGAATAAAGATTCATTCTCTGAATTGGATCCTCGGTCGACTACGGAGAAGATCTCGCTTGTTTTCTTCGACCCCTCTTTCATCAGTACGGTCTTAGACGCCTTCATTTCTCTTTCTTCACCGATCCAACTCTTCACTGTACTTTTGACCATCATCATCGTCTTTCCCACTGTCCATGGGAACTCCGTACCCAAACCACATCAACCCAAATCAAACCCGAATTGGGTGGATCGGCATCGGCGTAATGGGTGCTGCTATGGCCTCTCGCCTTCTCTTCGCTGGCTATTCCGTCACAGTCTACGCTCGCAACCCATCAAAAGCTCTTCCTCTGCAATCCCAAGGTGCCCATCTTGCCGGTTCTCCGGCCGAAGTCGCTCGATCCAGCGACGTCGTATTTACCATGGTAGGTCGCCCATCAGATGTTCGATCAGTCGTCTTACAAGACCCAAAATCAGTTCTCTCTGGTCTAACCCCTAACTCCGTCACCGTTGACATGACTAGCAGCCATCCTGATCTCGCTAGAGAGATTTTCACCTTAGCGCGTGCAAAAAATTGTTGGTCTGTGGATGCACCAGTCTCTGGAGGCGACATTGGTGCGAGAGATGGGAAGTTAGCTATATTTGCAGCTGGGGAACGAGCAGTGGTGAAATGGTTAGAACCCTTATTTGAGATTTTAGGGAAGGCTACATATATGGGTCAAGCGGGGTGTGGACAGAGCTGCAAAATAGCGAATCAGATTACTATAGCGGCTAATCTGATTGGTTTGAGTGAAGGGTTGGTGTTTGCAGAACGAGCAGGGTTGAATGTGAAGCAGTTTATGGAAGCAATCAGAAGTGGGGCTGCCGGTTCGAATGCGCTGGAGTTGTTTGGGGAGAGAATGATTCAGAGGGATTTTCGGTCCGGTGGGTTTGTTGAGTATATGTTGAAGGATTTGGGAATGGGGGTGGATTTTGTGGAGAAAGGTGAGGATGATAAGGTTGTGGTGTTGCCTGGAGCTTCATTGTACAAGCAGCTTATCTCCAGTATGGTAGCTAATGGAGATGGAAAGCTTGGTCCTCAAGGTCTTATCTCTGTTATAGAGAGGATCAATGGGAAATGAGTTTCTCATTGGCCATTTCTTTGAATGGTGGATGTTAGCATCGTGGAGGTTTAGTTCTTCTTACTCATAGTGCGGTGTTGCAATGGGAACTTAAACATTGTGTGGTCTGTTTTAAATTGGGTCTTAAAGAATTTCATGTTAGTCATATATGTGTGTGTGTGTGTGGCTTATTAATTTGCCTGGCCTTAAAGCAGCTGTAGTATAATCATGCACATGGAAAGCACAAATATTGCGCCTGCAGTTCCCCATTCTTGTTTGAAAGTTGAATAAGGAGTACCATCCAACGTGCATTTGATTTGACAAATCTTGATAGGCGTTTGAAGAATATGGATGCATACCAATCATCTGGTAAACATAACAATGCAGCTAGGACAATGCCTGAGATTTTCACAAGCTTCCATTCATCTATTGGCATGTTAATCCTCACTGTCATCAACAGGCTTCTTCCACACAATAGCTTTTGAGATCAAAACCTAGCTTAAACATTTGAGATGGTACAGTAGCCACTGAACTACCTACCGGCCCAATAGTTTCTCAGGGCCCGGTTTGATGATAACAAAAGACATCAGGGAGAAAAGGTCCGATTAAATTTTTGTTGTTTGAAGCCCAATAAAATCCTTCTGTCAGCCTCTCTAAACCCTAAAATCCTTCTCTACCTCAGGACTGACTGCATGAAGGTTTTAAATTTTTTTTAATATCAAGTATAAAGATAAAAATTATAATTCAAAAGATAAAACTTTTAATTGCAAAAAAAAAATATTTTAAAAATTTTAATTGTAACAAAAAATTATATTTTAATTTTTATACAATATTAAAAAAAAGAGAGAAAAACAACCGATTGTATCCCATGTAGTCAGCCCGCTATTGATTGAGGGGATCCATTTCGCTTCTTTAGTCTCCTTCACTCGCTATCTCTACTCCTCTTCGCGTCCGGATCCTCTACTCATCGAAGGGATGCGTATGCTGTGCGAAGCCTCCAAACGATGCCGTTTTGTTGCCTTCAGTTAATCGCAGCCATCCGCTTAATCCACGGCTCTGTAGCGTGACACCGCGAAAATGGAACGCTGCGTTTTGCGTCATTTTTCTGCCAATCATTTGCAGATATCCATCGTTCGTTTCGCGCAATCTGAGCCCTCCATGCTAAACCCCAAAACTCGACCCACATCAGAGAGTTGGCCTCCTTCATCATTTCTTGCTAAAGCTCTGCCAGTGCCTCTCGATCGTCATTGATGGAGGTGTGCAAGTTTTTTCCTTTTAATACTCCTATTGCTGGTAGCACCTATAAGTACTGGCTTTATTATTAAGGGTGTGTTATGTGTTGCTTTGTTGTATTGTGTGTTGCTTGTTAGTTCACGTCTTCTCATGGGAGCATTTGGGATCTGAGACATAGAGTTCACTTGAATGGCAAATTCAATTTAGATGGTCGGTGGTTTCTGTTATTAGATTCAATTGGATTTTGAATCCCAATAACTATTTGTTCTTGACTTTTTGTTCCTTTAATTTCTGTTATTAGACTCATTTGGTTTTTGAATCCCTCTGACATGAAATTTCCCCGTAATTGTAGCAAGAAATTGATCTTTTCATGGGCCATTACTCTTGCTCTTACAAATATGAATAATGTCATTGGTTTAGACTGAATTGTCATGAATTATTGCTTGTGCATTATACTTCAGTTGTGCCTTTTGCAGTTTTTGAATTAGGGGTACTAAATTACTGATTGACTGCATTAGGGCCAAATTGACCCTTTTCACTTTTTACTGTTTGTCTATTACTGTTAATTATTATATGATTTTCCATAGGTTTCATGATATGTCCAAAGATGGTATATTGACAATGTTATTTTTTTTTTTTTGCAATTTATATGCATTGGCCATAGACAACTCAGATTCATGGTTCATAATGTTATTCTTCTGTCATCCACTTTATGCTTTTCTTTCTATTCTGAGGAGTCATAATACTTTCAAGGTGTCTATATTTCCCCCTATTATGTTGCAGCTGAAAATTAGGAGACTTTTTATAAGCAGCTAAAATATCAGGTTGAGTTAATTCAAGGGAGGTGTTTATCAGGTAACTGGCATGACCCTTAATGATCAAAATTTCTAGAGTTTTGTTTGTTCCCCTTGATTTTGGTCTGCAATTTTTTGAGTTTGGTCTGCAATTTTCTGGTTTGAGCATTGTGCAATTGAGGTTAGTAAAGTTCTTTTCACATCTAACATGGATTAGAATATATATCCCATTTGGTGGCACAATGCATTATATGGTATCTTTGGACTATTTCCTAGGGTATTATATTATTTCCTAAGATATCCTTGGACTGATAGATATCCGAAACAAGCATGGATTTTTTTCAAGGAATATGATCACAGGGATTAGAATATGACTACTTCTAATGGTATTGCTAAGGCTTCAATGGTTTTTTTTTCCCGCATTTTTTTGCTCTCTTTCTGTGTGTCTGTGGTTTTCCTCTCTTGTACAAGACCTAGTTTTTTTTTTCTAGGAATATGATCACAAGGAAGAATAATGTTTGAATATGATCACCGTTTTCCTCTCGTATACAGGACCTGGAATTTGTACAGGAACTGGTATATGCTAAGCCTTCTAAGCAGTTTGAATATGATCACATGGAAGAATAATGATTGATAAAACACCATGTTTAAATTTGTTTGATCAATTCAACTGTTGAATTATACCTGTTTTATCTTTCTTTGCTCTACAGTTTAAGTATTTCATTACGTTTTAAACATGAAATAAAAGAAAAAAACTAAGAAGCAGAAAAGGGGATGAACACATTGAATGGGAAGGGAGGTAGACATGAAACATGTTTTAATGTGTTTTATGATGTTTTGATCATATTCCAAATCTATGCTTCATGTTTGTGAGATACTAGAGAAAATAGAACAACATCACAGTGCTATTTTCCATTCCTCAATTATGAAGCAAATGATTGATTACTTGTACATATGCTTATGTAGGTTTGCCAATAGAAGGTATAATTACAACCTTGATCAACTTTGAGCTGTTGGAACAACCAATTACAAGTATGAGAGCATAAAGGAAAAAATAAGATGAAGTAAAAACCAAGATAGAAGTATTGGTTACAAGCTACAGCAAAAGGCAAAATACAAGCATCCATGTGTATCAGCTTGCTTCTTCCAGATGTGGACTGTTGCTAGATCTGTGATGGGTTGTAATTTGTAGCTAGAGATAAGAAAAACAATGTAAATGTAATTAGTAGGGACTTATACTTAGTTTAGGCAATTGTTGTTGATTTAACTTGAAAAAAGAGTCCAATGTACATGATACAATTGATTTGAATAAAGTTCCACATATTATTATTGTAATACTATTGTTTACCCGATGAAACATCTCGACTGAACTCTAGTGCTTCAAGTGATGGCATTGGAAAATCTGATGGTGCCTACAATACAAAACAATACAAATTATAATATAATTTCTTATGAACTAGAAGGAAGTGTTAAGGGTTAAAAATTTAATTAGCTTACCATTAACATTTGAGTAAAAGTAAGATCACTTTCAGTTATTTGAGATCCTATAAGAGGTGCTTAGGGTACATTGTTGGAGGTGCTTGCTTGTATATTATTACTCTAAAAGAAAAAGGCAAAACAACATTAACTTTTATTGACTACTGATCATAAAACATAGTTACATAATATGTTTATACCTTAGAAGTCATTCTTCTTCTCTTACTCTTTAGTTTTTCAACCCAACTTTTCTCCCGCTTCTTCTTTTTGTTACCATCCCTTCTCTTGAATCCCCTTACTTGAGCAACAAACTTCGTTGGTAATGCCAAACTTGCTTCACCATTATTGGTTAGATGTTGTTGGCTTGATCAAGGTTCTGTCACTTGCTTAGTTAGCTCTAACACACCTTTTTGCACCAACGAGAATGTTTCTGGACAATTAGATGCCTCAGTTGCTAATCTGATCATCATAGAACAAAGTTGTTTATATCGTCGCATGCTTTCTAGTCTAGGATCCGCTTGAACCTCGTTGCCCCTAATATCATGTATGATACCACTCCTTGCTTCTCTTGCCCACCTTTTCATAATATAGTTCTCGGATAATTTTTTCACATCCCTCACATCATAAACTTTTAAAGCGTGGCAGCATAATATTCCTATGGATTCAAACATCTGACAACTAAATGAAATTGAGTTGTTGCTAGGATTAAATTGAACTCTCCATTCACCATTTTCATCAACCATATCAATGACATAGTTAAATAAAGGCTCTTCTTCATTTTTGTGTTTTATACTAGCAGCTGCAACTAAATCCCACTGTTGTTGGAACAAATCAAATATAGGAGCCGTGTAAATTTGAGAAAGCTGTCGGAGCATGAGGGAACTCTGTATAATCAATCAAGGCAATTTTTGTCTAGAGTCAAAGTTATGCTTTAATTCATTGTACCTCCTATCATCCACAACTCATTCAAAGTGCTTGAAAAATTGATTGATATCTAAATCCAGTATTGTACAACTCTTTATAGTAGCATTCACACTTTCACTTACTTGTGTGCTTCGCACTTCAAGCGTGAATGCCTTCTTCATATAACACTGTGCCCATTTCTCCTTGATATTACAAACTGAAGTCAACCATGTGTTATCACTGACATTGTAATTTGAAAGCATCCGACTCCATTCTTCCTCAAACTGTACTTCCTCTTCATAATGATACATGCACTTCTTCAAATCAGTTAAAAAATGTGATTCATCTTTCATCAAATTTCCTAAATGCTTAATGCCATTTTGCATTAAATGCCATATGCATAATCCATTCTTTGTATTTGGAATCACCTCCTGTATTGCTCGAGCCATGGCTTAATGTTGATCAGTAAAAATAATCAAAGGTCTTTTTTGTTAATGTGCCTCTAAGAAAGTCTATAGTAGCCACTTAAATAACTCTATAATTTCGTCATATAATAACGCTGCACCAAAAATGACTACTCCTTTATAATGATTGAATCATGAAAGTAATGCAAGTGGTCTATGATCACGGGTTGTACTAAATATTGTATCCATAGAGATCACATCACCAAAATATGTATAATCAAGTAACATTCTTGCATCAGCCTAAAAAACATTTGTAATTTGTTCTTCTGTATCCATTTGATACACATGAAAAAAGGATGGATTTTCTTAGTATTGTTCTTAGAAATACTACAATAGGCTTCCAGCTTCTCCATACACCATATTTCGCTGTCTTTTAGTTCTCAAATAGTTTTTTGCATAATTGAGTGTAGCCAAGATTACTTCTTCCTCTAGCGTGCTTACTCATCAACTCAAAAGAATATTTTTGTTGAAGCCCTGCATCCTCTACCAAGTCAATTTCATGGGCTTGAACCTCAGCTACCTTACGCTATGATGCCAATAAATGAACTGTTTCTGGAAGATGGAATGGGTGATTATGCTCCTCAACAAAGGCATTAATTCTATATTTTTCATCGAACATGCAATAGATATCTTTGCTTTACAATTAATCCTTGTCTCAGGCCGATGTATGGTGGTCATAAAATCTCTCTTGTCTTTTGCTCGCAAACCTTCTTTACAGCAAATATATTTGGCTGAAACTATGGAACCATCTTTCTTACTCTTTGTATTATTATATTTTTGTGCTCCAAATCCAGTTCATCCAGCATAAGTAACCCAAAAGTTCCATACTTCTTTTAAGCTATCAAATTCCAAACCTTAGGGGTCAAATCAATATCCATATTTTGGTTCCTATAAAAAGAAAAAAAATCAAAATTAGAACATCTTAACTTGTGAGAATAATATCAAAAAATTCAAGTTAACAAAAATATCACTAGGTAAAAAAACAACAAAACTTATTATATGAACTATTATTGCAATTAAATTTCAAACAAATTTTTCAAAGTAAATTATTTCTATTTCTTTTCCTCACTTATTTTCTTATACTTGTCTTCTCATCATTATATATAATCTTGTAACTTTAGCTTATCATTTATATTTTGATGCTTATTACATTCCAACTATGAACTCTTGTGAATAATGAATCAGAGGCAAACTAAAAATCTATTTTAGGTATACAAAGAATCTACTTTAGAGGGGAAAAACTTATTTTAGGTATATGATAGTTATTAGGGGGAGACAAACTAATCACAACCCATCTAAACAAAGAAAGAATCTGCTTTACATATATATATATATACACACACACACACAGATATACATACATATTTCTAGTTGATATCATGCTTAGAGTGAAGGGAAATAAATAATTATAAAAAGAATAAGTTTATAAAATTTTTTACATTTATTTTGTTGATAAAAAAGAAGAGAACCCTTAATCTCCAAATATCAAATAGATATATCCTTTCTTCCTCATGCTACACTAAGCTATCAAATTAATGGCTTAACAACACTGCAAAAAACAGATAAAAAATAAGATAAGAAATAAGGTTCTAATAAAAGTATAATGTAGATGGCTTAAATAGGAAAAAGTATAGCTTGCGCGTTATCGAAAAATTTTGTCTTGTATTTGACAAAACTTGACGACAAAATGAGCCAATTTTTCAGCCTTTCTGATTGGCTTTCTAAGGTTGAAGAAGCAATGCATGTGTGCTACATTTTGGAGATGAAGCCAGTAGGTTTCATGACAGTAAAATGGTGAGTTTTGGGGTTTAGCATGGAGGGCTCAGATCACGCAAAATGAACGGTGGATATCTGCGGATGATGGACAGGAAAATGACGCAAAACGCAGCGTTCCATTTTTGCGGAGTCACGCTATGGAGCCATGGATTAGGCGGATGGCTGCGATTTACTGAAAGCAACAAAACGGCGTCGTTCGGAGGGTTCGCGCAGCATACGCATCCCTTCGCTGAGGATCCGGACACACTCCTCTTCATTCTTCCACCGAAAACGCCCCAAACCTCAACGATGGTGAAGGTGAAATCCATCCCCATCGTCCTTCTCACTCCAGCAGAAGGCTTCAACAAAAGAAGCGTGAAAAGGAAGCTTTTTCCAATGATTCTCTAAAGGAAGACGGGTCAATTGCTCGCAAACCAGTGTTCATTGATGAAGAAGAACCCCAAGATTCCTTTGACGAAACTATGGCATTTCATTGGTCCAAATGGAAGAAACCCATGGAAACCTCTTCGAAACAATATCAATCGAAGAGGAAGCATTGAATAAGCTCCTCAGCGAGTGACTCCGACTCAAGCAAGACAAAGTCCGATGCCGAGAAAGATGGCTCAAAAGAGGAGGCTCCTGAAGATTCCTCTGTTTGCGTCAATTTTTATCAGTGGATGAAAAGGTGAAATTTCAAATATATCTTATGAAAAAGAGTAGAGCTGCTAGAAGAATTACTTCTTTTTCTGATTTGAAAAATTTGCGGTGGGTATTGCAACTAATTTCCTGGTCATGAAATGGACTCCCTTGTTGACTATTAAAGAATACGTCTATGAGGATTTGATGAAGAAATTTTGTGCTAACCTGTAAGGTCTTGAAAGATGGTATAACAGTTACATCCTTTTCAAATGGGCACATAATAATTTTGGGTTTGAAGGATTTAGGTAGGGTTTTGGGCATGACTTATAGAAGGGAGGCCTGCTTCTTTCAGAAAACATGGGGTATAAAATATCCGGTCACGTATGAAGGAGCAAAGAAGTTTGTTTGCTGAGCGAGAAAACTTGTCTTGTACAGCTCAAGTCAATGCTATAGCCCTAAGTTTTGAATGTAGGAGTATGGTACACATCATTAGAACATGCATTTTGCCACGGATAAGGTCTCTTGAAGCACTGAACAGAAGAGAAGTATGCCTATTATACTATCTCTTGACTCATACACCGATCAATCTGGGTGTTTGGATTCTGAGATAAATGGCAGAGAGTGCAAAGAGCCTAGAACCTTCAGTTAGCTTGCCCTATGGAATGATGCTTACCAAGGTTTTCAAGGCTTATGGAGTTGCTTTGAAAGGATGCCCTCACAGAGAAGTGGATACGAAGTATGATGTATCCACCTTCAAGCTGATGAAATTCAAGATAATTGAGGGTACCTGGAGAAGAAATATTGATCATCCTCTTGCCCCTGCTCAAGCTCCTGCTCCAGCACCAGAAACAGCCCCAGCTGCTGCTCAAGCTCCAGAACCAGTATCTGCCTGTACCTCAAGCTGTCCCTGAGCCAGGACCCCATTTTCCACCGTTGGTGCTTTCCTACCTCATCCCTTCCAGATGCTTTGTGATCTGCTCAACAATTAGATTGAGCTCAACTCAAAAGTGGAGAATTTGACCCAAGATGTAGCACACATCAAGGGTCTTCTGAGACCTGATGGCGTGGTCGGAAAGAACTCAACTTCTTGGCCATCAAGGTACAGGACACAGAGACAGCTCTAAGGCAGAGGTCAGCCCAGCTATCATCCAAGCTGGAAAACATTGAGAAAGTTATTCTGGCATTCCACATGAAACTGTCCGATTCTATCAACCGTCTATCTGATCAGATGGCAAGAAGGAGATAAGGTGTTCTTAGTCCTCATGACTTAACATTGGCCGATGATGGCTTAAACTTCCTGTCTTTAATTTCAATTTTCTGTTGGATATTTTGCTGAATGCTGAATCTTTTGATATTTTTGGATGGGTTTTTTGTTGATAGCTATGCATGTTGGATAATACTGGATATTTTGATAGCTATGCATAATATTCCGTGATCTTATATACTTCTCTGGATCATTTTCTGGTTACTATTTCTGGCTTGCTGCCTTCTGGCTTGACATTATGGATGTTGGTTGATTGCACCCCTTTTGTCATGACAAAAAGGTTGAGAAATTATTGTGTGTTTATTGCTCAGTTCATTGATCATGATTCAGTTAACTGAATAGTACTGTGATGAATGCTACCCTGTGATGAATGCTGTGGAATGCATGGTGATAGAATGAATATAGTGCTGTGAGTGAATGAATGAATGGTGATGAAAAATTGTTACTATAAATTTCCTCTGTTTTTGCCTTGGTGCATTGGATTGCGGGAATTTACTTTTGTCAGGGGGGGCTGGGGAGCTCTTGCCGAAACTCTGGGATTTTTTTTTTATAACTCTTATTGGTTTTGTTATCATAAAAAAGGGAAGATTGTTGGTCCAATGATTTCTCATGGCCCAATTTGAATTTGATAGTAACAAGAGATTTTAAGGAGAAAAACCCCAATCGAAATTTCTATGTCTGAAAGCCAATAAATGCTTCATGCTGCACGCCCTGTTTTATAGTTTAAAAATGTTTTTATCTTAGATCTCATGAGAAGCCAAAGGAATGTAGCTTTTATTCCTTGTAAAGCAAAAGTCAGTAAAGTACATTAGTTTATTCTAGTTTGTGTTATTCTATCTCTCATGTCTTAAAGCACTGGTTGCATTGAATGCAAATTAATGAAGATAATAAAGGTTCTGGTGAAGTAGTCTTCTTTGCTCGACGTAAACTAGAAGCATGAAAGAGGGGAGGAGTAGAATTGTGCAGCTGAAAGCTTGTCTTCAGTCTTCTATAGCTGTTCACACCTCATGACGAAAAGCTTCTTCTTCTATCAACGGCTACTTCAGCTGCAATGGATGTATTCTTGAAGTCTATATTTAACGAAGGGATGAAGGACAAGAGAACATACAGAAGCTGAAAAGATTATTTGTTAATTTTCGTTGCAGTCTTCCTTGTTCTTTGTACTCATTCTTATTTGTTATTTTTGAGCTTGCATCTGGTTAATTTTACTTTAAGAGCTTAAGTGTGCTTAAGAGAAATATCTTATTTGATAAGAATATTCAAACCTTTGTCATATTTGTTGTAAATCTTTCTAAGGCATAAGAAAGTCAATTAGTGGGTGAAAGGAGAGAGAGTTTTTGTAAAAGTTGCAGGTGTGCTTGGAAACCTAGAAGTAGTTACTGTGTGCTCTGATCATTCTTAGTAAAGAAAATATCTTATACTTAAAAGGAACTGGACATAAGACAAGGATTTAAATTAGAATAACGTATGATCTTCTTTATCGATTATTAACTATGCCTTTTTCCCTGCATCTATTTATTAAAGTTGAGGATCTGTTGATTAAATCTCACATCAAATCAACTAAATCTTCGCATCAAGCCAGCTAAATCTTCTTAGATAGTTTACTTTTACTAAAATGTGTTAAGTTTCACTTAACTAAATCAAGATATAGTTAATTAAAACTCTTTCACAACGTTAAAGCTTTATATTTTTCAATTTACTCTAATTTCGTCTGTCAAAATCTTAAGTTATTATTAACATCATTTAATTTAGTTGTCTTGATTTTATTTTAGTTCCAAAATTATATCATAATCATTTTATTGTACAAGCATTTATTTACCCCTTCTCATTATCTAATCAACTTTACTGTACCGCCTCTTGTCGACAAGGCATTAGCATGTATACGAACGGAAAGAGGAATCTGTAAAATCTTCCAGATCCCAGATAAACTGTTTCTATTTACATTTTTACTAGAAATTACTGCACTTAGCTTATGCTGACTTAAAAAAAACATCTGCACTGAACAGGCACAAACAGTTTTGATGCAAAAAATTTTTTATATCTAGAGACAACAAGAGACATCAAAATGGCAGCACAGGGTAGTTTGTAAAAGGACAACATGGCCGTTATTTTTACGGTAATAAAATGCCAGTATCCAATGTAAATATGAAATATTATATTATGGAAATGATTAGACATGATTTGCAAAAAATAAGTAAAATAAGTTAATTAGTAATTATGATTAGACATATAAATATGTTATACTGTGATTTTTCATAATTATTAAGTTCATATAAAAATATTTTAAAATGTTTAAGAACTTGATCTTGTCTCTGTATTTGATTTGAAGATATGGTTGGTCATGACTTTTCTTTAGATGGGAGCAAAACCCGTGACCTCAGGTTAGCACTTTTTTTTTTTTCGTTTAATTTTAATTGGTTTAGTTTACTTATATTCTGTAGATTAGGCCTTGCTTAAAAATTTCTTGAACAAAGCTTGCATGCCAATATGCCATCATATGGGTACAATGCAACTGTCCTATCCAGTATAATTTCACAGCAGCCCATCTTCTTTCTATTTCTCAGGTTTACAGGTTACTGATAATGTCAATGTGCTTTGCTCAGGTGCAGACTTATACAAAGATGCAAATGAACGCCAGCTGGTTTATTTCTACTTTGCCATTGATTCCTATGATGTAAGATTTTCTTTGTATTCTTCATGTATACCAGGAAGAGAAATTTCTCTCGGAAAAAAATTGAATGAAGCCTACAATTGGAATGCTTTCTTAGAGATTATGGCATGCTATGGATTCTTTTTTTTTTTTTTTCTTTCTAAATGTCCTTCAACATTTATTTATTTATTTCCTTCCAAAACACCTTGTGCGATGACATTAGCACGTTGTACAGGTAATCTCTGCTAAATTTATCAGTATCAAAAGCTAAACTGGGCCATGGAGGAGTATTGGATGACAGGATAAGTCACTTTGAGGCCAGATTAGTTTGAGAGATAAGGAGAAGGTAGGTCATTGAGCAAGCTATTGAAGATGCACATGAAGGAAGAAAGAGATATATGTATGAGGAAGGAATTGAAGATGTCAATACCGTGAAATCGGATAAAGTGGAAGACGAGATTTGCTCTGAAAGCAAGAGGCAAAAATGCTTAGGCTGTGCCTTAGTACTTTCGCACTTCTACTTTATTTTGATATTTCTGGGGCATTCTTCTTTTCTATTTGGGCTTTAAAGTCCCATTTTTTCTCTTTTAAAAAAAAATGCTTAGGCTGCGGTATCATTTCTTTATCAGTAAATTACTCTAATAATGCTTAACTTATATACATTTCATTTTATTATAAAAATATACGCAAGTCCTGCTGTAGTTAAAATATGATTAATAAAAATATTTTTTTAATTTTTATTTTAATGTTATTTATTTTGTGTTAAAAATTAAATTAAATTTATTCTAAATTTAGAAAATTGAATATCTTTATATTGATTAAATATATATTTAATACTTGATATATTGTATAAATAATAGCTATAAAAGTACTTTGGTCAAAATAAATGTAATAATAACTTATCTTTTCTTGTAAGAAAGGTTTAGAGTTTAGTGCATATTTTGATTTTATGGAAAAAAAAGTGTAGATTTTCAAAATAGAAGAGAATGTATATGATTTGGACAGAAGTGCAATTTATCCTTTCCTTAATTTCATTATAAATCAATTGATTAAGTAATGCCTCCTATGTCATTTGTGTATCACTTTGCAAATGAGTTTATTACATAATGGTTTAATTTCATTACGTTAAAGTTTTTATATTTTATTATTAAATTTTACTCATGCATGATTGTAATCCGTAAATGATTGTAATATCTTGTATGCACTTCTCAGATGAATCCAGCTAACAAACATGAATTCAGCTTACATCTTGCAAATTGGATTTCTTACACAGAGGGTTTGTTTGGTTATTGGAATGTAATAGAATTTGCGATGTAATATTTTTTTTCATAATGTTTATTATATTTTTGTAATATTTTGTTTATTTTTATATACTTAACATTATATCTTACCAAACATATCCTTGTTTTATTCTAAAATATGAAACAAACTGAAAATTTAATGAAAAAAAAGTTGTGTCACTGTGTTGGTGAATTAAAAAAAAATTAAGAATTAAAAAAATAGTTGCAACATCAAATAGTGCTGTTTTAATTAAATGTCCAGAAATCATTAAAAAGACGTAAGGTAAAACAAAGAGATATTCTCAAGTTGCCTCCTCCTTCTACGTCATTTATGGATCATGTTATTTATGGATTATGTTTATAAATGAGCTTGTCACTTAAGATTCAACAAAATTTTATTAAAAATTACATATTTTATTATTAACTTTCTTATTTGTGATTATAGTTCATAAATAAAATAGTAGATACTACTTACTAAAAATCAAATGAAAGAAAATTATTAAATAGTAGTTTGGCTTTCCTATTGTAGCACGTTTGACACCACGTGTTGCACAGATTTTATAATTTTCTTTTTCAAAGGTCCCTTGTTGCACAAAAAACATGTGCTACACAGGAGGAGGTCTATCCACATTAAATGGACAAATAAATTAAAGACATGCAAATATTTTAGACGCACATTTGAATGAGATTAATTTTTTATATATTTTATATATCTATTTATAATTAACATTATCTCTTTTTTTTTTTTCATAAAAAAGCATAATTTATTTATCTTTAATTGAAAAAAAAAACTTATCTAACAACCTTTTCCTAGGTCAGAGAAGCCAAGTTTAAAATTGGGTGATGATAAAACAAGCACTACATTTAATATAAGCCAAAAGGTTGAGAAAGATATGGCATGGGCGTTTATAAAATGCCATGTACGAGAACTCTGGCGTGTCTGGCCTAAAGACAAGAGGTTGTCCATTAATGGGGTTATGATCTGCAAATTGGAGAACGAGAATAGACAAGAGAAAGGAATCGACCACAAATATATCATATTTATCCCAATTTTTTAGAAATTATAATTTGTGTCATGCGAACCATTAGTTATTGAAAAAAAAAAAAGGAAGACTATATGGCCACGTTTAAATTAAGTTTGTCTCATTTGAAAAAAAAAAAAGGAATCATCTATCCATAGAAATCAAATCAGGTGGTGCCATTTGGAAAAAAAATGGGTATATATTATCCAGAGATCCTTGAAAAGTCTTAATCTATCAAAGATAAATATACTAAATTAATGTTGCATAAGTATATAAATATATTAGAGAACCTTTTGATAAGACTTATCTTTATATATTCATGTATAATTTGTTTAGTGTTTAGAAATTTTCTTCCTCAGGGCACTTCTCTTATCTGAGAACTGAGGAGAGAATATAGGGGCCTGTTTGATTCAGTTCTGTAAAACAATTTTTTTGTTTTCAAGAACAAAAAAACAAAAAAATCTGTTTGATAATGTGTTTTTAATGAAGTGTTTTGTAAAACAAAAAAACAAAATTTTGTTTTCAAAAACAAAAAACTCAGAACACTTTTTAAGTGTTCTGTAATTTTTGTTCCACAGAATCAGATAAAAAACAAAAAACAAGTACTTTTCAAAATAATGATTCAAACAGATTTTTTAATTTTTTTGTTCTCAAAAACTTGTTCTTAAAAACACCTGTTTTGAAAACATTAAAACAAAAACAATTTCAAACAGGCCTTAGGTATCTATTAATTAGAGTAAATTATAGATTTTTTTTAATTTTAAAAAATTATATAAATATTCTTTAAAATTAAAGCGACCTTACACTTTATTTTAATTTTAAATTTTTTCACCAAGATACTGCTCATTTAAAATTTTTTGGTTTAAAAATATGTATTTAGATTAATGAAAATTATTTTAATTTAGGAATTAAATTTAAAATATTGACTATATATATATTGGTCAAATATATATTTAATAGTTGTTATATTATAAAAATAAATGATATAATGATTTTTCTGAATAAATGTAATTGTAATTTATGTTTTGTTAATGATGTCAATGTAATATTTTTTTTTCTAATTTTAGAGAATGAGTCTATAGATTTTCAAAATAAAAAAAAATGACTGTAAAATTTTTATATTTTTGAAAGAAAGAGAGATAAATTTTAAAAAATTAAATTATTCTTTTAATTTTGTGTTTTTTCACTTAATTTTTATCTGATCTTTATATTTTATAATTTTATAATTTAATTTTTTAAAAATGAAGTACCCATAGCATCTATCATTACTTCTTTATTAAATCTAGTTGAATTGGGAACTTGGTTTCTCTACTCCTATTATTTGTAGGGTTATTTAGATTATCCAAATTGATTCCATATCTTATTATTTTTTTGCAATTCTTTTAGCATCTTATTTGTTTTTTAAGTTTATAATTAAAAACTTATTTTTATTTCACATTGTACTTCATTTTAGACTAAAAAAATTCAAAAAATAATAAAATATTATTTCCGGTCTCATATATAAAAAATAAATAAACAACTCACGAGAATTAAAAAATTAATTAAAAGTAATTAATTTTTTTTAATTTTGTCTTAAATAAAAATTATTTTTAAAAAATAATTTTATTTAATATATGTACTTTTTAAAAAAATTAATGACAACAACTATTTATAATTTAAAAAATTCATTTAATAAAAGATATAATTAAAATATTATAATTAATATATTAGATATTAGTGATTTATTTTTTATATTTTAAATTAAATTAAATTTAAAAAAAATTATATATGAGATCACAGATAATAATAAATATTTTAAGCGATATAAACATTATGAAAAATAAAAAACACGTGATGTTCGTCCTTCGAACGGAGAAACCACGTTCTTGAATTGGACATATTACTGCCATATTGGCATCAAGTAAGCAGTCTCATCAGTCACCCAACACGTGCCACGCACGTGGGTCACCTTCAATCTCAAAACAGTAGTACACAGCAGATCTGAGACTCGCACCCTCTCCATATTTGTAAGATTTTGCTTTTGCAGGGCCCATCTTTAATTCGCTCATTGAAATACGGTGGAATTTGAAAAGAAATAAACTATTTTAAGGGCATCCCCATTTCTTTATGTTTCACTTTCATGCAATCAATATCAATATCAATATCAATATATCAACTGTTCTTTATGACTGTTCACGTCCTTTTGTTTTGTTTTTCTTTTCTGCTTCCATGGGGCCCGCGTTTTAGCCTTTTTTTAATATATGTGGGGGCCACTGAAATTTGTTAAACCCTGCAACACTGTTCAGTGCTTTTGTTTTTTGCTTCCGTGGGACCCGCGTTTTGGCCTTTTTTTTTTTTTTTAATATATGTGGGGGCCATTGAAATTTTTTAATCCCCTGCAAGATGCAGCGGGTAACTCCTAATATTCTTAATATCTGTTCTTCAAAATTTTCTTTTTTAGTATTATATTGTGTATAGTAGGAGAAAAAGATATAAAAGAGAGAGAATGTGTATATGGAAGACTGATTTTTTTTTTCGTTCATTTTTTTTCTTAAATTTACAGTATACGTTTAATTCCTAAATGCAGTGGAATTGAATTTGTGTTGATTGATGCTAAGATAATAATTATATATTTAACTTAGTAGAAACTAAAGGAGAAAAAACGACAGTTTAATTATAGGGACTTAATTAAACTTTAAAAGTTGAGGGGATTATATGTAATTGATAGATGTTGTTTTATATTTTTAATGTTTTAATTTGAAATATTCTTTTTGTTTGGTAAAAGTTGAGAAACTATTTTTATCCCACTTTCTTTTTGAAAAAAAAGTGACGGCTAGGATTAAAAAAAGAAAGGCATCCAAGGGTTGAGATGCTTCACCTGCTGTCAGGCTGTCCAAGCTCTAATGGCAAGGGGTTAGTAGTAACAAATTAGAAATTTAGAGGGTTAATTTTACATTTTGAAAGATTAGGAAGTTATATGCAATTTACTCAGGAATTTATTATGTGCATTTTATTTTATTTTATTTTATTTTATTTTGTTGGGTTGGATGTGTGTGTGTGTATATATATATATATATATATAATATTCTGATATGTCTTATCCTTGATAAATTCTGGGCACCATATGATTGCTTAATTGTCTAATGTTAATCTTCCTTGAAAATCCTGTCGTGATTTGAGACTGTAAATGAAATGGAAATCTGACAAGAAAAAAAATATATTTTAAAATTCAAAAATTCATAAAATCTGCAGAGAGATGGAATTAAAAACAAAAAAAGTTATCCCAAATGTGTTGTAATATGGGCCAGTTGTCTCTTGAATAAAAAAGACGCACCTTTTTTCAATACAAGTATTAAGGTTTTTGATATACCTGAGTTTAATATTTATTTTATTTTTCCCTTAACTCTTAAAATGTTGTGTTTCTTTAATTTTTTTAAATATCCACACAATAAAATGAAGAAGTATCCACTTATAATATTTTCTTTTTTTTTTTTGCCTGAATAATATTTCTATTGTTATTTCTTGACTAAATGCACGTTTAAATATTTTCGGCCAAAAATGCTTATTAACTTTGTTCAAATAAAATTTGAATGACTTAAATTTTATATTTTTATTTTTATTTAAATCATTATTTTTTAAATTTTATAATTAAAAATTATTTTTATTTCACATTTTTTTTTATTTTTAAATAAAAAAATCTAAACTATCCAAATTAAATCTAAATAATTTATAAAATAGATATATAAAGAACTTAGACCAAAGTCCTTTGAAGGCTTTTTTTTCAAGGATTAAATAATGTAATTGAAAGAATAAAAATTATAATTGTAAATATAAAAATTTAACTCAAAATTTTATATTTAAAAAATTTTAATTATCCTATATAAATAAAAAAAATAATGAAAACGTCTATTGCATCCTGTGATAATTTGTACGTAACAGTGACATTCGACATGTTTCTCATGCATTATCATTTGTCCTCTACGACAAATAATAATTCAAAGTTTCGTACAGATGTACCCTCTTCTTGACGCGAGATGCTTCTGTGCATTGAATGAGTGGGAGAGACAAGAGAGGAATAGGTGAGATTCATTGGCCTTTATGTGAAGTGATCTCACGTTTTTTGTTTTTCCTCTTTCCAGAATCTTCTGTTTTTTTTTTAATTTTATTTTTAAAAGTCATACTTATATGTAACAAAAATGAGTGTTACATTGAATTTTATTAATTAATTTTTTTTATTTTTAGTTAATTTTTATACTTGTTTTAAATTTAAAGAAAGTAAGTAAGAAATTTTATATCACAAAATATTCACAGCCGTGTTATTATTAGAATGTTTTGCTACAGAAAAAAAATACATTTGTAATATTAAATATTTAAACCTTTTTGTTTTTGGATATGTCAGACTTTTTATAATTTTAATTAATTTATTATTTTTAATAAATGCAATATCTACATATCATCCTCAAGTGTGTTATTATTTGTTGATATGCATCTTTTACTTGATCATCATTGTCGTTCTTAATTTCTCTATAAAATCCGCGCCCTCACTCTTGGAATCCATAAGAGTGTGTGCATTTCTTTTGAATTACGTATCTCTCTCCCGTTGCCTTTGCCTTGCTATTGCAAAAGGCGGCAAATAGAAGTGGAAAGTTTTGGTTGCCATTTTTCTCCAAAAGAACAGGTACTTGATTTTTCCATTTCTTTCTTTCTTTGACCTTTTTAGTTTTGCGACTCGTTCGGTGGCCACGAAAAGTGAAAAAAAAAAAAAAGGAAAAGAAAAGTTTAAAAAAGTCACAATTTTATTTTTATAATTATTATTTAATATTCTCTTATAATAATTATTCAATCATTACAAGTAAAGGTATTATGAATATTTTTTATCTATAAAATTACTTTTTTTTTATCCTTAACTTTTTACGTATCAAACGAATTCTTTAAGTATGTGTTGATGGAAACTAGACATAGAGAGCTTGAGAATAGAAGGGAAGTGACTTTAATGTTGGAGAAAATGAATATGTGCCATTGTATGCATTCTCACATCTTCAAATCTCATCATCTTTAATTTGCTAATTATTTGAATTAACTTTGCAAGAATATTCTCATAAATTCCTCAGTTATCAGTTTATGATGTTATGCTTTTAACCAAAGCATTATACACACACACACACATTATTCTATGACAACATCCAAATTCATCTAACAATTAGTAGCGTACTGTGCCTACTAGCCAAGGTATAAGTAAATTATGAGTACTAAAGTATGATCAATTATAACATGCATATTTGAATACTCTAAACTTTTTAAATATAATTTTTGGAGAGATAAATATAATGAAAAACACAATATGTGTGACTCATATTCGAAAATGTAAGTGGAATTTATTAATTAAGTGCTAGACCCCACACAATATGCCTTTTTCTCTATGAAATTAATAGTCAACTTTTATAAAAAATTTAGAGAATCCCAATTATATATATGTTCTTAAAATAGTTGTATAGAGTCCAAAGAAACTATTTTGAATGAATGTGATCTTTGTAGAATTTTTCACTAAAGTGTTGACTATTTTTCTTGTTTCAACTCAACCAAGATCAATTAGGGCTTCTCAAAGCAAGTAGAAGAAATCAAATGGAATTGGACTTAACACCCAAAGAGGCTCAACTCGTGTTCGAGGGAGATGGTGGAGCTTACTACTTATGGGCAAGTTCTGAAGTGCCTCTTCTAGCTAAGAACAATGTGGGTGCTGGTTGGCTTGTGCTTCAACCTCAAGGCTTTGCTCTCCCTCACTATGCAGATTCTTCTAAAATTGGCTACGTTATTCAAGGTCACAACCCTTTATCAATTTTCTTTTAATTATAATTTTATTAGCATTGGTCACTTTTCAATCTCAAAATGAGTCCTTTTAGTCTTTAATCAAGTTTTTAAGGCATAATGTTCATTAATATTTTCTAATAAACATGATTTTTTAGTGCTATCTTGATTATTGATTTAAGGAGTATGAATATTGACACAAGATCCCATAGACACAAAATTCGCAATGCAAAAAGTATCCATATCTAGTATTGTCAAAGGGCCACAGGCCAACTTGTTTAACTTTTCTATTGGAAAGGTTTAGGCATCTAGATATTAAGGCCCATTTAGATAAGGGCCTTATGGGCCAACACTTCTCTTTTCCATGATAAGGGGATTTGATTTTTTAAACCCGATTTATAAACAAGTCAACTTGTCTATAGCCATTTAGGTATTAGCTTGTTTTCTTGTAATATTCATATATATAATTTATAAAGCCATGTGTTCAATACAATGTTTATGTTTGACAAGTGGCACACCTAAGCATTTTTTTTTTTTGAAGTTTCTCTATCTTAAGTTTACTCATGGCACATGTAGGAACTGATGGCATAGTTGGAATGGTGCTTCCTAACACAAAGACAGAGGTGGTTTTGAAGCTCAGGAAAGGAGATGTAATCCCAATATCTATGGGAACAATCTCATGGTGGTTCAACAATGGAGATTCTGAACTTATCATAACCTTTCTAGGTGAAACATCTCAAGCCTATGTTCCTGGACAATTCTCCTACTTCCTATTAACTGGAACCCAAGGTATTATTGGAGGCTTCTCCAATAAGGTCTTAACTAAAGCTTACAATTTGAGCAAAGAAGAAGTAAACAAACTCACACAGAGCCAAAATGGGGTTTTGATCCTTAAGCTTCAAAAAGGCCAACACATAATGCCTACCCCTCAAATGGACAAGACCAAAGAGATGGTGTATAACATAGATGCTACAAAACCAAACCATGGGGTTAAAAATGGTGGGTTGGTCACAACTTTGACTGAGTCAGAGTTCCCTTTTATTGGGGAAGTAGGGCTAAGTATGATCAAAGTGAGGCTTGAGCCTAATGCCATTAATGCACCACTATACCTAACCAACCCTGCAGTTCAAGTGATTTATGTTGTTAGAGGAAGTGGGAAGATTGAGATTGTAGGCTTAAATGGTAAATGTGTGTTGGATTCTCAAGTTGAGGCTGGTAAATTGATTGTTGTGCCTCGATTCTTTGTGGTTGCTGAGATTGCGGGTGGAGATGGAATGGAGTACTACTCTATCCTCACAACAAAAAAGTAAGTTTTTGTTCTTAAATTAGAGAACTTGAGTTTTTCTTTTATTAGATGCATTTGGAAATTTATATTTTAATATTTTAATATTAAACTAATAATTTGGTCTTATATTGTTAGATCAATTGACTTTTAATTTTCAAGAATTAGTTAGTATATGAGTTAATCCTTGATAATGATAAACTTAAGGTTAATCTTTTAATTTGTCTATTGTGACCCACCAATATTGAAAGGAGTTTGTTATTTTTGAATGCTAACTAGTGCACTTACTTGTTTTCAAGAATCAAGGCTAAATAATTTTAGGAGTCTAAGGGCCAAATAGTTAATTAGTAACTGGTTAAATTACTCTTTTGGCCTTTAAAGTTCCACTCAATTTTTAAATTAGTTCTTATAATTTTAAAAAGTCTTAATTTCGTATAAAAATAAGAAAAATGATATATCATGTTATTTGAATAACTTTATACATACATACATACATACATACATACATACATACATACATACATACATACATACATACATACATACATACATACATACATACATATATGTATGTATGTATGTATGTGTGTGTAAATGACCCATATATGTTTATATTTACTTGCAGGCCTCTGTTTAAAGAGCTGGCTGGGAGGTCATCAATATGGCAGGCCATATCACCTAAAGTGCAACAAGTGGCTTTTAATGTGGATCCTGATTTTGAGAAGCTTTTCTTGTTAAACATCAACAACACCACTAGTCTCATTCCTCCAACTAATTAATTAGTTTTCCTTTTTTACGATGTCAAATTCTATCAATTTTTCTCTTAACTTCTCTTCAAATTATTATTTATTTTAACATGTAAGCTTTTTACATGTGTTTGATATGTGTTATAAGAATAAAATGAGTTTATAAACTTCTATTTATAGATGTTCTCCAACCCAAACTAAATATGATCTTTCAAGGAACAATTTTGAAATTAGTAGTGGTCATTTAATGAAAAATGGTTTGTTATTATTAATGATAGATTTTTAACTAAATTGGAGAATATTAAGTCAATTAATGAGATATCTTATAATACAAGGCACAACTCATTAGCTTTCACCACCTATCTCAAAGCAATCTATTAGGGCTTCAGCATTAAGTTTTTACGACTTTTCTCCTTTCTACAAAATTTTTTTTATTACATCAGTTTTTTTTTGTAATTTTTTTTTGAGTTTCCTAAAAACTATAATACAAGGCAACCTCACGAGATCAACTCTCTTGTTTTTTAGCATTTCTATCTCACTTGGTTTTTCTCGCAAGACACTTAAAAACTCAATTTTGAAAGAAAGAGATTTGGGTTAGACTTATAAACTCACAAAGAGTTCCCGCAAATATAAAGGCTAACTCACACAGAGTAATAACATGATAGAACAATTTGATTTTGGATGTGGTTTTTATTTAAAATTGATTTTGGTTGTGGTTATATATTGAAAGTGATTTCATGTATGATTACATAAATGTATAATAAGATAAGGTGTGAAAACAAAATTTTTTTTTAAAGCGTAATTGCAATTTTAACTGGTCAACTAGAGATTTAGTGGCAATCTAAAAACAACCGCCACCAAACCCATGCAGATTACTCCCTAAATGGCACCATTAGTGTCAATTAAAGCCAAACTGCCACTAAATCCATCAAGTTATTTAGCGGCAGTTACGTGTTAATTACCACTAAATTCACAGCATTTAGGGTAGTTGTTAACCGCCATCATATTGGGACATTGTGGCGGTTCTTCCTGCAGTTGTTATAAACGTAGCCATTCCTTTTGTGGTTGATGCTTCAGTGGCAGTTGTTGGGTCATCCCTGTTTCATTTAGCTGCGGTTAGAAAAAAAAAAAGGCTGAAGTTAAAAAAAAAGAAGCCACAAAAACTCCTTTTTCTTGTACCGTGGTTAGGTAGGCAGAGCTCACAAATGAATTTATTACACAAGGTTAAGATGGTTTTATCATATTAAAATTATATATTTTATCAAATTAAAATCATATATTATTTATTTATTTATTTATTACTTTAATCCATAAATAAAGTAGCACAGACTGTCTAAGAAATATCCAAATCTAACTTGATAGAAGAATAAATTGATATGTTACGTCTTGTGTCCACTTCGTAGATGTATAAAAATATGGAGTAATGGCAAGCTTGGATAGTGGATAAGGTACGCACAACCTTACATTACATCCCCTTCTTGCTTCTTATCCCCCTTTTTTTTTCTTCCAAAATTTAAACATATTAAAAAATTTAAAAACAAAAATAAGGACACTTTTTTTCTAATGAAAACAATTTAAGAGTTTAAAATTAAAAAGTTACAGCACCAAATAACGCCATACATTTATTAAATGTTGAGGAAGTCAATTCAAAGATGGAAGGAATAAGAGGAACTCTCAAGCTGCTTATCACGTTATTTATGATAATATTTACAAAAGAGTTTGTCAAACAAAATTTAAAAGAACTATATCACCAAAAAAAATTGTATTTTATTATTGATTATCTTATATGTAATTGTAATTCATAAATAACGTAACAGACACTACTTACAAAAAATCAAAAGGAAAAAAAAGATATGTATGTATAACATATATATAATGAGATCAATTTTTAGTATATTTATATATCTTTTAATGATTAATTTAATTAATTAATTTTATTTATAAACGAAGTTTACCTAAAAATCTTTTCCTAGTGAGAAGCCGAGTTTGAGATTGTGTGATGGTAAAACAAACATTACATTTAATATAAGCCAAAAAGGCTGAGAAAGAAATGGCATGGCATATTACAGTATACAAGAACTCTGCCATGTCTGGCTAAAGATAAGACACTGTCCATTTTGCTTCTCTAAAAAATGCGGGTTGCGCAAACTTGAATAATTACGAACCACCAAAAAGCGTTATGTTAATTAGAAGAGTCATGTCAGTAATATGGTCTGTAATATCAAACAAGAATAGTTGACCAATGATTTAAACTTTTTAATTAAGATGTTTTTAACTTCCAAACTGATACTATTTTGTGTTAGAGTTGGATTTCAATGCAAGAGATTATTTTGATTGAAGAAAAATGTTTTGGGGATAAATTAAGAGACTTTATTTTCATATGATCAAATTAAGCAAAAAAATAATCTTTTAATGACTAAATTGAAAATTTTTATTTTTAGATGACAACATTGAGACAATTAGTGATTTTTCATGAACTAGATTAGTAATTTACTCTTTTTTATTTTGATAATTTGAATTTAATCCTTTGAATATTTTAAAATTAAGATCTTAAATATATACTGAGTTGAAAAAAAAATCATACTTAAAAGTTTTTGAGAAAAATAAATTTAATTTAATACCCAAAAGAAACCTATTATGCTTCCACAGAAAAGGGGGAGGGGGGGGGGGAAGCAAACAAACAAACGAACGAACGAGGCACGTGAGACAATCAAATAGTTTTTTTTTTTTTTTTTCCATATGGTGTCACATTATAATCTGATTTGTTTGGTTTTCAATTGGAGGCTTTTTTTTGTTCATAGTGTCACATTATAATTACAAATATGGACTTGAGTTTGGCGCATGGCAAAAGAAATTCTTCTTGTTTTATAGGGAGTAGCGTTACTTTGCCTAATTTCTATACTTTAGCATCTTTTTGTTTGTGGCATTTGTTTTAGCATATTAGCTTCTAAAGATTCATTTTAAGATATCTTTAATTGATAATTTATATGCTAACTATGTAGGAAAAGATATTGCTATACAAAAATCTAATGTAGGGTCTTCTTCAGAAGAAATATCAAGTTGGGATTCCTTGGCCTTGGCTCTAAAAAGTTAGGAGCACTTAGGTTGTATTTAAGGCTTGTGATTGGATCCTTGTCCATTCCAAGGGTTTAGACAACTCATACTTATAGTAAGATAAGATCGTTGGCTCTTTCCTATACTAAGAAAATCAGCTCACTGCTAAGATTAAAGATAGAGAAAAAACAAGGCTAGTGGCAACACTAGTTTTTCTCCTTCGAAACTTTTAGGGTTAGGTGTTGAAAAATTAGATCACTCAATTAAGATCATAGATGGATGAAAAAGCAAGAAGGTTGGAAGTAGTAATGGGTTTCCTTTTTAAGAACTTATAGGGTCAAGTGCCACCACAATTTGCGAATTTAAAAAACTCTAATGGTAATATTTATAATGTATACATTGTAGTTCAATTTCATGAATTGAGCAATATTTATTTTTTATTTTATTTTTTATATATTTGTAACAATATTTTATATTATAATTTAGGTACAAGTGGTTATCAACCAAAGGTAGCAGAGCATATTCTCTAGCCTCTTGTAATAAAGAATGTCAAAACTCTTGAGTATGCAGTTGATTTAAAAAGTTATCATTTCAATGACAATTTAATTTTGGATGTGGTTCTCATTTAAAATTTATTTTGGTTGTGGTTATAAATTGAAAGTTATTTCATGTATGGTTACATGCAAGTAAGATGAGGTGTGAAAACAAATTTTTATTTTAAAAAAAGTGTGATGGCAATTATAACTATTAGTATAACCAAATATTTAGGGACTAGATTAGCTGTTGTAATTCATTTTACAGGACCATTTGCTGTAAACGAGATCTACCCATCCACCTAATCCAACAGTACCAGCTCATCCACATAATGAAGCCTACATCTCCTAATATTGTAACACTAAAGACCTAAAACTAAATATAGATTGTAAAGGCTCATTCTCATGATCCATCTTGAGTCTCCCAAAATTGCAGCACTAGAGACCCGATGCTGAACATGGATTGCAGAGGAGCTTTTCATCCTTTCTCCATGTCCATTCTACCTGCATGTGATATCTATCCTCTTATTCTTCGCTAGATGATTCAAATAGACTTTGTCTTAAATCTCAAATACAAGTTGGGAGGGAGATGCCGCTAGATGATTGGAGCAATTCAATTTATTCCAAAAATAGGACTTTCATTTTTTTGGAATCTGGCATTAAAGTATCTTATACGCTCAAAGTTGATATTGCTAGATGTCACTCTTATCCCTTTCTTCGTACGCAACCCCCTATCCAAAATCAATGTTCGATTGTAAGAGGAATAATCGAAACAAGAGCATCAAATTTCCATAAGAGGTAACCTCTTGAATCATATCTTCAATTTGATTGAATCATTACTGATGTCTTGCATAATTTGCATCCTATTATCATTGTATTAGAATTAGACCTATTTTGTTTATTGAGAGGCTAGTATTTAGTAGAAGTTAAGTATGGAAATGTTGAATTAGATGCATTTTGTCTATTGGAGTTTTCATTTTAGTTTGATTAGTTGGTAAATGTTGTTCCCTGTGAGTCTTGGTCCCTATAAGTAAATCTTCATTTATCTACCTAAATGAATCTGGGTTATGTGTATTGGTAATGTGAGTCTATTTTTTTTTCTTAAGTGAATTAAGGAGCACATGGAATGGTAATGAAACCATAGGAACATAAGTGAGTTTGATATATTCTTGTGGCAAACTTGCTTTACTGAAGGATGTACTTATCATATTGTTGTTGGTTTACTGGTTGCTTATCCTTGGTTTGTCCATTATCATACAAGAATAAGGAATAAAAGGATATGCTGAAACAAAAAGCATATAATATAGGTAGTTGCATTTTACCAAACATTGATGCTGAAACAAAAAGCATATGCTGAAATGAAGAAATAGAGCCTACACATGGAATGGAAACAAAAAATAATTGGAGTTGCATTTTTTCATACATTGCAATTGCCCAGTCCCACATTGTTACAGGTTGCTTATTCTTGGTTTGTCCATTATGATGCAATCAAGAAAGGATATGTTGAAATGGAGAAGTGGAGATAGGATAGGAACAAAAAACAGCTGGAGCTACATTTTGCCATACACTGTAATTGACCTATCCCACATATTGTGAATTCTATTTTAACATATTATATAATCTGTAAATGTGCTTGCTTTGTAATAGAATATATGCACATGAATGTAGGATGAACAAGGGTGATATACCTAAGATTCCTTGTATTTTAACATATTATGTACTTTAAAATGGAAAATAAAATAAAACTCATTATGGCACGATAATTTGTATTTCAATTATTTTTGCATTTGAATATTTCAAAATGTGATGAATATTAACAAAAGCTAATTTCAAGCAAGGATGTAATACATGTAGCAACTAGCTTATGTTGATGAATAATCTTGGTAGATGGTATATCAAAACATCATCATTCAACTCTATTGATCCAAGGGACTGCATGGGAGTGTCAAGTGGGGCCTATATTATCAAAAGAAAAAAAATCAAAACATAAACACTAAATGCAAAACATTGGCATATTTCACTTGTATCTTAACAAATCCTACCATTAAGAATCTTGTAAAACTAAAGTGACTTTGTTGTGTTTAAGCATAATCATACATTGGTGGATGTGCACAATAAGAAAATTTAGGTTGGATCAGGCTTAAATATTCAATTGCCTGTGACAAAGATGGAAAATTGTAAACTATTTAGAGTAGTATCATTTAAGGAAAAATATAAGTACTAAATCAAAGAAGGATAGCTTTAAAAAGGGAAAACAAATGCAAGCATGGATCCATATACCATAGATTACGACTCTACTTGTTGAGTTCGTGAACTTTCAACACTTGGAACTTTTTCCTCTTTTTATGTTAAAGCTCTACCCAGTTTTTAAGGCATCTTTACCTTTTGAGACCAACTCTTTTTTTGAATCTCTTTGCTTGTGGGATGGTGTTACTCTCCAGTGCGTTTTGGAAGGAAACTCTATCATTGTTGTCTAAACACCTTTGACTCAAACAAAGCTCTTTTAGTTGCCTATCCAAATCTTCTAAAGCTTTTTCAACAAGCAAAGTTGTTTCTTCACTACTTGAAACTTCAGATGCTAATCATATTAATTAGGAGGCAAAGTCAAATATACCTTTGAGCACTATTGTTTAATTATATGCCATGCAAATAAGTAGTTAAGTAGGAATGGTCACTTATTATATATTTATCTTTGAATTTATATGGTCAAATCAATTTTTGTATACTTTAATAGTATTCTATTAAAGTAAAGATATGATTTAGGGCACTAAAAAAAAGGAAAAGAAAAGAAAGTGAGCCAAATCCCACTCTACTGGCTCAAGTTGTACTTAGTAACTAAGAGTCTTTATCATCAATATTGACACTCGCGTCAAATGGTGTAGTTGAGGGCATGAGTGTGCAAAACATCTTAGTGTGGTGGGTTATGTGAGCTTGAGTAATTGGACCTTTGTATTACCAATATGAAGGTTTGGATTAAAAGAGCTTATAACGATCCAAGAAAAAGGATAATAATAATAATAATTATTATTATTATTTACCTCCACTCATTGAAAATAAAGAAAAATTATAAGTATGGGAAAGCTAAATTAAAGGACTCTGATGATCTCTATTATGCAATTTGTGTATACATGATTGATTAGGGCATTGTAAATTTTTAAATAAATATTGTAATTTTCAACCCTTTTATTTAGCCAACTGTTTGCATTGATCAAATTTTAAACATGCATACAAACACACTAGAGTTACTTGATGATTGCAAGTGATGAGTAGGTGAAAGTTGAACTGCAATTTTTCTTAATTGAATAACTCATCTATTTATTTATAAACAGCTTGTTATTAATGAAGAGCATAAGAAATAGTGCCATCTCATTGAGCTAAATGATAAAATCTTTAACTCTAGTATAATTGCTTGAAGATAAGTAATGATTTAAGTATGAGGGAATTTGTTGAGTATATTTTACACATTTAAATAGATATAATTTTGAGATTAAAAGTAATGCAAATTTTAAATATTATATATATATATATCATTTCTTATAGTTAGTTAGAGAAAATAAAAGAAATTCTATTATATAACTTACCTATATTCTTTTTTTTAATATTTGTGCAAAAAGAAGATAAAGATAAAAATGTGACAAAGAAGACTTATCCATTTCATTTTTGAGATTTTAAAAGAAGATAAAGATAGAGACAATGTAAAGAGGCCTATAAAAGTAGAGGTTGAGGATGCACAAAAAAAAAAAACTAAAATTCAAGATCTATTTTTGTTCTTCTCTTCTAATATATTCTCTTCATCTTCTTTTCCTTTCTACCTCTTTACAATTTTTTGTACAATTTTCTTAAGTTTTTTAAAGCCAAAATGGCTAATTTTTTTAAATTTTCTAGTCCAAGTTATTAAGGGTCTTACTCAATAAATGAACTACGGTCTTAATTTAAGTGTGAGAGAATTTGATGAGTGTATTTTATACATTTAAATAGATATAACTGAATGGTAATGTCATAAAAATAGCGATAATTATTTAATTAAAATAAGATACTAATTTCCTAGATTCAGTTAATTTAAATTAGTATCTTATTTTAATTAAATAATTACCGCTATTTGAATTTGTGAATTCGTAATTATTCATTAGATTCAGTAGAGTAGCAATTCAATACTTTTGATAAATTAAGATTATCTTTGTGTATTGATGAAAATATTTTTTTCATTTTAAATATGAGAGCATATATATTGTTAAATGGTAATTGATAACTTTTCTTATTCTTAACGCTGTTCATAATTTAAATTTTGAGAGTTTATTTGAAATTGATTAATGAACAAAGTTTAATTGGATAACTTATTCCCTTTAAACACTCTTAAGGAAGAGTAGGACATCATAGCTAATTGATGTTTATAACTAATCTATTTTAAAAGAGAAATATTTCTTTTGGAGTTTTCGATTATCAAATTAGTTGAATTAGATCTAAAATAAATCTTGGTTGTGCGTCGTTTACATTGAATTTTGTTTAAAAATGCTTTCTAAATTTATTTATTTCTATTTTATTAAAAAGAAAATTTTTCCTTTTTTTTGCGCATATATTTTAATTTCAGATTAAATAATTTGGTTAGTTCATGTGGAATACGACCTTACTCACTTTATTTACAATAAAAATTATTTTGAAAGTAAGAAATTATTTTTGGTAGCTTCAAATTTTGGTGCCATTGTCGATGATTAGTGTCATTGTTTAATTTGAATTTTTTTTTTAATTTTATGCCTTGTTCTTCTCGCACAAATGAATTAATATTTGATTTTGAGATAAAAAAGATAGCTCGACGGTTAAGAAAGGAGACAATGTAGCGCAAGGCGGCTTCTACTTTTGTTCCTAATAACAATTTAGCTTTTGATTTGTCTAAGTTTTTTAAGGAAGTTGAAAAGATGGCCAAAGCTGAACCAACTTTGAGAAGGATGGCTAATTCATATGTGAACCAACAACCCCTATGCATAGAATTTCCAAATATATGAGTAAATTTTAAACTCAAGTCTAGTTTAATTCATTTATTACTTACTTTTCATTAACTCACAGGTAAGGGCTCTCATAAGCACCTAAAAGAATTCCATGTAGTTTGCTCTAGTATGAAGCCTCTAGGAGTGATTGAAGAGCAGATTAAACTATGAGCTTTTTCATTTTTGCTGACAGACAAAGTAAAGGACTGGCTATATTATCTCTTGCTGAGGTCAATTGCAACTTGGGATTAACTAAAGAAGTTATTTCTTGAAAAGTTTTTCCCAGCTTCCATAGCCATAACAATTAGAAAGGAGATATGTGATATTTGTCAATATAATGGAGAGACCTTCTATGAGTATTGGGAGAGGTTCAATCAACTCTGCACTAGTTGCTTGCATTACTAGATATCAAACTAGTTATTAATTCAATACCTTTATGAAAGTCTACTTTTAAATGATAGAAATATGATAGATGCCTTTAGTAGTGGAGTATTGGTGGACAAGATGTTGGCTCAAGCTAAGGAGTTGATTACTAAAGTGGTAGCCAACACTCAATAGTTTGGGATTCGCTAAGACTTTCCAACTAAAAGGGTAAATGAAGTAAGTATAAATTCTATTGAACAATGATTGGATAAACTTACCTCTCTTATACAAAAAATGGTTGCAGAAGGTCAGCGATAGGTAAAGGTTTGTGAGATTTGCTTACGTGTTAATTATCCTGTAGATATGTGCCCGACTCTCTAAAAAGATAAACAAGTTAATGCTATAAGGGGACTCCAAAATCAGCAATTCAAAAAGAAATATGTTCCTTATGCTCCCACCTACAATCCTAGATAGAGAGAGTACCTAAACCTTAACTATAGGTGAAGATCCAACATGTTTTAATAACCTAATTACCAACCAAGGCAACAAGCTCCTCTACCTCAACCTCCTCGTCTAAAATAAGGAATATCCCTAGAACAAATAATTGCCACTTTGGCTACTAACATGCAACAATTTCAGTAGGAAACCAAATCTAACATACTTAACTTAAAGAACCAAATGAGCCAATTAGCTACACATGTAGAAAAGTTGGAAGGTTAGTATTTTGGAAGATTACAATCTTAGGTTGAAGTAAATCCAAAACAAAATATTAGTGCCACTACTTTGAAAAGTAGCAAAGATCTGAAAGAGCTTGAAAAGAAGGCTCTAAAATATGCTGAAGATGAAGATTTGGAAAAGGAGATAAAGATGCCTCTACAAGAGAACTCAAAGGCATCTCAAACCAAGCATCCAATAGTCATCCCTCCTCCTTTCCCAAGTAGACTATCAAAGTCCAAGAAGGAGCAACAAGAGAAAGAGATCCTAGAGATTTTCAAAAGGGTAGAAATTAATATTCTCCTCCTTGATGTTATTAAACAGGTGCCTAGATATGCAAAGTTTCTTAAAAAATTATGTACTAGTAATAAGAAAGATAAAGGGAGATGATAAGATTTGCATGAGAGAGAATGTGTCTGCAGTCCTCCAAAAGAAGTTGCCTCTAAAATGTAAGGACCTATGTATGTTTACAATCCCTTGTAGAATAGGCAATTTTAAAGTTGAGAAAGCAATGGTAGGCTTAAGAGCTTCAATAAATGTGATGCCTAGTTCAATTTATCATTCCTTGAATATGGGATCACTTAAAGAAATTGGTGTTATTATTCAATTAGCTAATAAGTCTAATGCATATCTAGAAGGGGTCTTAGAAGATATTTTAATACAAGTTAACCAATTAGTCTTTCCGGTTGATTTTTATATTCTCGATATGGAAGATGACCATTATAACTAAGTATTAATTTAGCTAGAAAGACCATTTTTAAAAACATTAAGAAAAAAAATAGATATTGCAGAAGGCACATTTACTATGAAATTTGATGGAGAAGTAATAAGACTCAATATATATGATGCCATGAGATATTCTACTAATATTAATTCTATTTTTATAATTGATATTATTGATTCATTGACATAACAAGTTTTTAACCTAACATGTGAAGAAAAATTGCAGCTAGCAATCAGTGAGAGTTTTGATCATAAAAAGTTAGAATCTCTTGACAAGAAATCTATCATTAATAAGGAATTGAAGGAGTCAATTTTTGAGTTGGAGTCATTGAAGACTATCAAGTATAATATTTCTTATATTGATCTTCCATTATCTCATAACAAACTACTTCTATCTGTTTTGTAGGCACCTAAATTAGAATTAAAAGAATTGCCAGGTCATTTAAAATATGTCTATTTGGGTAATCACCAAACTTTGCCAGTGATAATTTCCAACAAACTAACTCCTTTAGAGGAAGAAAAGTTGGTTAGAGTCCTCAAGGAATATAAAGAAGCTATTGGGTGGATGATAGCAGATATAAAAAATATAAGCCCTTTTATGTGTATGCACCGCATACTATTGGAAGAAGGCTATAAACCTTCAAGGGAAACTCACGTCATCTTAACCCATTAATGATGGAAGTAGTCAAAAAGGAGATTCTGAAGCTACTTGATGCTGGTATAATTTTTCCAATTTCTAACAATGAATGGGTAAGCCCAATTCAAGTAGTGCTTAAAAAGATTGGCTTCATAGTAGTTAAGAATGATAATGATGGTTTTTCAAGTTTTAATCAAATTCCTATGGCACCCAAGGATTAAGAGAAAATAACATTCACATGCCCCTTTGGTACCTTTGCTTACCATTGCATGTCATTTGGTTTGTGCAATGCTCTAGTAACATTTCAGAGATGTCTAGTCAATATTTTTTTAGACTATGTGAAAAATATTATAGAGGTAATAATGGATGATTTTATTGTTCATAGGAATTCATTTGATGATTGTTTAAAAATTTTGATTAAAGTGCTTAAACGATGTATTGAAACTAATTTAATGCTTAATTATGAAAAATGACATTTTATGGTTGATCAAGGATTAATACTAAGCCATATAGTATTTTCAAGGGGAACAGAGGTTAATAAATCAAGAATTGATTTAATTAGATCCTTACCTTACCCCATATCAATGTGAGAATTGCATTTTTCTTTTGGTCATGTAGTTTTTTACCGAAGGTTTATAAAGGATTTCTAAAAAATCTCTTATCCTCTTTGTAAGTTGCTGCAAAATGATGTCCCTTTTGATTTTGATGAAAATTGCAAAAAGGCATTTAACTAGTTGAAAGAGTTGCTAACTTAAGCTCCTATCATTCAACCACTAAATTGGGACTACCCTTTTGAGATTATGTGCGATACTAGCAATTATGCAATAAGAGAAGTACTTGGTCAAAGGATTGAAAAGAATGTTCTGCTATATATTATGCTTCTAGGACACTTGACAGTGTTTAGAAAAATTATTCTACAATAGAAAAGGAGCTATTTGCTATAGTGTTTGCTTTAGAAACATTCTGATCATATTTATTGTGCATTAAAGTTATTATTATTTTTTCATATCATGCAACTCTAAAATATTTACTTGGCAAAAATGAAGCTAAAACCTACTTGATAAGATGGATTCTACTATTGCAGGAATTTGACATAGAGATTCGGGATAAGAAAGGAAAAGAAAATTTAGTTGCAGATAATTTGAATTGACTAGTACTCAATGAAGAGTCTAGACCATTTCAATATGCATTCCCAGATAAGCATATCTTTAAGGTTAAAAATTCAACACCCTGATATGCTGATATAGTAAATTATTTGATTACTAGAACACTTCCCAATGATTTGACTAAGGCACAAAAAGATAAAATCAAAAGTAAGTCTAAATATTATATATGGGATGACCTATATTTATGGAAACATTGTTCTGACCAAATAATTTGCAAGTATGTTTCTGAAACTGAAATCCCATCAATCCTAGAATTTTGTCATTTATATACATATAGTGGACATTTTTGCCCAAAAAGAACAACACAGAAAGTCTTCGAATGTAGATTATATTGGCCAAATTTGTTTCATGACTCATGCTTGTTTTGTAAAGCATGTGATAATTGTCAAAGGACTGGTAGTTTAAGCCATAAAGATCAAATGCCATTGAACTCGATTTTAGTATGTGAAATTTTAGATGTATGGGGAATCGATTTTATAGAGCATTTTTCATCTTCTTTTGGTAATTCTTATATTTTTTTAACTATTGATTATGTTTCAAAATGGGTGGAAGCAAAAGTCATCAGATCTAATGATGTTAAAATTTTTGTTAGTTTTGTCAAAGTCATATTTTTACTAGGTACAGAGTACTCAAAGTAATTATTAGTGACCCAGGCACTCACTTCTGCAACCATGTAGTTGAAAGCTTGTTGAAAATATATAATATGACTTATAGAATTTCAATAGCCTACCATCCATCCATAGACAAATGGTCAAGTAGAGGTGTCCAACAAAGAGATTAAATTAATTCTTGAAAAGACAGTCAACTTAAATAGGAAAGATTAGAGCACTCGACTGGATGATGCTTTCTGGGCATACAAAACTGCATATAAAACTCCTATCGATATGTTTCTATATTGACTAATTTTTGGTAAACCCTACCACCTTCCAATAGAATTGGAGCATAAGGCCTATTGGGCTATTAAATAGTGCAATATAAACATGGATGAGATAGGTGCACATAGGAAGTTACAGTTGTAAGAATTTAATGAGATAAGAAATGAGGCCTTTGAAAATTCTAAAATATATAAAGAGAAAACCAAGCTTTATCGTGATAAACATATTTCTAGAAAGAATTTTGAAATTAGTCAAAAAGTTCTCTTATTTCATTCTAGACTTAAACTTTTTCTTGAAAAATTAAAGTCTCATTGGTTTAGACCATTTGTTGTCATTAAGGTGTTTCCTCATGGTGCAGTTGAAATTCATAGTTTTGGCACTGATAAAATATTTAAGGTTAATGGACACTATCTAAAACCTCATTATGAAGGATTTCAAATGAGCAACTTAAAAAATAATTGAACTACAATTCCCAATTTATGAAAATTGAGTAATGAGGCATTCTATCTGGCCATAGCTGTTAAATAGAGGTGCTTATAAAAGGCAACCTGCCATAAAAACAAAAAAAATAAAAAATGAAAAAAACGTAGTCTTTTTAGTTTTATTTTATTTTTTGTTTTATTTAATAAGTCCACCACATTCTAAGCAATGTCTCTCCTCTTTATTTAATTTGTTGTCCCTATTATTTTGACTAAGATTTATTACTCTTCCCCTCTAGACTTGTTATAGGTAAGGTATGTGAAGCCCTACGGATATCTAACTACAACAAAAATGTCCATAAATCAAGAAAGTCTCAGTTCTATATTCTCTTTTCCTTTATATATGACTACAACATTGAGGACAGTGCTGATTTTAAGTGTGGGGGAGGGATTTAGTTGATTTTTATAGTTATAATTACTACTCATTTCGGTAACTATATTGAGTTAGAGAGAATTTTAATGATTTTTGAAAAAAATAATTTTTTTGGTTACTATTTCTTATTATTGTTCTATTTTAATAAGTTAGTTGTTATTTATAAATTTGAGTTATTTAATTTTGAAATTAAGTGGTAAAGCAATTAACCCATAAGTCATGAGTATAACTCAAAAACTTAATTTGAGTACTATTATCTAATTATGTGCCATATAAATAAGTAGTTGAGTAGGAAGGGTTGCTTATTATATAGTTATTTTTGAATTTATATGTTCAAATCAAATTTTGCTTATTTAATACTATTAAAATAAAGATATGATTTAGAGCACTTAAAAAACAAAAAAGAAAAGAAAGTAAGCCAAATCCCACTCTGTTGGCTTAAGCTGTACGTAGTAATAAGGGGTCTTCATCATCAATGTTCACACTTGCATCAAATGATGCAGTGAAGGTCATGAGTATGCAAAGCATCTTATGTGAGCTTGAGTAACAGAACTTTTGTATCACCAATATGAAGGTTCACGTCAAAAGAGCCATAAATGGCAGAAGAAAAAGGCTAATATATATATATATATATATAATAAATAATAATAATTTACCTTGACTCAGTGAAAAATAAGGAAAAATTATAATTGTGGGAGAGTTAAATTAAAGGACTCTGATGATATCTATTGTGCAATTTGTATATACATGATTAATTAGGGCATTGTAAATTTTTAGATAAATATTATAATTTTCAACCCTTTTATTTAGCCAAGTTTTTGTATTAATTACATTTTAGACATGTGTACAAATACACTAGAGTTACTTGATAATTGTAAGTGATGACTAGGTGAAAACTAAATTGTAATTTTCCTAATTGAATAACTCATCTATTTATTTATAATAGCTTGTTATTAATGAAGAGCATAAAAAATAGTACCATCTCATTGAGTTAAATGATAAAATCTCTAACTCTAGTATAATTGCCTGATGACAAGTAATGATTTAAGTAGGAGGAATTTGATGAGTATATTTTACACACTTAAATAGATATAATTTTGAAATTAAAAGTAATATAAATTTTAAATATTAATCTATATATATTTCTTTTCATAGTTAGTTAGAGAAAATAAAGAAAATCATGTTATATAGCCTATCCATATTCTTTTTTTTTTAATATTTGTGCAAAAAAAAGATAAAGATAAAAATGCAATAAAAAAGAATTATCCATATCCTTTTTAAGATTTTAAAAGAAGATAAAGATAGAGATAAGGCAAAAAAAAGCCTATAAAAACAGAGATAATTGGCACACAAAAAAGAATTGAGATTCAAGATTTATTCTTATTCCTCTCTTCCAATATATTTTCTTCATCTTTTTTTTCTTTCTACTTCTTTACAAATTTCTGTAGAATTTTTTTCAGTTCTTCAAAGCCATAAATAACTAATTTTTTAAGTTTCCTAGTTAAGGTTATTAAGGATTTAGCTTAATGAATAATTTATGAGAGTTTTAATTTATTTGTTTTTTTCCTTCTTAAGTATTGAAATATTTTTTTATGTCATTATTATTAAGTTAATTTAAATTGGTACCTTATTTTAATTGAATAATTACTGATATCTGAATTTATGAATATGTAATTGTTCATTAAATTCAGTAGAGTGACAATTCAATACCTTTGATAAATTAAAATTGTCTTTGTATATTGATGAAAATATTTCTTTCATTTAAACATGCGAGTATATGTATTGTTGAATGATGATTGACGACTTTTCTTGTTCTTAACGTTATTTATAATTTAAATTTTGAAAACTTATTTGGAATTAATTAGTGAATAAGGGTTAATTGGAGAGCTTGTTCTCTTTAAACACCTTTAAGGAGGATTAGAATATTAGAGCTAATTGATATTTATAACTAATTTATTTTAGAAAAGAAATATTTCTTTTGGAGTTTTTTATGATCAAATTAGTTGAGTTAGATCTAAAATAACTGTAGTTGGGAGTCATTTGCATTGAATTATGTGTAAAAATATTTTTCTAAATTTATTTATTTCTATTTTATTAAAAAAACCTCTTTTATTTTCTTTTTTTCATCTATATTTTAATTTCATATTAAATAATTTGGTTAGTCCCTATGAAATATGATCCCACTCACTCTATTTAAGATAAAAATTATTTTAAGAGTAGAAAATTATTTTTGATGGCTTGAACACCCATCATTTATCTAATACAAGAGTTGTCATGAACATTATAGTTTGATAGCAACATATTTCCCGCCATTTCAAACTGTGATTCCTTCTTATACTCATACAAACATTTGATCAACTCAGTCAAAAAACAAGAATTACCTTTCATTAAATTGCCTAAGTGTTTAACCCTATTTAGCATTAAATACCAAGTGTATATTCCATGCTGAGTGTGAGACATAACCTTGCGCAATGCCTTGGCCATTGCTTGGTCCTAATCTGTGAATATAGTTTGAGGCTTTTTTTAGCGATACGCTTATGAGAATCTGTTGTTTCATTGTACAACAAGGCAGCTTCAAATATCATTGCTTTCTTAAAATGATTGAATCCTTCAAATACAGCAAATGACCTATGTGCACTATTAGTACAATAGGTTATATCCAGCGATACAACATCCCCAAAATAGTCTAATCAATAATCATTTTTACATCGGACCATAATATATTAGTGATTTGTTCTTTTGCATCTAGTTAATATGCATGATAAAATGAGAGATTTTCCAATAATTGCCATTATAAATACTGGCTAATAGCTCCAACTTCTCCATAGGCCATGGTTTTTGGTCTCCTTGCTTGTAAATAATTTTTTACATCCAATATTATATACTCAAGATTGGCTCTACCTCTTGCCTGTGTACTCATCAATTGGAATGATGTTCTCGGATGAAATCCAAACTCTTAGGCTATATCATACTTGAATCTCAGATATTTTACATTGACATGCCAATATGTGTATTGTTTCTGGGAGTTGTAGAACATGATTATATTCCTCGACAAATTCATGCACTCGAAATCTTTCATTCTTGTTTGATAGTGTCAATCTTGCCTTACACCCAGTTCTTATATCTTGTCAAAGATTGATTGACGTAGAATGTTTCTTCTCTTCCTTTCATCCTTCTTTGCAATAAACAAATCTACATGATTGATAGGAGCCATCTTTCTTGCTTTTGTTTAAACAATATTTTCAAACTCCAAAACTGACTTTTGCGCCATACTTCAACCAGAATTGCCAAGCTGCCTTTACATTGTCAAACTCCATTCCTACTCTAAGCTTCCAATCATCTTCCATATTATCATCTCCAATCAATGTAATAGTAGGGGCACCACCTTCCCTAAAATTTATTAATAGATATTATGTTAAAACAAGTACCAACTTAATCCCTTCTTTCATTCGATCACATAAACAATTGCAAGACACTTACATTGAGTGATCCATGGTCACTTTGCAAGTTATTCCTTCCTCCAAACAAGGTTGCACATGATACCAATAATACAAAAAAAATGCTACCTAAAAATATAACAAAATGTTGAATGTCATAAATATTGAGTTTATTTATTTTTGCATCAATATTAAATATCCAAATTTCCTGTAACCTTACACTTGCATAACTATAAATTAAAAGTATGTAAACACTTAATGAGGCAAATCGATTATTTCTTCTTCATGTAACTCCAAACTATAATATATATTAAAATATTAAAAAACCTTAAGAAATGACATCCAATTATTTTTAAAAAATAACCTTGCCTCAAGCATCAAATTCTATCAAAGTTTAACACTTTTAACACAAAATACAAATACCTAAAATGCATAAATAGAGAAATGCAACACTTGAAATAGAACACACTGGAAAACAAGGAAATACAAAAAACATAGCAGCAACATGGAAAGAAATATAAACAACACAGTCATCACAGTAGACACTTATAAAGCAATTGGATGGTTAGCATGAAGTGTTTATACAAATATCAGCAAGAAGAGTTTACTTTAATATCAATACAGGTTCGACTACCATCCACTATCAATGGAACAATATCCACGGCAGCCAGTGTCATAGTTGGCAAAGGTTTGACGTTATGTTGGTCCTAGATGATAATCTAAGCAAATGACAAATTTTTCACACAATGGTGCTCTACTTTCTCCCTCTACATCAACTACAAATTTGGTGCCAATATATTTTTTTTTTCTTTTCCATTTTTTAAGGTTTAGATTAGCCCATTTTTTCAGCCACTTACTCCACTATTAAAGATGTCAAAGACTACGTGCGCGGGAGAGAAGGCTGGATCAAATGACGTCATTTGGTGCTTTAAGTTGGTCAAAAAAAAAAAGGTGCAAAATGCACTATTTGTTATTTAGTGGAAAAAAAAGGAAGAGGCAGGTGCCGTTGGATTAGGTGGACAGGTAGATCTCACTTATAACAAATGGTGCTATAAAATAAATTGCAGCAACTAATCTAGTCCCACAGATTTAATGGCAATTTGAAAACAACCATTGTGAACCCACATAAATTACTCTCTAAATGGCACTATTAGTGCTAGTTACATTCAAACTACCACTAAATCTATAGTGACAATTATGTTTTGATCACCACTAAATTTATAGCATCTAAGGCAGTTGTTAACCACCATTATATTGTGACTTAGTGGAGATTTTTCTAGCAGTTGTTATAAATGCAATTATTCTTTTGGTGCTAGATGCTTTAGTGGCGGTCTTTGTTACCCCCTTCCCATTTAGTGGTGGTTTTAACCACCGCTAAAGGTAGAAAGGGCCCAATCTGCCTTTTCCCTCATAGCTTGTGCAGTTGGATAGACATAGCCTATAAATAAATTCATTATGCAAGATTGAGATAGTTTTATCATATTAGAGTTACATATTGTATTATTAATTTTTACTTATTTATGAGTTTAATCCATAAATAATATAGTATACGCTACATAAGAAAAATCCAAATCAACTTAATAGAATAAATTGATGTTATGTCTTGTGTCCACTTCATAGATGTATTTAATATAAAAATATGGATCAATTAGTTGGAAAACACAGTTAGGGAAAAGGTACATGCAACCTTACATTACATCCCTCTCTTGCTCCTTATCCTTTTTTTTTTAATTCCAAAATTTAAAACATACTGAAAAACCAAAAAAATGAAAATAGTGTCATTTTTTTAATAGAAACAATTTAAGAGTTTAAAATTAAAAAGTTCCAGCACCAAATAGTGCCATACTTTTATTAAAATGTTGAAAAAGCTAATTGAAAGATGGAAGGAAAAACAATAAGAAGCACTCTGAGTTGCTTATCACGATATTTGTAGATCCTATTTACAAAAGAGTTTGTCACAAAATCTAAGAGAATTCTATCACCAAAAAAATTATAATTATATTTTGTTGTTGATTCTCTTATTTGTAATTGTGATTCATAAATAACGTAATAGACACTACTTAGTCACAGAAAATCAAAGGAAAAAAATTATCAAATGGATAAATGTGTAAACGATATGTCGGTATAACATATGCATATTTCAATGAGATCTATTTATTTTTTTGTATAAACAATGTTTACCTAAAATTCTGCTTCTAAGTAAGAGAAGTTGAGTTTGAGGTTGGGTGATGGTAAAACAAACACTACATTTAACATAAGCCAAAAGGGCTGAGAAAGATATAGCACGACATATTATAATATGCAATATACAAAAACTCTGCCATGTTTGGCCAAAGATAAGAGATTGATCATTTTGCTTCTTTAAAAAATGTGGGTTGTTCAAATTTGAATAATTACGATCCGCGAAAAAGCATTATAATTAGAAGAGTCATGTTAGTAATATGTTCGGTTATATCAAACAAAATAGTTAACTAATGATTTAAACTTGTTAAAGTCCCAAACCTCTGCTACAAAAAACCCATGCATCTTTTTTGTTGCAAGTTAAACTCTCTGTTTAAATAATTTGAGGAAGATTTGCACCATTCAAGCTTATAAAATCCTAACCATATATTTTGTTTTAAGTAAAAAAATATCATCTTCCTCCTACAACATTGTTTCTCCTCTGAAGCATATCGTTCAAGCGTCCTTCAAGCGCGAGAAAATTCTTTAGAGATTGTGCGACGTCTTAGGCAAGATTTTTATAGGTTTTTTTTATTTGTATAGGTGTAAAACTGGCGGAAAATGATTGTTATGTGATAAAAAAATGCATCTTTTTCAGTTTTTATAGATTGTTTGGTTTTTGGTAAAAGGGTTGAAGTCTAGTTTTTAAGGTTCTACTATTGTTCGATTAATTTTCTGAGGTTGAATTATGTTTTTGTTTGCATTTTCACCTAAGTCATTTATTTTGAGCTACTATATCTATTGTGTATATTTTTACAAAAGGTTTGTTATGTAAAAAAACATATTTTAATACATAAATTGTTAACAGAGGTTTGTTACTTGCTATTTTTTATACTAATTTTGTATTAGCTTTATGAATCTACGAGTCTATATTTAATCTATTAAACCACTCAAAAGAGCAAAAAGAAAAAAAGTTATAGCCTATATGAATATGTCATTGTTTTTAGCATAAGATAATCTAGCAATGATTTTGTTATTTGTATTTTTTTTTAATTATGATTGATTCTATATTGGTCTTTTTTTTTTGGTAGACTTAAATGTGATAGATATAGATTTAACACCTAGATTGGGTCTTGAGTTTGAATGTTTAGAAGAAGCTTGGCAATTTTGGACTAATTATGGTGATAGAATGGGATTTGGTGTCAGAAAACATAATTTCAACAAGAGTAGCAAAGATGGATCCATTACTTGTTATATATATGTTTGTTGTAAGCAAGGTGTATGAAGACCAGACAAAAAAGATTATAAAACTACTCATCCTTGTCTAGAGACCAGAATAGGGTGCCAAGCAAAGATGGCAATTAAAAAAGTGAATGGAAAGTATAGAATTAGTGAGTTTGTTAATGAGCACAATCACCCATTACATCTCCCAGAATCGATGCATCTTTTATCATCCCAACAAAAAATAAATGAAGTTCAAGCATATGAACTTGAAATAGCAAAAGATGCTGGGCTACAACCAAAAGCATCATTTGATCTAATGAGTAGACATGCAAGAGGTGAAGCTAATTTGGGGTATACTATAGAGGATGCAAGGAACTATTTGCATTCTAGGAGGCAAAGAGAAATGGTATATGGAGAAGCGAGATATTTATTACGATATTTTCAACAACAGTTAACGAACAATCTATCTTTCTATCATGCATATCAAATAGATTTAGAAGAGCAAATTACAAATATATTTTGGGTTGATGCACAAATGTTAATTGACTATGCTTGTTTTGGAGATGTGGTTTTACTTGACACAACTTATTGTACAAATAGTGAACATAGACCCTTTGCAATTTTTTTTTGATTTCAATCATTATAGAGAAGCTATAATATTTAGGGTTGCATTGTTGTATGATGAGACCATTAAGTCATTTAAATGGCTCTTTGAAACATTTCTACATGCAAATAAACAAAAGTTACCTTATACTATTTTCACTAATCAAAATCAAGTCATGGCAAGGGCACTATAAGAAGTAATGCTAGATGTGAAACATCTTGGTAATTTAATGAAAGATTAATCACATTTATTAACAAAATTCAATGATTACATGTATGGTTATGTAGAAGAAAGTGAGTTTGAGGATGCTTGGAATAAGTTACTTGAAAAATACAATGTGGAAGAAAACTCTTGGTTGTCCTCCATATATCAATTAAAAGAGAAGTGGGCTACTTGTTATATGAAAAAAATTTTAACACTTGGTATGAGAAGCACTTAACTAAGCAAAAGTGTCAATTTAGCATTAAAAGGTTGCATGAAACCTAACCTTCATATCAATGAATTTTTCAAACAGTTTGAAAAGGTGATCAATCTTAAGAGGTACAAAGAGTAGAAAAGGGACTTTGAGATGCGTGAGAAACTTCCAATATTGGTTATGCAAAGTTCAACTATCCTTCGACAAGTTTCTGAAAGTTACACTCACACTATATTTGATAATTTGTTCCAATGTGAGTGGGACTTAAAGCATTGCTTGTCATATAAAAGAAAGAGATGAGATTGAATCTGTGTATCGATATGTCATAAGAGTGGTTGGCGAAAAAGGAGAATGGAGTGTTAATTATGATACTTGTGATGGGTTTATCAATTGTAGTTATAGAAAGTTTGAACAATGTGGATTACTTTGTTGTCATATATTAAGGATATATATACACCTAGATGTTGATGAAATTCCTGAAAAATATATAGTTAAGAGGTGGACAAGAGAAGTAAGAAGTGAGATTGTGCATGATGCTAAGGGGAATGAGGTTCAAGCAGACCCTAGAAAGGAGATTTCAATATGTTATAAGCAATTATGTCCTATGCTTCTTAGATTGGTCTCTAAGGCATTAAAATGTCCTAAGACATTTTCTATTGTGCATCAAGGAATCTTAGAGCTTAATAAGAAAGTTAGTAAAATTCTTGGCATGTGTGTTTCTCTTGAAGGTGAGACATCGACAAAAACAATACCAGAATGTGATGAACAAGGCATTGGTTTTAAGAAGAAAGAGGCAAAACAAAGAAAGAAGTGAATGAAGAGTTGGGTTGATGATCTAAGAAACAGAAAAAGAAATGTCAAACCTTCACAAGAGCTTAAAGACTCAGTATATTTTGGGTTATTTTAATTATTTTCATTGTTTTCTTGCATTATTCTATATTCACTATTTTCTTTGTAGGAAACTCAAATACCACAAGAAAATTCAAATTCAGCACCTCAATAAGTAAAAAAAAAGAAGAAAAAAAGTTAAATCTTCTCAAATATCTCAAATCATGGTATAATTTGGATAAGTGGTCATTACTTTCACTGTTAACTTGTATTAGCCTATCTCAACTATTTTCTTTGTAGGAAGCTCAACCAATACAAGAAAATCCACACTCAGCATCTCATCAGATAAAAAAGAGAGGGAAAAAAGTTAAATCTTCTCAAATATCTAAAATCACGATACATTTTGTGTCATTTGTTATTATTTTCATTGTTAACTTGTATGAGTCTATCCTAAAAATTCACATTCAGCAAATGAGAAAAAGAAAAAAAAAAGTTAAATATTTTCAAATATCAAAAGTCATGGTATATTTGGGATCATTTGTCATTATTTTCATTGTTAACTTGCATTAATTTATCATAATTATTTTCTTTGTAGGAAGCTTAAACACTAAAAGAAAATTCAAACTCAACATCTCATAAGATAAATTTAGAGCCTGAAGTCATGGTATATTTTATGTCTTTTGTCTATTTTCATTATTACCTTACAATAATAAATACTAATTAATTTTCATTGTAGGTCATCAAATTTCACAAGAAATATCTAGCTCAACATCTTTAGTGCCTTTTACACCTCCTGCTCCTGAAGAAGCGTATGCATGCCATAATGTTGATAGAAGTCACATGACTTTTACTTCACTATTAATGGTAATAGTATTACATTACATAGAACTCATGCCAAATTGTTTGTATTAGTGTAGCTACATCATTGATTATACTCCATCTATAATATTGTAGGCAACACTTGACAGCAATTTGGAATCTCTTGAAGCACAGAGTTTGAGTCAAGCATAACCTTATGGTATAGTATGAATTGATTGGAATATGATTGTCTCAACAAAAGAGAAATGCAAAAAACATAGTATTTTATTCAACTAATTACAATATTAATACAAGCAATGTTGTTGTCTCAACAATTTCACCATATCAAACAATATCAGTACAATCCTAGCTATTTGTCTTTGCTTAGTGCATTCTTGATTGTCTTTTTCTGATCCTCAACAGGTTCACAAGTCAACTACAAGTAGTGCATCTTTAGTCTTTTTTGTTATTGCCGTGATTCTACTTTAATGATTTTGCACCTAGTGCATTGAAAGTCCAAGTAGTATCTTTTGTCCAGCCAGTCCTTTTACTGCCGGTGAATTGTTTTTTTGTCCATCTAGTCCTTTTGCTGCTAGTGAATCATGCGAGACCAATATGTTTTGTGTCCAACTAAAGTGTGTATAATCTTTTAATTCAGTATCCAATCTTTTTTATCAAGTGTCCAACTCCTTCCTGCACAAATATTGTATGCATAATTTATTTCATAATGAAAGTGAATACTAATAAGTGCCAGTTGATATATATATATATATATATATAAAGAAAAAAGAATTTACAGTTTCTATCCCTGCTCTCCTCTTCTCCATATTCTCAATAGAAGGTTGATTCTGCGTAAGCATAGAGATGAGCAAAAAATATATCAAAATCCAAAAACAATATTAAGAAACAACTGTGCCTGTTTTTTTCCTTGATTAAATACTCCAAATTCAATCAAAGAGTTTTCATGTTACAATGAATCACCAAATTCACTTACAAAATTTTCATGTTACAATGAATCACCAAATTTGATTATAGAATTTTCATATACCAAGGTCTAAATTTTATACACTTGGCATACTTCAACCAAATTCAATCAATAGCAAATAGAGCATCATTCAGACACAAATTCAATCACATAAATTAAACTTCTCATTTTAAGTCATGCCAAATTAAACCATTCTTCAAAAGAATGAAATTGTACACAAAAAAAGAAAAATGAAAATTTCATACCCAAATTAAACTCATCTTTTTTAGCTAGTGCCAAGAAAAAACCAAAATTTCATAACCCAAATTAGAAAACACAAACCAAAAATACTTCTTCAACTCATCACCAAGTCAGATCTACACAGAAATTGGAGAACATAAATAAAAAATGGACAAACCTAGCAACTCAAACTTGCAAGAGGAATAATTTGACGAGATTCTACGGTGGGATGAATGAATTTGACTTTTATGCTTCTCAATCTCAACCTCAACTTCTACAAGATCTATAAGAGGAAGAAGCAGATGAAAATCATGGGAAGAACACAACATCTAATTTTTAGGATGAGCAAGCCAACAATTGATTGAAAGAAGGGGCTGAGAGATCAGGAGAAGAAGAAGCCAACTTACATCTAGATGATTTGAGGGAGCAAGATGGGGCTGAGCAAACAGAGTATGACTGAGAGAAGTGTTTGTTTTGGGGATCAAGTGATCTGATAAGATTATATTTTTAACCTTTTAAAAAACTTAAAACAAAATAGACGGTTAGGATTTTGTGAGCTTGAACGGTGCAGATCTTCCCCAAATTGTTTAAATGGAGCGTTTAACTTGCAGCAGAGAAAATGCACGGGCTTTTTTGCAGTAGAGGTTTGGGACTCAACTTGTTAAGATGTTTTCAATTTCTAAAATGATAATATTTTGTATTATCAAACAAAATATAATGTTAGTAATATGTTCGATTATATCAAATAAAATAGTTAACCAGTGATTTAAACTTGTTAAGATGTTTTCAATTCTAAAATGATAATATTTTGTATTAAAGTTGGATTTCAATGCATGGGATTATTTTGATTGAAGAAAAATATTTGGGAGAATAGATTAAGAGATTTTATTTTGGATGATCAAATTAAATAAAGAGTGATTTTTTAATGATTAAATTGAAAGATTTTATTTTTAGATGATCACACTGGGATAATTAATGATTTTTTAAGAAATAAATTAGCAATTTACTCTCTTTTTTTAAATAATTAGAGTTTGGTTCTTTCAAGATTTTAAAATGAAAATCTTAAATATATAGCAAGTTGAAAAAAAAATCATACTTACAAAATTTTGAGAAAATAAATTTAGTTTAATACCCGAAAGAAACCTATTATACTCCCACAAAAAGAAAAAAAAAAAACAAATGAACAAATAAACAAACAAACGAACAAGCGAACAAGCGAACGAAGCCCGTGAGGACAATCAAATAGTGAGGTCTGTGGTGCCTCTTATCTCGATAATGCATTAGCCACATTGCGTCAAAGAAGAAAACAAAAAATCAATAACTCTTCTAGAGCCTTTTCATGACGGAGGATACGGGTCATGTGCAACCATGAAAATTTCAGCAGAAATATATATTTAACAGAATGAATAATTGACAGAATTATCGAAGACTACATGAATCTATATGAAAGAAAAATACAATCTACATGTGGGAACCCTCGAATGTTGAAGTTTGAGCTGCCCTTAGATCTTGATAATGCTTTTGCCACTTGTGGCGAAAAAGAAGAAGAAAAAAAAAAAAAAACTCTTATTGAGCCATTTCATGGTGGGGATTGCTGGTCATGGGCTGAAAGGGGAATTTCAGCAGAAAAATACATTTAAAAAAATTTAATATTTGGCAGTATTAATATTGACATCTTCATGTGCACTTTGTGACAAAGAAGAAAAAAAAAAATCAATAACTCTTTCTGAGCCAATATGTGATGCACATTAAGTTGGAATAAAATTCCAATAAATTGGGGCCACACACATGTAAATATAAAAAATGTGTGATCATTATTTAATTAAGTCTAATTAAAGTGATCTGACTGAAAATTAAATTTTATAATTTAAAGGTATATTTGCCAAGAGAATTAAGTGTAGATGCTAAAAATAATATTTTTAATTTGATGAGGAGCTAAATTAAAAATATTACATTATTGAATAATTATTAAAAATATATGTTTGTTGGTCCCTATATTATAAATAAGTTGAATGAATTCTCTACATTCTCTTATAGAGAACATACAGACATTTACATATCATTAATTTGGAAGGTTAAATCATCACATTCAATTAGACAAAGTCTCTAATAATGAATTCGGGTATGCTTCCATTACAAAACTCTTTTAATTTTGTTGAATTGATATGGGACAATAAGTGAGATTTTGATTGAATTATGTCAATTGAAATATGATTTAGAAAAATTGAATTAATCAAAACCTTCACATCATTGGTCATGTACAAAAATGGAAATTTCAGCACAAAAAATATATTAAAAAAATTATAATTGATAGTATTATTGACAACTGTATGAATCTATATGACATGCACTTTGGGACAATGAAGAAAACAAAATATTAATAACTTTGAAGAAAAAATTTATATGCAGTGGCAAAGAAGAAAACAAAAAATCAGTAACTCTTTTTGGGCCATTTTATGATGGAGATTATATCGGACATGTACAAAAATGGAACATTCGGGGAAAAACATATTTAAAATTTTTCATAATTGATAGTATTATCACAACTGCATGAATCTATATGACATGCACTTTGGGGGCAAAGAAGAAAAGAAAATATTGATAATTTATGTCTTAGTTTAAATCATTCGCTTTTCGATATGGAACTTCAAACCATATAATAATACAAATTATATAATAAAAATATAATAAGTATATAATTTTTTTAATAATAATATAAAAAGTATATGATTTTTATGACTTAATATCACATTATTAAATTTTTTTAAAAGTTTACACAAATCATAATTTTATTAAAACATTTAATAACAAAAATCTAAAAAATTCCATCTAATTTTAGTCGTAACTTTTTTTTGAGCTATGTCATGAAAGAAATTATTAGATAGACCGCGAATAGTATGTTGAAGTGTGCCTCATTCAAATATAAGGTCAGCATAAAATGCCTTGTGGAGCAGTTCAAAGCTTTTTCAGAGCTATGTTATTATTACAATGTTTTCCTACAGAAAAAATTACATTCGTAATATTAAATATTTAGACTTATTTTTTAAGATATATCTGCTTTTCATAATTTTAATTAATTTATTATTTTTAATAAATAAAATGTGTACGTATCATGTTCAAGCATTTAATGAAGAAAACATCACCAAAAAAAGTCTGAATGGCTCTATAAAACGCCCCCTTCTTTCACTCTTGGTGTCTATGTGTGTGCATTTCTTCTGAATTGCTTCTCTCTCGTTGGCTGCCATTTTTCTCCAAAAGAACAGGTACTTGGTCACTCCACCTTCTCTTTTCTCATTTTATGTTTTTTTTCCCCAAGTTTGGGTGTTTTCTCATAGAAAGAGGACATAAAAAGGTTGAGAATAGATATTGAATTACATATCTTATTTTTCTCTTCAAAATTGATATTGTCAATTTTCATAAAAAATTTAGAGAATCCCAATCTTATATATTCTATGTTCCTAAAATAGGTGTAAATTAAGAGCTTGGTGTAAATAGGTGTAAAAATATTTAGTTTGTCAAATACCATAGTATAAAAAGAGATTACAACCATATGTGATACTTTTTGGAAACTCGGTAGCACTTCCCTAATTCTTGTTTGCTAGACCCATGCCATTGAATTTCTAAAAAATATAGCATATAGTGGTAATATTTTTTATACCATATGACAAACTAAATGTTTTTAATGTAGTAAATGGCTCAAAAAGCTTGAGTGTATTAGTAGAGTTAATTTAGGCTTCTCAAAGCAAGTAAAATAAATCAAATGGAGTTGGAATTAACACCTAAGAAGCCTCAATCCATCTTTGAGGGAGATGGTGGAGCTTACTACTTATGGTCAAGTTCCAAAGCGCATCTTTTGGCTAACAACGTGGGTACTGGTTGGCTTGTGCTTCAACCTCAAAGCTTTGCTCTCCCTCACTTTGTAGATTCTTCTAAAATTGGCTATGTTATTCAAGGTGACAACACTCTATCAATTTTTATTTTAATTAGAATGTTGTTAGTGTTCATCACTCATCAATCTTAATAAAAATGAGTCCCCTTTAGTCTTTTTCTTGAGTTTTCAAGGCCTAATGTTCCTTAATATTTTTTGATGTATGTGATTTTCTTATCCTTTCCTTGATTATTGACCCAAGGAGGTTGACTACTTACTTGGGACATACCAAACACAAAAATCACAATGCTATAAAATTCGAGTATTCATATATAGCATTGTCAAAAGCCAACTTGTTTAACTCGGATGGGTTTAGGCATCTAGATAATTAGGCCCATTTAATTGAGGGCCTAATGGACCAATCCTCCGTTTTTTCATAATAAGAGGATTTTTTTTTGGCTCCTTTCATAAACAAGTCAGCTTGTCTTGGTTTATTTCAGTGTTAACCCATCATAGGCGTGTCTGGCATGTTTTCCTATACTATATATCCATCTGTAATTTATAAGGCCACATGTTTAATATGAGAATCTAACATGTGGCAGACTCAATTACGATTACGTTTTGAAGTTTTTCTGCTTCACAATCTTAAGCTTCCTCAATGGCAAGACACATGCAAGGACCGATGAAATAGTTGGGATTGTGCTCCCCAACACAGATATAGAGGTGGTTTGAAGCTTAAAAAGGAAGATGTAATCCTGGTAGCTCCAGGAACAGTCCATAGTGTTTCAACAATGGAGAATGTGAACTCATCATAGCCTTTCTAGGTGCAACATTTCAGGCCTATGTATCCTGGTCTATTCACATACTTCCTAGTAACTGGAACCAAAGGTGTTATAGGAGGCTTCTCCACTAAGGTCACAACCAAAGCTTACAATTTGAGAAACAACGTAGAAGCAAACAAACTCACAGAGGCAAAAAGGGATTTTGATCCTTAAAAAAGGCCAACCCATGATGCCTACCCCTTAAATGGACAAGACCAAGATGATGATGTATAACATAGATGCCACAAAACTAGACCTTTGGGGTAAAAAATGTAGAGTTGGTCACAACTTTAATTGAGTCAGAGTACCTTTTTGTTGGGGAAGTTGGGCTAAGTGTGATCAAATTAAGGTTTGAACCAAATGCCACAAAGGCCTCACTATACCGATCAACCCTACAGTTCAAGTGATTTATGTAGCTAGAGGAAGTGGGAAGATTGAGATTGAGGGCTTGAATGGCAAAATTGTGTTGGATTCTCAAGTTGAGCCTAGCCAATTGGTTGTCGCGCCTTGGTTCTTTGTGGTTGTTGAGATTGCAAGTGGAGATGGAATGGAGTGTTGCTTTATCCTCACAACAAAAAGGTGAGTTCTTTTGTTCTTATATTAGAGTGCTTGAGATTTCTTTTATTAGATGTATTTAGAAATTCTTAGTTATATTAATAATTTAAGATTATACTAACAATGTGGTCCTTAGATTGTTTGATTACTTACTTTAATTTTCAAAAATAGTCAATGCATAAGTTAGACCTTAAAAACAACAAAGTCACTGTAGATGAATCTTTTTGTCAAGTAACCCATGAATATTGAAATGATTAGCGTACAATGAGTTTGTTACTTTTAGATATTAACTCATGGACGCACTTATTCTCAAGAACCAAAGCTAAATAATTTTAACACTCCAAGATTAAATGGGTAATTAATAATTGGGTTGACTGCCCTTTGACTCTTATAGTTTCACTCAATTTTTAAATTAGTTTTATATTTTAAAAATTTATAACTGGGTTGACTGCCCTACTGGCTCTTATAGCCCTAGCTCCTGCTCAAGCTCCAGAACCAACATGTGCTTAGCCTATACCTCAAGCCGCGCCTGAGCCAGGACCCCATCCTCCACTGTCGGTACGTTCCTACCTCATCCCTTCCTGATGCTTCGTGATCTGCTCAACAATTAGATTGAGCTCAACGTAAAAATGGAGAATTTGACCGTCTAGGGTCTTCTGAGACCTGATGGCGTTCGGAAAGAACTTAGCTTCTTGGCCATTGAGGTACAGCACACAAAGACAGCTCTCAGGCAGAGGTCAGCCCAGCTATCAACAAAGCTGGAAAACATTGAGAAAGCTATTCTGGCATCCCACAAGGAACTATCCAATTCTATCAACCGTCAGGAGATAAGGTGTTCTTGGTCCTCATGAGTTGATATTGGCCAATGATGGCCTTAAACTTCATGTCTTTAATTTCAATTTTCTGTTGGTTATTTTGATTGCTGAATCTTTTGGTATTATTGGATAGCTTGAGTTTTTTGTTGATAGCTATGCATGTTGGATAATGTCAGATATTTTGATAGCTATGCATAATACCATGTGATCTTATACACTTCTTTGGATCATTTTCTGTTACTATTTTTGGCTTGCTGCCTTCTGGCTTGACATTATGGACATTGGTTGATTGCACCCCTTTTGTGATGACAAAAAGGAAGAGAAATTATTGTGTGTATTTATTGCTCAGTTCACTGATCATGATTCCGTTCAGAGTAGTGCTGTGATGAATAATACCCTATGATGAATGCTGTGGAATGGATGGTGATAGAATGAATATAGTGCTGTGAATGAATGAATGGTGATGAAAAATTTTTACTATAAATTTCCTGTTTTGGCCTTGGTTTTTTGAAATGCAGGAATTTACTTTTGTTAGGGGGGCTGGGGAGCTCCTGCAAAAATTTTGTTTGGGATATATATATATATAACTCTTATTGGTTTTGTCATTATCAAAAAGAAAGATTATCGGCTCAATAATTTTTTATGACCCAATTTGAGTTTGGTGATAACAAAAGGCATTAAGGAGAAAAGCCCTGATCAAAATTTCTGTGTCTAAAGCCCAATAAATGCTTCATGCTGCAGGCCCTGTTTTTTAGTTTACAGATGCTTTTATCCTTCTAATGCTGTAGCTAATCTTGTGAGAAGCAAAAGGACAATGGCTTTCATTCCTTGCAAAGCAAAATTCAGTAAATTACACTAACATTACTCTCTCTTGTGACCATTCCTTGTCAAAAGTAATATTAGTTTATTCTCGTTTGTCTTATCCTATCTTACATGTCTTGAAACATTTATTACTTGCATTGAATGCTACTTAATGAAGATGAGAAAGGTTATAGTGAATAGGTCTTCTCCTTTACTTGATGTAAATGGAAGCATGAAAGAAGAGAGAAGTAGACCTGTGCAACCCAAAGCATGTCTCTCTGTCTTCTATCGCTGTTCACGCCTTATGATGAAAAGCTTCTCCTTCTATCAATGGCTATTTCAGTTACAATAGATATATTCTTGAAGTTTATATATAGCAAAGAGAAGAAGAACAAGAGAATATACAGAAGTTGAAAAGGTTATTTGTTAATTTTTGTTGTAGTCCCTTGTTCTTTGTACACATTCTTATTTGTTATTTTTGAGCCTGCATCTGGTTAATCTTACTTTGAGAGTTTCACTGTGCTTAAGCGTAATTCCTTGTCTGATAAGAGTATTCAAAGCTTTTTCATATATGCTGTAAATCTTTCTAAAGTGTAGTAAAGTCAGTTAGTGGATGAGCAGGGAGAAGGTCCTTGTAAAAATTGTAGATGAGCTTAGAAACCTAAAAGTTGTTGTAGTGTACTTTGATAATTTATGAAGAAAATCTTTTGAAGTTACTGGATGTAAGACAAGGGTTTGAACCAGAATAATTGATGATGTTCCTTATTGTTCATTAACTCTGCACTTTTTTTTTTTTACTTCTTTTTATTAAAGTTGAAGATCTAATCGATTGAATATCACATTAAATCAATTTAATCTTCTTGGATAGTTCACTGTTGTTAAATTGCATTGAGTTCCAATCAATCAAATCAAGATTCAGTTAACTAAAATTTTCTCACAATCTTAAAGCTTCACTTTTCTAATCTTACTCTAATTTCTTTCGTCAAAATCTTTTAAGTTATTATTAATATCATTTAATTTAGTTGTCCTGATTTTAATTTAGTTCTAAAGTTACATTATAATTATTTTATTGCACAAGTACTTATTTACTTTCCTCTAAGTATATTTTTCACTACTTAATCAACTTTACTGTACCACCGCTTGTTGGCAGTTAAGACTTAGAAGTTTGTATCGGGTTTTTGTGCACCAGCACTTCACCACAACTCTATATATAAGTCACTTTTTCTTTCTAAAGCTTAGTTGTCAATCTTTCTGTTATTTCGTTTGTATATTCCTTTTCCACTTGTCATCATCACACAGAATGTGATGTAATTGAATGTAGTATAAATTCTTAGCAAATGTAATACACAGAACAAGAAATACTTTCTTTCAATTGCATTATTTTGAAAGTATATCTTGGTATCAAAGCCTCAACAACAAATGCCATGGCAACTTAGGGAAATGCATCTTCAACTTCTACTACTGCATCTCATCAACAAGCCTTTGAAGCTATTTCTTCTCTTCTTCCAAAATCATTTTCACCCATGGCCTCTTTCACAAAGAGTTGTTTTGTCAAGCTGGACAGAAACAATTATTTGCTTTGGCAATCAATGGTTCTTCCTGTCATCCGTGGTAACAAATTAGAGAGCTTCATTTCTAGCACAAAACCCTGTCCCCCAAAGTTACTTTTCGACAATACAGAGGTTAATCCTGAATTTGACACTTGGGTCACCACTAATCAACTTCTTCTGGGATGGCTTCTTAATACCATGACCGTCGATATTGCCTCCCAGTTTATTCATTGTCAAACATCCCAAGATTTGTGGAAGGCAGCAAAGGATCTTGTTGGAGCACATACTCAATCTTACATTACACTCTACAAGAGTGAACTTCAACAGACCAAGAAAGGATCCCTCAAGATGGAGGATTACTTAAATAAACTTAAAACAATATCTAACGACTTGCTTTTAGCAAGAAACCCCATTTCAGCTAATGATTTTCAGCTAATGATTTAGTGACTCAAGCTCTTGTTGGTCTTGATGCAAAATATAACCCTATTGTTGTGTAGCTGTTAAAAAAAGAAAGGCTAAGTTAGATCTAACTTTAGGTTGCTCTCCTTACCTATGAAAATCATCTTGAGCAGCTAAACAATTTTTCTAACTTTGAGTCATCCAACAACAAATGCTATTTACAATAGGCCTGAATACAAGAACTACTCTAATATGTCTCGAGGATAGGTGAAAGGACCTTTTCCAAGAGGTGCCAAAACCTGGAGGTCATAAGGAAGAGGCAATAAAGGCATCATCAAGATAACATGTCAAGTCTGTGGTAAAACAAGACATTCAGCTGCAAACTGCTTCTTTCGATTTGATAAAACTTACATAGGAGGCTCACCTACTTCAACCAATAACCAACGACAACTAGCTCTTTCAGCATACATAGCCTCACCACATAGTATCAATGATCCCACTTGGTACATTGACAGTGGTGCCAATCATCATATTACAAATGACATTAATTAGCTGGAAAAGTCTACTGCTTATGATGGTAAGACCAAGATTACTGTTGGCAATGGTGAAACACTCAAAATTCTAAACGTTGGCAATTCAGTCATATAATCTCACAAACTCTTGCATATAAACAATATACTTTTTGCCCCTAATGTCACTAAAAATCTGTTGAGTGTTTCCAAATTAGCAAATGACAATAATGTGTTTCTTAAGTTTCACCAATCTAAATGTTTTGTGAAGGACAAGTTGACAGGATCAATTTTAATGAGGGGAACTCTTCAAGAAGGGCTCAAAAAGATTGGCAAGCTTTGTTGTCTTGCTTCCCCACTACCATGCAGCTTCAATCTTCTAACTCATCCTACAACACTTCTTTTAACACGAGACAAATGGCATCAAAAGTTGGGACACCCATCTGAACATGTTTTATCTTAAGTACTTAGTTTGTATAATGTCAACCTTCAGATTAAGGAAAAATCTTTTTGTGAGGCTCGTCAATTTGGAAAATCTCATTTACTTCCATTCAAATTATCTTAATCTCATGCTACTTTTCCTTTAGAACTTGTGCACATAGATCTTTAGGGTCCCTCACCCATTGTTTCTTCATATGGTTATAAATACTACATTTAGTTCTTGGATGATCACACAAGATTTACATGGATATATTCATTCAAAAACAAAGGAGAAGCATTAAGTGCCTTTGTTTAATTCAAAAATTAGTGGAAAATCAATTTGATAGAATAATCAAAATCTTGCAAAGTGATTAGGGAGGAGAGTTACAAAATTTCACAACACTTGTGCAAGATCCTAGCATTTAATTCCGACACTCTTGTCCTCACACTTTGCCTCAAAATGTAAGAGCAGAACATAAATATAGGCACATTGTTGAACTTGGGCTAACTCTCTTAGCTCAAGAAAAAAGTGCCTTTGAAATATTGGTAGGATGCTTTCTAAACTTCTGTTTTCTTGATAAACAGATTGCCCACTCAAGTCCTACAGGAAACATGACCTTTTTATCAAGTGTACAAGAAACATCCGAATTACAAAGGTTTTAAAATTTTTAGGTGTGCATGCTTTCCATGTCTCAAGCCTTATAATCAGCATAAGATGCAATTCCACACTATCAAATGTGTTTTTCATAGATATAGTAACTCTCATAAAGGCTATAAGTGTCTGAGCCCAATGGGAAAAATATACATACCACTGCATGTTACCTTTAATGAGGAAGATTTTCCCTTTAAGGAAGGCTTTCTAAACACAAAACAAGCTCCTGAGGACAGAGTTGAAATAGCAGCATTTTTTCCTTCCATGTTACAAAATCATAAGTCTTAAACCTTCTCAGGTTCCTTTACAAAAAATTTTGATATATCAGCAACTAAAGATAAAAATGATATACCAACTACACCAGCCTTCAGTGACAATCTAGTCTCTTTTAATGAAGCTAATCTAGATTTACTCAGTGATATGCAATTAGACTCATCTAGAGAAGCTGATGAGTCACATCATGCAAAACAATATGAACCTTCAGAAGCTGCTGTTCCTTTGGACTCTGAAGATATTGAGGAAGCATAGACTCTCTCTAAGCATCACATGATCACCAAAAACAAATAAAGGGATCTAGCTATTGCTTTCTCATCATCTAAAGATATTGAAGAAATCAAAGACTTGTCAAAACATCAAATGGTTACCAGGAGTAGAAAAGGAATATTTAAGCCACGTTATCCTTTTGTGGGTTTCTCTCAAGCAGAATTGAACTCTGACAGTGAACCAACACAAGCCCAAAAAGCTCTTAAACTGCCACATTGGAAGGAAGCCATGAAGGAGGAATTTCAAGCTCTTGTACAGAACCATACATAGACACTGGTTCCCTATGACAGTAAACAAAATTTGGTAGAGTGCAAGTGGGTTTTCAAAACTAAATACAAGGTTGATGGTAAAATACAAGGGCACAAAGATAGGCTTGTAACAAAAGGGTTTCAACAGGATCCTGGAGTTGACTTTGATGAGACATATAGCCTTATGATTAAGTCATCAACCATCAGATTAATTCTCACAATTGTTGTGTTTTTTAACTAGGAAATTAGACAATTAGATACCAATAATGCTTTCTTGAATGGTTTTTTGGAAAAACTTGTCTACATGACCCAACCTGAAGGATTTGAGGATCCTTAAAGACCTCAACATATCTATAAACTAGCAAAGGCTCTTTATGGTCTTAATAGGTACCTAGGGCCTGATTTGAAAGACTAAAACATGTTCTATTAGATTGGGGCTTCCAAAATACTAAGGGAGACATATCTTTGTTCTTTCTAAAGACATAAAAAAAAATTATTATCATCCTAATATATGTGGATGACATATTGGTGACTGGAAATAACACTAGCAGCTTACAAGAATTTATACTAAGACTTCATGGTATATTTTCTTTGAAGGATCTTGTGCCTCTTCATTATTTTTTAGGATTTGAGGCCTATAGAAATAGTTCTGGCATTTTCCTTAGACAGAGCAAATATGCCTTAGATCTATTGAAAAAATTCGGTATAACTGGTATAACTGATGCTGCCTCTTGTCCAACTCCAATGGCGACAAATAAATCAATTTCTGCTCGAGATGGTGAGCCTATGAAGAATCCATTTTTGTTTCGCAGCTTGATTGGAGCATTGCAGTACCTGACTAATACCAAACCAGATTTGTCTTTTGTTATGAATCGATTGAGCCAATTTCTTAGTAATCTTTCTTATCTACATTGGCAAGCTACAAAAAAAATGCTAAGGTATATCAAAGGAACTATGCATCATGGAATTCATATCAAACCTTTAGACAATCTTGATATTGTGGGATTATCATATGTTGACTAGGCATCATGTCTAGATGACCAAAAATCAATTGGAGGCTTTTGTGTTTTTCTTGGCAATACTCGTGTCCTGGTCTTCGAGAAAATAGAGAGTTGTGGCAAGATCAAGTACAAAATCTGAATATTGTGCCCTTGCAGACTTGACAACCAAGATCATGTGGATAAAGTCATTATTGAAAGAGATCAATTTTGTTTCTCAAACAACTCCAATAGCTTGGTGCCATAATATTAGTGCAAATGCTCTTGCATCTAACCCAATTTATCATGCTCATACTAAACACATTGAAATAGATTTACATTTTATTAGAGAGCAGGTTATAGTGAAGCAACTAAACGTTGGTTATGTTCCTTCTACAAATCAATTAGCTGATTGCTTAACAAAAGCTTTAAGTCATACACGCTTTCAAGAGCTACATTCCAAATCGGAGTTTGCTCCATGCCTTCTTGTTTGAGGGGGGAGTTAAGACTTAGAAGTTTGTATCGGGCTTTTGTGCACCAGCGCTTCACCATAACTCTGTATATAAATCACATTTTCTTTCTAAAACTTAGTTGTCAGTTTTTTTGTTATTCCATTTGTATATTCCTTTTGCCACTTGTCATCATCACACAGAATGTGATATAACTGAATGTAGCAGTAAATTCTTAGCACATTTGATACACAGAACAAGAAATACTTTTCTCTCAATTGCATTCATCTGAATTTCTATCTCTGGCAAAGCATTAGCATGTATATGAACGGAAAGAGGAATCTGTATAATCTTCCAGATCCCAAATAAACTGCTTATATCTACATTTCTACTAGAAATTACTGTCTTGGCTTACGCGGAGTTAATAAAGACATCTGCACTGAATACGCCCAAACAGTTTTGATACAAAATTTTTTTATACTAGAGACAACAAGAGATCAAATAACAGCACAGCGTAATTTGTAAAAGGACAACAAAAATACATGGCCATTATCTTTACTGTAATAAAATGCCAATATCAAATGTGAATACGAAATACTATGTTATGGACATGATTATACATGATTTGCAAAAATTAGGTAAATTAAATTAATTGGTAATTATGATCAGACATATAAGTATGTTACACATTTTTCAGCAAAATTTATTTCTAATATTTTTGCATGTTTATTTTTAATTGGTTTGATCTATTTATATTCTATAGATTCAGGCCTTGCTTAAAAATTTCTTGAGCAAATCTTGCATGCCATCATATGGGTACACTACAAATGTTCGATCCTATCTGATTTCACAGAAGCATATCTTTTTTATATTTCTCAGGTTTACATGTTATTGACGATGTCAATCTGCTTTGCCATACGAAGATGCAAATGAACGCTAGCTCGTTTGTTTCTACTCTGCCATTGATTAATATGACGTAAGATTTTCTTTGCACTCTTCATGTATACCATGAAGAGAAATTTCTCTCAGAAAAAAATTGAAAGACGCTTACAATTGGAATGCTTTCTTGGAGATTATGGCATATTATGGAATTTTTTTCTTTATGTCCTTCAACATTTATTTTTTTTCCAAAACACCTTGCACGATGACATTATAGCAACTTGTACAGGTAATCTCTGCTAAATTTATCAGTATCAAAGGCTAAACTAGGCCATGGAGTAGTATTGGATGACAGGATAAGTCATTTTGAGGCCAAATTAGTTTGAGAGACAAGGTAAAGGTAGCTAGGTACTTGAGCAAGCTATTGGAGATGCATATGAAGGAAGAAAGAGATATCATGTTTGAGGAAGGAATTGAAAAGCTAAATACCATGAAATCAGAAGAAGTGCAAACACGAGATTTTATCTGAAAGCAAGAGACAAAAATGCTTAGGCTGTGCCTTAGTAGTTTTTCTTTTTTACTTTATTTTGACATTTTTCGGGGCATTCTTCGTTTCTATTTGGGCTTGAGAGTTGCATTTTTTCACTTGAAAAAAAAAATGCTTAGGCTGTGGTACCATTTCTTTATCACTAAATTACTCTAATAATGCTTAAATTATATAAATTTCATTTTATTATAAAAATATACATAAGTCTGCCTAAATTTAAAATATAATTAATTTTTTTTTGAAATAATATTATTTTTTACTAAAAATATAAATTAAAAAAATATTTTTATTTTTCATTTGAATATTTTTTATTTTGTGTTAAAAATTAAATTTACTTTATTCTAAATTTTAAAAAATTGAATATTTTTATATTGATACATATTTAACACTTGATATATTATATAAATAATAGCTATAAAAGTATTTTGGTCAAAATAAGGTAATAGTAATTCATCTTTTCTTGCAGGGGAGGTCTAGGGTTTAGTGCACATTTTGATTCAAAGGAAAAAGAAGTATAGATTTTTTAAAATAGAGGGGAATGTATATAATTTGGGCAAAGGTGCAATTTATTCTTTCCTTAATTTCATTATAAATCAATTGATTAAGCAATGCCTACCATGTCATTTATGTATCACTTTGCAAATGAGTTTATTACATAATTGTTTGATCACGTTAAAGTTATATACTTTATAATTAAATTTTACTAATTTATGATTGCAACCCATGAATGAAGTAGTAACCCTGCAATCTAAATCAAACTTGATGAAAGAATAAATTGATGTAATATCTTCTGTGCACAGATGAATTTAGCTAAGAAATATGAATTCAGCTTACATCTCCTTCTTGGAAATTGGATTTCTTAAACTTAGTATGTTTGGTTATTGAAATACAATAGAATTTGTGATATAATATATATATATATATATATTTAATATCTATTATGTTCTTATAACCATTATTTAATAGTGTTTTATTTTTATTTTTATTTTTTCAAAAATAGAGATATGAAGATTATTTTTTGTTCATTTTATTTAATTTTTTATTCTCTATCTTTACATCCTTGACATTATATCTTACTAAACATCACCATAGTTATCAAATACAAGGGGTTGAATTTGCAAAAAGAAGAAGAGAGAGAATAGGAAGAGAATTTATGAGGCTCACCAATGAGTTTGGCCTATTCTCTCTCATTCCTTTCTCTCACCAAATTTACATTTTATATTTAGATACTAAATGTGGGGAATCCGATTTGCCTTTCTTGCTCATATCATTTTTTTTATTCCAAAATATGAAACAAACAAATTTTATTGAAAAAAAAAAAGTTGTGCCGCTGTTTTGGCTAATAAAAACAATTTAAGAGTTAAAAATGTAGTTCTAGCACCAATAAAATGTTGAGAAGGTCATTAGAAAGACGCAAGGAAAAACAAGAGAGATGTTCTAGGGTTACCTACTTCTATTATGTCATTTATTGATCATGTTATTTTATGGATTATGTTTTAAAATTAGTCTATTACTTAAAATTCAAGAAAATTTTATTAAGAAATTATGGGTTTGTTTGATTTTCTGTTTCTAAAACAGTTTTTTGTTTTTAAAAATAAAAAAAATAACTTGTTTGATAATGTGTTTTTAATAAAGTGTTTTGTAAAATATAAAAATAGAATTATATTTTCAGAAACAAAAAAAAAATCAAAACATTTTTTAGATGTTTTATTAACTTTTATTTTGTAAAATAAAAAAAAACAAAAAAAAAATTAATTTTTCATAATAATAGATCAAATGGATTTTTTAATTTGTTTGTTTTTAAAATTTGATCTAAAAAATATTTATTTTAAAAAATTAAAATTAGAATAGAATCAAACAAATCTTATATATTTTTATTACTGACTCTCTTATTTGAGATTGTAATTTATGAATAAAATAGTAGACACTACTTACTAAAAATCAACTGAAAGAAAGTTACTAACTGATAGTTCGGCTTTCCAACTGCGTAGCACGCGTAACACATTTGCCATGCAGATCTTAGTGTCTTATTTTGCAACATGCGTGCTATACAGTAAGGGATCCGTCCACATGAAACGGAGAAATATATAAAAGTGATGCAAGTATTTTATATGCATATTTCAATGAGATTAATTTTTGATTATTTTATATATCCTTTTGTAATTAGCATACTTTTTTTAATTAAAAAATCTTAATTTAAAAAAAAAATCTATCTAACAACCTCTTCCTAGATCAGAGAAGCCAAGTTTGAAATTGTGTGATGGTAAAACAAAGACTGCATTTAATATAAGCCGGAAAGGTTGAGAAAGATATGGCATGGACGTTCTTAAAATGCAACGTAAAAGAACTCTGGCATGTCTGGTCCAAAGACAAGAGATTGTCCATTTTGCTTCCTCTTGTCACATAATGGGGTCATGATCTGCAAATTGAAGAATGAGAATAGAGATGGAAAAGAATCAAACACAAATATATCATATATATCTCAATTTTTTAAAAAATTATAATTTGTGTCATGCAAAACCATTAGATATTGAAAAAAAAAAAGAATGATTAATTTTGTATGAGAAGATAAGTAATTGTACTTATGATTTTATTTTATATATGGCTACGTTTAAATTAAGGTTGTCTCATTTGGGAAAAAAATGTCAAAATGAAACTAAAAGAGAAATAAACTGGGAGAAAAATCGAATCATCTATACATAGAAATCAAATCAAGTGATGCCATTTGAAAATGGGTATATATTATCCAGGGATCCTTGAACAGTCTTAATCTATCAAAGATAAATAGGTTAAATTAATATTACGTAAGTATATAAATATATTAGAGAACCTTTTAATAAGATTTATCTTTATATATTCATGTATAATTAGTTTAGTGCTTAGAAAATTTCTTCCTCAAGACACATCTCTTATCCAATGAGTGAGGAGAGAGTCTGGGTATTTATTTATTAGAGTAAATTACATAAGTCATTTTTTAAAAATATATATTAAACATTCCTTAAAATAAAAGTAACTTTACGATTTAGTTCAAATTAAAATTTTTTTTATCAAAATATAGTTTATTTAAATTTTTTTAGTTTAAAAAAGTATATGTTTAGGTTAAAAAAATAATATTTTAGTTAAAATTTTAATTTATTCTAAATTCAAAATATTGACTATATATATTGATTAAATATATATTTAATAATTATATTATATAAATAAATGACACAATGCGTTTTTTTGTCAAAATAAATGTAATTATAGTTTATGTTTTGGAGATGATGTCGATGTAATGTATTTTTTTAAAAAAAATTAGGAAATAAAAATATAAATATTCAAAATAAAAGGAATGATTGTGAACTTTAGACATTTTCAAAGAAAGAGAGAGTGATTTAAGAAAATTAATTTTTTTAATTTTATATTTTCACTCAATTTTTTATTTTATTTTTATATATTAAAATTTTGTAATTTAAATTTTTTTTTAATGAAGTCCCCATAACCAATTTATGATTCCTTCGTCATTAATTCAGTCATTGAAATACAGTTGAATTTGAACAGAAATAAATTATTTTATGGCCATCCCCGTTTCTTTATATTCCACTCACAGCCAATATTTTTAATATCTGCCCTTCAATTTTTTTTTGGGTAGTATTATATTGTGTATAGTGAGAGAAAGATATAAAAGAGAGAGAATGTGTATATACAAATTTTTTTTCCTTTTTTTCTATTTACTTATTTTTTTTCTGTTTTCTTTCTTATAGTTATAGTATAAATTTAAGTCCTAAATGCAAAGGAGTTGAATTTGTGTTGATTGATGCTAAGATAAAAATTATATATCTAACTGAGTAGAATTTAAAGGATAAGCAACGACAATTTAGTTATAAGGAATTAATTAAACTTTGAAAAGTCAAGGAATTATATGCAATTGAAAGATGTCATTTTATATTTTCAATATTTTAATTTGAAATATCTTTTTTGTTTGATGGTAATTGAAAGATTATTTTTATTTTTATTTTTAAAAAGGGCAATGATGATTTAATTTTTTTTTAAAAAAAATGCATTCAAAGGCTGAGATGCTTCAAATGGCGAGGGATTAGTAGTTAAAAATTAGAAGTTCAAGGAGTTAATTTTCAATTTTGATCAATTATATGCAACTAACTCAAAATTTAAGAAAATTATGTCCAATCATATATTTGTGTGTGCGCGCATAAATTTTATGATATAAAATTTCTTATTTATATTCTTCCTTTACATTTAAAACAAGTATAAAAATTAGCTCTTTTAAAAAATAAAATAAAAAACTAAAAGAAAAAAGACAGGTGAGAAGAGATCAACTCAAATAAATCCCCATCAATGTCACACGTTTCTCTTGTCTCTCCTAACTCATTTAATGCACAGAAGCATCTTACGTCAAGTAAACGGTACATTTATTGATGATTAGTGGAAAAGGTGTCCTAATTGTTATAAATTTTCTGCAAATTAAGAAAGAGTTTGTACAAAACTTGAATTATTATTTGTCGCGGAGGACTAATGATACAACGTGAGAAATATGCCGAATGTGACAGTTATGCACAAATTAAGCAGAATTAAGATGCCTCGCCGTAGTGCAATAGTAAGCTTAATGTTACGAGGAATAATTTTATAAAATTGAGGATCAAAATAGACTTTTATAATATGAAATCTCATGACTTATAACCACGTTTAATGTGTTATACAAAAGAATATAAATATCATTTTATCTCTATGTTTATTTGGATAAAAAGAAGGTAAACATTAAAAAAAAAAAAAGATAAAATGACCATAACATTTTTGAATAAAAAATAATAAAATAATTTTTTTTCCCTAATGCCATAACACCCTTGCATCACCCTCCAAGAACATTTGAGTATTTTTAAGTGGGATTATATTGACTTGCTTAGCCTCAACCACCGCTTTCCTTTTCATGGGTTGGCCTTGGCCGTCCAACCAAACGCAGGGGCACTTGGGGAAAAAACTCTTATAGTGCATTTAGATCGAGAGAAAAGTGGGGAGAAGGGAAGGAAGGGGGAGAAAAACGAAATTTTCCTCCATTTGGCTCGGAGAGAAAATTGGGGAAAAGAAAAAAAAATGAAAAGAAAAGTATGGTGGGTCCCATCATTTTGTTTTCTCTCCAAATATGGAGAGATTGGAGGGAAAAAAGAGCACAACTACGTAAAATAATAAAAAAATATATTTAATAATTTTTTAAAATATTTTAATTAATTAAAAAATTAATGTTACAATTAATTTTTATTATTAAATTAATCAATATATTTTACAAAATAATAATATTTTGTAATATAAAAATTAATAGATGATATATAATTTTTAAAAAATTATACATAATTTAAAAAAAAACTTGCGACTATAATGCAGTCAGACATATACGTCCGACTGCATTTGGCTACAATATTGTCCGACTACATTGCAGTCGGACACACATATATACATATGTGTTGCCTGATCAGGCAACGCATACATATATATATATATATATATTATATAATATTTTATATATTATATATATTATATTATAATATAATATTTATTATATTTTATCTTTAAATTAATTAATATATATTAAAATAATATTAATATTTATAATTTTAAAATAAATATTTTTAAAATTTAAATATATATTTTATTATTATTATTTTTTATACAAAAATAATTTTTTAAAATTATTTAAATATTTTTTAAATTAATTTTTATATCTTTTATTATTCTTATTTTTTAAAAAATATATATATGTAAAAATTTAAAATAATAAAAAAATTAATAGATGATATAAAAATTAATAGGTGATATATAATTTTTAAAAAATTATACATAATTAAAAAAAAAAAACTTGCAACTGTAATGCAATCAGATATATACGTCCGACTGCATTTTAGCCACAACATTGTCCTACTGCATTGTAGTCGGACATATATGTGTGTCTGACTGCAATATATATATATATATATATTATTATGTATATAATATTTATATATTATATTATAATATAATATTTATTATATTTTATATTTAAATTAATATATATTAAAATAATATTAATATTTGTAATTTTAAAATAATAATTTATAAATATTTTTTATAAAATAAATTTAATTAATTTAAAGCATAAATGTTTTAAAATATTTTTAAAATTTAAATATATATATTTTTTATTAAAATTTTTTGTTTTATTCAAAAATAATTTTTTAAAATTATTTAAATATTTTTTAAATTAATTTTTATATCTTTTATTATTCTTATTTTAAAAAAAATATATATGTAAAAATTTAAAATAATAATAAAATTATTATTACATTAAATTAATATATATATATTTTATACGTTTTTTCTCCTTCTACCTCTCTCTCCATCCAAACGTATGGAGAGTTTATACATTTTCTCTCGCCCTTCTCCTCACTTTTCTCTCCCTCTCATTTTTCCTTCCCCCTTCCAAACAAAGCGTTAGAGAATGTAGGCTAAAGGAGCAAAGAGAAGAAGGGACAATTACTAAATCGATGTACAGATTTTGAAGAAAAAGATGGGACATGGGGTGGAAGACGATGTACCCGGGAGAGAATTAAATGAGATTAAATGATCTTCTCCATTTTTTCTACGATGTGGCATTATATTGGTGATTTGAAGTCATATGGATGAAGTGAGACACCAATATAATGCGCCTTGTGCTTTTCATTTGCTTCAAAGTTAATGGTATCTTGACAAATATTAATACTAGAGAGCCTTTTATAACCACAAGAATCAAGTTATAAGAAAATGAATTTAAAAATTTTAATGAAATTATAAGGACGGGGTTTTTTTGGTTAGAGAATTAATCCGACTTTGACCCACTCTTTGTATGGACTTGCGATTAGGTTGTCATGAATTGACGCGTTTTCAATTCAGTTCCACGTCTCTATTTTCCCAAGTAGTTATACATCTTCTTCATTTCCTAATTGTTATAAATTTTCTGCAAATTAATAAAAATTATTTAATATATTTTTATAAAAATTAGGTAAAATTCAACCGTATTTCAATGACTGAATTAAAGATCTGCATAAATTTTACCTAAAAATCAAGCAAGGGTAAATTCTCAGCACCTTATAAATGCTTAATTATCTAATGTTAATCTTCCTTGAAAATTTTGTTGTGATTTGAGACTGTAAATGAAATGGAAATCAAACAAATGTTTTGGAAGGTATTTTTTTAAATGACTAAAAAATATAATTAAAAAGATAAAAATTATAATTATGAGGATAAAAATTTGAACTGTAAAAAAATTTATATTTAAAAAAACTTTCATTAAATTATATAATTAAAAAATAATAAAAACATTTACTCCACCATTGTTGTAATTTGCACTACGGCGAGGGATCTTAATTCTGCTTAATTTGTGCATAACTGTCACATTCGGCATATTTCTCACGTTGTATCATTAGTCCTCCGCGACAAATAATAATTCAAGTTTTGTACAAACTCTTTATTAATTTGCAGAAAATTTATAACAATTAGGACACCTTTTCCACTAATAATCAATAAATGTACCGTTTACTTGACGTAAGATGCTTCTGTGCATTAAATGAGTTAGAGAGACAAGAGAAAGGTGTGACATTGATGGGGATTTATTTGAGTTGATCTCACCTGTCTTTTTTCTCTTAGTTTTTTATTTTATTTTTTAAAAGAGCTAATTTTTATATTTGTTTTAAATGTAAAGAATATAAATAAGAAATTTTATATCACAAAATATTCACAGCCCTGTTTTATTACAATGTTTTGCGACAGAAAAAAAGAACATTTGTAATATTCAATATTTAAACTTTTTTATTTTTGAACATGTCAGACTTTTACAATTTTAATTAATTTATTATTTTTAATAAGTAAAATATCTACATATATCCTCAAATGTGTTATTACTTGTCGATACCCATCTTTTAGTTTGACCATCCTTGTCGTTGTTAATTTCTCTATAAATACTGCCCCACACTCTTAGAATCCAAGAGTGTGGATTTCTTTTGAATTACCTATCCCTCTCCCTTTGCCTTGCTATTGCAAAAAGCAGCAAATAGAAGTGGAAAGTTTTGGTTGCCATTTTCCTCCAAAAGAACAGGTACTTGATTATTCCATTTGTTTCTCTCATAAGTTTTGGGTGTGGTGCTTATGGTAAGGGGATATAGCGAGCTTGAGAATAGAAGGGGAGTGATTTTAATGCTGGAGAAAATGAATATGTGCCATTATATACATTCTTACATCTTCAAATCTCATCATCTTAAATTTGCTAATTATTTGAATTAACTTTGCAAAAACATTCTCGTGAATTTCTTAGTTATCAATCTATGATGTTTTGTTTTTAACTAAAGCATTCATATATATACACAAATATACTATTAGATGACCATATCTAAATTCATCTAACAATTAGTAGCACACTATGCTATTAATTGTAAATTTTGTAGAGAGAAAAATATAATAAAAAACATAGTATGTGTGCTTCACAATAGAAAATGTAAGTGAAATCTATTAAGTACTAGACCCCACATAATATGCCTTCTTCTCTCTGAAATTAATATTGTCAATTTTCATAAGAAATTTAGAGAATCCCAATTATATATATGTTCCTAAGTAGTTGTAAAGAGTTAAGAGAAACTATTTTGAATGAATATGATCTCTATATAATTTTTCATTGATGTGTTGCCTATTTTTCTTGTTTCAACTCAACCAAGATCAATTAGGGCTTCTCAAACCAAGTAGAAGAAATCAAATGGAGTTGGACTTAACACCCAAGAAAGCTCAACCCATGTTTGAGGGAGACGGTGGAGCTTACTACTTATGGTCAAGTTCTGAAGTGCCTCTTTTGGCTAAGACTAGTGTTGGTGCTGGTCTACTTGTGCTTCAACCTCAAGGCTTTGCTCTTCCTCATTATGCAGATTCTTCTAAAATTGGCTATGTTATTCAAGGTTGCAATCCTTTATTAATTTTCTTTTGATTACAATTTTATTAGCATTAATCACTTTTCAATCTCTAAATGACTCCTTTTAGTCATTTCTCAAGTTCTTAAGGCATAACATTCATTAGTATTTTTTTAATATACATGATTTTTTTAGTCCTATCTTGATTGTTGGTTTAAGAAGTATGGATACTGAGATAAGACACCATAGACACAAAAATTGCAATGCAATAAAATATAAAGTATTCATATATAGTATCGTCAAAGGGTCACATGTCAACTTGTTAACTTCTCTATTGGAAGTGTTTCAGCATCTAGATATTAAGGTCCATTTAGAAAAGAGGATTTGATTTTTTAGACCCAATTTATAGACAAGGTATCTTGTCTTAACCCATTTAAGTATTAGCCTATTATGGGCAAGTTTGAATTGTTTTGTTATTTTATTCATTTGTGTAATTTATAAAGCCATGTGTTTAATATAGTGTTTGACAAGTGGCATACTCAAACAATTATTTTTTTGAAATTCCTTTGTTTCATAGTCTTAAGTTTGGTCATGGCACATGCAGGGACTGATGGTATAGCTGGGATGGTGCTTCCTAACACAACAAAAGAGGTGGTTTTAAACCTCAAGAAGGGAGATGTAATCCCAGTATCTATGGGAACAATCTCATGGTGGTTTAACAATGGAGACACTGAACTCATCATAGCCTTGATAGGTGAAACATCTGAATCCCTTGTTCCTGGCCAATTCACCTACTTCCTACTAACTGGAACCCAAGGTACTATTGGAGGCTTCTCCACTGAGGTTTTAACCAAAGCTTACAATTTAAGTAAAGAAGAAGCAAATAAACTCACAAAGAGTCAAAATGGGGTTTTAATCCTTAAGCTTCAAAAAGGCCAACACGTAATGCCTACCCCTCAAATGTACAAGACTAAAGAGATGGTGTATAACATAGATGCTGCCATACCAGACCATGAGGTCAAAAATGGTGGGTTGGTCACAACTTTGACTGAGTCAAAGTTTTCTTTTATTGGGGAAGTTGGGCTAAGTGTGATCAGAGTAAGTCTTGAGCCTAATGCCATTAAGGCACCACTATATCTAGCTAACCCTGTGGTTCAAGTGATTTATATTGCTAGAGGAAGTGGGAAGATTGAGATTGTGGGCATGAATGGGAAACTTGTGTTAGATTCTCAAGTGGAGGCTGGTCAATTGCTTGTTGTGCCTCGATTCTTTGTAGTTGCAAAGATTGCTGGTGAAGATGGAATGGAGTGCTACTCTATTCTCACAACAAAAAGGTGAGTTCCTCTATTTTTATATTAGAAAGCTTGAATTTTTTTATTAGATGTATTTTAAAATTCTTAATTATATAAATAATTTAAGATTAAACTAACAATTTGGTTCTCAGATTGTTAGATCAACTTACCTTTAATTTTAAAAAATTAGTCAATGCACAAGTTAGTCCTTAAAAACAACAAACTCGCTATAAGTTAATCTTTTTGTCAAGTAGCCCATGAATATTGAAAGATTAACAAATAATGAGTTTATTACTTTCAAATATGAATTCATGTGCTCATTTTCGAGAACCAAAGCTAGATACTTTTAACGATTTAGAGCTAAATGGTTAATTAATAATTGGTTTAACTACTCTTTTTGCTCTTATAGTTTTATTCAATTTGTAAATTAGTTATATAGTTTAAAAATTTATAATTGCATACTTATTATTGTTTAAAGCATTTTTAATTTATGCCTCTGCCATTAAACTTTCATCAATGTTTTGTTATATTTTACTAACATGGCCAACCATGTGCTATCTCAAAACTTTACAAGATTTAAGCCAACTTATCAAGTCACTTAACATAGATTATAATACATACTGTAGATATGAGTTAATTTTAATTCAATATCAATTTTTACTCCTTTTGTAGGCATAATCATATATATTCAAAGTATTTAGATTACACATGATTGGTTAGGTTGACAAAAATTAAGAATATTGGCAAAAGTTTAAACACAATGACTAAAATTTTTAATTATAAAGATTTAATTACAAATTTTTAAATTATAGGGACTAATTTGAAAATAAGTAAAACTATATGAACTAAAAACTAATTAATTAATTCAACTATTGCAATATTTAAAATAAAAATATTGATTTAAATAATTAAAAAAATTCAACCTTTTAAAAATTTTATGTCTTTATAAACATACATGCACTATATGAAATAGTATCATTGATTTGGACAATTACTACTCTGCATAATTGACATGTGGCTACATCCTAGTTTTATAGAAGCGTGTAAACCCTGAAAAATGTTACCTATGTATAATTAAGTAGAATTATAAATATGAGAGTTTTGCAAAAGATAAAAATAAGAAAAATAGTATATTTTGTTATTTGAATAACTTTAAATGTATATATATGTGTATAAAAATAAAAATGACCAATATATGTTTATATATCCTTGCAGGCCTGTGTTTAAAGAGCTAGCTGGAAGGTCATCCATATGGGGGGCCATATCTCCCAAAGTGCAACAAGTGGCTCTTAATGTGGATCCAGATTTTGAGAAGCTTTTCTTGTCAAACATCAACAACACCACAAATCTCATTCCTCCAACTAATTAATTACTTTGCCTCTTTTATTATGTCAAATTATTGTTAGAGAAAATAACTAGTTTGAAAAATTTGTTAAAGATAATAACTAGTTTAAAAACTTAAGTTATAAATATGTGAGTATGAAGATGTTTTCATGAGTCCCACAGTAGACGGATCTAAAGGTTTTAAAGTCTATATATGTAGAAATTCACAACATATGTTAAAATAAAAATTTGAAGGGAAAGTCTAAATTATATGTGTGATTAATAAATTTTTAATTTAAAATGCATTTAGTATTTGGCATATGCTTATATATTGGATTGAAATAGATCCAATGACTCTATTGTAATTTAGATTTTTAATTTACATTTAATTCCACTTATCATATCTGCTACCAAAATTGTCTATTGCAATAGGTTTAACAACAATTTTATGCAATTGTTGGTAAAATTGTAAAACTATAATCTGACCACGGTTAATAAAGCTATTGCTAGTATTATGTGGATTTTTTGTGGCAATTTTCATTGCTGTTAAATCCTTTTTTTCTTTTGGGATATATTCTTTTGTCCTTTTTTCTTTTTCAGCTAACCTATAGCAAAACAATTTCTGACCAACATCCAACAATAATAACCCATATGCCATTGAAATTGCAAAAAGGCATTCCATTATAATTACAAAGAAGTTAGAATACACTAATATAAACTTGTTAAGGTGTCTTTACCTTCCAAAATGATGCTATTTTATATCAAAATTATATTTCAACACATTAGAGAGCTCATAAATGCTTCGCAATGGGACTATTCTAATTTTAAAAAAAAAAATGTTTGGGAGATCAAATTAAAATGGAAATGATCTTTTTTAAAAACTAAATTAAAAGATTTTTTTAGAGGACTAAATTGATAGAAAAATGATTGTATAAGGACTAAATCAATAATTTATTCCTTTTTCTAATAGTTTGAATTTGATGCTTTGAAAATTTTAAAATTAAAAATTTGAATATACTAAGTTAATTTGCCAAAATTAAATATGCCAAGCTATTAAAAAAAAGAATACTTAAAATTTCTTATAAAAAATTGAGTTTCATATCCGATGAAACCTATTATACTAGAAAAGAGAAAAAGTCAATTACTATTTCATTGGTTTATGGATATTTAAATTACACAAATCTATCTTCTATTATAAAAATATATACAAATTTTATAAAATTAAAATATAATTAAAATACCCTTTAGAACAATACTAATTTTTTATTAAAAATACAATTTATTAAAAACATTTTTTTAAATTTTATTTTTAATATTATTTATTTTACGTTAAAAAATAATAATTTAATTTATTCTAAATTCATAATATTAACTATATATATTAGTTAAATATATATTTAATACTTGTTATATTATATAAATAATAAAAGACATTACATTTAAGGACCAAAACTATAATACAAGGGAACCTCACGAGATCAACTCTCTTGTTTTGTAGCATTTCTATCTCACTTGGTTTTTCTCGCAAGACACTTGAAAACTCAATTTTGAAAGAAAGAGATTTGGGTTAGACTTATAAACTCACAAAGAGTTCCCCCAAATATAAAGGCTAACTCACACAGAGTAATAACATGATAGAACAATTTGATTTTGGATGTGGTTTTTATTTAAAATTGATTTTGGTTGTGGTTATATATTGAAAGTGATTTCATGTATGATTACATAAATGTATAATAAGATAAGGTGTGAAATCAATTTTTTTTAAAAAGCGTAATTGCAATTTTAACTGGTCAACTAGAGATTTAGTGGCAATCTAAAAACAACCGCCACTAAACCCATGCAGATTACTCCCTAAATGGCACCATTAGTGTCAATTAAAGCCAAACTGCCACTAAATCCATCAAGTTATTTAGCGGCAGTTACGTGTTAATTACCACTAAATTCACAGCATTTAGGGTAGTTGTTAACCGCCATCATATTGGGACATTTTGGCGGTTCTTCCTGCAGTTGTTATAAACGTAGCCATCCTTTTGTGGTTGATGCTTCAGTGGCAGTTGTTGGGTCATCCCTGTTTCATTTAGCTGCGGTTAGAAGAAAAAAGGCTGAAGTTAAAAAAAAAAAAAAGAAGCCACAAAAACTCCTTTTTCTTGTACCGTGGTTAGATAGGCAGAGCTCACAAATGAATTTATTACACAAGGTTAAGATGGTTTTATCAAATTAAAATTATATATTTTATCAAATTAAAATTATATATTATTTATTTATTTATTACTTTAATCCATAAATAAAGTAGCACAGACTGTCTAAGAAATATCCAAATCTAACTTGATAGAAGAAAAAATTGACATGTTACGTCTTGTGTCCACTTCGTAGATGTGTAAAAATATGGAGCAATGGCAAGCTTGGATAGTGGATAAGGTACGCACAACCTTACATTACATCCCCTTCTTGCTTCTTATCCCCCCCCCCTCTTTTTTTTTTTCCTTCCAAAATTTAAACATATTAAAAAATTTAAAAACAAAAATAAGGACACTTTTTTTCTAATGAAAACAATTTATATTTCTCAGGTTTACAGGTTATTGGCAATGTCAATCTGCTTTGCCATACGAAGATGGAAATGAACGCTAGCTCGTTTGTTTCTACTCTGCCATTGATTAATATGACGTAATATTTTCTTTGTATTCTTCATGTATACCATGAAGAGAAATTTCTCTCAGAAAAAAATTGAAAGACGCTTACAATTGGAATGTTTTCTTAGAGATTATGGCATATTATGGAATTTTTTTCTTTATGTCCTTCAACATTTATTTTTTTTTCCAAAACACCTTGCACGATGACATTATAGCAACTTGTACAGGTAATCTCTGCTAAATTTATCAGTATCAAAGGCTAAACTAGGCCATGGAGTAGTATTGGATGACAGGGTAAGTCATTTTGAGGCCAAATTAGTTTGAGAGACAAGGTAAAGGTAGCTAGGTACTTGAGCAAGCCATTGGAGATGCATATGAAGGAAGAAAGAGATATCATGTTTGAGGAAGGAATTGAAAAGCTAAATACAGATGAAATCAGATGAAGTGGAAACACGAGATTTTATCTGAACGCAAGAGACAAAAATGCTTAGGCTGTGCCTTAGTAGTTTTGCTTTTTTACTTTATTTTGATATTTTTTGGGGGATTCTTCGTTTCTATTTGGGCTTGAGAGTTGCATTTTTTCACTTAAAAAAAAAACCTTAGGCTGTGGGGTACCATTTCTTTATCACTTAATTACTCTAATAATGCTTAAATTATATAAATTTCATTTTATTATAAAAATATACATAAGTCTGCCTAAATTTAAAATATAATTAAAATATTTTTAAAAATAATATTGTTTTTCATTAAAAATATAATTAATAAAAAATATTTTTATTTTTCATTTGAATATTTTTTATTTTGTGTTAAAAATTAAATTTACTTTATTCTAAATTTTAAAAAATTGAATATTTTTATATTGATACATATTTAACACTTGATATATTTTATAAATAATAGCTATAAAAGTATTTTGGTCAAAACAAGGTAATAGTAATTCATCTTTTCTTGCAGGGGAGGTTTGGGGTTTAGTGCACATTTTGATTCAAAGTAAAATTTTTGTCTCTTGTATTTGATAAGTAAAATTTAATTATAAAATTTTTGTCTCTTGAATTTGCAAAGTAAAATTTTTGTCTCTTGCTGTCAGAGCAAATCTCGTCTTCCACTTTATCCGATTTCACGGTATTGACATTTTCAATTCCTTCCTCACACATATATCTCTTTCTTCCTTCATGTGCCCCTTCAATAGCTTGCTTAATGACCTACCTTCTCCTTGTCTCTCAAACTAATCTGGCCTCAAAGTGACTTATCCTGTCATCCAATACTCCTCCATGGCCCAGTTCAGCTTTTGATACTGATAAATTTAGCAGAGATTACCTGTACAACGTGCTAATGTCATCGCACAAGTTGTTTTGGAAGGAAATAAATAAATAAATGTTGAAGGACATTTAGAAAAAAAAAAAAGAATCCATAGCATGCCATAATATCTAAGAAAGCATTCCAATTGTAGGCTTCATTCAATTTTTTTCCGAGAGAAATTTCTCTTCCTAACTCTGCCTATGATGAACTTTCATGTAAATTATTTTTCATAGCCGGTCCCAAGCCCGGAAAAAAGAGGAGGGTTGTGTTAGGCAGTCGACAGCCAACGTAAAACTTTGTCGAATCTTTATGACATGGACAATCGATATATTAAACGTAAAGCTAGGTCGTTGCCTGTAAGTAACGCGCTGTATAGCTCGGGTACAGTGAGAAGTGAGCAAGAGCCGCTGCATCGACGCTTGGATGTAGTGAAAAATAAGCAAAGGTTCCCACATTTTTGTGAACGAATGTGGCTAAAGAAGCTAGTTCATGAGAGTAGGATTCGTTTTGGCACTTGGAATATAGGTACACTTACGGGTAAGTCTATGGAAATAGTAGATACTATGATTAGGAGGAGGATTAATTTTATGTGTTTACAAGAAATTAAATGGGTAGGAGAAAAAGCGAAAGAATTAGACACTTCAGGTTTTAAACTTTGGTATACTAGTAAGGCTAAATTTAGAAATGGAGTAGGTATAATTGTAGATAAGTTTTGGAAAAATGCGATAGTGGATGTAAAAAGGTTAGGAGATAGAATCATTGCATTAAAGTTTGTAGTAGAAAAGGAAATCTTTAATGTTATTTGTGCTTATGCACCACAAGTAGGGCTAGAAGAATATCACAAGGTAAAATTTTGGGAGGATTTAGAATGTTTAGTTCAAGAAATACCATTCGGAGAAAAGATTCTTTTAGGAGGAGATTTAAATGGTCATGTGGGAAGGGTATCTTCAGGGTACGAGGGTGTTCATGGAGGACATGGCATAGGGGAAGCAAATGCAGAGGGTAAAACTATTCTAGATTTCTCATTAGCGTTCGATCTTATATTAGCTAACACTTGTTTTAGAAAGCGTGAGGAACACCTTATCACGTATAAAAGTGGAAGGGTATGTTCTCAAATTGATTTCTTTCTTATAAAGAAATCAGATAGAAAACTTTGTATAGATTGCAAAGTTATCCCTGGAGAGAGTTTAACTACTCAGCATAGAGTTTTGGTTATGGATGTAAGAGTTAAGAGGAGAGTAAAAAACAAAGGCGAAGATAGGGTGTTAAGAAATAAGTGGTGGCAACTAAAGGGGGATAAAGAAAAGAATTTGCAGAGACGGATTGTGAAGGAAGGATCTTGGGAAATACAAGGAAGTGCTAATGATATGTGGAATGGAATGGCTAAAGAAATTAGGAAGATAGCAAGGGAAATATTAGGTGAATCAAAGGGTTTTGGACCTAGGGATAAAGAATCTTGGTGGTGGGATGCAAGTGTACAAAATAAGATTAAAGTTAAAAGAGAGTGTTACAAAGTGTGGTCATTATGTAAGAGTAATGAAAATTGGAAAAAATATAAAGTAGCAAGAAAAGACACTAAGAAGGCAGTGAGTGAAGCGAAAGCAAGGGCATTTGATGGATTATACCAATCTTTAGGTACTAAAGTTGGAGAAAGAAGTATTTATAAGCTAGCTAAAAGTAGGGAAAGAAAAACAAGAGATGTGGACCAAGTGAAATGCATCAAGGATGAAGAAGGGAAAGTGTTAGTAACAGAACAAGATATCAGAGATCGGTGGAAGGATTATTTTCATAGGCTTTTTAATGAAGGGCATGAGATTTTATTGCAATCGGATAGACTAGACATTAGAGAAGAGGATCAAAATTATACTTTTTATCGTAGGATTCGTGAAGTAGAGGTAAAAGAAGCATTACAACGAATGGAGAATGGCAGAGCAGTTGGACCGGATAATATACCCATTGAGGTATGGAAGGGTTTAAGAGTGAAAGGCATAAGTTGGCTCACAAAGTTATTTAATGAAATTATGAGATCCAAAAGAATGCCAGACGAGTGGAGGAAAAGTACTTTAATCCCTATTTATAAGAGTAAAGGGGACATTCAAAATTGTGCAAATTATAGAGGAATTAAACTCATGAGCCACACTATGAAATTATGGGAAAGAGTAATTGAGAGAAGGTTAAGGAAAGAGACTGAAGTGATGGAGAATCAATTTGGTTTTATGCCAGGAAGGTCAACTATGGAAGCAATATACTTGTTGCGAAGATTAATGGAGAGATATCGAGAGAATCAAAGAGATTTATACATGGTATTTATCGATTTAGAAAAAGCATATAATAGAGTGCCAAGAGAGGTTCTATGGAAGGCTTTGGAGAAAAAAGGAGTTCGTATAGCTTATATTCGAGCAATCCAAGACATGTATGATAAGGTTACAACTAGCGTAGTAACAAAAGGTGGACTTACGGAAGATTTTCCGATAACTGTTGGTTTACATCAAGGGTCAACTCTGAGCCCTTATCTTTTTACTTTAGTCTTGGATGTGCTTACTGAACATATCCAAGAGCCGGTGCCACAGTGCATGCTTTTTGCAGATGATATTGTCCTAGTTGGAGAATCGAGAGAGGAAATGAATGAGAAGTTAGAGAGGTGGAGACTAGCTTTGGAAGCTTATGGATTTCGTTTAAGTAGAAGTAAAACGGAGTATATGGAGTGTAAGTTTAGTAAGAGGCACACCATTTCTAGCGCAGAAGTAAAAATTGGAGAACATATCCTACCACAAGTCACACGATTTAAGTATCTTGGATCTATCATACAACATAACGGAGAAATAGAAGAAGATGTAAAGCATAGGATTCAAGCGGGGTGGATGAAATGGAGGAGTACCTCGAGTGTTATTTGTGATAGAAGAGTACCACTCAAACTTAAGGGTAAATTCTACCGCACAGTTATAAGACCTGCAATGTTGTATGGAACTGAGTGTTGGGCAATAAAAAGTCAACAAGAAAATAAGTTAAATGTTGCAGAGATGAGAATGTTGCGTTGGATGAGTGGACACACTAGAAGAGATAGAATTAGAAATGAATGCATTAGAGAGAAGGTGGAAGTCGCTCCTATTGTGAAAAAGATGGTAGAATCGAGACTTAGATGGTTTGGTCATGTGGGGAGGAGACTTATAGAAGCCCCAGTTAGGAGAGTAGATGAGATGGAGAATAGTCCAATAACTAGAGGTAGAGGAAGACCAAGAAAAACTATAGGAGAAATTATTAAGAGAGATTTAGATTTAAATGGTCTATCTAAAAATATGATTTATGATAGATGTTTATGGCGTCGATTGATCCATGTAGCCGACCCCACTTAGTGGGAAAAGGCTTTGTTGTTGTTGTTGTTGTTGTTGTAGAAATTTCTCTTCCTGGTATACATGAAGAATACAAAGAAAATCTTACATCATAGTAATCAATGGCAAAGTAGAAATAAACCAGCTGGCGTTCATTTGCATCTTTGTATAAGTCTGCACCTGAGCAAAGCACATTGACATTGTCAGTAACCTGTAAACCTGAGAAATAGAAAGAAGATGGGCTGCTGTGAAATTATACTGGATAGGACAGTTGCATTGTACCCATATGATGGCATATTGGCATGCAAGCTTTCTTCAAGAAATTTTTAAGCAAGGCCTAATCTACAGAATATAAGTAAACTAAACCAATTAAAATTAAACGAAAAAAAAAAGTGCTAACCTGAGGTCACGGGTTTTGCTCCCATCTAAAGAAAAGTCATGACCAACCATATCTTCAAATCAAATACAGAGACAAGATCAAGTTCTTAAACATTTTAAAATATTTCTATATGAACTTAATAATTATGAAAAATCACAGTATAACATATTTATATGTCTAATCATAATTACTAATTAACTTATTTTACTTATTTTTTGCAAATCATGTCTAATCATTTCCTTAATATAATATTTCATATTTACATTGGATATTGGCATTTTATTACAGTAAAAATAACGGCCATGTTGTCCTTTTACAAACTACTCTGTGCTGCCATTTTGATGTCTCTTGTTGTCTCTAGATATAAAAAATTTTTGCATCAAATATTTTAATTAAACTTTGAAAAGTCAAGGAATTATATGCAATTGAAAGATGTCATTTTATATTTTCAATATTTTAATTTGAAATATCTTTTTTGTTTGATGGTAATTGAAAGATTATTTTTATTTTTATTTTAAAAAGGGCAATGATGATTTAATTTTTTTTAAAAAAATGCATCCAAAGGCTGAGATGCTTCAAATGGCAAGGGATTAGTAGTTAAAAATTAGAAGTTCAAGGAGTTAATTTTCAATTTAGATCAATTATATGCAACAAACTCAAAATTTAAGAAAATTATGTCCAATCATATATTTGTGTGTGCGCGCATAAATTTTATGATATAAAATTTCTTATTTATATTCTTCCTTTACATTTAAAACAAGTATAAAAATTAGCTCTTTTAAAAAATAAAATAAAATAAAACTAAAAGAAAAAAGACAGGTGAGATCAACTCAAATAAATCCCCATCAATGTCACACCTTTCTCTTGTCTCTCCAACTCATTTAATGCACAGAAGCATCTTACGTCAAGTAAACGGTGCATTTATTGATTATTAGTGGAAAAGGTGTCCTAATTGTTATAAATTTTCTGCAAATTAAGAAAGAGTTTGTACAAAACTTGAATTATTATTTGTCGCGGAGGACTAATGATACAACGTGAGAAATATGCCGAATGTGACAGTTATGCACAAATTAAGCAGAATTAAGATCCCTCGCCGTAGTGCAATAGTAAGCTTAATGTTACGAGGAATAATTTTATAAAATTGAGGATCAAAATAGACTTATAATATGAAATCTCATGACTTATAACCACGTTTAATGTGTTATACAAAAGAATATAAATATCATTTTATCTCTATGTTTATTTGGATAAAAAGAAGGTAAACATTAAAAAAAAAGAAAGATAAAATGACCATAACATTTTTGAATAAAAAATAATAAAATAATTTTTTTTCCCTAATGCCATAACACCCTTGCATCACCCTCCAAGAACATTTGAGTATTTTTAAGTGGGATTATATTGACTTGCTCAGCCTCAACCACCGCTTTCCCTTTCATGGGTTGGCCTCGGCCGTCCAACCAAACGCAGGGGCCACCTGGGGAAAAAACTCTTAGAGAAAGTAGGCTAAAGGAGCAAAGAGAAGAAGGGACAATTACTAAATCGATGTACAGATTTTGAAGAAAAAGATGGGACATGGGGTGGAAGACGATGTACCCGGGAGAGAATTAAATGAGATTAAATGGTCTTCTCCATTTTTTCTACGATGTGGCATTATATTGGTGATTTGAAGTCATATGGATGAAGTGAGACACCAATATAATGCGCCTTGTGCTTTTCATTTGCTTCAAAGTTAATGGTATCTTGACAAATATTAATACTAGAGAGCCTTTTATAACCACAAGAATCAAGTTATAAGAAAATGAATTTAAAAATTTTAATGAAATTATAAGGACGGGGTTTTTTTGGTTAGAGAATTAATCCGACTTTGACCCACTCTTTGTATGGACTTGCGATTAGGTTGTCATGAATTGACGCGTTTTCAATTCAGTTCCACGTCTCTATTTTTCCAAGTAGTTATACATCTTCTTCATTTCCTAATTGTTATAAATTTTCTGCAAATTAATAAAAATTATTTAATATATTTTTATAAAAATTAGGTAAAATTCAACCGTATTTCAATGACTGAATTAAAGATCTGCATAAATTTTACTTAAAAATCAAGCGAGGGTAAATTCTCAGCACCTTATAAATGCTTAATTATCTAATGTTAATCTTCCTTGAAAATTTTGTTGTGATTTGAGACTGTAAATGAAATGGAAATCAAACAAATGTTTTGGAAGGTATTTTTTTAAATGACTAAAAAATATAATTAAAAAGATAAAAATTATAATTATGAGGATAAAAATTTGAACTGTAAAATAAATTATATTTAAAAAAACTTTCATTAAATTATATAATTAAAAAATAATAAAAACATTTACTCCACCATTGTTGTAATTTGCACTACGGCGAGGGATCTTAATTCTGCTTAATTTGTGCATAACTGTCACATTCGGCATATTTCTCACGTTGTATCATTAGTCCTCCGCGACAAATAATAATTCAAGTTTTGTACAAACTCTTTATTAATTTGCAGAAAATTTATAACAATTAGGACACCTTTTCCACTAATAATCAATAAATGTACCGTTTACTTGACGTAAGATGCTTCTGTGCATTAAATGAGTTGGAGAGACAAGAGAAACGTGTGACATTGATGGGGATTTATTTGAGTTGATCTCACCTGTCTTTTTTCTTTTAGTTTTTTATTTTATTTTTTAACAGAGCTAATTTTTATACTTGTTTTAAATGTAAAGAATATAAATAAGAAATTTTATATCACAAAATATTCACAGCCGTGTTTTATTACAATGTTTTGCGACAGAAAAAAAAACATTTGTAATATTCAATATTTAAACTTTTCTATTTTTGAACATGTCAGCCTTTTACAATTTTAATTAATTTATTATTTTTAATAAGTAAAATATCTACATATTATCCTCAAGTGTGTTATTACTTGTCGATACCCATCTTTTAGTTTGACCATCCTTGTCGTTGTTAATTTCTCTATAAATACTGCCCCACACTCTTAGAATCCAAGAGTGTGGATTTCTTTTGAATTACCTATCCCTCTCCCTTTGCCTTGCTATTGCAAAAAGCAGCAAATAGAAGTGGAAAGTTTTGGTTGCCATTTTCCTCCAAAAGAACAGGTACTTGATTATTCCATTTGTTTCTCTCATAAGTTTTGGGTGTGTGCTTATGGTAAGGGGATACAGCGAGCTTGAGAATGGAAGGAGAGTGATTTTAATGCTGAAGAAAATGAATATGTGCCATTATATACATTCTCACATCTTCAAATCTCATCATCTTTAATTTGCTAATTATTTGAATTAACTTTGCAAGAACATTCTCGTGAATTTCTTAGTTATCAGTCTATGATGTTATGTTTTTAACCAAAGCATTCATATATATACACAAATATACTATTAGATGACCATATCCAAATTCATCTAACAATTAGTAGCACACTATGCTATTAATTGTAAATTTTGTAGAGAGAAAAATATAATAAAAAACACAGTATGTGTGCTTCACATTAGACAATGTAAGTGAAATCTATTAATTAAGTACTAGACCCCACATAATATGCCTTTTTCTCTCTGAAATTAATATTGTCAATTTTCATAAGAAATTTAGAGAATCCCAATTATATATATGTTCCTAAGTAGTTGTAAAGAGTTAAGAGAAACTATTTTGAATGAATATGATCTCTATATAATTTTTCATTGATGTGTTGCCTATTTTTCTTGTTTCAACTCAACCAAGATCAATTAGGGCTTCTCAAACCAAGTAGAAGAAATCAAATGGAGTTGGACTTAACACCCAAGAAAGCTCAACCCATGTTTGAGGGAGACGGTGGAGCTTACTACTTATGGTCAAGTTCTGAAATGCCTCTTTTGGCTAAGACTAGTGTTGGTGCTGGTCTACTTGTGCTTCAACCTCAAGGCTTTGCTCTTCCTCATTATGCAGATTCTTCTAAAATTGGCTATGTTATTCAAGGTTGCAATCCTTTATTAATTTTCTTTTGATTACAATTTTATTAGCATTAATCACTTTTCAATCTCTAAATGACTCCTTTTAGTCATTTCTCAAGTTCTTAAGGCATAACATTCATTAGTATTTTTTTAATATACATGATTTTTTTAGTCCTATCTTGATTGTTGGTTTAAGAAGTATGGATACTGAGATAAGACACCATAGACACAAAAATTGCAATGCAATAAAATATAAAGTATTCATATATAGTATCGTCAAAGGGTCACATGTCAACTTGTTAACTTCTCTATTGGAAGTGTTTCAGCATCTAGATATTAAGGTCCATTTAGAAAAGAGGATTTGATTTTTTAGACCCAATTTATAGACAAGGTATCTTGTCTTAACCCATTTAAGTATTAGCCTATTATGGGCAAGTTTGAATTGTTTTGTTATTTTATTCATTTGTGTAATTTATAAAGCCATGTGTTTAATATAGTGTTTGACAAGTGGCATACTCAAACAATTATTTTTTTGAAATTCCTTTGTTTCATAGTCTTAAGTTTGGTCATGGCACATGCAGGGACTGATGGTATAGCTGGGATGGTGCTTCCTAACACAACAAAAGAGGTGGTTTTAAACCTCAAGAAGGGAGATGTAATCCCAGTATCTATGGGAACAATCTCATGGTGGTTTAACAATGGAGACACTGAACTCATCATAGCCTTGATAGGTGAAACATCTGAATCCCTTGTTCCTGGCCAATTCACCTACTTCCTACTAACTGGAACCCAAGGTACTATTGGAGGCTTCTCCACTGAGGTTTTAACCAAAGCTTACAATTTAAGTAAAGAAGAAGCAAATAAACTCACAAAGAGTCAAAATGGGGTTTTAATCCTTAAGCTTCAAAAAGGCCAACACGTAATGCCTACCCCTCAAATGTACAAGACTAAAGAGATGGTGTATAACATAGATGCTGCCATACCAGACCATAAGGTCAAAAATGGTGGGTTGGTCACAACTTTGACTGAGTCAAAGTTTCCTTTTATTGGGGAAGTTGGGCTAAGTGTGATCAGAGTAAGTCTTGAGCCTAATGCCATTAAGGCACCACTCTATCTAGCTAACCCTGTGGTTCAAGTGATTTATATTGCTAGAGGAAATGGGAAGATTGAGATTGTGGGCATGAATGGGAAACTTGTGTTAGATTCTCAAGTGGAGGCTGGTCAATTGCTTGTTGTGCCTCGATTCTTTGTGGTTGCAAAGATTGCTGGTGAAGATGGAATGGAGTGCTACTCTATTCTCACAACAAAAAAGTGAGTTCCTCTATTTTTATACTAGAAAGCTTGAGTTTTTTTTATTAGTTGTATTTTAAAATTCTTAATTATATAAATAATTTAAGATTAAACTAACAATTTGGTTCTCAGATTGTTAGATCAACTTACCTTTAATTTTAAAAAATTAGTCAATGCACAAGTTAGTCCTTAAAAACAACAAACTCACTATAAGTTAATCTTTTTGTCAAGTAGCCAATGACTATTGAAAGATTAACAAATAATGAGTTTATTACTTTCAGATATGAATTCATGTGCTCATTTTCGAGAACCAAAGCTAGATACTTTTAACAATTTAGAGCTAAATGGTTAATTAATAATTGGTTTAACTACTCTTTTTGCTCTTATAGTTTTATTCAATTTGTAAATTAGTTATATAGTTTAAAAATTTATAATTGCATACTTATTATTGTTTAAAACATTTTTTATTTATGCCTCTACCATTAAACTTTCATCAATGTTTTGTTATATTTTACTAACATGGCCAACCATGTGCTATCTCAAAACTTTACAAGATTTAAGCCAACTTATCAAGTCACTTAACATAGATTATAATACATACTGTAGATATGAGTTAATTTTAATTCACTATCAATTTTTACTCCTTTTGTAGGCATAATCATATATATTCAAAGTATTTAGATTACACATGATTGGTTAGGTTGACAAAAATTAAGAATATTGGCAAAAGTTTAAACGCAATGACTAAAATTTTTAATTATAAAGATTTAATTACAAATTTTTAAATTATAGGGACTAATTTGAAAATAAGTAAAACTATATGAACTAAAAACTAATTAATTAATTCAACTATCGCAATATTTAAAATAAAAATATTGATTTAAATAATTAAAAAAACTCAACCTTTTAAAAATTTTATGTCTTTATAAACAGACATGCACTATATGAAATAGTATCATGATTTGGACAACTACTACTATGCATAATTGACATGTGGCTACATCCTAGTTTTATAGAAGCGTGTAAACCCTGAAAAATGTTACCTATGTATAATTAAGTAGAATTATAAATATGAGAGTTTTGCAAAAGATAAAAATAAGAAAAATAGTATATTTTGTTATTTGAATAACTTTAAATGTATATATATGTGTATAAAAATAAAAATGACCAATATATGTTTATATATCCTTGCAGGCCTGTGTTTAAAGAGCTAGCTGGAAGGTCATCCATATGGGGGGCCATATCTCCCAAAGTGCAACAAGTGGCTCTTAATGTGGATCCAGATTTTGAGAAGCTTTTCTTGTCAAACATCAACAACACCACAAATCTCATTCCTCCAACTAATTAATTACTTTGCCTCTTTTATTATGTCAAATTATTGTTAGAGAAAATAACTAGTTTGAAAAATTTGTTAAAGATAATAACTAGTTTAAAAACTTAAGTTATAAATATGTGAGTATGAAGATGTTTTCATGAGTCCTACAGTAGACCGATCTAAAGGTTTTAAAGTCTATATATGTAGAAATTCACAACATATGTTAAAATAACAATTTGAAGGGAAAGTCTAAATTATATGTGTGATTAATAAATTTTTAATTTAAAATGCATTTAGTATTTGGCATATGCTTATATATTGGATTGAAATAGATCCAATGACTCTATTGTAATTTAGATTTTTAATTTACATTTAATTCCACTTATCATATCTGCTACCAAAATTGTCTATTGCAATAGGTTTAACAACAATTTTATGCAATTGTTGGTAAAATTGTAAAACTATAATCTGACCATGGTTAATAAAGCTATTGCTAGTATTATGTGGATTTTTTGTGGCAATTTTCATTGCTGTTAAATCCTTTTTTTTTTGGGATATATTCTTTTGTCCTTTTTTCTTTTTCAGCTAACCTATAGCAAAACAATTTCTGACCAATATCCAACAATAATAACCCATATGCCATTGAAATTGCAAAAAGGCATTCCATTATAATTACAAAGAAGTTAGAATACAATAATATAAACTTGTTAAGGTGTCTTTACCTTCCAAAATGATGCTATTTTATATCAAAATTATATTTCAGCACATTAGAGAGCTCACAAATGCTTCGCAATGGGACTATTCTAATTTAAAAAAAATGTTTGGGAGATCAAATTAAAATGGAAATGATCTTTTTTAAAAACTAAATTAAAAGATTTTTTTAGAGGACTAAATTGATAGAAAAATGATTGTATAAGGACTAAATCAATAATTTATTCTTTTTTCTAATAGTTTGAATTTGATGCTTTGAAAATTTTAAAATTAAAAATTTGAATATACTAAGTTAATTTGCCAAAATTAAATATGCCAAGCTATTAAAAAAAAGAATACTTAAAATTTCTTATAAAAAATTGAGTTTCATATCCGATGAAACCTATCATACTAGAAAAGAGAAAAAGTCAATTACTATTTCATTGGTTTATGGATATTTAAATTACACAAATCTATCTTCTATTATAAAATTATATACAAATTTTATAAAATTAAAATACCCTTTAGAACAATACTAATTTTTTATTAAAAATACAATTTATTAAAAAAATTATTTTTATTTTTAATATTATTTATTTTATGTTAAAAAAATCATAATTTAATTTATTCTAAATTCATAATATTAACTATATATATTAGTTAAATATATATTTAATACTTGTTATATTATATAAATAATAAAAGACATTACATTTAAGGACCAAAACTTTTCAAAATTTATAATAAATGACTTTAAAAATTGAAATTTTCCTAAAAGATTAAAATTATTACCAAATTTTAAGAAACTTATTATTAAATTTAAGAAAATTATTATCAAATTTTTAAAAAGTTACAATTTAAGTAATTTAGTAATAATATTCCTAAAATCTGATAATAACTTTGGTTCTTGGGAATAATTTCAATTTTTAAGATATTTTATTGTAGAATTTACTAGATCCTTAAAGGTAATTTTTCCTAAATAATAGATATAAAGAATTTTTTTTGTCAAAATAAATGTAATTATAGTTTATGTTTTGTAGAAGATGTTAGCCTAATGCATTTTTTTAACTTTAGAGAATAAGGGTGTAGATTTTCAAAATATAAGGAAGAATTATTAAATTTAAACATTTTTTTAAAGAAAGAGAGAGTATTTTAAAAAAATGGTTAAATTATTCCTTTAGTTCTTATACTTTTACTTAATCTTTTAATTTAATACTTATAATTTAAAATTTATATTTCAATTCCTATAATTTTAAAATTTTATTTAATTAAGTCTATATAATCAATCTGTCATTACTTCTCTTTAAATCATGTTGAATTGGATAAATAACAGCCATCTTGGCAAGTAAGGGTATATCTGGTATCATAAATGCAATGTAAGAGAATATGTAATAATTTTTGCAATGTTTATATATTATGTTTTTATAATTATTATTTAATATATTTTTTTTCAACATGGAGATACGAGGGACATTTCTTATTTATTTCATTTTTTTATATTTATTTTTTATTTTTTTATTTTACATATCTAACAATTGAACCTCCCGAAACATGGCCTTAAACACATTGATCCACCTAACACATGCGTGGCTCACCTGGCTTAATTTAGGGTGATTTTCAAAACTTTTTTTCTCTGTTTTAGTATTGTATATTATTTGCTCAAATTTTAATGGGAATAAATTCTGATCACTACTGAACTCAGTCATCATAAGAACTTTTGGCTGCCATAGCTTTCAGTAAAACATAAGCTTCGATCTTCCAAATCACAAGCTTAGGAATCAATTTAAAACTTCGAATAACATAGACACCGGCGAAAAGTCTTCCATTGTTCTTGAACCATTTTATTAGATCCTTGAAACCCAACAGTGACTGCTGTTAAGTACCGATCTTAATGTTCCATTGTCTAATATGTTCCTTTGCCTAACAATCTCTTTATGTGTGATTCAGTTTATGTATTGGATAAAGCTTAGGTGCAATTCCTTTGATATTTACTATCATATTATAACGCTTAGCTTCATGAAGATATATTTCACCGCAGCACAACCTTTCAAGTGAGAACATCCCCGAGCGCACAACATGGATGCCCATGAACACTGTCAAAATTGTCGACTGTGTTGGATTTGGATTTTGGATTAAAGATAAAAATGCCTTCGTGGTATCTGACTCTGTTGTATCTGTACCATCTGCTAGCTAAATTTTATGTGGCCACAACATACTCTACTGAATTTGAATATGTAATTAGCTAATATGGAAAATTCGGTTATGATTTGAGACTGTATATGAAATGGAAATAAAACAAATGTTTTGGAAGGTATGTTTTTTAAATGACTAAAAAATATAGCTAAAAATATAAAAATTATAATTGTGAAGATAAAAATTTTAGTTATAAAAAAATTATATTTTAAAAATTGTAATTAAATAATAATAATAATAATAATAATAATAATAATAATAATAACATTTACTCTACCCGTGTTGTAATTTGTACGCGAGGGATCTTAATTCTGCTTAATTTGTGCACTTTTTGATCATTTGTGCATAACTGTCACTTTCGACGTATTTCTCACGTTTGTGTCATTTGTCCTCTACGACACATAATAATAATTCAAGTTTTGTACAAACTCTATATTAATTTTCTGAAAATTTATAACAATTAGGACACCTTTCCCACTAATAATCAATAAATGTACCGTTTACTTGACGTAAGATGCTTCTCATTGAATGAGTTGGAAAGACGAGAGAAATGCGTGCGATTGACTGGGATTTATCTGAGTTGATCCCTCGTGTCTTTTTTCTTTTAGGATCTTCTGTTTTTTATTTTATTTTTTAAAAGTCATATGCAACAAAAATGAGTGTTACAGTGAATTTTATCAATTAATTTTTTTTAATTTTTAGTTAAATTTTTATACTTGTTTTAAATATAAAGAATATAAATAAGAAATTTTATATCACAAAATATTCACAGCCGTGTTATTATTTGAATTTTTTGCGACAGAAAAAAATACATTTGTAATATTAAATATTTAAACTTTTTTGTTTTTGAATATGTCAGACTTTTATAATTTTAATTAATTTATTACTTTTAATAAATAAAATATCTACATATCATCCTCAAGTTTGTTATTATTTGTTGGTATCCATCTTTTACTTGACCATCATTGTCGTTGTCAATTTCTCTACAAAAACCGCCCCTCAATCTTGGAATCTATAAGAGTGTGTGCATTTCTTTTGAATTACCTATCTCTCTCCCTTTGCCTTGCTATTGCAAAAAGCAGCAAATAGAACTGGAAAGTTTTGGTTGCCATTTTCCTCCAAAAGAACAGGTACTTGATTATTCCATTTCTTTCTCTCATGAGTTTTGGGTGTGTGCTTATGGTAAGTGGATATAGAGAGCTTGAGAATAGAAGGGGAGTGATTTTAATGTGGGAGAAAATGAATATGTGCCATTATATACATTCTCACATCTTCAAATCTCATCATCTTTAATTTGCTAATTCTTTGAATTAACTTTGCAAGAATATTCTCGTGAATTTCTTAGTTATCAATCTATGATGTTATGTTTTTTACCAAAACATTCATATATATACACAAATATACTATTAGATGATCGTATCCAAATTCATATGCTATTAATTGTAAATTTTGTAGAGAGAAAAAATATAATAAAAAACACAGTATGTGTGATTCATATTAGAAAATGTAAGTGAAATCTATTAATTAAGTGCTAGACCCCACATAATATGCCTTTTTCTCTCTAAAATTAATATTGTCAATTTTCATAAGAATTTAGAGAATCCCAATTATATATACGTTCCTAAATAGTTGCAAAGAGTTAAGAGAAACTATTTTGAATGAATGTGATCTTTGTAGAATTTTTCATTGATGTGTTGCCTATTTTTCTTGTTTCAACTCAACCAAGATCAATTAGGGCTTCTCAAAACAAGTAGAAGAAATCAAATGGAGTTGGACTTAACACCCAAGAAGGCTCAACCCATGTTTGAGGGAGATGGTGGAGCTTACTACATATGGTCAAGTTCCGAAATGCCTCTTCTGGCTAAGAACAATGTAGGTGCTGGTCAGCTTGTGCTCCATCCTCAAGGCTTTGCCCTCCCTCACTATGCAGATTCTTCTAAAATTGGTTACGTTATTCAAGGTTGGAACCCTCCATTAATTTTCCTTTTAATTAGAATTTTATTAGCATTCATCAGTTATCAATCTTAAAATGAGTCCTTTTAGTCTTTTTTCTTGAGTTATTAAGGCATAGTGCTTATTAGTATATTTTTTTGGTACAGGTGAATTTCTTAGCCCTTTCTTCATTATTGACTTAAGAAGGTTGAATAAATACATGGGACATACTAGACGCAAAAAACACAATGCCATGAAATTTAACTATTCATATATCACATTGTCAAAATGCCACAAGTCAACTTGTTTAACTTGTCTGTTGGATGGGTTCAAGCATCTAGCTAATTAGGCCATTTTAAACGAGGGTCAATCCTTCTTTAATAAAAGGATACTTTTTATGTCCTAATTCACAAACAAGTCAATTTGTCTTAGATTATTTAAGTATTAGCCCATCATGGGTTAGCCTTGCCTATTTTCTTGTACCATTCATATGTAATTTATATAATCACATTTCTAATACAAGAGTTAGACACATGGCAAACCCAAATACAATTATTTTTTTGGAGTTTTTCTGCTTCACAATCTTGACCTAAGTTTCCTCAATGGCATGTCATCGACAGGGACTGATGGCATAGTTGGGATGGTGCTCCCCAGCACAAATAAAGAGGTGGTTTTGAAGCTCAAAAGGGGAGATATAATCCCAGTACCTTTAGGAACAGTCTCATGGTGGTTCAATAATGGAAACTCTAAACTCATCATAACCTTTTTAGGTGACACATCTCAGGCCTATGTTCCCGGTCAATTCACATACTTTTTATTAACTGGAACCCAAGGTGTTATGGGAGGCTTCTCCACTAAGGTCACAACCAAAGCTTACAATTTGAGAAACAAAGAAGAAGCAAACAAACTCACAAAGAGCCAAAAAGGGGTTTTAATCGTTAAGCTTAAAAAAGGCCAACCCATAATGCCTGCCCCTCAAATGGACAAGACCAAAGAGATGGTGTATAACATAGATACTGTAAAACTAGACCACATGATAAAAAATGGTGGCTTGGTCACAACTTTGACTGAGTCAGAGTTCCCTTTTATTGGAAAAGTTGGGCTAAGTGTTATCAAAGTGAGGCTTGAACCTAATGCCATTAAGGCACCATTATACCTAGTCAACCCTGCAGTTCAAGTAATTTATGTTGCTAGAGGAAGTGGGACGATTGAGATTGTGGGCTTAAATGGGAAACTTGTGTTGGATTCTCAAGTTGAAGCTGGTCAATTGGTCATCGTGCCTCGATTCTTTGTGGTTGCAGAGATTGCAAGTGAAGATGGAATGGAGTGCTACTCTATCCTCACAACAAAATGGTGAGTTCTTTTGTTCATATATTAGAGAGCTTCAGTTTTTTTCTTTTATTAGATGTATTTGAAAATTCTTAATTATTTTAATATAGTTTAAGATTAAAGTAACAATCTGGTCCTTGGATTGTTAGATCTACTTACCTTTATTTTTTAAAAATTAGTCAAGATTTAGTTCTTGAAAACATCAAACTCAATCTAGGATAATTTTTTTTGTCAAGTAACCTATGAATATTGAAAGGATTAACGTGCAATGAATTTGTTACTTTTAGAGGTTAACTCATGCACTTACTTATTTTCAAAAACCAAAGCTAAATAATTTTAACAATCCAAGGCCAAATGGTTAGTTAATAATTGGTTTAATTTCTTTTGTGTCGCCTATAATTTTACTCAATATTCAAATTAATTAGTTCTATAGTTTAGAATTTGTAAGTGGGTACTCCTTATTGTTTAAAACATTTTTAATTTATTCTTCTACCATTAAAATTCTACTAATGTTTTGTTAACTTTTTCTATCGTGGCTAACTATATGTCATATTGACATTTTAAAGATGCATGATTTAAGCCAACATATATACCGAGTCATTTAACATAGATTATGTTAGATGTCATATATGTGAATTAATTTCACTTCATTATCTATTTTTATTCCTTTTGTAGTCATAGTTGTATATATTCAGAGTGCCTAAATTACATATGATTAGCCATATCAGCAAAAATTAACAATACTAGCAAAAGTTTAGATATGATGACTAAATTAAAAAAAATTAAAATTATAAAGACTTAAGTCTACATTTTTAAATTGTAGGGACTAATTTGAAAAGTGAGTAAGGTTATAGGAACCAAAAACTAATTAATTAATTCAACTATTGAATATTTAAATGAATGTCTTGATTTAACTAATTTAAAAACTCAACCTTTTAAAAATTTCAGGTCTTTATAAATATACATGCACTATATGAAATGGTATCATTGATTAAGACAACCATAATTCTGCATAATTGACATGTGGCTACATCTTAGTTTTATATAAGCGTGTAAACCCTAAAAAATGTCACCTATTTATAATTAAGTAGAATTATAAATATAAGAATTTTGTGAAAGATAAAAATAAGAAAAATGATATGTTATGTTACTTGAATAACTTCATATATATATATATATATATTAAAATTGACCAATATATGTTTATATTTACTCGCAGCCCTGTGTTTCAAGAGCTAGCTGGGAGCTCATCAATATGGGAGGCCATATCTCCTGAAGTGCAACAAGTGTCTCTTAATGTGGATCCAGATTTTGAGAAGCTTTTCTTGTCAAACATGAACAACACCACAAATCTCACTCTTCCAACTAATTAATTAGTTTGTCTCTTTTATTATATATGTCAAATGCTATCTTTTGTTTTGTTTTGTTTTTATTTTCCTCAACTTCTCTTCAAATTAAGCTCTTTATTTGTAGAAAGTGCATTAATACGTGTTTTAACATATAAACTCTTTGCATGTGTTTTATATGTGTTATAAGAATAAATTGAGTTTATAAACTTTTATTTGTTTGTTTTATAATTAGATATATGTTCTAGAACCCAAAATAAATATGATGCTCTCCCAACAATTTTGAAATTAGTAGTAGTCATTCAATGAACATGTTTTGCTGTTATGAATGAGATACTCTTAATTATTTGTATTAAGTCAGTTAATGAGATATATTTGAATTTTTCATACATGAAATGAATGGTGCGTGTAGTGAACAAACCAAAACGATTTCTCCTCTACATACCAAAAATGAAAACGAACCAATCATTTTAAGCCTTACCATAAGCAACACAAAAATGGTTGGACTGCCGGCCTTTAAGAACTCCAAGATATTGAAATTTTCCAAATCTTTTTTGTGTTGTTAATTATTTGACACAAAAGTAGCTGAGAATTATATGTACACACACACACACACACACACACACACACACACACAGAGATACACACACGTAGAGAGAAAACATGGAGAAGTTAGAATTGTTCACTTTTTGGTCATAATCATTGCCTGCCTCACAAATTGTAAGCATTTTTTAAACTAAAATATATCTCCAAGAAATTTTAGTGCTAAGTTGTAATTAATGCTAAGAATGTACATAATCCCTTAAATTTTAAGTAATATACAGATAATCTTTGACTATCAAAATTTGATAATGAATGTCCCTACATGTTAGATACTCATGATCTTTCTGTCTCACTCTTCTCATTCTTGATGCTTGTTACGACAGTCCTTTATCACACCGTTGAGGAACCATATTCGTCTACGCCACACCGTCGAGGATAATTCTAGAACTTCAACACTGACCTCGACGTTAATTTTAAATGTGGATAGTTGCTAGATTTTGCTATTATTGGTGTTTTCTTGGCTTTGTTTTCACCCCTCCTGAACATGAAATCTGGCCTCGAGTTATGCTCAGAATCTACTTGACAAGCTCTCTTTTAACCCTTACAAAAGAAGTTATCAGCATTTAGAAAAATCGTTTGAACATTTTAAGAAAATGTTATCGGCACCTAAAGAATTGCCCTTACCAACACTGGCCTCGACACTAATTGTTCTAGTGGCAATAACCATTTCAAGGAGGTCTTACCATTGGAAAAAAGATTATAATTAAAAGATTCATCTCGGTACTTGGTAATAGGTTCGATAATATCAAACAAAAACACTATACTTCTGCAATAGCAGTTGGATTTAACCACTTACATTTAAAAAGAAAAAAAAAACCACTAGTTTTTTTTGTTACATAATGGGGTCATGATCTGCAAATTGAAGAAAGAGAATAGAAAAGGGATAGGAATCAAACGAAATATATCCTATTTATCTCAATTTTTCAAAAAACTATAATTTATGTCATGCATGTGAACCATTAGTTATTGAAAAAAAAAATAAAGAATTAGTTTAGTATGGAAAGATAAGTAATTCTACTTTCATAATTTCAATTAGTATATATATATATATATATATATGGCTACGTCTAAATTATGTCTCATTTGAAAAAGCAAAAAAACAAAAAGTTAAAGAATAAACTGGGAAAAAATGAAATCATCTCTGCGACGAAATTAAATTAGGGTGTGCCATTTGAAAAAAAATGGGTACATATTATCGAGAGATTCTTGAAAAGTCTTAATCTATCAAAAATGGATAGACTAAATTAATACTACGTAAGTGTATAAATATATTAGAGAACCTCTGAATAAGATTTATCTTTATATATTTATGTATACTTAGTTTAGAGCTTAAAAATTTTATTTATTATTAAGGCTCGTCTTTTATCTATTGAGAGGCCCACCTAAGGTTCATGAGAAGTATTAATCATAACCCATCCAAGTGTTTGAAGGGACAAACCAAAACAAAAAAAAGTTTAGTTGACTAAAAGGAATAATGTTTTTTTAAAAAGAAATCGATGATTTAGTTTGTAAAAGATTTTTTTTTATTTAGTCTTCTAAAGAGAAAATTTTTCAATTTTCTTTTAAAAGATTATTTTTCTCTTAATTTAGTCATTCAAATATAAAGTCTCTCATTTTTGCCTTCTAAACACTTTTTTAACCAAAATAATCCCTCTGTTAAGCAAAAGAGGATCATATGTAATCGTTAACTAATAATATAAGGATCATATGTGATCGTTAACTAATAATATAGACTTGTTAAAGTATCTTTAACTCCCAAAATGATGTTATTTTGTATTAGAGTTATATTTTAGCACATTAGAGAGCTCACAAATGTTTCTCAAAGGGACTATTTTGATTAAAAAAATATTTGAAAGACTAAATTGAGAGATTTTATCTTTGAACATCAAATTAAAAGAATTAAAAAAAAAAATACTATCTTAGGAAGAATAAATTGAAAGAAAAATAATTTTTAGGGATCAAATCAATAATTTACTCTTTTTCTTTTCCAAAAATTTGAGTTTGATTATTTAAAAAGTTCAAAATTAAAATCTTAAATATACCAAGTTTTCTTGGGCCAAACTTAATATGACAAGTTAATATTAGAAAAAATACTTAAATTTTCTTTTAAAAATATAATTTCATACTTGAAGAAACCTACTATACTAACAAAAAAAAAGGTCAATTATTCTCTCATTCATTGAGAGATCTTAAATTATATATCTTTCTTCTCTATTATGAAAATATACACAAACTCTTTAAAGTTACAATATGATTAAAATACCCTTAAGAATAATATTTATTTTTTTAAAAAAAATATTTTTTAAAATAAATTTTATTTCAATATTATTTATTTTATGTTAAAAATCATAATTTAATTTATTTTAAATTCAAAATATTAACATATATATTGATCAAATATATACTTAATACTTGTTATATGATATAAATAATAGACATAAAAAGTTTTTTGTCAAAATAAATATAAATATAATTTATATTTAGCAAAGAATGTTAATGTAGTGCATTTTATTTTAATTTAGAGAATGAAAATGTAGGTTTTCAAAATAGATGAAGGGACTATGAAATTTAGATATTTCTCAATGAAAGAGAAAGTAATTTTATAAAAAAGTTAAATTATTCTTTTAATCTTTATACTTTCACTTAATTTTTAATTTGATGCTTAAATTTAAAATTTTGTTATTCAATCCCCATGATTTAAATTTCTTTAATTAAATCTCTATAATCATCTGTCACTTACTTCTCATTAAATCTTGTAGAAGTGGACATAACATGGAGTAAGTACATTTATCTATCCGACTGACCTGACACCTGCCATACACATGGCTTACCTTCAATCTCAAAATTGTAGTCATACAAATATGAATAAATTTAGAAAATGTAACAACACAACACAAGCCAAATTTGAGATTGGTAGTATGCTTACCAGTTCTTTTCATCCTCCTCCAATTTGGCTTTTCGTCGATTTAGACGAGATTTGGGATTAGCGGTATGCTTGCTTGTTCTTTTCATCCTCCTCCAATTTGGCTTTTCTCCCATTCAAGACGTGTCCTGTTCAGGGAGAGAAAGAGAGAAAGGGAGGGGCTCTCCTAGGCTCTTCAATCCTGGACATGTCCTATTTAAAGAAAGAAAGGAGGAGTGTAGCTCATATTTCAAATCTATTTTAAAAGATTCAAAAACTTAATATTTGAAATATTAAGATAAAAATATCTTTAATAATATTGGCAACTAAAACAACAAAGATTCCATTTTCTTTGTTTATTAGTCTTCCAATGTATTATGCATAACATTCGGTGTGTGTACTCACTTAAAGTTATGTTATTATATGTTGTCTTGTAAATATGAATATATAAAAAGGATATGTATATTATTATATTTCAAATATTAAGTCCTTATGTTATTTAAAATAATTTTAAAATATAAAGTCCTTTAAAATAATAATTTTTGTATGTTTTTTAATTGCAAATTTTCCCATTCTTTACCTCGATTCATAATGGTTTAAACTTGAGCATTAATCACTGCCAAAATAAATAAATAAGAATAAAAAAGGTCTATACCATTCTTATCATTTCAGGAAGCAAACCACGGAATCATGTAATAGAGTATGGAAAATTTTTAAATTTGACTCGATTAATAAAAGATAAGTAGATTAAATTAATTTTAAATAGGCATATAAACAACTTATGTATATTTTTAAACCAAAATACACATAACTTCCCTAAAATTTGGGTCAATTGGACATAACCTTTTTGACTTTTCAAAGTTTAAAATGAACCCCCTAAACTTTTAATTTTTGATCATTAATTTCCCGTTGCTACTTATTCCATCAACTTGCTAACAAAAGATGACACATCATATTAATTAAGGACATGTGACATTTGAAATGGCTTCAAAGCCAAGATGTTGAGCTGAACTCAAATGGATAAGCTGAGGCCTTAAATAGAGAAATAAAGCAAATTCTGGAAAAGATGGTTCAATCTAACAAAAAAGATTATAGCAGAAGATTAGAAGATACATTATGGGCCTACCGTACCACCTATAAAACCTTTATAGGCATGTCGCCCTATAGATTGGTTTTTGATAAAGCATATCACTTGTTAGTGGAGATTGAACATAAGGCCTATTAGGTAGTAAAGAAGTGCAATATGGATATTTCTCAAGCAGGTTCTCAAAGAAAACTACAACTTCAAGAGCTTGAAGAAATCTAGTCGAAAGCCTATGAGAACTCTAGAATATATGAAGAGAAGATCAAGGCTATACATGATAAGATGGTTGAAAGAAAGGAGTTCTATGTTGGTTAAAAGGTCTTCCTCTACAATTCACGCCTCAAGTTGATGTTAGGTAAACTCCATTCTAAATGGATTGGTCCATTTGTAGTTACTCATGTTGTTTCTTATGGTGCAGTTGAAGTCATGAATAAGTCAATCAATAAACACTTTATAGTGAATGGGCAAAGGCTGAAACATTTCTATAAGGGATTTTAGGAGTGTACAATGAAAGAGTTGCATCTCTACAATGCTACATATACTTGACCCACTTAGTTGTACTTCTCTTTCTTCTCTTTTATTGTCATGTCCTATATTTGACTGATAGATTGTGTTTACATCAAGGACAATGTAAAATTTAAGTGTGGGAGGAGGATTTACTCTTGTTATTTGGTGTGGTTTCACTTTTGCTATTTTTGTTATTTTCTTTGTGTTTTTTTTTCTTGTATTTTTATCTTTTTTGGTCTTATTTTTTGTGTGTAAGTTACAAGTTAAAGCAATTTAGGTTTAAAAGTATTTCAAGATGATTAACAGTCAATCTTGTTTCTTAGATTCAAGTAAATTGGTAATGAATTTGATTTTAATGAATTAATTGTGGTAGTCTTTAACCTGTGAAGATTTGGAGCCTTATATTATTTCCTTTTTATGTGAGCATTCACCTATTATGATTTTTACTCTAGAACTTATCTTGGTTCTTGATTGAGATTACAATTGCAAATACATGTATGAAGATGATTAAGGCATTCTTTTAGTTGTTAGCCATTTAGCTGAATAGCCAATCTATGCATAGTATCCCTTGTTAAACCTCTTTGAACTATTAGCCTTTTTCTTAAATTTTAACCCATTATAAACTAATCCAAAAATATACCCTACCTTACCTTAGGAATTAAAGAGCATTGTATTTGATTAGGAAAGAAAGAATGTGAATGTTAATTATCATATCAAGTTAGGCCAATTAAGGAAAAAAAGAGAATAAAAAAAGGAAAAAGAACAAAATGGAAAAAATAAAAAATAGTGAAAATAATGGTTGAGATGAAGTGTAAAATACACTCAACTCATGAAAAAAAAGAAGAAATCAGACAAATATATATTTGTGTTTGTTTGATGAAAAATAAATGCTTGAGTAAGATGCACAGTCTCATAGTTTTTCATTGTATTGGTTGATCAATGCTCCTTTAACTCTTAAGATGTTTACCTATTTTTCCCCATATTTTCACCATTAACTATACCTTAGCCCAATTACAGCCATGAATATAAGTCTTTTTTATTTATGTATTGTTTATGACATAGTTAGTGGAGATTGAGAAGACAAACAAGCCTATGGTAATGAGGTTATAATAAGTTGAAATTGAGTGAAACACTAACTCTAAACACTTGAAAAAATTAAGAGTTTACACATATCTAATGAGGAGCTGCCATTTTGATTCATTTTTGTTAAATGAAATTGCCATGCTACTTGTTCTTCTAGATTGCAGGAAAGACTATATTTAACTATTGGGATTTTGAAGAGCTTGAATTGTCTTTGACCTTGCAATTTTCACTTTTTACTTTTATTTTGATTTTTTATGTTTTGTCTAGAGAGCAAAAAGCTAAGTGTAGGGGGATTTGATAATTCAAGTATTTCTACATTTTATATCCCTTATATATAATTTTACAATAATTCAATAAGGCTAACTTAATTATCTTAAGTTTATTTTATATTAATTGGGCCAAATAGAAATGAATGTGTTTAGTTGCATTATTATTATATTTTGATCAATAGAGACCCAACTATTCGAATTTTGTTTTTGCAAATAAGTTCCTGAACTCTTCACAAATGGACTTCTAACATTGAGCTTTTAAATATTGTATTTTCATTAAAATTTTGGACCATTGAATGCTAAAACCTTAGATTTTCCTTAGGTCATCTTTAGTTAGTAGATTTTGATTTTGAAAGCGTCATCTCCAAGGAGTTTCAACTGTATGGACAGATTCTTCTCTAGAACACTCTTGTTTCTTCATGGTTCTCTAAATTCTTTCTATAATTAATCTAGGGACTAAACTTGATGTTGAACCTAAGTTTACAATTGTAATGAATATTGGTTTGATTTTAATTACAGATGAATTTTGTTTCTGCTTCTCTTCATTTTTATGTTGATCTTAATTATTTCATATGGATAATTTGGATTAGATAATTATTGTTTCATATGGACTATTTGAGAGTTGCATTTGATTTGGTTGGATGATAAATCAATTAAATTCATTTTGTAATTCACATTAGAGGTTTCTATGTGATTCTCCTGTTGCAATTGAAAATTGGATTGGTACTTTTTCATTGATTTGGTGCGATTGCATTAGGTGTAATAAACGAAACTGATATAACCTTAAATGGTAGCTTAGGGACATTAGATATAGCTAACCAGGAGATTAAAATCAAACCAGAGGAATTTTTAGTAGATGAGAAAGGTGAGATATCAAAGGAAGAAATCTTGGATTGGTTACATTCTGGTAAATTGCTTGTTTTTGATTTTGTTTTCGTAGCCATTTTTTGTTTTAATCAATTCTTTAATTTTGTATACAACCCGCTTTTGAATTAATTTTGGTTTTATGAATTCATAATCTAGTTTATTTGATCAAAAACTCCTTGAAAGATAACATAGTGGGCATTTTGTTGTAAACCAATAACTTTTACTAATCTTGGCTAGTTTGATAGCCACAAGTAAAATTCTATTTACTATAAAGTAAGCAATCAAAGTCTATTTCTTATTGTGCTATGAGATGAGAAAATCACTAAGAAAAATGCAATAACTAGTAATGGAGTTATGATTAGTGTGATCTCCACCCCAATTAGCATTTGAGTAAGCCTGTAAAATTAGAGAGGAATGCATAAAGAAATAAAGCCTATGAACAAGGTTCATTTCACATAACAAATAACACAGAGAACTACATCATAATGAGTGGAATAGGGAGCTAACATGATCTGGCTAACTAAGTGAATATCATAGGAGATGTCTGGTTGAGTAACAGTGAGATATATTAAACTACCCACCAACTGTTGATAAAAGATGGGATTATTAAGTAGAGTGCTATTCATAGGTATAAATAGAATATTATGCTCGAAAGGGGTAGTTTCAGTGTGACCATTAGAAAGACTAGCTTGTCATAACTAGCTTCATTTAAGCTTATTTACATCATGTCTATGCATTAGCAACCAATTATATAACCGTTATTACACTTTTAGCGGTAGATTTTGGTCTATTTACATACCATTTAAAGCTATAAGGATCAAAATTTGAATTCTTCTTCTTCTTCACTCATAATTACCATAAACAAATTGGTTTTGCTCTACTTGATCATACGATACACCTTGTTTGCCTAAAGGAGTCCTATAGCCCGAAATGCTCATTTTTGCCATATTATGTAACAAATTTCAAAGATTTATAACTTAGGTTATATAACTCTAATTTATGCAAATTAGGTGTTCACAGAAAGCTTATGATATGAATTTTATGCTATAAAATTTTCAAGGAAAAATGAATTCATTTGGCCTTTTAAAAACCACAAAAACAAAACTTGTTGCAATAGTTACAATAACAAACCATGTTGCATAATTTTGTCAACTTCAAAATTTCATAAAATATTCTATAGAGTTTCAAAAATTTTCATTCTTTGCTTGTTAGAAAGTTTTATAAATTTTCTAATTGCATGCCAAATTTTAGCCCCAAATTAGGTCATTTGAACTTTCAAAAGTTAAGGTATAATTTATGACTCATTTAGACTAAATTTTGGTTCTAAAGTGATCCAAATGGCACTTTCTCACTTTGAACAAATTTTAACCATCTTAAACATCAATTCCATAATAATTATTACATGAAAAAAGGCTTAGATCAAAATATAACCCTTTAACACCCAAGAATCCATAACTATTATATAGCAATTCATATTCAAGTTCATGTATTGCAATTCAATTTATACATCAAAAGGGCACATATTTATATAGTAAAGCTTGTACATAAGTTTCCATTATAGAGTTTAGTCATATATATCATAAGTCATCATGAGTATAATATGTATGCTATTCATAAAGTTCCAAAACACATATTAAATATATACACATCCAAAAGCCCTAATACAACACTTTCTAAAGCCTAACTCTTCTTCACTTCTTTTCCTTTATTAGGAAAGCCTGAAATGGTTAGTAAGAATACTTGGGCAAGATTTTAGGGAAAATATCAGTAGCAAATCTCAACCAAATCAATACATACAAAAATGCCATGAAGAAATGTAATGCATGTGGTGCAAGGATGTCATTTAATGTATCATGAAACTCAAATGCAACTTTTAGTATAAAAACTCATTTCTCATCAAGCCATGGCATCTCAACATACTAGTTAGGCTCAACTAAACTCAACTTAAGGCCAAAGAAGAGCTATTGCACTTAATTCTATGCCATAAGGAGTTAGGAGTAAAAAACATACCATACCCATATATAAAATTCATTATGGGAATCTTATCAAAGTGTAACTCATGAATACATCAAACAACTACATATACAAGCATCTCAACTCATCAAAATATTCAAATGTATGCAAGATAGGGAGATAATGTTACCTTATAGTTTGTGAATCTTTAAGGCACCACTAACCCACTTGTTCTCTTTTTTTTTTCTTTCAATTTCTTTGGCTTGACACCCACAAGTAGGTGAGTTTGGACTAGCTTGGTCAACATATAGCAATTTGCAATACAAAAGAACTTATTAGAGTCCACATTGACTCATATTACCATCATCTAATCACACTAGGCCTTGACATGCTACTTTAGGTCACTTTTAGGTTCCTTAAGAGGTGACTAGTGGAATTCATTTTCTAAGTTCCAAGCTTTCACTTGCTATGAGCCATATAACTCTAATGTAACTCATTTGGACCATCATTTGCATGATTACACAAGCGTAGGGCTAACTTGTTTCTTTAGGCCCTTTAAGTGCCTTAAAAATTTACTTTTCAAGATAAGGTTTCTAAATTCAATCCAATAGTCCCATTATTATTTATAATTTATATCTAAACCATTTATAAACTTGGAATAAAAAAAACTCTTCCTAGATGCTTAGATTTTATTTGGCTAAACCTATGATAAGAAAGAGCCTAAAGGAGTTTTCTTCAATCTTCTTGAGAATTTTATGCATGAAGAGATTCTTTGGCTTCCTTCTAGTTTGAATATAATCTTACATGGCTTACAACATCTTTCTAAAGTCCCACAACTTCTTTAGTGCAAATGGAACCCTAGGTAGCTTAACTTGGATTCTATGGCTTTCTAATTGCTTTCTTTTACATCATCTTACTCTTCATACTTCTAAACCCCTAATTTCTTCAAGTTTTAGCCAAACTCACTTTCTCTCTCTAGTTTATCTCTCTAAGTTGAACATGGATGCCATAGAGATTCAAAGAAAAATAAGTTTTTATAGCTTACTACATACCTTGTTTGAATGCTCGCTAAATGGTGATTTTTATGATGTAATTGGTTGCTTCAAACTCTCTTTTTCCTCCAAGTGTTCAAGCACCAAAATGATCCTCTCATTAAGCCAAGACCATCATTAGAAAGAGTAAGAGGAGTGCAGGAAGTTTGCTAACTACTATGACATGAAATTTTACATATTTTCTTACATTTTTTGCTCTATTTTCCTCTCTCTCTCTCTCTCTCTCTCTCTCTCTGACACCATAGCTATTGGTTTGAGGTAGAACTAAGTTAGTTTGGAGAAGAAGGAAAGGTGGCATTACTATAACAAGAAGGAGGAAAGATTTTTATAACAAATTTCAAAATATCAATTACATTCTAAAACTTTAATTCTTCTATTTGAACTCGTTTTAAATCTTTTTTTAGAATCATATTTTCTATATAAAAATTGAGCCTTTCTATTTTATTAAAAGTATTTACTTAAAAATTTTTGGGATTTAAAATCATCTTGAACAATCTAATCAAAGTTACGGTCAATTGACCTCCTAAATCATACATTGTAAGGGTTTTGAACTATTGTAATGGTCCTTATGATTTTTAGGACTTCTGAAAATTCCAATAGACTTAACTTTGGTATTTAAAACTCTCTTTTGTAAGTTTCTAAAATTTTGCTCAAAATTACAATTTTACCACTGATATGTTAGTTTTTTTATTTAGGCATTTTGGCTCCAATTTCGGACCATCCATAGCTTCATAATCTCTTTTTTAGATGCTCTGATTAATATTTTACCTTTAATTATCCTTAATTCATCTTGCTTTAAAGTCTTTTTTTATTATCTTATCAATTTTATTTTAATTTTAGAAGAACTAGATGTTATATAGCTTGAGAGATAAAAACGGAGGCATACTTTGCTTGTAAGAAGAAGATACCTTTTGCAAAGGAAGAAACTTCAAGGCTCAGAAAATAATTGAAAGAAGCAAGATCCTTCATTTCCAAATGTCAACTTGAGGATGTCTTAAGGTTAGAAATTCTATCTATGTCATCACTTGTAATGGTTATATCATTAACATAAAGAAGTAATATCATAGAAGCTTGTACAATCCTATAGATAAAAAAAAATAGAATCATGAAGACTAGATGAGAATTTAAGTTGACTAATGGTGGAACTAAATTTCGCAAAGTAGACTTAAGGAGCTTGTTTTAAGACCATATAAAGCCTTAGGAAGATGATAAACCTTGTTAGGCGGACAAGTGGAGCTAGGAGGTGGGCATATATAGACTTTCTATTCCAAGTCACCATTAAGGAAGACATTCTTAACATCCATCTAATTAAGGACCTATTTTTAGGCAGTAGCAATGGCAAGAAGGGTGCAAATGGAAGAGATATGAGCAACATGAGCAAATTTTTTTTTATAATCAATACCATACTCCTCAGTGAATCCTTAGGCCACTAAGTGAGCTTTGTAATGATCAATAGAGTCATTTCATCGAGTTTTGATTTTGTAAACCCTTTTATGTCCCACAAGTGCCTCACAAGGAATAAGGTCAACCATATCTTAAGTACTAGTAGCCTTTAAAACTTGTAGTTTTTCTTACATAGCTTGTTGCTAATGAGAACCTATATAGGCCTTTTGATAAGATTGCAATTTATGAATGTGAAGCATAGTAGAAAAATAGTAGCAGTCACAAAGATAAGTGGCAATAGTTCTTACTCAAAAAGCACGCATGGAAGAAGGAGCAATGTTTAACATAGAATTGACGAGCAAAGAAGAATCATTAAAACTAGTGGAAATATCAGAGGTTGTTAGGAGCTCACTTTAAGAGTTATTAAGGGAGATGAAAGTAGGAGGACCTATATTTAAAGTACCTAAAATATTGATATCTAAAGAAAAAAGATCGATAGAAGGATTAGTAAATAAAGGAATAGAAATAGGAAGAATTGACTTGAATTGAGAAACAAAAGAAAACGTGATCTCTTCCCAGAAGATGACATGACATAAGATACGAATTCACTAAGAAATGGGATCCTAACAATGAAAGCCCTTATGTTCAGTACCATAACAGAGAAAGTAATAGAGGCAAGTTTAGTGTACTCATGAGATTAGAGAAAAGCAAAGCAAGCATAACTAAAGACTTTAAGATAGGCGTAGTCTAAAAAGGTATGATATAGACATTGAAAAGAAGACACGTTACCAAGGACAAAAGAGGGAAGATGAATGATGACATAAACAACAATGAGAGCAGCTTCACCCAAGTACGTTTAAGATAAGAGGAGGAGATAAGCATAGCTCAGACAAAGTTGAGGATATGACAATTTTTTCTTTCAGCATGACCATTTTGCTAAGACGTGTCAAGACAAGAAAATTAAAAAATAGTACCTTGTTCAAAAGAAATGTAAGAAGTCTAGAGTCATAGTATTCCATCACATTATTGTGATGGAAAACTTCAATGGATTTAGAAAATTGTGTCTTAACTATAATAGCAAAATTAATATAGGTGTGAGGAATTTTTGAGCGATTTTTCATTAAGTATATCTAAGTGTAATGAAAGTGGTCATCAACAAATATCATAAAATATCTACAACCTCCCATAATGGGTGTTAAAGTTAGTCCCTAAACATTAGAATGTATAACATCAAAGGGAGAAGCAGAAACAAAAGTACTTTTATTAAAAGACAAAACAAGTTGTTTAGTTATTTGACAAAAAGTACAATGAAGAGATTCTTCCTTAATAGAACCTAAAATGCCTTGGGAAATGAGTGGTCACAATTTGTTGAGGAAATTATGACATAGACATTGATGCCATAGCTGAAGAATAGAGATGGTGGAAGTCGCACAAAGGGTTGGTATGGAAGACTAAGAAATATGGAGGTTAGTGAGCTTAAACAATATACCAATTTTACATTCATTCTTAATGATATGCCTTGTCTGAAGATCCTGTACATAACAACCAACAGAAGAAAAAGTAAGAATATCATTAAGGTCACAAAGTTGGACAACAAGGATAAGGTTAAAATTCAATTTGGAAACAAGATATGTATCAGATAATGTGAGAGTAGGTAAAGAGATGTGACCCCTATAATTTCCTTTCATAAGAGAACTATTAGTAGTGTGAATAAAATAGGTAGTGTCTCTATAAGATATGAAGAAAAAGGCATAGGATGAAGAAGTCATATACTTATAACAAGCAAAATCACAATACCAATGATCATTACCTAGTGTAGTGGCTAAGGCAATAACAATATTACTAGAATAGGAAAGAACTTGCTTAAAAAGAGATTGAAGATCATTAGTGGAAAGTGAGATTTGGGAAGTAGAAGGAGAGGCCTCGTTGGCATTAGCAGCAGCAAACACATGCGGGGAAGAAGAACTAGAGCGAAGTTAAACCTTACTTTCATCAAACTTAGGTGGACAAGTAGGGTAGTGCTCAATTAGATGTCCCTACTTCTTGTAGTATCAACATATTAGAGAGGAACAATTAGTTGTAATGTGTCCTTTCTTTTTGCAAGTTTTGCATTCTATATTAGGACCTTTAAGAAGAAGATACCCAAGTTGATAACAGTGGTAATAAAATTTTCCTCCTTTATTGGTAATTGCAAAAGCAATAGCAGTTTTAGGTTGGAAAAGACCTAATTGGGTTTCTTCATATTTGAGATGAGGAAGTACATCTTCAAGTGTAGGTAAAGGGCTTTAATGTAATAAAGAAGTTTGAATAGGTTCATAATCATCAGTGAGAACCATTAAGTGAGCCATTAAGAACTGGATGAGCTTGGCATGGTTGCAGTAGTTATCAAAAGTTTTAGCATCAATAGCATTCTTTAAAGTTAGTTCATAAAGGGTTAGCTAATTTCAAATAATCTCCATCTTAGCTAAGAAATTGTAAATAGGTTAACCAAGTTTTTGCTTCAAGCTACCAAGTTCCTTCAACAGCTGATACTGATGAGATAGATTTGAGGTGGTGTCTCAGTTTTGAAGATAATCTTACACTTCTTTAGCAGTTTCATAATGCCCAAACTAAAAGTAAATACTCAGAGTGGAGGTATTTCAGAATCAGGTTATTCTCTAATTAATTCTTGCTATTGCAATCTTCCAATATGTTAGCAAATTTTTCACTAATTCCTCTATCCTTCTTTTTTGGGCATATAATATCTCCTGTCACATGTTTCTACAATTTTTGACCTTTTAAGTAACCATGCATTGCTTCAAGCTAGTGTTAGTAATTAGATCCATTAAGAACAATTGAAATAGGCTATGTAACATCAAGTTTGTCCATTTGATATGTTAAAAGTAGTACCATGTAGACAAAATTAGTCAAAAAGGACCTCATAAATGGAAATGTCTTACTAAAAATACTTTTGTAAAATTTTGGATGCCATGTTAACACAGTATCTACCATGTCTATAAGGGACAACAAGGACCTCATGTTAGCATGCCATGTCATTATGACATGTCATCATACCACATTAATAGAGTTTGTTGCCACTATTACCATGTCATCAAGACACATCAGTAGTATGCCACGTAAGCCAGTGTCATGTCAACTACAAGGTCCACTTTAACACCCAAGTTAAATGGGTCTTGGAGTAGATCCGAGTCATGATGGATATGGCACATAGGTTTCACACACATAGAGTGAGGGCAGCATGTATGGGCACATAAAGAGTTGAAAGTCAATGAAATTTGATTGGCTAGTAGATTGAAGCCTTTTGAAGATGATGGTGGGCATAGTGTTGCTAACGGAGAATGATGAAGAGCCAATTAGAGGAGAATGCCTCTTTTCTAGGGGGAGAAAAAACTCTTTGTTTTGTGAAAACTCTAATAATAAAGGCTATGATACTATGTTACAAATAATGAAAGAAAGAAGAAGATTGAGAAAAGATTTAAAGGATTTGTATATTGTTAAGTTTTAGAGACGAGCCTATATATATAAAGAGAGTTTGAGCCTAAAAAGAAAAAATATCATAATAATAAAGATACAATCAATTAGAATAATCATTTACAAATTATGTACAAATCAAATCTCTAATAATAGTTGAGATAAGGTCAAGATATTCGCACATTTATATTTAATAGTACAATTCTAGCCATATTCAAGAAATATCCCATTGTCATTAATTTAATAATATTTTATTAGTCATGCTAATCAACACAATTCATCACTTGATTATATAACTTTCACTTACATATATATTTCTAATAATTGCTTAATATACAAATCCAAAATGTACTTATCAAACTTTGACTTCTGATTTTTGAATTAACTTTTTACCAATTTATCTTTTGCTACAATAATAATTTTTTACAGACATAAAATTTATTTCATCAACATAATTATCTACAAAATATGTTTTTTACAATAACATCTTTCATGACATTATTCTAGTAATTTATTACAACCAAATTTTTTTAACTGATATAACTTTTAAACCAACATCTATCTCCAGATGATAACAATAATTTTCTAGCAGCCAACCAAATGACTTTTAGATAAACATTTACATAACAAATACATTCCTACGCCGATTGCACGTTTGTAAGAAAATCTAGCTGCTGCCATCAAGATTTTTAGTAATCAATTTACAAATTACATATTATCAACTCTTATATTACCACCTTCCACCATTTTACAAACTAAATTCTAGAACATGCCCAGTTTCTCAACTAGTTAGATAGGAATGGCATGTTGTCTAGTTCACGTGTTTGAAGTCTCTTACTAAGCGCTTTATTTACCGAATTATATCCATCTTATTTACATTGTTTAGATCTAATTTAAAATTTAAATTTTTTTTAATTTTTTAATTTTAATTATATTTTTTAAATTAATAATAAAAAAATTATTTTTAAATTTAGACAATCCAAATAAAATAAACAAGGCTAAATATAGGAGCGCTAATCAGAAAATGCAGATTTCTAATCCACAACAGAAAGTCTAAAAAAAGTTCTTACCGTTATTTTTCTTCATTAGCTTTTTGCCTTTCTCCATTTCTCCATCTTTCCCTTACCTAGACAGAGATAGAAGAGATGAGCTTGGAAATGCATTAGCCTCAATAATGGCTTCCGCATACTGTGACATCACTCGAGGGTTTGGTTTCCAGATTCGGAGCTGCTTCATCAAAAGGCAAGTCTCTCTCTCTCTCTCTCTCTCTCTTATATTTATTTATCGTAATCCAAGACATATCATAAATGAAAAGTATACCAAAAATGAAGTTGAACTATTGCAAAAATACTGATTTTAATGGTTCAACTATCAATTTCTGTAAAATTCGATTGAAGCAGACACTGCTGTTTTGTTAATGTGATGACATGTTTGTAATTTCTCATTTTTGGTGCTATTTGAGTGCATTCTTTTAGTGGGTAGTTTTTTATATCTCTTTTTTTTAAAAAAAGAAAAACTTCTTTTTGAGACGTAGGGTTTACTGAAAATGATTATCTTTCAGGAACTTTATGGACTCCAGGAGACCTGCTTGTAATGTTGAAGGAGTGTTTAATAGGAGATATAGAAGACAATTGTTAGTCAAAAGAACACACTGATATTGACATGTACTTCGTACAACAGGAGCAGACCTATCATTTTCTAGCTGTAAAGAAGAAGTTGGAGTGAATGTTGAAGAGGAGATTTCAAAGGAAATCTTGATTTGTAGAGCAACCAAGTTGCCAATGTACTCCGATGCTTTGGTTCCTCTCACTGTGAGTTTCTCAACTTCAAACCCTGTGTTTAGGGTAGTCTGACACATTGAACTTAAGCACTGATACCAAAAACAAAAAAGAAAAAGAAAAATATATGAAAATGGGATTGAATATAACTTTGTTATTTGTAGCTATTGATTTCAAATTAATCTGTCAATGCAAAGTTTAATGTTCAAAATTTGTGGATGTGTACCTGCATGTATATTGTACAGTAAATCATTACTTTCTAGGCAAATTGCAATGGCAATGTTAGTGGTTTAGCGTGCACATTCTGAGTTATTACTTCATTCAAAAGCTTAAACTTTTAAGTAAGGGCATATAAATAGTTATTATAATCCTTAAATCATCCCTATCAAACTCTTGGCCATTTGGTCATAGAAACTTTGATATCATGTTAAGGACCATTTCATCCAAAAGTTTAAGGCTTGAAGTGATGGAAGTATTATTTTAATTTTTTATGCATAGATTCCAAGGCTGCCTTCTTGATGACGATGATGTACATAGGCCTCCGTAGTTCATGTTTAAATCTAGCATTTTCCCTAGCAAGAGAATAACTTACATTTTCTTAAAATGTTGGGAATAAGGCCAACAAGTGCTCTATAGAATGTAGCCACTGAGAGGCCAGAGCAATACTAAATTGTTGTATTAGTAGTAGATTTTGGTTAAATGATTATCTCTTACTTTTCATGGAGTTTTTTAATGTTAATTATCATGTTATTGGACTATTACCTTGAATTATCTTTGTCTTACTTTTTTCCTGTTATCAACAAGTAGGTAGGCAGTGCGGCAGCTTATCTGTTGACAGGCCTCTTCTCAACTAGATGTTATTTTGTTCTCTTGGCTTCTTCTATTCTAGTCATCAACTGACTCAATTTAAGGTGATTTTCAAAACTTTTTTTCTCTGTTTTTGTATTGAATCTTATTTGCTCAAAATTTAATGGGAATAAATTCTGATCACCACTGAACTTACTCATCATAAGAACTTTTGGCTGCCATAGCTTTCAATGAGACATAAGCTTCTATCTTCCAAATCACAAGCTTAGGAATCTATTTAAAACTTTGAATAACATAGACACTAGCAAAAAGTCTTCTATTGTTCTTGAACCATTTTATTAGATCCTTGAAACAGAACAGTGAGTGTTACTTAGTACTAATCTTAATGTTCCATTGTCTGATACGTTCCTTTTCCTAACCAATCTCTTTATGTGTGATTCAGTTTATGTGTTGGATAAAACTTAAGTGCAATTCCTTTTGATAGTTTGATGAACCATTTCCCCTTTACTGGAATAGTTCTTTCAGCATCAGTCCTTGTTGGCTTCATGACAGCCTTAATCCTTTTTTGCAGTCACTTCCATCAGGTACTACCATTTCTAATTTATTGATCCAGCTTATGTGTAACTGCAATAGGTGACTTTGCTTGTAAATAACTAAGGTGGAAGGCAACAAGGTCATGCAAATCTATAAATGATTCCCCCTTCCCCCTTTGTTTCATTCAGGTTAGGGTTGGCATAAAAAAATGTGCAGAGGTGGTGAAGGTGGAAGTCACGATGCTATATGCTCTTTTGGCTACTTTTGGTCTAAGTGGGGCACTTCTATTCACTTGTATTGTATGCGCTTCTAAACACCTACTGAAAAACTCTTAGATAGATTTAGTTTACAAGAGATAGGCAAATAGAACAAGTGAATCATGAACTTGTTAGACAAAGTTTTCTATGGCACATACCTCTAACATGCTTATATATTTTATTCATAATTAACTCAATGTACTTATCATTTAGACAAAAATCAAGCAGGTCTATTCAAGAAGTTCTCATGCTATCCAACTTTCCATTTCTCATGTCTGATTTATGCCCTTCTTTTAGGGTATAGTAACTATTTTGGACAAAGGGCTTATAATTTTCTTTCTTTTTTTGTGGGTCATATCAGTTCCTCTGTTCCTTGACTCTTTTGATGGGAAACATGGTGGTTAGATTTGTCCAAGACAAACACAAGGTGAGCAGAAGACTTCTGATAAATATATGTTAACCTCAATATTACTGTTAAAACTAAGTTGCCTTCTTACACAGGACAAACAAAAGATTTTCATGGCTAAATACTTCTGTGTGAGGTTACATGCTTTATTTGGAGTTGCACTGGCTTGTGGATTGGTTGTGGATAGAATGGTTGATAGAGCATATATTTCAATGCCAATATTCCCCTGATTATTGTTTCATGCCTATCAAAGATGGAAAATTAAAGCCCAAAACTTTTGGCTCAAGTGAGACTTCCTCTAGACTTAAATGTCAGGGAGATTTGATATGCCCAAATTTGATCCTACCACGCCTCTTTCTCCATTCTTAATTCTCAAGGCTTTGTACCTCCTTTGTAAGAAAAAGAAAAGCATGGAAAATTAGCAGTTGAAGCTTGGAATGTGGTAAAAGGAAGTAATGTACAATGCAATTTTGTATTATGGGGTTTCCCTCATAAAGATACATTTTAGTTAACATATTCTACAATGATGTAATTCTATTTATTGCATTCATAGTTTAAGAGATTTAACTGTAACAAGGTGCTGCGCGCACACACTAAATCTGCGAAATAGGCTAGAATCTAACTGAAGTTAGTAAGTGAACAAAATGAGGAAGCTAAAAATCGCTGTATTGTCGTGTAGTATCCAGAGTTTTTTATAAAGAAAACCCTTTTTGGTACTAAAGGATAACATCAGATCATTCAAACTAATTACAAGATAATGACGAATAAATCAATGATTCTAAAAAAGATAATCTAATCCCTAACAATAAAGAGAAATAACAATCTGATAGGAAAGAAAGGAATTGGGCCTCATGTATTATGGGTCCATTAATATCCAATACTCTCCCTCAAGCTGGTGAATAGATGTTGATCATTCTCAACTTGCCACTAAGCTCTTCAAACTTAGTCCTTGAAAGTGCCTTGGTAAGTAGGTATGCAACTTGTGAGTTTGATGAGATAAAAATCACATCAATCACTTCAGTGTCAATCTTTTCCTTAATGAAATGCCTATCAATCTCCACATGCTTAGTCTATCATGATGGATTGGATTGTTGACAATCCCAATGGTGGCCATGTTATCACACCACACTTTGATTGGAAATGATACCTCTATTTTTAGTTCTTTAAGCAATCGGACTACCCACATTCCTTCACATATTCCCAATGCTAAGGTTCTATATTCTGCCTCAACACTGCTCCTAGCTACCACAGGTTGTTTCTTACTCCTTCACGTCACTAGATTTCCCTAAACATAAGTGTAATATCCAATTGTTGATCTTCTATCAATAATCGATCCAACCCAATCAACATCTGTAAAAACTTCAATATCCTTAGCTCCCCCTTTCTTGAAAAACAGGCCCTTACCAGAGGTCATTTTTAAATATTTCAGAATTCTATACATAGCTTTCATATGTTCTTTTGTGGTTTACTCATGAACTGGCTTACCACACTCACTGGATAGCAGATGTCTGGCCTTGTATGTAATAGATAAATGAGCTTTCCTACCAACCGTTTGTATCTACCAGTATCAACTGGTGTAAAGTCTTCACTAAGGCCCAATTTAGTAGCGGAGTCCATAGGACTCACGACTGGTTTTGCTCCTAACATTTCAGTCTCCTTTAGCAGGTCAAGAGTGTACTTTCTTTATGAGATTGTGATACCTTGGCTTGATCTGGCAACTTCCATACCCAGAAAGTATCTCAAACTTCCCAAATCCTTCACTTTAAATTCAGTTGCAAGTGACATTTTGAGCGTCTGTATCTCCTTTATATCATTGCTTGTCAAGACAATATCGTCTACATATACTATTAGGATTGAGGTCTTCCCTTCAAAGTGTCTAACAAATAAGGTGTGGTCTATCTGACATTGAGTATACCCCTAACTTTTAACCACTTTAGTAAATCTCTCAAACCAAGCCCGTGGAGACTGATTGAGTCCATACAATGACTTATACAGCATGCATACCTTATTCTCCTGTTACATACTGAGAGACCTTATGGTATATCTATGTAAACTTCCTCTTCTAGATCACCATTCAAAAAGGCATTCTTCACATTAAGTTGGTAAAGAGGCCAATTTTTGTTTGTTGTAAGAGACAGGAGGATTTTGATTGTATTCAACCCCATGTGTCTGAGTAAACCCCTTTGCTACCAATTGAGCCTTGTGCCTGTTTATGGTTCCATATGGGTTATATTTAATTGTAAACACCCACTTACAACCAACCGTTGTCTTCCCCTCAAGCAAATTTGTAATTTTCCAAGTCTGATTCTTGATTAATGCTCTTAATTCTTCATCAATAGCAGTTTTCCACTTAGGATCAGTCACAGCCTCTTGAAAGGTAGCAGGAAATTTCTCATCTGAAATATTAGCAACAAAGCTTTGCATTTTTCCAAATAACTTCTCATAGCTAACAAACTTACTAATGGGGTGAAGAGTGCACCTCCTCACTCCTTTTCTTAGTGCAATCGGTTGGTTGAACTCATCAGAAATGGAGTTAGGTATTGAAGTTTGATTTTGCTCAGGATTCATGAGTGTCTCATCTTCGGATCTCTATTTTTGCATTTTCTTCTTGTTTCTTCTGGAGTAGACACTCAACTCCTTTTCTTTAGACTGGTCTGCCACCCTTGTTTCCACATGATCTTCTTTCAATTGTTCAATTTTAGGTCTGTTTTCAAGGGAAATGGGTTCAATTTCAGGTCTGTCCTGGTCAAGAAATGTGTCATTATTGGATAAATTGGCTATGTTGGGTAGTTCTGTTATGGGATCAGAAGGCGCAGCAGAAATAATAGCATTATTTGGCAATGTTGTGTTTGAATTAGCAAGTAAAAAATTCTATTCCCTATTATAACTCTCCCCCTAAATGGGATTTTTGTGAAAATAAGGTTGGTGTTCGTTGAAGGTAACATTCATTGTAACAATTTTTTTTTAGAATAGGAGAATAACACTTATAACCCTTTTACGTAGAAGAATACCCAAGAAAAATACATTTAAGGGCTCGAGGGTCAAGTTTCCCCCCATTGTCATTGTGAACATAAGCAACACAACTAAAAACCTTTTCGGGAATGTGAGTAACAAGGTGAGTTTTTGGAAAGGTTTCCAATAATTTCTAGATTGGGGTATGGGAATTCAGTGCTTTGGTGGGCATTCAATTTATTAGGTGAGCGGCTGTGAGATTATCTCTCCCTAATAGATCTTAGGTACATTGTGGGTTATCATAATGGCTCTTGTAACATCAAGGGGGTGTCTATTTTTTCTTTCTGCTATCCCATTTTGTTGAGGGGTGTTTATGGAACTGGTTTACTGTACAATTCCATTTTGTTTAAGGTATTGTTGTAACTAGTTACTCATGTACTCTCTCCCATTATCATTCCTCAAGACTTAGATTGTTGTTTGAAATTGGTTTTTGGTCATTGTAAAGAAATTGATGAATAGCTGAACAATTTCAGATTTTTCCCTCATAAAAAACACCCATGTAAGTGGTCCTGTCATTTGACATCAATATTCTTGCTCCACAATTAGGTAACAACGAGGTAATAAATTGTTAATATGAAAAACAGGTGAGGCTTATTTCTGGTGTAAGTTTAAAGCACTATTAATGATTGATTTGTACTTTTCATTCCCATAATTGGTTTTAGCTATATAATTAACATAACTAAGAATATCACTATGCTTTTATTTCATGAATTATTTGCAATAATTAGATACATCACAAGTTTGATGGTACTATAAAACTTTTGCCTTTTGCAGTCATTTTGGTGTTCTTTGTCTAACATATCTGCCATACAATTGAGTAACTCAAGATGTAAATGAGCCAAGCCATGCCATAGAGGAGTTAGTTGTTAGCTGCTTCTTGGAAGGACTAAAAAATGAGAGATTGAGGCTCCAGTGTGGATGTGTAGGCCAAGAAACCTGAGGAATGCTATGTGCTTGGCAAGATTGCAAGAAGCATCAATCACAGCCATTTACAATTACTTTTCTGCCTATTTCAAGAAAGGCAGTGCATTCTAAACAACCTCTACATCCTTCTTGACCCCAAAACTTCAAACTAATTCCTCTAATTTCACTTACAATTCCCAGTTACCAAAAGTAACTTAGAAAAGTTCCCCTATGACTGACGAGAATCAAATTCTCAACATTGGCAATAGCAAAACCAGTATGTCTACTGACAGACCAATTAAACACCTCACCAAGAGAGAGATGGATGAGAGAAGGAAGAAGGTACTATGTTAGTAGTGCCCTAAGAAGTATATGTTTGAATACAAATGCAAAAATTCCCAAATTTTTATGTTAGTGGTGCATAATGAATGGGAACGGGAAGAGGATGATATTGGAAGTGACTATGGATAGATAGGGCAATTGCCTGAGAAATTGACAGCTAGGGAACCCCTACAAGCCACCATAGAACAGTTTCTGCCTTTTCAATCTCCTAAGTTGTACCAATCCTTGAAAACATTCATGGGGCGAGTAATTGTTACATGGATTGGAAGTTAGTTAATTGTCATTGCTAGTTACTGGAGGAAGATAGTTAGTAATCATTGTTAGCTAAATAAGTAGTTAGAAATAACTAATGATTGTAACCACCTACTTACCCTTATGAGTAATATAAATAAAGGTGACGGGGAAGGAATTGGTGTGAATGAAATAACAAAATTGTGTGAAGATAGCTCGAGGCTATCAATTTTCTTTTTGTTTACCATGTGGGCATATGACTAAATGATTATAGTTTTCTAGGATGTGTGGTCTTGACTTACACTTTATTATTGACTCTCATCGTAATGGTGCCAAGATGGTGTGGTCTGATTTTGTCCAACAAGTTGTGGGATTCCTTTCACCTAAAAGGTTGTAAAAGAAAACTTGTGCCTGGAGTCCTTATTATTGTCTTTTTGAACCATTTCATAGGCCGATTTATGGTAACTGATTTCCAATAGGTGTATGGGTGTTATTCATGATCGTTGAGTGATTTTCTAGGAATGTGGGCTTTATATCAAGCATTTTGGTTGAGTAAAGATTATTTAACTCAAAAACTTACATTATTAAATGAGAGGTCATGAATAGTTTTATAGTTATATCTAACATATATATATATATATATATCACACAAAAACTTTTTAGGCTTGAAGTATGGATAAATCATGGCTCATTATATCTTACATTGAAACTTAATTTTAACGAAGAGAATAGGGAATAACAATGATTAAACTTCAAATTATTTGGTCATAGAAGTTTGGATGGTCATTTTAACATAGAAGATTAAGTTGTTAAATGAAAGGTTATAAATAATTTTATTATAATCTCTAACATAATTTAAGTCTTGTTGATTGTAGAGGTTATTGTGAATACCAATATTTTTAAAATCGAATTTGCTATTGAATTGGTAAAGGTATTTATTCATAATTTATTGATTTAATCGTGGTTAAACAGTGATTTAATCGGTGATAATTAAATATATATATATTTAAATTTTATATATTAAAATTCTAATATAACAAATAAGTTTTCATGAATTTTAAATATTTAACTATTAATTTTATATTTTTTAAGATTCTACTTGTCATTAAAAATAAAAAAATAAAATATTTAGAAATAATAAATTTGAAAATGTTATTTATCAAATAAAAAATTTAACTAAATTAAATATATATATATATATATATATTTGTTTGCAATATAATGATAAGGGAGCATTGTGGCATGCATGAAAAGTACAAAGGCTCTTCTTCTTGGTGTGTGTTCCAACTGTTGTAGGATCATTTTGCTGCTTCACACATTAAAAAAAAAAAAAGTTCCTAATCAAACCAGTTAAACTAGCTTATTTGATTCAATTTTATTATTTCACTCATACAAAAAAAGAAGTAAAAGAATAATTAATTCTTGATCTAACTGATCAAATCAAGTGATCTAATCCAATTTTCAGTACTACGATAAATACTTTCAAAGCCCACGGATTCCTCTAAAAATCCCATTGTCTCCTTATGTGAATGAATATGAATTGCTAATTATTACCTTTCCGCAACTATCATTTAGGAACACTTTTAGAGAACCCAATACATGCTGAGATATGGTCTGGCCAATCTTGGAAAAACTAATGCTTCTTTCCATCAGGAGTTTGATCAGCCTCCTACTTTTATTCGGAGTTGTTCTATATTGGATTATTTCGGGTTGGCTCTTCAGGTTTATAATACTTTGAAGGGCTTGGCACTCTTGCCTGGAATGTTCATAAATGCGTCCCTTATGTTCTTCATTTCTTTGTTTAAAATATTATGCACAAAGGGGAAATAAAAACTTAGATAGATTTGGTATGGGCGATAAATAAACTAATCTGATTATAAAAAAATACATAATGTCAAGTATAGTTTTAGATAAAATTTATTTTTAATGTGTTTACATATATTTTTTATATTTTTAAAAATAAAAAGTTGTGATACATAAAAACAATCTCAAAAGTTATTTAATAAAAGAAAAAAGTGAAAAGTAATAAACAGTCAAACTAGTTGTAAATTAAAAAAAAAAATTTAGGGTGGACTTGATGGGCAATTGCACGTGACTTGCACCCTCATTTGAAAAGAAAAATAAAGGAAATGTAGATGACTTGAGCGGTGCTCTGCGTTTTGCATTATTGGAGAAAGGCTGATTTGGGCCTCCAGTGAAGTGTTTGCAGGGAAGATTATGAACCCACATCCTTTACGAATTTAAAGGCTGTGTGTATCTTAATTTAGGTCATTTGCATTAAATTTAAATAATTTAAATTTTATAAAATATTTTTTATATTTTTAATATGAAATATTATATTTTTTAATAGTTGGTAATTGTATAATTATTTTTATTTTGTATTTCATATTCTTTAAACTAAAAAATTTAAAATAAAATAAAGATATATATAAAATATAGAACATTTATATTAAATTTAGATAGTTCAATGGAATACAATGTTATGCATGAGATTTGGGAAGGTTACTTTTAAATTTTTAATTTTATGTCAAATGTGGACGCTATTTTTTTACTTCTTCAAAATAAGAGCATCGTTTGCTCCTATTTTAAAAGAATATTTAGATTGTTCAAATTTTGAAGGGGTATTTAGATTGTTTAGATTAAGTTTGGATAGTTTATATTTTTTTTATTTTTAAATGAAATAATATACAAAATAAAAATAATTTTTTCATTGTTAATTTTAAAAAATGATGTTTTATATTAAAAAATTAAAAAAATATATAATAAAATCTGAATTATTTAAATTTAATTTAGATATAGATATTCTTTTCAAAACAAGCAATACTTCTGTTTTGAAAGAGCAGAGAACCGCATCCTAAGCGGGTTATGTTCAAAATTTAAAATTTTAGTTTTAAACTTTGAAGAGTAACAATCATATTTAATTGATCCAAAATTCATGAAATTATATGTATTTTTGAAAGAAAAAAAAAAGTGCAGGAAAAATGGGCGGGAAAGGTTCTCTCCTTCAGTCCGTCGTCAGCTTCCTTTTTCCTTATATGAAGACTTGAGGTTCCGTTTCCTTTCTTGCTCTTCAGCAACTCTCTTGTTTCTCCTCCGTTCCATACACTGCCACCGAACGAACAACCAAAGTGATGTCCAAGTTCGAGTACCCAAGGCTTTCGCGCCCAGAGATCGCTGCCATCCTAGCGCAATTTCAGATTGCAAATGTTTCCGAGCAAGAACTCATGAACCCGAATATGGAATTCGTTTCGGATCTCTACTCCCGGGTTCTCATTCATCTCGACTCTCTGCCCGAGTAATATCTCCACGCTTCTCTTTAACCCTATAATCATTCTTCCTAATATTTGTGTCTCGCTGTATTTTCTTCAATATTTGTTTCTTTCATTGGTCTTAAGTTAATTTTCCGAGCAATTGTAGAGAGGGGTTTTGATCTAATGCTCGGTTAAATGCTAAGAGAAAGGAAATTTGAGCTTGGACTGAATGTTCTCATGTAAAAAGATGTCATACAGACGTCAAGAAGGGTTTTCTTTTAGTGCCGCTTATATATTTTTTCACAGTTTAGTTTTGCATCATAGAGAAACGGTGCACTATTAAGTAACTGGAATTCCAGAGAAAAATGCCCATAAGTAACATTTTGAATAATCTCCTCTTCCCCAAAAATTCAGTATGCAGCCATAACCGAGTGCATTTCTGGTTTCTTTTAAATTATTCTGTGGTAGGGAAAAAAAATTGAGCTTTGAGGATTACGCTTAAAATTTACTTGTAAGACTCTGAAATGTGGATATTCCCCGCTTAATCCTTTGGTTATATGTAATCCAGTGCTTATCCATTTGGAAATCGGACCATTTAAATTTTAAAATTATCTTTGCTCTCATGTTGTTCATTTTGTTCAAGTCATACATAGCTTTAGAAATCACATTTTACTTTTTCTCTAGTGCTTGTAACCTTCTTTTATTTACGAAGTCCCTAATTTGGACAGGGAAGACGATGAGCAGCTTGAGTTTGCTGCTCTAGAGCATCTTGAGAACCCAGACTTTCATGTTGACTCTGTCCAGGTAATGAAGCTATACAACAGAATAAAGGAGGTGGTGGCCTCATTGGACTGCCCTAGGAACTTTACCCTCAGAGATCTTTTAACACCAGAGGCTGATAGAACAGAGTTTTTCCTGGGTGCAATTCTAAATTTCTGTCTGCATAGGTGAATGTTTTTATCTTGGTTTTTATGTACTTTTGGAAAATTAGGAAAATATAGAAAGTAGAAACCTTAAAATGTAGAGGGGAAGAAAATACATTCCATAATGAGCTAATTTCAGGATATTGTTGAAGTGGGGTTCTTGGTTTAGAACGGAGATTCCATATATATGTGTGGGAATTACTTAAACACAATTTCGGTTAGTAGGTTGAAACTCTACAGAGGTTAGTTGCACCATGGGGTCACAGAAGAGGGTGTCAAAGTAGTTATGGGGCTGCCGCACAGCCTTTTTTGTTATTGTTTTCCAATTATCTTATGGCTTTTTTTTCCCCAATCTTAGAGAAGCAAGAATGAATTCAATTACAGACATAGTGGATGAAGTCAACCATCTTGAGGATCAGCAAAGAGATCTGGACACGAAGATTTTGCAGGTTTATAATTGATATCAAAATTGTTTATATTTACCTGACTTCCTGTGCATCAGCTTTCACTGAATGTTTTCAATTTTTCATTACAGTTGAAGTCAGAGATTACTGGCTACAATGAAGCCAGGGAAAGGGAAGCAACCCTTGTTCAAGAGGTGGATGCAAAAGTTAAAGAACTGCGTCAAACCATTGCTGCCCTTAACAACAACCAGATGTCCCTGAGAGCTTCTTTTCGGAAGTTGAAGGAGAAGACAGGGGAAATGGATGGTAAGGTGAGTGTTCGCTAGAACTTAGCAGATGAGTGGTAAAGCTCAAGTATTTTGACACTCCAATCAGAAACCTTTCATTTACCACCATTGAGTTGAATCTCTCCCGAAAACTATAAATTTTTCTCTACAATCTTCTTATTGGAAACTTCTTCATCAAAACTCTTCCATTGATTCACTTTTTCAATAAATCTCCCAAATACTCATCAATACTTTCGTTAAACTATTTCATCTAAATTCTTTTATAGAAGATTTTTGCGCTTATTTCAGAGAAGACTTTTCCCCTCCTTGAGATACCTTTTAATTAATCTAGACTATAGATATGTTACACACATACTGACAATAAAGACTACTAAATTTCCACCAATGCATATTTCAAGATAATATTTAATTTTCCAGCATATTAATCTCAAAAGGTAGCTTTTTATCTGGTAGCAGGTGTTTTACTACTTTGACTAGTAATGGAATCTTACCATAGCAAGTTATTAAATCTGCAGCAAGAACTGATTATATTTTATGTCTAAATGGTGGTGATTTGGTAGAATCTTTGGAAAAGCCTAATGTAGGAGAGTCAAATTAATGGAACTCACTCTCAGATTTTATTTATGTATAGAATTAAAGCTTCTCCTCTTTATCAGAAGAGGAAGGAAACAGCAATTACAGAATCAGAGAAGGATGAAATGAAGCAACAGTAACAATAAACAAAAAAAGAAGCTTGACAACTCTTGGTCTTCAAGAGACTAGGTCCTCTCCTAATTCAGCCAAAGGAATTCCACACGTCCCTCTAGCAGCAATCTCCTCAATAATATCCCCTCACACACTCCTGCATGCTCCTCTCACCTGTACTACCTGACAAAGGTAGTTATGCTAACAATTCACCATTCTGCCCATTCCTTGCCACATCACCTCCCTCAATTCTTTGGGCTTCATTCTTATTTCTCCCACTCCTCTCATAGACCTTTCCCCACCTCTCTTGGGCTCTCTTCCCTCTTCTTATGTAAACATCACTTATGTTGCTATTAGGCCCGTCACAAATTTTATGAAGACTCACATAGGGCTTAAAATGTTCATTTTCTGCTTATAAGAATTTGCAGTTGCTTATTTCTTGAGCAGAGCAATACCATTATATTTTGTTGGATAAGTTATCATTCATTTGTGTGAAGATGACTCTATTCCTTGAGATTTACTTGTTCTTTGTTCATAGTTCTCATTCCCTCCCCCTTCCAGTTGGAATACTGCATGAGGGGTATTTTTTGCTCAAATTATATTACTTCTCAATTATTCTGACATCCATTTTCCTTTTCTGACCCCAGATTTCTAGTGCTGAGTTTACCCTGGTACAAAGTGTTCAAGAAAATGCAAATCTGCGTTCAAAAATTGTTCAATCCCCTGATAAATTGCAGGTACTATTTTTATTTGGTTCTTAGTTCTCACCCAGCATCATTTAAAAATGTTTGTCAATCAAGTCCGTTAGTGTTAATAATTCTTTGATTCTTTTGTCAGCATGATTGAAGCAATTAGTTTTATGCTCCTTGTTTAGCAATAAGTATGCCATGCAGTTTTCCTTTCCTGCTTTGGTTTGCTTGTGTGAATTTTTTATTTTCGCAACTACTACAGATCTTTACTATTTTCATTTTCATTGGTACCAGTTACCACAGTAAGATCTGATTTTAGTGTAGGAAAAGTTGCTAGTTTTTAGTATTGTTGTCCTTTTCCTTTAATGCATACTTGAATTTACTAAATGTAAGATTTTTTCTTTTTTCCTTTGTTTTGATACTAGAATTGTTATAACCACTTAATTAGTTGTTGTCACTCATCAAAAGTATAAAAAGAAAGAATTTTGTCCAGACATTTTTCATTATTTAGGTATCAGCATGATACAAGCTATATTAAAATAAGTTGCAACCTTGAACTAACTCATATATAGTGTTATGTTTTCTGCACAAGCTACTACTAGCCAATACCTATGAGGCTTTTTTTTAAGCTTATTGCAACAAAGTAGATAAATTTGAGTCTTGGCTTGGTCAACACAAAAAGTGAGTTGACACATACAATCATAATTGTCAAATCGTGATACATATTGTGAATTAGAAAGCATATTTTTGAATCATGAATCGTAAAATGTATCAAATTGTAAGATTCAGTAAGAAGTGAAAAATAGCTTAAAATATAAAATATGACATATGTATATCTTTACAATATACATAAAATACTCAATATAGTAAATCTAACTTAAGAGTTAAGAAAAGTATTTAAACATAAGTCATGGATAAGCTTATTAGTCATATAATTTGTAAGTAGTTAATTCTTGAAATAATCTTAAGTAATATCCCTCTTTGCTTTCTTTATAAGATGCCTAGATGACACTTAACAACCATGCAACATTGCCATGCCTATTTATTGTTTACACGCAATTTTAAATCATAAAGTTGTGTTATTTTGCCATATGGTCTTAGAATCACACAATTCATAACCGATTCAGCCATCGATTCATATCATTAGTATTGTGACTTATTACAAATTATAAAAATTCAAATTGTAAATTGTATGATTTAGGACTATTTCCGATTCAACCATCAATTCATATTGTTAGTTTTGTGACTTGTTACAAATTGTAAGATTATAATAGTAAATCATATGATTTGATTACTATGCATATAGTGATTATTCTATGATTAAAAAAATGGTTAAAACAAGAAAATGAGTGTATTTAAAATTAAATTTGTCAGAGTATACTTCTAAAAACCTTAATGTTTTATTCAAGGAATTATTTTTACATTTATGCTGCTAACCTTCTCTTTTTGTTTTTATACTACCACATGGAAAGGTTATTGAGGGAATTCAAAGATTAATGCTTTGGTTTTCTTATTATTCAAGTTTGAATAGAAGTATAATATGTAGAAGGAGTGGACAACTTCACACTTTCCAGGAAATAAAAAAATAGAAATAAAGCATAATAAAATATTTACTTAAGGTCTAATTACAATCACATAAAAAAAGAAATAAAATGTTGATCCAACCAGTAATAAGAAAACAAATAAAGATATTAAAATCTGAGAATAGTCATATGTTAAATGTGATTTTTTGCAATAAACAATCACATATTAAATATAACTGCTAACATTCCTCCTCATGTTGGGAACAAATTGGAATTAGCATTTCCAATCTTCTTACCCATCTTAGTATTCATTGAGTTGATAAGACAGGACACCACTTGATTGTTCTAGGCTTTCCAAACTTTATATTTCGAGTCATTTCCTTCGGGTTGGGCAGTTTCTCCACCTAGGTGGTCTTCCTTCCATTTCTCGCTGATGAACATCACAACGGCTTGACTCCATTAAAGGTAGTTATATTCGTTAGTTTGTGACTAGTGATACTCACTAATATGTTGTTGGCAATCCCTTGACTTGTCTAAGATGCCATCTCAGTGGATGGTTCAACCTTGCCTTTGTTCAAGGCTATTTGGTGGCCATATTTTAGCATAAGTGTGGATCAGGTCTGGGAGGCTCTGATACTATGAAGGGATTTAGAGATTAATACTCTAATTCTCTCATTATTTGAGTTTGAACAAAGGTACAATATATAGAGAGGGGTGATGATGTGGGACAGTAGCAAGAATATAGGAAAAGATGGGGAGAGAGAAAAGAAAAGGACGAGATGCATATATTCTAAAAATATTTTATTATGAATCAAGGCTAATTTCATTCTAATACAATTGCTAAGAACTTTATATAGAGTCCATGGCATAGCTCCCAATAGCTTTAAAAGTAAAAGATGATATTAGATCCTAATCCTAGTAAAAAATAATTGTCTAATTCTAATAAAAGAAAATTATTAATGCCTAATAAAAAAGATAACTTGGGATAATTAATAAAACAAAGTAATTTAAATATTATTTTATAATTCTAATAAAATATTATTTCTTATATTTACATTTAAACCTATTTTACAAATCATTAATAATATCTTTCTTAATCTCTTTTTATTCTTCATTATTTTCCTCAAGTTTTAAAGTAGGGAAGTAGTAGAATAATCCATCTTAGAACCTTAGTAGGAGGAACGTTACTACTATAAGATATGATAATCAAGACAACTTTGGATTCACTAATATGTTTAGAATAACAAATTCGATTGAGTAAAGCAGTTGAACCAGTTGAATTTAAACATACCATTCTACAACTTGAGGTTTAACTTCAAACTGTTGGTCAGAATCAATATCTTTACATCCTAAATTTACTTTTAGTTGTTCTTTAAGCCCTATGATGTAACCATCATCATCAATGTCTAATGAGCAACCAAGGGGTTTCACAATGATAACATTGGACTTGGTTGAGATAGTTTCCTCTAATGCTTTGGGCTCTTGAAAACATACTTCCTCCCCCTTTGGTTCTAAGTATTTGCTAGTAATTGTATCCAAAGTTGATTGATAACACTCTTAAGTTCTTCAAAACGATAGTCCACATTATTTTTGAAGTTGTCCAAACCAATTTAAATAGTTTGGGTATTTTGTTCTATGGTAGGCCTTACCATAGCAATTTAGAAATCCAAAATTAATGGTATTACCCGTATAATACTCCCAAATGATGAATTTTGCAATCTATGATTGAAAGGGTTGAAGATAGGACAAAGAATGGCCAGAAAAAAAGAAGTTTGGAACATCTAGCACATGAGGCACACACACAAGGAGCTTCTTTGGCATGTGCCAAAGTTTTTTGGCAATGGGTCTCTAAGGATGGGCTGATTTGAATGCTACGCTTCAAATGGAGTGGTTACTTCTTACCTGATTCGAAGGCCAAAGGTGTGAAATTTGAATTGGACAGAGGCATGTTTTCATTTCCAACGAGTTTTGGGTGAGTTTCCGACAACTCTCAAGCAGCATAAACAAGAATGGAACAAGGAGAACCTTGCTCTGTTACCAAACTAATGTAGGATAGTAGCAAGAATCTAGGAAAAGATGGAGATAGAGAAAAGAAAGGAGGGAGATGCAGATATTCTAAAAATACTTTATTATTAATCAAGCCTAGGTTCATCTTAATACAATTGCTAAGAGCTTTATATAGAGTTCATAAGATAAGTTCTAATAGCTTTAAAAGTAAAAGATAATGTTAAATCCTAATCTTAATAAAAGATAATTATCTAATCTTAATAAAGGATAATTATTAAATCCTAATAAAAAAGATAACTTAGAATAACTAATAAAACAAAGTATTTTAGATATTAGTTCATAATCCTAATAAAATATTATTTCTTATATTTATATTTAATCCTATTTTACAAATAATTAATGATATCTTTCTTAATCTCTTTCCATTCTCCAGTAGGTGGACAGCTTCACACCCTCTAGGAAAGGAAAAAATAGATAAATAAAGTATAATAAAAGAGACCTAATTAAGGTATGATTTCAGTCACATAAAAAAGGAAATAAAATTAACACCCTTTCCGGTCTTGGCAAGTTAATAATATCCAATAGGGTCTTCAAATTAAGGATTGACCCAACCAGCAAAATAAAGAAACAAATAAAGGCATTAAAGTCTGAGAATAATCACAAGTTAAATGTGATTTCCAACAATTATCTTTTGTCCTTTTGGCTTTTAAAGATAATATCCAAGAAGTAATGTTAGTTTAGAATAGTTTAGAATAGTAAATAAACAGAAAGATATCTATGGGAAAGATGCACAGTTTATTTGGTGGGGCTGTAGGGCTGCAAAAAAGGCAAAATCTAGAATAAGCATGCATCCAGATGCCTTGCCCCACTGACTGTCTGTATTATAGATTTTTTACTGCATCAGGTTGAACTAAAAATGGATGCTTGTTGTAGTTGTTTTGGTTGTTTAGATACCTAAGACTTGTTCTCCTCCTTTTGACTCGTAAATTCTCTTCATAGAGAGCATTGGAGGAACAAAAATTAGCTCGAGAGGAAGCTAAGAATACTGAAAGATCAGCCATGCAAACTTTCCATGAGAAGAATGCTCTTGTTGACGTTTATTCGAAGGTATTTTAACATGGACTAAGCCTATTATATTGCTCCCCATTTGCATTTCAAGCCATAGTAAAGTAACCGACTTTATAAGCATGTTCTTTTTTATTTTGCCTGTTATATTATGAGGACTATAGTCTGTCAAAAATAGTAGTTTTCTTAATTCCTGAATGTTAATATTGAATAAAAAGTTCAGGATTACTTGCCCTTAGCTTTAATGTAGATATTGTTGTTTATTTCTTTATTTCATTTTAAATGGTTAACTAATTTGAGCACAGATCCCTAACTAGAAATTTAGGTATTTTCATATCATTTCATAAAGCAAAATGCCAATAAATATAGGAATGCATGTGGGCCATGCAGGATCAGATGCATTTCTTATTATTGTTTTTCTCAGGTTTACAAGAAAATGTCAAAGCACTTTGCTCAGATGCAGGCCATACAAGATCAGGTGCTAACTTTAGCCAATTTATGTCTGCACTTCCTTCTAACATTATAATTTACAGTTTCTATGAATTCTGCATGTATGCTGGGGAGAGCGAAATCTTTTATTTTTCTTAATTTTGATTTGAATTAAGCTCATAACAGAATTTCTCTCCTAAGATATGAGATATGTTGTGGATGTCATCTGTTCTGTCCTTCTAACTCAATCATTACACCAAACACCTTGGCTGATGACATTGGCACCTCTTATAGGCAAACTCTGCAAAAGAAATTGAAAAAAATCTTAAAGGTTTGAAAGCTAAACTCAGTGACGATGAAGTGCTGGAAAAGTCACTTGATGTCAAACTGGTTGAAAGAAAAGGAAAAGGTAGGCTCTTGTTCAAGCCATGCTGCATCTCCGTTTCTAACTGTGGTTGAGAGTAATAGATGTTTGTTGTGTTTTACTTTCAATTTTTCCTTCTTTTTTCCCCCCTTTGTCATTTTTTCTTAGTTGAGCACCTGGAAGAATTGATGAAACAATTGGAGAAAGAAAGAGATATTAAGTCTGAGGAAGCAACTACATGCCTAAATGGTGTGAAATTAGAGGTTGAATCAAAGAGACATGCTCTGGAAGAAAGACAAAAAAATGTCGAGGCTGTGTTAGCAGAGGTAACATCTCTTAAATTTCATTATAGATCAGTTTAATTTGATAAAAGGATGAATTAATATTATTTCTTGTCCACAATTAACAGGTGGATGCCTCAAATATTAAAATCAAATCAGTCAAAGAATCTGGAGCAGCTAAAGTGGAAATGTTAGTTTGCAAATGTGAAGAGTTAACCAAAGAGGTACATGGCCATTATTAGTACTTTTACTATTATTTCCTGTGAAAACCTGTGAGGACTGATCACTTGCTTGACGTAAGTAGCTTGAAAATGCATCCATACTTCCCTTCACAAATAAAATTGGAAATTGAAACCCAGTTTCAAAACATGGCCTTTATTGGTTACACCTTTTATGTGGATTCTACATTATTTATATTCTTCACTTTCTTTTATGGTAAAGAAGACAGTCAGTAATTTTGTACATAGGAATTGCTTAAATCCTTGCTCTTGACGTTGCCATGTTAATTTTTCTTTCTTCACTGATATTTCATTAATTGGTCATTGTAATAGTAACCGGTAGATAGGTGACTTATTTGTTGCAGTTTCAACACTTGTAAAGAACTCATACTCTTTCTTTCTAAGTACTAATAAAACAGGGTATGGCTGGGTTGTTAATAAATGAGCTCATATTTGTGGGGAAGCTCTCACTAGCAAGGGCCTGGACAGGTTCCTTGTTTTCCCAACTTGGGCCATTTATTTAATGCTAAAGCTTGAGGCCCACTAGTAGTCCATCAAGGTGGTCTAAGTTTAAATTTATAAATTATTTCAAATAAGTATTATATATAAGTTCAATAAATAGTGCTCTAAAAAATAAAAATAAGTTATGTTCAATGTCATGCATTATTTACTAGTTTCACATAATTTATAACACTGGCTATTTTTCAATGTAATTTTGCATAGAACAAATTGAGTAGTTATTTAGTATTTTATTGTAACAATGAACCTGCCATAGCAGTGATTTCTTTTCTTTGATTGTGTTTGTCCTCTTCCATGAACTTCATCAAAATTTTCATTTCTACCAGCTTTTATGATTGGTTTTGGATATTTGATCCCTCTTGACTTAATTCAGACCTCTCTCACAAAGGAAAATGAAAATTGAATTTGGTAACATCGCACATGTGGATCTATAGTTTCTTTGTTCCTCACTTTTTTCTTTTAAAGTGAGACAGCCAGTAACTGCGCACATTGTGGGTGCTTGACTCCTTGCTCTCACATTGCCATGTTGATTGTGCTTTGTTTACTGATATTTTATAAATTGTTTACTGTAATAGTAACTGGTAAATGGGCGAATTATTATTGCAGTTTCAACAGAATATAAACTTGATGGCCCATTGGATTGAATCGGGGTCAAAAGGTGATTAAAGAAGCAGGTGGTTTACATTTTACATCTCTCTCTCTCTCTCTCTCTCTTTAGTACAAGCAAGCATCTAAAATCTGCAAAAAGTTATATTGCATTCTTTACTTTTGCAAAGATTGGACAATATGAAGTGTCATTTTATATGTTACAATTTGTATAGATTTTAGTTGGCCTACCGCCTACTGCATGTCCATATAATGCCTAAACTTTCCAGCTGTGACTTCTTCATCCTGGTTTCGGGTTGACTATTTGTGCACACACTGATGTGTTAAATGCTTTGGTGGCACCTGCTTAGGCCACCTGTTGGATCTGTGTTCCTTGTGGTTCAACGATTCCATCTAATCATTTGTTTGTTGTAGGTGATTATGCCTATGAATGAGTGAGAGTTTGTAACTTGTAACAGAGTCATACTTTCTCTTTCCGAATTCTAATAAAACTGGTTATGGCAGGGGTGTTAATAAATAGTAGCCGTCTTGATATCATCATTTGAACTCATTTGTGGGGAAACTCTTACTAGCGAGGGCCTGAACATGTTTCCTTGTTTGCTAAACTTAGGCCTTTTATTTAAGGCTTAGGCATGAGGCCCACAACTAGTCCTTCAAGGTGGGATAAATCTAATCTTAATTTGATATCCACCCCACTGTTGGCATGTTATAAAGAAGCTGGTGGCTGTAGGATCTTGTCCCAGCTCTATATGTTGGTGAGACTAATGCTAATCACATCTTGATCTCACCAAAAGGGCAAAACACAGCTCTTTGAAGACTATTGCAGTAATTGTACCTGCTATTGTTTTATCATACTATCCAAAAGATTGAATGGTCCGCAGAATTGTATACCTTGTGAGAAAATAGCATCACTCCAAGTAATGACCCTTTAGCTCCTTACCCCATTGCAGTCAATCCTCATATGGCAGAGCTCTTCCTGTTAGTTCAAAAATGTTGTAATGGTCTGCAAATGACTACACCATTTTGACATGGATGCAGATTATTTTTTTTCGTGTACTGGATATTTAGAACTTATCTTACATAAAATAGATTAGCCATACTAACTTAAGCTTTTAGAGTACCACTTCTATAACTACTTGTCCTGCAATCTGTTCTGTGCTTGCCCAAACCCTTCTGCTTTATTTACCACCTAGACAAGATCCATTCCTGGCTCAATATAGTTAGTGGAAAGTCTATCAATTTCAAATCACGTTTGTGGTATTTGTCGTTACAATTTGATGCACAGCACTTAGTATTCTCCAAGATAATGAGGTTTGCATCAATTTGGAAATCTGGCAGTGTTCACATAGTAATATTTTATGTTCATAGTCTTATAAGTTTGATTGCTAAGCCTTATTATATACATTGATGATAGAAACTTGACATCATATCATAAGGGAATAGTAATGATTATTATTTAGTTGTAGATGAAACATTATTCAAATTGGTGAATGAATGAAATATTAGTGATGTTATCAATGCTATTTTAACTTCTATTTTCAAATTTTATGAATTTTGAAATACATATTTTATATAAGTTTTATAAATAGTATTCTAAAAGCTAAAAATTAAGTTGTGTTCAATATTAATGTATAGTTTACTAGTTTCATATACTTTAAAGCAGTGGATATTTTTCAAAGTAAATGACCTGCATAGAGCAAGTGAATTGGCTATTATACTGTAAGAATGTACTTTCTGTAGTGATGCTTTGTTGTTTGATTGTGTTTCACCTCTTCAATGAACTCATCAAAATTTTCATATATAAAAGGTTTTATGATTTGCTTTGAATGTTTGATCCCTCTTGACTCAAATCTGACCTTTCCATGACAGATCAGGTTTTGGTGTGTGCTCCCACCACAGGAGATTTGTGATGGTCCCAGTTCCTTCTTCCTTTTTAGGTGTTGCGAGTCTACTATTCCAATTGCTACAATTTTGATGCCTTTTCTCGTTGACAAAGGTGCAGTGTCATTGATTGCCTTGCTTTTTGACCTGGACTTTGCTTACGTGGAAAGAGATTTAAGTTATGTATATATATATATATATATAATTTAGGAAGAGGACTTGAACAAAGTTCAAGAATATATCCAACCGTAATTAAAAAAAAATGATCTTATTCCTATCAACCTTATTGCAGCATGATTCTCGTTTACAAAAACCGAAATTGCCTTCTCCGTAGTAGCATTTGTCAAAGTGAGCGTCTCAAATTAGAGAAAATCTAACGCTATATTGGTGTGTCAGTCAATATGGCAATTTTTCTGGGGTTACACGTGATATACCCATTAGTAAATTATCAGTGGCAATTTCAGACTTAACTGTAGGCCAAATCAAAAACATGATTTTATTGGAAAAGCCAGGTTGTCAAGCGATTTTTCTACTTTAAAATCATCTGAGACATGAGTAGACAATATTAAAAGTGTGTAAAAGCAAAGATTTTGCATATATACATAAAATCATGGTCATGTATATGTTCCAAGTTGAAATTCCTCAATATAGTCAAAGATCTTCAATTTTTTAGAAATAAAAGTACCTAAAATTCAATCTGAATATAACTTTAAAGTTTTTATGTTCAATGATTCACTCAAAATTGAATACCGAACAAAGAAAAATAAAAAAAAAAGACATTTTTTCCTTATTTCTTTTACGGGATCTGAGTCTAATACTAGAACTCAAAAACAAAACTTAAAATTCAGCACAAAATAGTTTTAGAAAGATAAGAGCATAAAATCTCACAAAAATACTCAACCTATTTCAAGAATTTAAAGTGCAATTTCTTAGGGGGGCCTTCACCCAATAGGCTAAACATACAAGACTTGGGCTCTTGACAATGACGAGAGTTCTAAAGCTAAAACCTTCTTTCGTTTGATCATTTTGAGATTTAAACAATTATATCAAAATTTATGATAAAAATAATTTTATAGAGAAATTGTAAATTTTTTATTCTTGATGAATATATTTTTTAACTATGTAATTCCTGAATTTTCAAAATATATAATCCAATCCTTGAAAAATACTAGCCTCATATTTGATCCTTGACACTTAAAAATATATGATTTGATTCTTAAAAGTTCTTAATCCAGCTACTCTTAGTCTTACTTGGTACATGCTCCAATTCTAAGAACTCACAAGTCTAAAACTGCAGAAAATATTTTAGAAGTTATTTACTGTTTTTTAAAATATTTTAGGATAAAAATGTAGAAAATAATGATTTACTATTTCTAAAACATTTTTTTCCTACAAGAATCCAACATTCCTATCTTATCAATGAGAATGAAAATAAAGACTTTTGTAAAAGGATTAAACTTATACATAGTTGCTTATATTCTTATTATTAGGTTCTCCAATCAAATTATAAAAAGTATATAGTTCTATAATAATAATAATCACAGGTGTATAATTTAATTGGAGGATTATAATTATTTGCAAAAACTCTATATCTATCATATTATTATTGAAGAACTATATACTTATTATGTTTTGATTTAACATGGACCCTCCCAAGTCAATACAACTGACTGGAGAAGTATAATTATGGCAAAAATTGGAATTTTTTTTAATTTTAGGTTTCAAATTATAAGTTTGAAGATAAAAATTGAAATTAGGAGGTTAAAAATTATAACTATAAAAGGAAATTGTATTTATAAAAATTTTAAATGTGCTTGTAATTTTGTCTCACAATTAAATTTTTGACCTCCTAATTCTAATTTTTATCTTCAAGTTTACAATTTGGAACATAAAGAATAAATACAAAATAAATCCAATTTTGGGCTAGCGAGAAAGGATCCCTGCCAATCTTGATTGAAGAACCTGATAAACAGATGCAGATTCACTCATTTTCGAGTGCGAAAATGACACGCTCATTTTGGATCAATATCCGCCGTTCGAAGTATCTAACTGTTATTATCACGCCACGTCACGAAAGATTAATTTAAATGAAACCTACGTTTCGTTTAACTTTTTTTCTCCTCATTTCTTGAGCGCATCTGAACCGTCCAACCGTTGACGTCCATGATCGTGCCACGAGCCCTTCAACCTCTCCAACAAGACGTTTCGACGGCTAATATCAGAACGCCATTTTCGCGGTGCCATCTTCCATCCATCGATGCTCTTCCATAGCAGCACAAAGAATATGGGGGATTCCCCAAATCAAATCGAGGTGTTGAATGGCGATGGCTTCAATAACTAAAGCACTGTACGTATAAGGGATCAAACCCTTTTTCTCATTTCATTTAGTGGCAAAGTCTCTGTTTTTCTCTTTTCAATATGAGTGAACGGCATGTTGTTTGTTGATATTAAGAGTTTCAATTCTATTACTAGATTTCCTTGCAAAAGCTACTCGATGGGTCACTGAGCTGAATATTCATGAATTTCCGTTGATTTTCTGATGATAGGTTAATTTGGGTTTATCGAATGCTTTTCTATGTGTTTGGGTTCAGAAAAGGATATTGGTTATAATTGCTGTTTTTTTTTTAGCAGGGAAGTGTTGTCAACCAAATAAAATCTGACATGGAGAGGTTACAAGAAGAAATCAAAGTGCATCTAGTTTGTATCAGTGATCAAAGTGCTGCTATATGGAAGAGCATCGACGGGAAGAAAATAGCATAGCAAAAATGGCGTGTTAATATAAGCCATCGAAACGTAATGTTGGAGCGGCTGGAGGACACATGGCACAATTGTGGGCATCAAAGGTTGGACGGCATAGATGCACTCAGGAATTGAGGGGTAGAAAAAAAAAAGGATAAAGTTAAACAAACGGCTTAAATGCAGTCAGGAATTGAGGGTTAAAAAAAATTGAACAAAACCCAGCGTTTCGTAATCCTTCATGACATGGCACAGTGGGAGCTGTTGGATGCTTTGAACGACAAATATTGGTCCAAAATGAGCGTGTCATTTTCGCGTTTGAAAAAGAGCGAATCTGCATCCCTGATAAACATATAAGAAACTATATATAAGATTTTTCCCTTGTGAAAATGTGATATCTCCAAAAATAGTTTTTTTTTAAACCTAAACTAAACCTAATCGTGTACCATTCCTATCAACCATGCATCTCTTGCAATTCAGAAGGAAAGGTTGTAATGAAAAAAAGCGAGAGAAATTTGATTCAGTAATGCTCGGAAGTTTGAAGGAATGTTAAATAGACTGCACTTATCATTAGCCATTTTCACAGTCCTAAAACCCTTCATCTTGACTCACTTTCGTTCTCTTCTACACCCAAGACCAAAGCGAAACACAACCTTGAACTTCTCATTTGGATCCTTGCAGGAGCAACACCAACCTTGGTTTTGGTTTCATGCACCTATATTTCAATTCTTCACTAGCCACAATTTGTTGAAGTTAGGCCAACAAACGCATGCCCACTTGCTTCTTTGGGGACTCCAACCCAATGCCTTCATTAGTACCAAAATGGTTGCAATGTACACAAGATGTGGTAGCCTTTAATTGGGTATCTAATATCAATCGCGTTGATAAAAAATCTTGTCTTATGTAGTTTATGCTTACACCCTGCATGGATTCCCTAAGGAAACCATTGCAAGATATTTTCAAATGCAATATTCGTGCTTTAATGGGACTAATTTTACTTACTTTTTTGTCTTAAAGGCTTGTGCTGTCTTAACCAACATGTGTCTTGAAAGATACATTCATGGATTGGGTGAGAGGAACAGATAGGAGGTTGACATTTATTTTGGTACTTCATGATTGATATGTATTTGAAAATGGGTGTATAAGTGATGCACACAGATTGTCCAAAAAAATGGATGTGAAAGTTGTTTTATCTTGGAATGCACTAATAGGCTGGTTATATGAAAAAAAAAGGAAATATTCATGTTGCTCAATTTGGAGAATATATACATATATATAAATTTCTTATCACATATATTGGGTACATATTAAGTTTCATTAAATTTACCATCACATTGGGTTATTGTGGGTTGGAGATCTAATTCAACCAGGCATCTTATCAACTGTAATGATTAATGGAAAATAGATAATAAATATCATAAATGCGATATTAAAAAAAAGATATTATAAGTTTAAAAATGTAATTCCATCATTCTAAAGTCTTTCTGGTTCTCTAAAACTATCATTGTTTTCAACATCAACTACAAGAAAATAAAAAAATGCTTTTGTCATTGCTAAAAGTCCAAGAGTCATCATTAGAACCTCCATAACAAACAGTTTTTAGTGATGAAAAAAATTGCCAGTAAAAATGATGTTTAGTGGCAACAAAAGTGGTTACTAAAGCCTTGATAATTTAGTTTTAATAAAAGGTTGCCACTAAAAGGGGATTTTTAGTGCCAAGGTGGGTTGTTGCTAATAGGATAATGTAAGCAACATTAGGTGTTGCCAACAATAATTGCTATTAAAATCCCATTAATTTGGCTTGTATAGAAGTATTGCTACCAAAAAAAATTTTTAGTGGCGACAATAATTGTAATTAAATTTTTTTAAAAAAAATTTAATGGTGACTTTTGTCGCCACTAAAAGTTTATTAAACGTTTTAAAAATTTATTGCATAATACAGAAATGAAAAAAAGAAATGCAAACATAAATCCTAAATCCTTAACCCTAAACCCTATATGAAAATCACATTACAAAATAGGTTATCTATAACTTGAAATAAGCTTTAAGTAAACTCTTTTCCATACATTGTTCATAGCTACAACTAATTAAAACCATCTCCATAATAGTCTTCCATCATTCTATCAAATTCTTCTTCATTTAATTCTTCCTTTTTAGAAAAAATTGGAAGGCTATGGGTCTCAATTGGTTCATTCTTTATTGTTGGCTCTGTATTTCAACATATAAAAGAGGGTTAAACAGAGAACCAAATCAACTAAAAGTCAACAATTTATCATGATTATGCAACACTTAGATATTAGGTTTCACAAGGAAAATTCAACAATGAATAGCCATGGATCAACAATGAAATACAAAGCATGAATCAAGGTGGTGTGACACATCATAGTAATCACAAGGAAAATTTAGAAACCAATAGGCATGAATTAGCACTAACAGTCTTATAGTAATATAATATGTTTTAACACACCATAGCAATCTACCAATAGGCATGAATCAAGGTAGAATTTTCCCATCTTTCAAAGGACAAAGGGAAATAAATCTCGATTTCATCATTTTATCTCATTGAATAACAATTTTAATAGGCATTGCATTTTAATCTATCGTCAATTGGTAAAAACCTCCCACCATTATAATAATCAAAGTAGACTTCCCAATTTCCCACTCTTAAAGAGACAAAAACTAAAGATGTGAATGCTATATTACCTTGTCATCACTATAATTACCAAGAACTATAATTCCTAGTTTCCTCATTATTCAAAAACTATATAACACCAGTATCATAATGCAAGTGTTAGTCTTAAGGTTCTAAGTCATAAGTTTTGATGATAATAAACGTATGACAAATGAGTTATAAATATAACACTAATGTATACTTACATGATTAATATGAACCATGCATGATTATAGAAGAGATTGTTAACCCTAATTATTTTATAGTTTTTGATGATAAACAATGTTGACAAATATAGTATTAATGTGTGCTTAATTGTTCAATCATTAACTCGTAATATTTTATTATTGAATGATGCTTTACCTCTTATGTATTAAATATGTTTATTTGTAATATATCCAATAGATTTTAAGGCTATATATTGAATCTAAATTAGATATATGAATTATAAGAATCTCATATGTATGATAAGAGTATTTATATTACATTAAATGCTATTATGTCTTGCATATTGATAAATATGAATTGGATTAACAATTTGGCTCATAAGTTAAATACCTTTTACATAGAATGGTCTAAAGAGAGTAAAGTGAGCATTAAAGTGAAGATAATGGAATGTCAATATTATGTTTTACTCAAAAAAAATAGCAAGTATTAAAAAGAAAAAGATGTTTTAGGAATTGAAGAACCCAAAGATTTAAAAATTTGGAAGCTTAGTCATATGAAAATAATTAATGGACTCAAATAGGTATTTATTATAAGTTAGGAGTTTTTATATGAAATTCAATGATTTAGATTGATATCTATTGGCTTAATACATTTCGGTTCTTGAATTATGTATTTGGATATAGTTTTTCCCAAAAACTTAGTTTGCCATTTGGCTACTATTTTCATTATATCTCACAAACCATATAGAGTATTGATATGAAACTTATTTCATTTGAAAATAGATTCAAAGAACTTCCAAAAGATTAGTTATTCACTCAAAAAGAAGCTCAAATGAAAATTTATGATTATTTGAAGTTAAATAGTGATATTTGGATTTTACACAACTCTATTTTTTATTTTTTGTCACTCTTTTGATTGTAACTCACAAAATATATGAATATTTCAAATGAAACTTGTTGCATTAGAAAATAGACTCAATGATATTTTCAATGATAGGTTATTCACTTAAAATGGAGTTAAAATGAGAGAAATATGATCATTTGAAATTGAGTTTGTGATGGCAAGTTGATTGGCCTTTAAACTAGATGATTGGCATTACCTAGAATGGCACTTGGTGCTCTCTAGACATAACCAGTTGATCATTCTTGGATAAGCAGTTGAATGGTCCACTAGAATTCAAAGCTAATGATTATATTTTGTATGACAACCAAACGATATACCATAATAGTTGACTGGCAATATCAAGAACAATTTATTAAAGTATGTTATTGCTCTTTTTAATCTCAAACATCTGTATTTCATAAGGCCCAATATATGACCTTCCAAACATGTTTTTAAGAAAAACTATGAGTTATAATTTGATCTTAAATTTGTTATTGATTCTTAGAATGAAAAAAACATCATTCTTGAGCCAAATTTTACAAATTTTCTATCATTTAAGTTTTTAGAGTTTTATCTTATAAATCTACTCTTTGAAAGAGTTTCTTTAAGTAATATTATACTTCTAAAATCATTGTAACACAACGCCAGTATACTCTTTTAAGAGAAAACAAGAAAGGGGGAGCTCTTAAAGTAATTATCCTCTAAAAATAGAGATGTACCTTGTTTTAGAATAAGAAACAACTCCAAATTAAGTTAGACATTATAAAGGCTCATAAGTGCCTAATTAAACTTGTAGAATTAGTATAGAAATTCTAGGGAACTAGATGTAAGCTTGGGTTAAAGTCAAACTAGCATAAATCTTTGAGTTTATATTCTCTTTTCCTATACTCTTTACATTTTAAGTTGCATAATTAATACTCCATTTTTATGTTGATGTTTTAATTTGCATCAAATTTTGATTATTTATTGTTAGATATATTCTTCTATATCTATTTCAAATAAACCAATTATTAAAGATATTATAAAATTTTTCTAGTTCACTTGGAAACAAGCTTTTATATTAAGTTTAATTATCTATTGTTAACTACTCTATTTTTGGTAGTAGACATTGTATTTTTCATACTCCAAACATCAATATAAATTTTTGTTGATTAATATAATTGTTGCTTTGCTTAATAATTTACAAAGTAACCTTAGTAACAAGTTTTTGAAAAAAAAAATTAAAATAACCTAAGTTTTTAGACCCCTTTTTAAGTATTGATTACCTTGCCTAATAAAAAGAACCAAAAATCATGGACTTATAAAAAGACATAGTGGTCCGGAATCAACTCATACAATGAAAAAAGAAAAGCAAAAGCTTGTCATTTCTTATTAATTAATCAAATACATTGATAACCAAAACTTCAAAGAAAAGTATGCTTTGCAATCGGACACCAAAGCAAGATCCTTCAAGTCTAAACCATAACGTTATAAAAATTTAATCACAAAAATGGAGAGGGAAAAAAAAACAACAAGGTAGCTAGAATGCCATGAAGAAAATGTCATAGAAATGATGTAGAATAGGAGGATGGCAAACCATGAGATAGCAAAGTGGACAAAGTGAGAGACACAAATCATTACAGAGTCAAATCTTATATTGAAGCAAACTTTAAAAAAAAAAGTCATTTCCAATCAAATTAATATCCTCTGCGATAACAAGGGGGTAAAAATGGTTACCTCTTTTAGTCCAAATCAATAGCTTCCAAATCACTTAGCTAGTGGTGAAGATGCAATGGTAGTTGGTGTTGAATAACTTTCTTCTTCTTCTTCTTCTTCTTAGTCAATCATTCTCTCTTCCTCTCTAACTTTTGCTCTCTCAAACTCTCGATCTCTCTCAAGGTCCCCTTTATGTTATCTCCTTTCTTGTTCTTTGCTGTGATCTCATCTTCTCTCATTCTCTTTTATCTTTTGATCAAATGGATGTGGGTTATGGCTTGTTGAAGGGGAAATGAAGAATGAAATGCAAAGTTTCATACGTTTCAGTCTAATATTTACTTTAATAATTAAATTTGTACATTATATTTATATAATTAAATTTGTACTTTAATAACTAAAAAATAAAAATTTATTATTTAATTAATTATTATTAAATATTTTATATTTTTATATAATATGATTAGTTAAAAAAACTTTTTTGGACAACCACAGGAGGTCACCACTAAATATACTTTTTATGGTGACCTTAGCATATCTCTGAAGGGTCTTTTGTGGCAACAATTATCTCACCACAAAAAATACTTTTAGAGGAGACATTTTTGTCACCACAAAAAAAGTTTCACAATAACTTTAGTTGTCACCACTATTTTTTTTCTTTTGTGGCAATAACTAGCATCACTGTTAAAACTTTTTGTGTTGACATGTTTTAGTGGTAACATTTTGTGTTGCCACCAAAAATACTTATTATGGCAACTCTTGTTGCCACTAACAAGAAGTGCTTTAAGTGGCGAATTTTTATGTTGTCAATGAAAATAATTTTTGTGGTAATATCAAACATTGAAACTAAAATGTTTTATGGGGACATCATTTTAGTGGTAACATTTTGTGTCATCACAAAAAACTACTTATAATTAATATGACCTTTTAGGAGCAAATTTCTATGTCATGACTAAAATACTTTTTGTAGTGACATATTTTTAGTTGTGACATATAATGATTATTGCTAAAATTTTTACCACATTAATGTCAATTAAATTTAAAGGACATTTAGTAGTGGCTTCAATAATGTTGCTGCAAAAGACATTTAGTGACAATATTTTTAGTGTCGCCACTAAAAATTTTGGCCAAAATAAGAATCCCATTTAAGCAATGAAATTTAATGGTATCCAAGAAAAGTTGCCATTAAATGTGATCTTTTAGTGGTTTTTTTTTTTTTTGTTGCCACTAAAAACATGTTATTATTTAAGTAATCTACATAAGAAAATGCATATATCATAAGGAAATTTAAAGAAACTTACCTGTAACACCCAAATTTTTTTTATTACTTACCAATTATGCTACTATTTATAGAGCTGTATGTAGTGGATGAATTGACCTCCCAAATAAAGATATTTTGTATTTATTAGAATAAATTATTCTTTCTTGCATGAGAGATAGCTTTATTGCAGAATCCTCCTTTCAATATTTTTTTTTTAAAAAGCTAGCTACAACCAAATTATTCTTGATCAAAATACCTTCCAATGGTAAGAATAACTATTTGTTTAAAATTAAAAAATTTTAAAATCATTTAATAAATATAATTATTAAAAGCAAAGAATATATTCAAGAAATAATTTTTTCCAGAAATTTAACCAACTAAAAAATAAATAAAAATATTTAATTTCAATAATAACATATTAATAAAATATTTTGTTAACCAACATTAACACTATTATAATCTTATAAAAAATTTTAGAATAAATTATGTTCATAGTTTTCAATAGAAAATGACTAATATTGAAGTAAAAATTTTAAAAATATATATTTATTAATAAGACATATTTTTAATGTAATTAATCCCTTTTTAAAGAGAAGAATCCTACACTTTATTATTTGTAGGCGTATTTTATGTTATTTTTCCTCCACGGTTATTTTACACCAACAACATATTTAATCAGAATTTTTGTATTAGTGATAAAAAAAAAATTAACGCGTAGTATAGAATGATAAATGAAAACATAAATAAAAAATAGCAAGTGAAAACATTTAGATATCTCTAGATATGTCGACCCATTGCCGTCCTTGTAGATATGTTATCCTGCACGCAGGTTCGTTTTATATGTTGAACTAGGTTGAACAAATGGTATTGTGATTTATCCATTACTACATAATAATAAAAACGTAAAAGTTCATTTTAAATCCCTAAAGTTTATTTTGATTTTGTTTTAGTCTTATAAATTTGTTTTTAAAAGTTTACAAAGGACTTAACATCATCATTTTAAAAATAGATTCAACGTTCACAAAGTTTCACAATTTTTTTCACATGCATGGTTTAAGAGTTTATAACATGAGAAATATGATTAAATTGTTACTCCCTCCGGTCCTATTTATAAGAAACAAAAAACTGTTTCACTGGTATTAAGAAAAACAGTTAATATTAGTTTAACTCATTAATTAGGTTCAAATTTGATAATTGTTTCCTATTTTACTCATCTTTATTTTATATGAGAAAACGTTATACATTGTTAAGTGTATTAGATGTAACAATAAATGAAGGGTAAAAAAGAAATTTATTATTTAGTGAAATAAAAAAATATACCATGTTTCTTATATTTTGGAACCAAAAAAATCTCTTCAAATTTTCTTATAAACAGGACCGGAGGTAGTATTTATCAATAGATAAGTCATGATAATTTTATACACACGCGCTATTTGAGTGCATAAATGGCAAACTTTATGTCTTATTTTCATTTTTAATGATTGGAACCAACCAAGACTTGTATTATAATATACTTGTTGTTCAAGATAACAAAAAGGCAATATGATTAAACAAAATAGCTCAAAACTTGAACAAGCTACCCATAATAAGGAGCACCAACTACATTATTATATTTTCTTTTCGGGTAGAAAAATACAATATGCCATTGGCTCTCTCTTTGCATAAAGCTAAAAGAAATAAAAAGGAATATACAATTTTAAAGAAATGTATCCCCTTTCAAGAGATAAACCCTCTAAACCATATGCTCCAATCAATGAAACACATAATCACTAAAATTCTATTCCCTTTTGGTAGATAGATCCCTTTGACCATGCACCTCAATTAATATGCTTCATGTAGCACCATAATTAAAGCATATAATAACTCCCTATGGGTGAGTAAATGTACACATTAATTCAAACTATTCTATTAACAAAAAAACTAGTTGATCTTGTGAATTTTGTTGGATAAACTATTTTATTAATAAACACCCATAATAATTCACAACATAATATTCCTAGACTATAGCAAATGAAATTGCCTCATCTTTACCAATAGAAGGAATTAAATGATTTTGCAAATCTTGATAGGTGAGCCACTTCAGTGATATATATCTACAACAATTTAATAAAATAAAATTTCCTAATTAGGATATTTACTTATGATTGTAAACAAGATATTTTACCAAATGTATCTCTTAATATTATTTATAAATCATTGTTGCAAATAGAAATAAACAACAAATCTATCCTACAAATTAAAATTTGAATATTACAAAAATTGATCCTTTTAAAATTGGCACTGAGAGTATTTGCACTAAAATATATAGTCAAATTTAAGATCAAATTTGATTATACGCACACAAATTGTTATTTCCCAAAATCAATGGCTTAAGATCAAATTTAATCAATATCTACAAATTTCATACGCACACAAATTCGTACTTCCCAAAAGCCTCAGTTCATTTAAAAAAAGACAAGCTCCAAAATAATCTTAACAACTATAACACGAAAGAGATGGCAATATATATAATAGGGAAAGTACATCAATCAAAGCAATAGTCAAACCACAAGTTAATTCTTAAGAATTACATAACTTTCAATCAAATTATTTAAAAATTTTACCACGTTTCGTCATTGTATGTTGAACACTCCCAAGTTTTCAAATATACAAGGTCCTCTATAGGTCTAATGCATAGTAACAATATTCACCACTTTAATCCTTTAGTTTTAGGATAAAAGTGCATAAATTTACAAGCCATATCAAGAAGAGTACGCTATCCAGGATATTCATCATATTATCAAGTATTTTTATATAATTGTGTTTCATAATATTTATGACATAAAGCATTTTTAATTGATTTATTCTTCCAAAATTTCAGAAAAAATATAAAGTGGCAAGAAAATTATACCAAAATTATATTTTAAAAAAATTAGTAGGGAGAGTGGAGACGTCCAGGAAAACATTGGTAAATTGTGGGGTCGTCATGCGATTCCACACACTAGCACCATGTGTGAGCATTGCTAGAGGAGGTTCTTCACTCCAATTAGCACGCTAATGGCGGATTGCCATCATGGGAGCTCGATTTTAAGCCCCTTGAGCTATTTTACATGGGATTTTCATCCCCAAACATTTCAGAAACATAAATCCTTGATTACCTATATGAAAAGCAAATAAAAAACGAACCAAATTGGAGATAAAGTGATGAGAAAACTGTGATTTTGCAAAATCGCGCCTTAGGTAATTTTCCTTCAATTTTTCACAAATACAACCGATCTCTTGCAATTAATCGTCTAATTAATAACAACGTAAACTCATGAATAATTAATCCCATCCCAAGAAATTGAAAAAAAAAAACATCAATTTATAATCAAAGATGCAAATCGGGTGATTATTGGAAGGTGGAGAAATCCAAAGGTTGGAGTTTTCATTTGTCTTTTGTGTAAATCGATTTAGAACGTGTATAATATATCAAATTAAACCTTTTAATGATATAAATAAAACCCTGATCTTACATGCACAACCGACAAACGAAGACACAGAAATTAAGGGTCAAACTTGTTCAATTAAACATAAAAATTTTATGCAAAACAAAACATTTTTTGTTCAAAAATCATACGTAATAGACTCTGTTACTACATGTAAACTAATTACTAACCAAAGCAGATAAATACAAATTGCATGCATGATAATTAGACCATCAAATTAAATTAATTGAAAAAAATAGAACATACCTGATTAAAACATCACAGCTGAATAGGGATGACACATATACAATGCAGTGTGAGTTGGCCAAGTCTTCCTCTTTAGCAGTCTAATTTTGATAGTAGCTTTTAACGGAATAAGCTTATAAATTAAAATTAGAGGGGGAATATATGCTTTTTTTTTCAATGTAGTTTTACCAAGTTCTCCAATTATGGCTTTAATAAAATCTAATATCCTATCGTTGACCAATTTTATATTATAATGAGTGTTACAATTCAATTACCAAATAATCACTTAATGGCTTGTAATATATTTTAATAGACCATTAATTAATCAACTTGTTATTTTAGCAAATACAATAAATAAATTAATGTGAACCCGCTTTCAAAGATTTTCCAACAAAATTAAATAAACACCGATGCAAACTCAATTTTAGCTGTTAGGACTTAAAAACTAATTTTATAAAATGGAACTTGAAAATCTTTACTCAAGTGACAGCTTCTACTTAATGTACATTTTATTTGATTCCTATCTCGCTCCTTTTCTTTCTCTTTATTCTTAAGATATTATGCCTCCCTTGTAAAATATAAATAAATATTATTAGAAGATGAGGCCACAACAATTTATTAGAAGATAATTATCATAATTTGACTTGAAAAATTATTAAAAACCCATCAATATGTTTAAACAATGAACTAAGTTTATATTTAACCTATATTTGACTACAAAATCATATTGATTGATTACAAAAATTTTAAAATCAACTATTTCAATTAATATTAAAGTATTAAATTGATGAAACATAACCCATAAGATTTAGCTTAGTGTTGATAGGAAGAGGGATATTTAGGTTTATTTTTTTCCCAAATGTACTTTTGTTAGGAATAAAAATGAAAAGAGAACAAATAGAATGAGATAATTATATTTGATATGATATAGAAAGGAAATGGAATGTCTTTCTATTTGTATGTTTGATTAGATAAAGATAGAATAAAAATGAAAAAGAATAATAGAAAAATAACCATTGTATCCCTATTTAAAATATTATTGGTAGAAAAAATATAATAATAATAATAATAATAATAATAATAATAATAATAAAGATATAATAAACTTTGTGTAAGTTAGATGGAATAATTACTTTTAATTCACGTGTTTATAGAATAGAAGTAATTTTTTTTAATTTTATAAAATGTGTATTAAATAAAATTATTTAATAATTTTTTTTTCTTTTACCGCCTTCTATCAAACATGACTATTTGGGAGTATAATTAAGCCTGCCTAATTGCACCACTAAATCGATGTGGGAGAGACTGGGAGTGCGCAACCTCAAGATGACCTGAAAACCCAAATGATATAGGTCATTTAAGGATAGATTGAAATGATGGGTTCAGAGTGGGATAGTGTGGATTGCACGTTTAAAAAATAATGGATTAAGATAGGTTCGAGTGATTTGTGTACCCATTGCAACCTACAACCACCCATGCAATTTTTTAACTCCTTTATCTTTTCTTTGTATTTACCTAACAGTGATATTAAAAATTTTACCTTTTAATGACTTCATAGCCTTCAAACAAGAGGAGTAATTTTTTTTTTTGGTTAAACTTTTAAGCAATGGACTTGATTGTCATTCCTATCCATTCCACTTCACCTTATTTATTCTTTTGAGATAAACAGCCTCTCAAGGCGTGTAGTATTATGCGAAACGGAAGAATCCTTCCTAGTCTAAATGAGGTGTGGTCAAAGCCTCATATTATGCGAAGTTCAAGTGACCTACGTAGTTGCTTTCTATTACACCAAACATGTTTTGTTTTTTTCTCCCTCTTCAAGTTCTCTCTCCCTGTTTCAAAAATCAAAACCTTCCTATGTTCAATGGAAAACGGAAAAGTCTCACGAAACAACCTCTAAAACTGCCGTTTGAGTGGACGTGGAGAAGCCAAAGCAAAGGATTCTAAGCCAAACTCCACGTTGCGAGCATGCATGCTATATGTTTTGCCATATACGTTCACTAAGGGAAATGTCTCTTCTCTCTCTCTCTCTCTCTCTCTTTTAATTTAAAATTTAAATAAATAAATACATAAACAAAAAGGAGAAACTAGTGGGTGGGCTATAGTTGGGTCAAGAAACGCCAAATATTTAATTAAAGTTCATTCTGCATTTATAAGGGCATAAGATAAGAAGGAATTTTTCCCTTAATTTGAGTAATTTTTTTATTCATGTATATATGTAATTTAGATAAAAAAAATTAGATATAATTTTTTCATCTTTATTATCATTTTTTTAACAAAATATCACCAATTTATGATTTTTACCCATGATCATATTGCTAAAAAAATATGATAGCAAATATATAAAAGGAAACTATATCTAAGTTTAGTCTTTAAAATAAGAGTAAATTATATGAATCTTTTTTTAATTTTATTAAAATTACATAGACTTTTCTTTTATTTTTAATATATACACTTTAACCTAATTTTAATTTTTTTTACTAAAACATCCTCTATTAATCTAAATAGCATATATGTGTTATATCTAAATATGTACAAATAAAAATAAAAAAAGTAAATTTTGTTTTCAAATATGCACAAATAAAAAAAACATATATTTTTTTTATTAAATTTAACAAAAAAAAATGAGTTTGGATTAATAGAGTGTATTTTAGCCACAACGTTTAAAATTTAACTAAAGTATAATGCAATTTTTTGTTTTAAAAAATTCTATGTATATTTTAAAAATAGAAGAGAGATCTATATAATTTTAATAAAATTTTAAAAAATATCTATATAATTTACTCTTAAAATAAAGATAAAAATTTCTTACCCTTTTCTTCTATTTTGTATATACTAATTAGGTGGTAGATTTGCTTTGAATGTTTACACTAATAACTTTTTATCTTTTAATTTATATTTTTTAATTTGATTAAATTGTAAGAGATTTTAAATTTGATTTTTTTTAATTATGGTAAAGTGAAAAAAAATCATAATGATTAACATCAGAAGAATAATGGATGAACAATCTCAAGTACTTACCATTTTGGCTTTTATTTATTAATTATACTAATCTCCTCTATTATTATTTTTCTATTTCTATAATATGTATTTCCTAAAAAATAAATTATTTAAATAACTTTATTGTTATATTGAAAATAAAATCACAACTGCATATATTGATAGGAAAAAATTATATGTAATTTTTTTATATCTTATCATTAGGTTCTCTAATTAAAATATAATAAGTATATAATTTTTTAATAATAATATAAAAAATGTATGATTTTTTAATTAAAATATATACTTGTTATATTATAATTAGAGAATTACGTATTTGTCATATTTAATTAAACAATTTAATAGTAAATATATAAGAAATTATATCTAAGTCTAGTCCTGTATGAATGTCTATATTAATGTTTGCAACATCAATTTAGTTACCTTTATTATTATATTAAAAATAAAATTATAATCATTGATAAATAAAATAAAATAAAATTATAGTTTCATGTTACATAAAAGATTAACTTATTTAACCCAAAAAAAAAAGTAGATGGAGAAGTTTCTACAATATATTCAGAGAGAGAGAGAGTCTATTACTTTATGCAAAATACATGTAACCTATATATGTAGTTGCGTTTCATTACACCGAACGTGTAGATTTGTTTTTTCCCCACTCCAAACTTTTTCTCTCACTGTTTCAAAAATCAAAACCATTGTATATTAATGAAAATTTTTCTTGCTTTCTCTTTTCTGGGAAAACGGAAATTTCTCGCCAAGTAACCTCTAACACTGCCGTTTAAGAGGACGTGGAAAAGCCATAGCAAAGGATTCTAAGCCAAACTCCACGTTGTGAGCATGCATGTGTTATGCCATATTCTTTCACTCAAGGAAATCTCTCTCTCTCTCTCTCTCTCTCTCTCTCTCTCTCTCTCTCTCAAAATCTAAATAATAATAATAATAAAACAGAAAAGGAGGAACTACTAGGTGGGTTGCAAAAAAGCAATTTCTTGATGGTGCTTATAGTGGTAAAGCGGATGAGAGCAGAATGAGTTGATGCCCAATTCAGATATCTGTGGATTCTTTTCTTAGCTGTGAGGGTTCACAAAATGATAGTTCCCAGAAGCACAAGTTTCTTCTAAAGTTCCCTCGTTTCCATTTTGACCCCAATATAGACTTATATAGCAATCCCACCACCATCACCATCAGAACCCACTATTAGAACTAGCACAATCAAAGATAGAGATGCAAGAAAAACTACAGAATTGGAAGCCATTGAAGGTTGAATTGAATAAGTTTGAATTACTAATATATCTATGTTATAATGCTTACTTCAGTACTTGTTTACTATTATTAATATATGGCTAGCTGGTGCAAAGAAGGTTCGAAAATAGTGTAAGACAATTTAACAATGGCTTTGGGCAGCTGGCAAACGGGATACAATATAGGAACTTGTAGTACTATAGGGAGCACTATGTCAACTAATTAAGAATATAATATTTTGGAGACCCATTTGCACGTATTCAATTATAACGAAGAATCAACATGGAATATTTTATTTTTAATAATTTGTCTTCATCATATTACTAATATTGTCTCTTATCAGAATAAGAAGTCAGAATATTATTTTCCGGGGAACACTTTCACTTTATCCCCGTCCCCCTACTATCACTTTCAACTATGTAATAAACTAGATAAATATTTAACAAATACCTTCGTTCTTCTTCTACCACTAACTCGCGTCTTTAGGAAGTACCGATTCACTTTATTAAAGAAAAAAAAATAAAAGATGCACCTGTATCGGATATATTACTTCCAATCTTATATATAAAAGATTTTTATAAGATTTGATTTGATTTAAAATATAAAAAATCAATTACTAATGTCTGATATATTCATTATAATATTTCAATTATATCTTTTATTAAATAAGTCTTTTAAATTATAAATTATTATTATTATTAATTTAAAAAAAATATACACATTAAATATAGACATTCTTAAAAAATAATTTTTATTTAGAACAAAATTTAAAAAATTAATTACTTTTAACTAACTTTTTTAATTCTCATAAATTAGTTATTTATTTCTTATATATGAGACCAGAGATAGTATATTCGATACGATATGCATACTGTAGTCCAACATCTATATTGTTGGCCTTTTTTTTTTGTTTGATTCATTTTAGATTATTTTAAAATGCACTGATACATTTTAAAATGTTCCAAAACAGTTCAAAAACTTATAAGAAATTTTAATAATATGAATAAAGATGAAGATTCACATTTAATTTGAATGCAAAACTTTAGATTCAATTTGTTTTATACTTTTATTAGTTTGTTATAAACATCTTATTTTATATTTGAAATACTTGTTTATCACTCAATTTTCTTTTATGTTTTTGCTTTTTATGTATTAATTTGTTAAATATATATAATTATATATGTACTCCCTGTACATGTATATTAAAATTTTAAAAATTATTGTATCTTATCATAGCGCATCCATGTCCGGTGCTTCTTAGTCGCCTCTTTGTCCACGGGATGGAGCTTGCTGGAACGAGCTCTACCAACGGCAGAAAAAGCTTGCTGAATCGAAAATGATTTGCTGATATATAAAGGAGGGAGCTTGCTGAAGACGGCAGGGAACCCCCAACTTGCCTTGTCTGTGTGAGGGAGCTTCTCTGATATGCAGTGTTTGCTGCTTCTCAGGTTCACGCAGACGCAGGAATAGGAAAGAAACATTATGTGAGATGCACAAGATGAGTGCGTGGCACCCACGTGGCAGTCAGTTCCGTATCAGCTCCATGTGTACATTCCGTTAGCTATGTCAGACGAAAAAATTTGTTGGGTGCAGCATGGTGCACCAAGTCAAATGAATGGTCAAGATTTAATTTGTATAAGTGGGGTCCATGTGTAATACAGGTGGGGTCCACGTGCAAAATAAGTCTTGACTATTGAGTGTATAAATGACGTGACGCTCCTGATGCATGTAAGAATTTCTCGTCAGACAAACATTAACGGCATTATGCCACATCAGATCAGTGAGACTAACTTTTAAATGTTTGGAAAATCCATGACCTGATTTGAAAAAATATATAAATTATACAAACTAAATTAAAAATTAAGATAAACTGTAAGAATTAAATGATTAATTTTCCTTTAATATTTCAGCAAATCGATTGGCTTGATTTAGTATCCTAGTTGAACCAAACAAACACTGCTAATTGCAGCCAAATATTGAACAAACATTTGGAAACATACTAATATCTTTTTTTATATAATTGTGTTAAAATATACTAAATTACCGTTAGTATCTTTTTTTTTTCCTTTTTAATTTTGTGATAGCATACAGTCTAACGCAGGATTATTTGCAAGCTGTATGTTATTCCCACTAGATGGCTACTTCTAACTAAATGAGAGAGAAAATGTTACGGTCACTGCTTGCAAATGAGAGAAGTTCACACATTTAGCAAAAAGCAAACAAGTCAAAAATCTTTTGACTGAATTAAATATAATCAAGAACCTAAGTTCAATAATGAAATCCACCCGTGTCAACTAAAGAGCCTTTGAGTTGATTCGTGTTAGTGATGCCTTGGGGTTGAAATAACTCATCTAACCATGAATTTCTTCTTTTCAATATAACAAATGAGAGAAAAGAACCAAAATTTTTTTTTAAATACCATTCACCAACCTCCTTCACCCAGTCCATCACCTTTTTTTCTTTTATACATGACAGTTCAGAACATTGGATTTAAGACCTTCTACAAACTATCGAGGCATCGATATCTTATCATTAGTGACTTAAAAAGAAGTGTAAAACATCATTAAATCTTACATCAATCGTTTCATTATATTAAATCATCGGTGACAAAAAGAGTCGTGAGGTAGTGCAGATACAAAGCAAGAAATAGATAACGTTTCACATTCAAAAGCACTATTGATCTTTGCTATAAATTTAAGAACAATAACTGTACAGATCAGAAACTAATTACAATGATTTATCAAAGTTAACAAGGTGTAGTTTGTTTTATATGGTCCATATTCAAGAATTACAACAGTATTGTGTAATCCAACATAGGCCTTTCTTTCTTCTATTTCTACAGGAAAGTAAGTAGGCATTGCTAAGACTCGAACATACACATTTGAGTAAGTGTGGCTCTCACCATTGAAGTTGCCTTCCTTGACCTTCGTCCAAGCAATCCTCCATATTCTATATAGATTTTGCCTACATGCAGACCACAGCAATCATAAGACATCAAGATCGTAGTCATTCTAAAATATCGTACACAAACCAGTATTGCAAAAAAGGCAACAGAAAAGATACTACAAATGATCCGCTAATACTCCCAAGAGAGTTGGCTCAGCTTGTAAGAAGGGATGACATCCCTCCTTATTAACCTGGATTTGACTCTTTGTTGGAGCACACGAAGAATAAAATCCTAAATACACTAGGCCGAAATAAAGGAATGCAGTAGTGCACATTTAAGATTGCCCAAAGAGAATTAATTTCAGGCAAAGCCCAAAGATACACATAATCATAATACCAAAGTGAATCCACTAATGCTACAAAACAGGCAAATAACAAGGCGGGGAAAGAAGGTAGCAACAGTTTACTTTGTTGAATAGATAAGGATCCTCAACAAAAAATGTTGCATCGATTGCATGGAAGCTTTCACATTTCGAGCATATACATAACCCTCTCATCTTGCCCTTGTTGCAAAAGTAGGACATTTTGCAGTATAAGATTACCAAACTTGCATATCAGGTATCCATTACAACCTTGTTGATAAATCAAATGATTATAAAGCTTGGATTATATGATATCTAACAACTAACAAGCATTAATTATTAGCCTAGTAAAGGGAAAAAATAATAACTCAAGAAACAAATGAAACAAGGGCATAATTAACAGTGACATGCATAATATACCGTATCAGACAAATATGTCAAAAAACTCAGAGTGTTTTGGAATCTCAAAAAGAGAAAAGAAAAAAATTCTTCGTAGTTGGTGCCCCTTCTAAAATTTTATTAATGTCATTACTTTGTTTTTGGCAAAGCTAAGTATACATTCTGAAAGACATGCTGAGGCACCTAAGCCTAATGCCAAATTGCCAACTCATTTTGCGTTGACCATAGCATGCTTTTTTCCACAACTAGTTCAATTTGGCGTCATATCCTTTAAAATAATTCAGATTCCTAAATTAGTAAATCCATTCATTAGAAGGATTCCAGTGTTGCATACATTGAAATACCTCTTGCCGTCAATACTCCTCTTCACAAGCATGAGTGTCAAGAAGACCGGAACCATTGCAGCAGACAAATGCTTAAGTGTGTGACCACTAACAATATGATGAGTCCATTCATAAATCACTTTATCAGCAGCCTCTTGTACCTTAGCTAAAAGATAAAATCCTGCAATGTTTATAATTCAATCTAACTATTGTCGGTATTATAATGAAGTTAAAAGGGTTTTATACATTAGGCAATATCAAAAACCCAAACCTGCAGCCCAGAGCCAGTACGTTGAATGTGTATACATTGAAGGCAACAAAATAGCCATGACAGGAATGGCAATGCATGGCACAAATTGAACCAGAGCATATGGACGAAGGTCGTCAAAGAACCTATAGTATGTACAGGGGTGGGGGAGAAAAAAAGCAAACATTTTCAAACGGTAAATGTCAATCTTTAACTACTTCACAATGCTTAACGTCAAATGGAATATAAATAAAAGGGATTAAACATTAAAAATTAAAAAGTACTAGTTCAACTTTTGACATTATTTACACCACTCCTTGATTGTATGGCTCACAATGAATATCTCCGACAAGTTGACAACTAAATTTACAGAATTAACAAGTGGTTTTATCTGTCAGACTCAGAAGAACAATATATTTGCTTATAGAAGGAATTCATCAAACAAACTGGGAAAAAAATAAAACCAGGTTCTTTACCAAGCAGTGAAGTGACAATTGCCACTATTGGATAAGCAAAAGACCTAGTGTAAATAAAAGAAATAAAGTAGTAGGCTTGCCTCCAATACACAACGCTTATTATACCCACCACAAGTAGAGGTATAATAGAGATTGTCCCTTTCTTCTCATCAATCCTTTCAATGATGAATACTGCCATGATTGATGTGAAAGCAACAGTCATCTGCAATAATATAAAGTAAAGGGATTAAAAGTGATATATTCAAATAGGACAAAGGGATGGGAGGAATAGACTTCTATGAGTAATTCAACATTCTTTGTCGTAACTCACTGGCAACCTATCCCACACAAGGCGAGCATCATCAGGCTTGAGATGATAATATGAAGACCCAAATGCAACAGCAGCCACACCAACATAAAAGCATGTCCAACCCCACATTTCCCCTTGCAAGCTTTAGGCATGTGCAAAATATAATTCTCAACAATCATAGACAAAAGTAACTTCTTTTTGCAAGAAAAGATGGTGACAAAATGAAATACCTGAGCTTAAAATAATTCCCATGAAGGCAAAGTATAAGACCAATGAGACCAATAACCAGAAATGGGAAATTTGATATCACATCAAGTGCATTAGGAATGCCTGCCAAGAAATAACAAGCCCTTCATTTTTCATATTTTACTCCAAACAAAGTGGAAAACAGGTAGCCACTATGGTCCCTGAATTTTTAAGCCCATTTATATTTAGTCCCTCAAAATTAGTGCACAAGTTAATTCTCAAAAATAACAAACTCTTTACATATTAGTCATTTTGTTGCATGACATAGAGATATCGACAGATTAACCTAAGCAAATTTGTTATTTTTAAAAACTAAGTCATCAATTAAATACATCTAACAATTCAGAATCTAAGTTACTAGTTTACTCCAAAAAAAAAACTCTCCACACAATTCACATCAATTCCTCTAAAACATATCTACTTCACCCAAGTTCACAATTTAAAGTAAACTAATTAAGCAAAATCTCAAAGGGTATCAAATAGTCAAACAAACATTTGCATCAATGAGGCTGGTTGTTGAATACTTCAAGTTTCACCCAATCAGAGAAGGGCTTACCAGAGAATTTGCGTTTGTCAGCGAAATCATGGTATTCTTGAGACTGAGGAATGGCTGGGGTCACCATCATCAGCACTAAGAAGCAAATAACTGCTACAACCCATCCGCATACGGTGCGTTTTTTCATCTTTCACGTATAATGGATCTGAGGAGAGAGAGGAGATGAAAGGGAAGCGATGGGCGGTGGCGACCATCTGTCTATGCAGTCTATGCAGTTTAAACAGCGGAAAAAAGTATTAGGTTTCGACAAATTTTTAATCTTTTGATTAAAAAGATTTATTTTTTCTTTTATTTGAAAATTAAGATGATACTTGAAAAAACACCAATTATTCACACTTATAAAAATTCCCCCACCACGTATAACCCCCTCACATTAGAATCAAAATGGGTTGCATCAGTTAGCTCGTTTAATTCACTGAAAATTCTATTGAACAGAAAAAATTTACTGAAATAGTAAGCTAAGTTTAAATTTTGCTAACTTGTATAATTTTCACACCATTTTGGCCTAATGATAGATCGGTTTTTTTCTCTTTTACAAATATTCTAATATCATTAGACCTATTAAGAAGAAATTTGAATAAGTCCGTATTTATAAATTTTATTACTTATTTTATATATTTTTAATTATTTATGTTTGATAAGACTTAAATTAATTATTTTTATTTAATAATGATGATAATATTGATTATCGAGGGAATTATTTAAGTGTTTAAATTTTCAATTTGATTATTTAAGTTAGTTGTTTAAATTATAAATATTTAATTCTATTTTCCTTGTTAAATTCTATTTATTATCAATTTTTTTCTAATTTTATGATAAATTAAATGGGACAACCCATTTAACTCTGTTAATAAGTTGGGTTGAATTTTTTTTTTTTACTCTTTCAACAAACAAGTCAACCTACTCTGATCAAATTAATTTGTTTTTAACTATTCTACACATTATCTTATCAAAAATATAACCAATCATTATTTTTTTAATTACTATCAATTATTCATTTTAATTATAAAAAAATTGTAAAATTGTGCCATCTATAGAAAATATTTAAATTGTTTATAAATAAAACGAGTGTGACTCCTTTCCCTACTCATAAGGTATTTTGCCATGACAAAATAAAAGCATCTGCAAGATATCTTTTTAGTTGTATGGTACCTTCAATTTTCTAATAATGGACTAAAACAATTTTCACCTAGTACATTTAATGCAACCCAGGTGTCACACAAACACAATTTATTAAGTGAATATTTTGGTGTAAACACAAATTAGAAAGCACTTGTGCAATCCATTGTGGCACTATATAACACATGGAGTTTTTATGGCAAAGTATTGCTGTTGCTATTTTAAAAATGTAAAAATAAAAAAATAAATATATCATATTAGAGACGTCACGCTCTTTAGAGGGAAAACAATTTCAGAAGACTCATTTCCCTTTTGGGTTAATTTTTTTAATAAAATAATTTTTTTTACACCAAATTAATGAATAACATAAATTCATTAGATGACAACCTCTTTCTTGATTTGAAAATTTGTCATAAAAAAAGGAAGAGAATGTAAAAATTTTATCTAACCCTTCACAATCCTTCAAAATTCTCTCTCTTTCATAATTTTATATTCTCTCAATCAAAAATATTTTCAAAAAGAAAATTTTCCCTTCCTTATATTTCCTTCTTTTTTTAATTTCCAAACATACAAAGACCAAATTAAAACTCTTTGACCAAAAAACGTATTTAAGTCAAAGTATAACGCAAACTACGAAATATTATAAAATTTAAATACAACGCTTTGTCTTGTGAAGTGTCAATATTTTATAAACAACTACAAAAGTCAAAATGCTACAGTAAAAAATATGAGATAATGATAGAGTAAGAGGAAAAACGGTAATCAGTCTAAAAAAATTAATATTTTTGAGATCAAACCAATTATTGAATCAATGAAAATACTAGTTCATAATTCATTAATTGAATCAATAATAATTAAATATATTTTTTTAAAATTTTATATATTAAAATTTTAATGTAAAAAATAAATTTTAATAAATTTTAAATATTTGATTATTAATTCAATATTTCTTAAAATATTATAAAAATTATTTTAGAATTTTTAAATTATATTAAGATTTTATTTATCATTAAAAAATAAATAATAAATAATAATTTTGACTAAATTACGTTATATTTAAGAGAAATGTTATTAGGAAATGAAATATAAATATAATACAGAACAAATATAAAAAATAACCAAATATGTACATTTTACTTTTTTTATATTCTCTCTTTTAATATTATATATATATATATATTAACTCTTTCTTTTTTTTTTATTTTTTATTTTTAATTTATCAAATTTATTTAAAATAAATTATTTTATTATATAAAAAAATCTTTAAAAAAATAAAACTAGTACAAACTAATTCAAATCGATTTTAACCGAATTTTTAACTAATCCATTTTTTAGACTAGTTGAACTGAATCAATAACTGATTCTTAGTTAAACCAGCAGGTTCATTTCAATTTTTAAAACTATGAAAGAAACAGACATCAGGTCAATATGTGAACTTTAAAAAAAAATGTCCACAAGGTTCAATTTAAAAATTGCAGATAAAATAAAAGGGTTAATTGGTTAGAGAAATGGAAGAGTTTAAAGTGAAAGAAATGAGCTATTCTTGCATATTTATAACTTGGATTTATGTAAATTAAAAAAATTGTTATCCTTAAATTTTTTTAAGTAAATTCAAAATTGAAGATAGTTTAATATAAATATTTTACCTTTGAATCTTCATCTATAATTTTTTTAAACAAAAATAAAATTTCACTACAATATAACTTAGAATCACATGGTTTGGAAATGTTGACAAGAGACTTGAGCGCATGGGCAAAACAGTCTTTTGCCATTCCTTTTTCACTCGCTCAATAACTTTTCATCAATTATTTGAAGAAAATGATAGTACTCTAGGGCTAAGGAAATGGATTACTGGCAAGAAAGCTATCCACCGCTACCAAACAAAGTTATAATTTTTTCCCTTTCACTCTCCTTTCTCACCTTTTATATGTAAGAAACAGGCAGTAAAAATATTAACTGTATAGAGCAGAAACTAATTACAATAGATGTTATTGTATCAAAGTTAACAAGGCGTAATTTGCTTTATTTGGTCCCCATTCAAGTGTTACAACCGTTCTGTAATCCAGTATAGGCCTTTCTTTCTTCTATTTCTACAGGAAAGTACCTACATAATTGTTGAAGAGCAAGAATAGCTCTCCCGTAGGAGTTGCCTTCATTGAACTTTGTCCAGAAATCCTCCATATTTTACATAGACTTTAGCCTACATGGAGACCATAGCAACCGTATCACATTAAGATTGTGGTCATTGTAAAATAGCACGCAAATCGGTATTACAAAAAAATCATACAGAAAAGAAACTAGAAATTATCCACTATCCCTTTTATGAGAGTTAGTTGAATTGGCAAGTGGGAATGATATCTCTCCTTATCAACCTGCGTTTCATTCTTCTAGAGAGCACTATAATTCTAAGTGCATCAAGCTGATATATAAAAGGGTAAATCTTTAAAGTCGTTCAAGAAAAAGATTAAAGGACAAATTATAGTTTTAATCCCTATAATTTTATTTAATTTTTAATTTTTAATTTTGACCTTATATTTTAAAAAATTGTAATTAGATCCTTACAGTTTACAAATTCTTTAATTTAATCCCTATTATTAAAATTTTGTCAATATTCCATTAAACTTTGTTGATGTAATAAATCTTATATTATTTTAATATTCTGAATATATATAATTTATGTTAACAAAATATGTAAAAGTATAGATAATAAAATAAGATTAACTTATATATATGACAAAATATTGATAAAAATATAATGACAGGGATTAAATTAAAAATTATTTAAATTATAAAGACCCAATTACAAATTTTTAAACTATAAAGACTAATTTAAAAATTGAATGAAATTATAAAGACAAAAAAAAAATCACTAATGCTACAACACAGGTTAATATCAAGGTGTAGAAAGAAGGTAGCAACAGTTTACTTTGCAGAATAGATGAGGATTCTAAGAAACAATGGGCCTGTTTGAAACTGTTTTTGTTTTAATGTTTTCAAAACATATATTTCTAAGAACAAATTTTTGAGAACAAAAAAATTAAAAAATCTGTTTGAATCATTATTTTGAAAAGTAATTATTTTTTGTTTTTTACCTGATTCTATAAAACAAAAATTACAAAACACTTAAAAAGTGTTCTGAGTTTTTTGTTTTTAAAAACAAAATTTTGTTTTTTTGTTTTCCAAAACACTTCATTAAAAACACATTATCAAACAGGTTTTTTTGTTTTTTTGTTCTTGAAAACAAAAAAATTGTTCTACAGAACAGTTTTAAACAGGCCCAATGTTGCATCTATTGCATAGATGAAAATTGTCCTTGGAATCTTTTATATTATAAATTTTGTCTGAGTCGCACTATAAATGAGCCATCCTGGGCTTATCTTGGATTCTGTGTTTTTTTTCTCTGAATGCCATCTTCTCTTTCACTGTGATAGGTTTCATTTCAAATTTATTCACTCCAATATATCCGTACAATGCACAGGAAGGCAACTAGTTTGAGCATAATCCCCTCATCTTGCTCTCATTGGCAAGGTAGGATCCTCCACAGTATAAGGTTACCAAACTTGCAACTCAGGCTTGTATAACAACATCGTTAATAAATCAAATGACTTTAAAGCTTGGATCATATGATATCAAACAAGCTATGATTATTAGAATAAAAGGAAAAATTAATAACAAGGAAACAAATAGAACAAGGGCATAATTACCCATGAAATGCATACTATATTGTACCAGAGAATCAAGTAAAATTAAAAAAAAAATCCAAAAAATTGTTAGAAAATCCCAAAAAGAGAAAGAAATTTTTTTCATATATAGCTTCCTTTTTAAAACGTTTATTAATGTTATTACTTTGTTTTTTCATGCTACACATACATTCCAATAGACATGCTGAGAGATTTTAGAAGGAACCAGGCACCTGAGCTGAATGCCAACTCATTTTGCCTAGATCACACCATGCTTTTTTCCACAACTATTCAATTTGAGGCCATATTCTTTCAAATAATTCAAATTCTTAAATCAGTAAATCCATGAATTAGAAGAATTCAGAGGTTGCATGCATTAAAATACCTCTTGACATCAATACTCCTCTTTGCAAGCATGATTGTCAAGACGACAGGAACCATTGCAGCAGACAAGTGCTTGATTGTGTGACCGCTGACAATATGATTAGTCCATTTATAAATCACTCTATCAGTAGCCTCTCCCACCTTAGCTAAAAGAAAAAATCCTGCAATGACTTAAATGATGCCTAGCATGGTTGGTATTTAAAATGAACTTGAAGGGATATGTGTGTGTGTGTAACCCAAACCTGCAGCCCAGAGCCAGTATATTGAATGTGTGTACAGTGGAGGCACCAAAACAGCAATGAGAGAAATGGCAATACATGGCCCAAATTGGGCCAGAGCATAAAGGCGGACGTCGTCAAAGAGCCTATATTAAGAACAGGGTTAGAGGGCCAAAAAGGCAATTATTTGCAAGTGGTAAATCTCAAAATCATGCATGTTCAAGTACTTCGCAATACTTAACGTTAAATGGAAATCATTTAAAGGAATTATTGCAACATTAAAAATTACTAGTTTAACTTTTGGCATTGTCTAAACCACTCCTAGATTTCATCTCTCGATGAATGTTTCATCTCTGTGACAACTAGGTTTACAGAATTAACAAATAGTTTTATATGTCTGAAGAACAACTATCTTCACTTATAGAAGAAAGAATTCGTCAAACAATATGAGGGAAAATTTTAAAACAGGTCCTTTACCATAGTGAATTGCCAGCAACTGTTAATGGATAAGCAAAAGAACTAGTGTAAATAAAAGAAACAAAGAAGTAAGCTTGCCTCCAATACACAATGCTCATTATACCCGCCATAACTAAAGGCATGATTGAAATCGTTCCCTTCTTCTCATCAATCCTTTCAATGATGAATATCGCTACAACTGATGCGAAAGCAACAGTCATCTGCAATAATAGACAGATAGGGGATAAAAAGTGACAAATTCAAATAGGAAAAAGGGATTAAGGGAATGGACTTCTATAATGACTAATTCAACTTTCTTAGAAGGAACTCACTGGCAGCCTATCCCACACAAGGCGAGAATCATCTGGCTTTAGATGATAGTATGAAGAACCAAATGTAACAGCAGCCATGCCAACATAAAAGCACGTCCAACCCCATATTTCACCTTGCAAGCTTTTGGCAGGTACAGAATATGATTCACAACAATCATATACAAAAGCATATTGCTCAAAAAAGAAATTGGTGGTGACAAAATAAAATACCTGAACTTAAAATAATTCCCATAATGGCAAAGTATAACCCCAATGAGACCAATAACCAGAAATGGGAAATTTGACATCACATCAGGCGCATTAGGAATGCCTGCCAAACATAACAAGCCCTTCATTTTCAAATTTTACCGCAGACAATGCGGTAAAGAAAGAATAAACTAGCAATTTGATCCCTTTTTCCCCTCTTATGGTCCATGAATATTAGTTAATACACAAAATAGTCCCTAACAGTAACAAACCTATTATACATTAGTTGTTTGATCAAATAACCTTAAGAATAGGACTAGCATGCACTAGAATTTGTTGTTTTCAAATACTTACTCGTAAGAATTTGATAGATTCCACAAAAAGAAAAACCTTCCACTCAATTCACATAAATTCCCAAAAAAGATATCTACTTGACCCAACTTCACATTTTTGAGTTAACCCATATAGCAAAAACACAAAGGGTAACAAATAGTCCAATAACAATTGCACCTATGAGAGGGATGGATATTTCAAGTTTGACTCAATCAGAAAAGGGCTAACCGAAGAATTGGCGTTTGTCAGCGAAATCATGGTAGTCTTGAGACTGAGGAATCCTTGGGGTCACCATCATCAATATTAGGAATAAGCAAGTAACAGCAACTACCCATGAGTATATGGTGCGTTTCTCCATCTTTCACGTACAATGGATGTAAGAAGAGAGAGAGAGACAGAGAGAGGAGGTTAAGGGAAAGCGATGGACGGTGGTGGCCACCTGCTTATGCCCAACGCAAAGCGGCGCGGCGGTGCGGTTGTCCATTTTCCACCGAAACTTAACGGGCCTAAGTTCATTAGAGTTTGGCTAATCCAGTGTTATTGACAACTATGAAGTCTAGAATATGCCACCTTCCCGAGGATTCTGACTAAATTGTTGTTTCTTTTATGTATAAAGTTTTGAATTTCTTCTAGATTGTCTCCCTCCATGGTCAATTCTCTAGAGAGAGAGCTTTTGATACGTAGAAGGCTAATTGAAGGACACGGACGTGACTGCACAGCATGCGGTGAAGATCTTAGTTTAACACGTGTCTTTCTCTTCTGTTTAGAAATTAAAATCTTAGTTATAAAAAAATTTAACTTTAAAAAAAATGTTAATTATGAGAACATAAATTTTAATTATAAAAAATTATATTTCAAAATTTTAAATTATAAAGATAAAAATTTTAATTCTGAAAAAATATATTGTAAAAATTTTAATTATAATGATAAAATATTAATTATAAAGAATTTTAAATTATTTTGAAGGTTCAATAAATTAAAATTTGTGTTTTTAGTGAAAATTTTTAGAGTTTAGTTTCTTAAAAAAATTTATATATAATTTTTTATATTTTTATTTTCATGTTTTCTAATAAAAAATGAAAAATATATAAATTTTTTAATTAAAACATAATAAGTATATAAATTTTTTAAATAATTATATAATTCTTCAGTTAAATTATATAATTATTATATTTTTATTAAAAATTTATACATTTATCTTATTTTAATTAAAAATTTTAATATAAAGAATATAAATTGTTGTTCCTAAATTTAATTTATTATTATTAATTTTTATTTTTATAATTAAAATTTTTATTCTTAAAATTTTTATCTCTAAAATTGATCACATGTCAATCCATAGGTTTAAATGCATCCATCTGCAGTCACACGTGTCCGCTAATTGCATTCCCTCCATGTGAATCGAAGGTCGTTAGGAGTAATACTTTTGGCTAGATCTATTTTTGTTCCTTTGGATTTTAAACATTGAAGCTCTGACTAATAATTTAAAAATATTTTACTTTTATTGTTATTTTTAAACCCAGCTCATAAAATATGGAATATTAGACTTTATATTATAAAGTATTACTTTAGTTTATCCGACTACAACATCATTTGATTTTAATATTAAGGTGATTTAGGTTATATGAACTCGTTAAATAATAAGTAATCAAGTTTAGTCCCAAAAAAAAAGTCAGTAGGATAACTTTAAATTATATTAAAAATGGTTGGCAAATGAAAGCTTGATGTTCTCCAATAGTATCGATACTATTTAGCATCTCCGGTGAGTAAGCATGATAACAAGTGAGTATTCAGTTAAATTTTAGAGAATTGCTTATAAATTTAATCTTTAAATTCAGATATCTAAAAATGTTAGGTATAGAAATTAAAAAGTAATAAATAAAAATAATTTTTGTACTTTTATTTTAAACAGATAATAAAAAATACTTAATAATTATTAAAAAAGACGTAATAAATATTGCACCCCGTTTGTACCAAACCACTTTGAGTATATATATTGCTGCTAGTTTTAGGGTTCATCTGTACTTCATATCGTGTCGTACGATGTTTGTTTTGCTTATTTACTTTTGTGCTTCCATTGGGCCACATGCCCATACCTTCTCCACACAAAAAATATACATGTACATTCATAAAAATTAATTTTATAATAAAGAATAATGAAGCGAATTACAAAAACTTGTTTCGAAATTTCACTATGCTAAAGATTTTTCTCACAAATAAAATAAGTTATTAGCACTCCATATTTTTAAATCATATGATAAATCATTCACTATATTAGTCTAACGTCAGAATACTGGGTGACATAGATGAAATCACATATTTTATAGGTATTCTTAATAGTTTCCAACAATCTTCTCATTATCTGTCAAGGTACTATTAAAGTGTATTTCTTTTGTAATACAAATATAGAGTATCACTTTTATAATAAAATTTTTGTTCTATTATCATAAGCAAAAATACAAAAATAATATTACAAACAAATTTAATATTGTTTATAATCAAGTATACAATAGGAATATTTATAATAATTAAAAAAATTGTTACAAGAATTTTACAAGTATAAAAATCTCACAAACTCTGGCTAAATCTCTAATGTTAAATGATAAGTCTGTAATTTGTTATATTTTTTTATTATTTTAAGAGACTTATCATGTAAATATTGAATTTATTTTACGCTTTTATATATAAATTTTAATTGTTAATGTTTAGTGAGTTTTAGTTTTTATTTCTTTAAATTTTGGTTAATTTGTGTTTATTAAATGTAAGTTGTATTTTGATATTTTTACTTAGATTTTTAAGTTGTTAAGTTGTTTAATTTTTGTTAATAAATTGTAAATAGTAATTATATGAAATTTTATATTTTTTGTAAAAATAGAAATATATACAATAACAAAGGTTGAAAATGACTGCTAAAAAAGGCTAAAAATTATTGTTGAAAGTAGAAACCATGGCTAAAAATAGGGTCTGTGACACCTAATTTCAATTTCTTATTTTGACAAGGAAACTTCAAGTCGCAATGCTACATTGAAATATAAAAAGTATGGCCATTTTAAGGTTTGATTTTGCTAATATAAAAGGAACTTTTGATGATTTCTTCAATGGGTTGAGTCTTGGGCTTCTTAGGCAAGGGATTGAGTTTCCATTGGCAATAAGAAAACTTGAGTTTGGAGAAAGCTCATTGATTAAATCAATTATTCTCTTCTTCCCTTGCTTCATTTTCTATTTGATACCCATTTGGCCTATGCTCTATTTTAAATGTTGATTTCTCTTGTAATTATTTGAGCTTGTTGGTTTAAGATTATGATAAGCCCTAATATGTAGATTGTAATTATTCTCTTTACTTGTAATTAATGGTATGATTTGTTTATTCAATCTTGTTCTTAATATTTCTAAGTATATGAAAACTATTAGATGATTTGAGTAACTCAAATAAACTTAAGAAAGGGAATTTAGGGTTATACCATGGATTGGGCAATGTGAGTTTGAGTCACTTGTCAAATTGAGTGAGTCAATTTGCTTGTTCGATAAGAATATATTATTATTCTCATGTAACCATAATTAGGACCCATTCTTAATTAAGTATTTTAATCAATTATAGACAAGATTATGATTTGGTTTAAAATAAATGCCTATAAGTAATTCAAAAGATACTTATAGATAGCTAAAAATCCTAAATTAGCAAATATCATCATTAAAAGCTAGACAATGAGTGTTTAATCAAGTTCCTATGAAATATTAAGGAGAATTATAATCCTAGTTCTTAATTTCTTGAATTAGTCTAAAATACTGTCTTTATTTGTTATTTTTATGTCTTCAATTTAGTTTTTCTTTAATTACTATTTATTGATGGCTTGATTTAGGTTAAGGTATGAACTTTAATACTTAGTAACTATTGTAATGATAAATGCTCATAGGAATGATACTCTACTCATCATTATATTATTTGTGCAATACGTATATTTGCATATATACTTTCGTAGCATAACACCAAAAGGTTAAAAGAATACCAATGACTTTAAATCTACAAGCTTCATACAATGTATTGGCACAATAACTTGCTGTAAACAATGCGACTTAGAATAGTTCTAGATGACAAAATACTTTGATCATGTTGCTTATACAACTCAATTATGCCACTTGATTGAGCTTCATCAATAACTTGCTTTTTAGAACAATATAAATAGAAGCTCCATTTTAACTAAAGGAGAGAGGGTTTAAAACTATTGGTTTTGATATTTCTATACCTACTACTCTTTTACTCTTAATAAACTCCTCCCATGTTTAATGATTTCCTCTTGTCTATGTTGTGTTATCGACTTAAAACAAGAGAAAATTAACATTTTGGTTGTTGAAAGATATACATTATTATTATTTTTTTTTCAACTTCTGAATGCTTCATTTCAATTTTTTAAATAATTAATGCTTTACGTTTAATATCGTTCACATGTTAAGGCAATCAATATATATTTAATGAACATGGGATAATGTGGCCTACGCAAACATGATGTTGTCATTAAGTGCTTGCTTGTAATAAAGCACCAAACACAATATGGTTGTTGTATGCCTATGGCCACTTTTAATGATATGATGTATTATTATGACATGTTTTAGTGATAATTAAACACTTAATGATCATGTCAATTTCACACAAGCCATGCCATTTATCTATATTAACAAGTTTAAAGGTAAGGCCAATATTAAAGATAGAATATTTTTAAATAACTTAAATGAGATAATTAAATTATGAGAGATCATTTTAAAGAAATGCATATTTTAAGGACCAAATTGTTAATTTACTTTAAAAATAATTGACAAAGTTAGCATGATCCAATTGCATGACATTTATTGATATATCTTAATTTAGAGATAACATATATTAGCCTTGTTTAAAAATGATCATCACATTATAAATGACACGGCTTAATGAAATGGATGTAGTGGTTTATAAAGGAGTATGAGAATAAAAGGAATGTAAATGTACATGATGTTATTTGTTGGACTTGAGCTTAATGGGGATAAGCACCTCATCTAATAGTTGAGATATTTTCAAGTAATGTACTAATGGTTATCTAGGCAATTATCTTAGTTAAATGATTAAGTTAAGGTTAAGTTCATACCTTAAGGGCATGTTTAATATGCATAAGAGAGCAATTATGGAATGAGAGAGGGAGAGGGCTTGCTAAAAATTTAGTGCAAGGGAGAGCTATATCCTTAATAGAGTTGTGTCCCTTAAACTATAGAAAGCCCTATCTTCTAACCAGGCAAGAAAGAGCATGCTACGTTATAGGGGGGAGAGAGAGAGAGAGAGAGAGAGAGAGAGAGAGAGAGAGAGAGAGAGAGAGAGAGAGAGAGAGAGAGAGAGAGAGAGAGAGAGAGAGAGAGAGAGAGAGAAATGCTCTTGGTCTCCATCTACTTGAAGTCATCTTCCATAGCATGGTAATGATGACCACGTCTTTGGTTTTAGGTATCACGTCAACAACAATGGCGAAGATGAAGACAGGCTTTACAGTGAAGATGACAATGACAACACATTTTTTTGTTAGTGATTTTGTGAAAATTTCATGGTTTTTGTATAAAAATCCAAATTTGTATATATTGTTATGAAGTTTTTGTATTCTTTGAAAATTTTCAAAGGTTATGTTGCTATGGTGTTTTCAAAGATTTAAAGAGGTTGTGAAAATTTCATATTTTTTTAGTTCTGTTGCTATGGCGTTTTCTAAAAATTTGAAAGATTATAGATGGATATCAAGAAAGATCTATAAAGAGGTTGTATTCATTGTGTTTATGGTATTTTTTTTGGGAAACATGTTTTTTATTCTTTGAAAATTTTTTTGTTTGTATTATTATTTCTAGAAATTGGAAATATTGCATATGGCGTTTTCTCATTCTTGTGCCTCCCATGGCTATCGACCAAATTAAGGGCACAAATTGTATATCACAATTTTTTATTATTTTTATTTACCTAGGAGTATTTTGGACTTTTCACATCTCTTTTATTATATTTCCTCCTCATTTCTATCCAACTAAATATTAAAAAGCAAAAATATTTTATTTCTTTTTATGTCATACCAAACATAATTATGAGAAATATAACTTATTTTCATTCATAATCCATCTTTAATCTTATTCCATCAAAAACCTACCGTAGGTTCCAAATGAGGCATAAGGTATGGCAATGGTGTATTAGGCTTGGCTCATTTGTTAGCAAAATTGGCTAATACTAATAGATTGAATTTAGGCCCAACATCTCCTTCATAAGTAGCCATAAAAAAATGTTGCATAAGCACTTTTTAAATTTTGTATTTAAGCCCATGAGATTTATATAAATGCAAATTAATCATTTAGTTCCTAAAATGGTTCCTTCCTTCAACAAAAATAGAATTTCACATAATTGTTAACTAATATTATAAACTTGTCTAAGTATTTCAATAAAAAATGAGTTAGACTTTAATGAATTAGAGAGTCATAAATGTTTTTTAAATAGATCATTTCAATTCAGAGAAAATGTATAAAGATTAAATTTAAAGATTTCATCTTTAAGGGACCTAATTGATAAAAGAGTGGCTTTTAAGATTAAATTGTGAGATTTTTTTTAATGTGAAAAACTAAATTGAGAGACAAGTAATTTTTTATTTATTAAATTATTGATTTAATTTCAATAAAATATAATATTTTGATGGTTACATTATAGTCACATAACTCTTTTCATTAGGTTATATCACTTGTCTCATGTAGTAATAATCTTTGAAACTAAAATCCAACATTTAATCTTTGAAATTCTAAATTAAAAAATTATTTTTCTAAAAGTCAATTGACTAATTACATAAATTGTTCTCATATCCCATGACAATATCTAAGTTATGCAATCTTTTTTTTTTGTTTTAAAAATGTATACAAATTTTTTAAAACTAAAACTTATATATTTTAAACTTTTATTTTAATGTTGTTTAATTTGTGGTGAAAATTATAAATTTAAATTTTTTTTAAAATTTTATTGAGTTTTTAGTAATGCTTATATTTATTAATGTGTACTTGATAATTAAATGATTATCTCTAAATTGATTAATCTTAAAAATTTATTTTATGAATAATTTATTATTATTAATATTTATTTATTTTTTAATCAAATCATTTCGGATTTTTCAACTTTAAAAAAAGTATAAAAATATTTTGATTAAAATAAATGTACTTTGCAAATTTGGTTTGATAACATAGAAAATCATATAATGCAAAAGAAGATTGTAATTTGCTGTCAACGTTAATGAGAAAAAAACCTTCGACTCACCAAAATCCCTGCCGTGCTGCGCTTTTTATACGAAAGATATTCAGCATGCTCCCTTAAATTAGAAGCAAAACCCAAAGCCAAAACCCTCCCACTAATACCCCATAGCATCCTCCTCCTCTAGCCACCATAGCCAATAGCTCAGAGAGTTGAGTCATGGCGCAGTCTCTGGAGCTATTGCTTATACAATTCTTGATGCCCGACAATGATGCCCGGCGTCAGGCGGAGGACCAAATTAAGCGACTGGCTAAAGACCCACAAGTGGTTCCGGCGTTGGTTCAGCATCTGCGCACCGCCAAAACCCCCAACGTCCGCCAACTAGCCGCCGTGCTGCTTCGCAAGAAGATCACCGGTCATTGGGCCAAACTCTCTCCCCAGCTTAAACAGCTTGTTAAGCAGTCCCTCATTGAGAGCATTACAATGGAGCACAGGTATTCGTCGGCGAGATTGCCATTTTCTGATCCTTGTTTGATTTGAATTTTATTGATCCTCTAGCAAATGGGTACACAGCTAATTGAATTTTGTTCGTTTATGCCAATTTGCGATGGAACAGATGCTCAGTCTAAGAAATTGGCTTCAATTCTCATGGATACCCATCATGTTAAAATGAGATATTTCTACAGAAAATAATAATTTTGACTTTAACAATCCAAGTTCACTTAGCCCCAGACTATCTATTAAATCCACTGAAAATTACTATTGATGTTCAGCTGTGAGGTTTACTGTTTGGTCAGTCAACAGTAGGCAAAATTATGATATTATCTTTTCTTGGGCAAGACTTCTGGTTTCATTTATGATTGGAGTTAATGGAGAGGGAGATGGAACTGAGGCTCTTCCTCGGCCACTGCCTGGCCAGAGATTACCTGTAATACTTGTACTGGGATAGGTTGAAAAGTTAGTCTATCATCGCATTGCCATATATATTGGTAACAAGGAAACTATGATTACTTGACTATTCTTTTCGTACTGAACATATCTTCTTAGTATTCTTATAATAATGTATTGAGACATGGTCGGCTATCATCATTTCCTGTGATTCATTACAATCACAAAGTTGTATTGGTTAATTCCATGGTACATTTTGGTGTTGTTCGCATTTCATATGTTCTGTTACTTTTGGTGTCATGATCATGAATCACCATCAGGTAATCTTATACTGATCTCATGTTATAATATGCAGTCCTCCCGTAAGGAAAGCAAGTGCCAATGTAGTGAGTATTGTAGCAAAGTATGCTGTTCCAGCTGGAGAGTGGCCTGATTTATTGCCCTTTCTGTTCCAATGTAGTCAGAGTGCACAGGAAGACCATAGAGAAGTAAGTTTATGACATTTGAAAGTCATATAGTTTCATTTTTCTTCTATGGCGTCTTTTGTTGTTGGTTGTTTGTTACCGTCCTGCTCTTCCTCTTCAAGTCGAAATACAACATATTCCTCAGACAGTTTTGCTTTTAGGCATCCGTAATGTTTGAATATGTAGCAAGATGACAATCATGGACTGGCATGCTATTATAGTAATCTCATTGTCACATTGGATATAATATCTTATTATTCATTTAAATATGACTTTTCATAATTTGGTGTTATAAACACAAAAGCATAACCATTAGGGACTTGTGATGAAATGTGAATGCAACTAAGACCTTAGAAAAGATGATTTTACATGGTTGGTTGCCTCATGCTACAATTATATGAGAAGTCTACAAGGTTTTGAAGAAGAAACTATTTTTTTTCCTCTGTAATTTGCAGAGTTTATCTAATGTAAGATCAAGGCTAGGTGGTGCTCATTTTACATATTTTTGACTTTCTCAGTGATACTTTATCATTCATTACCAGTTTTTGCTATGATCAAGAGATCATGTGGTGAGTCTGGTGATCTTATCTGCAAGAACCTGACTAAAGTCTGTTTCTTCTTAATTAGAGATGCATTTTTTGTTTGTGGAATTATAAATCTTCAAGTGACATGCTTTCTCACAAGCTAACAAGCTCCCATTGTACTTTAAAGAATAGTTTTTACTCCTTAGGGTATGAGCTCACTTGCCATTTGGTTACTAATTTAAGTATGGACTATAGAGTCGAGAAAAAATTGTTGGTGACTCTATTTCATTTCCCTTTGTTTTTAAACCCATTTCCTCTTCTATTAGTTAGTAGCTTAAAATTTATCTTATAATGCTCATATTCCTGTTTGGCAAACTGACATCTAACAAAGTGTTATGCTTTTGGGAGGTAAGGTGGCATTGATTCTCTTCAGCTCTTTAACTGAAACAATTGGGAACACTTTTCGGCCACATTTTGCAGATCTCCAAGCACTTTTACTCAAGTGCCTGCAGGATGAGACTAGCAACCGTGTTAGAGTTGCTGCCCTTAAGTAAGTTAATATTTCATTTTTGGTGTTTTTATAGTTGCACAAAACAATTATAATAATTTTCCATTGTTCCTTACCAAGAGCTGTGCCTGCTTTGTTAGGGCGGTGGGATCTTTTCTAGAATTCACTCATGATGGGGATGAAGTGGTGAGTATGTATCGTTTATGTCACTGTATAAATCTTCTGTAAAATAGAAACCCAAAAAAAAAAAAAGTAATTGGGATTTACATTGCTATATGTGTTACCTGTTTACTGTTATCGCAAAAAAGTAAAGGGTGTCAGTATTGACTGTAATAAGTTCATGACTCAGAAATCTCAATACATCAAACATGATTGTTGATAGAAGTTAACTTTCTGTTGCCAATTACCACTATAATTCTAAAAATAGACAAATAAGTAATACAAAAGAAAGATAGGATCCTTTTGGGGGATGATTGGTTTGAGGAAAAGGCGAGTGTGTTAAATTTCATTTCTGTCACTTTCATATATTGTCACTCAAGATTTGACAGGCATATATATCTTTCTCACAATAAGCCGGGAAATTAAATAATGACAATCTGTCTGGAAATCTGAGACTGTCAACTTCCTGATAACTTAAGTTAGTACTTGATGGCAGTCGATGGGGAAAAAGGGAAGGTGAGCAAGAAGAATAAACAAGGAAATACTAATTGCAATGCTACTAGACATCAAGGTCCTATGAAAGTGTTAAATTTAAATTCAAATTTCTTCAGTTATTTTTGTGGCTTCCTTGAAGAAGTCTGTTGATACAAGAAAATGAGAAAATTATTTTGGTATTATGTGAAATTTTAGGGATGTTCTGCAATTTTTGGGATATTATTTTTCTTTATTATTAATACATAAAGTGTTCTTGACTGTTGTCATTGTGCATGGTGGTTTGCTCCAGGGTGGGCTGTTATGGTTTATGAAGAGCAATTCATTTATTAACTGAAATATATTTTCCAGTAAACCCAATGTTTTGAGGTGTTTATGGGATTAGTGATTGGTACTATTAGTCTTTGTTTTTCATGCAATTTCAATGTTACCTGACTGACTTCTCATTGTTTTCTTTAGGAGAGGATTATTTTTATGTCCTCTTCTTGGGTTTCTGCAAATGGCATTTTTAGAGGGGTGTCCCTTGTGGATCTTCAAAGGGATTGGCAGGCTCTTCTGAGTTAGAGCTCGGATTTTTTTCTTTGGTATTAGCTTTTGTTTGTAGAGTATCCCTTGTCCTTTGTTTTTGTACCTTTTTGTATTATTCTCTCTTCCCATCAATAAATTATCTTTTCATTTAAAACAATTCTACCTGACTGACTTCTCATTGTCCTCTTCCCCAAGCTCTTCTGAAACCTGTTCCATATCTATTGTGAAACTGGCAATTGTTGTTTCTCATGCAATCTCTAGGTTACCTAAATTACTTCTCTTTCTCCTTTTATCACAATCTCCTAATCAGCTAATGGCATATTGTGTACTTTCTTATCATTTTTGCTGACTTAAGTATTGTTACATGTACAGGTTAAGTTTCGTGAGTTTATACCCAGCATCTTGAATGTATCACGGCAGTGCCTTGCCTCAGGAGAAGAAGATGTTGCCATAATCGCTTTTGAAATTTTTGATGAGCTGATAGAATCTCCTGCACCTCTTCTTGGAGAATCGGTCAAATCCATAGTGCAGTTCTCCCTTGAGGTTTGCTCAAGTCAGAATTTGGAGTCTAACACACGTCATCAGGTGGGATAGGATCATAAATTATATTGCTAATTTGCTATGGCTTTTGTACTCTTGCTGTTTAATCATTTTTCTCACTTATTCATTCCATGTAACAGGCTATCCAGATTATTTCATGGCTGGCAAAATACAAGTCTAATACTTTGAAAAAACATAAGCTTGTGATCCCTATCCTACAAATTTTATGCCCTTTGCTTGCTGAATCAACAAATGAGAATCTAGATGATGATCTTGCACCAGATCGAGCTGCTGCTGAAGTTATTGATACTATGGCTTTGAACCTCCCAAAGCATGTTTTTCCACCAGTTTTTGAATTTGCTTCTGTAAGCTGTCAAAATGCAAATCCAAAGTTTCGGGAAGCTTCTGTTACCGCATTAGGTGTCATTTCAGAAGGTTGTTTGGAGCTTATGAAAAATAAACTTGAACCTGTTCTCCATATTGTCCTGGGTGCTCTGAGGGATCCTGAACAAATGGTGAGAGGGGCAGCTTCATTTGCTTTGGGTCAATTTGCTGAGCACTTGCAGCCTGAAATTGTATCCCATTATGAAAGTGTTCTTCCTTGCATCTTGAATGCCCTTGAGGATGCATCTGATGAAGTAAAGGTACACATTGGAAACAATAATAATTCCTTAGATTATCTGCATGTTGCTTGAGTATTATATTCCCATTTCGTGCAGGAAAAATCATACTATGCTTTGGCTGCATTTTGTGAGAACATGGGTGAGGAAATCCTTCCTTTTCTAGATCCTTTGATGGGAAGACTGTTGGCAGCTCTCGAAAATAGTTCTCTAAATTTGCAGGAGACATGCATGGTAAGACAATGATTTGGTAAAGATTTAGCTATTGGTTTTTTTTCCTTTGTATTTAATTTCCACTTTTTCCTCTGGATGCCCTTCGCAGTCTGCCATTGGTTCTATTGCATCTGCTGCCGAGCAAGCATTCATTCCTTATGCTGAAAGGGTTTTAGAGTTGATGAAAAACTTCATGGTGTTAACTAATGATGAAGATCTCCGTGCACGTGCAAGGGCTACTGAACTAGTTGGAATTGTTGCAATGTCTGTGGGGAAAATGAGAATGGAACCAATATTACCCCCTTATATAGAAGCTGCGATATCAGTAATTACCATCAATGCTCAGCATTTAACTCTGATCACTTTCCATGTCCCTGGGGTTATTGATTTGTTCCTATTTCATTCAGGGTTTTGGACTCGAGTTCAGTGAGCTTAGGGAGTACACCCATGGATTCTTCAGTAATGTTGCAGAGATTTTGGATGATAGTTTTGCACAGGTATGCATAGATTAACCTTTTACATATTTCTTATATTGACGTTATCTTACAAGTGGAATTTGTAATGGGTAAACAGTATCTTCCTCATGTTGTGCCTCTTGCATTCTCTTCCTGCAATCTGGATGACGGCTCTGCAGTGGACATTGATGAGTTTGATGATGAAAATGCCAATGGATTTGGAGGGGTTTCATCTGATGATGAAGCTCATGATGAGCCAAGAGTTCGAAATATAAGTATTAGAACTGGAGTTTTGGATGAAAAGGCGGCTGCAACCCAAGCTCTTGGCTTATTTGCACAGCACACAAAGAGTTCTTATGCTCCGTATCCTTTAACTATATTACTTTTCTCTTCATAGTTAAACCTTTCACAACACAATTAATATTAATAACAGATGGGCATGAATTCTTTAATTATCTTAAGTTACTTGGAAGAGACGCTGAGAATCTTGGTGAGACACTCTGGTTATTTTCATGAAGATGTTAGACTTCAGGCAGTCATTGCTTTAAAACGTAAGTAGATATGATTTTCTGAAAGCTGTTTTGTTTCAAATACTATATATACATTTTACTTTTATTCTCTTTTTCTGCAGAATATCATGTGCTTTTCATGCATGGCACAATCCTGTTGCTTTCCTTAAGTAATAATTTGTTGTTTGTTTAACTCAGAGTGCATTTTACCATGTATAATACTTAAGAATGCAGAATCCCATTCCCTAGAATCACATGAATCATGATAATGAATCACTTGTATAAGAAAATGGAAAAAATAAGTAAAAATATATTTCAATGGAAGTAAACTGCCCTTTCTAGTTTGGGCATGAAAATTTTACGTGTTTTTTGAGGTCAATTTGTAGATGACATTATGATTCCTTCTCTGTTATTTCGGTTCTCAAATACCTCAGCTTTCCCTTACAATTTTATACAATCTCAGTGTCGAATGCTGATATATTGTTTATTTTAATGCAGATATTCTGACTGCAGCTCATGCAATCTTCCAAAGTCAAAATGTAAGTCTGCATCAATACCTCCTATCATTGTATTTTCACTTTTCCCTTTTACAACTACAGCCATTTATTTACCTAATCTCTTAGTTTCGAGTCCCTATCTTTTGTCCTTTTCATATTTTTTAATTCTAGGATTGTAACACTAGCTATGTGAGTTGTCATTTTGATTTGTCAACCAGTATTTTTCTTATCATGATTAGTAGGAGCTTTTTGTTTGGCAATATGGGTTACTACTGAATAACATACAAAGAAATGTGCCTTTTCTCACTGCTCTTCAATGTTTCTTCTCTTCTAAGAAACTTACTTTCAGTTTTACTGTGATAAACACTTATGCTTGCTTTTCAGGAAGGAGCAGCAAAAGCAAAAGAAATTCTTGGTAAGAACATGAACTGGAATAGTTATATTTTTTCTCCTTTTTATTTGTCATGATAAGCCAGTTCCTTTTATTAATATAACCATTTACGTCTATTTAATTCTACAGATACAGTGATGAATATTTACATCAAAACTATGGTTGATGATGACGACAAGCAAGTGGTTGCTCAAGCTTGCACAAGCATAGCTGATATCATTAGAGATTATGGTTATTCAACTTTTGAGCCTTGTAAGCATTCATTTAACTGGCTGTATTCAACCTATCATAAGTCATTTGCTGATGCTAAGAAGAGATTTGTCACTGTATTTCTTTTTTCGCTTGAGCTCATTTTAGACTTGCACAAGCTTGTTGAAGCAACTTCATTGTTGCTTCGGGAGGAATCTTCTTGTCAGAAGATAGAGTCAGACAGTGAAATTGATGATGATGATAGTGAGCATGATGAAGTGCTTATGGATGCAGTTTCTGATCTTCTTCCTGCATTCGCAAAGGCCATGGGATCTCAATTTGCTTCCATCTTTGCTCAGCTATTTGAACCTTTAATGAAATTTGCAGTGAGTTAGAAGCCCGCAATTTTTTTTCTTTTAATGATTAGGTATCGATTATGAAACCGTTATACTCACTGTAAAATGCAGAAAGCTTCCCGTCCGCCTCAAGATAGGACCATGGTAGTTGCTTGCCTTGCTGAAGTTGCTCAGAACATGGGTTCTCCTATTGCAGGATATGTGGATGTAATTTTGTTGCTCTCTTTTACTTTTATTATATCAATTTTTAATGCTAGTGCTTATTTAGAGTAGTTTGATTGATTTGTAATATGTTATATCCTTTTTCTTAGCGAGTGATGCCCTTGGTACTCAAAGAACTAGCATCATCTGAGGCAACAAATAGAAGGAATGCTGCCTTTTGTGTTGGAGAGTTGTGCAAAAATGGTGGTGATTTAGCTGTGAAGTATCCTTTTCCATGTCACGTATTTGATTGCAGTAGACTCTTATCTTTCCCATTGCCAGTTGTAATAGTGCTTTTAGTTAGCTTATGAGACTAACAGTTAATTCGATTATCTGTGTTAACCAATATTAGTTGTAAAGTAAGCACTGTTGACTATTTTTGGGCTTTAATCTTCTGTTCCTGTAAGCCCTGCTGTCACCTTGGTTTAGCATTTCTTTAATCCAATACCAGATACTATGACAATATATTGCGTGGCCTTCATCCTTTGTTTGGTGAGTCTGAGCCGGATGATGCAGTGAGGGATAATGCAGCTGGTGCTGTGGCACGGATGATAATGGTGCACCCTGAATCTATTCCATTAAATCAGGTAACCTCCAGCTTTCTTTATATCCCTACTCCCCATATAATTTAAAACAGCATTTTTCATTAAAAAGAAAAAGGGAAAAAAGTAGCCAGTGCCTTTCAAATTTCATGTCCTTTCTGCTTTGGAAGTTATATTTTGCTCAAAACACGTGATAACCAAATATTTTTATTGGCTTTTATCTAAATATCTCTTGGATACTTTTTGCAGGTTCTTCCTGTTTTCTTGAGAGTTCTTCCTTTAAAAGAAGACCATGAAGAGTCTATGGCCGTCTATAGTTGTGTCTCTACTCTTGTATTATCATCCAATCCCCAGGTAATTGTTTCTTTCAAGAACTGTTAAAATGCTTTCCTTGCTTTATTGTTTTCCCAAATGGCAGTATTCTCCTACATTCTGCCTTACTCTATTTATCCTTTCCTAAATGTAATCCAGATCCTCTCCCTAGTCCCTGAGTTGGTTAATCTTTTTGCTCAAGTGGTGGCTTCACCTGTTGAGACCTCTGAAGTTAAAGCTTTAGTAGGCAGAGCATTTTCTCATCTGATTTCACTATACGGACATCAAATGCAACCCCTTCTAAGCAATCTCTCACCTGCACATGCGAATGCATTATCTGATTTTGTCCCGAGGAGTTGATATGGCAGGAAAATGGAAATTTTTTTTTTCTCATTTTTTCGCTTGTTGTACTTACCTAGTATGTTTTTGAAGGAATGGTTTGTTATACATATAGTTCAAAGTGTAGCTGTTCAGCCCTGGCGGAAGATCATCACTTTTACATGGTATGAATATGATGCTGTTGAGGGATGTTACCTATTGATTGTCATGAAATAGTATATATAAGTGCCCATAAAACACTATAAACGGATCTTAGTTATTAGTGGTTGTTGCAAATTCACAATTTGACTATTGGATCTTCTATAAATCAATGTTGGGAACAACAAATCTTCTAAGTATAGTTTTCCTCATGAGACCAATTTTGCAGGTAGTTTTCTGGGACATGCCTAACAACCTTGTCCAAGCTATTGCCTTTAATAGTATTTCCCTTTTAATCAAATACACCAATCAACTGACCTTTGATGTTTATTACTGCTTATCCTGCAGGTTACCATTGCCCCTTCCAGCGCCTCCTCGATTCTTTTGGAGAAGCTTTTTTTTTTTTTCTCCTCCTTTCACCCGCTGGTTTTATTGTTCCTTGTTTTATTCTTTACTTTTTAAGTTAATATTCATTAATTAATCTTCCAAGATTATATCATTTATTTTCCCCTGTTGTGTTCATTTTACTGGCTTGGAGGGTGAGAGTAGTGTTGTTGAGGTTTATATCCAATTGATCTAAACCTTTTTCACGAGTATAATAGTTATATAATGCCCAGTTTGGTGTATGCAACTTCTCTCTATTTCCTGTTTACGTTCTCAACCGTAATTGATTTAATTGAGATGAACTGTTGTAATGTAAGGCTAAGAGTTTTTGTTGACTCATTTCCATATATGTGACTATGCGGATTCAGGTAACATTGCTAATTAAATGCAATATTCTGTTCCCCGCGAGAGCTCTTTGATTAACCACGTTTCAGACTTTCCTTCTCTTCATCTTATCTTCCTGTTCACTTCTATTGTTTTTTGGTAAATGCTTCTTTCTTTTCTTCGCTGTCTTGTTATCCCCCCTTTTTTCTTCCTTAAAAAAAAAAATATTTTGATTCTCAGAAAGATGGGGTTTTTACTAGTTTAATACTTCATGAATTGTTTTATATTATTTGAGTAATATGATTTTAATTCAATCCAATCTGATCAACCTTATATTAGATTGATTCATTTATAATAATTTTAATAAAATTAATTAAATGATATTTTTTTAATCGATTTCATCCATTCGGTTTGATAAATGTCCAAAGCAATTCAAACTAAAACGAGAAACAGCTCGAGTAACAAGCACTACAGAATTTTTTAAATAAATTATAAACAAATGTAGTTTTTAAAATTTACCAAGTATTTCAAGAGAATATAGTGTTACACTTATTTATAGAATTTGAGAGTTGGCTTTCCAATTTGTTTATATAATTAAGTAAAATTCTATTTTAGTCTTTTATAAATGGGGTTTTATCTGGATATTCTCTTATCAAATAATTGTCTTAATTTGGTTTTTTAATTTTATAGATAAAATATTTTTTAATTTATTCCTCTGAAAAATTATTTTTTTAATTTAGTCTCTCACATGTGAGTATTTTTTAATTTAATTTTTAATAAATAAAATTGTTATCAATAATTTGATAGAAAGATATTATTGATAATAATTTTATTTATAGGAAATCAAATTAAGGAACACTCATCAATAGAGAATTAAATTAAGAAGATAATTTTATAAAAGATTAAATTAAGAAATATTTTATCTGTGAGAGCTTAAATTAAGAAAAATATTTTATGAGAGGTCAAATTAAGAAATATATTATTTATAAGAGATTGAAATGAAAATTTACTTTTTAATGAATTTGCAAGGACTATTTCACACAAGTAATTTTATCATAGAAATTCCTTGCATGTAATTTTTTCTTTTTTGAACACAAAATGGGGCAAGAGCCCAGAAAAAACCAACTAACTGCAAATCATGCGAGGCAGAGCAATTCCCTTTATATCAGCATCTAAACAAGCAAAATATCCTACTGGGGGCTCCAATAAGCCATGAAAGCCAAGAGGGAGGTGGTGGGCTTCATTGGCGAGCCAATCGGCAGTGCCATTAGCCTCTCCGTAAACGTGGCTAATATATGCGTCCCAACGACGAGCTCTAAGATCTCTAATCTCCGAAACAAGATTGTAGCATGTGTGTCAAGGGTCACTTCCATTAAGAACCAGGTTAATAGCAGTGAGTCAGCTTCCACAAGAACTCTCCTGAAGTTCTTCTCCGACGCGAGCTTTAACCTATGAAGGATACCCCCACAATTTAGCCACAGTGATAGTGCACATTCCCAAGTTGGAGTTAAAACCTTTAACCCAGTGACCCGAAGCGTTCCTTTAAGCCCACCACAAGATGCTAGCTAGACCATTGTAATTGACAGACCCGTCTCCATTGACTTTCACCCAGCTCTTTGGTGGGAATTTCCATTTGATCATAACTTTAGATTTGTGAATGCCAATGTCCATAAGCTTTTCTTGCAAGTTTTCATCCTCCATCGACCGTCTTTTACAAATATGAAACATCTCCATAGGTGTAGCGACAGTCCCTTTGAAGGCTTTTTCACATCTAGTGACCCATAAAACCCAGCACACATATTCGAATAACTCGCTCCAGCGAAGGTGGGATACCATGCTGCTACAGGCTTCATTACGGGAGCTCCAGCTGATCCACTCATGACTATTAAGTGAGAAGAAGAGGTCCCATAAAGACGGATGAACCACTAGTTTCCAAAGTGTTTTACCTCTATCACAGTCGCGTATACAGTGCATCGCAGACTCAATGGAATTGCACCCAAAGATACAACCTTGTTGGAGAATATGTATGTGTGTGTGTCAAAAGGGGAAGAGAAAAAGAGGAGTCCCACATTGCTCAAACAAATGAAGGCTCAATGGTATAAATATTAACATGTGATTATGAAAGAGCAAAATGGGCTTAGGAGGAGAATGGGCTCGCGCGCTCAAAAGGCTGAACCAACACAATTGAATTCAGTTGAAATTTGTCGATTTTCTCCCTGCGCGCAAAATATACGCGGTGTTGGACACTTTTTACCGTTGCCAGAAATAATTTTTGAAAATTAAATATTTTCAAATAGCCTTCCGACAAGTAAAGCGCCAAACTCGCCCTCGAAAGCTAGCTGGTGAGGTGAGGATTGCACTCACTTATATATCACCCAAGACCGCACTCTCCAAGCGATGTGGGACTTCTACAGGGGGCCAGTCCCTGTGCCATCTCCTTCGATAACCCGCACACTACAGGGCCGCCAATGTTCCCCCACCGGACACGCAACCTGTTACCACCACCCGGATGAGTTGGCTCTGATACCAGTGACAAGTAAAGCGCCTAACTCGCCCTCAAAAGCTAGCTGGTGAGGTGAGGATTGCACTCACTTATATAGCACGGAATATCTACAATTTTAAGGCTTCGGTTATGAATTCAGGGTGAAAATATTTCTGAATGTCGGTCATCCATTTTGTGTAATTACTAATCCGTTTTTATTTTTATTATTTGATTAAATTTCCATTAATCTTTATGTCGTAAACCGTCCAACGTTCAGAAACGTTCCCGTTAATATGATTAAATGTGGTCCAACGCCTCGTTACATTTAAGCCTATAAATACCGCATAGCTCTTTGGGTTCGACGCACTACAGCTACGGACAACCTTCGAGCTGCTCTCTCTTCCCCTCTCTCTGAGTTTTAATTTTCGCTGTTCTGCTTCCCTGCGACATCGCAGAAGAATCCGTTCAATCCTGGGGAGTGCCGTCTTGTGGCGGAATATCTCTCAAGGACAGTGTCCTTGCACACGGCTCGGGTTTATTTGAATTTAACCAATTTCTTATTTGGCAATTAACACCTGCGTCATCAGAAAAACCAGAAATGGATCTATATTCGTTAGTCATTAAACGTTGTTGGACGGTGAGCCAGAGAAAATAGCGAACCTTTTCTGGCACTGGACACTTCCAAAACCAACTGCCAAACCCTCTGGGGCTCATTTGTGTCATGGTTCGACAGAAGCAAATAAGCAGATTTGACCGTGAAATCACCATCACGCTCACTCCTCCATATTATGGTGCAGGACTGGACATATGTGAGTGGTCCTAACATTAAATTGAGGCTCTAATACCATGGCTTGGACTTAACTTAATTTCAAAAGTTAATTTATAGGAGAAGAATTGCCACAAGCTTTATAAGGAGTATTCTAATTCAAATCTTAGTCGAGGTGAGACTTAACAAGAATAGCAGCAACTACATTTTTTACTGATTGAGGGAGGACCTGATCAAGTATACTCCAGTTCCAAAAACCGTGTCCGTAACAAGCTAACAAAACTTTCATATTCTTAAGTTGTTTTGACGCCGGGAGGTTCGTATAATCCAAGAGAGGAGCTGGGAGTGGAGTCCATCTGTCAGCCCAGAAATTAACAGTGTGCCCATTACCCAGATTCCAGCCAATTACTGTAGAAGACGTCTCCCACACCTTCACAATGCCTTGCCATGCAGTAGAAGCAACCGTTTCTCTAGAAACGCAAGGCATCAACTTTCTTCCACATTTATACTTGCTCCTTAGCACCTTCGCCCATAAAGTATTGGGATTGCTGATTAAAACCCAACAAAGCTTCATGAAGAAAGCTTCATCCTGGGTTCGCAAGTTTTTCACTCCCAAGCCCCCCTATCTTCCTTGGTTTACACACTTTGTCCCATGCCACTAAATGTATGCGTCTTCCACTATCGTTCGAACCTCAAAGAAAGCTTCGACAGATCTGATCAAGCTCGTTGTAAATAGCTTTGGGAAAATGCATGGTTTGCATGGAATATGATGGGAGAGCTGAAAGGACCACTGAACAAGAGTGGTTCGGCCTGCGAGGTTTAGAAGCTTGGCCTTCCATGAAGAGAGTCTTTGCTGAACCTTCTCGAGACTGTAAGACACGTTTGTGCAGCAGTGAAACACCTAGATATTTCCCAAGATCCCCTATGAGAGAGACCCGAAAGTTTCACTGACTTGTGTTGCTCTGGAGTGGTGGATGTTCTTAGAACAAAACAAACGAGTCTTATCAAGATTCACACGTTGACTGGAGGCATTGCAGAAAGTTGTCATGCACATCTTCATGACGTTAACCTGATCAACAGAAGCCTCAGCAAGCAGAATAAAATCAACAGCAAGGAAAAGGTGTGTTAAGGGAGGACCACTTTTCGAAAGCTTTAACGGATTTCAGTGTTTTTCCTTAACACCCCACCGGATACAATAGCCTAGCCGCTCCATGCAAACAACAAAGAGGTAAGGAGAAAGGAGGTCACCTTGTCTCACTCTCCTAGTTAGGGTAGAAGCTTTAGAAGCTTTACCATTCCACAACACGTGGATGGTATTACCCAAAATACAAGAGATGATGAGAGCTATCAAACTGGTGTGAAGGCCAATATTCTATAGTGTTTTTAAGGAAATCCCAGTCAATCCTATCATAAACTTTTTTCAAGTCCACCTTAATTGCAATGAAACCTTTCTTTCTTTTTTTGAGATCTCATCGAATGAATAACTTCTTGGCCTGCAACAGTGTTATTACTACTGTGTCTTCTTAAAATAAAACTGGGAAATAAACTTGTTAAGAACACCCTTCAACCGATTATTTATAATTTTATTGACAATTTTAAAAGCCACGTTGCGTAAGGAGATGAAAGGCAAGAAAAAAATATCTTACTTTGAAAAAAAAAAAATTCTCCACCTCTGACAAACTAGTTGCTACAAAAATCTTGTTTAATTGATCATGAGACAAAGCAAAAAACTAAAAAAATTATTTTTATTATATAAAATTTTTTTTATCTGCACTTGATGTATGGTGTAATTAGTACAATTAATAGTCCAAATTTAATTTATATAGATAGAGTTTATGTATAATATAAGTAGAGTTTATGTACAAAATAAATTTTAATCATTTAACATATAAATGATGTAATAGTTTTAAAATATGTAAGAATTGTTCTATTACATGAAACAAGCGTAGCACAAGTGGACATAAAATAATAATTTGGCACAGGAGAATGCATAATTGAAAACAAATCCTCTATTGCATAGCAGTGGACATTTAAGAAAGAAAAAATGAAGTATTGAAAAAAAAACGCCTCAGGGTGGGGCAGCACAACATTCTTTACCACGCAGGGAACAAAAGGGGATATGAACCCATGCACCATTGTGCATTTGAGCTAAGAAATTATGGTTTCCAGAAGCAACGCTTGGAGGGGAGGAGGGAAGGAGACGTAGCTGTGCATTTCAGATAAGCACTGTACATCGCTCCCTACATATATCCGCAAATCCTCTCCATACAACAAAGCATTTGCAGAAGTTGGTGCTTGCACTCCTTCTTCCATCGAGATGTACTTCTATCACACTTCTTTTTTATTATTTATTATGGTATTATAGAAAGTTCATCAACAATTTGTTTTGTTGTAAGAATTATGATATAAAATATTAATTCTTTACTTATAGTATATATTGTTGTACCCAAGTCTTATGTTTTGAAAGGGGAAAATTACTTTTGATCTCTATACTTTCTTTCAAAATTTATAATTTGGTTTTGAATATTTAAAAATTTATAATTAAATCTTTATAGTATAATTTCTTTTTTAATTTAATTCTTGTTATTAAATTTCTATCAAGGTTCAATATGATTCTTTTTTATGTAGTTAATTATATATTATTTTGGCAATTTGAATATATATAATTTAAACTCATTTATCCAAATAACTTAATATACATTAATTTTGTTTTATTATTTATTTGTACTTTTTTTTGTCTAAATTATGCGTATTCAAAATATTAAAATAACTCATGATAACTATATCATCAAAACTTAATATAACGTTGTCAAAAAGTTTAATAACAGAGATTAAATTAAAAAATTATAAATTTTAAATTATACAGACTAAATTAAAAATTAAAAGAAATTATAAAGACTAACAAATTAATTTATCCTTGAGAAAGCACTGTATCCATATTTGTACCATACCAAATATGATACTCATACTTTAATCTATGCGCAACATAATTTATAGGAGATTTTAATTTTAAACTCGAGCCATCGATCAACCTTCAACTTCAACTTTTCTGCCTTGTTTCAGTCTTTCTCTCCATCTTTTATTTCTTTCTTCACTTGTTTGTTTTTCTTCAAAAACGATCATTTGTATTTTAGAGTGGCTGAAACAAAGATTGAGTCCGATCTGTTAAACTCAATTGTAAATTGGCCTTAAGCATTGGTGTATCGTCTAGCAAAATTATTAGATAAATATTTTTTATTAATATTATAATACTTAACAAATCTTTAATATATATATATTTTACTATCTAATTCCTACTTAATAAAAATATGTTTTTTTACTATCAAAATAAAAGCATATTAATATATAAATTTAGTATATATAAATATATACACATATGTCAAAATACATCATTCGCTAGTTAGAGGTAATTGGTAATTATGTGAGTACAGAGAAAGGGATCCAAAATGGGAGGGAAAAGCGAATATTTAAGAAGTTAGGAAATAATAATAATAATAATAATAATAATTATTATTATAATAATAATTATTATTATAGTAATTAGTGATTTTGAGTTATAATATTTTTATTTTTAATAAATAATTTTATATTTTTGCTTGAAAAAATAAACTCTAATTTTTTATCTCGTTCTCATAACAAATAAAAAACTGCTTCACTAACTACTTATTAGCAGCTTATATTTTTGTAAGAAGTTAGGCCAAACACAATTACAAAATAAGTGCTTTTGTTATCTCTTAAAGAAACTTAGCCAAACATGTTTTAGATACACTTAATCAAAATCACATAATCTACCACCGACACCCCCCCCCAAAAAAAGAAAAGAAAAAAACACGAAATTAATCTCTTAGCAGTCACAAGAACATGTAATTTGACCGTGGTTCATGTTTAAAATTTAAAATACTAAATTAATAATTTGATAGCAAATTATTAAGTTTATTCATTTTAATTTTCATATATTATTAATTGCATTAATAATTTTGTTGTAAGCTTTTTTATTAAATCACTTAATACTATCAGATGGACTAATTTAAAATAAATTTATTTTTTAAGACTAATTTGTATATTTATTATTTTTGATACCTAGATCAAATAATATTAAAAATTTTGAAATCAAATTTTTTAAGGAAAAAATTTTTATCTATTCAAATTAAAATATAATTACAAAATTAATACATAATTTTTAAAGCATAATAAAATATTTTTTAAAACTTTAAACTAAAACAAAAATATTTAATTTTAATTAAGTGGAATGACATGCATTTTATGTTAGGCCTCGATATTATAATATAAATAATTTATATAATATTTATTATATTATTATTTAATAATATTAATCTCTTTTTATTATTTTTATGTAAAAATATAAAATTCCTTTTTATTTTTATTTTTAACGAATTTGTTTGGGTAACCTTTCCAAACACGGTTCTTTGGAGATGAAACACACAAACTAAAAAAGAAAAAAGAGAAAGAAAACAAAATGGGTATTTTATTTTATTTTCACATCTTCTTCTTCCTCGTGTAAAACGTGCCGGAGGAAAATCCAACTGATCCTCTTGTAGAGAGAGGAAAAACCAGTTTTCCAAATCGTAGACGACGACGACAACGAAAATTGAGAAATTTTATCACTTTCTCGGGAATTTTGTTTGGTTGTTCTTTTACTGCGCCATGGATCCAGAACAGACGTTTATACGCGTGCAGGAAAGGTTTTCGCAGATGTTGACCCCAAAAGTTAGAGCTGTTCTGGAGTATTTGTACCTGTTCATAGCCGTTACCTTGTTCTGTATTCTTGTTGTTATGCACGCCAATTACGTTCAGCAGGTACCTAATTGTGCTTTCTTAGTCTCAATTTCAGTTTTATGTTGCTCTTTTAGGGCTTTTAAATTTCCAATCGTCGGCATGGAATCCATATCGTACTGCCATTTGCCTATTGATTTTACTTTGATAGTGAGTTGATTACTCTTGGGCTTTGAATGACCGAGTTACCTTAAAGGTTTGATCAACTCGAAAACTCTCCTTCATTTTCGTGTGTCAATGAATGGTTAGGACTGGTGAAGGAAAGAAGAGAAACAATAAATCAGTTTCTTTTAGTTTTTAAACACTATAGATTACTGTGAATAGATGTTTACTCCAAATAGTATTAGCTGCCATAGACTGGATGGATATCTACTTACGGATGAGCTTGGTTTGTCGGGGCATAGTGAATAAGCACATAAAGAATATATTTGTGTTTTTGGTTTAAACGGATTGCAAGAGTGTTTGATCAAAAATTTCTTCCACTACATCGTCTTTGGGGGAGGGTTATTTTTATGTCCTCTTTGTGGTTTCCGCTAACGGTTTCTTTTGGGGAGGTGTCCCTTGTGGATCTCCAAAGGGATTGGAAATTTGTCCTTGTATTATTTGATGATATCCTAGTTTATAGCCCGTGCCTGGGCAGCCATGCGAAACACCTGCTAGAATTGTTAAGATAGTACCATTATCATGTCAAGCAAAGCAAGTGCTCCTTTGCCTCAATCCTAGTGGAATATCTAGGCCATCTTATCAACTCTCAAGGGATTGCAACTGACCCACAGAAGAACTAGCAAAGAGGCTTACACCAACTACAACCAAACAACTCAAATCACTCCTTGGCTTGACTAGATATTATAGGAGGTTTATAAGAGGGTCTGGAGAGATAGGAAGGCCCCTGACCCAACTCCTCAATAAAACACCTTCTCATGGACAGATGAAGCCACCAAAGCCCTCCAAAAATTAAAAGAAGCACTAGCAACAGCACCAGTACTTGCACTGCCTGACTTTTCAAAAACATTTGTGATAAATCAGATGCCTCAAGCTATGGAATAGGGGCTGTTCTTATGCAGTAGAATCAGACCATAGCAGCAAAGCCTTGTCACAAAAACATGCAGCTATCTCGTTATATGAAAAAGAACTCTTAGTAGTTGTGTAGTTGTGCAAGCAGTGGAACAATGGCAGCAATACTTAGATGGAGGCATGCATTTCATTATAAGAACATATCAGTAGAGCCTTAAGTATTTGTTGGACCAAAAGATGAAGACTTCATTTTAGCATTTGTAGCTTGCTAAACTAATGAGCTACAATTATGAAATTCAATACAAGAAAGGAAGAGAAAATAGTACAGCTGATGCTCTTTCTAGAGTACGAGGGGCACAACTCCTATAAATGGTTTTTTGGCAGAAAAGTACTGTTAAGAAGGGGAATTAAGAGGTAGTTAGTTGTTAATATTGTCAGTTAATTGTTTTCAAGTAGCTAATCAGTTAAGTATTACTAACTACCTGAGATATAAATAGCAATGTAACAGCTGAAAGAAACATGGTATAATCTGATTGAAATCACTCCTATTCTCTCTTTCTTCTTGTTCCCTATCTCTTCTATTCTCTATCTCTTATCAGGGTGTTGGATAAGTAAATAATTAAGCAACCACTTGCTTTCAATACCATCTAGGGCTACAGTTTTACCTTTCATTTTCTCTTTTAACAATCTTGTTTGTCTCACTCTTGTCCTCTTTCGATTTGAACTTTAATTCCTCACTTTTTTTTTTTCTCTTTTTTTGAGAGGGGAGAGGGGACGCAGTTGTGTTTCTATGTATCTTATTTTTACTTTGTACATGTCCTAATGGTTTTGAATGATTCCTGCTGGTGCTTAACCATAAGGCTAGAAAGCAGGTTGTTTGTTCCTATCTCATGTCTCTCATGTCTAGGGCTATTATAATGTTTGGCAACCCAAGCTTCAAAAGTTTTTGGTGGTGTTTGCTTGCATCATATATTATTTGTTGTTTTCTTCATGCTAGACTTAGTATTTTGATTATGTTTTCTTATTTGACTTTGATCTTTGGTTTCCTAAAAGGTTAATACTTATTCTTTTCTATATTAAGCCTGGCTGTTCAAGTGAGCTCTCGGGAGTTATGACAGCAGAAGCCCAACTTATTCAAATTAAGGTAGGTATTGCCTTTCATTCTTTAATTTACCCTTATGAAATAAACTTTTAGTAAATAAATGGATAATACTATGAAGAATAAAGAGAGAAATTTTGTAACCATAAGGAAAGAGGCTTATCCTGTATCTTTTTTTTTTTTTTTCTTAATGGACTCAAGGCTATATATAGCCTATGATGCAACTGAGATGGTACAACCATAAAATAAAGAATGTAGCTAGCTTTATATTTACATTTATTCTACAAATATTATGTTATCTGATGAAAGCCAGATCCAAAAAATGACAGTTCTATGATTCTATTTTATTCGAATGAAATATAAGAATGTTGGCCATGGAGAAGAGTCTGCCAATCTGATCCCTTAAGACTAGGAGAATAAAATCAAATTAAATATAAACTTCCTAATTTAAATAAAAGATAAGACTTAATGAGAAATAAAAGGAAACAAATGGCAAACTTGAAGCATAAGGGGGAAAAAAACTTAAAGAATACGCGAAAAGGCAAAATAGATAATCACATGAGTAATGATCATGTAACTGTCAACACTCCTTAAGTTGGAGAGTAAATGTTGATCATCCCCAACTTGGTGCTCAACTCTTCAAACTTGATCCTTGACAACCCTTTGGTTTACACATATGCTACTTGTGAACTTGAGGAGATATAGTTCAATTCAATCAATCCTTATTCAATCTTCTCTTCTTGACATGCTTTGTTCTATCATGATGGATAGGATTCTTGGCTATGCCAATTGTTTCCATATTATCGGAAAACACCTTTGATGGCATGCTGATTTTGAAATTCTGTTCCTTTAGGAGCATTAATATCCACATTCCTTTACACACGGTGAGAGCCAATGCACGAAATTCTACCTTTGCACTGCATCTGGCAACCATGAGTTGCTTCTTGTTTCTCCTTGTTACTAAGTTTCCCTAGACAAATGTACAGTATTTAGTAGTAAACCTCTTATCAACCACTGATCTAGCCCAATTTGCATCTGGGTATACTTGCACACCTCTATTATCACCCTTCTTCAGAAAAACAAGCCTCTACTAGGAGTCATCTTGAGGTACCTTAAGATATTATACAGTCCCTCTAGGTGCTTCTTTTTCAGTTTGTTCATAAATTAACTTACAACACTAACTGGAAAGCTAATGTTTGGGCAAGTATGAACCAAATATATCAGCTTCCCTTGAAGTTTTTGATATCTCCCAATGTCAACTCGTGAGCTTTCTTATTTGAGGCCTAACTTGTAATTGGCTTTCATAGGGGTATTTGTAGGCTTACTTGCCAACATACCTGTTTCTTCAACCAAGTTCAATGTGTATTTCCTTTGAGAGATGGAGATACCTTCCTTGGTTCGTGCCACCTCCATGCTAAGAAAGTGCATTAGGCTACCAAGGTCTTTAACTTCAAACTGATGAGCTAGGACCCAATTTTCCAATCTCATCTCTATAATCCTCGATAATCATGATATCATCTAATCAAGATGGCTAACTTTCCAGTCAGACTTGCTTTGACAAATAAAGTATGTTCAGTTTGACATTGATTGTACCCTTGCGTTCTAATGGCTGTAGTAAATCTCTCAAACCAAGCCTTTGGTGAATGCTTGAGCTTGTATAAAGATTTATGGAGTTTGCATACCTTTTTTGAACCATCCTCAAGTCTAACCCCTAACGGGATTTCCATGCAGACTTCAATTACAATATCATTATTCTTTTGTTGTAGATGGTAGAGGCCAGCACACATTATAGCATTGCCAATTCTCTTTCTCAACTCCAAATCTTGAAAACACTAATAATCAATGCTAAAGTGAGTTGCACAGTTTGAATACTTGGCAAGTTTGGTAACGGATAGAAGATTACAAGTCAATTGGGAACAAGCAAGACATCTTTTGAGACCAAGTCACCTAATAACTTAACAACTCAAGTATCTTTAACTTCAACTAATGAGCCATTAACTATTTTTAATCAGTGGTTTTTTAGAATTTGGAGTAAAATCAACAAGAAGAGAAGCGTACTAGACATGTGATTGGTAGCTCTAGAATCTATAATCTAGGTGTTGGATTTCTAATTTTTTGAAGCCATCAATTTATTACCTACATGGGCCATCACTGCAGTACCTGGAGTGTTTTCTTGTCCATGTAAGTTGATCAATTTTTGAAGGATATCGAGCTGTTCCTTGTTGAACATAGCCAGTTCAAGTGAATCTGGTTGTTTCTCCTTTCTAGACACCATAAGACCACGATTTTCCCTTTGCTGTCATGGCTCTAACCTTCCAATTTATAGGTTTCTCGTGTAACTTCCAGCAAGTATCCTTGGTGTGATTGGTTCTATTACAATGGTCACACCATAGTTTTTCATTCCTCCTAGGCTTATCATCAGATGCTGGCATACTTTTAGTTACCAAAGTCGAGGATTCTGAAGTAGGTGGTAGGTTGTACAACCCAAGAGTGAGCTGCTTCCTACTTTCTTCACATCTCACTTTTGTAAAGACCTCTCTAAGTGAAGGGAATGGGAGTGTAGCCGTAATTCTCCTGCTGATTGTATCATAATGATGTTAAAGCCCAAGAAGAAACTATAGATTCTCTCCTTCTCGACAATCATCTTATAAGTAGTTGCATGAGTTATCAAATCATGATTCAAATCGTGAATCAGAAAGCTGATTTTTGAATTGTGAATCATAAATCATATCGAATCGTAAAATTCAAAAGTATAGTTAAAATATATACATATATATATATATGAAAAAATATATACCATTAAAATTTGCTCAAATAATAATTTTAAACTAAAAATTGATAAAAATTTATCTATAAGCCTCATAAAACAAAATTATAAGTCATAGCCTAATTATAAAAGAATAAGGCACATCAATTTTTATTTAGTTAAATTTAAAGTTGCAGATTTTTAATTAAAAGGGAACTAGAGATATGACTTTTCAATTTAATAAATTTAAAACTTTTATCTGAAAAAGATAAAGGATATTAATTTTTAACTTATTATTTTATTAAGTTTAAAATTGTAACTTTCTAATTAAGAGAAGATAAAAGATATGAGTTTTTAATTTTTTATTCAATTAAATTAAAATTAATATATAATATAACATTTTTTATTTTAAAATAATTTCAAATACCAAAACAACGTTTCTTTTCAGTTGTCAAATCCCTTCATCTCCCTTTTAGCTGATCAAGTCATGTGAAGGCTAAATGATCCACCTTCTATCCACATGCATGTGCATTAGTCAGATGAGGCAACAACCATCCAGTGAAGGACTTATGAAAAGAAGGGAAAAAAAAAAGTAATAGTAGTGTCTTCTTCCTCACGTAGGTTGCGTCAAGTCACGAAGAACTTGACTTCATGACCCGACACCGAACAGGTTTATGAATTTCTAGCTGTCTTTGAATTGTGGTTTTCAACTCGATCCATGCAATTTAGGCGATTCAAACACACAATTCAGGCCAAAAACTGCTTTGAATGTCAAACTGTATTGTTGGTTAGTTGAACTGTATTAATCTGTGTGATTCAGATGCAAGTAACTTGCATCTGTACTAGTAGTCCACCCATATACCGTATAAAGGTCAAGTTGTTGCTAGTACTTGACCAAGATGTTATAGCACTAGGTCACGTTAGTATTCCCTTGTTTCAGGTCCTTTTAAGATACCCTTAATTTAGAACAAGGCTACAAAATTCTTCATGTTGGAATAAGACTCCCATATTGCATCCCAAATCTCTTTGGTAATCATGGCCATCACAAAGCTTTCCCCAATGTCTATTGTCATGAAACTTATCAACAATGACATAATCATATTATTTTTTGCTACCCAAGTTTTGAACTTTAAGTCTAACACAGTAGGTTGGGTAGCTTCTCCGATGAGGTAATCCTCCTTTCCATGGCCATGGATAAACATCAATGCTCTTTGCAACCGCATGAGGTTATTGTTCTTGTTGAATCGATGTGAGGAGGTTGATTTTTGGCTGACATGGTTGTAGATAAATTGCTGTTTGGCTGGGTGTTGGGCAATTGAATGAGAGAAGAAGCTTCATCTGATGAGTTGGCATGATACACCCTTATGGAGCCAAACATGATTATGGGTTGTGTTCAGAACCTTAGAGGCTCTGATACCATAATGAAAACTGGAGCTAAATAATGACAGCTTTGTCATTCTATTTTATTTGAATGAAGATACACCAATATATGGATGCTAGCCACAGATAAGAGTTAGCAAGTCTTATCCCTTAAAACTGGAAGAATAAAATCAAATTAAATCTAAACTTCCTAATTTAAATAAAAGATGAGACCTGATTAGAAATAAAAGGAAACAAATAACAAACTTGTAGCAGAAGGGGGGGACTTAAAGAATACGTAAAAAGGCAAAATAGATAATCACGAGTAATGATCACATAACTATCAACATTATCAGATTGCAATATTTTGGATATTAATATGTGATGGGGACCTCTTCTCACACAACAACTAGAATAAGACCAAAGGGAATAAAGAAGGGAATCTCCCTCTTGGGGTAGATATTACAACACTTCAACACACTTAGTGGTTTACACAACAGACCAGGTCTCAAAGTGACTAAAGGCTAGTCCTTGGATAAAAAATACATTCATAGAAGTGAAACAAGAAAAGATAAACACTAGCTTTTGAGAGGCTAGTTCTCTAGCAATTTGGTACAAAGAAACCAAAAACAAAACAATTCAATTCATTTGCATTTCTTTCATGCATCTATCCCTTATTTATACTAGTGAGGATACACTTAAGATCTCCTAACAGAACTAACAGCCTAACTAACTAACTAACCAATTCCAACTAATAACCACTAACCACTATGTAACAATACTTCCCCCCCTTGAAAATGATCCTTGTCGTCAAGGATCATATGGATGAAAAATTCTGAATTCAAAAATTTATTGATACTATTTCAGAAATTTAGAATTTCATCGTTGCAGCAATGCCCCTTTTGGATTGGGTCTTCTGACACAACTAGTCTCTTGGAATTTGGATTGGGCCCTCTCTTCCTAAAATTCTTCACTACACCATAGGCCCATATGCTTGTATAGTTGCCCAACACCTCTGGCCCATTTTCATGCCACCCAAAGGCCCAAGATCTTTATAGCTTTAACTAACCCAACAAAATTATGACCTTAGCCACGTGTGGAGGACCCTTCCCTCTAGATGCATACCATTTGATCTGGTACTAGTTTTGGTACTCATCACCCAGTGTTATCGTAGTACAATTCATCATTACACTCACTCATGACTGTCCAATGATCGACAATCTCTTCACACCAAAGACTGGTTTGTCACTGTTCATTCTCCCTTCATTGTACCCGTCCCATCGATGCTGCAGACTCGGCTTCTTTTGTCAAATGGTGAGAACAAAGCAATCATGGGGATCTAAGAGTACAAATTCATCTTTATCGTGGGTGTCAAGTCCGTAGGAATCAACATGGAAGACAAGTTGGCCGCTGCAATTGTAGACAGTGAAGCCATCATTTGCGACAAAGATAGAGGTGGTTGCAAAAAAGATGTGATCGCCTTGTAGAAATCGACTTTAATGGTGTTGTTTCCAACTAAGAGACATAGTGTTGGGAACGATGTTTTTGATGATGAAGGATTGGTAAGGGGAGTCGTACGTGTTGTCTTTCTTGAGACTGTGATTTTGAAATTGTTCTTTGATTTTTTTTTCTTCAATGTTGACCATTGAAGAAATGTTTGTGATCATTGAAGCCTTTGCATGTGAAATTTCTCTAGCTTCCACGAACTTCACCAACTTCTCTATGCTTTTGTTATCACATTTTGAATTCTTCGAGAACGATTTTAAAGTCTCCCTCATCTTTGCTTCTTCATCCTATTTGTCACTTTCATCTTTTTCACATTCATAATTGGCATCTTTTTGCATCTTCTTCTTACTTAGCCCAAGGCAAAGAGTATTTCTCCTCCTGAGTTGTCCAAGAATCTTGATACGTGCCTTGTGTTTCAATCTTAGGTGTCTTCTTAGTTGTTCCTTCTTCTTCATAGTTGTCTTCTTCATCGGCGTTATTGGTGGTCTCGTGAATCTTCTAGTTATTCATTGGGTTCGAAGGTAATGGAATTTGGTCTTATTGAGACTTCTTATTATCTTCTTGATTCTGAACTTTCTGGAATCCATCCTTTGCATCTAAATCAACTTCGATTGAATTTTCTTCTTCTTGAACATCCACAGACATAGGATCTTGAACAATGGTGTTCTGTGTTTGATTCCCAAACTTCATCTCCAATACAAGAAAACTTCCTTTCATCCTCTGCAGTTCTTCCTTCATTTGCACAGGAGGCTTTATATTCTAGCAACATCTATTTCCACTGCCCTTTGCGGGCATATGCTAACCCACAACTCTTCTTCCATTTGTAGGAATAAAATCGCTTTGATGCTAGTTGGTACAAAGAAACCAAAACAACACAATTCAATTCATTCACACTTTTTTACATGCATCTATCCCTTATCTATACTAATAGGGATACACTTAAGATATCCTAATAGAACTAACATACTAATTAACCAATTCCAGCTAACTACCACTAACCACCACATAACATGCTTCCTTTCCAAAAACACTCTTCCCTTTCTGCCCAAGAGTTTCCCTATTCAAAAACCTTTTCTCATCTGCTACCAACTACGACTCCTACTCTTTCATCATGACTTTCCTTTTTTTTTTTTTTTTCCTTTCCTCCTTCTTTTGTCCTTCTGTCCCTTTCAACTATAAACCTCTATATTTTCTGATGGACCAGCAGTTTCAGCTTCTTCTTCCTTCTTTCCTCTTCCTTCTCTCCTCTTATAAGTTTATGGCAGTGTCCCCTCCCCCCCCCCCCCCTTTTTTTTTTAATATATATGAAAATAAAAACCTTGTTGTTTCTGTTAAGTATCACAATTTATGCTTAGGTACGTGCTTTTGATAGCTCTAATAGTCTACTTTAAGAATTAGCTATCAAAAAGACAGGTCTAGGCATAAATTGCGATAGATAACAAAAACGACAAGATTTAAAATTGTGACTGATAACAGATCTAGGCATAAATTGTTTTTGTTATCTAGCATTTGAGAGATCATTCTAGCATGTTTATTTGTTTGACTGGACTGCTGCAGTTTATAACTTTTCAAATCTCTCTTGTAGATAACCAGTGTGGGCTTGTGGTCACATAATGAATCTGATTCAAACAGAATAGATGCTCCTGACACAACTGTAGCAGATAAAATAGAGGTTTCTGATGTGGATGGAGATGGAATGACATCTTTGGCTGGAAAGTTTTGGTTGAATTGGGTTGGTTCAGGTGCTAGGAGGGGAAAATCAGTGTTCAAGTTTTGGAAGACCGATACAGAGTTTCTTGATCATCAAGCTGAAGTTTCTATTAATAGTCAAAACTCTAAGCCAGTGGTTGAAGATGCTGTGGTCAAAGTTGATAAAGAGGAGTCACGAAATAGTTTTTCTCTATCAGCCAAAGAGACATTGAAAGCAGCAATTATGCACTTTGTTAAGAAGTGGTATAAGCGTATCTCATTTGTTTGGAGACATTTGATTAAGATATTTGGAAGTTTCCAGAAACTTTGGGTAAGTATAGAGTGAAAATATAGTTTTTCTTCTAGCTAGATTGGACCATAATCCATATATATAATGCTTTCTAGCTGGAATTTATAAAATTTATTTAATGATTGAATTTACTCAAAATTTTGACTGCAGAATATTGCTGGTATACACTTAAATCTTGATATTCCCAAATGGATGCATATCCTTCACTTGGACAAACTTAGCTCTAGTGCAGGTAAATGCGTTTGTGTTGGAATTTCCTGGTCTACTTGCATCTGTTTCTTAAACAAAATTTTACCGAATTTTTTTGTAAGAAAAATTTACTGAAAAATAATTAGGAAACATGAAAGGTTTTTTTTTTTTGGTGGGGTACTTTAGTTAGAGATACATGAATTATTGGTTGCATCAGATAATCACTTCTTTAGCCTTTGCATTTTGGATTTGTCCCAAACGAACGAGGTTTTTGGCTCCCCCCCTTCTCTTTTTTCAATCCTCCCCCAGTTCTCTATTGTTCAATTTGTTCTTTTTTCAATTTCAGTGCAATGGCTTGAAAAGAGAAGCAAGGCATTTGAACCAACATATTTATACACTATGGAAAAGGTATATTATTCTTCTGTAAATGTTTCAAGTCCACATTGATAAAGACTCCGACCCTCTTGTTAGTTAGTTATATGCAACCTCAAAGTAGATTCTGTCATTTTATTGAAGCTACTTTGAAGGTTGATTTTGTCATTTACTAAAGAATGTTCTTTCTACTGCTGATCATGTAATATTCTTCCGTAGGGGTATTTCTTGTTACCTGAAAGTGCTAAGTCCCGTCATAACATACATACTATGAACATTAGCATATCAGCTCGGCACTCCTGCTTTGGAAACAGGTTCATCCCTCTTAATGTACTTTTGTATTTTAGCACGATAATCTGGTTTTGGGTTAGAAGGTGACAGATTATCTTCAGTGACAACAGAGTACTGTAGGTTTGTTACTGAGATTTATAAATTGTATTTTTGATAAGAAAATCGGCTCTAGCATTTTATTGGTCTTTATAATATTTATTGTTTCTAAATTTTTACCATGTATTCAAATTGTTTATTATTTTTTTAATTTTAATTTCCAGGTGGCAGCAACTACTTATAAACAGATTTGTTGGATATGATACCATTTTAATGAATAGTTTGTTAACTTCTCCAGGTCAAGGTAACTACCAAACCAGTGTATGGAAAATAATTGTGTGAGCGAGTTAATTAATTCAATTTAGAAAATATAAAATGAATAATGTGGTGGTTGAAACAAAAAACTGAAGTTGCCCCAGAGAAAAAGGTGGAAAGTAAAGAAAGAATGTGGGAGAAAAACAAGAAATGTGGGAGAGAAACTAGGGTGTAATTGTCTGAAGTTATGTTACTTTATTTTTCTTCTTATTAATTACATGCTTCTTATATCATTTAGTAAATATGCAAATAATTTAAGGAATTTTTCATAATTTTAGGGACAAAATATGCAGATAGAAAACTACCTATGGTTCTCTTTGCTATCCTGTTATAAGTTTGAACATTCATTTATTAATTATGGCTAAATTTGTTTTGGGATTTTTTTTACAGGTTATCTTTATAATTATCAGACAAAGGAATTTTATAATCTTAGTTATCCACAAGAACCTCCAGAAGGTCCTGCTAGATTTGGAGGTTTGTTGACTTATCTTTCTACTGCTTCATGGAGCACTCTCCATAAAGAGAGATTGCATTTCACGGTCACAACTTCAATTCTTTTATTTTCCCTTGTTTGCATGGTGATATCCTGTAGGTCATTCTGAAATTAAAGCAGAAATGCATGCTTAAATCTAATTTTTGTTATCATGTTGCAAAGATTATTATGCTTAATCCTGGCTGCTAGGTTTAGGTTTGGATGGTATGAATAAATTTGCTAAAGAATTCTCTGGCTATCACTACTGCAGTGATGATTTATTGCTGAAGAACTCATATTAAGACACAAGAAATGAGTGTTGCACTGTTGGACATTTTGGAATTCATATAATTTAATTAATTTTTTAGTATAATAAGACCAATGAATTCCTTTACCACTCAATGATGAGTGCCATAACAATGCTTTTCACAATATGGGATGTTGGGTCATTTAGAGTTTATTACCCTAAAAGTCAATTAGTTTTGATGGGGATGTTAAAGTGGTTGTGAGACTTCAAGGAATGATACTGTGAAAAACAAAGATATTAGATCAAAGGTTGCATTTATTGAAGAAAAGATGAATGCAGTACAGATGCGTGATGGTGGTTTTTTGTTGGAGGGGGTTATTATCTCAGATTTGCCAAGAGAGTGGGCTTTTTTGCCACAATTTTTTTTTTCACTTAAACACTCTTGTGATTTTTTTCCTTTTATTTTTGAGGTTCATTTTGGAAATGTCTTAATTGTCTTCTTCTTCATTAAAACTTCTTTTTCTATTAAAAAACAAATCTAAAAGATTGAGAAGGAGAACAAGAAACATGGATGGAAGTAGTACTGGAAAGTTAAGATGGCAAATTGAGTAGAGTTAAATGTGGCTTTAAACAAGAAAGGACAAGATCAATACATGTAGAGTAACTCAATTAAGTGTGACCCAGGATGTACTTCGCTACCTTCATCTATTCTCCTTCTTGTTATCATGTTTAATTGTTCTCAATCTAAGAGAGTTCTTATCTCCTCTGCAATCCTTAGAAAACCTAAACTCTGTAAAACCCTAGGGCTTCATGAGGCATTCTTGTGATATACAACAATGATGCGGTAGGTATTGCAAGCAGCAATGATGCATGATGGGCATTGATGTTGAATGTGGCTGGGTGGTGGTCTGATGGAACCTTTCAGTTATGCGTCAGATTGAATGGGATTATGGGGAAGGAGTGTGTCAGAGCTGAAGCCTGTTAATTACCATTTGAGCCATTACCATATATAGGGCAATTCATGTTTGGATTTGGGAATAAAATACTCTTGTAGATCAAAATTTAGCCCTATTAGCTCCAAATGTGTAGTGTCTTTGGAAAGAGAATCATCAATACCCAGTACTTTTTCTTTAAAGGAAAAAAATCTATATCTGAAAAATAATCTGCTTTTCCCTTTTGTTTTCTTTCATCATGCATTATATTGTATTTTGTGGAAAAATTGTATCTATTTTGATTGTTAACGTTTAGGGTTTAGGAGTCTTTATTTATGGCAGGAGACCTTTTACTCCTGGTTTTGTGACTCATGTTATAATGTGCATGCTTTTTGTCTTTTTTCCCATGCAGACTACCTTGTAACCAAGTGTGGCGTGCTTATGATGTCCTTATTTGTATTTTTTACTACCACAATGTCAGTGTCATTCACATTGAGAGAAACACAGACTCGCATGCTGAAGTTTACAGGTAGGCATTATTTTTTCTGTACAGTATCATCGTGTGAAAACTGATTTTATGATTCCTGCTTGCATCTATTATTCCATTCAGCCTATTGCCACGTGGATCAATTGCCTGGTTTCAAACTTTTTATTTTTTTGGTTTTTTACCTAAACTAAACTTAGATGCAATGATTAAATGGTCATGGTTCTTAGTGTTATTATCTCTATGATTGGAAGGTTTATCTAGAAGGTCATTCCTTTCTATCCCCAAAGAAAAAAAAATCCAGAGGGTCCGTTATCCACTAAATTTTCTGGATCTAGTATGCTAACCGAAAGAAGATTCTATTGTGACATTCATCTAATGGTGCATAGTTGTTCATGGTTTGTGCCATTCTGTTCTGCACATAAGATTGGCTTTTTACTTCTGAAAATCTTTGCAGTGCAGCTTCAACACCATGCTCGGCATCGCCTTCCAACATTTCAGCTGATCTTTGTACATGTGATTGAATCATTAGTTTTTGTACCTGTAAGCATTCACCGTTGTTGACTTTTCTCAACATTGTCTAAATTAACTGTTTCAATCATTTGTGTTATTTCTCTTCATACTATCTTTGCTGATAAGTTGCTCATTGAACTCTGCAGATTATGATTGGTATTCTGTTTTTTCTTTTCGAGTTTTATGATGATCAGCTACTTGCTTTCATGGTCTTGATTCTTGTCTGGTTGTGTGAATTATTTACTCTCATTAGGTATCTCTCTCTCTCTCTCTCTCTCTCTCTCTCTCTCTATATATATATATATATATATATATTATAAGATGAAAACAGTGTTAGCTGATAATGTCTGATGGTTGTTGCTTGAAACCATTTATTGAGTTTTTTTATAATTTGGACATGATTTCGTTCACTGATCTCGAGCACTTTTAATGTTAGCTATGGCTATATTGGACAAATGGATCATTAAGCAGTACATGGATCCAATTTCTTTAGTCTGTATGGTAGTTTTGGCTGCCAGAAATAATATAATCATTTGTTACATCAGAAACTGTTTTGTTTCTGCTTTTTACCATTTAACCACTCTTCCTCTCAGAGGCCAAGGTCAAATGTACTTGGCCAAATTAGGGTTTCGTTAATGGGGACTGCTGCTCAAGGAAAGCTACACTTGATTTGTGTTTATTTGCCATTTTGTAAATTGATTCTAATAACAGCAGTATTTAGCTGATGCTGAATGCGTGGTGTAATCTTTGACACGATGGTTGGTCTGGTTTTTGGGTCAATAATAATTGTAGTATCCTATAGCCTTTAAGGAGGCCTTTGAATCATGATATGGCAACTTCGTTTGCAACAATGTTTCTGTCCTGCCAGTTATACTTCTATGCATATCTGTGTAGTTGTGCTAGTTTTTTATGTTCTTCTAATATTATTGAGCTTGTCATAACTTGCAGTGTCCGGACACCAATATCAATGAAGTTCTTTCCTCGCTTCTTTTTGCTATATTTTCTGGTCTTTCACATATATTTCTTCTCTTATACTTATGGTACGATCATACTACTTTCTTTTTCTCTTTTTTTGGTTTAGTTGAAATTAATTTATGTTAGTTGGAAATAATTTGTTTCCAAAAATTTTGCAGGTTTTTCATATTTGGCTCTCTCTACAACTGCAGCTTTTATGCAACACCTTATTCTGTACTTTTGGAATCAGTTTGAGGTGACATTTAATGGCTTATGCTAGCCCTAAATATTGTTGCCTTCTATTAATAGTTCCTTTGGACGCTTGTGTCTAGCATGACATGTTTTAGGTTTGGTTGAAATTATAACGGTTCACTGTCCTATTTCTTTATATGACATGGAAGTACAATTTGAAAACAGGATAACTACGTTGTAAGGTGGATGCTGTTTCAATATACTATAGATTTAGCGATGACATGATATATTTTTTGCAATACAAATACATTGTGCTGTCTGGCAATGCACTTTCTGAAGTGGGTATTCATTGCCAGAAAGATTATCAAAAGACAGCTCAGGAAGGGGCAAGGAAGAGAAGAGAGAATAATTATTGGTTAGAAGAGAATTTATAGAGGCAATGCGTGTAGACAAATGCAACATCGATATTAAATTGTGTATAAACTACCAAAAACAGTGGAGTTTAGAAGCTATATTTGGAAGGCTCTTTAGGTTGTCTTTCATTGTTACATCTTGCATGTTTTTAAAGAGGAAGATGTCAGGGATGCCATGCCTATTAGGTCTCTCCTTTAGCTTAAAAGTATGCTGTTGATAAATAAAGAATTCATTCCCAAACTAGGAAAAAATTATTTCAGATTATAGTAGTTCTTATTAATATTTAAAACAAAAATTCTATTATAGTATTATTACTTTTTAGAAGCTTTCTTTCTGTTCATTATAGTAAGTGGTCATGTTTACTTAATTGAATTTTATTGGACCTGTGCTATGTTACAAGGTACCAGCATTGCAAAGGTTTATGCAAAATCGACGATCACAACTCCAACAACACCCAGACTTCCGCATCACTTCATCTACGATCCTTGCATCAACATTGCACATCACAAGATTGAACACAAGGAACCAGGGAATGGCTAATACAGATTTGAACTCTGGGGCTGGGTCCAGGCCTGGATTGGACCCATTAATGCCTCAGAATGGACCAGGAGTCGCTGAACCCCAAGGGCGGTTTGAAAACAATCCAGATGGGGTAGCTAACCCTGTACCGTTTCCTGAACAACCTGACCTTCGACAAGCAGAAAGCGGTCCCAATCCCGGATCCATGAATTCATTCAGTTCTTTGTTATTATGGATCTTGGGAGGTGCTTCTTCTGAGGGCCTCAACTCATTTTTTTCCATGTTCAGAGATGTGAGAGACCAAGGACAAGTTTTTGCTGAACCTTCTAGCTCTAGACGTGAAAATCATGAGACTCAGGATGGCAGATAGCAGCGGAACATTTGAGATTGAGTGGAAGAACTTCTTTGTATAGGAGTAATGTAAGTGATATAGGTGACTGAACTACTTTCTCTTTGGACCAAAGGAAAACAGGAGTAGTATTAAAAAGAAGTGTGTATATATCGTCTATATATATTTTGCTGGATAATGGCTGATTTTACCATGTTGAATCTCTGGGGAATACGCTTTTAGGCTCTTGGGTTCTCAAGTCCTCCCCTTCAACGCTGCCCCCTCAGTGAAATCACAGCTAGAAAATAAAGCAAGGGGGTTGAACCTAATGGATTCCAACGGTGCTGTATGAAGAGCAAGACTAGGTCATTTTCAAGTTGGAGTTTTCTTCTCCTTACTTGTCTTGCGGGGCTTGAACTCCACTGATATAGGTGAAAACTTCTTTTTAGCAACAACTCAGCCTCGCTGTTTCACCTCGCTTTTTAAGTTAATCTTTGTTTGCTTGGCGGGTGCCAATGTATGTTATTGCAATATAAAAATTATTGTCATAATATGGCAAGTTTTTTCTTTTTTTCTTTGTGGTTGGGGGGGGGGGGGGTTTCTTTGTAGGCGCCGGTTGATAGATAAATACTACTAAGCTTAACTACCATTTTGGTCCTTTTACTTTTTTATTTGTTTTAATTTAGTCTTTAACTTTTTTATTTTGAATTTAATCTTTTAACTTTTAATTTGTGCTATGTTTGTCCTTTTTTCTTGCATTTATCAAGAATTAAATTAAAATAAATAAAATGTTAAGGGACTAATGATAATTAAGCCAACATTTTATGAAAAATTATCTGATGTTATATCAAAAGCAAATATTATGGTGCATTTTCAGAAGTGGTTGTATCAATCTTATTTACTATGTGGCATACTATGAAAAAGACACATGATGATGTGTTAAAATATGTTAATTAAATATCAATTTAAAATAATTTATTATATTTATATTTTAATTTACTCAACATATTTTAGCACGTTATCATTGTGCGTTTTTTTTTTAAAATTTGTGTTACATGGTAATTATTTCAGTGCAATCATTTTTGAGGATGCACTAAAATTTATCTATATCAAATATCATATTGTGGAGTATCATGAATATCTCTTTCCTAATAAGTGTCACGACATAAAAAATTATTATATTATAAGCAATGAAAAATGGTCATTATGTTATAAAGAGTGTTGTTTCATTTCAAAATTGATGTTAATATAATTTGTAAACCTTAAAGTGGTTACTCAATTGAACATGTAGATATTTTGCATAAATTTGAAGAAGGGCTTATTTTGAAGGAGTTAATTCAAAATGGTATCCAAAGTTTTGGCAAACTGTATCATTTTCCCAAAATCAGATTTTACCTCACTGTATTTTTAATTTTGTTAAGTTTTTATAAATAATCACTTCCTTATATTTTTTATGACTATTAAAGTTGTCATATTCATGGTATTTAAGATATTAAAAAAATATGAAATAATAGAGCGGCAAACATTTTTTAAAGGTTTTCATAAAAAATTAGAATAAAATTTTATGAAATTGACAAACCTAAAAGTATGATTTGAGATGCCTGTAATTTTTTCGTGATATGAGATATCGCATGAGATGATACCATTTTATGCCTTTTAACATCTTAGATAACATTGGCCAATCAAAATGACCATATACCAAACAAATCCTATATTGTTGACAAATTTGTGCAACCAAAAAGTGTATTTTAAGAAAAATGAGATCAAGAGCCAACATATCTAGTTGAAAATAATGATCATTAACTACAATCTTGTAGAAAACTAACAGCTTCTTCCCTTTGCTTATCACTTAATTCCGTGGGGAAGTTGATGAGGAATTTAATGTGGAGGTCACCTCTTCTGCCATCCTGTTTGGGATTTGGCATGCCTTTGCCCTCAATAACCTTCTGATATCCAGGGTATATGACAATATCCTCAAATGACATAGTCATGGTTTCTCCTTCTATTAGAGGAACTGGTATGGAGCAGCCTGTGAGTGCATTCACCAGAGGAATCTCAACACTTACTTCCAAATTGTCACCATCTCTGCTGAACAAAGGGTGGTCCTTTTCATCAATTAAGAAGACTATATCAGCAGGAAGATATCCAGGTTTCTCGTCGCCCTTTCCTTCGAATGTAATCTTCGTTCCTTTTCTCCATCCTGGCTTTATTTCAATCTTTAGTATTTCCTCCTCTTGGACAATAATCCTGTCACAAAATAACGCTAAAGTGTCATTCTTGTGAGCATCTGTGACTGGCATATTTTTTTTTTCTCTCCTTTCTCTCAGAAAATTGCATTTGTTTTTTCTTTTTTTTTTACCGAATTGTCATTGCTCATAATTGCAACTTTTAAATCCTCCATACCCGATCTATACTTCCGTTCTGCCCAAATTTCCAAATAATCATTGTTGCAAATTTCAAGCTACAACAGTTTCCGCGAACTGAGAAATTTCTAAGCAGCTACCACTTTTCTATCAAAAAATTGCTATTTTTTTCAAAATTGTCATTGCTCATAATTGCAAATTCGAAATCTTCTATATCCTATCAGTATTCCAAATCTACCTAAATTTCCCAAGTATCATTGTTTGTTAATGTCAAATTACAGAAATTTCAACAACCTTAGAAATTTCTGTTCAATAAGATTGCGTAATAGAAGCATTGCCTAAAAAGCATGGACACAAACATGACAGAACATCGCCTTTTTCTTTTCTTCCAAATTGTCATTGCTCGTCATTGTAACTTTGAAGTCTTTTAAATCCTAACCTAGACATAACAGAACAAAATTTGAAGTATTTATATATAATTTAAAATGTCATATTATGTCTAACATGAGTGTGTGAGATAAACACAACTGTTTTTTTTTTTTTTTCAAATGTACATGCTTAGTGTAACATTGTTAATTACAGCAGGTTCAGCAACCTAAGAAATTTCTCTACAATTAAGATCACAATAACAGAAATATACCCGGGATGCTTGATAACATTTTTATTAATTTTGATCTTTTTGACTGATCCAAAGCACAGGTCCTCAAGTGTGCACTCAAGTTTCTTCTCAACTGGTGGGGGTTTCCGCCTCACTGTTGATTGTGAGAATATGATTGGTGTTGTGGATCTTCTACTTGTACTTCTAGACAGAGATGCTGAACCCACATCTTTTGATGGGGAGGCTGAAGGGTTGGGGGTTTGAGGCTCAGAGATGCACTTGCTGCTCATGTTTCCTGATGGAGAAGCCGAAGGGCTCGGTGTTGCACTTGCCGAGGCAGTCCTTCTGCTCATAATTCTTGATACTGAAGAAGCTTCGATATCAGAGGTAGAGTTTGTTCTAATGCTTGCATTTCTTGAGAAAGGGGTAGGTGTTGTGCATTTCCTGCTTGGATGTCTTGACAAGAGCTTTCGACTTGGTGTTGGCGTTTTGGATCTATTCCTTGCAATTTTGCTTGAGAATAAATTTTCATCCACTTCTTTATGATCATCGAGCTCAAAACTTGGAACTGTCATTGGCTATATATTGAATCAAACACAATGAGAAAATCCCATAAAGATTTCAAAAACTAGAGAAGGGTAAGAATTTGTGAACAAAGTAATTCCATCAACGTGGAATTGTTGCTTGAAGATGCATGGATACGCAATGCAACACAAACACAACAATATGTAGTGTTTTGACAAAATATGCAGTGTTCAATTACAGCTTGACAAAATTTATAGTGCTTAGATACAATTTGAAAAATCGCATTATGTCTTAATACAAGCACGAAAGAAACACTATACGGAATAATGCAGCAATAACCGCTGAAAAAAAAAATTCCAGCATGCAAAAACGTTAAAATGCACTAAATTAAAAATGGTTTACAGCAACAATCCAGGTGATTTAGATGTATTTTCCCAAATGTGCTTACCTCGGAGGCTTTGTGCTTGGAGAAACTCTTGTCGCGGTGCCTTTTTGTTACAAGAGATTTGCATATGTCTTTGAATGATGGTTTTTTTCGGATCCAATCTCCCATTGCATTAGAGATCGAGAGAGAGAAAGAAAGGAAGGTGACAATACCCAGAAAATATTTGTTTGGCCGTTTGAGAAATTCCTAGTGGATCAAAATTAAAAGAAATAGACCTTTGCTGTTAGTATTGTCTATCTATGAGAATTTCTTACTTTGTAGAGGCAAAATTCCATCACAATATGAGTATGATCGAAAGATTTAGATGAGGTCATAAAAAGAGGAAAATGACACGTGATGGGATCTGTTTGGAAATGTTTTGTGACGTAGGTGTTATGAAAAAATTGTTGTTTGAAAAGAATAAAACTAAAATTTGGTAAACAGCTTGTAAAGCTACTTTCAAAATATTGATAAATTATTTAGTAATAATTTTCAAATGTTGTTGTAAATGTGTAGAATAAATATATGCTAAATTCTCATCTATGTTACATGGGATGGTGAAGCGTCCTGAGTCTTGTAATTTTAGAGGTAGTTTGGTCTTCACAATAGCACTACACTCTTCTGTCAAAGCAATAACTTCCAATTCAGTAAGCCTTCTCTTCTTTGACAACAATTCCTTCATGAACTTGCCATAGCTTGACATCTGTTCAAGTGCTTCAGCAAAAAAAATATTGATGTGTAATTGGTTGAACATGTACAAGAATTTTTAAAATTGCACATCCATATTTAGCTTTCTAAATGTTTGAGAAGAGGATAATGGTGGAACAAGCTTAATTTAAATTTTATTCTTAGCTTTCTCTTCTTTTTCAACTTTTTTCTTAACTACATATTCACTTTCCACCTTTTTCTCCTTTTGTCTTCAATCTTGATGAACCTTTGGTAGTTCTCTTCCACTCCTCAGTGTTATTGCATTGCATTCCTCTTTACCATCTCTCCTTGGATTGGATATTGTATACCTATGAAGATGTCCTTACTTCATAGTTGGCTTCTTCTCTTGCACTTATTGCCTTATTTGTTGTTGAAGCCCAAGAGGATTTGACAACCAAGCCCCATATGAAGAGGGAGATGAAATATGATTATGATTATGATTTTAATTGCATGAGAAATTTGGATGATTTCGCCATCTTAGATTGTATGAGTTGGAGTATAAGTTGTTTTGACTTATATTATAATTGCCCATATAATGCACCATTTCAACAAATAAGCGACATTCCTCATTGGGGTGACTCTCTCCACAATGCTCACATGTGATAAAAGGAGTCTAGATAAAATTGATAATGCTAGTTAAACTCTAATGCATCTTAAAATTGTCAAACCTCTTATTCAATGACGTTACTTGTGCAAAGAGTGTAGTTAAAAAATTCAATTTATGTAGCCTTGCAACTTTCTTCTGTGAAGCTCTCTCATGTGACCACTAAATAATATTAGATGCCATACTTTTCAGCAAATTGCAGGCATTGTCCACATTTAGATTATACATTATACTATTGCCAATTGCAAAATCAAGAATGGTCTTTATTTAACTTGATAACCCATTATGGATGGTTTGTACTTAGATTTAGGTCAAGAGCCCATGGTTTGGACACTTCCTTTACAACTCTTTATATCTCTCTCAAACTTTATATAAATGCTTAAAATCATTTTGAACAAATGAAGTAATGTCATTGTGCAGCTATGTTGTCTTGGCCGAAGAAAAGTAATTGGTCAAAAATTTTTAGGTCAAGTCTTCCCATGTGGTAATGGATCTAGTATGTAAGGAATTGTGCTAGTTTTTAGCCCTGTAAAAAAGTGAGAGCGAGAGCAGCCTCAATCTTATAGCACCATTAGTAACTCTATTTTGCTTAAAGGAATGGCACACCTCAAGAAAACTTAAGACATAAGCATTTGAATCTTCTAATGGTAAACCCCCAAACTATATTATTATTTGAAACATTTGAAAGACAATGGATTTCATCTCAAAGTTATTAGCTTGAATTATCAACTGCCTTATGCTAAAATGTAGACCATGCAAGGTTGGGCAGCAAAGTCATTAATTATTCTATTATTGTTATTATCACCCTTAGTCATGGCTGTTTTCAGTTCAAAAGTCTTAGATTTCTCTTTAAGGAGTTTCCTAAAGGGTTTTTAAATTTCTAGATCAAAAGGCTTTAATTCAAAGCTTTTAGACATGTGCATAAGTATGTTCAATAATTGCGAAACAAAAGTAAAAAGAAAACAAAGCTTGAATTTAAGTCAAATATGCTTGGTATTAATATTGGCATGAATCAATTGCATAAGTCATTGGAAATAGCACCAAAAACTTGTTGCTAACAAATATGACAACTTACATATAAATATACCTACTGTTCTCGGTAATATAAAAATGAATAAGGTATTGTTCTCTCAAGAACTAGCTAAAGAAAATGTATTAATTACTAAAAGTAGCATCTCAACTAAATCAAGTTATCTAATTGTATGTAGAAAATAATTAACAAAAATTGCAATGTTAAAGAAACTAGTAAAATAATAAAATTTTCTAAGTGAAAGTTAATGGATAAAAAAGCTTGGGAATATTAATCCCTCTATTATTTCTCAAAAACTCAAATTATCTTTCTTAAACCTATCTTTAATGGTGATGTATGCTAACTTAGGCTTTTTATTTATCTATAAGATGTTTTCCAAATTACCTATAAGTGTCAGCTTAGACCAAACTTTTAATCTTTTATAAATTTGAACCTTACACAACTTTATAGACCTTATTTTAGCTACATGAGACCAACAAGTCCTATAAGAAGACATTCAACTTAATTCAACAAGTATCATGTACCCATGCTATTTAATTTAAGGTCTATTCCTAATCTTCCATTTACAAGTTCAATTAGAAAACGATAACAAATCAATAGGAAAGAATAAAATTGAACAAGCATATAAATACCATAAATCATAGATTAAGAAAGATAAACAAGCTTTAATCCATACTAGGGTTCATAATATCCATACCAAAATCATTTAGCTACTCAAAATAAAAAATTTCAACACTTAAAACATAGAATGTATTAGATTCATCATGGAAACAGAGAGAAAATGAGAGGAATTGAAGAAACTAAGATAAACTCTTGCCTTTTTTGCCACCCAAGTTCTCCTTACTTCTTAATGCTTTGAAATGCTTCCTTGGCCTTTAAAATTTGCCTAGAAAAACATTCCCTCCAAAAGTAGGTTGAAACTAATGCACATGCATAATGTTGCATTATGGCATTATGGCTAAAAAATGCAAGGTCACAACTCAAGTTGTTACAATTATGCCTCTGTATTTCAGGATATTAAGGTTGCAACTTACATTTTTGCAATTGTGACCTAGACATCATGCTTTTTGGATTATGAACTAGTTTGAGACTAAGACTCCAATTTCCATCGATTAAATGCTTGGCAACCCTAAAACTTGATTCCTAATGTCATTTGAACCTTATAAAAGATCAAAACTCCCTTGATCAATATCAAATGGATTATAGTTTACTACCTAAAGTACCAAAAGGTGAAATTATACTTTGTTAAACACTTAACAAAAAAATTAAAACAAAATTACCAACTTCTAGTCTTTAAAATCAAAACTATATTAAAATAAATCTAAGAAAATATGAAAAATATATAAAAAAATATATAAAATATCCTATAAAATTGACAATTAACACACATAGCCTTTCTTTGTGCAACATCTTCTTCACTTAAGACAAGCTTTTCAGTTAGCATTGGTTCACCGGCCACCCTTTACTTGCCACTATCATCTCTTTTTTGGGGTGTTGCATCGTCAGAGATTCCATATATTTGTCGTAACTTCTCCATTTTCTTCTTCCTTTTCTATCCTTATAGTGGTCATAAATTGAAGAGTCTCTTGAAGATTGGCTTTTCTTCTTCTCCTCTCATCATCTTCCCTCCTTTCTTTTTCTTTCCAATGATTTGTTGATTCCTAAATTGTGTAGCTTCTCTTCCACCATTGTTACTATGAGTGAGTACTTAATTTAGGGCTTTTAGTTGTAATCCTTCAAGTTGTGGAATTCACACTTTGATCCTTATATATTAAGCTCCGTAAGGTAAGTTCTAAACCTAATTTGAGATTAGGAATTTTAATTTAAAAAATCTAGATCTAAAATTAGTGTGATGATAAGGAACTTAAGTTAAAATTGGTGTTTAGTTATTAGAGGTTGTAGTTAGTCAAATTAATATTATAAAATGTTAATCGGATGCTTAATTGTTAATTATATGTTTAATGTAGTTTTAGACAATGTCAAGGATACCCTATTAATTGAGATTGTGTCTTGAGTCAATAAGAGAAATCTCTAGTATTGATTTTTAACAATGAGTGTATAAATTGCAAAGTAACTCTTTTCATTTATACCTTGATTATGTTTTCTTGCCTTAAACCTCATTTTAAATAACTCATATTCTATTGTGCTACAAGAAAACAAGTCTTAAATTTTGAAAATCTTTAATTGTAAAGTATGTTGTAAATAATGGTGAAATTTATGTATGTATGATGTTTCAATAATGATGTTTCCATATATGCAAAGTATAAATAGTGGTAAAACCCCTAACCTATGTTACCTCCTTCACTATTCTTACTTTTTTACCATGAGACTTCATTTAAATTTTCTCTTTTTGTTTATTCTATTTTATTTTCTTGTTCAATTTTAATTATTTATGAAAAATTCATATTTGTGCATTATTTTCCTTAGTCGCACTTTATTACTTATGTATTCACTAAGTCAATAAACTTACCCTTTAATGTTACAACCTTTTTTAAGATAAGCAAACATTTAAGTGAGGTACTTTAGGATTGACATAACTTTCTGACTTATTGGGGGGTCTTTGCTAGGTGTTTGGTGATGGAGGATTTTATGATGTTATGGCTACTAAGTGTTAAGTTAGACGGTTTAGTGTGGGGAGTTGAGATGTCTTATAAGCCTTATAATGGTTATAATTATTTTGTGGCGCTTAACTTTATTTTTCTTTTCTTTAAGTGTTAACTATTAGATTGAGGCTCTTTGTAAGGATTAGGAAACATCTATAATTCATGAGAAGTGTCACTCAATTTTTGGCAACAACTAAATGATTTTGTTAAAGGAATAAGATATGTGTTTTGAAAGTGAGGTATAACTTTTGAATTTTTTTAATTTTATTGTGGTCAAATGAGTAAGTCTCTCTATGCGTATTTGGTTAAGATAGCTTAAAATTGCTTGGTCTATATGCCAATCAAAGCCAAAAGTTTTTGGACTATGACACAATTGATATTTAGGTTATATTTAAAGAATCAAAGTAAAATTTCACTCTTAAATAAGTTAGAGTATATTAAAGCTTGACTCATTTACAATCTTACCTCAAATGATTAAAACAAAATGAAGATTAATTTAAGTATAAATGAAATAATAGATTCAATAAATAGCAAATGTATTATATCATGAATATTAAAATTATAAAAAAAATCAAATAATATGTTGTTTCCCTTGAGATGCTTTCAAATGTCATATAGCATCATATCTTAAATGCAAAACTAACAAAAATGGTCAAACTTCTATTACTTTGAATTCCATAGTTTTAAAGACCAATTATTTACTTTCTAATCATAAGGAAATGGCCAAGCACTCAAAATTTGCCTTTGGATCCCTTACTTATTAAATTAATGTGTTTTAATGCAATTTAAATTAATGTGTTTTAATGAAATTTAAATTAAAATAAAAAGATCATTTGACAACAACATGTAAAAATGTTAGACTCTAATTAAAGGAAGTGTTTGTAAATATATCATAAATATCAAAATGAGTTAAATATATGTATGAAAAAGCATAACATCCATGCATATATCAAACAAAGCATGAACACATGACATGGTACAAAATATGAAATGATGAATATCAACTTGGCTCAAGGTTTCACCTATGATTCAACCTTTACCAATTCATGAAGAGTCATCAAGCTGGACCAAAATTTCCATCAATCACCTAAAGAGAAAAATACCACTGAGAGACCTAGAGACTCATAGCTCGATGAAATACTTAAACTTCTGTGAAGGATGCAGGCCTAATCATTTCAATTCATGTCAACATAAAAGAAGCAAACCCTTTGATGAAGCTAAAGTCAAAGGCTCGCCAGCCTTTTACAAACAAAATCATAGTTGCCAAACTTCCCAAACTCAAGACATTAGGTGCACTAGACAACTATGATGAGACTGCCAATCCCCAAGCTCATGTAAACTTGTTTTGCTGGGCCATGTTATTTGTAAGAACTTTGGATAAAGCATTGTTGAGTATAGTTTGAAACAACTATAGAAAATCCAAAATAGACAAAGACTAATTGATTGGTCCAAATATTAGTTGATTAGTGTAGCTCAAAAATCAAGAACAAAAATGTTCTTTTTTAAAACACACCAGTTAATTGGTTTGGGAGACGAGTTGATTAGTTCAAAATATCAATCTACTAGAAACTAGCTTTTAGTTGACTAATCCAATGCATAAGAATTCTTGGAACACACTCATCAATCGATGGCCAACACCAACTTATTGGTCAAAAATAAAAATATCATTAACTTGATTTCTTTGACAGAATTGATATCTATTAGAATGAGTAGTCATGAGATTTCACTATATAACATTTTAATAACTTCTGAGAGAAATAGAAATTCTAAAAAGACACTTAACCAATATGATTAGAATTCAAATTTCAATTTCAAATGGAAAGATATGATCATTCATAATCAATTCTATAAATTGATTCTAAACAGATATAAATAACAAGAAAAAGAGAAGAGATAACAATATTTACATCCCATATTCTCTATAATATTTACAAGCACTCTTGAAAAAAAAAGATTTCATTAATTGTTGAGTGAAATTCTTTAAGATACTTTGAATCAATCTTATAAGCAAATTTGTTTGTATCCAACAACAATTAATATAAGGTGAGTTAATATACCTAACACATGTTTTAAAACCTTCTCTGATGCATCTTTATTCCATTACTAAATAATTTTTAACAACAATTTTATATTTTACGACTATATTGCAGCCCCAATTTCTAACAATCTTAAAACAAGATTTTGGTGGAGTCAGAATTTTGAGAATTTAAGAAAGTTTAATAGAATGCTGCATCGTTAATTGCGGTTATAAAATTCGGAAGAAAAAAGTAAGCAGTTTATCTGCCGTTATAAAATTCAGACCGATTTATTTTCGTACGATTGTTTTGAGGATAAAGATAAGGTTTTTTTTTTTTATTGATCTCGGCAGTGAAGTTATGATGGGTTTCGCAAAAGAAACAAAGTTGATGTCACAGATTCAATTTGAGGATCGAAGTTATCATTTGCTAATAGGATCGTGCCCATTCATATTTTGTCTGGATATGGAGGGTTGGTTTGTTTTAAATATTATAATAATATTTAATGATAAAAGATGGAAGAAACATCGTGCACAGAATTCTTATTCACATGTCACATTACGATGAAAGAGTTTGTCCCTTGTGACCCTCGCCAATGGGAAGGGTGCTTTTATGTATAATATTCGAAGAATTATGGATTGAAAGGACAATTTTCCCTTCTCAAAGAATGGACTATTTCGAAATTTCAAATTTCTTTGTAAAGCACCGACGCCAAAAAATATGTGTCTCTGTTTTGTTAAGTCCAATCTAAGTTGAATTTGAAGTGCTACTTATCTTTCTTAGATTAATTTAATTTAGATAGTTTAATTTTAATTTTTTAATTTCAATAATTTTTTTATTTTTAAAAAATAAAAAGTAAAGTAATAGTAGTTTTTAAATTATTAATTTTTAAAAATGATAATTACAATTTAAAAAAACTTAAAATCTAAATCATCTAAATTAAATCTAGATAATCCAGAAATAAGAATTGTGGTGCTCATCCTTATAGATCCACATAAAATCCAGATTAATTCACGCATGGCTTGAAAACAGTTTTGTCTTGGCTCTGGTGATTTACATATTCAAGTGCCCACATATATTGAAGGAGAACTTTTAGGTGATAAACAAGATAAAATGTTTTAATGGCCGGAAGAAAATTGTGGTTTTAAAGCCTTAGAGTTTTAATGGATTTATTGGTTTATACCAATAAAATATTATATGAAAATGCAAGATGGATAATTCAAGGTACATATTTATTTCTTTGATATGATTTATTTGTTCTAACAATTCAAGATTTATCCTGTGCAAGTATTAAGTGTTTATCAAGGATGAGGAGTAAATCTTGAGGAATAATCTTGTGGAAAAGGTAAAGCAAGACAGTTCATTCTGCCATGTATAGAGTTCTTCATACGCAGGTTCATACTCTTTCTTTCTTGATTTTTGAAAGGTTGATAATCATATATTCATATTTTGTTAATTTATCTAATTTGGTTATAGAAAATTAGATATATTTGGATAGGCTTAAATAATGCCATATATGTGTTTTCTTAAAATTCTATTTACTATTAATTAGAATAGTTAATAATTATTTTACAAAATTTTAATTTTAAATTAGAAAGGATGATAATTATCTTGTAAGAGTCTAATTTAATTAAAATTGTTATATATGCATTAACAAGAAAATAAAGTGACATGTTGGGATTATATGCTTATGATTTTAGTTAAACACGTGATTTGTAAATTTATAACTATAAATTTGTTATAAACATGATTATATATATCTTGTGGAAGAAACTATGTTTAAATATTAAACTAAATAGATGGTTCTTGTCTATTTTATCTTACAGTTAAAGTGTTAGATAAGGTGTAAAATTTATCTACTAATCTCTATGCTTAGAAATCATGAATGGCGATTTGAAACAAAATTAGTTGATGTGAATTTATATAAAAAACATTTGTCATCACAAATGGAATAAAAAATTTTGTGAGATAAATTTTATTTTAGATTTCAATTAAAGAATATAATGGAGGTTTATCCTTTAAGTTATTAAAAGTCATCAAATTTAATAACTTGGCCATAAGAGATAAAAGGCCCCTTATGGTGATTCACATATGTATCGTTGATGCTATTGGATTCGTGTAATGTTTACCTATTTAAGTTGTACTGCAAGTAAATATTTTTCATAATTTACAAACTACAAGACAAACAAAAGGTATTAGTTGTTAAAAGTAAAGGATGGTCCAAGGATATATGTGAACATCGTATTTTGTCCGGGCATACTCCAAAAATAATAATAAAATTAAACTAATAAAAAAATATAAAAATATAAAAATAAGAGAAAAAAAAAATCAAATAGGTTCTTTAAGTTTAATAAGTTTAAAAAAAATTAAAAGAGAAAGAATTTAAAAATAAAATTAATCTAAAACAAAAAAAAACAAAAGCCAATTAATCTAAAATTAAAACAAAAGGAAAAATAAAAAAGGGAGTAGCAAAAATTCAAAATAAATGGAATTAAAAAAAATCAAAAAGAAACTAAGAAAAAAATGAATAAAAAAAATGATAAAAAAAAGACTAAAAGTAGATAAACCAAAAAATAACTAAAAGAATAATAATTCAAAAAGCAAACAAACACAAAAAAAAATAAAAAAAAAGATTGCAAAAAAAGAAACAAGATAATATATATATTTGAAAGGGGAACCCAAAACAAAAACAAAAAAATTAATTAAGATTTTAGGGCCTAATTTAGGAAAGCTTAAAAAAAAGTAAATAAATAAAATAAGAAAGAAGACAGTCTAATTTTTCTAAATCCTATTGGCCCAATATTAAAATTTAAAAAAAAAAAAAGAAAAAAAATGAAGGCCCATTCCAAAAATTTACCCAAAACAAATTGAAAAGAAAAATGGACCAAAAAAAAAAATAAACAAAATAATCTGCAAAAGTGAAGCCCAATCCGAAAAGAAAAAAAAGCTGGCAAAGGTGAAGCCCAAACCCGAATGTCCAAAATTTACCCAACACACAACCCGGATCCACTAAAAACCCTACCCGGTTTCCCTTGTTCCCCCCTCTATTCGGTACTCCACTCTGGCAAACAAAAAAGAAAAAAGACACACAGGAAAGGAGGGACAGAGAGGGAGGCAGAGGAACAGACGGGTGAGAGGGGCAGAAGAGCGGACACACACGGAAAGGAGAGGGGAGACGCGTCTGAGCGCAGAGGCGTCAGAGAAAGGACGAATGGGCAGGAAAAATGGGGGAGGCGTGAAAGAAAAAGGGAGGAGGATTTTTGGATGAGGAGGAAGGCATAAGAGTGAGAAAAGGGAGACGGAAGGAGGAGACAGACAGAGAGGGAAACGAAGAGACACAGAAAAAAAAAAAGACGTGCAGACGCGTCTGAGGGGGACATAGAGACGCAGAGGCACGAGACGCACAGAGGGAAGAGGAAAAAGAAGACTGAGGCATCAGGAGTGAAGGGTGATACGCACAAAAGGAGGAAGGACTCGAGGACGAAAAAGGGAATTAGGGGAGCAAAGACGGGTGTGGGGAACGATTCACCCTGAGAGACAGAAGGGAAAGGAGGAAAATTTGAGGAGGATTGGAGGCAGAGAGTTTCGAAGGGGCTAGAGAGCTCGAGGGGAGGTCCTCTAATTGGGGATTCCCGATCGAGGGAACTCGATAGGGTTTCTGATCAAGAGGAAGGTGGCCGAGGGAGGTTCAGGAAGAGGGGGAGACACCGAAGGGGAACGAATTGGAAGGCTCGGTGAAGAAGAAGAACAGAACGAGGGAGTTTTCTTTGGAATCTGATTTCGGGTAGAGAGGCTGTGAAAGGCGCGAGAGAGCGAGAGTCCAGAGGGGGAGGAGAGACTGGCTTCGGATTGGAGAAGAGATTAAACAGGTTGAAGCCACCAACAGAGAGGAAAGAAGAAGCACGAAAATGGGTTGGAAAAAAAAGAGGAGAAGGGGCAGAATCATTTTCGTGCAGAGACCTTTAGCCGTTCAGAACTGAACGCACAGAGAGGAAGCGACAGGGAGAAAATGAGGAGATCTTCGGATTCGGGAAGGAGCACGAGCGAGAGATTGGGATAGAGGATTTTTGATTGGGAGTAACAGAAGAGCAGAGAGGATTCTGAGAGGAAGAAAAATGGATTTCGAAACAAAACCGCAGAGATCGAGGGGGCGACGAAACAAAGTTAGCAAGGAGGAAGCAAGTCTGAAACAAAAAAACTAGTGCAGAATTTAGAGGTAATTCGTTACTTTTTGCTCAGAATTTATTCGAAGTGTTGCTGGTGGTTGGATGTTGTATCTTGAGGTCATTAGACTAGTTTCATTCTTTTGTATATTGGAGGTTTGTCTCTGCAAAAGTTGCACATGCCCTCTGGTCATTGTTCTTCATATTTCAACACCACTTTTCAGATCCATGTTATCTTGAACGCTGAATGGGGTTGGTCTGATTTGATTCTTATCTTTGTCTCGCTTTATTACTCAGTGAAATCTGAACTGCTATTTGCTTCGAATAAATCTAGCCCTGATGAACTCTGTAGATTGTTTTTAGATTTTATGTTCGTTGGTCTGTTGCATATTGTGTCTTGATGTTTATTGCCATGATATTATATTCCCGAAACTGGAATTGGGACCTTGTTCAGTTTGGCATCTCTGTTTTGAGTGAGCTGATGATCCTTGTTGCATTGTCCTACTGTCCACATGGGGTGAGTACGAATCAAGCTAATCCTCACTCATCCCCAGATGCCACTGTAATATAAAGTTTGAGTTGGGATTTTGCTTGCTGTGGCCCCCTGATTTTTGTATGGAAATTGGAAAAAGTGCTCAGTTTCAGATATGATATGACCAGGTTAGAAGTTTTATTATCTGTAGCTAATTTGGGGTTGGGGCTCTAATTTTTACATACACTCCCCTTTTGCCATGTTCGCCCCCATTAACATGAATACCTGGATCTAAATATCTTACCAACGTGGGTAGGACGGAATTGCTTGAGGGGAATGAATGAAGAATGTTGGGTTAGGAATCTTTTCTGTGCTGTATTGTTATGTGATTCCTGAAAAGCCTTTACTGCCTGAAATGTTGTACTGATGTTATGGATACATTGATTAAATCTTGGTGTGTTTCCTGATTAATCTTGTTTATTGGGAAATTTTTTTGGATTGTTTATGCATCTCAAACATGCTTATATTACATGTGGGCGCATATTGATTTATTGACTTGGTTGTTCCTAGGAAGAAAATGGTTGGCTAGAATTTAACCCCCCTTCTTCTTCTCATCTGTTTTGCATGAACCTTGCTTAAGGATGTTAAACCACAGAGGAGACTTACCAAGAATTGAGTAAAGATTAAAGAGATGGTTGCGTTGCAGCAGATGAAAAAGAATTGAAGCATAGCAAAGGCAATCGGCTTGAGTTTGTTTTCTTACACCCGAAATGTATTAAGACATGTTGTTTGGTTGGATGGACACAAAGCACACACACCTGCAAGCTAATTATTTTGGGTTTGTAAATATTTTTATCATTTTTTTCTGTTATTTATTTTCATTAATTTTCACGTTAAAACTGCTGCGTGGGATTTCATGTCCCCTCAAGCACCTAGGGATAGACCAAAAGGCCATGTGTGGCAATATGCTTCCTTGGCGTCTTTAAGGTTTTGAATGTGTTTAGTGTTTTGGGTTTCAATGGCCCCAGCCATAATTTTTCAAAAAAAATATTCATGAAAAGAAGAACAAAAAAAAAGGGGTTGATAAGTTAAATAAATTTTCAAATTCAAAACTAAAGTTTAAGTAATCAAGTTTTTTTAGTTCTCATTTGAAAAAAAATTAATTGTCTCTTTTCATAGGTTTTGGATTTTTTTCCAACGTTAGTTTGACAACCAAAAAAACTAAAGAAAATGAGGAACCAAGAAAAAAAAGAAACAAAAACAAAAAAAATAATACAAAAAAAAATCAAACAAAACAAAAATTATAATAAAAAATGAATAGAAACAAAAAACACAATAGAAAAATGATAATGATAATGATAACAAAAAAAAGAAAAAAATAATAACGAAAATAAAATAAAGAAATGATAATAAAAATAAAAAAAAAACAAACAAACAAATACAAACACAACCAAAAACACAGACAAAAATACAAACAAAAATTTAAAAAGAACAAAAAAAAATCAAAAACAAAAACACCAAGAAAAACACAAAAAAAAAGAAACAAACAAACAAAAAATAAGAATAAAAAGGGAAAAACAAAATAGAATCAATTAAAAAAAAGGAAGAAAGCAAAAGAAACAAATAGAAAAAAAAACAACAATAACAAAAAATAGAATATAAAAAAAATAAATGAAAATAAAATAAGGAAAAACAAACAAACAATAACCAAAAAAGGGTAAGTGATCAAAACAAAAAACAAAAAAATGATAAGGAAAAGAAAAAAAAATTAAAAATGCAAGGAAAGTAAAATTAAATTTTTCTCTAACAAATTAAAACACATCAACTAATTTCAAAATCGTTTTATTTGTTAAAGGAAAAAATAATTTTTATTTTCTTTGTCTTTTTGGAAAAAAATAATAACAATAAAAAGAAAATATGAAACAAAACGCAAAAGAAAGAAAACATATAAAGAGAAAATGAAAAAACAAAAGGTGATAAAAAAAAAGAGAAAGATTGAAAAGATAAAAAGTAAGTAAAATTACATTTACTCTTAACAAATTAAAGTACATTAATCAATTTCAAAATCGTTTTATTTATTAAAAGAAAAAGTAAATTTTATCTTCTTTGTCTTTTCAACAAAAAAACAAAAACCAAAAATAAAATTGAAAAAAAAGGAAAAACAAGACAAAATCAATAAAAAATTCAAAAAGAATAAAAATCACAAGGAAAAACTAAAAAAAAATCAGAAAAATTAAAAATCAAACAAAAAAAAAAAAAAACAAACAAAAACAAAAAAAAAACAAAACAAAACATCAACTGAATACAATTTATCAATCGAACTACGTGGACTTTGATCCCTTCTATAGGGTACGTAGGCCCTAGGCTTTTATCCTAGGTCAAGTCCGCCCTTGTAAATAAAATATTTTTCCTTCAATTTCGTTTCTTTCCTTTTTATTATTAAATTTCTTTGCGTTTTACTTTAACATTGATTTCCTTTTCTACTTTCAACTTTATTTTCTTTTATTTCTTTATTCCTATTTTGCATGTGATTTGTAGGGAGAGTTAAAATAGAATCAAAGCCATTTTATTTTTGCACAACTGACTTAGGGTAATCGTTCTTAATAACGGGTGTAGTGGGGTGCTTAACACCTTCCCTACTCACAATCGACTCCCGGATCCATTTTCTGGTTCGTAGACTATTTTTCAAATAAAAAAGCTTTTCCAAAGTTTTGCCTTCTAAAAATTTAAAATTTTGGTGGCGACTCCTGAACCCTATTTATTATACATATTTCAATTTAAATTTCTATTTTTGATTTCATATGAGAAAATTGAATTTTTCGAGTTTCTTTTAGAAAACAAAAAAGGGCGCCACGCGGTCGCATTTTCGGGTGTGACAATATATGAAAAGGAATATAAATCTAGGATTGAAATATTAAACACTTTCATTAATACTAGATTAACAAACATTTGAACTAGTTGGATAACCAATATATAAAAAATGAATTAGTATGCATCTTGTTGGTGTTTATCTATGATCAAGGAGAATTTTACTCCTAGATAGAAAGAGAAGTGTAACTCATTCCATTATGGAATATGAGTTTGTAAAATGTAAAATAGTGGATAAAGAGAAAAATGATTAAAGGATAAGGAAAGAGTTGTGATTACAACCAAAGTTTTTCATTTCTTTGTGTTGTGTTTATGAGGTAATATATTTAGTATATTGTGGATTTCAACAAAACATCTAAACATAATAACTTGGAACATATTATATTTTGTGATAGTAAAATCTCAATTCAATGTGTAAGACTAAGAATTAACTTGGTAAATGTGCTTTCAAAGGAACTAGCAAAATAAATTGTGAAAATTTTTTGAGAGGAATGAAAGTGAAACCCATAACATAGAATCATTAGTAATAGAACCTTAACTCTTTTTTAAATTAAGTATAATCAAGAAATTCAATGTGATAATAACAAGTTATTAATAAGTGGGTAGAAGTACTAAGGAATTATTAATTAATTCAAACATAATGCATAAATAAAGTTAAGAGGGTGAGTATTATACTCTTAAAGAAGTTAAGATAAACTTATAAGGTTTTGAAAGGATTTCACATGTATAAACATCAAAGAGTGAAGTTGCTTTTCTCAAAGATGGAAATTAAAATTTTGAAAATGTTCATAAAACTAAGGGTAACACATGGGCAAATGCATGCCAGATTTCTGTGAGTCTTGTTAAAGGCATTTAGAGTTGTAGGTGTGATAATTTTGGTTTTAACTAAAAAGATAGTGTTTAATGCTTCAAAGCAACCATTAATTTGTTAAAACACTAAATTATTTATAGTAATGAAAAATTCAAATTGAAAGATACCTTCCTTTATGCGTGATTTTATAAATAGAGAAATTACTTAGTTTTTCCAAAATAAGTGAGGAATTATTGAGTATAATTTAAAAAACTACAGAAAATCTAGGATTGACAAAAACTAGACAATTGGTTTAAATACCAATTGATTAGTGCAATTTAAAAAGAAGGAACATAAAGTTAATCTCTAAAATACATCGATCGACTGGTTTGAACCAAATTCCAATCAATTAGTTCGATGCAGAAAGATTCTTGGAACACTCCAGTTGACTTGACAGAAACAAAAATATAAAAAACTAGATTCTTTTTGATAGATTTGATACCTATTGGTGTGAGTAGTCAATTCTATAAATTATTGATTATAAATACATATGAATAGAATAGATAATAATATCCACATTTCATATTTTTTGTAGCCTTTGCAAACACTCTTGAATGAGAGAGGTTCATTAATTGTTGAGTGGAGTTCTATAATGTGATTTGAATCAACTTTAGAAGCAAAATTGCTTACATCCTATAGCAACTAACAGGGAGCAAATCTTCAAAACCTTTTATGATGTTTTGATATTCCATCGTTAGTAATTTTCTAATATTTATTTTGTGTTTTCTGACTCTATCACAACCCCAAAAGTTAGTAGTTATTGCATTGGACTTTCTCCTCTACCCTTAAGAAAGATGCCAAGCTCTTGATAGCATCTCATCATTCGATTAGCTAGAAAAGGAGTCCCTCAACTATTTTGTGACATACTAAACCCTTAAAAAGACTCCTTACTCGTTGAAGAATATGGTCCAAGAGAAGAATGAATCCCTGAAAACTACTTAGTGTGGTACGCAAAGAAACCTTGAGAAGTGCAAGGACTATCCCACAAAGTCTCAATGAATTACCTTATAAACAAGCTAAAAAATAACCTTTTCAAGTGCTTAATTACTAAGAAACCCCTATAATCTGTAAGAACTCCTCACCTTATTTGCAAAATGCATCACCTCCAAAGAAGTGAAAATAGCCAAGTTGGTAGGCCCAAGTCGATTAAAGAAGGAAGATGACACCCCTTCCACAGGGTGAACCAAGCCAAGACAGAGAAAACTGAAAAAAGAAATATTTTCGTTCTATCATAGATACACAACTTATGCCCTTTTTCTTATTAATTTGTCACATCTCAAAAAGATTATATTATAGGTTTTTGAACAACATTAATGGTATTTTAATGACACAAATTTTGTATGGCAACAACATACAACAAATAGTCTATTAATTCTAATGGTACCATGTTTTAAATTAATAATTCAGAAGTAAACTAATTGTTATTATTTTTATCAATGTTTGAATAATTGTAATAGATTTAGGTAAATTTTTTTAAGTGTTTACTAACTATCTAATAAAATTATGGCGTGTTAAAATTTTTTTATCATTCAACATTATATTATTAACTACTTAAACAATTATTCATTTATTAAAATTAATTAAATAATTTAATAACAAATAACTAACAAAGTGAATCTTTTTAAAGAATAAATTATACTAATCTCAGTTATAGTTTAACTAAATTATATTTAATATCTTTCTTGCTTTAAAAATTACACCCGCCTCTCCTAATATTTGATATATATTATACAAATCTTTTGTTCAATTTACTTTCTACTGGTAAAACTAACTTTTTGCACAATATAATAGTATAATTTTATTTTTAATATGATAATAAATACATATAAATAATTTTAGTTTTGAAAAGAATAAATATTATATAAAAAATAACTTCATTAATAAAAAATAAATTTAAAAAATTGTAATCTATATCAAATATTAAAAAAGATTTGGCAAGAGGTCAAGGGGTTGAAGTCTAGTGCGCGCATGCAATGGTTTTTCCAAGGAATGGAAATTTGGGTAGAAACATAATTACAGAGTAGAGTCATCCACTCCTACTCATTGACTCTCTATTTTTTTCACCACTTGTCAAATCAAAACCACCCACCCTTTGACTATATATATATATATATATATATGTATAACACAAAAATACATGTTTATCAGTTTTGTGCCTAAACCATTTTCCACATTATCCTTTTATTTTTGGAACCACTTTTTTTTTAAAAACATTATCTTGAATACACAAATTGATACTTTTACATCAAGTACTTCGCTGGGTTAGATTTATATGCTGCATGGATCGATTTTATTTTTATCGTATCTTGTCTTCTTAGAATATTCTGTGTAATTATGAATAAAGGATCACAAATATTACACATAAGATAAAAATGTTTAACACAATAGAATGACATATCTGATGTAACAATAACTATTTTGTGTATGCAAATGAAGAAAAAAATAATTAAATGACTTAATTAATGTAGAAGTTAATTTTTTAAGGATGAACTAGTTAATTTATTCTTTTGCATAAATTAAAAAAATTAAATTACATAAATAATTAATTTACCCTTAGTAATATAAGTTTGTTGGTCTAGTTTGATAAAAATTTTAATATGTCCCTTTATTTTAAAAGTAGAAAATATTTTTTTAGAAAAAAAAGTAATTTTGTCCTTTTATTATATGATTTATTCAAAAATTAACGCAAAATTTAAGAGTATGTTAATTTATATATTATTTATTTAGTACATTTAACTTATTCTTAAATTTGGTGTATACTATGATAACTGTTATGTGAAAATATCTTAAATGAATTATTTATGCTGGTCTAAATAAAATAAACATACTCATTAAATCATACAAGACCCTTCATAAATTTTTGTATCAAAAATACCATTTTAAATGGCTTCTTCATTTAAGTAATAGGTAATGTCAATTTTGACACATGTTATACTTCATGTAACATTTTTTCTAAATAAAAATAAAAATTAAAGGACTATTTATAATTTGTTATTGTTCTCCGGTAGACTTATGATTTATTAATTCAAAATATGTATGAAAAATCAACTTTGATACTCTCTTAAATATATATATGGATGCAATCACATTTTAGGTATGAGGACTTAAAACTGCAAAAATAGAATGAAACATAACAAAAAAACATTTAACGTAGATGGTGTCCAAGAAGGGACAAAAATTAAACGTAGTATATTGTTTTTGATTGGAAGTCTAAAATATCTTATAGCTATTTTCATCCTTCTTTGTCTGTTACTATTACCATTCAACTTCCAGAGCGATAAAGTCAAAGCATCTTACTTTAGCAAGTAGCCACCTTTGCAGCCGCCCAACACATGTGACTCACGACAACGAAAGCGCGTGCATAAACTTGCCTGTTTTTTCTCTCATATATATATATATATAAATATAAAACAGTATCAATTTGTTTCGGATTGGATGTCAATTTTTTTTTTGTCAATATGTTGTGCTTTTTTATTTATATTTTGTGAGACTTACTAAATTTTTAAAATTGTCCTTACAAATGCATGAGTGACTAATTATTAGTTATATTATATTTATATTTTTTCTTTGTTTTAAGTTTTGAAAAAAATTATTTAATTATTTTTATTGTTATATATTAATAATAAAATTGTAATCTTATATTAAATTTTAACATAATATAATTGCTTTTATTATTATATTAAGAATAAGATCATCATTTTTTTATTATACAAAAAATAGTTTTTTTAAAAACTTGTGTTATATATATCAAAATATATCAAAATATAAAATATAATTCTTAAAATTAAAAAAAAATACAATACAATCAAATCCAAAAATAATTTACGCTTTATTAGTTTGAGCATGGTCTCTTATACGCTTCCTGTCGTCACCAGTCTATTACACCTAACCCAACCAGCCGCCAGAAAATCAGAGGAAGGAAAGAAGGGAAGACCGGCCGTGGTAATTGTCTCCTTCTTTCTTCCTTTTATCTTCCTCACTCCAACGTGAACTCTATTCACAGCCCATGGCTCAGCTTCTCTCTCTCTCATCTTCTCCCAAAACCCAGATGCATAAACAGGAACAGAGCACAAGAGGGTGTGACAAGAGCACAAAAGAAATGAAGATTGCTGTGGTGCTTCTCTTTCCCTTGTTTTCCATGTTTCTTACTCTAAGCTCTGCAGATCCTTCTTCATCTCCCTCCGTTAACACTTCCACGTGCCCTATGGATCTGAACTATGTGCTGAGAATCCCATGGAACTCTTCTTTGTGCCAAAACTTCCATCCTTTGCCATCCTCGATCGAAACTCGAAAGAGCCCTTGTTGCCAAGCTTTGTTGTCCCTACTTGCCGTAGGGCTTGCTGAACACCTCAAAGAAACCTCTATGTTCAACCTCCCGAATCTTCCTGCCTCCAGTTCCTGCCTCCAAGACTTCCAATCCAAGCTCTCTTCCCTCTCTCTCCCTGATTCCCTCGTCTCATCTTGCTTCGACCCGCTTCAATTTGTGATTAGCCCTAATGTCTGCGCGCATATCCAAACAATCTCAGATTGGGTCGGGAAGCTCGGCCAAAATACGCCGCTTAGCAGCAGTTGCAAACAGGATCTTACTGATCTTTCTCTCTGCGGTGCGTGCGCGGCGGCGGGGTTTCAGGTTCAGCAAAAACTCACTTCCATTGACGGTAACTCTTCCCACTCCACAGATTGCTTTTACTTCGCTATTCTGTATGCTGCTGGTATTGTGAATGAGCTTGGGCCAGAGAGTACAGGTGTTGTGACTTGCATTTTTGCATTGTCGGTTAATTCCCCTGCGGGTTCTGGAGGAAAGGTTCACCATCAAGCTCTTTTAGTTGGGTTAACTGGAGCTGGGGTTGGATTGTTTGTCATGTCTGCTTTGTTGGGTCTGTATGTATGGTATGATAGGAAGTGGAGGAAGAGAAAACTTGGGAGTTTTCGGTTTGATATTGATCCTGAAGGGCAAGGGTCTAGGCCTAGATTGAGACCAAATACCGGATCAATCTGGTTCAAGATTGAGGAGCTTGAGAAGGCTACCCATGGTTTTTCATCGAAGAACTTCATAGGAAGAGGTGGGTTTGGGATGGTTTACAGGGGAACTTTGGCTGATGGATCAGTGGTTGCAGTTAAAAGGATTTTGGAATCTGATTTTCAAGGGGATGCTGAGTTCTGCAATGAGGTGGAGATTATCAGTAATCTGAAGCACCGTAATCTGGTGCCACTTAGAGGGTGTTGTGTGGGGGAGGAGGGTGAGAGTTATGATGATAGAGATCAAAGATATCTTGTTTATGACTACATGCCAAATGGTAACCTTGAAGACCATCTCTTCCCATCATCAGTGGGCAATCAAAATGAAAAGAGATCACTGACTTGGCCACAGAGAAAAAGCATAATCTTGGATGTGGCGAAGGGGTTGGCTTATTTGCATTATGGAATTAAGCCTGCAATTTATCACAGAGATATCAAGGCTACCAATATACTACTTGATGCAGATATGAGGGCAAGAGTTGCAGATTTTGGGCTTGCTAAGCAGAGCAGGGAAGGTCAGTCTCATCTCACTACTAGAGTGGCTGGAACTCATGGATATCTGGCCCCGGAATATGCACTATATGGTCAGCTTACTGAGAAGAGTGATGTCTATAGCTTTGGTGTGGTTGTTTTGGAGATAATGTGTGGGAGAAAAGCACTTGACTTGTCTTCATCAGGATCTCCAAGGGCATTCTTGATCACAGATTGGGCATGGTCCTTGGTGAAATCTGGGAACATAGAAGAGGCTTTGGATGCTTCCCTCTTAAAAGATGGGGATTGTCCTAGTTCAAATCCTAAGAGCATAATGGAGAGGTTTTTGCTGGTGGGAATTCTATGTTCTCATGTAATGGTTGCTTTGAGGCCAACAATTTCTGATGCTTTGAAGATGTTGGAAGGTGATGTTGAAGTTCCACAAATCCCCGATCGGCCTTTGCCTCTTGGGCATCCTTCATTTTACAATGATGGTAATAATGCTTTTAGCATATCTCCAACATTAAGCGGCCCAAAATTGCATAGTGGAGACATGCTCAGGTAACGAAGAAGTCAACTTAATAATTCCTTACATTGCGTAAAAGATTCTTGCAAGGTGGAAGCTGTTTTCACTGTAGGACTTGCCTCACTTTTACTTGAATCTAGCCGATAAAATAACTTCATTTGAGGTTCCTAACCTGATGAGTGTCATGGAATAGTTGAAATTCATATCACCAAACTACTGTCAAGATCTCAAGATTTGAAGCTTGCAATGCCAATTGGCCTGCTTGTGCCTTAATGACGTTCTGTTGTGCAGTGTGAAGAAACTTAGCAGCCAGGGCATGAGTAGAATTGGTGTCTCTTTACATCAGCTATTAAAGAAACTATGATTCACTTAAATAGTTGACAATAGGTATGAGGTCTTAAATTGAATAGTTATCTGGAAAAAAAGAAGGGTTCTGCACTTTCGTATATTTTCTTCCTCATTTTCTTGCATGGTTTTACTTAGGGCTCTTGTAGATAAAGGGAAATGTAAATTCAACTGTAATTTAAGGGCTATTGTTGCTTTTACAAGATGACTAGAGTGGCCTGTTTTTATCTACTCTCTCTCCTCAGCAAACTCTTTCATGTTGTATATTGCTTGTTCTTTCTTATGCTATATTGGATATGAATAACTATTTCATCATTTGATTAATAAGCGAAGCTGATGGCTCTGCCTAACACAGGTTCATGGGAGATAGTTGAGCACTTCAGAAGGATCTGAGCCCCAAGATCTAACTTCCAAAACCTTTTTTTTCCTTTTTCTTTTTCCTTTTATATGTGAGCCATAAACAAGAAGTTCAAGCATTTTTTTTCTTGTTCTCAACTTCTTTTGTTCCCTTTTATTTCCTCGGAGAGTAGTTTAGAATCTTTAGATAGCTATCTGCAGGCTTGTAAAGATTCTGCATCGAGCATATAGAAGATTTTGGTTATATATGCTCTTAAACTCATTAGATTTGAGATTTTTTTGTTTTCCTCAGTTAGTGACAAGAAATCATTGCAAGAGTTTTGTGTAAATTGTTTGGTTGTATTCTTACTTCTCCTTGCTTCGAGAAATCTTTTAGGAAAACAATGTTTTATTGGGAAAAGAAATATTTTTTTAATCCATACGGTAGAACCTAGAAACTTTCCAAACCAAAAAATATTGTTGAACTTTCTGGATTATTAATATCTATTTATATTGACGTTAGAATGTTGCAATTGCAATTGAATAATCGATAAAAAATTGAAGGGATATTGCCATATTAAAATGCCAAATTATTGGCCAACTCTGCTCTTTCTTCGGTGTCTCTGATGGCCAACTTCCGAATATCTCTGCACATACATGAACTCATTTAACCCCTTGGTTTTTGGTACTTCATCTTATGTAATATCTCTTCCAAAGCGTTTATTAAGGCATTGTCTTCATCTAAAGTCCAAACACTTTCGATTGGAGGCCATTGCTATTCCATAATGATTAGCAAAATTTACTAAACAGAAATGCTAGTCCATAATAATAAACATGATGTGACAAATCAAGATGATATGAAATATAATATCATACAACATATGATGCAAAAGGAAGTTCCAACTTAGAGATAATTTTACAATAACTACAACTTCATATTCAGCTAAAAAGACTTTAACTTTGATATGATTAAAAAAACAACTTAATGGAAAACAATATAGAGCATCCAATGAGGTAGGCCCAATGGCAACGGTATTTATTTTTGGCACAAATTAATAATGACATATTGACTATTCCTTTATAACCAACGGCGTTAACCACAATAATGACTGCAATGAGATGGTGATCAGGGAGAAGATTGGAAAAATGATATCATAGGAATTTTAATTTGATAAAATTGACGTTAAAGAATTTTAAAAACTAAAATTTTCCTTAAGAATTAAAGAGTAATAATAATTCTTAAAAAACACTTTTAATTAAGGATGCTTTGGTGATAATTTTGGTTCTTAAGAGAACTTCTAATTTGTAAAGTCAAAAGTACTAATTTTATAAATTTAAAATCTTTTAAATGTCTGTTTTTAAAGGAGATTCATCTGAAGAGCAGGAGGAGGCAGCTATTGAAGTCGGCAAAAGCACGCAAATTGTGAAGCACCATGCTCAGCCGAAAAGAGAGCAGAAAGCATTTACTTCACGTAAAGTAGAAGATGGCAAACTATCCAACAACTAAACTCCATAATACTGTATTTTATAATACACTTGCATTACCCATCCACTATACTAAATAATTTTTTTAAAAAATTATGCTGCATCCATATTGTAAAAGTACTGTATATCCGGGCTTTAAACATAAAAATTATATGTATATATATATTAATGCATAATCAAATTATCCCACATGCTAATCATGTCTAAGTTATAAATAAGTAGAAGAAAACAGAGTTTTATTGTTATCAGTATTATACCACCCCAACTGTTTAATAAAAAAATCAGAAAATGAAGTTCACCAACATGTAAGTATAGCAGAAACCCAAGCTTACCAGCAGGCAAAGGAGGGAATTAACCGCATCAAGCTCAGCGGCAATTTTTCACACAAGCAAATCAATTATACCTAGCCTTATTTTTTTAGATGCATGAACAATCAGATTTGCGATAGAGAAAGAAATCACTGAAACAAGTGAACAAGGAAGAACATACTCACAAGGATAACAAAGTAAAAATCTTGTTTGTGAAAGATTTCACTGGAGACTCGCAATACGTTATACGGTTCTAAAGAACACCCATAATTTTGGTTGACTTAATTTCACCATTTGAATATTATGGTTCTAACTGTTCTAAAGAACACCCATCGTCCAGTTAAATTCTGATTCATAAAGAACTACCTCTCTCCTCCTTTCAAGGTTGAGACTACCCGAGTTATATGCTTCCAAGTATTTTGTTTGTATGTTAGAACTTCAAAGTAGAATATAATGAGTTTGTCTAACATCCTTTTCCTTCTTTTCTTTTGCATCAAATTCCACACTCTGATGTCAATTAGGGCCAGCTTAACCTGGTTCTAGAAGAACCACAACAAGGCAAATCTTTTTTACATAAGGGATGTGAAAAATCCTAGCTCACCCTACGCTATTAAGGATGCTGGTTGGCTTGCCCTATGAGCTTGGCTTTCTAGTTGGGACCCTAAGGATTAGTCTTCAACTGTGCATATAAAATACCTCAAATTTTTTTTTTTTTTAAATTATTAGGCTCTAATGACCAAATTTGGCTCAACCTGGTTCGCCCTAAGGCCAAAATAGTCCGGGCCAAAGTCATTTTTTAAAAATCAGCTACTGTTGCTAATTTTATATTTTTTGTAGGTTGAATTGGCCCCACTTATAGAGCATAGCCCATATTGACACTTCCACTTCTGTTTTATTGTTAACTTCATACAGTGTTACAATAATAAGGAAGTGGAAGGACAGAGGCTTTGGATACAAGTGAGTAGCATTGTTGAACTCCAATTTATCCATGTAGCATTTATTATTGTCTCAGAATTCTTGATAGTATAGTTTTAGTGTTGTGTGTTGATCACACCCATGTAATAATATAAAGATGCAAATTGGGTGCTTAATTAATCTTTATTCACCTTGAGTATTGAGGATCATTTCTGTGATTGTTTCTATTTTCCGTTTTCAGTGCTTTGTATGTTGTTGATCTGATCAAGTTCCGAGAGACAGCAGATGAAGATAATCTTGGAACCTTAGCAAGTGTCCAAATAATCCGGCCAACCTTTGATCAGGGTATGATGTTGAGTTCATAGTTCCTCTTTATTTGATTCTTTTTTTTTATTTAGTTATCAAAGAATTATTTAACTTATAAGATTAAGTTGTCAAGTTAATTAAGCAAGGTTGAATGGTTTTTATAATTCGAATATGTCACATCATGATATATGACTCAATTTTGTGGAAACAAAATATTAAACTGAAACTTTTAGTTGCGAGATTGAGGGCGGCAAAGATCAGTTTCCAAACTGCCTAGTCAACACGGCTCTAAAGCTATGTTAAAGAAACATTTAACCTAAAAACGTAAGTTGTGACACAAGGGCTCAAGAATTGTTTTTACAGTAAATTACATAAATTTTCTTTGGAGTTTTGTTAAAATTATATATTTTTTCTCTAATTTCAAAATATACATGAATTTCTCTTAAAATAAAATATTATACTACATTTTAGTTTAATTTTATATTTTTTTATTAAAATATTCATCATTAATCTAAATTTTGTTCATTAAATTTAATGAAAAAAATTTATTTTATTTTTTTATTTGGACATATTTAAAAATAAAATCTACTCTTTTATGTTTATTTACGTATATTTGTATATTCAAATTAATTAAGAATGTTTTAATAAAAAATTTAAAATTAAACTAAAATATATATTTTAAAAATAAAAAAATTTATATAATTTTAACAAGATTCATATAATTTACTCTCGTATACTCTTATAGAAGCTTCTTATCCAAGTGAATTCTTCCATATGCAAAGGATCCGACACAACTCCCTCCATTCCTACACTGTTAAGTTTATAGGGCTTTTGACTTTGTATTGTTTAGAGCTTTTCTCTTCCTTTCTGGTTTGAAGATTTCTTTCTCTTTCAAGTTGTATTTCCCCTTCTTTTCTCTTTAACAAAATTTCTTCTTTTATTAAAAAAAATTGTTAAGATATAGAGCCCCTCTTCATTCACCATCCAGATAAAAAGATAAGGAAAAATAGGGGGACTATTTTAAATGAATTCTCTGAAGTTTTATTACTCAGGTAATGACAGGTGGATGACTATAACAGATTGATTCATTTCTTTGTAAACCTTTTGAATTTGATTATTTATATGAGTGTATTTATGGCTTTTTGACGCACATATATAAAGAATAAAAACAAAATGAAGATATGGTTAACAAACAAAATAATTTTTGTTAATGTATAATTTTTACTGTTTCATAATTTTTTTTAATAAAAATTACAGGCTCTACGTCCCTATTAATTTTTTTTTATTTTTTATTTGTAAATAACTTTAGAGGGATGCATGTAGCTTATATAAGTTTAAAATTTTTTTTTAATCAATTATAATTTATAATTGATATTTTTTTTATAAAAAATGATAATAATTTATTTATATTCAATAATTTTTAAAATATTTATATATTTTATAAAAAAATTAATTTTCTTGTTATATCATACCCATCTAAATTTTAAAATTATAATGTCTTTAATTTTTTAATTCATAAAAAATTTATTCTTAAAATTTTTGTAATTAATCTATTTTTGAATTTCATATAATAATTTTGTAACTATGAAGTAAATTTTTTTATTTGAATTTTGAAATTTTTTTTTAATTTATATATATATTTATTTAAATTTTGTAATCCTCAAATATTTGTATTTTGAGAAATATTAATATATTTTTGTTTTAAATTTGTAAAAAAAATATTTTAATTTTTTATTGTTAATGTTATGTGTGTGTGTGTATATATAACTTTTACCAATATTAAGTAAATTTTTACATAATCAAATGCTTTAATTTTTTTTTCTTGGATGATAAGTTTAAAGCGGTTAATTTTTTTTTAAATTCAAAATAATTATTGGTAAAAACTCATAATTGATAAAATGGTGGAATTTTCAAATTCCTGGATGATGAGTCATCTCACTCTTTTAATTATTCCACCATTTTATCCATTAAGAGTTTTTACCAATAACTATTTTGAATTTAAAAAAAATTAACCTCTTTAAACTTATCATCCAAAAAAAAAAATTAGAGCATTTGATTATGTAAAAATTTACTTAATGTTGCTAAAAGTTATATACACACACATAACATTAACAATAAAAAATTAAAATATTTTTTTTTACAAATTGAAAAAAAAATATATTAATATTTCTCAAAATACAAATCTATGAGGATTACAAAATCTAAATAAATATATATATAAATTAAAAATTATTTTTTTCAAAATTCAAATAAAAACAATTTACTTCATAGTTACAAAATTATTATATGAAATTCAAAAATAGATTAATTACAAAAATTTTAAGAATAAATTTTTATGAATTAAAAAATTAAATACATTATAATTTTAAAATTCAGTTGGGTATGATATAACAAGAAAATTAATTTTTTACAAAATATATAAATATTTTAAAAATTATTTAATATAAATAAATTATTATCATTTTTTATAAAAAAATATATCAATTATAAATTATAATTGATTAAAAGAAATTTTTAAACTTATATAAACTACACGCATTCCTCTAAAGCTATTTACAAAAAAAAATTTGAAACAATAAAAGTTATACATTGACGAAAATTGTTTTGTTTATTAACAATATCTTCATTTTGTTTTTATTCTTTATATATGTGCGTCAAAAAGCCATGTATTTATAGCTTACACGACTTGACACAAGATAGAATTATTTAGAAACATTATTTTATCATTATTTAAAAAATAAATAAAAAATAAATCACATAAACTTTTTTTAAGTTTTATTGAAATTATACAAATTTTTTTTCTATTTTCAAAATATATACAAATTTTATTAAAAAAAAGTTATCTTATATTTTTTTAATAATATGCCTTCCATTAACCTAAATGCATTTTTTAAATTAAAAAAATTTAAATAGAAAGTATTTTAGTTAAAAAAATTAAAATTATATTAAAGCATAAAGTGACTTAATATTTCAAGAGAAATTTATGTATATTTTGAAAATAGATAAAAAAATTATGTAATTTCAATAAAATTTTATAAAAAAACTCCATATAATTTCCTCAAATAAATTAAAAAAAAAAAGCAATGACTAGTAAAAACTACTGGGGTACAACATGTAGTTGTTGGAGAGTTTTAGGGTTGAAGAAGTCGTTGAGCAATTTGAAACTTTTTAACTGTATGAAGACTGAAGAATTATTTCACTGAGATTCACTGAAAAATGCCTAAATGACTTCAAATGTATAATTAATGGGACTAAATTCATTGCTATTTCACCAAAGAATATTTATTGAGCAAACTGCCATTTGGTTCCTGAAAAAAACCAGTTAACCATTAATTTAATTCATGATAGGATCATATTAACGGATTGTGAAAAATTTTTGAAGTTAAATGATGGTATTTATCTTCTAAACTAAATTGGTGGAGTTGCTTCCAGTGCAATACCAGACGTCCTTCTCTTTGTTAATTTTTGTTTTTATTTAATTTTTTTTAATTATGGCTTTCAGGTGAATATTTGCTTTATGAAGTTTTCTACATACATTTTCAACTTATGAAGTATCAATGCCTCAAAATCGGAACCTTATCTGATATGTATTCAATACTTAAATTAAATATGAAGCAACATTTCAAAATACTTTATAACATTTTTGTATCTTATCATGTTTAATACTCGTGTCAAAATTGGTGCTTCTTAATTTTTAATAGCCTCTTCTACTTTTGATCTTCAAAACCCTCGACAAATAATATTAGAGTGGCCAGACTTTGATTTGGAGGAGGGGAAACTTCACGGCACAAGTCTTAGATGATGATCAAGTACAATCCTCCAAGGAATCAAATGATTTGACTCATGAAGATTCACTGAAGGACTGGAAATCCAATTTTGTGCAAGTCAAAAGTACAAGAAATCGGTGATCCTACATGGACGAACGCACTTATATATTTTCAAGCATGTTGAACATCGACACCGTCGACACAAATTCAACCTGTGCACAAATATGTCAGAATAAAAAAATTATTTGTTTCAACCTGCATTAGACACTATTCTGACATGATTAGCCCCAAAATAAATAGGGAAAGGACCAACATAAAATAAATGTGAGATTAGAAACTCATTCTTGATGAGATCATGTAAGTTATTTTTTAATTTTTTTTGTCGTACTTGAATTATTTATTAATATAATTAAATTTTCTTTAATTGATTTATTTTGAAATGTAATAAGATATTTAAAATATAAGATAATAATAATTATGTTTTTATTTGGACGTAGATCACTAAATGAAGAGTTTAAGAGTGTAATGTTAGTTGACATGAATAAGTTAATATCTCATTTTCAAATCTCATCCCAGTTGATGAGGTGAAGTGATGAAATTTATATAAGGAATATTAGTATATTACAAAAAGAGCAAAACTCGTTGCTGCAAAACCTGTCTTGTGTTTGCTGAAAAATGCAAGAAGCACATGTTCTACACCACCAAATTCACCATAACCCTTTGTCTCTCTAACATTTCATTCCCCAAACCACTAACCCTTGGCACTTTTAAACGCGAATGGATCACCAGTTATACAGCATCGCGTGCTGTACAATAAGTGAGATTAAAAGAAATTAATTTTTTTTTTTAAATGGGACGGCTCCTCTGTCTAGGGAACACAATGCTTGGTGTTATTTGCTGAAAATACCGTTGAAGATTTGGATACTTTTCAAACTAGTCTACTATAAATGTGTTTGAAATCATATATAATTAAATGCAGAGACAATAAGTAAGCCATTGCATCATACCTGCACAGAAATCAAGCCTTCTCTAATTGCAGTGTGATCCTTTATAAAATATTTTTACCAAAAAATTATGCCAAACTGGAAGCCTATTTTCTTGTAGAATAGTATTATTACTTATCTAACTCTTGCATTTACAATGCATGAAAAGTACAGTGAGAACACAGAAATTTTCCTAATACTTGCACTGATATATTCCCCGCACATTGGGGAGGAAGATTCTTTGCCTTTCTCACCAGGATACTTTGTGGGTCATACACTTGGCACATCTATTTATTGCAACATTACAATTTATAATTAGGCTACAAAATATGTAACATCAGAAAGTTATGCTGCAATTATATGAGAGAGGAATGGGCATAAGGGTTTCTCAGCCACAAGTAAAGCCAAGTCCATAACATACCCAACAATATAAATGTAGTATAAAAAAAAATTAAAAGTATCTATATATAATATGAAATGTTACATCATATCTATTAGAGGTGTCCAACATATGTAAAATACAGATACAATTTTATTTTCAATGTGTTGTACTTCATACTTCATAGTCCCCAGAGCTTGAGATTAATCTTATCTCACATAGCATTAATCAATTGTAGTGCTGACTGCAGACACTAGACATATTCGCTGTCCCCACCAAATTTATCAGGTTCATTATCTCCATAATACCAATGAGAGGACCAGCTACTTCCTTAGCCACAAATAATAATACCAGCATTGTAAATTTTTCTTGCTTCTTGTATTGGACTTCTGCTTTCCACCTTGAACCAATATATCTCTTGGAGTATATTCTGAAACCCCTTTTCTCTCCGTCTCCTCCTTTTTCTTGGATACTCATATATTTTCTTTCTAAAATCCTTCCAAGAAATTGTCTTGCTTGAATGAAGGGGGATTTAAGGCCATATAATCTTCACTTAGCCTCTAGCGTGAATAAGAGTTACCAGAAACATCAAAATCACTTAGAACAGCCTCATCTTGAAGAAGATTATCGGCCTCCCTCTTTCAATCTACAGAATGTTTCAAAGGTCATCCTTCCACCATTGGGTGTTTCAAGATATAACCAGAATCCGGTTCGCTCGAAAGGGTGGATCATATCCCCACTGGATACAAGATACAGGTACGACCTACGCCATTATATCATGATCCATGAAACTTTGTTATTTGGTTTTCAAACAAAAACATGACATGAATATATTTTTTTCACAATTCAGCATCATATAATTGGATCTTTAAAAGAAAGGAAGTTTTATATGTTAGGTTTATATTGGAAGATGTAGTTGGGTTGGTTTTGATAAACCATTTGACACTGCAAGTAGAATCATATAACTTCATACTTTTAGAGGCATTCTTTTTTACAATTTAAAAAGGATCCTCGTCTTTTTTGTGACCTAGATCTTAATTTCACATCTGTAGAAATGTTAATTAATTAGCTGTACCCGCATATATAATGTGGAGTTTGATAGAAATTTAGTATGTTTTCCTTACTATGGGGAAGCTTAGAGAGGGACTCCTAGAGATGCACCTGTGGTATATGTAGCTGGGTAGCTATTTGCAGCTAATAATTTAAAGCAGCCAAGTTTAGATCAGAATGTCAGAAATATAATTAAATTCATATCCTTGAAATATATCATGAGTTTTGACCCTGAAATATAATAGAGTAGACAGACTTTTTTTAAATTTTGTTAAAATTATATGAATTTTTTTAAAATATATATCTCTTAAAATAAAAGTTATAATATTCTTTAGTTCAATTTTAATTTTTTTTTACTAAAATACTCTCTATTAACTACTTTAACATAATTTTTAATAGAAATATTTTAGTTCAAAAGTTTTAAAATTGAACTAAATTTTATATTCTGAAAGAAAAGATTTATGCAATTTCAAGAAAATTCAAAGAAAATTTGTATAATTTACTCAAAATAATAATGTGCAATGAGTTCTTAATTTTCTTGTTTTTGGAGTCAACTTTATCCTTTTGTAAACCAACATAAAGGCTAAATTGAATGCAATTTTTTCAGGAACAAAACTCAAATTAGTAACTTTTTTGGGGAATAAAATATGAATTCAGCCTAAAATACCATTCTTAAGCCTTTTTCGAAAAATTCAATCTTTTAAACATTAGTAGTTTGAGGCTTCATTTTGACTTGTCTTTTGAGGTGGATATTTGGCAAGACCTAGAAGAAGCATGACCCAAAATAGAGAATGGTAGGCCAACACAAGTTGGCTCAATTGAAGGAACTCGAGTTAAATTGATCTTTGAATTTCATATTTGAACTCGTAATCTTATTTAGCAGACAATCTTCTTTAGGGAGATATCCTAATGATTAAGGGGAATTTTGATCTTTGATAATCATAAATTAATTGTACATAATAAAATCAAAGATAGAGAAAAAAAAAGAATGGATATAAAGAGAAAAAATAGATCCTATACATACTTTCACTCATTTGTTTTATTATTTTTTCCTCTTTGACTATATGACTATATGATTACAAAAGATCTAATTTCGATTGAGAGCTTGTTGAGTAATTTCCTTTAAAGAGACTTTCAAAAATAATGTTTTGAATTAAACCTTTATTTGTTGTTCTCAAATTTTAAGATAATTGATAATTTTGAAATAAACTATCCTTAATATTATTTTTCCACCAAAAGTAAAGTAGAGAGAATGGTTTGGTTGGCCTTCACAAATATATGCATACATGTATGTATGTGCAGGTGTTGGGAGAGTTTGATGGTGCTTCTGGTAGCTTATTCTGCATGGGTTTATCCCTTTGAAGTTGCCTTTCTGAACTCTTCCCCTATTAGGAAACTCTACATTGTGGATAATGTTGTTGATCTTTTCTTCGCTGTTGACATTGTTCTCACATTCTTCCTTGCTTACATTGATCGAACAACTCAACTACTAGTTCGAGACTCAAGAAAGATTGCTATCAGGTTAGTTTTTTTTTTTTTTTTAATTGAATCTACCATCAATTTTATATCACAAATTATGATAAAAATTATTCATGAGCCTTCATATAATAACTTAAATTTTAAATTAAAGTGATCATTAATATGACATCAAGATTTTTATCACAAATCTTTTTTTGTTTGAAATGAAAATTGAATGAATTATATAGATTTATTTTGAATTTTATTGAAATTATACACACTTCTCTTTTATTTTTAAGATATGTATAAATCTTCTTTAAATAAAAAATTACCTTACATTTTAGTTTAATTTTAATTTTTTTTACTAAAATATCCTTCATTAATCTAAATATATATATTTTTTAACTAAAAATATTTACATGGAGGGTATTTTTGTCAAAAAATTCAGAATTGGACTAAAGTGTAAATTAGCCTTTTATTTTAAGAAAGATTTGTATATATTTTAAAAAATAAAGAGAAGATATGTGTAATTTTAACAAAATTTAAGGGAAATATATAATTTACTCATCGAAATTTTTATAATCTATTTGTCATATGTTTAAACTTGTAAGTGGATGTGGATCTATGCTAAATTTTCCTACAAAGCACATTAGAAATTTAAAAATAAATTACACTGACATTTCTCAAGTTTTGTTAAAATAACTTTCTTCATAATATATATTTTTTCTAAAAGTAAAATTTAGTTTACTGTCATATTAAGAATAATAAAATTATAATCAAATGTTAGAATTTAATATCGATTTAATTATCTTCTCTATCATATAAAGAATAAAATAATAGTTTCATGTTAAGTACAAAATTAAAATTTTTTTTAATAAAAAATAAATTGAAAGAAAATTTTTTATAATATATATCTAAATATTAACAGAGCTGGATATAATCTTTAAAATTAAAAAAAATGTTAAATGTAATTTAACTAAGCCCAAAGGAATATTAAGTAATTTACTCTAAATCAAATGCAAATTATTCTCCTAATTCAATTTCGGGAGGGGAAAGGTGTGGCCTATCTTTGAGAGCTTGTTCTAATCATAATCAATAAGAAGATGAAATATAAAGATGTGTTGATGCTTCACGTAAAAACACCGTTGTAGTATTACAAAGTGGGCCAGGGTCCAAACGTCACAAAGTACTAGGTATAGAAAAGACACAAATGGGCCCAGCCCAATTTACTGAATGGGCCTATGTGGGCCCATGATGTTGATTTGTCATTCTACCGACACTGAAAATTTTAGAAATGCAAGACACAGCACGGCTTGTCTAAGAGAAATCAATAGGAAAATTTAATAATTTTATGTAAAATATCGCCTTTATTCATTTAATTCATGATATTAGTTATGATAAAATAAAATTGAATAAAAAAATACCTAAAGATTTTTCTAAAAAAATTGATCATACATTAATCTCAAAATATATTGAAAGTATATAATTTTTTAAAAAATAGATACAAACATAGAGTGAACATGATGAACTCTTTTAATTCCAAGGTAGACTTTGAAGTTGGAAGAGTTTGAAAGTATTTTTAAAATAGATTATATGTTAATCTCAAAATATATTGAAAGTATATAGTTTTTAAAAAATAAATACAAACATATAGTGAACATGATGAACACTTTTAATTCCAAGATAGACTTTTTTTTTTTCCTCATCCATATCAAGGTCAAGTGGTAAAAGACATATAAATACATAATTAATGAGTTTGGCCAATTTTTTGAGGTCAAGTTACTAGGACTTTAAAAAAAAAACTTCTAATTGCATTGTTTGGCCTACCATTAATTGGAAAAAGTCAATTAGTTAAAATGGGTGTAAACTAGTCTGGACACTGCCAATGCCGAGAAAAAGTTTGAGTTAAGCCCTTATATATGATCTAATGGTAAGAACTAAGATTAATTAGTAAACAAAATTTAGAAAAAATTATACTTTTGGTTCCTATGATTTAAAAATTTATAATTTGATATTTATAGTTTACAAAATTTATAATTTAGTTCCTACTATTAAGATTATGTCAATATTTTATCAAATTTTATTGATGTAATTGATTATGTATTGTCTTAACACTCTAAAGATATATAATTTATGTTAATAAAAAATAAAAATAAAAATAATAAAGTATGATCAATTCACCTATATGACAAAATATACAAATAATGATTAAATTAAAAATTATAAAGACCTAATTATAAATTTTTAAATCATAAAGATTAAATTAAAAATTAAATAAAATTATAAGGATCAAAAATATACTTTTTCTGAAATTTTAAGGTGAAAAATTGAGCGTAACATAAAATAATTAACAGAAGTCATGATGTTCTTAGCTATGTTGTGATAGGTACGTATTAACATGGTTCCTAATGGATGCGGCATCAAGTATTCCATATGAGGCATTGGGGTATTTGTTCACAGGCAAACACAAAGTGGGTCTTCCTTGCTTTCTCTTGGCCATACTCAGACTTTGGAGACTCAGAAGGGTGAATCAATACTTCACCAGGTTTTCCCTCTTTCTCTATGCAAAAATAATTCACAACTAGTAAGTAGAGTTTATATGTATATGTGTGTGTGTGTGTGTGTATTGGGCTATGTGTGTTTATTATTTTCTTGACCATGACTCTCTTGTCAGGCTTGAGAAAGACATCAGGTTCAGCTATTTCTGGGTCAGATGTGCTAGGCTTCTTTCTGTATGTTATTTTGATTCTTTTTTCTTCTTGCTAAGGAATTCCTTATATGATTTTTTTTTTAAACTTCACTTATGGCGAATTTTTTTTTAAATGATGCTACACTGATTCACTTCATTTGTTTAAAACCTTTTTCTTTTATGGAATTTACTATTTTGAAAAAAACAGAAAAGAAGTTTACCATAAGTATCTGCATTTTAATTGTTATTTAAGTTTAAATAATAATTACTGGATTCATCGTATGTTGACTTGATCAACTACTTAGTCCTTTGTTGTTCTTATACTGAAAATCCTTGTTACTATAAATTCGTAAACTGCAATTCTCTTCTTTTTTTTCTTCTTTTTTTTCCTTCTTTCAAGTAGTAATAATACAGATTTTATTTTATTTTATTTTTATAAATGAGAGAATATGAAAACAGTTATGCTAATCTATTGGAGTAGGAAATAGCTGTTCTCAATATTCACATGATTTTTTTTTATTAAAATTAAGAATCAGAATAGTTAAGCAATAACAAAATAAATTATAAGGAGAATTACATCTGGAGACTTTAAGTTTGCAAAAATCATTTTTAAGAGAGCCTAATAATAACTTTAAGAAATCCTAGTTATAACAAAGTTCTTCACTGTAAATTTTGCAAATTTAAAATTCTGAGTTGTAATTTTTCCTAAATTATACGGGAGTCAAATGAAAAACTTTTACCCACGTGAAACAAACTAGTTTTAGGCCAAATTACAAGAAGATAAATTGTAGTTAAACTTTTTTTTTTATACACATAAATGGGAGTATGAAAACAATTTTATTGGAATTTGGTGAAGGTAACATTTTTTCAAGCTCACTGTGCTGGGTGCCTCTACTACCTACTGGCTGATCTGTATCCCCACAAAGGGAAGACATGGATTGGAGCAGTGAATCCAAACTTCAGAGAAACAAGCATTTGGATCAGATACATTTCAGCCATGTACTGGTCCATCACCACTATGACCACCGTAGGGTATGGTGACCTCCATGCTGTGAACCCCATGGAGATGATCTTCACCATCTTCTACATGCTCTTCAACCTTGGCCTCACTGCTTACTTGATTGGTAACATGACAAATCTTGTTGTTCAAGGGACTTGCCGTACAATGCAATTTGTAAGCATTGCTTCCTATTTATACTGTTATCTTTCTTGGTTTCTCCTAGTGGATATAGGAGATATTTGGTATATTGTTATCTTGATTTTAGTATCTTAAATGTTAAGATATCTAAGTTTGTTAGAGGTGAATACAATTTAGTCTAATAGATGAGGTTAATCATGTTGGCTAGTTTATTTCAATTTGTCCAACTCTATTAATTAAAAAATATTTTTTTTATAGGAATTTATATAAAAATTTTAATTTTTAGGGGCAAAAATATAATTTTATAAGGATTTATATAAAAATTTTGTTTTTAATGATTATTTTATAATTTTTACTAAAAAATTAAAAATAAATAAATTGATTTAACTAGACTTATCCAATTCAATATTAGACTAGGCTTAAGCACTAGGTTTTAAATTTAAAATTTAGTGTAAAAATCAGACAAGTATCATATTAAGCTAAGGTCTAACCTGACCCAAGATGTAAGGAACTTTGAAATTTGTAACCTATTATATGAGATACCAGAAGGTAGGATTATACTATTCTAAGTGAAATCTTATACCACCCAAAAATTATGAAGATCTTACATTACACTACTTTTGACTTGGTAAACTTTCATAAAGAAACCAATTGTATCATTTCTGCAGCAACTTCCAATTACAATACCAAACATGCAGATCTAAAATACCATGATATCTTGGATATCAAAAAAGGTATATGTGAGATAAAAGTGTATCAAGCGGCTCCATAAACTTAAGCTCATATACACTATAATTTATTTAAGAATAAATTACATTTACTTCCTTTGAAGATTTTAAAACCTATGCCCATTTCCCCTTCAAGTTTTAGTGTATAAAATCTCCCTTATATTAACAGAATTGTTAAACAAACTTATACTGTTATAACCTCTTGACACCAGGTGCATTTTCCTCCCCAAAACTCCCAATGACCTAATATAATGCAGTAAAGAATACAGATCACCAAAATGCATAGATAATGCCCCAACGTAAAATCCATAGTTCTTATCAAAGAGGGTGTGATTGTGAGTGTAGTTCTTGGATATATATATATATATATATATTTTTTTGTCAGAGAAGGAGATTTTACTTTCCTAGTTCTTATTCTTGATTTGGAAGCTAGGATCTTGGACTTCTGCTACCAAAAAAAAAAAGTAACTGTAGATACAGAAAACTTGATGTCATTACCTATGCATTGTTGGTGCAGAGAAAGAGCATTGAAGCAGCATCAAATTTTGTGTGCCGAAACCGGATGCCTCCAAGGTTAAAAGAGCAAATCCTGGTTTACATGTGCTTGAGATACAAGGCAGAGAGCTTGAATCAGCATCAGCTTATTGAGCAGCTACCAAAATCAATATGCAAAAGCATCTGCCACCACTTGTTCTTTCCAACTGCAGAGAAAGTCTATCTTTTCAAAGGTGTCTCAAGAGAGATTCTCTTGTCCTTGGTATGAAACCACACCCTATTTCGTTAGTTATCAAAAACCACTTCAACTCGAAAATTTAAACTAATAGAATTTAACTACAATTTAAAACTACTACTTATTTCTTCAACTATTAAGGATCACTTCAACTCAAAAGTTTAAATTATTGAATGAGGGTCTATGAATACATTTTCTTGTAAGATAGAATTTAAGTATAGTTTTCAGGTATTTGTTATTAAGTTTTCCTATAAAAACATGGTAAGTAATTTTTTTTTTTTTGGTAACCCAACATTGCATGATTGGATGTTTCAAAGAAGGTACTCCACATATTGGGTTTTTATTGGGAAATCTAAAAGTAAAAATTTAAGCAACTTTACCTAAGTCTTTTCTTTGATTACAATCTCTAATTACATGTCCCTCACTAGAAAATTCTTTGACCTATAGGAAAAGCATAGGTTCGTCAAACCTTTTCCTGAAACTTAAAATTTAATTCAAAGTGTGGGAAATGGCTAGGATCAAACTCTAATATTATGTCAATGACTATTTCAACTAAAAAACTTAAAATATTAAGTGAATGCCTATGAAAACTTTTGTTAAACGAGTTAATTTGGACAAATGAATGTGCAGGTTGCAAAAATGAAGGCAGAGTATATACCACCAAGAGAGGATGTTATCATGCAAAATGAAGCACCAGATGATGTTTACATTATAGTATCTGGAGAAGTGGAGATCATTAACTGTGTAATGGACAAAGAGAAAGTTTTAGGGACTTTACATGCATGGGACGTGTTTGGAGAAGTTGGTGCACTTTGTTGCAAGCCTCAGAGCTTTACCTACAGAACCAAGACTCTCACACAGCTCTTGAGGCTCAAAACCAGTGATCTTATAGAAGCAATGCAGAATAGAAAGGAAGACAATATACAAATGCTCAAGAATTTCCTTCAGGTGATGAATACTTTGGCTTGTGGTAGTCTTGCTTATGGTTTGATTCTATAACCCAGTTCATGTGATGCAAATGCAGCATTTCAAGCAGCCAAAGGATCTAAGTATCAGAGATTTGATGGTTGATCAAAGTGAAGAAGAAGAGTACCCAAACATGGCTGTGAACTTGCTAACTGTGGCCTGCACAGGCAATGCTGCTTTTCTTGAAGAGCTTTTGAAGGCAGGTTTGGATCCTGGTGTTATAGACTCCAAAGGGAAAACACCATTGGTGGGTTCATGTTTGATATTCAGAACCTTATCTTTTTTATATATATTTAACAAAAGAAAAATAAATATTCATACAATTCAGAATTGATCTTGCATCTCGTATAGACTTAGAGTTAAGAGATAGAAAATAATAATCATCATCGTTCATGGGCCTTCATTACTACATATTTTGACTAAGTTATTTTTACTCTCTTGTGGCTTAGCTTAAAATCAGTTTGTTCCCCTATGGTTGAAAATGTCACTCAACCCCCTAGGATCATTACACCATTACTTAATCACCTTGTCATATTCTTTATCTAATACTTAACAAAAATAATTACATAAATGTTAAAACAAGAAGCAATTCCATCTTAAAAAATTTTGACTTATATTTTGAGAATTTTTATAGTATTTTGGGGCTATTCGCAGGATTAAGTTAACAATTTCAATTTCTTACTGTCATCTTAGTCAGAGCAATGGCTCCAAAAGATTATGAAATTGGTCAACATATAAGTGAATCATACTTTCAAGAATGAAGTTGTTTTGATGTTTTAATATTTAAGTGATTATTTATATTGAAAGTAGGACAAAAAATGCCACCTTCTGGTTATATGGTAACTAAAATACCACAAGTAAGTTAAATGACATGCTTTGAACCATAGGATGGCAAACTGATTTTGGGACAAACCACAGGGAAAAAGGTCATAATTTACCTTGAGCATTTAAATCGATTAATTTCTTCACAATAGATGTGATGAAGCGATCATCACAACTTCAAAATTAGTAATAACGGATTAGCAGCAACTATTTGTCAGAAACTAACAATTTACTGTGATGCAGCACATAGCAGCATTAAATGGGCATGAAGAGTGTGTAAAAGTCTTACTTAAGCATGCATGCAACATACATACCAGAGGTATACTATACCTATACCCTTTCTTATACATCTAATTCCCTTTGCATCTATCTTCAATATATTTAACATTCATGAAGTGCTTTATGCTCTTGTAAATTTTGGCAGACATAAATGGTAACACTGCACTATGGGATGCCATAGCTTCAAAGCATTACTCTATATTCAGAATCCTCTACCAGCTTTCTGCACTTTCTGATCCGCACACAGCAGGTGATCTCCTATGTACAGCAGCAAAAAGAAATGATCTAACTGTGATGAATGAGCTTTTAAAGCAAGGCTTAAACATAGAGCCCAAAGATCACTATGGCTTAACAGCGATCCAAGTTGCCATGGAAGAAAATCATGTGGACATGGTTCAGTTGCTTCTCATGAATGGCTCAGATGTTGCTGATGCACGTATCCATGATTTTTCTACTACAACTATGAATGAAATGCTGCAAAAGTGCGAAATAGGGCATCGAATTACAGTTCATGAGACCACACCCAGTAAGGTTGTATCAAGGGGACATGAAGGAGAGCACGATAGGCAAAGCTGTTTAAGAGTAAGCATATATAGAGGTCATCCTATATTGAGAAGAGAAAAAGGTTGCATTGAAGCTGGGAAGCTGATATGGTTGCCTAAGTCACTAGAGGAGCTTAAGATCATAGCAGGTAAAGTTCCATATTTTCTCACAAGCTGTAGTAAAATTCTGGATATCTACTAAATTTTGAGGTCTCAGCATATAATTTGATTAGGCTTGTGCATGTTGTCTTCTTCGATAGGTGAAAAATTTGGGTTTGATGCCAAAGATGCAATGGTGACCGATGAAGGAGGAGCAGAAATAGACTCTATTGATTTGATCAGAGATAATGATAAAATTTATATTGTTGAATAGCCATAATATCTTCTGGCCAAAAAGGGAAAAACAAAATAGCCATAATATTGTATATAATGTAAGCTGTGAACTGTCTCATATTCGAGGAATGTTCACAGATTTTTCACTCTTCGCTTCCAAACATGAATCAGATGTACCTCCTTCTGAAAAAAGAAAAAGATAAAACTGTAAATAGTCTCATGTTTTGTTCTTTTGTTACCTTCCTCTTGTAGACAAAAGGAAAAGTCTTGTCCTAAACTTATATAAGACTATTTGATACACAAAATTATTAGATATAAAAATATAAAGAGAATAAGAATATGAATAGAAATGACATTTGTACTCTTATTAAAAAAATAATTTAAATAATGATAATAAAAATATATTAAACTTTGCATAAATTAAATAATTTCATTTGTTATGCTTTTTTTCCGATTTTTTTTCCTTTGGCCAACCAAACATTCCCTCATTCCTGTAGTATATAGAAGCAATAGAATTCACAAGCAATTTATTATTAATAATAATATTATTATTATTTATCTTTTAATATACGTGACATATTTATGTCTCTAAAAAATCTCATCAGGAAGATATTCCATCATCTGTTTCAAATGTAAAGACAATATAATATAATATCCTTAGTTATATGAAATTAAATGGTCTTTATCAAATCAAATGAGTTACGTAGCACTAACCACATGCCTCATTGCCAAAACAATAAACCATTCCTCGAATGATAGTAGTGGTTTGAGTCAACATAGGGAATAACTTACACTAATATTTACTATTTGGATACTATACCCTCAGCAAAGAATATATTAGAAAAATGATGGAAAGTTTGATAATACAGTACCAATGTCCATGAATATTTAGTGAATGGATTGTCTGCCACTTCCCTTGAAGCAACAAAAGTAGATCTAGATATTTTATTTGTTTTATTTTTTATTCTCAATTGTTTTTATTTTTATTTTTATTTTTATTTTTTAATTTAAAATAAATAAAACGTAAAATAAAAATAATTTTTTAACTTTTATAAAATGTCTAAATAATAAAAGTTTGAACACTATCTTTATTTTATATTTTTCTTCTTTTAAAATTTAAAATAAAAAATTTAAATCTAAACCGTCTAAATTTGCCTCTCAGAGCAGCATGCTGCAACCAATCATTCTCCAGTATTTGACATGCTTTCCTTGGGAAGTTGCATTTGCCCTTAAATTCAGCTAACAATGGGAAAAAAATCCATTTAAATGTTGTCCTTCTTATGATGGCGTAGTTTGATTTTGCTTTGGTACATTGTCTTTTCGTTAAAACTGAACCATTCAACTTAATAAGATGGAAACCAGCACAGGACAAGTTGACAATCTTAGTATGTGCAATGATTTAAAACATACGAAACTAGCGCAGAAAACTGAAGTCAATTATGTTAACTATGAACATCAGTCTGAACATAATGGTAGGAGAGGGATAAGATAGAGGTAAAGATTTTATGTTCAATATGATAAACAAACTAAAGATTTGGTAGAAGTAAACCCACATAAGACTCATGAAAATCATGAAAGTTAATCCTATCAAACTTATATTTAGTATTATCATATTATGATATTAGCGTTAACCATAATTAATCCATCTCTCTGTTTGGATCAAAAACTAGTCATTCAACGTTAAGAGATTTACAAAGAAATTCCTTTAGCCTGATCCAAAGAAAAGGTTGACAAAGTTAAGATTCAAATTTTTAATAATCCACCTAATTACACATCATATGCTTCTGTTACCAGGCCAAAGTTAGGATGAAGCATATGTTCCTTATATCAAGCATGTCAGTGAAAAAAGTCAAAAGACAAAGACAAGATTTAAGGTAGAAAATATAGGTTCAATTTAATAACTATACCAAATAAAGTGTAACTTATAAGCTTCCAGCTAGCAGATTTGGCGATGAGGTCCGTAACATAAATAGAATTGTATCACAGAAGCCTTTAATGTGTGTGGGATTATGGTCCATACCAGAATGACCCATATCTGGAATTGTTGGGAACATGTCTGGGCAATATATATAATATTGCATGCAAATGAAGCTCCTCTAGTTTAATGCCCAGAATGGAATGTTGGGTACCAAAGGAGAAATCAGAATCTGTATTGTAATATGTAAAATAATCTCAGTACACAGAACCCTATCATTCACTTTCTTTTTCAAAAGAACCAAAATAGACTATATACGTATAACTTTCTTTAGGACTAGAAAAAAGGTGAAGCGTGAGGGATGTTACTTAAAACATGGGAAAGAAATAGAAAATGATGAAAGAAGCCAAACAAAGCACTCTCAGCGCAAAAGGGAACCAAATCAAAATGGAAGAATGAGAAGCAGAATCTCGGTCAAAGTATTCAAACTTTTACACCCAGGAAACACAATCTAACATATCGTATATAAAAGAGTTTCAAGATTGTTGATTTTTCTCTCTACCATTTATGCCGATCCCTCGAAGTAAAGAATAATGAAGAAGGTTAAAAAAAAAATGTCAGGGAGATCGGAAAAGATCTTATGTACTTGTCATGCTGCATATTTTGAGCTGCAGTATATGATTATCTCCCTAAGACTTCCTTTGTTTTTTCTTTTTCTTTCTGTTTTCTCTTTCTTTCTCTTTATTCCCAGCCCGTTTCACAATAAAAACAGCAGATTCCCAATCATCCCCTCCACTCTATAGGAAACAACCATGATTGCACCCAACAGGACCTTTCACCATAGAAACCTGAGCTCCCAAGCTACCCACTTTTTTTGATTGCTTCAGCTCTCTTTCTTAATCTCAAAATTATATATACCCTTCAATCTCCATCACTTTTCCCTCAACCACACCCTTTTTCCTATCTTCCACGATGGGTTCTTCATGCAACAACTCTTCTGTTAATGGCTTCTACAACTTTCTTACCCAAGGACTCAATGAGCTTCACCAATCCCTCCTCTCAAATAATTTCATGTCAATCCAATTTCTTTCAGGGGTCCTGTCATCTCTCCAATCCTTCCATTCCCAATTAACCATTTTGGTCCAAAAGCTCCGCTTGCCTGTTGGAGGAAAATGGTTGGATGAATACATGGACGAAAGCTCAAGGCTTTGGGATGCCTGTCATGTACTCAAATCTGCCATTTCGGGAATGGAAAACTTTCATTCAGCTGGCTCTAACGTAGCTTCCTCACTCGATGGCCACCATCATTTGACCCCAGAGATTGCACGGCAGGTTGGTATATACATGTATATATATACATCTCAACACAAAGCCTTAAACCTAATAAATCATATTCTGATTTTATTTTTCAGTCCACTCTTATTTACTCACCGAAGCTTTTCATCGTGTTATTTCCACAAACAGGTTATCCGCGAAATAAACATTTGTCAAAGGGAAATTATGGGGTTGGAAGAGGAAAACAAAAGCTTAACAGAAACAAGAATCCAGCCATTCTCCCTATGTCTCAACCAGAACATCTCTATGGAATCGAAGCTAAATGGGTTCAATGGCTTCCGAGGAGTTCTGTACGCAATGAGAAGCGTTAGCTCATTGCTTCTGATGATTCTGCTCTGTGGGCTGGCTTATTGTTGGTCATCCTCTTGCTTTCACCAACGAAATTACGAAAAGCAAATGGTTTTCTCATCTGGGTTCGTGGTTTCAATAGCAAATTTGCAGCAGAAAGTGGCAGAGGAGATAGATCAGATTGATGGGCAGCCGGGGATTTTGCTTTTCGAGTTTCAGCAAGCGAAGATTGCGATGGAGGAATTGAAAGTGGGGTTGGAGAGAATAATGGCTTTTGAAGAAGAAGAGGAAGCGAAGATTCGAGAAAAAGTAGAAAACTTGAAGAGTTGCTTTGGGTTGTTGAGATTTGGGGTAGAGACCATAGCAGGGCAGCTTGATGATTTCTTCGATGAGATAGTGGAAGGAAGGAAGAAGCTTTTGGACATGTGTAGTAGTCAGAGGTAGATCTTACAAATTTGAATCTGCCCAGTGTGAGAAAAAGTACTGGAGAACAATATGAAATAAAAATTTTGGAAAAAAAAAATTATGTTGAAATTAGAAGCAATGTCACATATCCGTTTTTTCTGATGCAATTATAGTTTTTTCTGCTTTTCTTTTCTATTAATTTTCCTTCTTGAAAATGAATTCATTTGCAAGCTACGCAATGGTGAAGCCTCGAAGAAGCTTTTATGTGAAAACTGAACAAATTGTTAGGAAGATTTACGCAAAAAAAAATAATTAATTAATTAAGTTGAGAAAAAAATGTATTTTTGATTATTTAAGAATAAATATCTCATTTATTTAATTACATAGGATTGAATTTTTAAAATTTTTTTACTTAATATTTATTAATTTTTAAAGCAAATATATTTATTTTATTTTTGTCCAACTTTTTACTTACCGATCGTGAGCTTTTCAAACAACAGCACTCAACCCCACTTGCTGTGACAAAAAGGTAATAACTAGTTATATTAATTTGTTTTTATAATTGTGTATGTCTATTAATATTATATTTTTGTAATTATTATTTAATAGTATTTATATTTTTTATTTTTTAAATAAGAATATAAAATTCATTTTAAATATTCACATCTTTTTTATTTTTGTTTTCATTTTTAACAATTTTGTGTACTAAATAACCTAAAAAATCTGACAAACTAAAATTTTTCTTTTTAAGTTATGTGGTTACTTAAAAATGAATAAACTGATCAATTCCAAGAGATTTTTTATTTTTTTAAAGCTATGGTCAAGATGAGTGATTTTTTATCTCCCAAACAATTTTAAAGGCACAATTCTCCATATCAATATAATGCATTTAAGAATTTTAATCACAAAATATTTAGGTAAACTTCATTAATTAAAAAATAGATAAATATAATTATAAAAATATATTACAAAATGTCTTACTAAAAAACTGAAGAATTTGATTCTAGCTTTGAAGAAAAGCAAAATCACAATGCATAGATAAGAAACAAGAATACTGAGCAGCTTCAAGAGAAAGAAACATCTTTCTGTATTAGAGAAATATATCCCAAGGGAAGTATTCTAGAGAGATGAGGAAAATATAAAAATAAAATAAAAGAAGATACTTCAAGATAGTATATGATAATGATTTTGTTTATCCTACTAGATGATGCTATATCTCAGTTTGTTTATTTTAAGTTATATTTCACAAGCCAATGAGAATCTTAAGCAATTGGATATCCTGAAATCAATACTATTCTATTCTCTTCTGTGAGAGAATTTTCACTCATCAATATCCCAATTTTGTATTGTAATATGTGTGTCCAGATAGTAAGTATATTTTCATTGGTTTGATTTTTAATTTTATTATTTTCTTTAAGTCATATCATATTGACCCAAGTGGCCTATCTTTGATTAAATAAGAGAAAAATAATTTGGGATATATTTAAACTAATTCTAACATTATCAGATCAAAAAAAACAAATTTTTTTAAAGAGAGATATCTAGAATAAAACTTCTATTAATTTATCTAAGCTAATAAGTGATGTGAAGCATTCTGGAGCAGGCTAATTGGCAGAAACTTAAAAAGATGCCAAAACAGGCATTTTACTTCAAATTGTCAAACCTTTAAATTTGACAAAAAGCTTTGAACTTTATTACATATCTAGGTAAAGTTCTTTTAAAACTTAATATTGTCTTAACTCAAGTTTACTCAGATGAGGTCGTTTTCAAATCCAAAATTTTTTGTTTTCATGCATTTTAGAGTTGTTTTAGCATTTTTCTCAATTTTTCATATTTTATTTATTTTTCAAAAATTAATTAGGGCAACATATAAATGCTTTCTTGTTCAAATTTGCAGTCATTTTTTATGAATTAAAATTTTCAACTTTGATCTCTCAAGTTTTCTCTTTGATTATCCCCAATTTCTGTGTATTTGCATTGCATCAATAAGAATTGATTTGATTGTCTGCATCAAACTTCTTTGATAAAAATATTTTGAGTTTAATTCTTACCAATGATAGTTTATTTAATAAACATTCATTAATTAAGATGCTTCATACCTTGAAATTAAAACAATCTATATAACAATCACTTAGGACTAACCCAAATAATAAGGATAAGGTGAAGGTACAGGTAGTGTCAAGGATTCGATCCTTCTAATGTAATACAAAAAAACAATCTATATAACTATTTGAAAAAAAAAATCATATTCTTAATTCAATGTATTTGAATACTCAAGATAATAAGAGAAAGAGCATGATGCTCATATTATAAAAGATATAACATCAAAGTATGGTTGATTCAATGGAAATCAATTTTAACTATGACAACAAAATTTCAGACCAGCAAGAGCTATATCATTCTTTGTATATATGACTTATATAAAGCAACAGAGTTTTAGTTCTTGCATGTTCAAGGCTTGAATCATTACTTGCCAAAACGGAATTACACAGATATAGATACAATATTACAATAACAGGTTGGCCAAATGGGTACAAAGTAAATTAAATAATTTTTTTTGAATTTCTTTAAAATTATATAAATTTTATATATTTTCAAAATATATATAAATTTCTCTAAAAATAAAATGTTACTCGATATTTTAATTTAATTTTAAATTTTTTATCAAAATATTCTGTATTAAACCTCAATGGAGACTAATTTAGTTTTAAAAATGTAAATTTAGATTAGTATAAAATAATTTTTTATTTTAAAATAATTTTGAATATATTCTAAAAATAAAATAAAGTATTATATAATTTACTCATAATTATTTTGATGCTAATTTCGCTTCAAACGAGGGCCTTGTGAGTTGAAAACTACAAAAGAGAAGCCAAACGTGTACGGCAAAGAGAAATGAGTAAGGAAGCTGAAAGGTATGATTGGAAATTGGAAGAAGAAAAGTGAGAAAGCAGAATAATGATTAAAAGAAAATTTTTTTATTGCAATATTTAAAGGTAATAAATTAAAATTTTAAAAATAATTAATTATAATATATTGTTACAAATCTATCTTATATTAAAATGTTTAATTACAATATTTTGATTTATTAATATATTTAAAAATAATAAATACTGTTTTGTTTCTCCTTTAAAATTTCCTAATTTAGGTGAGTTGGAGTCATATAGGGCACTAGACTTTGGTGGTTTTTCATTTATTTAAGAATTCTCCATTATTCTCTCTAATTACAAATGTCTAAACTAAAAAAATTCAATTAAAAAATTTCCTAAATCATTCGCCTAAATATACCCTTATGATTTATCTATATGCTAACAGTAACACTTACCTGTGAATCAAGGATAGAATTTAAGTAAAGTTTTTTAGATATTTATTGTTAAAATTTTTAATTAAATAAATATTTTTTACAAGTCAATATCATATTTAAAAAAACTGACAATATTTAAAAAAAATTGAAAGCCTTTGGGTAATCCTTATCAATGTTTCAAAAATTAGAACAATCATTGAATTGAGATAAAAATAATTCATGATTTAATAATTTGATTATAGTTAAATTGATGTTGAATTGTTTGTTTAAAAAATATAAATGTATATAATATTTTACAATTAAATATATATATTGTAAAATAATATTTAAAACAATTATAAATATTTAAGAATATAAATATTAGATAAAGTATCTATATATAATAATAAATTTATATGAAATTAGTTTGATAGAGTCTAATAAATATCATGAATATGCAGAATGTTAAAACTTTGATTTAAATAAAAGAATAAAAAATAATACTAATTTTTGACTTATTTAGCACCAAAATTGTTTATTTTTATTGATTTTCATGGGTTTTGACTAGTTTAACTATTTTTTTTTCAACTAACTATCAATATCAACTCAATGGAAACTAATTCATCAATTTTTTTTTTTATTTAATCGATCAATGCAATCTGATTTTCTCAGCCACAGTGGTTATAGTGGTTGAGATCTTATAAACAACATCAGCAGATTTTCCGTTGTTAAAGTAAAAACTAAAAAGCGGTTTCCACATGGGAAAATAAGAAAGTAAAAATGATAATGATTAAAACTTAGAAAAAGAGCATTATGCATCATTTGCTGCCTGCCTACTAGGCAATGCGAGAAACGGGGGAAACAATTATACGTTGAAATGAATGAAATGCCAAACTTCACTTTTTCACCTTGTTTCTTTCACCTCCTTTTTGCTTCTCTAATTGCCTATTTGACATATGATTCTCTCTAGACAAGCTATGACTAAGTGCTAATTAGACTTAATTGCAAGTCAAGTTTTAAATATAGATTAAATTTAGATATAATTTTTTATATTTTTGTTATTATAATTAAAATATAACAAATATATTTTTTTTAATTAAAACATGACAAACAGATAGTTTAACTAAAAAATTATATATTTGTCTATAAAAATTATACACTTGTTGTAGAATTTCTCTCTAATAGAATTAAACTAGATATTTAAAGCTTAATATTAGTAAGACACAACTAAAATATAAGATTAAATTTAAGTTATAGCTAAAATTATGAATCAAGTTAAGCTTTTAAAATGACCGTTCTAATAATTGTTTAACTTTCCAAAAAATTTTCAACTAACTTTCCAAAGTAGTTAATTATAAGTTAGATTCTTATTACCAATCTATTAGATTGGCTTCCAATTAACAAATATTATATTCTAATTTGCTAATACTCGAAGTTCCCTTACAAGTTACTTGGTTAATACAATTGTAATAAATCTCTATTGAAATCAAATATGGTTGCTAACTAGCTAGAAAAGTTTTCAAGTACTCTATTGTATAAAGTCTAACACTCTTGTTTTCATTTTAAAATGCCCATATAGTCACTTAAGACAATCCCTTTCATAACTAGATTAAATCTCTTAAATTATGTAACTTGGAGCTAGTTATTCTTTAGATGAAGTTTACTTCTTTAAATCCCTTTTTTTATCTTGTAGTTGTTACAATTTTCAATTTATTTAAGTAATAATAACTCTTATGAATGCTTCAACATACTACTCTATTACCATCACCGCATAATCTTAATTATAAGTTCCTAATTAAGTGACCTTTGCTAACACACTTTGGCTTCTCTAACTCTGGGGATATCCATGGGTTTGCTTCATCTAAACTCAAATCCTTTAATCATCCCTTAAACATCTATCAAAGAATGTTAAAACACTTGCTTAACACTCCCTAAACTCCCCAAAAAGTTCCCTATAAGCAACCCACACAAAATGGATGAAAGTTCTTGTGTAAACATTATGCTCGACCAGCATCGCATCCTAAACCAAGGCCATCATCATGCTGGTTGCTACTGATTCTATCTCATAGAACTAGTGAACAACTTGGCCATGGCTTGAGGGAGGTAGGTTGTGGCCTAACTTGGTTCTATTATGGTGCAATAAAAATTTCACCTAAATGGTAAGTTCCAAGGCTCTAAAATGACGTCTATCATAAAACCAAGGTCTAAGGCTCATTGAGGAATTATAAAGCTAATGGAAAGGGTCAAATCCTTATAAAACTTATGGATAAAATTAAGGAAATAGAACTATACTCAACTAAGATAAATTGGGATTTTTAAGCCACTAAACTTTTTACAATAGCACATATAAACTCCTAAGCTTTGGATAGTTTACTAAAACTCTATTTCCCAAAACTTTTAAGCTAGAACCTTTACCAAGGTCTTTGCATACCTATATCCCAAAATTGGGAACCAAAAGCCACCTCTGAACATGCCAAAATAGTATCTTGAACTATATGACCATAAAAAGTGACCAATGACAAAAAAATAACATTTTTATAGAGCAAGTGGCATACCCAAAAATCTATTCTACATGTTCATCTACTCTCAAATATCTTAGTCACAAGCACCTAATTATACATCTTTATGCCTAGAGATTCTAAAAAAGGATTCTTATTTTTGAACAAGTCATAGCTCTTGCAACACTTAAAATGTTTATGACACAAAATTATACAACTTTGGCCATTAAGTGACTTTTCTAAGTCAAGCTACACTTCTCTTAAATTACCAAACCACTTTAAGCAATTTCCAAATACCTAAAGGCATATGCTTAAGCATAAAAAAATCTCCATTACTTAGCCTAAGGCCAAACCAATATGAAATTTCATGAAAGTAAAATACTCAACCAACATACATCCATCTAGGACCTTTAAATCGTAGTTTAACAATTCCAAATATGTGATGTGAGACTACAACCACAAATGAGCTACAATTTACAAGATGGAACTCTAAATTACACATGAACACCATATAAGCATCAACATTGTCAAAATCTATTTATATTAACCCAACATAGTTATCCCCTTATTTGTTCTATTATGAGGCATAGCAAAACTAAGGACATACTATCCATTTACTTCATATAAGCATTGTTCATTAAGTTAAAAGCTATATAAAATGAGTCTTAACTTAGCATTCATTTTCATACATATACCGAACCTAAAAAAATAGGCCTCATGGCCATTTGGTACCACATATGAACCATATGTACAACCTCAAACAAAAGTAAATACATTAAAGCTATCATGTATAACCACCTATGCATAACAAGCTATAGAGCTCAGTTCCTAGCCTATGTTTCCTTTCCTTTTACTGAGCTTCCACCTGAAAAAATGTAGAGTAGTTGTTCCTCAAGAAGGGATAACATTAAATTTCCAATAACCAATGTACAATACCAGTTAAGTATACATAGATGCATAATTATATAAATCATCAAATCTCTTTACTCACTTCATAAGGACACTCCAAGGCATATATCTAGCTTAATTCATCATAGTTCCATATTTGCAAGCCATCATATTTAACTGAAGCCTAAAACTAAGGAATGATAAATTGGAATTCATCTCCCCCTAAAATATTGAAAAAGAGCTCACTAAGGCTCTAGAGCACACATAGGCTTGAGGAATTCAAAAATCTAAAATACTAGGTGGAAACACACTCAAGTACTTGAATACACTTTGGTTCAAAGAATTCTGCAATCATAAACATTGAAAATGAGCATGAAGAGGCTAAATGAAATATGTTCTTTTTATACATATGTTTAAAAAGTACTTTCCTAAGTTTCCATTTTTGAAAGAAAGATAGGAAGATAAGCAATGGGACAAACTGCGTCATGGATATCTTTGTTTCGAAACAAAACAATTAGAATTCTTTGATCATAAACATTGAAAATGAGCACACTTGGGCTCTCAATATTGTATGATCTTACATATTGAATATAAGCGTACTTGGACTCTAGGAATCTAAGTATAAGTATACTTGGACTCTAGAAATCTAAATATGATACACTTGGGCTTCTTAACCAAGCATATCTACACTAGTAACATAAAGCACATTGGGGCCGTTAAGTGGACTTGTGTTTTATAATAATTCATCAAAAAATACTAAGTAAAAGCATACTTAGGCTTCTGATAAAGCATATCTATACTTATTCTAGAACAATACAATCAACACATAATAGCATTCTCAACAATATATCTATGCATTTATAAACAATTCAAATGCATATCTAACAAAAATTAGAACATTGGTTACTTGACAAGTAAAAGCTCTAAGCTTTAGTCTCCCATGTAGTTATCCATTATTCTTAGATAATTCAATAAGGCCTAGATTAGTCTTCAAATTTCCCAAATTTTCACAATCACAACCAAGCTTTACCAATTCCAATTTTCCTTTCTAACTCCATTCTCAAGTCCCTTGAATTAATTCCAAGCTTCACAACATCAATAAGCTCACCTCTTTGCAAATGCCTCTCCTTTCTTCCTTTTCTTCTATTATAGATTAAGCCCCAAATCACCAAATCCTTATAACCTTATAACCAAAAAAATCATAGTCGATTTAGAGATTATTTGGTTCATTAAAAAGCTCACAAAGAGTAGAACATCTATCCTTTAAACGCACCTTAACTATTGAAGCTAAAATCATCCTCCTACAAAGCTTGAAGGATAAAAAATTATTGCTTCTCCTTGTTGTACAAGGCATCTCACCTCTCTCTCTTTCTCTTTCTCTCTCTAGGCATTGATTAGATTATGGGAGTTAAGGGTTAATTACTAAAAGGGTTAAATGGGTTAGGGTTTTGGGTAATTGAGTTACTAGGTTTTGGGCCCAAAGAGTGAGTTTAACATTCTAAGCTGGGCTTCTTCATTTTGAGAGTTTGGATTTTTTAAAACATATTTAAACCAATTTCTTTAAGTGTCATACTTGCCCAAATAAAATACCCAAAATATTTTCACCTAAACCTCAACTTTGTCCCATATCCACCATTTAATTAGGCAAATTAAAAAAAAAACTAATTTACCCAATTACACTCTATTAAAGTAAACTCCTTATTTAAATTATATATTAAATATTTCCCTTCTTTAAATTCTTTCTCTTCATACTAAAAAATTACCAAAATGTTGGGATGTGAAACTTGTCATGTTTTTATTAAAAAAATCGTACATATATTATGTTTTAATTAAGAAATATGATAATAAGCATATAAAGAACCAAATATAAGTTTTTCCTTTAAATGTTAATTTATAATAAAAGAGAAAGATATGTGATTTTTTTTAACCTAAAAAAAAATCAAATTTTAAGTGTTTCTTAAGCAAGCTAACAACCACTTTTTTATTTCAAAAATGAAGATTTTGTAATTAGGGTGATCAATGATGTTTGGCGACTTAGTTGACCAGGTCAAATTGGGTAGAGTAAGGCTGAGTCAAAAAAAAAAGACATACCGAGTTGAGTCACATGATTAGGTTAACCATGTTAGTTAGTTTGATCAGATCTAGTCCTATTAATTTTAAAAAAAACATTTTCATAGAGATTTATATGAAGTTTTTTTTTATAAAAGATAATTTTACAAAGACTTATATAAATTTTTTTTGAAATAATTTTATAATTTTATCAAAAATTTATGTTAAAAAATTTTTATCTAACTTCGCCCTATACTAGACTAACCAAGTTGGGCTTGGGCATTGAACTTAAAAAATAAAACCCAGCGCAAACCTAGTTTAGGCACCGAATGAGACTAATATTCAACCCATAATCACCTTTATTTTATATAAATTTAATTTGTGAAAAAAAAAATACACCTTACTCTTTAAAATGAACCTCACACAGTCAAAGGAGTCATGTAGTATGAAGGGATTTTGTTACAGTGATCTAGTTCATGTTTTCCAACTAATTCTCTGAAGAAAATAAAGCTTTTATTGTTAAACTAATATACAAAAGGGGCCAAAAAGAACCTTCTTTAAAGATAACTCATCTTTTAAGGGTTTTTTCCTCCCTTTTTCGCCACAACATCTTTTAAGGGCTGAAGTGTAGGCAAATTCTCTTATGACAGATCCAAACAAAATCCCCAAAATGTCTTCCCCAAGATTCATTTGTAAATAACACAATTGTCTTTATCATGAAAGGTCACTTTCAGTTGCACATTCTTGGCTACATTGAAATTTGTACCAGTGTTTAATTTGCCTTGTTAAAAGCAGGAGATCCTCTACATAAAAATGTAAAATAAAATAATAATATATGTGAAGCTTATATTAAATAAACAAGTAAATTTTATTAATTAAATGACAAGTCTTACATATTATTGATTCTCTCTTTAAAATTTATATTTTTAATTTCTTTAAAAATGCAGATAATTCCATTACACAATGCATGTGCTAAATTTTAACTTGACATTTCATATTTCCCTTTGGAAGAGTGTAGTAGTGTAACACCATCTCCTTCTCGTTGCATCATGCAATAAGATTAGCCTTGATCTTACAACTAGTGTAATTAGAATCGCAATAGCGACAAATTTCTAACTGAACTCAACATAAATGATGGACTGAGAGATTAAATTTTTTTTTTTACTTTTTGGGCAAATATATATATATATATATATATAGGGTTAATAAAACATTACAGCTCTTCTTTACTGAAATTGTATCTCAGTATCTTGCTTAATTGAAAATATTATCAAATGCTAAGGCAAATTTAAATATCTTTAGTTAATTATCAATATCAATCAGAGACAATCCCACGTATAAGAAATTAGGGGCAGTCCCCGCCTCCCAACCCACATATAAAGAATCGGAATTTATATTAATCTTTAGCAAAATGTGAATATTTATATACATAAATTTAGCAACTCCTTTCCCAATAGTCCCCTGGTTCTTATTCATATATATATATATATATATATATAAGCATTTATATACTTAAATTTTTATAGATATTATATGTATAAAATATTATTAGCCCTTCTGTAATTTTTAATCTACCTCCTTTAGTTTTTTTTTTTAAAATCTTCAACAAATGCTCTAATCTGTTCTCGGAAATTTGGCCCCTCATGGTATTTTTTCTGGTTCTATCTCTTATATTAGAATCAACTAAACAAGATATTGATTTTCAACTAATTTATCACCTGCATTCAATCAAAAGCAAGTCATCTACCCCTTAATTAAGGAATTTAAAAAGATTGCAACCTCACCAAAGAAATTTAGCATAGTTATGATTTGAATGTGTCACTGTGTATATATCTACAAATCACATTTTTATATTCACCTTTAATAAATCCCTCAAGTTATGTTCGATAAAATAGCAAAAAATTTAAAGCAATAGAAAGAAAATAGAAATAAGAATAAAATAAAATATTTTGCTCTAAAATTTATTTAATATAACATAAAAAGAAATAAGAATACTTTTATTTTAAAATGTGTTATACTAAAAAATAATATAAGAATACAAATGAAATGTGAATAAATAACCAAAATGTCCTTGTAGTAAAATAAATATTAAAAAATTAATTTTTATTAACTACCATAACATAAAAAGAAAACATTACAATTGAAAATTTTAAATTAAATATTGAAAGATTTTAAAATTTTAAATTGTTTTAAAAAATTTAAAGATTAAATATTTTAACTGCATAATAAAATTATTGTTTAAGATTTCAAGTCAAATTTTTTTATTTTTAAATTCTTCATAATAATTTTAAAATTTAAAATCATTTAATATAAAATATTAATGTCATATAGAGTAAAACAGTTGTTTTATTTTCTTTCATAAATAAGAGTACCATTCTTCGAAAATTTGAGAGAATAAATATTATCTTGAAATAGTAGAAAAGAAATTCATCCATAATTTCATCAAGGTCAAGATTTTCAAATAACGGTCTAATTAAGTAATTTGGATTGTTTGTTTGTTTTTTTTAATTAAAAAAAATATCAAAGATACATGTGACAAAATGATCATGTTCCCACACTACTTGAGAGAAGTCCTTCCCAATTTCGTCATTGCTGTCAAATGTGTTGGACCAGCATTTCCCCCTCTACCTTTCCCTCTTATTTCTCACATATTCGTTGCTGCCAAATGCGCTGCTAGAGTTAGCAGACTTGAGTTTATACAAAATATAATTTTAAAGCTCACAATCATATGGAGGATAATGAATTTAACTTACGAAATGGAATCAAACTGCAAATAAGAATAAGATTGACTTAGCCCAGTAATTGTGTAGATAGCATTACTTCCAAGGCAGCCTCAATTATTTATGTGGAAGCTGACATTACAGAACAAACAACATTATGCATTCTGAAATGGCCGTCATTGTCAGCATGAGAAAGACAACAGTTACAATCCAGAAAGATTGAGAAAAAGAAAAAGAAAATGAAGCAAAGAATCAGAAGAAACTTTTCTCTCACCCAGAAACTATCGTACTCTTTCTTTAGATGGCTAATGCCTAAATGCCCTTCTTTGTATACCCCCACACGTAGATTCCTTTCCTGCTGATGGGAGATGCCCAATCATGTTCTTCCCAGTTGTAAAACAATGATGGACAATAACATGCTGATAAGACAAGGTGCAGAGAGTGAGAGAATCCATAAGTTGAATTGATTTCAGAAAGCACTCTTTTTTCTGGCATGTCACTATTACAAGGTACCTTCTGTCTAGTATCAGCCATTAGGGTAAATTAAAGTTCTATTCCTTTGTGGTCTAAATGCATAGATTTTTTTTATTAAATTTTAAATCATATATGCAAATACTTTATTTTGATTTTTAAAATTTAACAATAATTTTTAAAATTTAAAATTATATGTAAATAATTTTATTATTAATTTATCTATTAGTTCATTAACAAAAAGTCTAACATATTAAAGAATTAATTACACATAATTTAAAATTTAAAAAATTATTTACATATAACTTAAAACTCAATAAAATCAGTCATATAAAAAATAAAATTTAAAAAATTTCATTTAATATGATGTTTCACTTTTTTTTACAATAAATTAACAAATTTACTGATAACAAAAATCATTTACACAAATTTACAAATTTATAAGAGTTTATTATCAAATTTTAAAAATGCTAAAAGTTATTTACGTATGACTAAAAATTTGCATATTTTAGTCAAAAAGTTATACATCACTTTTATAATTTGTTCAATTATTAATTAATCCCACTCTTGATATTTTATATTTAAAAGTTTACATAATGCAATCATATAAATGTTAAAATAATAAATAGTCTCATTATCAAATATTAATTACAATTATATCTTCAACATTTATATAGTGTTTTGAAATTACTGTTAAGATTAAATAACAGTTTTAATGTTGGAATTTCAGTTTAGTCTTAGTAGTAACTTTAAAAAATATAACCCGGAGGTATAACGTACTTTAAATAATATATACACCTGAATACTTTTGTTAAGATTGAAACTGAAAATACCCGAATAATAAGTGACAACAAAACAAACTACTAAAAACGTAAATGAAATATTTTAGAACCCCAAGAAGGGAAACGAATGTTGTATGTGTTCTTAAACTTCAAAGCGAAAACAATGGATCTGAAGATGAGGTTCTTCAGCCCCTTTCTATTTTCATCTGATTCCTTAGTTACATCTTCTCTACCATTTTGCAATCCTCTTCTGGCTATTCTCTACTGCAATAATGGATCTGTCCTTTCCACACAACCAAAATATCGTATCTGAAATCTATTTCCTGTATAATATCCTTTGCGCACGCTTACAGTGACACCAAAATCTTTTAAGCTAAGCACAGTTGCCCAACTCAAATGAGGATATTTCAAGTTTTGAACAATTTTAAAAGAAAAAAAATTTCTAAGTAAACTCAATCTTCCAAAAAAATCAAGAAAGTAAGATAATCATGAATTTTAAATAAACATTAAAATATGTCAAACATTTTTTAATCGAGACTTACCTGTAACATATTTAAATGTTCTAGCTTGATTTACTCATTTTAAATCAAATTTACCTAAAAAAAATGAGAGAAAAAAGAGAGAAGCGAGTAACAGCGAGGGAAACTACCAAAAAATGTGATCAATGAAGTTTCTTTTGACAACATGCACATAACAGATATGGCTCCTACGTAAGCTACATGCATCGAGTGCCAAGCATCATAATGGATTACCGCTAAATTTTACGTGGTACAGCCTGAAACATGGCATCATAGAGGTCAGAGTAGACATGGTACAGCTTTGAGAGCTAGTGGATCCCAGTTATGGGTAGCTCTTGCTTTCTCAGATCTTACCTACAAATCTTGTTGGCTGTGATCATTTCTTATGATGACAAAGTGGCAAGGATAATCTGATAGCTGCAACAAGTTAAGGTAGCTTTTCATGATATAATCTAATAGCATCTACTACTTCAGTACAAGTGAACCTACTGAGCCTCATGGAAAGCTACAATTAACACCTGCAAGCAGGTACAATTCTAGGATTATAATTTCTACTGGCACTAATAATGTCACACACACTCAACTCCAAATTGTTTGACCATCTGTGTCCAAGTTATTTCAAAAGAACTTCCTATAAATAATGCCAACCACTCAAGTAGTGATTTCTATTACATTCAAACTTATCTCATTACCTTATTGCATAATTTCCCCAGCATACATCAGTACCAATTTGGTTGGATGCATTGGCTTACTAAATGGAATAAATTATCTACAATCCTGTAATATTTTTCTCATATCCTTATACTTTGAAATTTGGATGGTAAACTGACAGATAAGCACTTGACTTCCCATGATGTTCTGCTATTTATCATGGACTATGTTTGATAGAGTCAAAAGATTTTGAAGGAAATGGAAACAAGAGTAAAAATAAAAATAAAATGCCCAAAATCATGCTTAGTATAACATACCAAAAATAATAATAATAATAATACTTTTCCAGCTGTATATTTGATTAAGTAGAAATAACAGAAAAGTATAAATAAAAGAAGAACAAAGGACCAAAAGAACCTTGATGCCAAAACATTAAATTTTAGAAGTTGCAGGAGAGTTTACACAGTAATTTTCTGTTGTCAACGGGGGCAAAATGGCCCTTCACCCTATCTTTCTCATCTAAACAGTGTCTTTCCATAGCAAATTTGAGGGAAAGCAGTGTCCCTGATGGGTAGACAGACCATTCCATAGGAAAGCCTTTCAAGTGTACCAAACAGGTTTAAAATTTTTCCCCCATCCTTTCCTTCTCCTTCCCCACCCTTTCAAGTGTGCCAAACACCACCTAAGAGATTTAATGTTCTTTTCCAACAAGGTATTCAAATTGTTTAAAAATAAATAAATAAATAATCCCCTCAACCTCGACTAGGACATACATGTATTTGCTGAAAAAATGGCGCAAGGTAATTTCAATTAATACTATCCCTTAAATATGGTAGTAAAGTAGTATATTAGAATTTCTTTCAAATTACTTAATCAACCATCCAGGTCACTCAAACAAAAAGCACATGAACTCACAAGCATTTCAGATATTAAAGGCTTGATACTTAAGCAAGGAAACAAACCTTACTATTTAATGATAATAATAATAACAACAATTGAGCATTTAGTAAATTATACACAAAAAATTATCTACGTATTTAACAAGTTAAATGAACAAGGCACGGTATATAGAGCAGAAACAAACAATAGGTTAAACTATGCTTTCAGCATCAAACAGGCAAAAGCCTTACTATAGGAAATTAATTCTACTCAGCAGGCTTACCAAAAATAATTTTGTAATCAAGTGGGTTGATCAAAAACCCATGTAACCCAAGTCCCAACCTCTATAGTGGCCAGAATGCTGCAATTAGCAGGCAAGGTGATGTCCCCAGTAGCAAAACATATGATGAGCAAGGAAAACCTCAACAACAGTACACTATTGTGTACTTTCTATACCACATTGTGATGCATTGTAACATGTGAAAACCTGAGAATAGCACGAGGTACAGAGCTCCAAACGATATATGTAAATCAGGCAGGCTGTTTTTAAAAATTAGGCACAGCAAAAAGCCAGTGTAGCAGAAATTATCAACAATGGTCATACACCAGTTAGATCTTGCTCAATTGTCAAAACCCGGCATTGCAAATTGATTTGCAAATGCTTCAACCTGTGAACGGAGCTCCACAATATCCTTATTACTCTCAAGACCTTTCAAAGCAGCCTGCGTCTTCCCATGCTCTCTCTGCAATATGTTTGCAATTTGCGCAGCTCTGAAAAGAAATTCAGCCATGGTCTCAAAATCAGCCTCCAGGCACCCTCTTGATGTCATGGCAGGGGTACCTGAGATATACAACATTGGAAGCAGTCATAAGAATGTAGAGTCTATCAAATTCGCAAAGCACATTCAGATATCATAAATTATCACATACCAATTCTTACACCTCCAGGAGTTATGGTCCCATTGTCATCAAAAACAAATATTTTGTTCAAAGTAATATGACACATCTCACAGACCTTCTCACAGTATTTACCTGTGAACACAAATAAATGAAACTTAGGGCTTGTCACAATTTACAAACTGATGGAATCCTTCAACTCAATATTATTTATATAGCAAATCACCACATCCTTTCCTTAGTAGCAAGGAGAAGATGGGAGGAATACACTGAGTTACAAAGCTAGAGTTAACAGAGAAAAATAAAATAGATAAGTAAGCTCCCCAAATAAGGAAATCCCACTGGCTTTTGAGAGGCCAGATCTCTCCTCTAATTCCTCAGAAATTCCACACTCTCTCCTGTCACCACCCACTCACATACCAGCATCCTCTCTCTCCAGTCACACTAAATGACAAAGTTAGTTATCCTGTAGCTAATCCTCTTTTTGTCCATCAGTTGCCACCTCACCTGCTGGGCCTTTATCCCTTTTCTTTCTAACACAAACCCTTCCCCATTTATGGGTCTAATTAGCCTTATTCCTTCTCTCATAAATTCTGTCTCTATGGCTATCGGGGTCATCACAAACATAAAAGAATCCAAACTTTTATAGTTGTCTCCCTAGAAAGTACAAACATATAAAAAGGCACAAGCAACAAAGTGTTTAGATAATAAACCAACAGCAGAAAATCCAATAGCATATTAACATATGTGGCCATACTCATTACTAAATTGACAAAATTACAGAAGCCAACTACTTTGGGAATCCAAAGCCTTCACCTCAGTTAGATTCAGGCATCTCCCAACATAACAGATAAACAGCATCAAATAACAGTGTTGCCAAGGTGGATGAGGAGAGGCCCATCTAGGGGATGAGGTAAAGTGGGCACCAGCCCAACACCTCAAAAGTGCCAAGGCACTCTTAAGAGGTATGAAGCACTCAATGCACCCACCTCTGTATTTTGGCAGGTTCGTCCACTTATCCTCATACAAATTACAAGATAGCCACAAGGCAATTGAGAATGTCAATGAAAGGCGTGTTCAGTCAAATAAGCTACCATATACACACTTAGATATGCACACACAACAGAAGCTGCAATTAACTCTGAAGTGTGACCGCATGTGAGGCTTCAACAGCTAAAGGGACGCACCTACCAAGGGGAGATAGCAAGGTTTGCTAGGACAGAGGTTGCTGACAGACTCTTTCATGCGATTCTATGGGTATTTCAGGCCACATAAAGCTTTTATCCCTCTTTTCCAATCTCAGATAAAACAGCCCAGCTGCTATTGTTTTCACAGACAACTTTAAGCCAAATTCAGCATTATAATTACTGTCCACACTGGTTCAATAACTTATTTTAATTTTCAAGCCCCCCCTTTTAGTTTAAGGTCACACACACAATTAGTTCCTTCCATAACCAATATGACAATATCCATTCTCTGTTACAGACTCAAACCCCACACTTACACGTTTATTCCAGTTATCTTGGATTACTTTTTGAAAAAGTAGAAATCCATTATTCCAGTTTATTTTTCACTCCAAATTTCAGATTCCATTTCATATCAGGTAAATGATATGCCTCCAAGCCCCTCCGACTATATCTTTTTAACATCATGCCATGACTCATGACTTAATTTGCACTGAAGTACTTTTATTATTATTAGCCACATCAATTGCCTAAGTGTTTTTTTTCCACCTTTTTTCCTTTAAAAAAAAAATGGCCACCTCAGTTCAGCTCAGTTCAGTGAGGCACCCAATCTATCCACCTCACTGCCTCTGTCTTTTTGGGGCTTGGCACCTCAAGTCACCTCATGCTTTTGAGTCTTGACAACACTGAAACAGAATGTATCATATACCTAGCAAGTATTACTACAGCTCCAAAGATGGATAACCATGGCATAATACGCGTGAGATAAAATTAGGACAGATTATGGTCGTAGTTAACAGAATTGACCAGAATGTAAGCCATTTTGTAACATATAGTGCCAATCAGGGATCCTTTCAAAATAGTAGATCACATTAATATATGGAACAAAAAAAGGATAGCTAAGCCCAAGAGCCTTAGCTCAAGTGAGGGTCCTAATGTACAAAGGTTCAATCTCCTCCTTGCTCCTTTTCCCACTTCCAACTCTTAAGGCCTTGTGCTTCATTCATAGCCCTTAAAAAAAAAACAAAAAACAAAAGACAAAAAAACCTTAAAAAAAAATGCAAAAGGCAGAAAAGGTGATACATCATAGTTACTTCAAAAGACAGATCAACATCCAGCTTGTGGATAGCAATCACAGAAGTTAGGGGTTATAACAGACAGAACAAAATTAACCCAAGACTGCAGACTACTTCTATCATGTAAGCTGGAGGGGAGACCACTAGAAGATATACAGTTTTTTTTGTGCATTTTTCTTTATGTGCATATGCTAGTGTTTATAACGATGTGTAACATCAGAGAATCTAACTCAACAAGCGAACTAAAACAAAACTGCACACAAAACCACTATCAGCATAACATTCAAGAAATAAACATCAAAATCACATACCTAAAACAGCTGCACTATTAAATAGTACGCCAAAAAATAATATTAAGATGTGTAACATTGAAGATTCTAACTCAACAAGATAGCTAAAACAAAACCAATGCCAAGCGCAGACAACATGCCCAATAAGTTGGGTCTAAATAGCATGTGTACATTAAAAAAGAAAGAAGCCACTTGAAATAACCATCAAAAGATGCACATCCCAGTAATACCTGTCAATCCCAGGGGCCTTAAATCCCAAAGTAATAGATGGGTGTCAGTACCCCCAGTCACAAGACGGCAATTTCTTCTCAATAAAGCAGATGCTAAAGCTTGGGCATTCTTCCTCACCTGTTGCATGTATGCCTTATACTCAGGTGTAGCCACTTGTTTTAAAGCTATAGCAAGAGCAGCAATATGGTTATTATGAGGTCCCCCTTGCAATGATGGAAAGACAGAAAAATTTATCCTGTCCTCAAAGTCATATTGGTCACTTTCATGTCCCTGACTCCCTCTCCTCCTCGGTTTTATACCCTTCCTATAAAAAATTATGCCTCCCCTTGGACCACGAAGACTTTTGTGAGTCGTTGAAGTAACAATATCACAATGGTCAAAAGGATTCAAACATTCCTGGAAAGACAACAAAACCAAACCAATGAAACTGAGAATTAGTTCAAAGATGGTGAAAGTGCATCAATTACTCTATAATGATGCAAGTGATGATAATTGACTCAAATCAGCCCTACCCATAAATTTCACAATATCAGTCGGGTAAATTTAATTCAAACAGACATTCACATTAAGTTTAAAAGCTAAAAGACATTTTAATAAAATAACAATATAAAAGGACTCTTGACATTTTGTTTTTAATGATCTTGTCATGTAGCTTTCAGTATTATGTAGTCCAATAACACTTAATCCTAGTGACACTTATGCTGGATTCAAGAAGCGCATATATATTACTTAGTTCCTGTACTTCAATTAATCATGTAGGCACCAATACAAGAGTCATGTAGAACTAGAATTACAAAAGCAATATAAGAGAACTGCTACCCAAAGACCAAAACCCCAATTTCGGCATTTCCTTCCATGGCAAGTATAGAAAATTTAGAGATCTATCACATTAGAAGCATGATAATAGAGCTTTTATCATTTTGACAAATTCAACTATTGCTAATTGTATGCTATCACGAACTGCTTTCGCATACTCTTTGCTGTACGTTTTAAAATGAAATGCAAGGGACAGGAACATCGTAAAATAAACGAAAAATATTGCAACTGTCATAACTCATAAGTTTAACCAATAAGTACCAGCAGAGCTATACATTGCAAACTGCAATCATTATTATATGCAGACAAGAAATTTTTCATATGGTAGGCAACTATGAACAATGCACGGCAAAATTTTTATACCTAAACTACAAGAAAGAGATTATTTCGCACCTTGGCCGCAATTAGCCCACTTATCTGGGCCATATCGCACATTAAAATAGCTCCACATTTGTCAGCAATAAGCCTAAACTTTGCGTAATCCCATTCTCGAGGATATGAGCTGCCACCACAAATTAGAATCTTGGGACGAAAATCAAGTGCCCTTTCCTCAAGCTTATCGTAATCAATATAACCCGTTTGTGGGTTCACCTTGTATGGCAAGCTCTCAAAGAATATTGACGCCCCTGAAACTTTCTTTCCATTTGGAGTATAGTACCCATGACTAGTATTCCCTCCAGATGGTGTATCCAACCCCATGATACGATCACCAGGCAACAATAATCCCGTGTATACAGCAAAATTAGCCGAGGTACATGAATAAGGTTGCACATTAACACCCCAACTTTCGGGGTCGAGATGGAATGCGGCCAATGCACGTTCACAACAGAGCGTTTCAATTTCATCAATGTATTGATTCCCTCCATAATATCGCGCCCCTGGCATTCCCTCTGAGTATTTATTCGTCAAGTGGCTTCCAAGAGCTTCCATCACAGCCCGACACACAAAATTTTCGGAAGCTATCAACTCAATCCCATTAAATTGCCTTTGCTTCTCCTTCTCCATTATCCCATAGATATCAGGGTCTGCAATTCGTAGGGGTTGGTTACCCCATGATCGAATAGCAGCTCTCCGAGCTTCAAGATCTGGTTCGACCGAAACCCGCTTGGAATTTGAAGAGGACGATGATGATTCGCTATCTCTTCGCCTCTTCAAGCACATTGAATGACCAAGAATACGAAACTCCTCGACTTCTCTATCTTCGTCTTCATCAGATTCCATTCCCAAGTTCCCATTCTCTGCACTGTGATTTTCCGCATGTGGCTCCAACAGTTGGAGCGGAACCGGCGGAACTGGGTGCATAGGATCACGGAGGCTCGAGTCAAGCTGCAGCGAGATGGAGTCGTCAGCCACTTGGGTAAGATGAGGCGACGAAGCCTGAGAAGAAACCCCACGAGACAAATTTGACTGAGATTGGGATAAGTCCATTAAAAACGGTAATACGAAACAATTCCTTGAAACTCGATCGGTGAAATCTACAATTCTAAGCAGAAAGTAACGTCAAGTATGTATGTAACAGATGTTTGTACGACAAGTACCAGGAACAACAGTGACAAAAGCCAAAAATACGACAGAAGGGTTTAAGAAGGTGCAGTAACAGCGTTTGAAAATGGTTTCTAAGTAGCATGAAGAATGCGTCATTGAATTTTGCAGGAGAGCGCGAGCAGAAAAAAACCCTAACCGTAATCCCACCCCTTCGATTCAATGGATGAGCAACCTGAAGGGGACAAAGGGGTAACAGGGGAAATGCACCTGGACAAGTGGATGAGTGCACTTTTGGAGTCACTTGCTCGCAATTGGGATTCTTTTTTATATTTTATTTATTGAATAAATTATATTTTTTTTAAATAAAAAACATTTTATACTTTAATTTAATTATAAATTTATTGATAGAAATATTTTTATTTAAATTTTTGAAATAAAAAATACATTTAAATTTAATAAAAAAATTTGATAAAAAAACCTTTAAATTAAATTAAAATATAAAATAAATTTTTATTCTAAATAAAATTTATAAATATTTTGCAAATAAATTATTATATAATTTTAATAAATCTAAAAAAAATTGTTTGATTATTCTTATTTATATGTTATCGTTCTTGAAAGGAAAATGGAAATCATAGAAGTTATGAAATATTGAACATCTTTTTATATTTTATATTGGTTCTTTTTTTTGTAATTTTAGTCTTAAAGTAAAGACAAAATTTAATGCAGTTGTTCCCTTTGATTATTTTTCATTATTAATTTTAATTAAGTTTTTAAGATTTAGAAATTATCTTATATAATCATTTAAATATTTATCTTACATCAAATAGGATTCTTTCTTATCTTAAAACCTTTAAATAGGTTATATTTATCAGATTCAAATATTTAAAAAATTTTATTCAAATTTTTAAACTCAAAAATAATTTATCTAATATCTTATTCTAATCTTAATAAAAAAAAATCTAAATCTTTCTTTCTTTTTCGCTTTCGACTTTTCCTTTTCTTTTCCCCTCCCTCTCTCACCTGACAACGCCTCTCTTTTCTTCATTGTCTCTCTTGTCCAATTTCGATCCTCTTCATTCCTTTCTCCCGTACTTTCTCTGTACGGCTCAAATCTATTTTTTTATATATTTAATTTTGCTATCCAAATCCTCGCCGGTGCCATCGAAGAGACATGGCAGAGGAAAGGATTCATTTTGCTTTCTTCTCCTGACCTTCATCTTCACTATGTCCTTCTCCTTCAGCAGCGCTGTGCAGCACCCCACCACCACCACCACCTTGCCGTAAATCGCCGTGAAACACCATGGAGAAAGAGCTATGGTGTACCATAAATTTCCATCTTCTCCTCTCTTCTTTTCCTTCAATTTGGCTAAGTTTGGCTAAGTGTTGAAAGCTAGGTGAGGGTTGGTTTATTTTCTATGCTCTTCATCTTTTTCCCTCCATTCTTTTTCTATTTCTGTGCTTGGTGATGCCTAATTAAATTGTGCAGCTTCTTTCCTTCCACCATTGTTACTATAAGTGAGTTTTGAATCTGAGGGCTTTTTTATTGTAATCCTTCAAAGTTGAAATTAACATTTTGATTTTCATTTATTAAATTTCATAAGGTAATTTTGAGTTTAATTTAAATTATAGAAGTTCAATTTGAAGATTTTAGATCCAGGGATAATAATAATGATAGATAATTTAGATTTGACTTCTTTTGATGATTGAGTTACTTTTTTATCTTTTGAGGTTGCCTTTGAGTCACATATTCTTTTTGTCACTTCAGAGTCTCTTTTGATGTAAACTTTTTTTTTTATCCATAAGGCATCTTCTTTTGTCACTTCAGGTTGTCTTTGGTTCTTGTCAGCCGCTACTTTTGACTTTAGTGGCTTTAGTAGCGTCTTGTCATTTTAGTAGTAACTTTTCATTTGTCTTATGCATCCAAAATATTGATGGACATTGGTGGTTCATCCTGATCCTTTTTCTCTACATCTTTACAATATTTACATGTATGGATAGGATATTCAGATAATTGGTAGCATATTCATTTTTTGGTATCTTCTGGATGGTCCATATTATTAGCTTTAATTCGATCATAAAACATAGTGAATAATATTTGGTTTCGAGGAGTTTTTCCTACAGAGTATAGATATGCTCTGTAGGAAAAACTCTTCGAAACCAAAGATTATTCACTATGTTTTATGACCGAATTAAAGCTAATAATATGGACCATCCAGAAGATATCAAAAAATGAATATGCCAGCAATTATCTGAATATCCTGTCCATACATGTAAATATTGTATAGATGCAGAGAAGAAGGATCAAGATGAACCACTAACTTCCATCAATGTTCTGGATGCATAAGACAAATGAAAAGCTACTACTAAAATGACAAGACGCCACCAAAGTAACCAAAGTCAAAAGCAGTGGCTGACAAGAACCAAAGACAACCTGAAGTGACAAAAGAAGATGCCTTATGGATAAAAAGAATAAAAGTTTACATCAAAAGAGACTCTGAAGCGACAAAAAGAAGATGTGACTTAAAGGCACCCTCGAAAGATAAAAAAGCAACTTAATCATCAAAAGAAGCCAAACCGACACTCGAAATCTCCTTATTCGCACGATCATAAAGTAGCCTCAATAATGTAATCTCTATTATTAGAATAAGAAAAGGCAGAGGAATGTCTTGCCTATATAAAGCAATGTAAGCTCTTTTGTAATTCAAGTTTTGTCTTCAAAGTTCCTCCTACAAGCTATGAATTCTCTGAGCTCTACTGTATATTTTCTTTCATCAATAAAGAAAAATATTTTAATAATTCTTTGTGTATCTGAAGACCAGTAAGATATGACTTTCTAACTTCCTTATAGGAGTTTAAGGGTAGTATTTCAAATCTTATCTTCAATATATGAATTGATCCACTGCTGTGTCAATACTGGAATGAGGATTAGAGATCTTTTGAATTCTGGTTTATATTCGAGAATAGTACACCTCCTGGAGGAAAAGAAGGAAGGTTGTGCTGAATTAAGCTAAAGGGGGAAGGTATTGGTTGAGAGCTTTTTTGCTCTTATTTGTTAGTGCCATAGAAAAGACCTTTGCATGAAAGAGGGTAGAGTTCCTTTCATAATCCAGTTTAGTTTTGGTCATCCCTATTTTATAAGATAAATCACTGTTGAATGGATAGCTGATTTCGCTCATTCCAAGCTATTGACGTAATGGTATCAGAGCATAGGTGGATGATAAGTGAAGAAGTATGAATCTTAATCTCCTATTGTTTATACTAGTTTTACATGTTTTAAGTTGAATAATTGTTTCAATAATTATATTGTGTGTTCAGATTATATATCTGTGCTGATTGCCTGTACTAAGTAAGTGTTTACATGTATTCTATAAAACGAATAAAACCTCGAATATATGAAGTAGATCAGAGTAAACTCTCAAACAGTAGTTTTATTCCTACACTAAATGAAACATTTATAGCTTCACCCTTTATGTTAGGTGGTGAAGGAGACAGTACATGGAATTTAAATAACTGGATAAATATGCATATTATATTTACTTCTGATCTGACTTCTTGTAGTTCTTCTTTTAAATCATATACTTTTTGCTTTAATGGTTTAGCTAATTCTTTTAATCTATACTGTCTATTTGACTCAGGTTCTGCTTCTAATATATTTCCAATTTCTTCAGGTAGTTCGAAGAGATGATCTAAATGAGGATCTACAAGGCATCCTAATTGTTTCATTAAGTACATATTTGTCCAGTTATTTAAATTCCATGGACTATCTCCTTCACCATCTAACATAAAGGGTGAAGTTATAAATGTTTCATTTGGTGTAGGAATAAAACTACTGTTTGGGAGTTTACTTTGATTTACTTCATATATTCGAGGTTTTATTCGTTTTATAGAATACATGTAAACACTTACTGAGTACAGGCAATCAGCACAGATATGTAATATAAATACACAATATAATTATTGAAACAATAATTCAACTTAAAGCAGGTAAAACTAGTATAAACAATAGGACTTTAAGGTTCATACTTCTTCACTTATCATCCACCTATGCTCTGATACCATTACGCCGACAGCCTGGAATGAGCAAGATCAGCTATCCATTCAACAATGATTTATATTATGAAATAGGGATGACCAAAACTAAATTGGGTTATGGAAGGAACTTTGCCCTCTTTCATGCAGAAGTCTCTTCTATGGTATTAACAAATAAGAGCAAAAAAGCTATCAGTCAAGACTTTCTCCCTTCAGCTTAGTTCAGCACAATCTTCCTTCGTTTCCTACAGGAGGTGTACTATTCTCGAATATAAACCATAATTCAATGGATCTCTAATCCTCATTCTAATATTGACATAGCAATGGACCAATTCATATATGGAAGATAAGATTCGAAATACTACCCTTAATCTCCTATGAGGAAGTTAGAAAGTCATACCTTACTAATCTTCAGATACATAAAGAATTATTGAAATATTATTCTTTATTAATTAAAGAAAACATACAATAGAGGTGAGAGAGCTCAAAGAATTCAGAGCTTGTATGAGGAACTTTGAAGACAAAACTTGAATTACAGAAGACCTTATATGGCTTTATATAGGCGAGGCATTCCTCTGCCTTTTCTTATTCTAATAATAGAGATTACATTATTGAGGCTACTTTATGATCATGCGGATAAGGAGATTTTGAGTGTCAGTTTGGCTTCTTTTGATGATTGAGTTGCTTTTTTATCTTTCGAGGCTGCCTTTGAGTCACATCTTCTTTTTGTCGCTTCAGAGTCTCTTTTGATGTAAACTTTTCTTCTTTTTATCCATAAGGCATCTTCTTTTGTCACTTCAGGTTGTCTTTGGTTCTTGTCAGCTGCTACTTTTGACTTTGGTGACTTTGGTGGCGTCTTGTCATTTTAGTAGTAGCTTTTCATTTGTCTTATGCATCTAGAATATTGATGGACGTTGGTGGTTCATCCTGATCGTTCTTCTCTGCATCTTCACAATATTTACATGTATGGACAGGATATTCAAATAATTGCTGGCATATTCGTTTTTTGATATCTTCTGGATGGTCCATATTATTAGCTTTAATTCGGTCATAAAACATAGTGAATAATCTTTGGTTTCGAGGAGTTTTTCCTACAAAGTATAGATATGTAGTGAGTTCAGTGAAATAAGTCCATTGAACTTCATCACTAGTTAATGTTCTATTCATTTCAAGGAAGATAGTATTTACTTCTTGAGCTCGGGTTCTGGAGATTATTTCTTAGAAGTCATTGGGGTCAATAGTTTCTTTTTCGACTTCTTCAAATTCAAAAGGTCTTTTTGGTGGTATCGAACTTGATAAGATTAATGGGAGAATAAAATTTATCTTTAGTAATTTCGGCTAAGGTGGAGTAAAAACGGATATACATGATATATTGGGTAATAATGTCTTTATAATGGTTAGAGAGTATTTATCGAATAAATGTAAATAAGTATGGAGAAATAAAAAGTATTATAAAACAAATAAATTAATATTGCGATGTCAAGACCTCGAAACACCTCATAGATGGGGATTTAGGGAAAATGTAAAAAAAATAAAAAATTATAATAGTAGACAAGAATATTACTATTTATTATTAAGGAAATATGAACAACTATTAAAAAATGAATTCTTAGAAAGAAGTGTGCTTTTTTATCTTTCGAGGCTACCTTTGAGTCACATTTTCTTTTTGTCGCTTCAAAGTTTCTTTTAATGTAAACTTTTCTTCTTTTTATCCATAAGCCAGTCGAATTGCAGAAATCCCAATAAGATCAAATTTAGCAGAACTTCAACCTAATACTCCTAAAATTGACTTAACTCAACCTTTAGAAAACTTTTTTATAATTTAATTTTCTTTTTCCTTTCTTAAAATATTGTTGAGGTTTAAAGGGTTTCCTAGATTTAGCCTTTTGTTGAAGTTTTGATTTTGGGTATTTTCTAAAACTATATTTATATCTTTTATAAGGTGTTTGATATGTTCTATATTTTGATTGTTTCCTTTTTCGATATTTTGTTACAGGTTTACATCCTCGTCTATGAGGTATTTCGAGGTCTTGACAAGAAGTTCAATTTGAAGATTTTAAATCCAGGGATAATAATAATGATAGGGAATTTAGATTAAAATTAAACTTTTAGCAGAATGGGTAAAATTGATATATATTATTGTAAATTAAGTAATTTGAATATTAATTTTATGTTAAATATAATTATGTGAAATATTGTGGTCTTATTTTGACGAGAGACTTGTCTTGAAAAGAACCTTTATTGTTAGTCTTACTTGATGTTAGTATTTATCATTTATACCTTGAGTATATCTTATTGCCTTGTTTTATTAATTTTTATTATGCTATTATAAGAAAATAAATTTTAAACTTTTAAAAAATTTCAATTGCTAAATGTATTATAAATAATAGTAAATTATATATATATATATATAATACAAAAATAATAATGTATACCTATGTACAAAGTATAAATGATTCTCTTTATTTTTATATTTTGAAATTTTATTTTAATTTTTTCTTTTGTTTATTTTATACATTATATTTTTGTTTTAATTTTTCTTATATACTTTTCATAAAATTTATTAATTTTTAATTAGTTGATAATTATATATATATATATATATATATAATTTAACATATGATAAATTTAACACTTTTGCACCATGATTATCACTGGGCCTAGCACACCTTACAAAAACATCCTTAAATTTTTGTCCTCCTTAATTTTATTGCCTTGTTTTATAATTTTTATTGTGCTATGTTACGAGAAATTGCTAAATATATTATAAATAATGATAAAATTTATTATGCGTAATACAAGAATAGTAATGTTTATATACGTTTAAAATCTATTTGATGGTAAAACGTTCATAGGTTATTTTTTTTATATCATGAAATTTTATTTAAATGTTATTATTTATTTTATAAACTATTTTTCTTATATAATTTCATAGAATTATTTTTTTAATTAATTGATAATTATATATATATATATATATATATAATTTAACATCGGATAAACTCAACACATTTTGCAGCATGATGTAAAATGGTAGTATCAATGGGCACAACACACCTTACAAAAACATCCTTAAACTTTGTCCTCCGTAAACCCTTGTCCATCTTCAACAATGGCGTCCATGCCTTGCTTCTCGCAATTTCTCTTCAAGTACTTATCCTCTTTCAAGCCTCTCAAGTTTTGTCACTCTGTCTTGTTTTCCCTTCTAATTGTTTAATTGCTGAGAAATCTAAGGAATTTCCTTTCTAATTTACCAAGAAAAAGTTTAGCTTATTTTTATGTAGTGACTGTCACTGTAAAAAATTTGAGATGTGATATTTTGTGGTGGCTGATGAATTTTGTTTTAAGGGATTTGAGTAGAAGGGCATGATAAAATTTGAAATTCTTTAGTGATGAACAACGCAAAAGTTTTAGTTTAATTCAACAGGTTGTGGAATTAATCTAACTCAAGAATATTTAGACTCCATTGACTGTTTTCTATTTTGTTTTTCCTTATGATGATAAAAGTTCTGCTGAAATAACCCCATACCGAGGTCCACTACATTCAATTAAAATATATGTTTTTCATTTTAGCTCTGCAGAATTAAAATAGAGGCATATAGCTTAGGGTATCAAAATTTCTTACTTGTGGCGCTTGATAGGAAAGTATGGCTAAAAAAGAATAAAAGTAGGATGAAATTATAGATATTATTTTTTTGATAGATTTGTTGAGTGCTTAAAATGTCAACCACTGGTTATATTAAGATAACTGATAAGTAATATATTGAAAATATAAATTTATCCTATAAAATTTACCTAGGTTTGCCTGCTACCCTATCTTATTTTACAATTATTTGTGGCGTTTAATAAGAGAGAATAGCATAAGAGAATAAAATTTAATTTAAACTATCTAAATTTAATTTAAACAACCCAATAATCCGAAAGGGTGTATATAAAACAAGACCGTAGCCTCTCATTAATGCTACTCCAAAATTATAGACATCACTTTTTTCATCCACTCTTAATGTGTAAGCATACTCTACAATCCAAAAATTGAATACATCATTAATTACTTATATGTACAAAAAGTGTGGTCAACAGTAAATAGTACAATAAATAAATAATATTAATTTTATAATTAAATCTTAGTTCATGGAAATAAAGTTTATTTGTTTTTTTAAAGAAAAATAGTCCTAAAATTTGGTAAAAAAGTTAAAATAGTTGAGGACAAAAGACATCAACTTGGAGACAAAAAGCCAAAGAATCCGACAAAAGAAGCGTTGGCAGGGTGCAATGTAGAGGTTCTCTTTGTTCACATCAATTTTCTTACATCACAATCAACCCTCTATAGTATGTGTGTGCGCGCACGCATGCGCACAAACGCACTCGTAGACATGTGTATGCGTGTGGGTGCATATGTGCATGCGCGTGCATGTGCATGTCTATGTGTGTAGGGGGGTATCTTGCAGTATGCTATATAGACAAAATTAAAATAGGTTGAAGTAACATACAATGCAATTTGGTTTTCCTTTTATTTTCTCCTCACAATTAGTTACTCGAACATGTATAACTTTTTATTCTTCTACCAACCATTATTTAAATGCCCGTAAATCATCTATTGAGAAATAAGAAAAATCTTTCTTGGAAGCCTTGAGAAGCAAAAGGTTTCACAAGAGGGGTTATTGTTATTAATATATATATATATATATATGTCTTATTTTAGAAATTAACTTCTTTCATCCCTATGAATTATAATTTGAGAAGCCATATATATAATATCTTTTAATTTATATAAGTTAAAAATATGTATTATATACTGATGAAAGTTCCAAGAAAATGAACTATAGAATAGTCAAATAAACAAACGTAAACAAGCTGCGAACCTCCCTTTGAAACGTCCTTCCGATAAATGAAAAATGATATTTATTGACTCTCTATAATATATACTAAGATGAAGCTCATATACTCTTTCATAGTTGACTTCTGACTCCACACTACAAGAAAACAGGAAATTTCTCGCGGTATTTTTCCGTGAGAAAAAATAATAATTTCCGTGATAAAGGATTTTGTCACGGAAATTCTCACTCAAAGCTAACCGTGAAAAAACTAGCCGTAGGAAATACAATTTCTCACGGAAATTTTCTGTGATAAACTTTTCTCGCAAACAAATTTCTGTGAGAAAAATGAGAGAGAAAGTTGATGTCAAGTTTGTGAATTTTCTCGCGGTAAAAATCCGCGAGAAAATGCTTCTCGCTGAAAAATTCTGCAAGAAAACAAGAAGTTTTCTCACGGAACAAGGTAGTGAGAAAAAAAGGAATTCTGCTATGATTTCTGAAGGACAAATTTTGCGAGAAAATTAGTGAGAAAATTTGTCACAAAATATACTGTGAGAATTATGAAAATATTATGTGTTTCTACCATCTTAGTTGAAAAATCCGTGAAAAATACCGTGAGAAACAAAGTTTTTTTCGTGAGAAAAATTAAGATTTTGTTTGTGCAGCTTTCTCACGAAAAAATTCCGTGAGAAACTGGAAAAAATTGGTCATCCACACTTCTTTTATAGTTTTACCTCTGCTTGAATAGTTACAACTTATTCAAACAGTCAAAAAGCAAAGTGCTTATGTTCAGCTAACCAATAACAAAACCACAAATTTGTAATTTGTGTTAGAAATATCCGAAAATACATTAAATTTAAGACATCAATGTATTTAGCATTACAAGTTTGCATATCATAATTTCATAATGTGACATAAATAAGAATGCTGGGATCACTGTTCATCAGCATCATCCACATCATCATCATCATCATCATCACCACCACCACCACCACCATTGTCACCATCATCATCATGGGTTGGTTTATCATACGAAGTACCACCTCTTTCAGCTCCTATACTCATGTGAGTCATAATTTGTTTCATGAAAGCTTCCATCTTGTCTTCATGCACCTTTTGCATCTTGGCAAGACTTGTCTCATAAATTTGGACTTGTTTTGATAATTTCTCTTCTAATTTCTTCTCAAATGAGGCCTCTAAGTGCGCTCTCATTTGTGAAAGCTCACCAGGGCCATATCCAAAGTGTTGTGTGCCATCAAAAGTAAGAAGACCAGCCTCTGACCCAAACCCATAAGCACGACCTCTTTTGTTCTTTCCACCGACAACTTTGAGCCATATGGAAGAATCAGTATCATCTGATCCTGACTCTTGAGTTTGCTTTATCTGCTCATACTGGCTCTGTAACAACAAAGAACAAATGAATATTAGGTACATAAACAAATTATAGTAACAATCTTATTAACAAACAAGTTAAATGACTTACATAAGTGTCAGAGGCTTTTTTACCAATCCAACCTCCCTTTTTCTCATTGTGTTGGATCCTCTTGAATACTTCTGGGATCTGAACCTCTCTACCCAACTCTATTTCCTACAACACTTAGTTAAAATACATAAGAATTATAATATTTGAAAGGAAATATTTTAAAAGAAACAATAATTCAAAAAAACCATCGCATATAAAGAATATTTACCATTCTTCTCTTATGCTCTGAAAATGGAACACGCCCTCCCCTATGTAGGCATCCTCCAGTATCTGCAGCCCTATTTGCCTTATTACGTGTAGACTTGGTTTTGAATTCATCACTTTGCCAATACTCATCTAACTCAGCTCGAGCTGTTAGAGATAACCAATCACCTTTGGTTTTTCCAGTACGAATGTCTCTAAAAGATGCACGCATAATAGTGCTACACTTCTTCCTCCATATCTTATAAATTCGTCGCTCAGTAGATGGATCCCAAGCACACAATCTCTATATTAAAAATAAGCAAAGCTAATATTATAAATAATCAGAGTAACACATCAACTATATGTATTATAACTTATAAGGTTATAAAATTTGCTTACTTTAAACTCTGCAAACCATAAATTCTTCACAATATCAGGTACTTTAGTAAATGTTGGCCAACCATGCTCAAACTTACTATGAATAATCTGAGACAATATGGTGACGGGTGGGATATGTGGATAAAACCTGTAAATGAAAAAATGATGCAATAAAAGTAAAAATAATGAAATAACTACAATACAAAAAAGGTTGCGTTTAAAGAATTCTTACTCATCAACTCCATGCGATCTAATAACTAGTCGTCCATCACTTAACCTCGTCCCTGGCTTATATCTAATGGGATGAGAAGATGAGCCAGCTGCATCTGTGCTCAAAATATGTGTAGAAGGTATCTCTGAACCAATGAAGGTTGAGGAATCAGGTGGTGTTTGGATGTGTGGAGACGGAAAAGAAGATGATGCAGATGCTGATCCAAGAGGGGTCCCAGTATAGGGAGATAAGTGCGAAGATGATGACTGTATAGCAAGTAATGGTATGTGAATCGGCTTAGACTGTCGTACAAACTTTCCTTTTCCTTTTTTGGGTGCAGCTGATCCTTCACCCTTATTACGACCTCTATCTGACATCTAAAAAAAAAAGCAAAACATTATCATTACCAATGTTAGAAAATAAGTTAAGTAAGTTAAATAAATGTTAAATAACAATAACAAGTTAGTACCGAACACTATCAATCACTTGTTAAAAAATAATCAGTAAGAGGATCCTCTTGAGTATCGGATGAGTCGGTATCTAATAGTTCCTCTTCTAAAACTTCATCATTTTCTTCTTCAATTTCATCAGTTGCATCAATAAAGGAGTCAACATGCACACCATCCACTTCTTCGCTTTGACCATTATTGTCTCTTAGATCTTGCTCATTAATGCCAGTATCAACTAACTGAGGTGAACCGTTGCTTTCGTCTTGAAATGGTGCATCTACATTATCATCACCAGGGGCTTCAATCCTATTTCTTGCTTTTGTTCTAATCACAACAAGCCAACCATTTTTGTTGGATATCGATTTTGGATATGGTGTAAAGTATACTTGATCAACTTGTTGGGCAAGGATAAAAGGGTCATTACCCTTGTATGTTCCTTTAGCCTTGACTTCTATAATACCATATTTAGAGCAAACTCGAGTTCCTTGGTTGGTAGGATCATACCAATCACAGTTGAAGACTGTCAATCGCTTAGTTGGTAGGCCAGTAAATTCTAACTATATAACCTCCTTCAACACACTATGATATGAAAATTCAATTTCACCATGACTATTTCCTTTTACACATACCCCACTATTGTTTGTCTTCCTTCCTTTTGCCCAAGAGGCTGTATGAAACTTATACCCATTAATAGACCATTGATCCCATGTATGTACAAGTCTCAAAGGACCCCAAGCCAATGAAACCAATAAAGCATCTTGTATTCCATTTGTAGGATTCAAAGCCTAATCAAAGAACATATATTATGAAAATATAATATAAGAAGTTTAGTTCCATAACTATATAACCAATTATTCATAAATTGAATTATATACTTACATGAGTTTTGAACCAATCATGAAATTCAGATGAAATATACTTATCAATTGCCTCATTGGATAAGGTAGAATTCTTGGAAAGTAATGTCTCAACATACAAACTACAATATACCACAAAAAAATTAATCATGGATAGTGAAAATATTATGACAAAAAGTTAATCCTATATATGCACATAAGTTATGAAAGAATCTTACCTTAAAAAAGGTTTAACCTCTGGACAATTGAGAAAAACATACAACGTTATAGCATTAGCCTCATTATCAGTAAGATAACGAGTGTTACCAGTAGATCTTCCATGAAGCTGACCAGGATAGTTGAAAATTGAAATGGGAGGATGATCATTGCACTCCCCACCATCATCATTTCGAGGAGCTCTCCTAGTTCTTGAGTGAACATGTGACTCAAAGTAATAAGAACAAAAAGTTGAAGTTTCTTCAAGTATATATGCTTCACAAATAGACCCTTCAACATGTGCCTTATTTTTAACCTTTCTCTTTAGTATATGCAGAAATCTCTCAAATGGATACATCCACCTATATTGTACAAGTCCACCCACTGTTGCTTCGTACACCAAGTGAATAGGTAAGTGTTCCATGGCATCAAAGAAACCAAGAGGAAAAATCTTCTCAAGTTTACATAAAATGACAGGAATATTTTGCTCCATCACATTAAGGTTATTTAGTTGTAAACTAGGAGCACAGAGATCTCGAAAGAAATGACTCAACTCTGTTAAAGTATTGGAAATCGAGGTTGGTAACCCATTGGATACGATTGGTAATAGCCTCTCCATGAACACATGGCAATCATGACTTTTCATCCCTATTAAAGTGCAACTCTTTACATCAAAAACAACGTCCCAAGTTAGATGCATAACCATCTGGAAGCTTCAAAGATTTAATCCATTCATATATTGTCCTTTTATGGTCCATATTAAATGTGTACGCTGCCTTTAGCTTTGTCATTTTACCATTCCTTTTATCCTCTATGTGTAAAGTAGGCCGTTTACAGTACACAGCCAAATCTAACCTTGCTTTCACATTATCTTTTGTCTTACCTTTCACATCCATTATTGTGTTAAACACATTATGGAAAATATTACTTTCTGTATGCATTACATCTATATTATGTGGATTCAACAAATCACGCCAATAGGGTAGGTCCCAAAAGATACTACGTTTAGTCCAATTATGATCTTGCCCGTATCCTTCTAAAGATAGGGTCGAAAATTCAGTTATTTTAGGAAATCTTTGAACTTGCTCATACACTTCTTCTCCTGAATACCTCAATGGTGGTGGTGAAGTCTCTGTGGTGTTCTTTAGGAAGTTTTGTTTATTTCGACGAAATGGATGATTCATTGGTAAAAACTGACGATGACAATCAAAATAACACGTTTTTCCTCCATGCTTCAATCGGAATGCCTTTGAACAACCCATGCAAATGGGACAACCCAATCTTCCTGCAGTTTGCCAACCACTCAACATGCCATAAGCTGGAAAATCATTAATAGTCCACATAAGGGCAGCTCTTAACTTGAAATTTTGTTTCATAGAAATGTCATATATTTGCACACCCTCTCCCCAAAGCAACTTCAAATCTGCAATTAGAGGTTGTAAGAAAACATCAATTTTACTTTTTGGATTATGAGGCCCAGGTATTATAATTGTCAAGAACATATATTCTCGTCGCATACACATACCGGGTGGAAGATTATATGGGGTAACAATTACAGGCCAACAAGAGTAAGGCTTAGAACTCAAACTAAATGGAGTGAACCCATCAGTACAAAGACCCAATCTGACATTTCTTGGCTCTAATGCAAATTCTGGATGAATTTGATCAAAATGCTTCCAAGCATTTCCATCCGATGGATGTGATAACACACCTTCATCACGATGATTTTCATGATGCCATCTCATGTACTTAGCTGAGGCATTAGATGCAAACAATCTCTGCAGTCTTGGAATAATCGGTAAATACCACATTTGTTTATTGGGAACCTCCTTAAACCTTCCTTTTCCAACTCTTGCCTCCTTAAATCTAGCTTCATCGCAAAATTGACATGCCCTATCATTAGCTGCATCACCATAGTACAACATACACCCGTTGCTACAACAGTCAATCTTTTGATAACCACAGCCAAGTTTCGAAACTAATTTTTTGGTTTGGTACAAGTTAGCAGGCATTCGGTGATTAGAAGGTAAAATTTCAGACATCAATGTGATAATCTCATTAGTACATGCCTCTGGAATGTTATAATCAGATTTGATACTCAACAATCTTACAGCCACTGACAACACTGTATGATTTTGACACCCATCCCACAATGGAGCCTGTGCAGCTCTTAGCATGTCATAAAATACCGCAGCACTTGGATTTGGGTCTTCAGGCATATCATATCTCTCGAATGATGCATCAGCCACATCCCTAACCATTTGTTCATATGGATTAAAATCCATATGAATGCTAGTCTCAATTGGAGCTGATGGTGGGTATTCTTCTCTATGATTATGCCAATAATAATAATTAGGCATAAATCCTTTTTTATACAAGTGCATCCTAATTTCATCTGGCGTATGATACCTCATACATTTGCATTTCACGCAAGGATATCTAAACCTCCTTTCTTGTTTAAATATATCTAACTGACTTGCAAATTGAATAAACTCATCTACACCTGCAAAGAACTCATGTGTAATCCTTTGACGATTACCCTCTGTTCTATTATACATCCAACGTCGATGTTCAAGAATATCCATGAGACTTAAATGAAACCAAAAAACAAAAACACAAAAATTAACATCATAAATTAGAACAATGATAGTGACTAGTGGTATATTGTCTAAGAATTTAAATACTACCTTAGTAATCTAAGGATGACAACAAAACTTCATCAATTCTTATTCCTTCTTCAAATAACTCATTTTTAGAAATAGTATATTCTTATATTCTTGATTTTTGTTTTTTCCAATTAAATGTTAATTAAAATACTTAAAAAATAAGATAATAACTAAATTCTAAAAAAATAATTTTTTTAAACTAAATTATGTAGGCATATTTTATAAATTGAATTATGTACAATTTTTAAATAAATTAAATTGAAATTAAATATTTAAATATAGCAAATAAAAATTCAGTTCATAAACCCAAAAAAAAAAGAATAAAACTTACTCAATCTCCATAGATATAATCACCCCAAAAATAATTGTATATACAAAAGTAACATAATAATTATCAAAAAATTATCACATCAGTCCATATCTCAAAAAGTAATAGTTACCAAACTTTAATTTAAAGATATTTATGATAAAAAAATTTAAATTTTTTAAAGTAATTCAAAACTTAACAATTTAAATTGTATAAAAAATTATAACTTATAAGTTTAGAGTAAAAATTTTAATAGTTACACCTTTTGAAATAATTTTACAATTTAAAATAATTTAATATAAATATTTTTAACTTATCACCATCAAATATGATTTCTCCACACACAAAATTTATTTTAAAATACTAAATTTTTTGTTCTCTACAATAATTATAAAATATAAAATTATTTAAAATAAATATTTTTAATTGATGATCCTAAATTATAATTTTTCCAAATTAATAAAATTTGCTTCCCCATTTGATAATCCTTACGACAAGTCGGAATGGTCATGTGCCTATATGTAATGCGTTATCCCCACCTTCATTTTACTACATGTTCCACTACTTTTCATGTATGTGAATAAAATAGTGAATTCAAATTGTAGTCTTTTAAATAATACAATATTTTGTTGTACTTTAATTATTTAAAATTTTAACATTCTATTTTAATTTCCTAATTTTTTTTATAAAATTTTATTTTTATATAAGTCTTGGTAACAAATAATTAAGAAAATAAATAATATAACTTAACATAAAATTCATATAAAATTAACTTAAGCGATGAGCTTCTCAATTTTATAGGACAAACCCATGTGGCTAATTTCTTTAACATTGGTTTTTATAATCCCCATTCAATCAATGTGGCCACTTTCTAAAGTTGGGGGGTTTTAATAAACCTGACTCTATCATCTTTAACTTTGTATTGCATTGTATTGTATTATTAAGCTGTTTATATCACTATTTTTTTTAGCTAAAAATGAATTATCATACTCATTGGTTAGTACTCTGACACATGAAAATTTGTTGGACTTATCCAAATTTTAATAGTATGATATTATATACAATAAAAAAAATAAAAACAAAAAAAAATGCAGCAGAAAGCAACAAACATACCAGTAATATATTCAAAAAAAAATATAACTATTATCATACTTATATATAAAAAAATAAAAAAAAACTAATAAACAAGACAATGAAACATGATACTTGCATGTAACAGATAAAAAAAAGCTCAAGAAAATGACACTTACTTTAGAATGATAGGAAAAATTGAGGCAACAATCAAATTTTCTCCATCTCCTTCAAAATTTTTCCCACAGAGCAGCAACCAGCCTTAAATCGACGTATGCATACGGAGCAGTTGATTTTCTGTCAGAAATTTCTGTTCGCATATGGAGCAGCAACCAAAACCCAGCAAAAATGAAGCAAGATCTGTGCGACAATGGAGGTAATCCAGCTTATTTGAAATGAATCAAAGCAAGGTTTTGCAATAAAGTACCTCTTCTCCCTTAGATCTGTGTAAAGGGTTTAGAAATATAGCACCTTTTCCCCAAGCTCCCTTGCAGCGTCGCCTGAACGAAACCCAACAGAAGAAGCGCCGTTTGCCCAACTGAAACAAAATGAATCGAAGCACAGGGTAGGGGAAAATAGCGTCTTTTCTCACGGAATTTTCTCACAGAAAATTCCGTGAGAAATAAGTGGCAAGGCTTCGCAGAATTTTTGAAATTCTAACGGAAAATTCTGTGGGAAATCAGTGGCATCAGAATTTTTGAAATTCTCACGGAATTTTCTCACGGAAATTTCTGCGAGAAACAAGTGCCAGAGGCTTCGCAGAATTTTTTTGAAATTCTCACGGAATTTTTCCGCGAGAAAATTCTCCCAAAATTAAAAAAAAAAAAAAAAGCCAATCGGATTTCTGTCAATTTTTCTCACGGAAAATTACTGCAAGAAATTTTTCCCGCCTTTTCGCGCCACCATTCTGACAGTATTTCTCACGGGATTCTATCTATTTCCTCTCTCGTATATTTTTCCGTGAGAAAAGTCCGTGAAAAGTGTTTCTCCGTGATAAAATTGGTGATAATTTCCGTGAGAAGCTGTGACAGAAATTTTTCCGCAAGAATATTCCGTGACAAATCGTTGCTTTCTTGTAGTGCCAATTAATTATTTTTGATTAAGTTATATAATATAATCATACATATTAATTTGGTTTCTTTAATTTGTTATTGTTTAAATTATATGCAAGGTAAAATAAGATAAGATCCAATTAACAATGTTTTTAATTGGATCGGTAGAAAAGATAAGGAAGAAAGACAAAGCAACCATTCGACAAGATTATTTTAGTCAATGTGACTAATTAAAACGTGTGGTGGTGGTGCTAATAAAGGCATGAAGGGGTGGCACTCCGTGCGTGGAAATTGATAGAGAGTTAGGGACAAAGATCTATATAATGAGGCCATAATGTGAATGACTTAGAGATACAAAGTAGGGGTAACGATTAAAAGGAAAGGTGTGTATTGCTGCAAAGAAAGCCATAAATATGATACAGAGAGTATCCAGAATGAAATCTCTCAGAAAAAAAAAAAACTTGCTTAATAGCTTTTTAACATTTTAATCATTTTCTTATTTTATTTATAATATTATTTAGGATCTAAAAGAATTTTTTTTGAGAAAGAGTGTCGCGTGACAATAGAAATCGTTAACCACGATCATGTCCTCCCAATGGTTAAGTTTCTTTTCTAATTAACCAATCATATAGGTGCGCTTGCAGGATCGTACGTGAAGAAGAGAGCAGCTTAACGAAATTATAGATATATCCAGGAAAGTTGATAAATGACAGCACTAGTCCAGATTCAACCTCGGAAATAGAAACGGCAAAACCGACTATTTATCCCAATCCGTCTGAAAAAAAAGAAATGAAAACGCACACACACCCACACACACACAAACTTACATTGACTTTGTGTCAGAAAGGTGGGAAGAAACTTCCAGATGAATGCTGGAGCATGCTTTTTCTTCAGAGAGAAATTAAGATTCTGCATGTATGATAACAATAACAAAAAATGGTACCCGAACTTTGGTAAATGGTAATGATAAAGAGGTTCCACGTTCGCGCTAACTTTGGGGGGGAAAAAAAGCATAATTTACTCTTCGTTTTTGCCCAATCTCATTTTGGAGTTGGAATTATACTTTTTCTATTTTATTTTTATATATGATTATTTCTAGGAATGGATAATGTTTGAAAGATATATAGAGACAAATTAAAGACTCTACTTCCTGGCTGTTGAGGTGTTGTACATCATACTAGTGACCGTTGAGAGATCAATAGTGGGTCGGTGACTGTGAGAGGCGACAAGAAAAAGAAGGAATAAAATTCAGAATTGTCTTGATGGACATAGTCCAAGAAACAAGAGAAGAAATTTGGTTATAATTTGGACTTTCGAGCAGGTTGAGCTATTTCAATTTCTGACCAGGAAAGATTTTGGTTAGGAAAACATCATACAAAAAGCCAACGCTGTTTGTAGTCTACTGTTTAATGCATGCCTCTTATGGTTGCATTGATCAACATCTCCTTTTGGGATCACTTTAATTTCGTTGTTAGTAAGGTCCATATGATAGTAACATCCAGATGATAGCAGTAATTGGAAGCTGCTCTTTCCTCTCTGATTCCCTATAAAAATCTGTTCAACTTCTTCGCTGGGATCCGATATCCCTAGCTCCTTCACAACTCACTCTTTTTTTTTTCTTGAGATAATGGCACTAGAGCTAGTGTTCACTAAAAAGCTCACAAAAACTGATATCAATCATAAGTTGTCCTTTCCATTGGAAAAACTAAGCATTCTGCCACCAGTTTCAAATGAACGTGATCCTGTGGAGTTTCTAGTGAGTTGCAGAAGACGCGAGTACACATTTTGCTGCATAAAAAGACCTAGGGCACTTTATCTGAAGCCAGTTATAGAAAGAGGCTGGTCTACTGTTGTTCGTAATTATAACCTCCAAGTTGGTGATTTTCTCGATTTCTACTATATGGAAGCAAGTGACCATGAAGCTGCCCACTATCAGATTGAAGTTCGCAGATGCGTCTCGCGCCATGAAGATGGGGTTGGTACAACGTGGAATTGGCAGCGCATTATCTAGACTCATAGGTTTATCAACGAGGTTCTGTGTTGGTATGTTTCCATTATCTTCGTCGTACTTTCTGATGAATGTTGTGTTTTTTTTCACTTTATTGTTTTTATTGCACGTGTGTGTTTGTATTATCTTTGTGGTTGTCATGAATATAGTTGGAGTAGTTTATGTGTTATGATGAAATTGTCCAGTTATTTGTAGGATAAAACTTAGTAAAAAGGAACGCAATAATTAAATGACAAAAAAGGCAGGTCTTCGCAGGATATAACTTAGTAGAAGTTGCATATAGAAACATTTATGCATGACTTGTGGAAAAAATGATTAAGGCTGCTCTAGCTGGAGGCCGCTAACATCAGTTCTTTTATCACTTTTTCTGTCAACAAATAGTTCATGGAATTATGAATAATTTTTTCGGATTATGAAGATTTTATTTTCGTGATGAATATTAATTTTGAATAATTTTAAATATATATTTTATTTTACCCAACAAAATCACTGCTGTAGCAACCTGAAAAAAAGGCAAAAAGAGATAATCATATATATAAATCGTAGAGTGTCATATCAATTGTATTGTTTATCGTGCGGCTGGGTGGTAGTTACATGCCAAAAGTAGAAAAGATGTTATCATGGAAAGCTAGCTAGGTGTGGCCGGCGCAACTCGCGATCTTTGAAAAGACATAAATGTCACTAGATACAGTGGGACCAGCACGTCAATTCTCCTTCGACAGACTCTCTCTGCCCACTTTTAGTTCTTTTTTTTACTCAAAATATCACACGTTACTTGATTACGGGTTAGATTTATAAAAAAATTTACAAAATTTTTTAACCCAAGTCAACACCAAGCCTTTTTTTTTCAAAATAAATTTTTTAAATTTTTATGATTTTTAAAATGTTAAATATTAAATTTATTTATTTTATTATTTTTTTAATTTATTTTTTTATTATTTTAAATATTAAATAGTTCAAAAAAATTTAAATAACTTAAAATAAATAAATATATATAAGATAGTAAAACCTCTCAAAATAATAATTTTTTTAATAATATTACTTATCAAAAATTTATTTTATCTCTCAAAATAATAATTTTTCTAATAATATTACTTATCAATAATTTATTTTATTTAAATTATAATTTATTTCTGATAATATATTTTACAATAAGTAAGAGTAAAATAACATAATAATCATATATGTTATATAATTTTTTTACTTATATCTATAATTATAAATAAATTTTTTAATGATATTATTTATTAATAATATATAAATAATAATAATTATAATACAGGTATATTAGGATTCAAGCTTGAACTTAAAAAAAAAAACTCAAATCTAACCCATTTTATATTTTGACTTTTTAAAAATGGACTCATTTTTTATTAGACTTTTTTTTTGTTCATATCTTTTTTTTTGGTTGGGCCTATCAAGTTGGGTAGACTTTCAGTTCAATGATCAGGTCTACCCACACATATGTCTTGTGGTATATAATTTTAAGATCAAAATGTAAAGATTTTTTAATTTTAGAGATTGTATAATTTTAAGATCAAAATGTAAGCTACAAATATATTTTATAAAAATGGACAGTCCAAATTTGTTGTATAGCCAAATAAGAAACTTTAAATCATTTGAATTGTTAGACTTTGTTCAAAATAATTATAATTTTTTCTTCATAAATTAATCCACCAGTTGGATTAGCCTTATGGGTACGTGAGGTGAAGCATAAGAAGAAACCCCCAAGAGACAAATTTGATTGAGAGTGGGATAAGGCCATAAAAAATGATAACATGAAACAAATTCTTGAAACTTGATTGGTGAAATCTATAATTCTATGTAAAAAGTAATGTTAAGTATGTATGTAACAAATGTTTGTAAGATAAGTACTAAAAATGGCCACATGATGGAATGCCTAAGTCCCTGTAAGGGAAAAAGAAAATCACACCTGATTTTATGGCTTATGTACAATCCTTTATCTCTCTTAATCTTCGCATCAAACTATACGTTATACGGTAAAAGCCACACATCTCATCATGCGAACTTATCCGTTCGCTATCTCTTAAATTTTACAACACAATCTTTGATCTCTCCAAGTCTTCGCTCCAACCAATACGTTATATGGTGGAAGCCACACATCTCTCATAACAAACCAATCCTTTCGCTATCTCTTGAATTTCACCTTACCAATGTTACCCAATTTATGCATATATGCACCAATTAATCAATATTTTTTGACCTATTTTAAGTCTAGATCACTCATTTATATAATAGTAAAAATTTCTAATAGTTTATTTCTTTAAAGATGGAGTATATTTTGGCACCAAATCTCCAATATATACAGTCAATTTGTTATAACTTTCATTGATAGCGATTTTTCTTTTTTACATAGTAATGTTGGAAAATATCTATTATACTTCATTAATACTAAAAAAAGTTAGTATTATTTGACAAATAAATAATTTTTGTTTAAAATTTAAGATCTAACCAAATCATAACTTGAAATTAGATTACATATTTTTTTTTAAATTTCTTCTAAAATTACTTTAGAAAAATCCAAACTTGTACTCTTGAAGATGGCAAGTGGGTAATGAGGGGAACGTATCTGGACGCTTCTCTACCAAGTTGTGCTTTTGGCATCACTCGCCTGTTATTATGATTCTTTATTATTTTATTTATTGTGTGAATTATACAAATTCTATTTAAACTGTACTAAAATTATTTACAATCTTTTTTAACTTTTTAAAAATATATAAATTTTTTAAATAAAAAATTATTTATATTTTAATTTACTTTTTATTTTTTTATTAAAATACTTTCTATTTTTAGTTAACAAATATACGTTTAAGTTTAATAAAAATTATTTTAGTTAAAAAAATTTAAATTGAACTAAAATGTATGATAAAGTTTTGTTTTAAAGAAAGTATGTATATATTTTAAAAGTAAAAAAAATTATATAATTTCAATAAAACTTAAGAGAAGAGAATGTAATTACTCTCATCTATATGTTATCCTTCTTCTTAAGGGGAAAATGGAACATGAAATATTGAGCATCTTTTTATATCATTTATTACTTTTTTCCTTTTAATTTTAGTTTTAAAATAAAAGACAAAATTTAATTTAGATGTTTCTATAAATTGTTTTTAGAGAATACACCAACTTTTTCTAAAATATGATTAAATTATATTTGATACTCTTTTTTAAAAATTACAAATCATTTTTTCCTAATTTATTTTTTTAATAAAATAAATGTTTACACAATATGTATTTTTTCTAAAAGTAAATTTATTTAATTGTTTTTATTGTTGTATTGAGAAAAAATTACTACTTTATGCTAAAACTTAACATCAATTTAGCTACATTTATTATTATATTAGGAATAAAATTATAGTCTCATATTATATAAAATATAAACTATTTTGCCAAATAATAAATTAAAGGAAAAAAATATATATATCAAAATATCAAAATAATCAATTATAATTTGAAAAATATGAAGAATGTCATGTATAATTTAATCAAACTTTTAAGAGATTAATGTAATTTACTCTTATAAACCCCAGATCCTATAGTGTAGTCTCTTGCTCCATTTATCTTACACTTTATTTGCTAGCATGAGGTAGAGGAAGATAGGGAAAGAATTATTTTTTACATCCCATTGAAAGTCAAATATTGTCCAAATACCAATTTAAAAAAAAGGAGATGGAATCCATTTATTTTATATAAGTGCATGAATTGATGATAATTCTTGTATCTAATTTATATAAAGTCTATTATATTTTTATTATTTTTATTTTTTAAGTAAAATCAATGTTTTAAAAATCAAATCGGTCCCTGAACCGATAGTGACATTGGTTCACGATTCATTTGTCAAATTGTGGTCAAACTAGTAATAATTAAATATATTTTTTAAAAATTTATATATTAAAATTTTAATATAAGAAATAAATATTAATAAATATTAAATATTTTATTACTAATTCAAAATTTATTAAGACATTACAAAAATTATTTGAGTTTTAAAATTATATTAAGAATCTACTTATCATTAAAAAATAAAAAAATATAATTATTTTGGCTAAATACCTTTATATTTGAGAGAAATGTTATTAGAAAATAGAACATAAATATAATAGAGAGTAAGTATACAAAATAGTCAAATATGCACATTTTACTTTTTTTATATTTTCTCTTTAAAAAAAATATTTCAACTCCCTCATTTTTTCTATTATCTTCTATTTTTAATTTTTTAAATTTATTTGGAATGAATTATTCAATTATATAAGAACAATTTTTTTTAAAAAAAGTACAAGCCAATTCAAATCGATTCTGACTGGTCCAATTTTGGCTAGTTTATTCTTGACTAGTTTTTTAATTAATCGATTTTTTTGGACCAACTGAATTAAACTAGGGATTGGTTCTGATCAACTCAACTAATCTGGTATAATTTTTAAAACCATGAGTAAAAGTATAAAGATTATTTTTTTTATAATTCTTTTCCATTTCAACACTATTTTTATCTACCAAAACAAATAAAATATTTTTATCTAACCAAACATACAAATAAAATAATATTTCTATTTTTTTTATATTATGCCAAATGTAATTATTTCTTTCCATTCATATTTTTGTTCATTTTCTATTTTCATATATAATAATTCCGTATACCAAACAACCCTTTAATTTTTATTTCTTAATTCTTTTTTGTGTTTTTGTTTATAGACATTCTAGTGAAAGGTGTTATTCTCCTATATTATTTGTTATGTTAATTTACAATTTTGTTTTATAAAAAGAACCAAACTATAACTAAGAAATTTAAAAAAAAATGAAACTTCATAACAAAAAAAAAGTGAAATCTTGATAGTCTATTTTCCTACGCTAATTGTTGAATAGGATATTTCTTTCATTTATATATTATTTACTTCAATTAAATCTTCAATTAATTTATGTTCTTTTAATAACTTAATATAAATTTTTTTAATGTTTAATGTTAAAAAAATGTTATAGCATATATTTATCATTGTCATTCTACACAATTCACAACTATTAAAAATTATTATTAAACATTCTATTAATCAAGTTTTTTTTTAAGTAGCTTTTATAAGATTTTTATTAAATATTATTTTTTTCATTCTAAAAATATTTGTTCACAGAAGTTTTCGAAAAGTCATAATATTCTCCTACATACCCTTTGTTAATGAAAGATAAGTACAGCACACCACTTAAGTACCAAAATAGATTTTCTTACGTGGAGAAATTTAAAACATACGATTTAAACAGTTTATAATTCATAATTTATTTTGATAATTTGTTTATTTTAAAAAGGTAAAATATTGAAGACAATATTTTAATCAATATTTTAATTTTTATCAAATATTTGTCTGATGAAAATTAAAAAAGTATCTTGATTCTGTGTTTTATTTCTTTTAAAATAAAAAGATATCAAATAAAAAATAAAAATTTGAAATCTAAAAAATAAAACAATAAAATAAAATAAAATCTGAATTATTCAAATTAGATATAAATATTCCAAATTATTTCAAGTCGCTTGTTGGCAAAAAAAGACTAAAAAAAAGAAAAAGAATCCAGATCGTTTAAGTGCATGTAAAAACAAGAGGTAGGCTTCATTCAAAAGGCATCACATCTTTTTTTTTTTTTGTAAAGACTTAATTACTTATCTTACGTGACACTAGCATCGATGAAAAAATTTTAAGTAAATGTAATGTTTAACAATTTAATTTTTATCCATGCTTATTTCATCCAGGGACAGGTCCATGTTAATCAATTTAGGTTAGTCGTCGCTCCTAAAAAAAATTATTTATATGTATTATGTATAAATATAATATTATTTTTTTAAAAAAATTTTGTGATCCTTTTCCTCTAATTTTCCTTATCTATCCCTTTTAATATTTTAAAATGTTTAAACACATGCTTTTAAAGACATATTTGCTTCTTGGATAATAAAAATAATTTTTATCAAATAACTAAAAGATAATAAAATATATTAAAGTTTCTTTCAGAATTCTCATATTTTCATTACCTAAGAATACTCTCCAATTTTCACTCTTTCACAAAATTTTGTTCCTCTTGTTTTTAAATCTATTCACTATAAAAATAAGATTTTATAATGAAATATAAAATAATTTTTTTATAAATAATATGACTATTTATATTTAAAAAAGATTATAAAGAATTTCACTATAAAAAAATTATAGATTAATTATATTCAATTAAAAATCAAAGAGTATACTCTTAATAACTAATATATATTTTATCACTTTCAATATATATATTTTTATATTAAGACATGGTTATATTTATTTTAATATTATTATATTTCTCTAATTTTTTATTATATGCTTTTTTTAAATTTAATAAAATTTATTATTTTATTAATATAATAAATATTTAAAATTATATATTTAATAGTTATTAGTACTCTTATCAAGTATAAATTTTTGCCTCCTACCAATTTTTTTTATTTATTTGTTGGTTCTGTCCCTGATTTCATCCTTCCTCAGTTCCAAAACCAAAGACTTGCATTCCAAGGAAAAAAAAATAGTGGATTTCAATAACTTTTTAAAATCACGTGCACTAAAAAAATTTAAAAAATTGTAATTTATTATTATTATTCATTCTTTAAAATAAAAATTTTATAATTAAAAGTTTTATAGCTCAAATGACACATTTTATTCGATTCCATCTGATCCCTTCTTTCCATTCTTGGTTCCCAGACATTGTACCATGATTGTAATAAAACACACACGTTGTTGGCTCCCCCGTCCAGTAGTTTTGTGATCTACTATCATTGCTACAATGGGCCAAATCAGCCCATTTACTAAATGGTCTTAGAAAATGAAGTTTAAAGATAGTCCACATTGTCTCGCGGGCCGAATTTTTTGAAATTTTGATATTTAATTTATTAATTTTAATAAATGTTTAAAACAAACTTGCAATACTTTTTATTTAATATATTGAAATTGTTAGTTTTTTTTCATATTTTAACTTGCCATATTTATTAAATATGTCACGGGACATAAGTTTATTTTTAAATAAAATAATTTATTTTTCAATTCTTATTAATTCTTAAAAAGGACAACCCGCCACACCTCCTTCGCCTTCAAGCTAAACGGATTAAATCATTATTTTTAAATAAATTATAAATTACAGTTTAAGTTTACTATAAGTTGTTTAGTACACAAAAAATAAAAAAATATATATATAAATAAAAAATTATATATTATTAAGTAATAATTACAAAAATATAATATACATTATATATAATTTTTTCTTTCTTTTGTTATTTCTAATGAGATACCAAATGGGGCATAATGTATGAGATAACTTGTTTTTACCATACCCAAGTGATACAAAGGCATTAAGGTAACTCATAGGTACATTTTGAACCCAAAAAACAAAAACAAAAACAAAATTTTTTTGTGGAATCTAGATCCTCAACATTTAATAAATAAATACATGACACGCAATTAAAGAGAAATTAAGAAAAAAGAGAAAGTCAGCCTCACACACAATATTAATTTTTTTTTGTGACACTTTAATCAACTTAGATTATCTACAATATTTATCCATAATAGGAGGAAAAAATGAATATAAAGTGTGGGCCCCATACATGTAAGGTTCATTGATTGTTCTTTTCTTTCTCTTATTTCCCGCTCTGAAGATTTGATAGGTCAATGCCTCGTAATGAATCGAAAGGTCCTAAAAAAATTAAAAAAGAGGAAATTTCAACTACTTTCTAGGCTGTGGTAATGAAATTATACCACCGCTATCTATGCGACACGTAAGCAAACCTTGTAAATGGAACAGACAAACATGTTGTTGCCATTGGCAGAATAATGGAAGTGGATTGTCATGGGTGAGTTATCTTACCCCAAAAATTAATTGATGTGGTAAGAATCTTCACGCTTTATAAATTTAGGATCTTCTTCGTGTTCATCTGATGTGGGTCGTTACAGCTCTTTCGACCAATCGTAACACCTTTGACACGTCTGATCCATCAGACCACCGTACGATATTCAAGTTTTCTTTCGGTGGGGTCTACCTCTGAGTTGTGAAACACAGATCTAACTCTGATACCAATTATCACAGGATTAGTTATCTCACTCTAAAAGTTAACTGATGTGACAAGAATCTTTTCGTTTTATAAACTCAGGGCTCTCCTCTCATTCATTCAATGTGAGCCAAGACCCTCTGAAGTGTCCGTACCGTTAAGTGTCTCTAAAGTTTATCTAATATCAGCTGTTCATTCCATCAATGTACTAGAGGTGGCCACATCGTGCTTTAACTCAAAACACTGCATTTTAGCCTCAAAATCCCCAGCAGTAGCAGAGCATGGCTAGGGCTTTGAAGGGCACCGGTCTTCTTCGATATAGCGTCTTCTTAGATATCTGACTCTCCCTCGTGTCCAAAAAATCCACAACATTGAGGTTGAGTTCAAGGTCCATCGCAAATTGTTTAGATCATTGTGGTTTTTGCTATGTATTCATCCATAAAGTCATATTCTGCACCTATTTGGCTAGAAGCAACTGGAAGCAGAGAGGAAATTAGTTTTCTTCATAGTGAGAGCAATATGGCATATTTGTTTTAACTAAACATTGTTTCAAATTTTATATCAGAAAATAAAGAACTTCAGGTAGCAGAACAAGGGAGGCACCAGTTTCATTTTATCATCCCTTGCATTCATTGCAACAGCAGAGCAAGCACAATTAAATTGCTCAAAAAAAAAAACAACAAAGAGGTGCTTTCTTCATAAACAACTTTATTGCGTAGGAAATGATGGTATTGACAAAATAGGGCATTATGGATCCACTGATAGCGGCATTGGGTTGGAGCTCCGTCGTTCATAGGTCGTGGTCATTTTGCAACGGCTTGTTTGGAAGAATGTTTGACTCTGACTTGCATGGGGAAGAAGGTTCTTGGGTTTCAATGGCAATGCTCTTCTTTTGTGCGAACATGAGACTTGACCTTGGCCTCCCTTTGCTTCCACTCCCACTTCTCAAGAATCTCATCAATGGTAGTGGAAACTTCTCCGCTTGACTCGAACTCAAAACAGATTTTGTAGATAGCTACACACTGATTAAAAAATCCCTTCCTCCACCTGCAAACGCAAACAAAAGATCAGCAAAAAGAAGAGGATGATGCGCCAAAGAGAAGAGAATCCCTTCCATAACCCAAACGCCCCGTTTCGTAGTATTCTAGAGGGCAGCATTTTGACGTTAAGACAGGGGCGTGGCTTCACATGAGCCTTTGATGACACGGACGGTTGAGATGGCAGGCACTTTATGCTTTTCTCTAGAATAAAATGCATTTGCCCTAGAAAGCGAGTACAAATTGGATTTTTGTATTCTCGAGTGTGAATTAACATCCACCTTTTTGTGGGATCGTGATTGGATAACGTCGCACATTCACGCCGAAAAGAGTGTAATTGTCGTTCTGCACCTGAGTGAAGTCATGCTCGCAGAGGTTTGTAAATTACGGAATTACCCCTATCATCCTTTCTGTTACCAAATTTCCTTTTTTTTTTTTGGTTTTGGGTTTAGGCCAAACGTTGATTGATTATTGCCACGAATACCACATTTTCCATGAAAAAATGCACACAAAAGTCATTAACCTAACGTCCTAATCACATTATATATATATATATGCATAAAGTTGAAAAAAATTTACTGTTGTTATACTGTATACTGTTTATAAGTGGCGGTTATTTTGTTGTTGTTGTACTTTTTCTGTTTTTAAATATTATTTTTATATTCTTATTTTTTTCCTTCAAAATTTCTACTTGTTCAACAAAATTTAAGGACAAATTTGTCATTTTGCATATTATATATATTAAAAAAATTATATATATTTCTTTATATTTTTATTATTGGTTTTCTTAGTCAAAATATGATAAGAATATATTGTTTTCAAATCAAATTATATAGTTATTATATTTTAATTAAAAAAATTATATAATTATCATATTTTAATTAAAAAATCTAGTAAAAATATAAAAAATTATATCTAAATGTAAACCATCTTTTTTTCCACTTCTTATTTCTCTCTCATTTTCTTCACATTTTTGTTGTATTATTTACATTCTAATTTTTCAAATTGATTAAGGAAAACGAAGGCTCTAAAGTAAATATATAAAGTTTTTATATATTAATTTATGCCTGTTGACATTAAATAAAAATAAATAAATAAACCAATTTGTCTAGAAATTTTTAAGATTTAAAAATATTCTTATATAGTCATTTGTAGATTTATCTTATATTAAACAAAATTCTTTCTTATCTTAAAATCTTTAGACAAATTATATTTATTAAATCTAAATATTTATAAGACTTTATTTAAATTTTTAGACTCAAGAATAATTTGTTTGATGTCTTATTCTAATCCTAATAATTCAAAATCTGGAACCTTTTGCCTTTTTTTTCCCTCTTGCTCTCCCAAGAAGTAGCCCCCCTTCGGTTCACCGTTTATCATTTCTCTTATCCAATTTAGATTCTCTTCATTGCTTTTTCTCGTGCTTTCTCTTGTGGCAAAATCTGAATCATTTAATTTAGTCTCAACAGTCCAATTTTTCTTTTTAATTTTAAACATAATTTTTCTTCTAAAATTTATAATTAAAATATTATTTTTATTTTATGTTTTATTATTTTAAAATAAATAAATTTAAATTAGTTAATTTTGATATCCAAACCCACTCTTGTGCTGCGGAAGAGACATGGCACAGGAAAGGATCCATTCTGCTCTCTTCATTCCCGCAATTTATCTTGAAATACCTATCCTCCTTCCAGCCTCTCAAAACTCTCTCACTTTATTATGTTTTCCCTTCGAATTGCTTAATTGCTAAGAAATCCAAGGGATTTTCTTTCTTGTTTACCAAGAAAAAGTTTAGCTTATTTTTATGTAGAGCCTGTCACCGTGAAAATTTTGAGATGTGATATTTCATGGTTGCTGATGAATTTTGTTTAAGGGAATTAAGTAGAAGGGCATGATAAATTTTGAAATTCATTACTGATGAACAATGCAAAATTTTTAGTTTAATTCAACTGGTTGTGGAATTAATCTAACACAAGAATGTTTAGACTCCATTTACTGTTTTTCATCTTTTTTTTTTTCTTATGATGATGATAGTTCTGTTGAAATAACCCCATACTTATGTCTACTCCATTCAATTAAATTATATATCTTTTTTATTTTAGCTCTGCAAAATTAATGACTTGTTTGGTACTATAGAAATAAAAATAGAAAATAAAAAAATAATTTTAAAAATAAAAAATGACTTTAATATTTTTATTTTTAATAATTAAATAATAATTAATAGATAGTATTAAATAATAATTGAATAATGATTATAAAGACAAAATAAACATTATACAAAAATTTACCTTTTCAATTCTTTTTCCTTTACCCAATCAAACAAGCCAAAATAGAAGCATGTAACTTAGGGTATCAAAATTTCTAATTTGTGGTGCTTGATAAGAAAGTATGGCAAAATAGAATAAAAGTAGGATGAAATTTTGGTGTATTTATAGATATTTATTTTTTGACGGAGATTTTGAGTGTTTAAAAAGTCAATATCTGGTTATATTAAGATAACTGATTAGTAATATATTGAAAATATAAATTTATCCTATAAAATTTACATAGGTTTGCTTGCTACCCTATCCTATTTTATAATTATTTGTGGCGTTTAATAAGAGAGAATAGCAGAAGAGATAAAAGTAGAGGATCCAAAATAATATGGTTTTAGGATTTTAATTTGCGTTTGGATTTGGCGTGCAAGTTCGTCTGATTTCTTTTTTTTTTTTGGTTTTTAATTTTTTTATTAGAATATACAAAACATAAAATAAAAATAAATTTTTAAATTTTAACTTAAAAAATAATAATTAAAATTAATTTTTTTAAAAAAATTAAATTATCTAAATTTAATTTAAATACTCACTCATGTGAAAGGGTATGTATATATCCTCGCATAAATGAAATGGTTTGCACTTTTATTTATTCACTCCGTTTGTTTTCTAATTAATACATCATGAACAAAGCACTTTCTATAAACGAATATTCAAAAAGTCAACCATGATATCTATGTCAATAATTATTAAATATATATTTTATAAAAAAATTATATTTAAAGATAAAAAGGGAAAAAATATATTTTTAAAGACTATTAATTTATTATTAAATTCAGTAATAATTGTCTTAATATAAATGATAATAAATTTTTAAAAATAATTTTTTTTATTTTTTATCTTTTATTATAATTCTACTTATTTTGTATCAAAATCCATGAACGCTCTACTGTAGATAAATAGTTCATTATGCAACTTTCACGTTAAGTTATGTGCACTGTAAAGCATTTTTTTAAAAATTACTTTCGATGTTTTTGCCCCTCCTTTTCCTACCTTCCCTTCCAATTCCAATCAAAATCAAATTTTCGTGTCAGCGCTGCCATTTTCGTCTGTTGCGTCTGCGGAGACCTTTGTCTTCCACACTTCCACTTTCATCTTCTTTTCTCCAAATTTCCATCTGTCATTTGAGGAGAAATTTACGTCTGTCGCATTTGAGCAGAAGTTTGACCATCAACAGTCGATATTCGACTGATTTTCTCCAACCTTAAAATCAAACGAGTGGGTTCCTCAATCTGGTCAGTTTTATTTTTGTTTGTGCTCTTCAGTCATTTTTCATCTCATCAATTTGAGTTTCGATTTTTCCTTACTTTCTTTTTGCCTTCATCCATATGGCTCTCCTTTATACACACACCCCTCGACTTTCATCTGCCATTTGGTCAAATTTTCCCTGTTGCTTGGATCTGCTCATTCGTATACATTAGGGATCTGCATCGTGACTTTGTGGTGTATTTAATGTCTCTCAAGGGCATCCCAGTGACAATAAGGTCAGTTTTCTATGTGTTGTATTTTATTTTTACTCGGTTTCTATTGTTGTTCTTGGTTAAGCCCGTGGGCTTTAATGCACCAAAGAAGGCTATTCATCCTTCCTCTGTTATTAATTCCTTGCCCAAGTTGCCTACTTTCAGTCTGATTACTTTAATTCCTGTTGTTTTTCTTATTACTTGCTCTATGGTATGTTTGCTCTATTAGGTCAAAAAGGCCACAGGACTGAAGCTGAAACTGCTTCACTAAGGTCAGTTTTCGTTTATTTAAATTTCTTTTCTTTAAAACTGTTCATTCCTTTTTTTTTTTTTTGGGTCCCAATTCAGTGTTCTGTTAATTCCTGCTGCTGTTGTTGTTTTTTTTTCCTTTTTTGGTTGATCTAGCATTTCGATTCGAAGATATGGTTTTCAAGGATTTCCTTCTTATCAAATGAGTTGTCCACTCTCCCCTTCACTTATATTAGCTTTAATAATGTGGAGTTCCATTAGTATAATATCTATAAGGATTAAAATGAAAGAAAATGACCCAAACAATTGAATTATTTTTCCAGCCTTGCAATTGAGTCTAAACGATCAAGAAGAACTTTAAGATCCCTTGCCATTCATCAACTGTCACCACAAGTTCAAATGAATGATGGTTAGTGTGCTATGATACTTTTTTTTACTTTTCTGATTTCTTTTACCTATACCTTAAGATTTTCTAAACCTACATTTATTAATAACCTAAAAGTAAAGAATTCTGAATTAGAGCAGGTCAACAATTATATTATCATAATAATATCTCATGGTTGATTTTAGATGAATTAGAGATTCTGGCCTTTGAGAATGTTTATGTCTAGATTCAATAAGTCATCCTTTTGGCAATCTATAGGATTTTGAGTTCTGATTTACTACTTCTTTAGCTTTTCAGGGAAAATAAAACAGATAATGGAGATGGCTTTTTGGGATGGCATGATGGAATCAAAGCTGGTAGCATGTAGATGTGTAGGTGATGCTGTCGGTAGATTTCATGTTTGCTTTAAGTAATACTGTAATCTTCAAGGAATATTGTAATTTAATGTTGAAAATGAATTAAAGATAATCCAAGATATATTAAGTTAAAGAAAATTTAATATATCTCAGATTGGTTCCAGACACAAGATGTTATTTTTCATGTGTATGTTCTTTTATTATTGCAGATGGGAGTTCAAAATCTCTAATGATTGTAAATTTTTTGCATTGCAGACAGATTTATTAGCTTGGGATAACTTTCCAATTTTATGTGTTGACAGCTTACTTTTTGATTTGATAATTTTGTTTTCTCTGCATGGCGTGCTTGAATTATGTTAGTCTTTTTGGTTTTCAATTTTAGCGAGTGTTTGGTAGAGTTGTATTACAAGGAATTTACTTCTTCACAGAGTCCATGGGGGAGCCTTTTGGTGGAACCCGAATTGCTTGAATATCTTCAGTGCAGATGCATCATTTGTACATAACAGTTAGGTAATTTTTCCTGGTGATGCATGAATGTGTGTGTGTGTGTATGCTTTCCTATTTTGAGCACTGTGTTGGGAATCTTATCAATTTTCAAGTATCACAAATTAAGTGGAAGTGTTAAAGGATAACAGGTTATTTGAGATAATTATAAAATGTTTTATCTTTAGGTGTTGTCACTCTCTTGAAGAATTATCTTTCATATTCAGATTTATCCAGTTTAATATAAATAATAAGGATAGAGGGGGCCGCAACCTATAGAGTGTCTAAACACTACAAGTGAGAAAGCCTTCCCATTCACCACGTTTTTTATTTAACCACTACTTTCAACAAACAAAGTATCTCAGGTCCTTCATAATGATCCATATTAGCAAGCTTTTCTAATTTTGTCGGTCTCTGACTTAGATATGAGTATTTTCTCATGCTTTTGTGCATGATTAAAAAAAATCTTGGTTATTTTTCATACTTATTCTGACTTATGATTTGATATTCCTTTCTTTTTCCCTTCTGATCTAGAATTTTAGTTACTGTAAGTGATGTACTACTGAATGTAAGTTGTTGGGATTTTTTATTAGAATTCTGAATTAGATTAGGTCAGCAATTATATTATCATACAAGTCATCTCCACTAAGCGGAACAAATATATTTAGTTTTCTCATTACAGAACTATTCATTGGGTCACTGTGTAAGTACTATCTACCATGTTTTTTGTTACTTAGTACTCATTTGACAAAAATTTAGGGAATAAGTATTATTTATTGCTTTATGCCTTTTTTTTTCTTTCATAGATGCGTAGTACTTAAAATGGACATATAATTTATCTTACGTTTTGTCCAGAGTAGAATCCATATACTATGAAGTTTTTTTTGGCAGAAACAACTTCTTTGTGCCAGTTTGTCTATTGTGGATTAATTTGGAATCACATTTGCTATTTGGAACATGTTACTTACTCACCTTCTAATTTGTATTAGTTTTAAATTTATATATGATTATATATGGTTCTCAAATGCATTTCAACTTTGAAGCAGCACTATTTCTTTTTCAAGATCTGCCATTTTCAGTCCTTTCGTGATGATTATGATGTTATATAATTTGAGTTATAAAAACATTTCCCCTGCTCATAAGGCTATTTCTGTTGCATTAGCAATAGAGTTGTTTGTAATGACACTCATGAGAAGATAATAGCAGTGACTTGCATCTTGATTGTGGTGGTGTTTTCCTCAACAGAAGTATTCAGTTGTAAAGCTTCATCCTTTTATTTGTTTTACTTTATCTAAAATGCTTGAGATCTGTGCTTAAACAAATATTCTATTCCTTATACACATTCTAATGATCACTAATGAATGTTCAGTTACCTGCAATATGCCCTATTGCGGCTTCAAGTGGGCTTAATGAATTATGGGATATTATCCCTTTGCAGAGTAAGGGAGCGCTGGCTATGTATTGCCATATTTATCTTTACCAGTTTGCTCAATATTAATTCATTTTATACGTAAGTTATTCATCAAGATCATGTTTCAGTTTCCTGGCCAACATCATGTTCAAGTTTTAATGTTTTTTTATTAGTGCCTTTTATCTTTTTAAGCAAGTACTCATCTCGACTTATTGGTACAGACCTATTTAGTATTTACATTATAAAACTAATCATTGACTCAATGTGTAGGTACTCTCTACTTTCTTTTTCATTACTTAGTACTCAATGAACAAAAATTTAGGGAATAACAGTTATATATTGCTTTACATCTTTTTTTCCCCCCGTTCATTAATACATGGTATTTAATATGGAGATATAATTTATCTAATGTTTCCTTTGGACGAGAATCAATCTACTATGGACTGTGGCTTTGCCACAGCCTCAGTCATGCCCACAGCCACTGCCTCAGGGACTGACACAGCAAACCATGGTTGTGATGCCGGTCAACTTCATTGCCATACATTCTGCAGGCACCTCATTCGTCAATCAAAGCATACATCTAGCGATTCACATTTGTGATGATGCTTCCAATGAGAGAATCCTACAATTTCCAATGGCCTTGTTGATTAAGAAGATACTTATGTATTTTAATTAATGAGTTTCTTTCTTTTAAAATCTAACAACACTGCACAAATCAAGCACCTTTAGCAAATGACATCCTGTTATTAAATAATCCAATGCCATTCTTGAGTAAGATGATGCTTGATATCTTCTCTCGCTAATGGAGTGATAGTGAAAATTTTGTTCTTTCCCTCACTAGAATATATCTACCATACTGATTTGTATTTTGTCCATCTAGTTGATACACTTACTAAACAGGTTTGACTAATTTAGGTTATGTATGCATCAACATAGTTACTATTCCTGCATCTTCAAGATGAACATTTTAACAGTATTTTGTAGATGTTGGATTTATTTAATATTGTTAATTGTAGATGATTGCTAGTCCTCTGTAACAAGAAATTTAGAGGTCAACTTAATCATGTTCCATTTAAGTAACATTGAATCAACAGGAACAATCTTTTGGACCATCTTCCTTCTATTTATCATATGATATTTTTCTTTCAATTTGATGTTAAAATAATTGTTTCATTAGACATTCAATACATCTTGGTAATGTGGTAAACCCTAAAATTGATATAACTATTAAGTTTTCGTAATGATTATTTATTTTCAATCTTGAAGTAATGCTTTCCTTATTCTTTTCTTTTTTTGGTTACAAAAGAGGCACTAGTCCTTGAAAGAGTAGAGTAGGGGATACTTTCTTTACACTTTAATTGTGCATATATAGTGGTTGTTTCTAATGGTCAATAAAGTAGGGAAGCATGTATACACATGCTGTCCATTTTCCATGTGAATGAATGATTTGGTTCCAATAGTTGGATTTAAAGTTATGAACCCCCAAGGTTGAATTTTGTTTCACATAAAAGAAATAGTTATGATTGGAACCATCATGAACCACAAATTTGGACCAGATTAGGTTTGGGTGTCATGATGGCCAGCAAGGGTCTTGAAAATCCAAATAGGTTTTGCATTGTTGATACAATAGAGAAAAAAAAAAGAAGGAGAAAAAGAAGAATAAGAAGAAGATTTTGGAGAAAAATTAGAAGTAAGAATTTAGTTCATGCTTGATTATAGCGATGTGCCCTGATTATATGATTTAATATTCCCTTAACAGACTAACAGTATGAATAATTAGAAAAGATGAAAATACTTGGCAATAGATTCTAATTGACAACTTAATGGTAAAAAGTATAAAATATTTCTAATTTCATCTAAGCTACTTATCATTGCCCTTCATAAGCAAACCCTTGACCCCCTGGGTGAATTGAACGAGCAAATTCCAAAAACTCCTTTTGAATCCTACACCATAGCTCCCATGTACCTTCCTCTTCAAGCTCATCCTTCCACTTGATTAGTACTTGGGTCATAGGCTTGTTCCTCTTCTGAATAATCCACTTATCTAAAATTAACTCAGGTTCTCTTTTTATCTGTATATTGGCCTATGAGTTTAGCACTAGTATGGCTACATTAACTTTTTCAAGATATCTTTTAAACAAGGATACATAAAATGTGGGATGGAGATGCGATGAAGGTGGTAATTTGAGGGCGTAAGCTACTGGTCCCACCCTTTTTGAGATTTGATATGGCCCATAAAATCTTGGAGATAATTTGTTAATAGCTCTTCTCTTCATTGACATCTGTCTAAAGGGTTAGAGCTTCAAGAAGACCCATTCTCCCACCTTAAACTTTTGCTTTGATCTTTTCTTATCAGTGTACTACTTCATATGATTAACTACCACATTCAAATTCTACTTGAATTTTTGTAACATCATCTGCCTTGCCTCAAAACTCCTGTCAATGACCTCTATTAAGGATTCTTGTGGCAAGTATGGAATATCTAACAGAAATGGCTAACCATACATTACCTCATATGGAGTTGCCCTAAGTGAAGTATGGTAAGTAGTGTTATACCACCATTTAGCTAAAGGAATCCATTTACATCATTTTGATTGAGAAATCCATGCCAAACTTTTTAAGTAAGATTCTAAACATCTATTAAGAACCTTACTTTACACCATTGGATTGTGGATGATAGGCAAATGTAAGGCATTAAGTTAGACCCAACCTTTTCACAAACTCATATCAAAAGTTACTAGTAAACAATGGATCCTTATCACTAACAATATTAGTAGGTACTCTATGCAACTTATACACATTATGAAGGAAAACTTGAGCCAAATCTAAGGTTGGAAAAAGGATGAGCTAAAGAAATAAAGTGAGTATATTTACTCAATCTATTAATAATTACCCAAATTAACACTTGATTTTGGCAACTTCTCAATGAAATCTATAGCTATACTTTGCCACACCTTATTTGGAACCAGAAGAGGTTACAATAACCCTGCTTGGCTAGTTGTCTCATACTTGCACCTGAGGCATGTATCACACGATTTGATAAACCTTTTAATGTTTTCCAACATGATTTTCCAATAAAATATTGATTTGACTTGTTTCTAAGTGGCATTGATATAACACCCCATAATTAATTAAGGTACTAATCATGGATTAGATTAATTAGACGTAATTAATATGGGTTTGAGATTTAATTGGGAGAGAAATTCTATCTAGGCTTAAATTAATAAATCATGAGAAAAGGCTAATGGAGGCCTAATTTGTGAGGTACAGACCCAACCCAATTTAGTGTGATGGAGGCTCAAGATCCACCTTGTATAGACTCCTCTAAGTGGCCCAATAACCCTTGTGCAGACCCACATTCTTGAGCTTCTCAAACTTGGCCCAAACTTAATTAAATTTCAGCAACCCAATGGACAAGAATTGGCCTAACAAATTCTGCAGCCCAACACTTTAAAACTGGCCTAATAAGTTAAAATCTGCAACCCAAATGAAGTTGGACCTTGGAGCAACCAATGACTCATCTTTGACCCAACTTAAACCCACCTAAAACCCTAATACTTCAGCCACTCTCTCATTTGTTGAAACTCAAGAAGCAAATTCGAAGCTTGGAGATGAGGCTAGGGTTTGGGGCACAAATTCTGTATTTTCTCACACTTATAGTAAGATTCAGCCAAGGTAATAGTTATACAACTTAATCCCCTCATCTTCCTCTTTAATTTGGCTCGATTAGTTTTTCATTTGGAGCATTTTCATCCTAGCCAAAATCTGAAATGTGAGTGTTTGGGGATTTCTTTTGTAAAATTCGTAGGTTGAGGTTAGGGCTGACCTTGGGTGAGTTTAAACCCTCCATTTTGATGCTTCATTTGTTAATTTAAGACCCCCATAGCTAATTTATAAAATGGGTATTAATTATGTACGAATTTGCTTAGGATTTTGGATGGAATATTGAGTTTTCTGGTGAAGGACATTTTAATCCGAATTTGGGACTTATAGTGGCTGAGTAAGTGACTCTTAGGTAGTCATTAGCATCTTAAATTCTTTGAGTATTGATTGTAACTGTTAATAATGAATAAGAGTAGTAATTCTATGATACTATGGTTATAAGAGGATTTCTGCACTATTGGTGACTGTTGCAAGTGTCTACAAGTGAGGTAACCAGGTTTATATCAATTCCATGTATATATTTGATTTAATTTCATATGTTGTTGTATATGATTGATTGAAAATGTTGAATGAATTGGTTGGCTATATGTTGACTTGTGATTGGACCTTGTGAGTCCATGGTGGAGCTGTGGTGCGGCTGCCACTCGTGCATGTGCTTCAATCGAGCACCAGGTTATGATCAAACCCCAAATGCACTGAGCCTCGATTGTGCTCAATAGGGAGTAGGTGCCATGGACAAACCTCTCCCGGTGTTAATGGGGTCCGTCCATGGCCTTTAATATGTGATAATATGATTGCTAATATGGAATAGTAATCATGATAGCCTAATTATTTCATTTGCTGAAATGATGGATATGATTATGCTGTTGATTTTGGTTCATGCATATATATTAATTAAACTGGATATATGATGGAATTGCCTTGGTTACTGAGATTTATATCTCACCCCGTTTTATGGGATTAATATTTCAGGTGAAAGTTCCTCGGGTAAGGATAAGGGTAAGCAAGTGGATGAACATCCATGAGCTGAGACCGGATGTGGGGAGTTACACTTGGTCTGAGTAGAATAGGGTAGATGCAATTTTTGTTATTAGTTTACATAGCATCATCATGTAATCATGTTGCCAAGTGTAGGCGCTTATATCTTGTTTGATTGGAATGTAATCGTTAAGAATTCAAGTCTCATTATAGTTGAATATTAATGTATGAACCTATAGCATTATGTATATGTGGTTTTGCTGGAATTATGATATGGATCACCATATGGGAATTGTAGTCTTATGATGCATTGGAGGTAAGCTATTGTTGAATGGAATCTCTATGGAATTTGTATGGGATGTGAATTGCTGCTAATGTATGTGATTTTGCTGTCATATATCCTTGAATTGCTAATATAAGTTAGTGGGACAAGTGGGAAGTAGCATTTAAGTTTTGCAATGATAATGGATGGATTGATGGGTAAATGGAGTAGATAAACACTATTAGGATTACATAAAACAAGAGTAGGTGGACCTAGAGTGTTTCTAAGATGAGATTTGGAGTGTAGAGGGCGAAATTTGGGTAATATGGTCATAGAAGGGAGTCACGCTGCGGCCAAGAAGGCTTCGCCGCAGCCAAACGAGAGACAGAGCCGAAAGGCACCACGGCGCAACGAATCTCGTCGCAGCGCGAAGTGAAAAAAATTGCCCATGAGGGTAACAGAACCAAACTCGCCGTGGCACATGGTGTCCTACCGCGGCACGAGTCGAGAAAATTAAATTAGGGTTGGACAGAAGCAAAATGCGCTGCGGCGCCACATAGGTCGGCAGCGGCGAAGGTCTAACTCGCCGCGGCGAAATTTGCCCAATAATTCTAGAGAGAAATCTGGCCGCGACGGGGAAGGTTTAGGCCGCGGTGTAAGTCCCTAACCTACTCTTTTGAACCTAGAAACCTCAATTTCTTCAACGGTAATGGTAGGAGATGATATAAGAACACTTGTGGGAGGTTATTAGGTAATAAAACTGATGGACGGTTAAGTCATAAACCCCTTATGGTAGTAGGATTTCTTTTATACAAATTTTGTCTTGTTGTGGTGGTATGGTGATAACCCTAACATCAAGGTTAAAATTTTCTCATATTTTCGTAATGTGGTAAAATATAATGACTTCAAACCTTGATCATTTATTTATAATATTGTATTTAACTATAATTACAATGATTAGAAGGTAGGGTCGTCACAGTTGACCCCTGAATTTCCTTTTTGTGGTGAAGAATAGAGCCATTAAAGGATTATTTTTTGTTATCAATTTTATTGTCCACCACTATTTTTTTTTTATTTTTTTCCAGTTAAGATCTTCCTTTTCCATTTAAACTTAGGAGGAAAGTTGTTATTAGTCTTTAGATTTTGTATTTGTTGTTGTAAACTCCGATCAAGTTGGTATTCCTTAAGGATTTCATCCTAAAGTTTAGTAGAAATGGAAGTTGTTATCATGTATAGAAGCTTACCATGAGAGGCATACGACAATGCATCAACAACTACATTTTCTTTTCCCTTCTTGTAATAAATCTCATACTTTATTCCCATCAATTTAGTAACCTAATTATATTGGGCAGGGGTAGATAATCTTTATTCTAGTAGATATTTCAAGCTTTGCTAGTCAATTGGAATGGTGAAAGGTTTCACACAAAGGTATTATTGCCTAATGTCCATGGCATGCACTAGCTACAGTTAGTAATTCCCTGTCATAGGCCAAAAGTGGGCAATTTTTAAGTGATAACAATTTACTAATAAAAGCCATAGGGTGCTTCTGATTTGATGCATCGGTCTCAACAACAAATGGTTTCTCTAACTCAGGTAAAGCTAATACAAGTGTTGTAATAAGGGCTTTTTTGAGGTTAACAAAGGTTGTTTTTGCTTCTTAGTGCCATTAGAAGTTATCTTTCTTGAGCATATCAGTTAAAGGTTTGGCTATTATGCTGTAATTTCTAATAAAAAGCCTGTAATAACTAGCCAACCCAAGGAAGCTCCGTAATTGCTTGATTGAGACAGTGATAGGCCATTCACTCACATCCTTAACCTTTGGTGGATCCGTGGACACACCCTTCGTAGAAATATAATGGCCCAAGTATTCAATCTTCCTCACAACAAATGCACACCTGGATTTCTTCACGAAATAATGGTTCCTTTACATGTGCTCAATACATTCCTTAAGTGTACTACATGTTCTTCATCACTTCTACTATATACCAAAATATAATTAAAAAAAATGAAAACATACTTCCTTAGTTGCTTTTCAAAGATCACATTCATTGCATCTTAAAAGGTAGAATGTGCATTAGTAAGCATGATTGACATTACTAAAAACTCGAAATGGCGAGAATGGGTTTGAAAGGCATTCTTGTCAATGTCTTTAACCTTCATTCTGATTTGGTGATACCTTAAATGTAATATCCGGTTCTTTGAAAATGTGAGAAACGTAATGTACGATTTCTCCATAAACATACAAAATTCACTGGATACAAAGGAAAATCCTCTAGATAGAGTAAGTTGAGGTCCCAAAAAATTCATGTAGTACTCTAGACTCTTAAAAATGAGAATCTCAGGTTCAAAAAGAAAGAAAAATAGAGTTAAAATGAAGAAACAAATTTAAATGAAAGGTTGACGAAACATAATGGCATTTTTGTACTTTTGATTAAAATTTGAAATTATCACAAGAGGACTTTTTAAATGAAAGTTTTGAGTTTTCCAAAATTCTCAGAGGCCTTGAAACCATGGGAAGCCATGGGATAATTAAAACCCCTCTGGTAGATATTTTTCAATATTGATTGATCTAAACTTTGACGAATTACTTCAGGAAGGTTTTAACTCTGATTTAAGTGATTCCAAAGGCATTTTATTAAATTGAGAACCTAAATTTCATAATGGAGAAGACAATTTTAAAAAAGGAGTTAAAACGAATTAGAAACGAAAATACTAAGAATGAAGGGTAAAATTAGAATTTTTAAAAAAGAAACTTCAAGAAACCCCTTCCTAAATCATGCCCTCCTTCTCTCCCTCTTAGAACCGACCTTATTTCTGCCCAAGAACAGAAGTGAGAGCAAAGGGAAATGGCGCACAAGAGGAGGCAAAAAGAAGAGGAAAAGCAAGGCAAGAAGGGTATGAAAGTCTTGGTTTTTCAAGCACTTTCCTTCACTAAAGTTTTTCTCCTCGTTCCCCTTTTCTTTTCCATGGTTTTGTTAAGGTTTTTGGTGCTATTTTGAAGGTAGACCTAAGGGGAAAAATTCGGATTTAAGGATGGGAGCTAGAAGAAAAGAGAAAGCATTCAAAAAAAGCTTGAAATCGAGGTGAAATTCTTAGTTTCCACACTTCACTTTTCTTGTTCTTCTTGTGTGCATTTCGTCCTCCTTATAGCCAGCCAAGGGGAGAGTGTTTTTTAGGCATAACCAAGATTGAATCATATGAATTAGGGTGTGGAAATTTAGAATATACAAAGACATTCAAGTAAAAGCCATTGATTTTCAAGATTGCAAAGTTAAGGTTTCAAGTGCTCCACTAAAAATCTAATTTGATGCAATTGTTCCTAGGCCTAAATGAGTATTCGGATGAGCTCTTTAGATCTTTAGAAGGCTCCTCATATGCATCTTTCATTAAGAAAATGAAGCAAACTCACTTGGCACTTATATAGAGCATAGTTTTGGCCTAGTCTAGAAAGAGTACCAAGGGATAGTTTTAATTTGTTCCAAACTTATTTTTGAGTCATATATGATAGAAGAGGATGAAAGGAAGCCTTGAAAAAATTTTAGAAGCCATAGAAAGTGAGATGATATCATAGGTTCCATATTATGGTTTAAAAAAGCAACACCTAGTTAGGTTCCTTGATTTGAATGTGTGATAACTCCAAGAGATTTAAATAGAGTCAAGAATCATAAATGGATGGAGAGAATGGAGTCAAGATGATGTTCTTTTAAGGTTACTTCATTAAGTGCATTATGAAACCAGAAAAGAGTCATATGAACCACTTAATTTTTCTAGTGAATGTGTAGCTTTAGAATTTAGTTCAAGAGTATAATTGATTTCTATATTATGTGTCTAGGCCAAAGGAAACACATCCCACCTTCTTGTAAGTGTGTGGCCGTGGGAGACGAACTAAGTTCAAGGAAGAAAATATGCAAATGTGATAAAAGTAACTCTCTCCTCTTTTTCTCATACATGAATGCATGCTTACTTTGTCTTGAATGTGTGTACGTGTATTTTAAACCATAAAAATTTTTCTATCACATGCCTTTGTTCCATGATACTATGATATTGTATTATGTTTTCAATTGATGCCTATTATGTTTGCTTGGGTTTGCTTGAGTGTGGTGAAGCCAAGAACCTTTAACCATGGTAAGGGTGAGTTAAGAACCTTTAAAGTTAGTTGAAACAAAGTAAAGAGTCTCCTAAGAGTGAAGTTGAATAAAAGCCTTTTAAAGAAAATGGGTGACACAAGTCCAAAATCTATAAAAAAATGGGTGAGGCTAATCTATTTACTTGGCAAGCCTATGTATACTTTCTATGACTTGTTCAAGTGCCAAGAATACTTATTGAATGATTATGCACTTTATGATGTTCATACATGCATTTTTAAGACTTATTTTATATTTTTTATGTATGATTGAAATGAGAGATGAGTTATTAGGATTCTTTGAATCTCATTCCTTTCTCTCCAATGTCTTAACATGCTAGGTGGACCAAGTGAGCAAGGTAATAGAAGCTATCAAATTAGAAGATGAGAGGTTAACATCAAAATGTCTAGTTTTATCTCCTTTGTAACCATACCAATGGCATGTGATGTAATCCTATGATGGAATTATTATGTAATTATTTGAATATGTGTAAATACTTATATATATGATGTATGAATAAGAATTAATGCCATATGCATGATATAGTATGATTTAAGTATGGAATGGTAAGACTAGGCATATGTATTCTTGTGTATATCATAGGGTGGATGAGTGAGTTTGAGAAATCTAGGTTTGTGCACCTTTGAGAAAAGTTTAGAAGGCCATTTTGATGCATTCCCATATGCTCAAGTGGTCATGGTTGCCTTATAACTCAAATTGGACCATTTGGATCCCTTATATGACACAAAATGAGCCATTTTGCATCCTAATGTCAAGATCTGACTAAATGAACAAATTTGCCCATGAAATTTGGCACACATATAGATCTTATCCAAGGCTTTTTAGGAAGCCAAAGTTCAAATTATTTGGAGCTCTATGGAATTAATTATGAATTTCTAAAGTTGGCATTTGTTTGCTGAACTGATGTAGACATTGTTCATATGGTCAAAAAATTAAGTTGTATTATTCGTAAGACAAATGATGTCCAATGTTCATAAAATTTTACAAGCATAAATTAGATATGATAAAATATTCATGGCCATTAAGATTACCCCAATTGGACCTCTGAGTAGAGAGATATGAATTTTTGAAGTTGAAAGATAGTACTAGTAAAGATAGTTGACCTTTGGTATTGTTCTATGAATTTCTGATGGCTAGAAACCTCTTTTATGGTTTGAATTTATTCTTAGCATAAAATATACATAAGTAACTTTTTATAATGGTATAGTGTGCTTGATATCAATTTTTCTAAAATTAGTTATGATTTTTCAAAGTTCAGGCATAGAATTTAAAAATCCTACTTAAGGCTGCACATTATTTTTGAGTATACCATCTATTTACACAAGTTCTAGGCCACCTCTTGAGTTTGTTATGAGTTTCATTTATGTATTTAAATGTCTGAATGGAATGGATGAGTCCATATGGCCTATGAAACACTGAATAAAAAATTTACCCGTGACGTAATGCAATTTAATTGTATTTTTTATGACTTTTTCTTGAGGAATTCATGTGCTTCATGGAAATAAACCTACAAATGATATGGAATGAGTCATAGAATCATAGTGTTACACCAAACCAAGGTCTAGTTTAGAGAAGAACTTAACCTTCCCCAATTCATCCAACAAATCTTCCACCAAAGGAATGGGAAGTCTGTTCTTCACTATTATTTTGTTAAGGGCTTTATAATCAATGCACATTCGTCAACTACCATCCTTCTTTTTAACTAGAACCATAAATGAAGCAAAATGAGACGAGCTATGTTGTATTATTCCCCCTTGTAGCATTTCACTAACCAATTTTTCAATAACATCCTTTTGAATAGTGGGATATTTATAAGGATGAATATTCATCAGATTGAAGCCTTCTTTTAAAATAATTTGGAGATCATGCTCACCTTTAAATGGGGTGACCCTTTAGGTTCTTAAAAAATGTCCCTAAATTCCTCTAACACTTCTTGCACAGCTATAAGAACTACTTCCTTCTTAATTGCATTAAATGCCAATGCACAATAAGAGAAGTCACTGTAGTATGGCATGACCTATAACATGAAGGCATTAGAGTTTGCTCTATTAACTTTTACATTTTTGCCTCCTTAATTACCTTATCTTTTAGGTTGTGATAAGAAACCAACCAAACCCTCTTTCCTTTATGATAAGCAACTAACCAAACCCTTTTTCCTTGTAATCCAAATTTCATGACCATATTCAGGTAGTCCTAATGGATGGCTCCTAAGGTTCTCAGCCATTACATCCTTAATACAATATCATAGCCCATTAAAGGAATGATGATTACATCGAAAACAAACTCGAGTCCCTGTGTGATCCACTTTGCCTTTTCACATACCTATTTTCCTAACAGTTGATCTCCATTAGCTACTATAATGTGAATTTCATCCATGGGCTTGAATTTCATCTATACCTGCTTGCATAATTTGGCATCAATGAAATTCTAAGTGCTACCTGTATCTATCAGAATATGGACTAATTTCTTGCCCAACAATCTAGTGATTCTTATAGTAGGGTACATGGCTACCTTCTAATTATGCAAACTATTGAAAGTGGTTGTACCCTGGATAGCATTAAGAGACATCACATATTTTTGAAGTACCTCCTCTACCATTTCCTTACTAGACTCATCAATTATTGGTCGTTCTTCTAACTCCTTCTCTACCTTCATTAAATATAATTCAATTTTTTCTTTTAAGGACATTCATAACCAAGAGTATACCTATCATGGTAGAAATAGCACAACCCCTTATTCATATGCTTTTCTACCTTTGGGGGGATTAGTTTCCTTTGAAATTGCATAGTTGGTTTATCTAAGATTCTCTTATGTAGATTGGCTTCTCCATTGTTACTTGCCACAACATTAGATTTTCCTTTTTTTGGTTTTATTACCCTTCCCTTATCTAATTGGCTCAAGGTTCCCATCGAAGACAACATGTTCCCTTTATAATTGTCATTGCTAACTGATTGGTTTTGGGTTTTCTTTTGCATCAGCTCCACATTCAGTGCTTGCAATTTAGTAAGTCTAGTGGCATCTAATAAAGTGGTGAGATGAAATAGTTTAACTCCAATTACAAGTTCAGGTTTAAGACCAACAATATAGTAGTTTAATTTTTGACTTTTGGTTAATACCACTTTGTATATTAAGTTATCAAATGATTTCTAATACTCAGAAAGGCTCCCTTGCTATTTAAGTTGCATAAGCTCTTCCATAGGGTCATCAAACAAAGATCTAAACCATACTTTAATCTCATCAGCTAGAATTCTTCAAGTCACCAATCCATTGGTTATCTTTTTGAAGTTTTCAAACCATTTGTAGGCTGATTCATCTATAGCAAGACTAGCAAGCATCACCTTGTTGGCCTTAGGAGTGTTGTCGAGCATATAGAATTGTTCACATTTGGAAATCCATCCATTGACATCCTTTCTGGTGAATTTTGGAAAATCAACTCTGGTAAATCAAGTTTCCAGATGATAATCTCCTTGTTGTCCCTCACCACGATGATCCTTATGTTGGCTCATTAGTTTTGTGAATTGGAAGGATGATTCTTTTACCAATTCTTACAATCCTGCCACCTACTATTCCATAGTTGCCAACCGTTGCTCCATAGTTGTTCTAAGGTGATCCTCAGTTTCACAAAGCGTTATTTGAGAATGTGTAACATCGGCCATCTTGATTGTTAGCTTTTATACTAGTTGATACAACTGAAAGAAAAAAGGAAGGAGGGAAAGAAGAATATGAAGAAGATTTTGGAGAAAAATTTAGAGTAAGAATTTAATTCATGCTTGATCATGTGCGAAGTACCTTGATTATAGAATTTGATATCCCCTTAACAAACTAACAGTCTAAATAATAAGAAAAGACAAAAATGCCTAGCAATAGATTCCAATTAATAACTAACAACTCAATGGTAAAAAAATAAAAAATATATTCCTAATTTCATCTAAGCTACTTATCAATTGTCCTATACATATATTTATATTTGGGTGATGCACAATTAGAATAGCAACATAGCTTCAGAATTTCAAAAAGAAATAATGAAATCATTCCTAAAAATTGTTGTAATCACTTGATGGGCTTAACAACTAGAAAATGTAAATAGTTTTCCTTTAAATATGTTGAAAAGGATGTTTTATGTTATAAAGATAGACTAATCCAGAACATATATTTTAGGTGCTTCTAGAGTCACTTTTTTGTAACTAAACATTTCATTTGCATTATTTGATGATTTTGAATTGATTTGGCTTATATTTTCCATCATTGCATCATTGATTTTTTTGGTTCAGCAGGATTTAGATTTTTTGAAGTATGACAAATGCTACAATCTAGGCATCTTGTCAAAAAAAAAAAAACAAAGGTTATTTGTGATTTAAAGTAGTTATAATTAGTTAAGTTTGTCCACTGTATTATTTAGAATCTATTAGCCATGTGAAATTGCCTGCTATGTGAGAAGCTCGTCGCGCAACCCTCAAAATAAAATTAGGTTGATAAAATATGCATTTAATGACACAACCTAGGTCATCTCCTTTGGAATTGGACTTCAATGCCTAATTGAGTTTTTCAAATGTTAAAAGACTCTAAAATTTCTAAAATAAGGGGGGTTTTGATTGAATTAAACTAACATAAAACTAAATTGAATTAAAATTCTTAAATTTTACCTAATTGGGTGAATTATAGGTGAAAGATGGGCTTGTGACTAGCTTTGGATTCGTCCCTTGGTATTCACTATCCTTATCCTAATCTAATTATAATTATTTTGGTCTAAGAGTCCCTAATTATGTTCATAACAGATTATCTTGAGTTACCAGGCAAGAATCAAGAAATTAATAATCTAATGTTGAATTGAAACCTCAATCCTGCATTAAATTGTTAAATCTTGTCTTTAAGATCAATGAACACCCAATTTGATTGATTAACTGATTAATTAGCCTCTGAATCATCATCCTAAAATGTTTAATTAACCAACTAAACATTAAGGAATCCTCAAATTAAATATTCAAGCACATAATTTCATTCATGTATTTTATCGAACACCTTCGAGGCACACATGGGAAATTAGATAATAATAAAAATAATCAATGTCTAATCAGATCAATTAATTAACAAAAAGACTTCCTAATTAGTGTCTAACCAGCCACTAATTATAATTACACGAATTCGCTATCAAATATAACTTAATCAAGATAATATATGAAAGAGAAAAAGTGTAAGAAAATAAAGAAATTCTTAGCCAAAATTCTGAGTTCATCCATAGATTCAAGCTTCTCCAAGGTCTTCTTCTTAGCTAGCCTCAAGATGGATTAAAACTTCATTTGAGTGGAGAGAGATGGAGATGGAGATGGAGATGGAGAGTGGAGGATGGAATGGAGTGGGGAGTTGTTGGACAAAGGGGTGGAGTATATATAGGCGAGGGTTTCTGAAATTATAGAGGCGTGAATGAAGTGGATTGTGCGAATGGATAAGGGTATGAATGAAGGGGTCCAATGAATGAAGGAAGCGTGACAGAATAAAGCCTCCATCCCTCATTAAAAATCACGTGCCCAGCCTCTTCTTTTCGTGTGTATTATGCTTCTGCTTGTGACTTCTACGTTTCTCACGTCAGCTCATATGCGTTCTTTCCACGAAGTTTTTCTTCCTGCAGCTGCCAGTTCTCTTCAGCTTCTTCTCCTAAGCACAACGTCTTCTCTCTTCGTGATATTAAGCCCAAAGAATATGAATGAAAAAGCAACCCCCTGTCTCACACTGTTTCAGCGTTTCTTCATCGTGGTACTGTTCACATGCACGTTCTTCATTCTTAAAGCATTAGAACCCATGGCTTTTCTGCTTCTTCGCACACCATTTAGCTCGTGTTTCTCGCCTGAACTCTAGCCCACGTACTGCTCAGCTTCTTCACGTGGTTCAAGCTTATTTTCAACGTCACTTTCACGTGCCTACAAGTTATGCTTCCTCCTCTGTTTCTGCTCTCTTCGTGTTTCTTAAACAGAGGCTGCTTCCTTCTTTTTTTCTCTTTCACTACGTGCAGCTTGATGATCCAGCATCTTCATGCATTTCATCGTTCTCTGCTCAGCGTTGTTCTCCATCTCATTTTCTCGTTTCTTCTTCAACTCGAGCTGCATGCTTCTTCCATGCTCTGTTTCTTATTTCCTTCTTCGCGTTCAGCTTCTTCAACTCTTCCTTGTGAGCTTTTTGCTTTGCCCGAATTCAGAACGTGGCTTTACCTTCAGCTCTTCTTATTCCATGTGCAGTTTTGCATTTAAGTGTGTCTTCCACGTACAGCTACTCTCTTATTTTCTCTCAAGCCTTCTTCTTCCTTAATCCCTTCAATCGGTGGCAAGCTCCTTTGTTTTGCTTGTTCTTCCTTCATTCTACTCACATGCACGTGGCTTCTTTTCGTGCAACTCATGTAGCTTCTTTAATCAGCCCAGCACTTAGAACTCGAGTTGTACTCCACATTAACTTCTTGTTTCAGCTGCTGCAACATGTTGATGCTCCATAGAGAGACCCATACGTGATATTTATGTGCAAACCAAGTGGGTGAGAGATGTGAGAATGAAAAGATGGAATGCATGGCTTCCTTGGACTTGGCAAACCTCTACTACTTCTCCAAAATAATCTCCTATTCAAATACTGATTGTCTATTAAAAAATTCTGCAAGAATAATAGATAGGAATATTTGCAAAATTATTAAGGATAAATTTAAGCATTAAAACCAATAAATTGCAAATTAATTCCTTGAGTGCATATATGGCTATTAAAATAAAATCTTATATAATTGAACCCCTAAAGCCATATTTGGACACTAAAATGCTTGAGATAAGGAGAATAAAATATATATAAATTATGTTTATCACTACACACACACACACACACACACACACATATATATATTCTGGGTACAAGCCTGTTATAGTTGTGTAGAAGGTGGAAAGATCTACTTTGATAATTGTAGCTTAGTAAGCTATGCTATTTGACTTATACATACATATATATATATATGTGTGTGTGTGTGTGTGTGTGTGTGTGTGTGTGTTCGTGTGGTTTCCATGTGTGTACCATGCTAATGTTTTGCATACTTAAGTACTTTCTATTTCCTTTATTTAGAGGCTTTTTAAGTGCCTTATCATTAAAGTGTTAGAGTTGATTTGAAAGAGGGTTATGATACATTCATTGCCAAAAAGAGGCATGCATGTGGTTTATAACTTTCAACTATTGCTTTTTCATTGTAGAAGTGGGATTTTAAAGCTGTATTTAGGGCAAATGTATATTATAGCTAATGTAGCCCTTTTTCTTCTCTTGTTAATCCTTGAAGCACTCAAAGGGCTTTGGCAATCCTCTTGCATACTTTAGAGACAAAAATGTTCCCTTCCAGAACATTCATTTTGTGGTATGAAGAACATGATAATTTAAGTTTTTGTAAGACTGTAATGCTTTTACAACGTAAGTTCTAAAGCTTCTTACATTAACTTCATTTTGATTCTTTGCACACATTATGTAACAATCTTAACAAGGTAATGGAGCAAAAATCTCTTGATATAAGAATATTTTTATTATTCCAATGAAGTAGTTATTACAACATCTAGCAACTTCAGTCCTAAAGCTACTTATTGTATATTTTAATCATAGTTTTTGGATAATGCCATTGATATAAGTGATTCTCACTTTTAGTGGTTTGGCACTTAGATAAAAAAATTTATAAGACATAGTAGAGTTCTACAAAAGTGAAACCCTGTTGGTCAATTGCAATGTTCACTGCTATACATTATAGCGTGTCATTGTCTACTTGAGTAAAATTTGGTGTAGAACTTAGTTTTGTCCAAATTCTATTTTATACTTGGGATCGTCAAACCTTCTATAGTATTTCTTATTTATATGCTATTTTTTTCAATTATCATTTTTAACTATTATTATTCCATATAATTGCATTTCATTTTAGTCTCAAATTATATGTTTAACTATTAATTACAATATTTTAGACTCTCAAAAATTAAAAAAAAATAAACAACTCGTGCATTGCAAAGGTATTGGCTAGTTTAAAATATTTTATGAAATTTGAACACTTTTTTTTCTTTTTTTTTCAAAGCATATTTAACCATTTTTATTTAAATAAAATGAATTGGGGCTTTTTAAATAACATTGCTTTTGTAAAGCAAGACTGTAGCCCATCACTAAAACTTTAAAAAAAAAAAATTGTCCTAATAAAATTGCTTTTCACACATTAATAAAAGCCCAATTTGCCAATTTTGGTTTTTCAAAAGAAATCCCTTTCCAAAATGATTTCCTTAAGAACAGTTTTTTCATTAAACATTTTTGGCTCAAGAGAATAACAGATTCTTCTATATGAGCACATTTTTATTTTTCAAAATATTTTTGCAATAGAGAGTCTTTTCTAATAACAAAACCCTTTTTGGCCCAGTTTCATAAATCAGATTTTTTTAAGAAAAAAATTTTGTGCCCATCAAAATATTCTTTTTTCAAAATATGATTTTTCACCAAATATAGTGTTTGACATAATTAAAATTTATATAAAAATTCCTTTGCAGATTTTTACCAGCAAAAGTTATTTATAGTGTTTGGTTTAAGGGTGTTTTATTTGGATATGTGAAGCATCACCACCTTCAAATGCTTGGAATAGATATCCACCATATGGCTAATAGCTTTTGTACTTGTCAGTTTGGTATTTTAGCTTCACCAAATAGAGAGTATATATATGATTCGGCAGTATAAGATGGAGTTAAATTTTATTCAGTTAGCTGTTATAGTTGTTATAATATTGTTTTCTAATTTTGTGATTTCGTATAAAAAAATTAGGTATTTTTCAATCCAGGTAATTATAATCTTCACTTGTAATCTCCTATTGTGTTCAACCAAAAAAACAAACAAACAAACACTATAACAAAGTTTAGTCAGAAATTAAAAAGTTATATAGAGTACAAACTACAAAAGTCGCAGAGGATTATTGTTGATCGATTAAAATTCAGTTGAGATCAAAATACAAACAATAAAAAAATCAACTATTTATTTGATTAAAAATTCAGTTGAAAAAAAAAATATAAGTTTTCACTTAACTTTCAAGTAGTATAAACAATTTTGGTTGTAGTAAAAAAGGTTTGACATCCACCTGGCATAATATACTGTGCTGAATAAGCAAATCTATATCTTGCTGAATATTTTGGCCAGCTCTTAGACCTTTTTGGGCCAACTATTGGGCTTTGGACTTGGTGACATCTGCACTAGCAAGAAGTGAAATTATTCTTTCTTTGTTGACTTTGAAGCCTTGCAAAATTTGCTGAGTATCTTGCAATATGCTATATGGAGAGCAAATCCTTTGAAATAACATTCTCCTAAGTTTCTCTAAAGTACCTCTCAAATTTGTTTTTTCCCAACATTTTTTTTTAAGTAAACAAAAGTTTTGATTTGTGAGGAACTTGAGAGACTTCAGGCACATTTACTTCAGATGATCTGCTCTCATGCTATATGGGCAAAATTAAAATACCTCAGAGTAACATACAATGCAATTTGGTTTTCCTTTTGTTTTCTCCTCACAATTAGTCACTTGAACATGTATAACTTTTGATTCTTCTACCAACCACTATTTAAATGCCCATAAATCATCTATTGAGAAATAAGAAAAATCTTTCTTGGAAGCCTTCAAAAGCAAAAGGTTACACAAGAGGGGTTATTGTTTTACATATATATATATGTATGTCTTATTTTAGAAATTAGATTTTCTCATATCTATTAATCATAATTTGAGAAGCCATATATATAATATATTTTAATTTATATATGTTAAAAAATATATATTATATATTGATCAAAGTTTCTAGAAAATGAACTATAAAATAGTCAAATAAACAAAAAGTAAACAAGCTGCAAACCACCCTTTGAAACGTCCCCCCAATAAAAGAAAAATGATATTTATTGACTCTCTATAATATATATTAAGATGAAGCTCATTCGTAGTTTATTTTTGACTCCAATTAATTATTTGATTAAGTTACATAATATAATCGTACATATTAATTTGGTTTCTTTAATTTATTATTGTTTAAATTATATGCAAGGTAAAATAAGATAAGATCCAGTTAACAATGTTTTTAATTGGATTGGTAGAAAAGATAAGGAAGAAAGACAAAGCAACCATTCAATAAGATTATTCTACATTGACTTCCCAGTCAATGTGACTAATTAAAACGTGTGGTGGTGGTGCTAATAAAGACATGAAGGGGTGGCACTCCGTGCGTGGAAATTGATAGAGTTAGGGACAAAGATCTATATAATGAGGCCATAATGCGAATGAATTAGAGATACAAAGTAGGGGTAATGATTAAAAGGAAAGGCGTGTATTGCTGTAAAGAAAGCCATAAATATGATACAGAGAGTATCCAGAATGAAATCTCTCAAAAAAAAAAAACTTGCTTTATAGCCTTTTTATATTTTAATCATTTACTTACTTCATTTATAATATTATTTAAGATCTAAAAGAAATTTTTTTGGGGAGAGTGTCGTGTGACAATCAAAATCGTTAAGCACGATTATGTCCTCCCAATTGGTTAAGTTTCTTTTCTAATTAACCAATCATATAGGTGCGCGTGCAAAATCGTACGTGAAGAAGAAAGCAGCTTGACCAAATTATAGATATATCCAGCAATGTTGATAAATCACAGCACTAGCCAGATTCAACCCCAGAAATAGAAACGGCAAAAGCGACTATTGTCGCAATCCATCATTAAATAAAGAAAAAAACACACAGACACACACACACACACAAAACACACGTGCACCGAATTTACATCAATTTTGGGCCAGAAAGGACGGAGCAGCTTTTTCTTTAAAGGGAAAAGATTCCGCACGTATGACAACAAATTAAACCCCGACTTCGTCTTTAGTAAATGGTAATGATAAGAGGTTCCACGCGCGCCTGTCGGAAGCTAACAAGCAGTCTTAGAATTAAATCCTCGTCTCTCTCTACTTTCAAAAGTTCCTGAATCCACATGCTAGCTACGTGCGACAAGATTCTATATTAATTCCGAAATTTGGGTCAGACAAATTTTTTTAAATATTATTTTATTTATATATTTGATTAAATAAAAATAATGTTAGAATAAAATAAAATAAAATAATTAAAAATTAAAAAAATACACTTTTACGTAAAATAATAATAATAAAAGCATAATAAATTTTGTATAAATTAAATATAATAATTGTATTTGATTTACGTTTTTATATAAAGAAAATAAATTGAAGAGATTTTCACAAAATATATTAAAATATATAAAAAAAGTATATTTTTTAAGACAATAAAATTATCAAATATAATTTAACTAGCTAAAAAACATAATTTGCTCTTCTTTTTGGCCCAATTTCATTTTGAAAGTTGGAATTATACTTTTTTATTTTATTTTTATATATGATTATTTTTATGAAACTGCAAACGATATCTATAAAGACAAAAACTCTTACTTTCCGCATGTTGAAGTTTTCCAATGTCGGTTATAATTTGAAAAATTGATATTCACAATGTTTGAAATTATAGTAATTGCAATCTCAATTTAAAATTTTACTAGTCTAAGTTGAGAGATTATTTATCAGTGGTTGTGAGAAGGCAAAGAAGAAATAATTTCAAAAGAAGGTTGAAGGGAAAGAGCAAGCGATGAGTCCCACCTTTGTCTTTGCGAGCCAAATGAGGGTGACAAGTGGGTAATATTTTGGAAGGGGGGGGGGGGGAACGTATCCTATATGAGTGGGATTCATCTTTCTCTTTATTTCTTCTTTTCTAAGTTTCTTCTAAAATTATTTTCAGAAGATCCAAAATTTTTTTTGGGGTGATGGTGGGGGGACGTATCCCATGTGAGTGGGGTTCATCTTTTTTTTTTTTTTTGAATTTCTTCTAAAAACATTTTTGGAAGATCCAAACTCGGGAAATTGGAGCCAAGCTACGGGATGCCGATCTGCGCAGACAGGTGTCTTGTCTTTATCATTCTGAACAGTTTGTTTGGTTGGTAAGAAAGTTTAGGGGACTTAAAGTCTAAAACTTGAGTTTTTAAGTCCTCAGATTTTATGATGTTTGGTTAAATTTTTTTTTTCCGGAAATTCTTTTTACTCTTCGATGTGTATTAAAATTTTCTGGAAGAAAATTGGGTATTTGTGAGTTCTTCTCTTTTTGGAAAACTTATTTTCAGTTAAAGTACTCAGATTCTTAATAATTATCCTTTTCGTTTCCTCTCCCGCCAGAAGGAGGATGGTTAAAGTACTCAGATTCTTAATAATTAAAAATGCCAATGTCATTCGGTTAAAAATTTTTATTCTTTTTCTATTCAGCCTTTTAATTCTACACTAAAATCATGTGCCTAAATTTCATCATTACCGTTAATTATCAACTTTTATCACGTAATTATTTTATATTAACTGAATGGAAATTATATTAATTGAAGATAAATTCAAGATATAGATTTCATCTTCAATTAATATAATTTCCCTGTAATGATATATACTAATTTCAATGATTAATTAAATATTAATCTATGATGAGAGACTTAAGTAATAAAGAGAGGATCATGTACTCAAAAATAGGAATAAAGACATTATTATTGAACAATTATTAAGCACCACATATACCATAAGATAATTATAACACTCACAAACATTTCACTGCACCCCTCACTCTCAACTCGTAGACACCATCGTACGTAGAACACCCATTACTACAATACACACCAACACAATGACAATATATGGAATTAGGAAACACACACACAGTGGAATTCTCTCAATTCTTACCTAAAAATTTCTCCAACATGTTGTTCGAGGTGAGGTCATTTGGACAATGATGCGCCTACGCTCCCATGTTATACCCATCTCATCCTCATGGCACACCTCCATTCTGGAAACTTCGATCCGGTAGCGGGCAGGTTCATGGTCACTTGCTGCCTCATGGTACAGCTGGAACGAATCTCCTTCTTGAAGGCCTATATCCTTGATAACATTAGACCAGCCCCTTCGTATAACTGGTTTCAGAGGACCCCTCCTTCGTTTTCTACAGCAAAATGTGTACACTTTTTCTCCACATCTCACTGGAAAACAAACTGGTCTTCGTTGATCATTATCAACTGGTGGTGGCAAAGTCTTCAGGAGTTGCGTTGGAAAGCAAAATTCCTTGTTTTCTTTCATTGCCTTTGAGAGCTCCTTATTAACCAAACACGTTGTTGCCATGAGAATCTGTAGAGAAAAATTTGTAGAGGGAGAAGAGTGAGCGAGGGATGTTGTGGAAGCGAAGAACGACGAAGGGTTATTTACTTATAGGGTTAGGGTGTACAAAGAAGTGAGAAGTGGGAACATGAATCCTCTAAAGCCACTTCACCTAGAGGGAGGGTGGGTCCCAGAGGTTTGGGACTGTTCTTTACCTCCATCACGAAAAGCGAAAGGAAATGGTTACCATTCCAAAAGTGCGCCTTTCTACACTGAACTTCTAAAGTTACACACCACGGAATCTCTCTCCTTCCATCGACACCATTGGGTTACTAAACGGAGAGAGAAAAGTGGATACTCCTTTTAAAAAACTTTTAAAAAATTGCACCGCACTCTTTCCTTTTTTTTTTTTTAATTAATGAAATAAATTTTTTACACAATATGTCTTTCTTTTAAAAATAAAATTCTTTAATTCTCTTTATTGTTATTAGGAATAAAATTACAGTCCCATCTTGTATAAAACATTAACTTTTTTGCCAAATAATAAATTAAAAGAATAATTTTTATAATATATATATATATATATCAAAATATCAAAAGAATCAATTGTAATTTACAAAATAAGAAAAATGTCATGAATAGTTTAATTAAAATTTTAAGAGAATAGTGTAATTTACTCTTATAAAGCCCAATTCCTTTATTGTAGTAGTCTCTTGCTCTGTTTACTTTACATTTTATTTGCTGGCATGAGGTAGAGAAAGATAGAGAAAGAATCATTGTTTACATCCCATTTGAAAGTCAAATATCGTTTGAATACCAAAAAAGGAGTTGGAATCTCTTTTTTTTTTTTATGGTCTTATACTATATCTGCTGGAACATACTTTATTTCTGTCATTAGCATGACTTCAAAACTAGGGTATACAAGTTTATCTTGTAAAAACTTCTTGTATGAAGTAATTATTAAAATAATAATTTTTTAAATACATGAACACAATTTATCTTCTAATTTAAGTAGATATGAAATTTAATCATATTCTATAAGATTATTAATTCCATTATGGCTTAGGATATGTTAAAAAATTAGATAAATTACATATATATATATATATATATCTCCTTAAGAGATGTTTAAATTTGTTTAATTTTCTTTATTGATTGAAGAAAAATAATTGAAAAATTAAATAATTTTGTCTAAAATAAATTGTTTCTAACTACCTCTAATTACCACTTAGCATTTTAGTTTTATATACAAAAATTGAAGTATGAAAATAAAAAAAAAAGATGATTTTATAGATAAAAAATAATTTTAATATTCTTATTTTTAATGATTACAAAATATTAAATAATAATTAATATATAACATTTTTTAATTTTTAACAGGGAGGCCATGATTAAATACTTGAATAGTTTTGTTGTCAAAATAAGGGAGAAATGAAAAGAGTATTATAACAAGTACTTTCACATGGTTAATCGTAAAATAGATTTGTTGATAAGGGAGTTGTTACAATGGAAATAATAGATCAGGGATTAAAAGTAATTTTATTTTATTTTTAATCAATAAAAAGTTACAACCGAAGACAAAGATCATGTGAGATAAATGAGATTTTTCTTAGAATTAATATCCATAGTATTTTGCAACATAAATTTAAAAAATTAAATGAAACTTTAAAATTATATTTAATCATGTCATTGATTACTAGATATGGTGTAGCCATTGTTAATCATCTCATGAACTTGTGCTCCTTCAAAGTGCAAAACTCAGGTAGCGAAAAGATCGGTGGCATTAGTGGCATTGGAATACCATGCAAAATACAATGCCACTTTCGGTGAAGAAATTTAGACATAATTTTATATGTGAAGTTGAAGATTTAAAGCACAGATAATGCCCCTCAATTTCAAGTTGAAATTTCATATTTCCCTATGAAATGGTGTACAAGTGTAACACCATCTCCCTCTTGCTGTATGTATAATTAATTTATTATTATGGAATAAGATTAGCCTTGATATTGCAAGTAGTGTAATTAGAATCCTAATAGGAACAAATTTTTAACTAACACAACAAAAATGAATTATTCAACCAGAGCTAAACCCGCATAATATTTAACTGTAATTAAATCAGGCTTTAATCATGTTTTTCTAAGTTAGAGCTAAACCAAGGTCGTCCTTGTGTTTAATGGGAAAGGTAGTTAAACCATTTAGCAGTGGTTTGAACTGCAACTAAGCCAAAAAAAAAAAAATTACACTTGAAATAATACATTTTTGTTAGTGAATTATGTATTAAACAAATATAAAATATAAATTTGATATAATAAATTGAAAATTATAAAAAATTCTATAATTACAATTAATTTTCAATCGATTACTTTCAATTGGTTTACATGGCCGATTGGTCATATTGGTTGGCTGAAATACAACTAATTAATTTAATTTTTTTTTATTTTAAATAAAATTTATAGTTTGTCTAGTTTAAATATTGAACATATATATAATTTTATATTTTGATTATTTTAAATAAAAAATATAATTTTTATAAAATGTATTATTTAACATAATATATATTAAATTAGTTAATTACAAATAAGAAAAGAAGGGTTAACAAAACATTACAGCCATTCTTTATTCAAAATATATCTCAATATCTTGTTTAATTGAAAATATTATCAAATGTTAAGACAAGTTTAAATATCTTTGGTTAATTATCAATATCAATAAGAGACAAACCCACCTATAAGGAATTAGGAGCAGTTCTTCCTCTCTCCCTCCCCCTCCCCTTCTCCTTTTTTCTCTTCCCACCCCACATATAAAGAATTGGTGGACATTTATGCTGATCTATAACAGAATGTGAATATTTATATGCATCAATTTAGCAACCATCCTTTCAATGGTCCCTTACTCGTTATTCATATACGTGAATATTTATATACCTAAATTTTTATAACTATTATATATGTATATAATATTATTATCCCTTTTGTAATTTTTAATCTACTTCCTTTAATTTTTTAAAATTTCCAACACATACTCTAATTTATTATTTGAAATTTAGCCTTCTTATGCTATTTTTTTAGGTTCCATCCCATGTATTAGTATCTACTAAAAAAGATATTGATTTTCAACTCATTTATTCCCTTTATTTAACCAAAAGCAAGCCACTTATCTTTGAACTAAGGAATTCAAAGAAATCGCAAGCTCACCGCAGAAATTTAGCATAACATCACCATTGTTGGTGGAGTCTTAATCCAGGATTTTTTTAATCTTGCCACCCACTTTATATATACATCATGTGGAGTTGAAAAGCCTCCTTATAACTTTATTCGATAAAAATGATCGAGCAGTTAATGTCCTATATTCAATTAATATAATTTCCCTGTACTTATTCATACTAATTTGTATGATTAATTAAATATGATCTATATATGATGAGATCAAGCTTAAGTAATAGAGGAAAGGACAGACCATCTATGGACTGGTCAACAAGGATGAAGATTGCTATTGGATCAGCAAAAGGTCTCTGCAAGAGGATTCTCGAGTTTCCTAGCTATCTTAATAAAAATCTAAATTCAATTCGCGAGTGTGTCCACCTGCTCTGTTTTATATATGTAACTCAACATTTTGGCGGATTTTAGTGAATTTTGGGTGACTTCTGCAATTTGAGTTCATAGATAGCATAGCTCATTATTAGTGTTGAATAGTACATTGCCATGTGATTTTTAAGCGAATTGGGGGAGAGGTGGGAAATGAAATTTTCTTGGGTGACTGCGTGTAATAACCTGGGATTGTTATCCAAACGTAGGGGCCCTTCTGGTATACCTGAAAACTTATGGTAGAGATGCATGAGGTGGAACTAATGAAATACCTATTTGGTAAATATGTAGTTGGCTCGTATGAGCAAGGGGAAAATATTTATAACAAGAATTATTTAACCATTGCTAAAGTTATACAATATTTAACCACAATTAAATCACAGTTTAATCATGTTTTTTAAACCACAGTTACACCATGGTTGTTCTTGTGTTTAACAGCAACTGCAGTTAAACCTTTTAGCGGCAGTTTGAACCGCAGCTAAGCCCCAGAGAGAACAACAAGTCACACAAACTTTTTTGTCAGTGAATTATGTATTAAATATAAAATATAATAATAATGTGTAAAATTGAACTAATAAATTGAAAATTAATTTTCAATAGACCACTTTCAATTGGCTCAGGTGGGATATCCTCTTTATTATTATCAAGCTCCCAATGTACATGTCAATGACAAAGTAACCACCAAGATAAAATGGGATGGCCAAGCACATGGAATTTGGAACAAACCTATGCATCCTGTACTTGGTTTCATACTGCCTGAACAGATTATATATTGTATTAATGAGAATAACAAGAAAGAAGAAGACGATAGCCAGTTTAGGGCAATTCTTAGGAAGAGAAGAGAAACCCTCTACTCCAAGAAGGAAAATCCCACGTTACACTTGCCCAAAAGGCGCACGGCAGGAACCATCAAGATCACCTAAGCTTTGTAGAGAAACCAAGAAACCAAAGGTGTAGTGACACAGCCCATGGCTGTACCTAATACTTGACTGCAGAACATAGAGCAAGGCGAAGCAAGTGTGGGATACCCAGTTTTCAAGTCCTGCATATAAGGTCAGAAGCTATAGAAGCAATGTTCTTCATAACACCACAAGAAGCATGGCCAGCAATTACACCTCCCTCGTCAAGGCGAACCCAACCACTGAATATGAGGGTAGCAATTGAGACCAGTCAGTGAGACTACACCCATAATCATTGCACAAGGTCAAAACAAATTAGAATTATTACTACTGACTGTTTTAACAAAATCAAATTAACAAGTATGCAAAAGCAAGAGTTCTAGGTAAGAGTATGAATTTATAATTTTCTTTGAAGATAGAGCAGAATTTCTACATCTGCACACTGTTCCTAAAAGTACAAAAGGACTATTTTTTATGACAAGTGGTTAGTGCAACACAATGATACAATAATAAACCTAGAATCAGCGGCAATTTCTTCCTATAAATCTATATATGTACACCTGCAAACATGCATAGACATTTTAATTCACAAGAAACGAGATTTACCCCATACTCCCCCGAATAAGAAATCTTCTTAAGAATGAGATTGAATTTATTCCCCATTTCCTCTTGTTGGACCGCTTTCAAAGTTAATGGGGAGAAAAAGTATTTATTAAAATACCAACTTCTTTAGACTGTCAAGTGTCAACATTATCACAACATTTCAATAATTTGATTTTACCACTTGATAACAACAATTATTCATTCTACAAAATCAGCGAATAATTGCTCTTTAAGAGTTGAAATGAAACTATCAAGTTATTTCTAACATGACTGCATTTTCTGATTACAATATTGATAGAATAGGAATTCTAAAATCTAAAAATATGACATAAATGGGACATTTTCATCTAGGTAGTATCATATCAATAACAATAAATTTCTATTTACTACGTTGTTGAATTCAATTGTCTAGCATTTTTAACCATTCCCATCACAGTTATGCTAGTGTCAGAATTATATTTGCTCTTCTCTCTTTCTTCCATCTCTACTATCTTCCTTTGAATTCCAATAGGAATACCCACAGACCACAAACAGAAAGACCATACTGTTGTAATTAAGCCCAAAATTGAAAAAGAAACACTCAAGTAGTAAATAATAGCAAAGGACCATTTCACACCAGAAAAGAAAAAGAAATTGTGAAGGAGGACGAGGAAGGAAAACAGATAGAAAACCCATTTCCAAGAACTCAATATTTGGTGATTTAGATAGACACGGAGATGAATCAGACCTGTTGGACGAGGTATAAGAAAAATAAGTCCAAGAGTGACCATTCCAGAACAAGATTCTTCCATCAGCGACCCCCATGTAAGGCCCACAACCAAGAGGGTCAAAGGCAATGCTCCCAAGTCCCTTAACTTGGTTCACAAACTTAATCTCTAATTTCTGTAACAAGATTTCAGCATCAACATATGTTGGAACACTGGACCAAGCCCGCAAGTCAATTTTAGGAGCCTGCAAGTCAATTTTAGGACTCTGAACTCCAGCAAGCCCTTGATGGGGCTGTGCTCGAAAGGGTCTAACCCACAGTGCAGAGCAATGGGGAGGAAGAGAATGGTGAAAGTAGCAGAGATCTATTCCTCCAAGCTCGTGGAAGCTCCCCACCACGTTCTTTGGTCGATGGCAGTGGGTAGGCAGAAGCAAGTTGTTAAGCTCGAGTAAGAGAAGCAACAAGGGGCAAGATGGTCACTAATTTTCCTCTCCCAAGATTAATAGCTCTTTCCTTCCATAGCATGAAGGAGAGATCATTCCCACAGTTGATGGAGTCTACATAGCCATGGGTTGTAGGAAGCTGCATGCCAAACAGGTAAATAGCTAGATTCCATCTCTCTCTCCCATTCCCTCCCTTTGAGGCTATGCTACCAACATTGCTCTGGTTTGTCTGGTTTTTATGCTTCTGTCTCAGTAGGCTGGTATGTGATGCCCCTGTTACCTTGTATTCTGACTGTCCCCCCCCCCCAACAAAAACAGAAAAAAAAGGCACAGCTTAGCAAATTAAAAATTGAGTAAAATACTCTTAACATTTTCCTATACTTTCTTAATTTTATATATTACTCTTTTTCTTTTTAAAACTTATACAAAATTTTCTTGCATTTTCAAAAATTAAGAAAAAAAAAACTGCAAATGAATTTTACTGAAGGATGAGGATAAGAGAAATTTATTTTCCAATGCAAAAAGCAAAAAAGTGGGTCAGATAAACAAGGAAGTTTCTGTGGCAGCCTCACCACTGTTAACATTCCTAATTAGATATGAGTAAAAATTTGGAGCATAATAGGATGATGCTGGACCTCACTACCTGTGTGTCTTTTGGGGGCTTGGCACCTCAAGTCACCTCATGCTTTTGAGTCTTGACAACACTGAATATAACAAGCCAGAAACAGAATGTATCATATACCTAGCATGCATCACTACAGCTCCAAAAAAGGATAAACCTGGCATGATACACGTGAGAAAAAAGTAGAACAGATTATGCTCATAGTTACCAGAATTGACCAGAATGCAAGCCATTTTGTGACATAGTGCCAATCAGGGTTCTTTTCGAAATAATTGATCCCATTAATATGTGGAACCAATTTTTTAAAAAAAAAGGATAACAAAGCCCAAGAGCGTCAGCTCAAGTGAGAGTTCTAATGTACCTAGATTCAATGCCTTCCTCACCCTTTCCCCACTTCCAACTCTTAAGGCCTTGTGCTTCATTTATAACACCAAAAAACAAGATAGCAAAAGGCAGAAAAAATGATACATCATAGTTACTTCAAAAGGCATATCAAAATCCAGCTTGTGGATAGCAATCACAGAAGATATGGATATAACAGATAGAACAAAATTAACCCAAGACAGTAGACTACTTCTATCATTTAAGCTGGAGGGGAGACCATTTGAAGACATGCAGTTTTTAGTACATTTTTTCTATATTTGCAAATACCAATGTCCATAAAGATGTGTAACATCAAAGAATCTAACTCAACAGGTGAACTAAAGCAAAACTGCATGCAAAACCATTATTAAAACAGTCGCAGTATTAAATAGTATGTAAAAAATGTATTATACTAAAATGTGTAGCATTAAAGAATCTAACTCAACAAGTGAACTAAAACAAAATCAATGCCAAGTGCAGACAACATGCCGAATAAGTTGGGTCGAAATAACGTGTGTATATTAAACGAAGAAAGAAGCCACTTGAAATAGCCATCAAAAGATGTATGTGCCAGTCATATAATACCTGCCAATCCCAGAGGCCTTAAATCCCAGAGTAATAGATGGTTGTCAATACCCCCAGTCATAAGACGACAATTTCTTCTCAATAAAGCAGATGCTAAAGCTTGGGCTTTCTTCTTCACCTACTGCATGTATGCCTTATATTCAGGAGTAGCCACTTGTTTCAAAGCTATGTTAAGAGCAGTAGTATGGTTATTGTGTGGTCCCCCTTGCAATGATGGAAAGAAGGAAAAATGTATCTTGTCCTCTTAGTCATATTGGTTGCTTTCATGTCCTTGCCTCCCTCTCCTCCTCAGTTTATACCCTTCATATGAAAAATTATGCCTTCACTTAAACCACGAAGACTTTGTGAGTTGTTGAAGTAACAATATCACAATAGTCAAAAGGATTCATACATTCTTAGAAAGACAACTAAACCAAATCAATGAAACAGAAAAGTAGTTCAAAGATGACAAAAGTCCATCAATTACTATTGAATGATGCAAATGATAATAATTGACTCAATCCAACCCTATCCATAAATTTCATAATCATAATATCAGTCGGGTAAGCTTGATTCAAATAGGCATTGACATTAAGTTTAAAAGCTAAAAGAGATTTTAATTAAATAACAATATAAAAGTGCTCTGACATTTTGATTTTAATGATCTCGTCATGTAGCTTTCTGTATTATGTAGCCTAATAACACTTAATCCTATTGACACTTAGGCTGGATTCAAGAAGCGCATAATATTAATTAGTTCCTGTACTTCAATTAATCATGTATGCATGAATACAAGAGACATATAGAACTAGAATCACAAAAGCAATATAAAAGAACCACTACATAAAGACCAAAACCCCCATTTCGGCATTTCCTTCCTTGGCAATTTATAGAAAATTTATCACTTAGACAAGTTCAACAATTGCCAATTGTATACTACCGTGAACTGCTTTTGCATACTCTTTGCTGTACGTTTACAAATGGAATGCAAGGGACAGGAAGAGTGTAAAATAAAGGCAAAATATTGCAACTGTCATAACTCATAAGTTTAACCTTAAGTACCAGCAGAGCCACACATTGCAATCTACAATCATTATTACATGTAGATAAAAAGAAATTTTTCATATGAGAGGCACCTATGAACAATGCACAGCAAAATTTTTGTACCTAAACTACTAGAAAGAAGTTATTTTGCACCTTGGCTGCAATTAGCCCACTGATGTAGGCCATGTCACTCATTAAAATAGCTCCACATTTGTCAGGAATATGCCTAAACTTTGCAGAATCCCATTCTCGAGGATATGAGCTGCCACCACAAATTAGAATCTTGGGACGAAAATCAGGTGCCTTTTCCTCAAGCTTATCGTAATCAATATAACCCGTTTGTGGGTTCACCTTGTATGGCAAGCTCTCAAAGGATATTGACGCCCCTGAAACTTTCTTCTCATTTGGAGTATAGTACCCATGACCGGTATTCCCTCCAGATGGTGTATCCAAACCTCTGATACGATCACCAGGCAACAACAACCCCAAGAGACAAATTTGATTGAGAGTGAGATCGGAACCGAAGGAACCGGGTGCATAGAATCACGGAGGCTCGAGTCAAGCTGCAGCAAGATGGAGTCGTCAGCCGCATGGGTATGGTAAGGCATCGAAGCATGAGAAGAAATCCCAAGAGACAAATTTGATTGACAGTGGGATAAGTCCATAAAAAACGATAATACAAAACAATTCCTTGAAAGTCGATCGGTAAAATTTATAATTCTATGCGGAAAGTAACACCAAGTATGCATGTAACAGATGATTGTGCGATAAGTACTAGGAACAACAGTGACAAAAGCAAAAAATGCGACAGGAGGGATTAAAGAAGGTGCAGTAACAGTATTTGAAAATGGTTTCTAAGTAGCTTGAAGAATGCGTCACTGAAATTTGCATTTTGCAGGAGAGCGCAAGGTAACCGTAATCCCAGTCCTACGATGCAACGGATGATTACTCTTGAAGCGGACAAGTGGGAAAAAGGTGAAATGTACCTGGACGCTTCTTCGCTTAGCTGTGCTTTCGGGCCACTTGCTCGCAATTGGGATTCTTTTTTATATTTTATTTATAGAGTAAGTTATACACATTTCTTTTAATTTTAATTTTGCTCAAATTACATATCTTTTTTTTTAATTTTTAAATATATATAAATTTTTATTAAAATAAATTTTTTTAATATTTTAATCTAATTTTAAATTTTTTAAATAAAATTCCCTCTATTTAAATTTTTTAATTGAAAAAAATATAAATTTAATGGAAACTATTTTGGTTAAAAAAATTTAAATTAAATTAAAGTATAAAATAATTTTTATTTTAAATATATATATATAATGAAAATAAAAAATTAATATATCTTTAATAAAATTTTAAAAAAATCGTATAATTACTCTTATTTATATATTATCATTGTTGATGGGAAAATAAAACCAAAGAAGCTATGAAATATTGAGCATCTTTTTATATTTTATATTAGTTTTTTCCTTTTAATTTTGGTTTTAAAGTAAAATAGAAAATTTAATGTAGTTGTTATTTTTTAATAATTAATGTCAAATAAATTATCTTAGAGTTAAAATACTAATTAATTAATTTTAATTAAAATTTTAAAGTCTAAAAATTATCTTACATAGTCACATGAATATTTGTCTTATATTAAATAGAATTCTTTCCCATCTTAAAACTCCAGGATAGATTGTATTTATTAAACCCAAATATTTATAAAATTTTATTCAAATTTTTAAGATAAAAAATAGTTTATTTGATATCTTATTCTAATCTCAACAATTAAAAATCTAAATCTTTTTTTTCATTTTTCCTTTTGGCTTTTGTCTCTTTTTATATTTTATCCTCTCCCTCTCCTACAAGACGAAGCCCCCCATTTCTTTACCATTTATCGCCTCTCTTATTCAATTTAGATCCTCTCCATTGCTTTCTTACATGCGTTTTGCGAAAATCTGAACCATTTTAATTAATTTGAACGCCCCAAGTCTAATTTTTTTTAATATTAAACATTATTTTTTCTAAAATTTATAATTAAAATATTGTTTTTATTTTACATTTTATTCTTTGTAAAATAAATAAATAAATTTAGATAATTTAATTTTACATTCCAGATCCTTTTCCATTTTGCCGTCTTCTTCTTTGGTTAACGACCTTCATCTTCAATATGTCCTTCTCCTTCAGTAGCGCTGTGCCGTAAACCGCCGTGAAATACCATGAAGAAAGAGCTGTGGTGCGCCATAAATTTCCGTCTTCTCCTCTCTTCTTTTCCTTCCATTTGGCTCAGCGTTGGAAGCTAGGTGAGGATTGGTTTATTGCCTATGCTCTTCATCTTCTTCTTCTTTTTTTCTATTTCCATGCTTAGTAATGTCTAATTAAATTGTGCAGCTTCTTTTCTTCCACCATTGTTATTATAAATGAGTTCTAAATTTGGATTTTTTGATTGTAATCTTCCAAGGTTAAATTAACATTTTGATTTTCATCTATTAAGTTTTATAAGATAATTTTGAATCCAATTTAAATTATAGAAATTAATTTAAAGTTTTAGATCTAAAGATAGTAATAGTAATATGAAATTTAGATTAAAATTAAACCTTTAGCATTTTTGGTAAAATTGATAATGATTAGTGTTAATTAAGTAAATTGAATATTAATTTTATATTAAATATAATTATAAACAATATTGTGGATTTTATTTCAATCAGAGATTTGTCTTGAAAAGAAACTTTATTATTAGTCCTTTTCAAAAATAGTATTTATTATTTGCATCTTGATTATATTTTATTGCTTTATTTTATTAATTTTTATTGTCCAATGTTATGGAAAACAAATCTTAAACCTTTGAAGATTTTCAATTACTAAATATATTATAAATAATGATAAAATTCTTATATATTATTCTCTTTATTTTTATACCATGAAATTTTATTTTAATTTTTTCTTTTATTTATTTTATAAATTATTTTCTAGTTTTAATTTTTTATATAATTTTCATAAAAATTATTTTTCCTAATTAATTGATAATGATATATTTATATAATTTAACGTATGATAAATTTAACACATTTTGGACTATGAGGTGAGGTGGTAGTATCACTGGGCCTAACACACCTTACAGAAACATCCTTAAATTTTTGTCTTCCTTAAACCCTTGTCTATCTTCAACAATGGCATCCATGCCTTGCTTCTCGCAATTTCTCTTCAAGTACTTATCCTCTTTCAAACCTCTCAAAATTTTCTCACTTTGTTTTGTTTTCCCTTTGAATTGTTTAATTGCTTAGAAATCCAAGGAATTTTCATTCTAATTTACCGAGAAAAAAGTTTAGCTTATTTTTATGTAGTGTCACTTTGGAGAATTTGAGATATGATGTTTCATGGTTCTTGATGAATTTGGTTTAAGGGAATTAAGCCGTGATAAATTTTGAAATTCATTAGTGATGAACAATGCAAAATTTTTAGTTTAATTCAACAGCTTGTGGAATTAATCTAACTCAAGAATGTTTAGACTCCATTGATTGTTTTTCTTTTCTTTTTTGTTGATGATAAAAGTTCTGCTAAAATAGCCACATTCTGATATCCACTCCATTCAATTAAAATATATATCTTTTTTATTTTAGCTCTGCAGAATTAACGATTTATTTAGTACGTTAAAAGTTAAATATAAAAATAGAAAGAGAAAGTAAAAATGTAATTTTAAAAATAAAAAATAACTTTAATGTCTTTATTTTTAATAATTGAATAATAATTAGATGTTAATGTTAAGTAATGATTGAGTAATAATTATAAAGATAAAATAAACATTACACAAAATTTACTTTTTTAATTACTGTTTTTTTATCCAACCAAACAAGCCAAAATAGAGGCATATAGCTTAGGGTATCAAAATTTCTTATTTGTGGTGCTTGATAAGAAAGTATGGCAAAATAGAATAAAAGTAGGATGAAATTTTGGTGAAGTTATAGATATTTATTTTTTGATGGAGATGATAAGTGTTTAAAAAGTCAATAACCGATTATATTAAGATAATCGATTAGTAATATATTGAAAATAAAAATTTATCCTATAAAATTTACATAAGTTTGCTTGCTACCCTATCCTATTTTACAATTATTTGTGACATTTAATAAGAGAGAATAGCGTAAGAGAATAAAAGTAGAGGTTCCAAAATAGTATGGTTTTAGGATTTTATGCCTTTGATATTATTTCTTTCCCATTGTCCAATGTTTGGCCCCTCCATTGCGTTTGGATTTGGTGTGCAAGTTCGTCTGATTTCTCTTTTTTTTGGAATTTTAATTTTTTTATTAGAAGATACAAAACATAAAATAAAAATAAATTTTTAAATTTTAACTTAAAAAATAATAACTAAAATTAATTTTTTTAAAAAAATTAAATTATCTAAATTTAATTTAAATACCTCACCAATGTGAAAGGGTGTATATATATCCTCGCATAAATGAAATGGTTTGCACTTTTATTTATTCACTCTGTTTGTTTTCTAATTAATACATCATGAAAAAAGCACTTTCTATAAACGAATATTCAAAAAGTCAACCATGATATCAATGTCAATCATCAATATTTTAATCATCAATGAATCAATATTTTATATTTTCTGTAAAAACATTTTTTTTAAAAAAAATTACCTTCGATGTTTTTACCCTCCATTTCCTACCTTTCCTTCCAATTCCAATCAAAATCAAATTTTCGTGTCAGCGCTGCCATTTTCGTCTGTTGCGTCTGCGGAGACCTTTGTCTTCCACACTTCCACTTTCATCTTCTTTTCTCCAAATTTCCATCTATCATTTGGGGAGAAATTTACGTCTGTCACATTTGAGCAGAAGCTTGGCCATCCACAATCGAATATGGACTAATTTTCTCCAACCTTAAAATCAAATGAGTGGGTTCATCAATCTGGTCAGTTTTATTTCTGTTTGTGCTCTTCAGTCATTTTCATCTTCATCAATTTGAGTTTCGATTTTTCCTTGCTTTCTTTTTGTCTTCATCCATATGGCTCTCCTTTATATACACACACCCTCGACTTTCATCTGCCATTTGGTCAATTTTTCCCTGTTGCTTGGATCTCCTCATTCGTATACAGTAGGGATCTGCATTGTGACTTTGTGGTGTATTTAATGTCTCTCAAGGACATCCCAGTGACAATAAGGTCGGTTTTCTATGTGTTGTATTTTATTTTTACTTGGTTTCTATTGTTGTTCTTGGTTAAGCCCGTAGGCTTTAATGCACCAAAGAAGGCTATTCATCCTTCCTCTGTTATTAATTCCTTGCCCAAGTTGCCTACTTTCAGTCTGATTACTTTAATTCCTGTTGTTTTTCTTATTACTTGCTCTATGGTATGTTTGCTCTACTAGGTCAAAAAGGCCACAGGACTGAAGCTGAAACTGCTTCACTAAGGTCAGTTTTCGTTTATTTAAATTTCTTTTCTTTAAAACTGTTCATTCCTTTTTGTATTTTTTGGTCCCAATTCAGTGTTCTGTTAATTCCTGCTGCTGCTGTTGTTGTTTTTTTTTTTTGGGTGATCTAGCATTCCGAAGATATGGTTTTCAGGGATTTCCTTCCTATCAAATGAGTTGTCCCCTCTCCCCTTCACTTATATTAGCTTTAATAATGTGGAGTTCCATTAATATAATATCTATAAGGATTAAAATGAAAGAAAATGACCCAAACAATTGAATTATTTTTCCAACTTTGCAATTGAGTCTAAACGATCTAGAAGAACTTTAAGATCCCTTGCCATTCATCAACTGTCACCACAATTTCAAGTGAATGATGGTTAGTGTGCTATGATACTTTTTTTTACTGTTCTGATTTCTTTTACCTATACCTTAAGATTTTCTAAACCTACATTTATTAATAACCTAAAAGTAAAGAATTCTGAATTAGAGCAGGTCAACAATTATATTATCATAATAACATCTCATGGTTGATTTTAGATGAATTAGAGATTCTGGCCTTTGAGAATGTTTATGTCTAGATTCAATAAGTCATCCTTTTGGCAATCTATAGGATTTTGAGTTCTGATTTACTACTTCTTTAGCTTTTCAGGGAAAATAAAACAGATAATGGAGATGGCTTTTTGGGATGGCATGATGGAATCAAAGCTGGTAGCATGTAGATGTGTAGGTGATGCTGTCGGTAGATTTCATGTTTGCTTTAAGTAATACTGTAATCTTCAAGGAATACTGTAATTTAATGTTGAAAATGAATTAAAGATAATCCAAGATATATTAAGATAAAGAAAATTTAATATATCTCAGATTGGTTCCAGACACAAGATGTTATTTTTCATGTGTATGTTCTTTTATTATTGCAGATGCGAGTTCAAAATCTCTAATGATTGTAAATTTCTTTTGCATTGCAGACAGATTTGAAGGTTTTGTAATTTAATTAGCTTGGGATAACTTTCCAATTTTATGTGGTGACAGCTTACTTTTTGATTTGATAATTTTGTTTTCTCTGCATGGCGTGCTTGAATTATGTTAGTCTTTTTGGTTTTCAATTTTAGCAAGTGTTTAGTAGAGTTGTATTGCAAGGAATTTACTTCTTCAAAGAGTCCATGGGGGAGCCTTTTGGTGGAACCCGAATTGCTTGAATATCTTCAGTGCAGATGCATCATTTGTACATAACACTTAGGTAATTTTTCCTGGTGATGCATGAGAGAGAGTGTGTGTGTGTGTGTATGCTTTCCTATTTTGAGCACTATGTTGGGAATCTTATCAATTTTCAAGTCTCACAAATTAAGTGGAAGTGTTAAAGGATAACAGGTTATTTGAGATAATTATAAAATGTTTTATCTTTAGGTGTTATCACTCTCTTGAAGAATTATCTTTCATATTCAGATTTATCCAGTTTAATATAAATAATAAGGATAGAGGGGGCTGCAACCTATAGAGTGTCTAAACACTACAAGTGAGAAAGCCTTCCCATTCACCACTTTTTTTATTTAGCCACTACTTTCAACAGACAAAGTATCTCAGGTCCTTCATAATGATCCATATTAGCAAGCTTTCCTAATTTTTGTCGGTCTCTGACTTAGATATGAGTATTTTCTCATGCTTTTGTGCATGATTAAAAAAAATCTTGGTTATTTTTCATACTTATTCTGACTTATGATTTGATATTCCTTTCTTTTTCCCTTCTGATCTAGAATTTTAGTAACTGTAAGTGATGTACTACTGAATGTAAGTTGTTGGGATTTTTTATTAGAATTCTGAATTAGATTAGGTCAGCAATTATATTATCATACAAGTCATCTCCACTAAGAGGAACAAATCTATTTAGTTTTCTCATTACAGAACTATTCATTGGGTCACTGTGTAAATACTATCTACCATGTTTTTGGTTACTTAGTACTCATTTGACAAAAATTTAGAGAATAAGTATTATTTATTGCTTTACGCCTTTTTTTTTTCTTTCATAGATGCGTAGTACTTAAAATGGACATATAATTTATCTTACGTTTTGTCCAGAGTAGAATCCATATACTATGAAGTTTTTTTTTGGCAGAATCAACTTTTTTGTGCCAATTTGTCTATTGTGGATTAATTTGGAATCACATTTGCTATTTGGAACATGTTACTTACTCACCTTCTAATTTGTATTAGTTTTAAATTTATATATGATTATATATGGTTCTCAAATGCATTTCAACTTTGAAGCAGCACTATTTCTTTTTCAAGATCTGCCATTTTCAGTCCTTTCGTGATGATTATGATGTTATATAATTTGAGTTATAAAAACATTTCCCCTGCTCATAAGGCTATTTCTGTTGCATTAGCAATAGAGTAGTTTGTAATGACACTCATGAGAAGATAATAGCAGTGACTTGCATCTTGATTGTGGTGGTGTTTTCCTCAACATAAGTATTCAGTTGTAAAGCTTCATCCTTTTATTTGTTTTACTTTATCTAAAATGCTTGAGATCTGTGCTTAAACAAATATTCTATTCCTTATACACATTCTAATGATTACTAATGAATGTTCAGTTACCTGCAATATGCCCTATTGCGGCTTCAAGTGGACTTTATGAATTATGGGATATTGTCCCTTTGCAGAGTAAGGGAGCGCTGGCTATGTATTGCCATATTTATCTTTACCAGTTTGCTCAATATTAATTTATTTTATACGTAAGTTATTCTTCAAGATCATGTTTCAGTTTCCTGGCCAACATCATGTTCAAGTTTTAATGTTTTTTTATTAGTGCCTTTTATCTTTTTAAGCAAGTACTCATCTCGACTTATAGGTACAGACCTATTTAGTATTTACATTATAGAACTATTCATTGACTCAATGTGTAAGTACTCTCTACTTTCTTTTTTATTACTTAGTACTCATTGGACAAAAATTTAGGGAATAACAGTTATATATTGCTTTACATCTTTTTTCCCCCCTTTCATTGATACATGGTACTTAATATGGAGATATAATTTATCTAATGTTTCCTTTGGACGAGAATCAATCTACTATGGACTGTGGCTTTGCCACAGCCTTAGTTATGCCCACAGCCACTACCTCAGGGACTAACACAGCAAACCATGGTTGTGATGTCTATCAACTTCATGATGAGAAACCTTTAAAGCACTTTTGCCTACTCACTTTTGCCTGAAGCAACATTCTATTGCTTTATTCAAACCATGGTTTTGGAAACCAAAACATTTTTTCAAACATGCACTTCATTGCTATACATTCTGCAGGCACCTCATTCTTCAATCAAAGCATACATCTAGCAATTCACATTTGTGAGAATGCTTCCAATGAGAGAATCCTACAATTTCCAATGGCCTTGTTGATTAAGAAGATACTTATGTATTTTAATTAATTAATTTCTTTCTTTTAAAATCTAACAACACTGCACAAATCAATCACCTTTAGCAAATGACATCCTATTATTAAATAATCCAATGCCATTCTTGAGTAAGATGATGCTTGATATCTTCTCTCACTAATGGAGTGATAGTGAAAATTTTGTTCTTTCCCTCACCAGAATATATCTACCATACTGATTTGTATTTTGTCCATCTAGTTGATACACTTACTAAACAGGTTTGACTAATTTAGGTTATGTATGCATCAACATAGGTACTATTCCTTCATCTTCAAGATGAACATTTTAATAATATTTTGTAGATGTTGGACTTATTTAATATTGTTAATGGTAGATGATTGCTGGTCCTTTGCAATAAGAAATTTAGAGGTCAACTTAATCATGTTCCTTTTAAGTAACGTTGAATCAGCAGGAACAATCTTTTGGACCATCTTCCTTCTATTTATCATATGATGTTTTTCTTTCAATTTGATGTTAAAATAATTGTTTCATTTGACATTCAATACATCTTGATAGTGTGGTAAACCTTAAAATTGATATAACTATTAAGTTTTTGTAATGGTTATTTATTTTCAATCCTAAAGTAATGCTTTCCTTATTCTTTTCTTTTTTTGGTTACAAAAGAGGCACTAGTCCTCGAAAGAATAAAGTGGGGGATACTTTGTTTACACTTTAATTGTACATATATAGTGGTTGTTTCTTATGGTCAATAAAGTAGTGAAACATATATATACACACTATCCATTCTCGATGTGAATGAATGATTTGGTTCCAATAGATGGATTTAAAGTTATGAACCCCATGGTTGGATTTTGTTTCACATAAAAAAAAATAGTTATGATCGGAACCATCATGAACCTTAAATTTGGACCAGATTAGGTTTAGGCATCATGATGGCTAGCAAGGGTCTCGAAAATCCAAAGGTAGGTTTTGCATTGTTGATACGATAGATAGAAAAAAAGAAGGAAGAGAAGAATAGGAAGAAGATTTTGGAGAAAAATTAAGAGTAAGAATTTAGTTCATACTTGATCATAGCGAAGTGCCCTGATTATATGATTTAATATTCCCTTAACAGACTAATAGTATGAATAATTAGAAAAGATGAAAGTACCTGGCAACAGATTCTAATTGACAACTTAATGGTAAAAAGTATAAAAATATTCCTAATTTCATCTAAGCCATTTATCATTGCTCCCTTCATAAGCAAACCCTTGACCTTATGGGTGAATTAAACGAGCAAATTCCAAAAACTCCTTTTGAATCCCACGCCATAGCTCCCATGTACCTTCCTCTTCAAGCTCATCCTTCCACTTGATTAGTACTTGGGTGATAGGCTTGTTCCTTTTTTGAATAACCCACTTATCTAAAATCAACTCAGGTTCTCTTTTTGTTTGTATATTGGCCTATGAGTTTAGCACTAGTATGGCTACACTAACTTCTTTAAGACATCTTTTAAGTAAGGATACACGAAATGTGGGATGGATATGCGATGAAGGTGGTAATTTGAGGGTGTAAGCTACTGGTCCCACCCTTTCTAAGATCTGATATGGCCCATAAAACTTCGAAGATAATTTGTTAATAGCTCTTCTCTTCACTAACATCTATCTAAAGGGTTAGAGCTTCAAGAAAACCCACTTTCCCACTTTAAACTCTTGCTCTGATCTTTTCTTATTAGTGTATTGCTTCATATGATTAATTGCCACATTCAAATTCTACTTGAATTTTTGTAACATTATCCCCCTTGCCTCAAAACTCCTGTCAATGACCTCCATCAAGGATTCTTATGGCAAGTATGGAATATGTAACAGAGATGGCTAACCATATATTACCTCATATGGAGTTGCCCTAAGTGAAGTATGGTAAGTAGTGTTATACCACCATTTAGCCAAAGGAATCCATTTACATCATTTTAATTGAGAAATCCACGCCAAAGTTTTTAAGTAAGATTCCAAACATCTATTAAGGACCTTACTTTACCCTATTGGATTGTGGATGATAGGAAAATGTAAGGCATTAAGTTATACCCAGCCTTTTTACAAACTCATGTCAAAAGTTACTGGTAAATAATGGATTCTTATTACTAACGATATTAGCAGGTGCTCTATACAACTTATAAACATTATGAAGGAAAACTTGAGCCAAATCTGAGGTTGGAAAAAGGATGAGCTAAAGAAGTAAAGTGAGCATATTTACTCAATTTATTAATAATTACCCAAACGGTGTCCTTACCACTTGATTTTGGCAACTTCTTAATGAAATTTATAGCTATGCTTTGCCACACCCTATTTGGAACTAGATGATGTTGCAATAACCCTGCTTGGCTAGTTATCTCATACTTGCACCTGAGACATGTATTACACGATTTGATAAACCTTTTAATGTTTTCCAATAAAACACTGAATTGACTTGCTTTTAAGTGGCGTTAACCCTTGAATGTCCTCTTTGTGGTGAAGAATGAAGTCACTAAAGGATAATTTTGTTGTTATCAATTTTATTGCCCACCACTATTTTTTCTATTTTTTTTAGTTAAGATCTTCCCATTCCATTTAAACTTAGGAGGAAAGTTGTTGTCAATCTTTAGTTTTTGTATCCGTTGTTGTAAACTCCCATCAAGTTGGTATTCCTTAAGGATTTCATCCCAAAGTAGTAGAAATGGAAGTTGCTATCATGTATAGAAGCTCAGCATAAGAGGCACACGACAATGTATCAATGACTACATTTTCTTTTCCCTTCTTGTAGTAAATCTCATACTTTATTCCCATCAATTTAGTAACCCAATTATATTGGGCAGGGGTAGATAATCTTTGTTCTAGTAGATATTTCAAGTTTTGTTGGTCAATTAGAATGGTGAAAGGTTTCACACAGAGGTATTGTTTCCATTTGTCCATGGCATGCATTAGCTATAGTTAGTAATTCTCTATTATAGGCCAAAAGTAGGCGATTCTTAAGTGATAACACATTACTAATAAAATTCATAGGGTGCTTCTGATTTGATGCATCGGTCTCAACAACAAATGGTTTCTCTAACTCAGGTAAAGCCAATACAAATGTTGTAATAGGGAATTTTTTGAGGTTAATAAAGGCTGTTTTTGCTTGGTACCATTGGAAGTTATCTTTCTTGAGCATATTAGTTAAAGGCTTGGCTATTATGCTGTAATTTATAATAAAATTCCTGTAATAACCAGCCAACCCAAGGAAGCTCTGTAATTGCTTGATTGAGACAATGATAGGCCATTCACTCACATCCTTAACCTTTTGTGGATTCGTGGACACACCCTTAGTAGAAATATAATGGCCCAAGTATTCAATCTTCCTTACAACAAATGAACACTTGGATCTTTTCACAAAATAATGGTTCCTTTGCATGTGCTCAATACATTTCTTAAGTGCACTACATGTTCTTCATCACTTCTGCTATATACTAGAATATCATTAAAAAAAAATGAAAACATACTTCCTTAATTGCTTCTCAAAGATCATATTCATTGCATTTTAAAAGATGGAAGGTGCATTAGTAAGCTTGATTGACATTATTAAGAACTCGAAGTGGTGTGAGTGAGTTTGAAAAGTAGTTTTGTCAATGTCTTTATCCTTCATTCTGATTGAGTGATACCTTGAACAAAGGTCTAGTTTAGAGAAGACCTTACCTTCCCCAATTCATCTAATGAATCTTCTGCCAAGGGAATGAAAAGTCTGTTCCTCACTGTTATTTTGTTGAGGGCTCTATAATCAATGCACATTCACCAACTACCATCTTTCTTCTTAACTAGAATCATACATGAAGCAAAAGGAGATGAGCTATGTTGTATCATTCCCCCTTGTAGCATTTCACTAACCAATTTTTCAATAACATCCTTTTGAATAGTGGGATATTTATAAGGCTGAATTTTCATCAGATTAGAGCCTTCTTTTAAAATAATTTGGTGATCATGCTTACCTCTATATGGGGTAACCCTTTAGGTTCTTCAAAAATGTCCCTAAATTCCTTTAACACTTTTTGCATAGCTATAAGAATCACTTCCTCCTTAACTGCATTCAATGCTAATGCACAACAAGAGAAGTCACTGTAGTATGGCATGACTTGTAACATGAAGGCATTAGAACTTTGCTCTATTAACTTTTGCATTTTTTCCTCCTTAATTACCTTATCTTTCAGGTTGTGATAAGTAACCAACCAAACCCTCTTTCCTTGTAATTCAAATTCTATGACCATATTCAGGTAGTCCTAATGGATGGCTCCCAGCGTTCTAAGCCATTACATCCCTAATACAATATCACAGCCCATTAAAGGAATAATGATTACATCAATAACAAACTCGAGCCCTTGTGTGATCCACTTCACCTCTTCACATACCTATTTTCCTAATAGTTGATCTCCATTAGCTACTGTAATGTGAATTTCATCCATGGGTTTGAATTTCATCTATACCTCCTTGCATAATTTGGCATCAACAAAATTTTAAGTGTTGCCCATATCTATCAGAATATGCACCAATTTCTTGCCCAACAATCTAGTGATTCTCATAGTAGGGTACATGGATAACTTCTAATTATGCAAACTATTAAAACTGGTTGTACCTTGGATAGCATTAAGAGAAATCACAGATTTTTGAATTACCTCCTCTACCATTTCCTTACAAGACTCATCAATTATTGGTGGTTCTTCTAACTTCTTTACTACCTCCATTAAATATAATTGGAATTTTTTTTATTTTAAGGACATTCATAGTCAGGAGTATACCTATCATGGCAGAAATAGCACAACCCCTTATTCCTAAGCTCTTTTACCTTTGCAGGGATTAGTTTCCTCTGAAATCGCATAGTTGGTTTATCCAAGATTCCTTTATATAGATTGGCTTCTCCATTGTTACATGCCACAACATTAGATTTTCCTTTCTTTGGTTCTATTACCCCTCCCTTATATGATTGGCTCAAGGTTCCCATTAAAGACAACATGTTCCTTTTATAATTGTCATTGCTAATTGGTTGGTTTTGGGTTTTCTTTTGCATAAGCTCCACATTCAGTGCTTGCAATTTAGTAAGTCTAATGGCATCCAATAAAGTGGTGAGATGAAATAGTTTAACTCCAATTGCAAATTCAGGTTTAAGACTAGCAATATAGTAGCTTAATTTTTGACTTTTGGTTAACTCCACTCTGCATATTAAGCTATCAAATGATTCCTCATACTCAAAAAGGCTCCCCTATTATTTAAGTTGCATAAGCTCTTCCATAAGGTCATCAAACAAAGATCCATACTGTACTTTAATCTCATTAGCTAGAATTCTTCAAGTCACCAGTCCACTGTTATCTTTTTAAAGTTTTCAAACCATTTGCAGGCTGATTCATCTAAAGCAAGACTAGCAAGCATCACCTTGTTGGCCTTAAGAGTGTTATCGAGCATGTAGAACTATTCACATTTGGAAATCCATCCATTGACATCGTTTTTGGTGCATTTTAGAAAATCAACTCTAGTAGATCGAGTTGCCAAATGATAATCTCCTTGTTGTCCCTCACTACAATGATCCCTATGTTGGCTCATTAGTTCTGTGAATTGGAAGGATAATTCTCTTACCAATTCTTACAATCTTGCCACCTGCTATTCCATAGCTGCCAACCGTTGCTCCATGGTTGTTTTATGATGATCCTTGGTTTCACAAAGCGCTATTTGAGAACGTGTAACATCAGCCATCTTGATTGTTGGCTCTTATACCAGTTGATACAATTGAGAGAAAAAAGAAAGAGGGAAGAGAAGAATAGGAAGAAGATTTTGGAGAAAAATTGAGAGTAAGAATTCAATTCATGCTTGATCACGCCAAAGTACCCTAGTTATAGAATTTAATATCCCCTTAACAGACTAACAATCTGAATAATAAGAAAATGCAAAAATGCCTAGCAATAGATTCCAACTAATAACTAAAAAATCAATGGTAAAAAATATAAAAATATTCCTAATTTCATCTAAGCTACTTATCAATTGTCCTATACATATATTTATATTTGGGTGATGCACAATTAGAATAGCAACATAGCTCCATAATTTCAAAAAGAAATAATGAAATCATTCTTGAAAATTGTTGTAATCACTCAATGGGCTTAACAACTAGAAGATGTAAATAGTTTTCCTTTAAATATGTTGAAAAGGATGTTTCATGTTATAAAGATAGACTATCCAGAAATATCTTAGGTGCTTTTGGAGTCACTCTTTTGTAACTAAACATTTCATTTGCATTATTTAATGATTTTGAATTGATTCAGCTTATATTTCCCATCATTGCATCATTGATTTTTTTGGTTCAGTAGGATTTATATTATTTGAAGTATGACATCTGCTACAATTTAGGCATCATGCCTTTAAAAAAAAAACAAAGGTTGTCTATGATTTAAAGTAGTTACAATCAATTAAGTTTGTCCACTGTATTATTTAGAATCTATTAGCCATATGAAATTTCCTGCTTTATACATATATATATATATATATGTATATATATATTCTAGGTCCAACCTGCAATAGTTGTGTAGAAGATGAAAAGGTCTACTTTGATGATTGTAGCTTGGTAAGCTATGCTATTTGACTTATATATATATATATATATATATATGTTCATGTGGTTTCCATGTGTGTAATAATACTTATGTACTTTCTATTTCCTTTATTTAGAGGCTTTTCAAGTGTCTTATCATTAAAGTGTTGGAGTTGATTTAAAGGAGGGTTATGATACATTCATTGCTAGAAAAGGTATGCATGTGGTTTATAACTTTCAACTACTGCTTTTTCATTGTAGAAATTGGATTTTAAAGTCGTATTTAGGGCATATGTATATTATAGTTGATGTAGCCCTTTTTCTTCTCCTGTTAATTCTTGAAGCACTCAGGAGGCTTTGCCAATCCTCTTGCATGCTTTAAAGACAAAAATGTTCCCTTCCAGAACATTCATTTTGTGGTATAAAGAACATGATGATTTAAGTTTTTTGTAAGACTGTAATGCTTTTACAACGTAAGTTCTAAAGCTTCTTACATTAACTTCATTTTGATCATTTGCAAACATCATGTAACAATCTTAACAAGGTAATGGAATGAAAATCTCTTGATATGAGAATATTTGTATTATTCCAATTAAGTAGTTATTACAACATCTAGCAACTTTGGTCCTAAAGTTATTGATCGTATATTTTAATTATGAACTTTTGGATAATGCCATTGATCTAAGTTATTCTTATTTTTAGTGGTTTGGCACTTACATAAGAAAATTTATAAGACATAGTAGAGTTCTACAAAAGTGCAACTTTATTGGTTAGTTGCAATGTTCATTGTTACACGTTATAGCATGTCATTGTCTATTTGAGTAGAATTTGGTATAGAACTTAGTTTTGTCCAAATTCTATTTTATACTTGGGATTGTCAAACCTTCTGTAGTATTTCTTATTTATATGCTACTTTTTTCAATTATCATTTTTAACTATTATTATTCTATATAATTGCATCTCATTGAGTCTCAAATTATATGTTTAACTATAAATTACAATATTTTCTCAAAAAAAAAAATTAAACAACTCGTGCATTGCAAAGTTATTGGCTAGTTTAAAATATTTTATGAATTTTGATCACTTTTTTCTCTCTTTTTTTTCAAAGTATATTTAACCTTTTTTGTTTAAATAAAATGAATTGGGGCTTTTTAAATAACATTGCTTCCATAAAGCAAGACTGTATAGCCCATCACTAAAACTTTAAAAAAAAAAACCCTTGCCAATTAATTTGCTTTTCACACATTAATAAAAGCCCAATTTGTCAATTCTAGTTTTTCAAAAGAAATTCCTTTCCAAAATGATTTCCTTAAGAACAGTTTTTTCATTAAACATTTTTGGCTCAAGAGAATAACAGATTCTTCTATATGAGCACATTTTTATTTTTCAAAATATTTTTGCAATAGATGGAGTTAAGTTTTATTCAGTTAGTTGTTATAGTTGTTATAATATTGTTTTCTAATTATGTGATTTCATATAAAAAAAATTAGGTATTTTTCAATCCAGATAATTATACTCTTCACTTGTAATCTCCTATTGTGTTCAACCAAAAAAATTAAAAAACAAACACTATAACGAAGTTTAGTTAGAAATTAAAAAGTTATATAGAGTAAAAATTACAAAAATCGCAGAGAGTTATTATTGACAGATTAAAATTCAGTTGAGATCAAAGTACAAACAATAAAAAAAATCAACTATTGATCTGATTAAAAATTCAGTTGGAAAAAAATATAATTTTTCACTTAACTTTCAACTAGTATAAACAATTTTTGTTGTAGTGAAAAGGGATTTGACATCCACCTGGCATAGTATACTGTGCTGAATAAGCAAATCTATAACTTGGTGAATATTTTAGCCAACTCTTAGACCTTTTTGGGCCAACTATTGGGCTTTGGACTGGGTGACATCTACAGTAGCAAGTAGTGAAATTATGCTTTTCTCTGCTGACTTTGAAGCCATGCAAAATTTGCTCAGGATCTGGCAGTATGCTATATGGGCAAAATTAAAATAACTTGGAGTAACATACAACGCAATTGGGTTTTCCTTTTATTTTCTCCTCACTATTAGTAACTTGAACATGTATGAATTTTTCTTCTTCGACCAACCATTATTTAAATGCCGTATTAGTAACTTGAACATGTATGACTTTTTCTTCTTCGACCAACCATTATTTAAATGCCGTAAATCATCTATTAAGAAATAAGAAAAATCTTTCTTGGAAGCCTTCGGAAGCAAAGGTTACACAAGAGGGGTTATTGTCTTATATATATATATATATATATATGTATATGTATATGTATATGTATGTCTTATTTTAGAAATTAGATTTTCTTGTATCTATTAATTATAATTTGAGAAGTCATATATATAACATCTTTTAATTTGATTTCTTTAATTTGTTATAGTTGAAATTATATGCAAGGTAAAATAAGATAAGATCCAGTTAACAATATTTTTGATTGGATTGGTAGAAAGATAAGGAAGAAAGACAAAGCAACCATTTGACAAGATTATTTTATATTGACTTCCCAGACAATGTGATAATTGGACGATGTCAATTATTCTGGGGAATGCTGGGGCATGCTTTTTCTTCAGAGAGAAATTAAGATTATGCACATATGATAATATTAACAAAAGATGGGCCCCAAACTTTTTCTTTGGTAAATGGTAATGATAAAGAGGTCCCACGTTCAAGTGTCGGTAGCTACGAAGTAGTCTTAGAATTGAATCCTTATCTAAGATATATATTCCTGAACCCACAAGCTAGCTACTATAATTGATGCAACAAGATTCTATATTGATTTCCAAATTTAAGTCAGGCAAGTATTTCTTTTTAGTGTTATTGGTTGAATAAAAATAATGTTAGAATAAAATAAAATAATTAAAAAATGGCAAAAATATATTTTTACTTAATAATAATAATAAAATTTGTATAAATTAAAGATAATAATTATTTTTGATTTATGTATTTATATAAAAGAAATAAATTGAAGAAGAGATTTTCATAAAATGTATTAAAATATGAAAAAAAAATCAACTACTTTCCAGACCGTGGTAACTAAATTAACCGCCGCTGTCCATGCGACACATTCGAACGTTGTAATGGAACAGACAAACCATTGGTAGAATAAAATGTGATTGCCACAGAAAGCAAGTACAAATTGGATTTCTGAACTTCCGCCTTTTGTCGGATCGTCGTTTGACGACGTGGCACATTCACGCCGCAAAGAGCATGTAATTGTCTTTCTGAACCATAACGAAATCATGCTCACAGAGAAACTTCTTTTAAGCAACGTTGTAGAATGGGAGAATTATTTTTAAGACATATTTATTTTAAAAGATCTATTATCATTTGTTATTATTATTATTAGTTAAAATCAGTGATAATTCTATACTAAAACAATGATAAGAAGTTTTTAAGGTAAATATTACAAATTTTAAATTCTTAAATATAATTTTCTTTTATAAAATTACACAGTTATATCATTTTTTCTATTACCAAATTTCCCCTTTTTTTCTTTTTGGGATGGGCCAGGCGTTGATTGAGGATCACCACGAATACCACATTTTATATGAAAAAGTGCACAAAAAAGTCATTACCCTAACCCCCGAGCAACTCTCCCACTCTCTCTTTCTCTCTATAAACTTTAAAAGAATTTACTGTTGTTATATTGTATTACTGTTTATAGGCAGCGGTTATATATTTTTTTATTTGTTGTCCTTTTTCTGTCTTTAAATATTATTTTTTATATTCTTATTTTTTTCCTTCAAAATTTCTACTTGTTCAAAAAATATTTAAGGATAAATTTGTCATTTTGTACATTATATATATATATTAAAAAAATTTATATGCAACTCTTTATATTTTTATTATTAGATTTTTCAATAGTATACAATTTTCTAATAATAATATGATATGTGTATAATTATTGCAAACAAATATATGATTCTCAAATTAAGTTATACAGTTATCATATTTTAATTAAAAAAATCATATAGTTGTCATATTAATTGAAAAAAATTATCAAAAATATAAAAAAATTATATCTAAGTCTAAACCATATATTTTTTGCACTTCTTATTTCTCTCTCATTTTCTCACATTTTTGTCGTATTTTTGCATTCTACTTTTTTCAAACTGATTAAGAAAAAGGAAGGCTCTAAAGTAAAAAAAATATAAACCTTTTATATATTAATTTATGCCTAGTAAAATATTCTTCCATATGAGCACATTTTTATTTTCCAATATATTTTTGCAATAGATAATCTTTTTTCAGAGCACAACCTTTTGTGCCCAATTTCATAAATCAGATTTTTTAAAAATAATATTTGTGCCCATTAAAATATTCTTTTTTCAAAATATGATTTTTCACCAAGTATGTTGTTTGACATAATTAAAACTCATATAAAAATTCCTTTGGAGATTTTTACCAACAAAAGTCATTATTAATGTTCGGTTTAAGGGTGTTTTATTTAGATATGTGAAGGATCACCACCTTCAAATGCTTGGAAGAGATATTCACCACATGGCTAACACCTTCTGTACATGTCAGTTTGGTATTTTAGCTTCACCAAATCGAGAGCATATATATGATTAGGCAGTATAGAAAGGAGTAAATTTTGTTCAGTTAGCTGTTATAATTATTATAATATTGTTTTATAATTTTATGTTTTGGTATAAAGAAGGCTAGGCGTTTTTGGGTCCAGGTAATTATACTCTTCACTTGTAATCTTCTGTTGTGTTCAGCCAAAATTCGCTTATAGTATCTTGCAGCATGCTAGATGGGCAAAATTAAAATAGGTTGGAGTAACATATACAATGCAATTTGGTTTTCCTTTTATTTTCCTCTCACAATTAGTAACTCGAACATGTATAACTTTTTATTCTTCTACATGCAACCATTATTTAAATGCCGTGACTCATCTATTGAGAAATAAGAAAAATCTTTCTTGGAAGCCTTCAGAAGCAAACATTTCGGGTCAGAAAGGTAAGAAGAAACGTAAGCACACGAGCACCGAATTTACATTAATTTTGGGTCAGAAAGGTAGGAAGAAACTTCCAGATGAATGCTGGAGCGTACTTTTTCTATTTTATTTTAATACATGCTTATTTTTGGGAATGATTGCTATTTAAAAGATATATATATATATAGAGACAAAAACTCTGCTTTGGCGTATCGTTTGAAATATATATATAGAGAGACAAAAACTCTACTTTCCGCACGTTGAGGTCTTCGTACATCATACTACTTACAGTTGAGGCGAACATGATAATGTTCATGTACTTTTTTCCATTTTTTCAAAACCCGCGTTTTTTTCATAGGGCTCACAGAAAATTTTTTGAACTCCCTCCATCCTGTGGGGTCGGTGCTAGTTAAATACCAGAAGTAGAAAAGATGTTATCATGGAAAGCTGGCTACGTGTGGCCGGCGCAACTCGTTCATATACTGTTAATAAGTTTTCATGAATTAATTTTTTCTGCAAAAACAGTCCTTTCTTTTTTTTTCCTCTAAACTCCACAGAAAAATTCCTGAATCCCCTACATCGTGTAGGTAGGTGCTAGTTAAATACCAAAAGTAGAAAAGATGGTATCATGGAAAATTTGTAAGATAAGTGCTAGGAACAACAGCGAGAAAAAATGCAACAAGAGGGTTTAAAGAAGGTGCAATAACAGTGCTTGAAAATAGTTTCTAAGTAACATGAAGAATGCGTCATTGAATTTTGCAGGAGAGGGCAAAGAGAAAAAACCCTAGCTGTAATCCCAGTTCTTCAATTTAAAGGATTAGTATTCTTGATAAAACAGTTCTATTGAAATAATTTCAAAAGAAGTTCAAAAGGAAAAAGCAAGCAATGAGGGCTACCTTTGTCTTTGAGAGCCAAACCCACACTCTTGGAGGTCACAAGTGGGTAATTTTTTTTGGGGGAAGAGAGAGGGGGGGTGGAAGAACGTATCGCGTGTGAATCCATCTTTCTCTTTTTTTTTTTTCCTAGGGTTTCCTCTAAAATTATTTTCAGAAGATCCAAAATTTTTTGGGGGAAGGGGGGAGAGAGACGTATCGCATGTGAGTAGGATCCATCTTTCTCTTTTCTTTTCGAGTTTTTTTCAAAATTATTTTCAGAAGATCCAAACTTTTTTGGGGAGAGGGAGTCGTATCCCATGTGAGTGGGTCCATCTTTCTCTCTCTCTCTTTTTTTTCCCTGAATTTCTCCTAAGGATATTTCTTCTTGGTTAAGTATCGTATTAGAATTTCGAAACGCCATAACGCTCGATTCGAATCTTCACCTCGTTTCCCATTTCCCATTTTCTTCAGTTCTCTGAAGCAATCACACACCCGCTCTCTCTCTCTCTCTCTCTCTCTCTAAACTCAAACAAAGAAGCTTCCAGAACTGAGTCGAATCGTTGCAACCAATTCCATTTGAATCGCACAAAATTACAGCTATATATACAAATTTTTTCCGGCCAATTTTGTATATACATCGATTCTTCACCATATTCGCAATTTTTCTTGATACGCATATACTTTTCTTCATATATCCGTTGATTTATACGTACACGCGCATACGACGTCGTAAACTTCTTAGCGGATGGCTGCCGGAGTGGAATTGCCGGCAGGGAGAGCCGGTGTTGGAGGGGGTTACGATGGAGTTTCCGGCAGGAGATGAGGAGGTGGTCCAGTCGCCGCCGAGATTGCCGAAGAGGCTCCGTCGAAGGCTTTTTGATGTGGACTGCAAGTCCCCCAGTGCAGTTGAGGAAATTGAAGCCAAGCTAGGGGATGCCGATCTGCGCAGACAAGTGTCTTGTCTTTATCATTCTGAACAGTTTGATTGGTTGGTGAGAAAGTTTAAGGGACTTAATGTCTAAAACTGGAGTTTTAAGTGTTCAAATTTTATGTTTGGTTAAGTTTTTTTTTTCGAGAATTCTTTTTACTCTTCGATGTGTATTAAAATTTTCTGGAACAAAATTGGGTATTTGTGAGTTCTTCTCTTATTGGAAAATTTAATTTTAGTTAAAGTACTCAGATTCTTAATAATTATCCATTTCGTTTCCTCGGCTGCCAGAAAGAGTTGATGGTGATTCATTCGTTTCTTGTCACTTGTCAGTGAGAATTTGTTCTCTCACGATTTTCTTTCTTCATCTTCATTGCTTTATTCCCAAGGTTTTTTTTTTTCTGTCGGTAATTTGATCCGCACTTCTGGGTGATCCTTTTCACGTGCTTCTCTCTTTCAACTTACCTTTGTTTTTGTTTCTGTTTAATTTTATGGATAAGCTTTTCACTTTTTGTTCTCCGATTGGCATTCAAATAAACTTTGGTACTGGTGTGGAAGTGGTATATCATAGTTCCTTCACTCAAAAATAATGCTTTTCTAGCTTTACTTTTCTTCATCACTTGGGTAAACCATCGGCTAAATATTCTGCATATTATTTTCTTTTTTACTCTGCCGTCGTTTCTATATTTTTTTCAGTCTTTCTTTTGACCAAAATTTTCACCTTTTAACAAATATTGAATTTATAGGCATGCTTGAATGTTTAGAAGATTTTCTCTCTCCCCCCATCACTTCAAAAATGATGTATACAAGTTTATCTTGTAAGACCTTCATGTATGAAGTAATGATTAAAATAATATTTTTTTTTAGTATATAAAAATAATTTATCTTCTAATTTAAGTAGATATGAAATTTAATCATATTCTATAAGACCATTAATTCCATTATTGCTTAGGATATGTTAAAAAAATTAAATAATTTAATCTAAAATAAAATGTTTCTAACCTCCTCTATAGCATTTTAGTTTTACATACTGTGCTTACCTCCGGAATCCACAGCTAATAAAGACTCAATTATTTATGGGAGAATTATAATAAATAATCAAAAAATAAAAAAATTTATTGTTAAGAAGCTATTATCACTTGCTTTAAAATGATTACTATTGAACTTAATAATAAACAGTTAAATTTAATGATAATAAGTTTTTAAAAATAATTTTTTTAGTCCTTAAACATAATTTTTAATTATTTATTGGTGCAGGATTTCGAGTTAGCTGGGCATCAGTGCACATCTAACTTGCAAAAGAGAGAGAGAGAGAAATCTAAAGATTCATTCCACTTCCCACGTAAAGGCAAACCTCCAAAACGCGTGATAAACAAAAGAAGGTATCATTCTTATTTTAGAAATTAACTTTTCTCATATCTATTAATTATAATTTGAGGAGCCATATATATAATATCTTCTAATTTATGTGTCAAAAAATATATATTATATGCTGATCAAAGTTTCAAGAAAATGAACTATAAAATAGTCAAATAAACAAACGAAAACAAACTGCAAACCTCCCTTTAAAACGTCACCCCAATAAAAGAAAAATGATATTTATTGACTCTCTATAATATATATTAAGATGAAGCTCATTCATAGTTGACTTTTGACTCCAATTTAGATTTGTGGGTAATGGGGGAGATGCACCTGGATGTTTTCCTGCTTTGTTGTTCTTTTGGAGTCGCTCGCAATTGTGATTCTTTTCTATGTTTTATTTATTGAGTAAGTAATATAATTTTTTATTAAAATATTTTTTTTACATTTAATTTAATTTTAAATTTATTGATCAAAGTATCTTTTATTTAAAATTTTTAATTAAAGAATATATTTAGGTTTAATAAAAAGTATTGTATCAAAAAATGTTAAATTAAATCAAAATATAAAATAAATTTTTATGTTAAATAAAATATATATATATATATATATTAAAAAAATCTATATAACTCTACTAAAACTCAAGAAAAATTTGCATAATTATTCTTATTTATGTGTTGTCATTCTTGAAGGGAAAAATGGAAACCATAGAAGCTATGAAATATTACGCATCTTTTTATATTTTATATTATATTATTTTAATTTTAGTTTTAAAATAAAATACAAATTTTGATGAGGTTTTTCTTTTTAATTATTTTTTATTATTAATTTTAAATAAATAATCTTATGATAAAACATAATTAATTAATTATAATTAAATTTTTAAGATTGAAAAATTATCTCATATTGTCATTTGTATATTTATCTTATATTAAATAAAATTCTTTCTTATCCTAAAATCTTTAGATAAATTATATTTATTAAATATAAATATTTATAAAACTTTATTTAAATTTTTAGACACAAAAATAATTTATTTGATGTGTTATTCTAATCCTAATAATTAAAAGTCTGGATCCTTTTTTCTTTTTTCTATTTTGCTTTTGCCTTTTCTTTTTCTCTCCCTCTCTCGCGAACTAGCCCCCATTTTCTTCACTGTTTTTCGTCTCTCTTATCCAATTTAGATTCTCTTCATTGCTTTTTCTTGTGCTTTCTCTTGTGCAAAAATTTGAATAATTTATTTTAGTCTCAACAGCCCAAATTTTGTTTTTTTAATTTTAAACATCCTTTTTTCAAAATTTATAATTAAAAATAACATTTTTATTTTTTGTTTTATTCTTTAAAATAAATAAATTTAAATTATTTAATTTTGATATCCAAATCCTCTCTTGTGCTGCCGAAGAGACATGGCACAGGAAAGGATCCATTTTGCTCTCTACGACCTTCATCTTCACCACGTCGTTCTCCTTCAGCAGCTTCTAATTGTAATCCTCCAAGGTTAAAATTGATAATTTGATTTTTCATCTATTAAAATTTATAAGGTAATTTTGAGTCCAATTTAAATTACAGAAGTTTAATTTGATATTTTTAGATATAAGGATAGTGATAATGATAAGGAGTTTATATTAAAATTAGAGCTTTAGCATATTTGGTGAAATTAATAATTATTAGTGTTAATTAAGTAATATGAATAATAATTTCATGTTAAATATAATTATAGACAATATCGTTGATCTCATTTCAATTGGAGGCTTTTGTCTTTAAAAAAATCTTTACTATTAGTCCATCTCAAAGGTGATATTTATCATTTGCACTTTAATTATATTTTATTACCTTATTTTATTCATTTTTGTCATGTTATATTATAGGAAAACAAATCTTAAACCTTCAAATATTTTCAATTGCTAAATATATCATAAATAATGATAAAAATTATATAAGTGTAATACAAGAATAATAATATGTATATTTATATATGTGCAAATTGTAAATGATAGTAAAACCTTATATGTTATTCTCTTTTATTTTCATATCTTAAAATTTTATTTAAGTTTTTTCTTTTATTTTATAAATTATTTTTTCTGTTTTAATTGTTCTTTATCACATTTTGCAAGAGATTTTGATGACAATATGTAACACAAAAAAACAAAAAATCCAAATATTTCGTTGCAAAAACATTTTTTTCAAATGCTTATTTTTTTTTAAAAAAAAAGAGTCGCAGCATATGCTATGCCGTGACTCTTTTAATGATTTTATAATATTATAATAGGTTGCGACATTTGCAATGCTTTGACCCATATATATATAAATATATATATTGTATATAATTTGTTATATTTGATATATTTTATTATTTAAATTATTTAGAATGACAATTAATTTAAATTTTATAAAAAATATATTTTTGTAATGTAATTAAAAATTTTAATAATATAACACGTGTATACTTTTTTAATAATATTATAATAAATATGTATTTTTTATGAATAATTATATAAATTTGCAATTAAATTATATAATATTATTAAAAAATTATATGCTTATTATATTTTAAATAAGAAAAATTAATAGTAAAAAAAGATCATTAAGTTTAATCTTATCCAAATACTTAAAAAATTTTTACATTAAGATAATTCAACAAAAAAAAAATATTCCAAAATCATCTAGTTAATTATATTTTCTCAAACATTATATTATTTTTATTTTTATGTAAAGGTGGTTTATTAAAGGACATGGCCAATCTTTAAAAATTAAAAGAAATTCTGAATACAAGAAAAGAAGTTGGAGTTTTGTATTAGATTTATTAGAGTAAGAATGCAAGAAACTAAAAGAAAATGAAGAATAATACAGTATATTCAAAAAACACTAAAAGAAATTATGAGTAATATATAATTTTAAAATATAATTTTTTGGTAATATTTATATTTTTAGTAAAGAAAAATTAATCAAGCCCCTCTCTTACCAATTTTTTTTTTCTTTTTTTCTTAATCAACAAAGAAAGTTGGAAAGTCTAAAGAAAATACCTCTTTTATTATTAATATTAATATTATTACTATTATAAAAATAAAAGTGCATATTTTTAAAATTTTATTTTTATTTTTTAAAAGTAACAAATAAAATTTTTAACATTTAATATTGTATAATCAAGCTTGTAATTATTTTTTAAAAAAACAAAATACATCTATAAGAGAAAATACTAAGATTTATTTTTGGAAGTTATTAAAATCAAAGAAATTTATATACAAGCACTTATATATGTTATCTAATTTAATGTATCCCTATATTTATTTGACCTATATTTGTTACTAATAAATAAAAAAGAAGATATATATAATCAAACTTGAAGAAAGAAAAAAAAAAAAAGAAATACAAGCAAATGGTAAAAATTTAAACACAAATTAAATATATAAATAAATAAACTAAATGGGTCACAGCATACCAGATGTTATTATTAAAGAAGTTTTTTCTTTCATACAAATATTCTTAAATAAGTGTAAATAAAACTTTTAAGTCTCACAGATTAAACTTGTATTAATCACCAAAAAATTTATTACAATTTGCATTACTAATATTTAATAGTAAATTCGCCTTTCACATATTTAAAATTGGAATATAAATTGTACCTAAAAATTTAGAATATAAATATACTATTACTTTATTTGTTTTCTGGCCTATTATATTAATTATTTTTAATGAATTCTTTTGGTCAAATTACTTTTTTTTTAATACCCACATGTAAGACTACACTAAATAATAAAGAAAAATAAAGCATTAAAGCTGCGTTGTGAGGGCGTCGGGGCATCCTTCTTGCGTTGACTAAACAAAACTTTAATGTTGAATCTTCTAATAGATAAATTTGTGAAAATACAAATTTCGCAATCATGATGTGAATGTCCCTTGCTCACATTTCCAAACCTGGGTCAATTTGACAAACGTTTGTCCATAATTTTATAGTGTGATTCAGAAAAAGAGAAAACTTTATAAAGGATAGAAGGTTTTGTTAGAGCAAATATTGGATGCTTCTCCATGCTGCTACCAGAAACAACGGGTTCCGATTCATTTGTTACCTTTCCCCCCAACCCCATTTTCAAACTATCTAGATAGTTGCAGCCAGTCAATGGAATGGAGGGTTGCGACCGTCGATATATTTTTTAATAAAATATGGGCTACGGCATCATAGATGTCGCAGCCTATTAATTATAAAAAAAAAAATTTAAGTATATGAGATAATAATTTTTGCCGACAGAATGTCTCAGGCAATAATTTCAAACTTTTAAGCACGAAAGTAAAAAAAGCTCATTTTACACTATCATATGAAAGGAAGTATCCCTGGGCCCAGCACACCGAACCATCCTTGTATTTTTGTCCTTTGACAGTTGTCTATATTCAATAATGGCACTCCTGCTTCTCGCAATTTCTCTTCCAGTACTTATCCTATTTCCAGCCTCTCAAAACTTTCTCACTTTATTATGTTTTTCCTTCGAATTGTTTAACTGCTGAGAAATTCAAGGGATTTTCTTTTTAATTTACCAAGAAAAAGTTCAGCTTATTTTTATGTAGAGCCTCTCACCGTGGAAAATTTGAGATGTGATATTTCGCGGTTGCTGATGAATTTTGTTTAAGGGAACTAAGTAGAAGGGCATGATAAATTTTGAAATGAACAATGCAAAATTTTTAGTTTAATTCAACAAGTTGTGGAATTAATCTAACTCAAGAATGTTTAGACTCCATTGACCGTTTTCCTTCTTCTTTTTTTTTCCCTTATGATGATAAAATTTTCGCTGAAATAACCATATACTGAGGTCCACTCCATTCAATTAAAAAATATATTTTTCATTTTAGCTCTGCAGAATTAAAATAGAGAATAGCATAGGGTATCAAAATTTCTTATTTATGGTGCTTGATAAAAAAGTATGGCAAAAAAGAATAAAAGTAGGATGAAATTTTGGTGTAGTTATAGATATTTAGTTTTTGATAGAGATGTTAAGTGTTTAAAAAGTCAATAACTGATATTGAAAATATAATTTTATCCTATAAAATTTACCTATGTTTGCCTGCTACCCTATCATATTTTACAATTATTTGTGGCGTTTAATAAGAGAGAATAGCAGAAGAGAATAAAAGTATAGGATCCAAAATACTATGGTTTTAGGATTTTATGCCTTTGATATTAATTCGTTCTCATTGTCCAATGTTTGGTCCCTATGTTGCGTTTGGATTTGGTGGGCAAGGTCCTCTGATATTTTTTTTTAGTTTCTAATTTTTTTATTAGAATAAAAATAATTTTTTACATTTAGCCCTTAAAATAATAATTAAAATTAACATTTGTAAAAAAAATTAAACTATCTAAATTTAATTTAGATACCTCACTAATGTGAAACGGTGTATATATATCCTTGCGTGAGTGAAATGGTTTGCACTTTTATTTACTCACTCCGCTTGTCTTCTAGTTAATATATCATGAACAAAGCACTTTCTATAAACGAAGATTCAAAGAGTCAATCATCAATCAGTATCAATCATTAATACTTCGATCAGCAATACTTTATATTAAAACATTGTTACGAACTGATAGATATTTATTTTTTGATAGAGCTGTTGGGTGCTTAAAAGGTTAATAACCGTTTGTGTTGAGATAACTGATTGCTACTATATTGAAAAAACATATAATACAGTAAAATGTTATCATCTGCACTGGTGTACATAAAACATGAATTTATCCTATAAAATTTACCTAGGTTTGCTTGTTTAAACTATCTAAATTTAATTTAAACAACCCAATAATCCAAAAGGGTGTGGTGTATATAAAACAAGACTGTAGCCTATCATCAATTTTTTTTAAAAAAAAAAACCTTGTCCCAATAAATTTTCTTTTCACACATCAATAAAAGCCCAATTTGCTAATTCTGATTTTTCAAAAGAAATTCCTTTCCAAAATGATTTCCTTAAAAACAGTTTTTTCATTAAACATTTTTGGCTCAACAGAATAACAGGTTCTTTCATATGAGCACATTTTTATTTTCCAAAATATTTTTGCAATAGATAGCCTTTTCTAAGAACAAAACCCTTTTTGGTCCAATTTCATAAATCATATTTTTTTAAAAAGATAATATTTGTGCCCATTAAATTATTCTTTTTTCAAAATATGATTTTCCCCCAAATAAATTGTTTGACATAATTAAAACTTATATAAGAATTCCTTTGGAGATTTTTACCAACAAAAGTCATTATTAATGTTTGGTTTAAGGGTGTCTTATTTAGAAATGTGAAGGACCTCCACCTTCAAATGCTTGGAAGAGATATTCACCATATGACTAACACCTTTGCACATGTCAGTTTGGTATTTTAGCTTCACCAAATAGAGAGCATATATATGATTATGCAGTATAGAAAGGAATAAATTTTATTCAGTTAGCTGTTATAATTATTATAATATTGTTTTACAATTTTATGTTTTGGTATAAAAAAGTTAGGCATTTTTCAGTCTAGGTAATTATACTCTTCACTTGTAATCTTCTGTTGCGTTCAACCACATAAACTTTGATCAGTTATATTATATACTGATCAAAGAGTCAAGAAAATGAACTATAGAATATTCAAATAAACAAACGTAAACAAATGCAAACCTCCCTTTAAAACGTCACCCCAATAAAAGAAAATTGATATTTATTGACTCTCTATAATATATATTAAGATGAAGCTCATTCATAGTTGACTTCTGACTCGAATTAATTATTTGATTAAGTTTTCATAATATAATCATTCATATTAATTTCGTTTCTTTAATTCGTTATTGTTGAAATTATATGCAAGGTAAAATAATATGAGATCCAATTAACAATGTTTTTGATTGTATTGGTAGAAAAAATGAGGAAGAAAGCCAAAGCGACCATTCCACATCCATTTCTTTTAGGAGAGTGCCGTGTGACATTCGAAACCGTTAACCACCGTTATGTCCTCTCAATTTGTTAAGTTGATAAATGACAGCACTAGTCCAGATTCATCCTCCGAAATAGAAACGGCAAAACCCACAAATCTTTTTTTTAATGGGATGTACTTTTTGTTTTTTGGGTAGCGTCCACAGCCAAAAAAAAAAAAGAATTACTTGTACTGTTGATTTATACTGTTCAAATGGGCTGATATAATTTTTTTAATATTATTTTTTGCGTGGAACCCACAATTCATGAGTCCCACAGAAATTTGTTAACCTGCCCGTGCATTCATGGGCAGTACTGCTAGTATATATATATATGGTTTGTCTTTGAGTTTAGTTTTGGCATTAAAAAAAATTAAAAAAAAAAAAAAACACATGTGAACCGAATTTACATTATTTTTGTAAAAGAAAGGTAGGACGAAACTTACAGATGAATGCTGGCGCATGTTTTTTCTTCAGAAAGGAATTAAGATTCTGCACATGTGTAATGACAGTAATAAAAGATGGTCTCCAAACCTTTTCTTTGGTAAATGGTAAGGATAAAGAGGTCCCATGTTCAAGTGTGGGTAGCTAAGAAGTAGTTTTAGCATAACTGCTTATATAAATGATCACTATTGTCTCTCTTTTATATCTACCCTGATCAAGCTGGTTTCAAAAGCTCCTGAATCCACAAGCTAGCTACTATAATTGACGCAACTAAATTCTATGTTGATTCTCAAATTTAGGTGAGACAAGTATCTTTTTTGTTTTAAATGTTATTCCATTTATATGTTTAGTTATTAAAAACCGGCTTAAATTTAAAAAAAAAATACCTTTACTTAAAAGACTAATAATAAAGATATAATACAATTTGGATAAATTAAACATAATAATTATCTTCGATTTGTATACTTATAAAAAAAATAGATTCCATCTCTATTTCTATAAAATGGCCACTAAATGGGATCAAAAAAATGAATATTTTCTCCATTTTCTTCACCCAATCAAATGGGGCATTTAGTTTTATATATTACCCTTGAATCTGGTGTGCATTACCTCCAGAATTCACTGGGAACTAATTATCTCCTCATCTGAACAGAGCAATTTAGTGTGGGGTAAAGGAGGGAGATTGTGTGGAAAAATATTTCGAGTGCTGCTTTGCTGGATGTGAAAGCGTAGAGACTACAAATTTTTGGTGTGGAGTTTCAAGTTAGCCGTGTGGACACGTCCACATCAGTCATCGTCAGTGGATATTTCATATTGTATAAAATATTTAATTTACTTAAAAAAAATTGAAGAAGAGATTTTCACAAAATATATTAAAATATTAAAAAATCAAAAGTACTTTTGAAGATGAAAGGATTATCAAATATAATTTAGCTAAATTTGAAAAAAAACAGCATAATTTACTCTTCTTTTTTGTCCAATCTCATTTTGAAAGTTGGAATTATACCTTTTCCATTTTATTTTTATAATTATTTCTAAGAATGAATGATGGTTGAAAGATGGAGACAAATTAAAGATTCTACTTTCTACATGTTGAGGTTTTTCCACATCATACTAGTGACAGGTGTAAGGTTCATAGTGGGTCGGCGCTGCGAAAGGGATATAATTTAGAATCTTAGGTGGAATTCAGCTGAAGAAAAAGAGAACGAGAAGTAGACTGAGTAAGTGGAGTGAGTCCACCGGAGTGTAATCAGTCTACTTCACAACTATGTATAACATCCGCACATGTATGGCAAAACATAATACGAATAGCAAACGTTGTTTTCACTGTACCGCTAATGTGTGCGTCTTATGGTTTCATTTCATCGATCAACGTCTCCTTTTGGGATCACTTCAATTTCGTTTATTTATAACATCTATATGGAAGTTTAGGGATTCGAAACTCCGTGTGTGGCAATCGATAGCGGTAATTGGAAGCTGCTCCTCCCTCTCTGATTTCCTATAAAAATCCGTCCAACTTCTTCTCTGCGATCCGATATCCCTAGCTCCTTCACAACTCATTCTTTTTTTTCCTGAGATAATGGCACTAGAGCAAGTGTTCACTAAAAGGCTCACAGAAACTGATATCAATCATAGGTTGTCCTTTCCATTGGAAAAACTAAGCATTCTGCCACCAGTTGCAAATGAACGTGATCCTGTGGAGTTTCTAGTGAGTTGCGGAGGACGCGAGTACACATTTTGCTGCATAAAAAGACCTAGGGGACTTTATCTGAAACCAGTTATAGAAAGAGGCTGGTCTGCTGTTGTTCGTAATTATAACCTCCAAGTTGGTGATTTGCTCGCGTTCTACTATGTGGAAGCAAGTGACCATGAAGCTGCCCACTATCAGATTGGAGTTCAAAGGTGGGTTTTGGACCATGAAGATGAGATTGGTACTACGTGGAAGTGGCAGCGCATTATCTAAACCCATAGGTTTATTAATGAGGTTCTGTGTTGGTATTTTGCATTACCTTGGTCGTACTTTGTGATGAATGTTGTGCTTTTTTCACTTTTTTTTTCTTTTTGATTGCACGTTGTGTTTATATTATCTTTGTGGTTGCCATAAATATTGTTGGAGTAGTTTGTGTGCTCTGATGAAATTGTCCAGTTATTTGCAGGATAAAATTTAGCAAAAAAAGAACGCGATAATTAAATGACAAAAAAGCAGCTCTTTGCAGGGTATAACTTAGTACAAGTTGCATATAGAAACATTTATGCAAGACCAGTGGAAAAATGATTAGTTCTACTCTAGCCGGAAGCCACTAGCAATAGTTCTTTTATCACTTTTTCTCTCAACAAATAGTTAATGGAACTATGAATAAATTTTTAGGATTAAGAAGATTTTATTTTAGTGAAGAATATTAATTTTGAAGAATTTTAAATATATATTTGAGTTATTTTACCCAACAAGAACTCAATTAGTCCCCACTTCATTGTTGTTTTTCAAGTTGGTATGTTCAATGAGCTAAGTATGATTCACTTAAAATCGTTGCTGTGGCAACCAAAAAAAAAAAAAAAACAAGGGAGATAATTAAATACCGAAGGTATAGAAAGGATGTAATCATGAAAGCTAACTGGCTATCTTTGAAACATTCACATTATTAGATGTCCAATATTATTTGTACCGTTCAAAATGAAGGAAGAAAATCTACGCAAATTTGCACCGTTCCTTACTTTTAAGTAATTATTACATAGGATATTGTAGAAGCAGCACCTTGCTTGACTTCCTTTATGTGATATTGTGAGATCTTAATTTAATTATGCCAAGAAAATTCAACACTTTTGAAATAATACGCAAAAGTACTACATCTACTGGAACATACTTTGCTGCTGTCACTTGGTATTTTGCACTAATTAATATCAAATTATACGCCAAGAAATAATACCCAAGAAAATTTAATATTTTGCACAAATTAATATCAAATTATAGATAAAATCTTTCATTTGAATTAATTATCTTGAATTTTCTCAGCATGCAAATACCAAACCCAACAATAAATGAACCAGAAAAGAAATGGTTATGCCACATATTGTCCTTGTTACGTCAATATTAAGTTTGAGACTATATCAACAAAAATTTTTGCCAATTCTTGATGAAGTTCGGAACTTAGGCTTTCCTGATATTCATTGATAAATTTTTTAGTAAATTACACATATTTTTTTCTTAGTTTTATTAAAATCATATAAATATTTTTTCTATTTTGAAAAAATATAGATAGATCTCCATTAACACAAAACTGGGTGATACTTTTCACGTGCTTTTCTCTTTCAACTTACCTTTGTTTTTGTTTCTGTTTAATTTTATGGGTAAGCTTTTCACTTTTTGTTCTCCGATTGGAATTCATAGTTCCTTCACTCAAAAATAATGCTTTTCTAGCTTTACTTTTCTTCATCACTTGCGTAAACCATGGGCTAAATTAACGTTGCCTCTCTTTTGTACGTTATTCTACATATTATTTTCTTTTTTACTCTGCCGTCATATTTATATTTTGTTCAGTCTTTCTTTTGACCAAAATTTTCATCTTTCAACAAATATTGAATTTATAGGCATGTTTGAGCGTTTAGAAGATTCTCTCTCTCTCTCTCTCTCTTTTAACCTCCAGATGAACTGTTTAATTCTTCACGGCCATGAGTGTCTTCAACTCTTTAATATGCTTATCTTAGATAATACCGATATACTTCCGGCTTCTCTCAATTCCGTGCGCTAACTGGATATCATTTTGGCAAATCTAAGCTATCCGACCTATTTAGTAGATTTTGAACCGTTTGATTTCATTTTAATGGCATGTATATTAATTCTTTTGTTGACCTCATCAGAGTTTATATATTAACGTTAATTTGTCCTTATGACTTTATCTGCTGTTGATGATTATTTTTTGCTGCAACTTTACAATGGTCATAATATATCTGATGATGAACTTATGGATGCACTGAAAAGTCAAAACAATCAAGTATGTCGCAGATTGGATGCAGGTATACATATATACATGATTTTATTTAAATTCAATAGAGGAAATTCTTTTATAATTTTTTCAAGTGTCTCATTAGATTTAGATTTATCATTAGTGGCCCAGATACTGTATCCTCACTTTTAGAATTCATTGCATTTATATTCTATAAATAATAATTTTAATAACGGAGTCAAAACTTAATTGAGCATAAAGCAACATAAAGTGAAGGAGAGAGAGAGAGAGAGAGAGAGAGAGAGAGAGATATCATTCAACTTCCGAGAAATAGCCTGTAACATGCAAAATACCAATGCCACTTCTGGTGAAGAAATTTAGACATATCTTCTGAGATGAGCCCATATGATGATAAGAAAGAGGGGACCATGCTCCACTAAGAAGAGGGGACCCACATGAACTCTCCACGTCAAGAGATATTCGGTTGTCTCATGCTGCATGTATACTGTTAGCCTTTTTTTAGCGTGGCATGGATTCTCATACAATAGGCCCCTTCTAGCTAAAATAAAAAGCTTCTAGCTGTCACTAATTACCACTTAGCATTTTAGTTTTATATGTTGCCCTTGAAGCTAGTGTCCATTATCTCCAGAATTCATAGGAAACTAATTAGCTTCTCATCTGAACAGAGCAATTAGTTTTGGGGAAAGGAGGGAGATTCAGTGTGGAATCATGTTTAAACTTTAGAGTGCTTTATTACCGACATGAAAGAGTAGAAATTCAAAATTATTGATGTGGGATATATATGTTTTTTTAAATAAGAGGGTTATCAAGTATAATTTAATTAAACTTTTTTTGAAAAAAAACCATAATTTACTCTTCTTTTTGCCCAATCTCATTGCTGAAGTTAGAATTATACTTTTTTCCATTTTATTCTCATGATTATTTCTAGGAATAGATTATGTTTGGAAGATAGCGACAAATTAACTATTCTACTTTCTGCATGTTGAGGTTTTCTTACATCGTACGAAAGTTTGGAGATTAATGGGGGGTTGGTTGTTGGAAAGGCGAAAAGAAAAAGAAGGAATAAAAGTGAAAGAAATAAGGAAAGAATATTTTGGTTTCTCGTGTAGTGCCTGTCAATTCAAGTGTAGTAGCGTAACACCATCTCCTCCTTGTTGTATGTATAATTAATTTCTTATTATGTAATAAGATTAGCCTTAATCTTAGTAATTAGAATCATAATAGGAACAAATTTCTAACAAATACAACAAAAAATGACTTGTTCAACCATAGCTAAACCTGCACAATATTTAACTGTAATCAAATCACGCTTTAATCATGTTTTTTAAACTACAGTTAAATCATGGTTGTCTTTTGTGTTTAATGGAAATTGTGGTTAAGCCTTTTAGCAGCGGTTTGAATCACAGCTGAGCGCTTGGAAAAAATTACAACTAAAATAATATTTTTGTTTATTGAATTATATATTAAATAAATATAAAATATAATAATAAAGCATAAATCAGATATAATAAATTAGAAATTATAAAAAAAATCCATAATTACATTTAATTTTCAATCAACTACTTTTTAGTTGGTTTGTATGGTTGATTGGTCATGGTCGTCACTGAAACCCAATTAGTTAATTTAATTTTTTATTTTAAATAAAATTTATAAAATTTATAGTTTGTGGCGTTTGATAAGATAGAATAGCAGGAGAGAATAAAATTTAATTTAAACTATCTAAATTTAATTTAAACAACCCAATAATCCAAAAGGGTGTGGTGTATATAAAACAAGACTGTAGCCTATCATCAAATTTTTTTTTTTAAAAACCTTGTCCCAATAAATTTTCTTTTCACACATTAATAAAAGCCCAATTTGCTAATTCTGATTTTTCAAAAGAAATTCCTTTCCAAAATGATTTCCTTATAAACAGTTTTTTCATTAAACATTTTTGGCTCAACAGAATAGCAGGCTCTTTCATATGAGCACATTTTCATTTTCCAAAATATTTTTGCAATAGATAGCCTTTTCTAAGAACAAAACCCTTTTTGGTACAATTTCATAAATCATATTTTTTAAAAAAATAATATTCCACTTACAGATGAATGCTGGCGCATGTTTTTTTTGGTTAAACTACAGGTATTATCCTCCTTCGGGGGCAATCCTGTTGGAGCCGAGAACATCCACAACACGGTGGGGCTGACTCTCCCAGCGGAGATTTTTTCCATACACAAGACTTGAACCCCAGACCTTGCTTAAGGGGAATCAAGCATGTACCACTTGAACCAACCTCCGTTGGTGCTGGCGCATGTTTTTTCTTCAGAAAGGAATTAAGATTCTGCACATGTGTAATGACAGTAATAAAAGATGGTCTCCAAACCTTTTCTTTGGTAAATGGTAAGGATAAAGAGGTCCCATGTTCAAGTGTGGGTAGCTAAGAAGTAGTTTTAGCATAACTGCTTATATCAATGATCACTATTGTCTCTCTTTTATATCTACCCTGATCAAGCTGGTTTCAAAAGCTCCTGAATCCACAAGCTAGCTACTATAATTGACGCAACTAAATTCTATGTTGATTCTCAAATTTAGGTGAGACAAGTATCTTTTTTGTTTTAAATGTTATTCCATTTATATGTTTAGTTATTAAAAACCGGCTTAAATTTAAAAAAAAAATACCTTTACTTAAAAGACTAATAATAAAGATATAATAAAATTTGGATAAATTAAACATAATAATTATCTTCGATTTGTATACTTATAAAAAAAATAGATTCCATCTCTATTTCTATAAAATGGCTACTAAATGGGATCAAAAAAATGAATATTTTCTCCATTTTCTTCACCCAATCAAATGGGGCATTTAGTATTATATATTACCCTCGAATCTAACTCTGCCTATGACGAGCTTAGATGCAAATTATTTTTCATAGCCGGTCCCAAGCCTGGAAAAAAGAGGAGGGTTGTGTTAGGCAGTCGACAGCCAACGTAAAACTTTGTCGAATCTTTATGACATGGACAATCGATATATTAAACGTAATGCTAGGGCGTTGCCCGGAAGTGACGCGCTGTATAGCTCGAGTACAGTGACAAATGAGCAAGAGTCGCTACATCGTCGCCTGAGTGTAGTGAAAAATAAGCAAGGGCTTCCACATTTTCGTGAACGAATGCGGGTAAAGAAGTTAGTTCACGAGAGTAGGATTCGTTTTGGAACTTGGAATATAGGTACACTAACGGGTAAGTCAATGGAAATAGTAGATACCATGATTAGGAGGAAGATTAATTTTATGTGTTTACAAGAAACTAAATGGGTAGGAGAAAAAGCGAAAGAATTAGACACTTCGGGTTTTAAATTTTGGTACACTGGGAAGGCTAAATCTAGAAATGGGGTAGGTATAATTGTAGATAATTTTTGAAAAAATGTTATCGTGGATGTAAAAAGGTTAGGAGATAGAATTATTGCATTAAAGTTAGTAGTGGAAAACGAAATCTTTAATGTTATTAGCGCCTATGCACCACAAGTAGGATTAGAAGAATATCACAAAGTAAAGTTTTGGGAGGATTTAGAATGTTTAGTTCAGGAAATACCATTAGGAGAAAAGATTTTTTTAGGAGGGGATCTAAATGGTCATGTGGGAAATGTATCTACAGGTTATGAGGGTGTTCATGGAGGACATGGCATAGGAGAACCAAATACAGAAGGTAAAACTATTCTAGATTTTTCATTGACGTTCGATCTCATATTAGCTAACACTTGTTTTAGAAAGCGTGAGGAACATCTTATCACGTACAAAAGTGGAAGGGTATGTTCTCAAATTGATTTCTTTCTTATAAGGAAATCAGATAGAAAACTTTGCATGGATTGCAAAGTTATACCTGGAGAGAGTGTAACTACTCAACATAGAGTTTTGGTTATGGATATACGAGTTAGGAGGAGAGTAAAAAACAAAGGCGAAAATAAGGTGTTAAGGACTAAGTGGTGGCAACTAAAGGGGGATAAAGAAAAGAATGTGCAGAGACGGATTATAGAGGAAGGACCTTGGGAAATACAAGGAAGTGCTAACGATATGTGGAATGGAATGGCTAAAGAGATTAAGAAAGTGTCAAAGGAAATATTAGGTGAATCAAAAGGTTTTGGACCTAGAGATAAAGAATCCTGGTGGTGGGATGCAAGCGTGCAAGATAAGGTTAAAGTGAAGAGGGAGTGTTATAAAGTGTGGTCATTATGTAAGAGTAATGAAAATTAAGAGAAATATAAAGTAGCTAAGAAAGACACTAAGAAGGCAGTGAGCGAAGCGAGAACAAGGGCATTCGATGGGTTATACCAATTTTTAGGTACTAAAGTTGGAGAAAGAAATATTTACAAGTTAGCTAAAAGTAGAGAAAGAAAGACAAGAGATGTGGATCAAGTAAAATGCATTAAGGATGAAGAAGGGAAAGTCTTGATCACGGAACTGGATATTAGAAAACGGTGGAAGAGTTATTTTCATAAGCTTTTTAATGAAGGCTACAAGATTTCATTGCAATCGGATAGATTAGACACTAGAGAAGAGGATCAAAATTATACCTTTTATCGTAGGATTTGTGAGACAGAGGTAAAAGAAGCATTAAAGCGAATGGATAGTGGCAAAACAATTGGACAGGATAATATACCTATTGAAGTATGGAAGGGTTTAGGAGTAAAAGGTATAAGTTGGCTTACAAAGTTATTTAATGAAATTATGAGATCTAAGAAAATGCCAGATGAGTGGAGGAGAAGTTCTTTAATTCCTATTTATAAGAATAAAGGGGACATTCAAAATTGTGCAAATTATAGAGGAATTAAGCTCATGAGCCATACTATGAAATTATGGGAAAGAGTAATTGAGCGACGATTAAGAAAGAGACCCAAGTTACGGAGAATCAATTTGGTTTTATGCCAGGAAGGTCAACTATGGAAGCAATATATTTATTGCGAAGATTAATGGAGCGATATCGAGAGAATCAAAGAGATTTACACATGGTGTTTATCGATTTGGAAAAAGCATATGATAGAGTACCAAGAGAGGTTCTATGGAAGGCTCTGGAGAAAAAGGGAGTTCGTATAGCTTATATTCAAGCAATACAAGATATGTATGATGGAGCTACAACTAGGGTAGTAACAAAAGGTGGACCTACAGAAGATTTTCTGATAACTATTGGTCTACATCAAGGGTCAACTCTGAGCCCTTATCTGTTTACTCTAGTATTGGATGTGCTTACTGAACATATTCAAGAGTCAGTGCCACGGTGTATGCTTTTTGCAGATGATATTGTCTTAATTGGAGAATCAAGAATGGAAATGAATGAGAAGTTGGAGATGTGGAGATTAGCTTTGGAAACTCATGGATTTTGTTTAAGTAGAAGTAAAATGGAGTATATGGAGTGTAAGTTTAGTAAGAGACACACCACATCTAGCATAGAAGTGAAAATTGGAGAACATATTATACCACAAGTTACACGGTTTAAATATCTTGGATCTGTCATACAACATAACGGGGAAATAGAAGAAGACGTAACACATAGGATTCAAGCAGGATGGATGAAGTGGATGAGTGCTTCGAGTGTTATTTGTGATAGAAGAGTACCACTCAAACTTAAGGGTAAGTTCTACCGTACGGTTATAAGACCTGCAATGTTATATGGAACTGAATGTTGGGCAATAAAAAGTCAACAAGAGAATAAGTTCAATGTTGTAGAGATAAGAATGTTGCGTTGGATGAGTGGACACACTAGACGAGATCGGATTAGAAATGAATACATTAGAGAGAAGGTGGAAGTCGCGCCTATTGTGGAAAAGATTGTAGAATCAAGGCTTAGATGGTTCGGTCATGTTGGGAAGAGACCTATAGAAGCCCCAGTTAGGAGAGTAGATGAGATGGAGAATAGTCCAATAATTAGAGATAGAGGCAGACCAAGAAAAACTATAGGAGAAATTATTAAGAGAGATTTAGATTTAAATGGTTTGTCTAAAAATATGATTTATGATAGACGTTTATGGCATCGATTGATCCATGTAGCCGACTCCACTTAGTGGGAAAAGGCTTGGTTGTTGTTGTTGTTGTTGTATTACCCTCGAATCTGGTGTGCATTACCTCCAGAATTCACTGGGAACTAATTAGCTCCTCATCTGAACAGAGCAATTTAGTGTGGGGGAAAGGAGGGAGATTGTGTGTGGAATAATATTTCGAGATCTGCTTTGCTAGATGTGAAAGCGTAGAGTCTAAAAATTATTGGTGTGGAGTTTCAAGTTAGCCGTGTGAACGCTTCAGTCATCGTCAGTGGATATTTGGGGATTGAAGCAAGGAAAGAGAAAAAGAGAACGAGAAGTAGACTGAGTAAGTGGTCTGAGTCCACCTGAGTGTAATCAGTCCACTTCACAACTCTATATCACATCCGCACATGTATGGCAAAACTTAATACGAATAGCAAACGTTGTTCCCACTGTACCGCTAATGTGTGGCTCTTATGGTTTCATTTCATCGATCAACGTCTCCTTTTGGTATCACTTCAATTTCGTTTATATATAACATCTATTGGAAGTTTAGGGATTCGAAACTCCGTGTGTGGCAATCGATAACGGTAATTGGAAGCTGCTCCTCCCTCTCTGATTTCCTATAAAAATCTGTTCAACTTCTTCTCTGCGATCTGGTATCCCTAGCTGCTTCACAACTCATTCTTTTTTTTTTTCCCCTTGAGATAATGGCACTTGAGCAAGTGTTCACTAAAAGGCTCACAGAAACTGAGATCACTCATAGGTTGTCCTTTCCATCGGAAAAACTAAGCATTCTGCCACCAGTTGCAAATGAACGTGATCCTGTGGAGTTTCTAGTGAGTTGCGGAGGACGCGAGTACACATTTTGCTGCATGAAAAGACCTACGGGACTGGATCCGAAACCAGTTATAGAAAGAGGCTGGTGTACTGTTGTTCGTAATTATAACCTCCAACCTGGTGATTTGCTCGCGTTCTACTATGTGGAAGCAAGTGACCATGAAGCTGCCCACTATCAGATTGGAGTTCAAAGGCGGGTTTTGGACCATGAAGATGAGATTGGTACTACGTGGACATGGCAGCGCATTATCTAAACTCATAGGTTTATTAATGAGGTACTGTGTTGGTATTTTGCATTACCTTGGTCGTACTTTGTGATGAATGTTGTGCTTTTTTCACTTTTTTTTTCTTTTTGATTGCACGTTGTGTTTGTATTATCTTTGTGGTTGCCATAAATATTGTTGGAGTAGTTTGTGTGCTCTGATGAAATTGTCTAGTTATTTGCAGGATAAAACTTAGCAAAAAAAGAACGCAATAATTAAATGACAAAAAAGCTGCTCTTTGCAGGGTATAACTTAGTACAAGTTGCATATAGAAACATTTATGCAAGACCTGTGGAAAAATGATTAATTCTACTCTAGCCGGAAGCCACTAACAATAGTTCTTTTATCACTTTTTCTCTCAAGAAATAGTTAATGGAACTATGAATAAATTTTTAGGATTATGAAGATTTTATTTTAGTGAAGAATATTAATTTTGAAGAATTTTAAATATATATTTGAGTTATTTTACCCAACAAGAACTCAATTTGTCCCCACTTCATTGTTGTTTTTCAAGTTGGTATGTTCAATGAGCTAAGTATGATTCACTTAAAATCGTTGCTGTGGCAACCAAAAAAAAAAAAGAGAGATAATTAAATTCCAAAGGTAGAAAAGATGTGATCATGAAAGCTCCCCGTGGCTGGCGTAACTGTCTATCTTTGAAACATTCACATGATTAAATGTCCAATATTATTTGTACCGTTCAAAATGAAGGAAGAAAATCTACGCAAATTTGCACCGTTCCTTACTTTAATTAATTATTATATAGGATATTGTAGAAGCAGCACCTTGCTTGGCTTCCTTTACATGATATTGTGAGATCTTAATTTAATTATACCTAGATAATTCAACACTTTTGAAGTAATACGCAGAAGAACTACATCTGCTGGAACATACTTTGCTGCTGTCACTTAGTATTTTGCACTAATTAATATCAGATTATACGCCAAAGAAAATTTAATATTTTGCACAAATTAATATCAAATTATAGATAAAATCTTTCATTGGAATTAATTATCTTGAATTTTCTCAGCATGCAAATACCAAACCCAACAATAAATGAACCAGAAAAGAAATGGTTATGCCACATATTGTCCTTGTTACGTCAATATTAAGTTTGAGACTATATCAACAAAAGTTTATGCCAATTCTTGATGAAGTTCGGAACTTAGGCTTTCTTGATATTCATTGATAAATTTTTTAGTAAATTACGCATATTTTTTTCTTAGTTTTATTAAAATCATATAAATATTTTTTCTATTTTGAAAAAATATAGATAGATCTCCATTAACACAAAACTGGGTGATACTTTTCACGTGCTTTTCTCTTTCAACTTACCTTTGTTTTTGTTTCTGTTTAATTTTATGGATAAGCTTTTCACTTTTTGTTCTCCTATTGGAATTCATAGTTCCTTCACTAAAAAATAATGCTTTTATAGCTTTACTTTTCTTCATCACTTGCGTAAACCATCGGCTAAATTAACGTTGCCTCTCTTTTATACGTTATTCTGCATATTATTTTCTTTTTTACTCTGCCGACATATTTATATTTTGTTCAGTCTTTCATTTGACCAAAATTTTCATCTTTCAACAAATATTGAATTTATAGGCATGTTTGAGCGTTTAGAAGATTCTCTCTCTCTCTCTCTCTTTTAACCTCCAGATCAACTGTTTAATTCTTCATGGCGATGAGTGTCTTCAACTCTTTAATATGCTTATCTTAGATAATACCGATATGCTTCCGGCTTCTCTCAATTCCGTGCGCTAACTGGATATCATTTTGGCAAATCTAAGCTATCCGACCTATTTAGCAGATTTTGGACCGTTTGATTTCATCTTAATGACATGTATATATATATATATATATATAAGTTAAATTCTTTTGTTGACCTCATCAGAGTTTATATATTCACGTTAATTTGTCCTTATGACTTTATCTGCTGTAGATGATTATTTTTTGCTGTAAGTTTACAATGGTCATAATATATCTAATGATGAACTTATGGATGCACTGAAAAGTCAAAACAACCAAGTATGTCGCAGATTGTGTAAGAACTTACGTGCAGAACGTGCATGAATATATATATGGGAATGGAGTGAAGTTTGACTTTTCAATGCAGAGTTTGCAGCTACCACGCACCAGCTTTCTTCCTTCTGCAACTTTACGGATATATCCCTCCTTATAATTACTTTCAGCTGGGTTTTTCGATCATTTAACACTCAAATTTCTGCAACACATATCCTTTCCAGCAGAGCAATTGCAGAACAGACCAGAGACTTTGCATCTTCATCCCTATTTCGCTGGACGCTGCCCTTCTGCTTCTTCGAGCTGTGAATTACTCTCTACTCCATCTCCAGTAAGTTGCTTCATTCAAGTCGCATAACTCCTTCTGCTGGACGAAGACTGGTGCTGATCAAAAACTACAATTTATTTTTTCTCTGTTCAGCGCTATCTTGCAGTCCCTGTTCGAGTTGCTGCTGCTGGTGCTTGCTCTTTGAATTTTGTTAAGTTTTTGCTGCTGGTTGCTGGTGAAATCATGCCAGAAAATTAATTTCCCAGGTCTGAAATTTCTGCCATATGAATTGCTTTTGCTGGGTTCATCTTCTCCCCTCTGCTCACGCCATTTTGTTTCTGTTGGTTCACCCTTCTTGCAGCCCTCTTCCTCTTCGTTTAAGCTGAGCTTCGTGGCTGTGTGTGTGGTTGGACAGTAACGCTATATAGTGTTCCTTAGGCCTGGAGTTCCTGATGTATGTATTGCTTCTTCTGGTCTCCTCTTCATGCGTCTCCCTCCTCTGTTTTCTTAATCTGTGATACATTTTCTGTGGTGGCCAGCTAAGGGAGGTCCTGCGCAGAAGAAAAGGTGGTGCAAGAAGATGATTTTGGTTGGAATAAGTCTGACCTCCTTTATGCTAAATTGTATACCCACTTTCCTACACACTGATTCCCTCTCAATTTCTGCATATATATTTCCTAAATTAAGACACAATTTCGCTGTGCTTCTTCTTACTTGCTAAATTCCATTTATGCATAACAAGCTTCCCTTTAACGTGTGGCTGCAAATTGAAGATGGTATGCGTTTCCTTTATATCTGGGTTTTGAGTTTAGCTCCTAAATGGAATTAGGGAAAAGATGGCACAATATATGTATATTGTATATATTGTATGAGTATGGAAGGCGTGAAATTTAGTAGAGGAATAATTTTTAAAACAAGATAAGTTCTGTATGGGATCATTGGAATGATTCACCCTCTAAAATCTGATGAACAGTATTGTAGGGTATTCAGGAGATTGAGGCATAGCTGAGAAAGGGGCAGGGAATTTTTATAAAATCTTGGAAGGTGAGTAAGTAATGCGGACCGTGAGAAATGAGTAATTCTTATTTTGTTACTAAGTTTCCTTGCAGTGTTTTAAAAATTTGATGATCTATTTATAGAGATACACATTTAAATATTTTGTCATATGCATGTTTACCAAAAATCGGTTCAAACATGAATTTTTCAAATTGACAGATGTTTGAGTTATTTGGAAATTTTACTATGAAATCGATCTGGAAGGTATTCTGTCTGAGATGTTAAATGGGAAAAATGCATTGTTTTATGAAGTTATCTGCTCAGAACCCTGTAGTTAATAGCAGTGGATGTTAGCCCTGGTGCACCATGATCTGTACTCCAGCTAGCAGGGGTGGTGCTAGCCCCGTGTGTAAGCCACCACACGTGGAGTTATATTATTTTCGCAAGCTGAATGCTTTGCGTCTGTAGTGATTTTTTCCCGCGAGCTGTGTGTTCTGCATCTGTTTAAATTGGTTCTGCGTAGATACTTTCAGTGCATTTTAAGAAAGAAGTTGCATAAAGCATGTTTTATGCGGTATATCTATAAATATGTACATATATATTTGTGACCCTACCTTTATGTTAAAAAAAGGTAGGCATTACTTATTCATTGAGTATCAAACTCATTTTTTTAAAATATGTTTTTTTTCAGATAGCAGTGCGGACCCTAGTCTACCTTCAACAGCCTTTTAGTTGTCGATCTCTTGATTACTTCTTTTGACGAGCCTGCAGTTGCTCATGTAGGTGTATTTTGTTTGTATGTGTATTTTGTTTTGAACTTTGTAAAGTTGGCTCCACTGAATCATAGATAGGGTATCCCCACTCCCTAGAACTTTATTTTGGTCTGAATGAATTCAGGTTGCCCTTTTTGGGTGTATTGTGTTGGGCTGACAGATTGTAGAAATATCGGGAAGTCTGAATTATAAAGGAGACTCTGCTGAAATTTCTACAAAAGTCACCTAAAAGAAAAATGTATATGATTAGAAAATGATATTCATAATTATTCACCTTATTTTTTCGCTTCTATGTCAACGTACTTAAATTGTGGGATGTGACAGATTGGATGCAAGTATACATATATACATGATTTTATTTAAATTCAATAGAGGAAATTCTTTTATAATTTTTCCAAGTGTCTCTTTAGATTTATATTTATCATTAGTGGCCTAGATACTGTATCCTCACTTTTAGAATTCATTGCATTTATATTCTATAAATAATATTTTAATAATGGAGTCAAACCTTAATTGGGATTTGGATCTGCTCATGTTCAAGTCTCTTATGTTTGCTCATGTCTCTCACAAGTTCGATTTTTTTTTAATTTTTCATTTTTTCTTGGGAAAGGGAATGGATCCCTCATGTGAGAGGACATGAGCAACATGAGCAAACTTCAACATGAGGGAATCCATTTCCCCTTAATTGAGCATAAAGCAACATAAAGTGAAGGAGAGAGAGAGAGATGTCATTCAACTTCCGAGAAATAGCCTGTAACATGCAAAACACCAATGCCACTTCTGGTGAAGAAATTTAGACATATCTTCTGAGATGAGCCCATATGATGATAAGAAAGAATGGAATTGTATGAAAGATGCGGAGTGTAGAACTGTCGAAGAATATTTAATTTCGATCTAGATTCTTGATTCCTTCAAGAAGAGTAATGCGTGAGGAACAACACGCTCTCGGAGCAACCTTAGCCCTTCAAATAGAGGACCGTACGATTTGATTTTAAAAATAAAATAAAATTCTACTGTATAACATCAAAATTACGCACTGGAGAATTCCCTTTTTCTTATTAATTGAACTAACCACAATACCATGCCCAATCCAGCAGGCACAAACTCAATCCTCAACGACATGAAATTCAAGGATTTGATCAAGCATCCCGGATTCTCTTCATGGATCTATCAGGAGAACATCAGAACACCCAGAGAAGTCGATGACAATGAGTCCAACCGTTGAATGGACCATATCTGGCTTCGACTGTTATGAGCCCTCAGGCGAGGCGAGCCCAGAGACTGGAAGCCAGTAACCCGGTAAGCAAGATGGCACATCAAATTGGGGAGCCCTTTATTACAATATTGCCTCTTTTAAAGTAAGGATTTTTTGAAGATTAATAATAATAATAATAATAGTATAATTGTATGAAATGTTGGAAGTAACCCAAAACGGCAATGCTATCTCCTATAAATGGGGTTGGAATGTTGAATAGCCCTTTAGTTGTATAACAATAATATGAGTAAATTGTTGGAATCTCTTTAAATCTTAGATTATATATAAATGACTTTTTTTATTTTTAAAAGTTGGTAATAAATATTTTTAAATATTTAAATTTATATAAATAACCTTTTTGTCATTAGTTAATTCATCATTTCATTAATAAAAGATTATACATTAAAAAGATTATCTGTACATGACTTAAAAATTTAAAGAGTTATTTGCATATAAAGTTAAAGTTATTTACATAAAAATAAAATTTAAAAAATTTATTATTATTCTCATATTATGTTTTATTAATGAAATATTAACCTAACAATAGGAGGTTATTTACATATATTTAAAAATTTTAAAAAATTTATTATCTAAAAGTTAAATAAATTATTTACACATGATCTTTTGAGAGATTCTATGCAATTTATCATAATAATAATAATAATAAATTTTGTATTTTTGTATTAAAATGAATAAAAGTAATGATAATAATGACATTGAAGACTGCATAAATTAAGTACAATTATTTTTGATTCACTTATTTATTTAACGAAAATAAATTTTATCTATCTTTGATATTTAAATAATATCTGACTACCAAATAAAATGTAAAAAAATTTCTTCTTCCATCTCCATTTATCAAACGAGGTGTTATAGAACAGGCTATTGAATTTGAAAAGTAGCAGATCGAAGGCGAGAGAAGATCTTGTACCCTACCATTAGATTGCATACACGTCTGCAAACCTTTTAATGTTGCATATGGCACGTTTATGTGTGAAAAGCATATCTTTTTTTTAATTCTCCCCACCAAACCATTGTCCCGTTTGATAAATTAAGACTCACACACACTAGCGTCAAACACATAAAGAAAATTTAACTTTCACATAACCATTGTCCTCGTTTGTTATATTTATCGGTTAAATCTTACTTTGTAATTTCTGTTGTCATCAATTAAAATAAAAAGACTAACAATTAAAGTGAGAGGCATTACTTTCTGTAATTATTAAAAAATTTACATATTATACAAAAATCTGTAACAGCTGCAGCTTAAGTATAATGCGGCTCCAGTTGGTGAATAGTGTGACTTTCATGGAATATGTATCAAGATACTATTTTATATATTGTTTATGTTCGTATAATCACTATTCAGACACTTTTTTTTTTTTTTTTCTATGAAACGTATGGGTCATTCTTTAATTCCCCTTCCTGCAGAGGTACGACTTAGTTATATATATTCCAAAAGCGCGCCGTGTTCGTCAGACAATGCGAGAAAGAAATATACGACCATTAAAAATATGGTCAACGCCACAAAATGCATGTTCATACTATTTACCGAGTAAGCGCAGCAACACGTATACATGATGTATTTCATGCGTATGAATGATTATTATTTTCACTTTCTGTTTTTCATTTAAATGTAACAAATCTAAATATTTTGTTCAAAAAAAAAAATCCATATGTTCCTCGTACTACAGACTCAATTCTTTACATTTGCTGATTAAAATGTGATATTATTTGGTGAAAGGATTTTTTTTGAAAAAATTACATTTAATCTACTTCCTTTAATTTTTTAAAATTGCCAACACATATTCTAATTTATTCTCTGAAATTTAGCCTCCTTATGCTATTTGTTTTTCAGGTTCCATCGCATATATTAGTGTCAACTAAAAAAGATATTGATTTTCAACTAATTTATCCTCTTCATTTAACCAAAAGCAAGCCATCTATCCTTGAATTAAGGAATTCAAAGAAATTGCAATCTCACCAAGAAATTTAGCTTAACCTCACCATTTTTGGTGGGGGGTTAATCCAGGATTTCCTTAATCTTGCCAACCCCTTTATATATTACATCATGCGAAGTTTTTCTTCGATAAAAATGACCGAGCGGTTAATGTTCTATATTCAGTTAATAGAATTTCGCTGTAATTATTGATACTAATTTCAATCATTAATTAAATATGACCTATATATGATGAAATCAGACTTAAGTAATATAGGAAAGGACAGACCAACTACGAACTGGTCAACAAGGATAAAGATTGCTATTGGATCAGCAAAAGGTATCTACGTGAGGACTCTCTGTTTCCTAGCTATCTTAATAAAATTCTGAATTCAATTAGCGAGTGTGTCCGCTTGCTCTGTTTTATATATGTAGCTTAACATCGTGGCAGATTTTAGTGAGTTTTGGGTGACTTTTGAAATTTGAGTTCATAGACAGCATAGCTCATTAATTATTAGTGCTGAATAGTGGACATGCTACGTAATTTTTAGGCTAATTGGTGGAGAAGTGGAAAATGAAATTTTCTAACAAAAAAAACCAAACGCTGTTTAACATGAAAGTTTTGGTCATTATGAGTTTGTTGCGCATGCGCCTTAGAATCCCACCAAACATGACATTGATTGGCATTACCTGATGCGATATTGGGTTTACATTTGGATAATTAAATTTGTGGTTCAAAACTTGAGAGTTGAAAGTTGAAACCACTCCTTCAAACTTCAAACTCAACCCCACTCAACCACAAACACCAATTACATGGCTTAATCTACACAAATGTTCTTCTCACTTTAAATTTCTAGATGTAGGTGCTGGTATGAGAGATGGAGAGGGTGCGCTCTTAAATTATTTAAAAAGTGACTATCTAATTATTTCTTTTATTTGGATCTTTTAATTTTTAATTTGTACCATATTTGTTCTTTTGTTTGTTACATTTAAAGATGTTAAAGTTGCCCATATGTCATCTAAGGCAGACAAATGCTACCGTTACACTTATTTGCCTTCAAAATGGTCTCTTGACCTCATTTGAATGCTTATGTAATTAACTCTTACTGCCATAATGAAAGTAGACCTCATTTTTGCTGCTCCCCTTCTTTTATAATGAATCCGAGAGTGAATTTCACTCTCTCTTGTGCGTCCTCCTCTGCCGTTCATACCAGGATATTGCCGTGCCTCTCTCTGCTCCACTGGTGCCTCCATTCCTCTCCCCTCTACGTGGTTTGCTGCTGAGATTGCGCTTTATGCGTGAAATAGTCATGCGTGAGTGTGGTGCTTTTGTGCGTGAGTGTGTGCCTCTTTCCTCTATGCGTGCGGGAGTGTGGTCCTTGGGAAATCCAGAGAGCCAGCCGGAAAAGAGAGGGGGGCCCAATCTAAACGGGTAGGGTTCGACAAAACGGGTCTGGGTACGGGCTGAGCACTCATGGCCCAAAGGGAGTTCAGCATAGACCAGAACGGTTGGTTCTTTCCTTTTTCTCCCGGCCGTTTTTATTGGGCTGACCCCCTTTTTTGGATTTTTTAAATTATGGTTGACTGATATTGGGCCGTAGAGGGAAGAACGGGCTCTTTTTGGTTTTTATTATTACTTTTTGGATTGTACTGGACATTGAAGTTAATGGGCCCAGACCAAATATGCTATGGGTACCATTTTGCCTTGTTCTAATTTCAGTTTTTTTTATTAGGCTTACCCCTTTTTTGGTTTTTTTTATTATGGTTGACTAATATTGGACCATAAAGGAAAGAACGAGTTCTTTTTTTTATTATTACTTTTTGGATTGTACTAGACATTGAAGTTAATGGGCTTAGACCATAGATGCTAATAGGCACCGTTTTGCCTTGTGCCAATTTCAATTTTTTTTTTTAAATTTGAGATGATTGGGCTAAAAGGCCTATTTGATTATGTGGACTTGAATTGCTTTTTTTGATTTTATCTTTTTTATTTTTTTATTTGATTTGATTTTCCTTATTAGGTTGTTTAAGCTTTTGGAAATTAGAGGAAAAGGAATGGGTATTTCCACTTTCATTCTTTGTTTTTGTTTTTGTTTTTTTTTTTCCTCTTTTTTTTAAATATTTTTTCTTTTTTAATTTATTTTTACTAGTTTCATTTTATTATTATTTTGGAACATGTCCAGATAAAATACGGTATTCACAATAATACTTTGATTTTTTTTCATCTTGTGGTGCCACTTTTGAAGGAATTTAGCAATTTATCAAATGCATTAACATATGACCCAATTACGCATTCAATTATATATGCTTTATAGCAAGACTCTCGATCTCGACTTGGTTATACTCTCACAAAACATAAATTATTTTATAATCCTTGTCTAGTCATTCTTAATCAGTCGCATCTGTGAGCAAAATTATTAGAAGAAGCTCACGCAACTCCTACTAGAGGACATAGTAGTTATCTCAAAGCTTTAAAGCATCTTACTAACAATTTTTATTGGCCAGGAATGAAGACGGATGTCAAGAATTTTGTTAAGCATTGCTTAACTTATCAAAGGAACAAATATCAAACCTTGGCTCCAATAGGATTACTCCAACCTTCACCAATTCTTGAGTGAATTTAGGAGGATATTTCTCTTGACTTTATTATTAGGCTACTCAAATAGAGTTGTTATGATATGATTCTGGTAGTAGTCGACTGACTCAGTAAATATAGTCATTTTATTGCCCTTGCTCATCTGTTCACAACAAAATCTATAGCTACTCAGTTTTGTCAAGAAATTGTTTGATTACATGATATGCCTCAATCAATAGTTTGGGATCGTGATTCACTCTTTTTGAGCACATTTGGCAAGAACATTTTCATTTAAGCCAAACATGCTTAAAAATGAGTACTGCATACCACCCACAAATTGAGGTAGTCAATCATTGCTTGGAGACTTACTTATGATGTTTTATGTATGAATAACCTAGATTTTGAAGCAAATTTCTTTGCTAGGCAGAATTTTCTTTTAATACAAGTTTTCATGTTTCAATTAATACTACCCCCTTTAAGATTGTTTATGGACGGAACCTTCCTCCATTGTATCCATTTGTTAAAGGTGAAACCCTTATTTCATAACTTAAAGAGCAGCTAGAAACATGTGAGGCCATCCTTAAATTGCTCCATAACAACTTACAAAAAGCTTAAGCCCATATGAAGGCCCAAGCTGATCAACATAGGCATGACCTCTAGTTTGAAGTTGGGGACGCGATGTTCTTACATGTATAGCCATTTTGTCAAAAGTATTTGGCTAAGTGTAAATTTGAGAAGTTGTCCTAAGACTTTTTGGCCCCTATCAAGTTTTACAGAGGATTGGATAAGTTGCATATGAGTTAGAGTTGCTTAATAACTTTAAAATCCATCCAATCTTTCAAGTTTCTCTATTATGGCCAACTTATGGACTAGTGCCTTCATCCCCACTAGCTTTCTTACCATAAACTTCTAAATTAGAATCAATTCTAACTCCTAAAAAAATATTAGATCATCGATGGACAATAGACCAAGTCTTAGAGTTACTAGTGCAATGGGAAAATAGAGCACTGGAAGATTTTAGCTGAGAGGATTATGACTTATTGGCAACCCAATTTCATCACTTTTGACTTTAGGATAGGTCAACTTTTCAGGGAGGAGTAATGATATGAAACCATTGTTGACCTATTTTAAGCATAGGCCACATGGAAGGATAGGGGAACGTTCAGGGAATAGTGGAGAGAATGCGCATTATAAGTCATGTCTATGTCAGTTAAGAGATAATGGATGCATTTTTTGGTTTATGTATTAATATCTTTTTTATATTATAAATAGGATAGTTGTTAGCAGCATGAGAGGAATTATGATGCATTTGTAATTTGGAGATACTTTTTGGCTATTGAGAGGGTTGTGAGAAAGATCTTAACTTTAATAGAACTATTATTATCAGTAATATTTTCTTCCATTCCTCTATCTTTAATAGATAAGCAAAGGGATTTTTATGGCAACCTCACCCTTGCTAACATCCCTAAATAGATATGAGTAAGAATTTGGAACATAACAGGATGTTAGGGGTCGCTACAATTAGATTTTAGATTTTTTTTTGTTTTTCTCTAAATTAGTAATATTAATTTTTAAAAGAGATAAACATAGGGAATATTCAAATAAATTTCACTGCCTGTATCTTTTAGTGGCCTAGCACCTCAAGTCATGTCATGCTTTTGAGTCTTGACAACCCTGAATATAACAAGCTAGAAACAAAATATATCACATAACTAGCAAGCATTACTATAACTACGGAAAAGGATAACTATGGCATAATACATGTGAAAAGCAAATTAGAATAGATTATGCTCATGGTTACCAGAATTGACCAGAATGCAAGCCATTTTTGTAACATAGTGCCAATCAGGGATCTTTTTGAAATAATTGATCCTATATATATATGGAACCCAAAAAAAAAAGGATAGCAAAGCCCAATAGCATCGGCTCAAGCGAGAGGTAATGTACCTAGATTCGATTCCTTCCTCACTCCTTTTCCCACTTCCAACTCTTACAGCCTTGAGCTTCATATATAACCCCAAAAAATAAGATAACAAAAGGCAGAAAAAGTGATACATCATAGTTACTTCAAAAGAGAGATCAAAATCCAATTGTGGATAGTAATCACAGAAGATAAGGATATCATAAATAGAACAAAATTAACCCAAGACTGCAGACTACTTCTATCAATTAAGTTGGAGGGAAGATCATTTGAACAGATGTAGTCTTAGTGCATTTTTCTATATGTGCACATACTAATATTCATAAAGATTTATAACTTTAAAGAATCCAACTCAATAGGTGAACTAAAGTAAAACTACATGCAAAACCACTGTTAGCATAACATTCAAAAAAATAACCGTCAAAATCACATACCTAAAACAGTTGAAGTATTAAATAGTATACCAAAAAATGCATTATATTAACACGTGTAACATCAAAGAATCTAACTCAACAAGTGAACTAAAACAAAACCAATACCAAATGTAGAAAACATACCCAATGAGTTGGGTCTAAATAACATATGTGTATTAAGCAAAGAAAGAAGCCACTTGAAATAGCCATCAAAAGATGTATGTGCTAGTCATATATTATTTGTCAATCCCAAGGCCTTAAATCCCAAAGTAATAGAAGGTTGTCAGTACCCCCAGTCACAAGATGGAAATTTCTTCTCAATAAAGCAGATGTTAAAACTTGGGCATTCTTCTTCACTTGCTGCATGTATACCTTATACTCAGATGTAGTCACTTGTTTTAAACCAATGGCAAGAGCAGTATTATGGTTATTGTGCAGTCCCCATAATAAGGATGGAAAGACAAAAAAATGTATCTTGTCCTCAAAGTCATATTAGTCACTTCCATGTCCCTGCATCCCTCTCCTCCTTAATTTTATACCCTTCCTACAAAAAATTATGCCTCCCCTTGGACCACCAAGACTTCTGTGAGTTGTTAAAGCAACAATATCACAATAGTCAATAGGATTCACACATTCATAAAAAGATAACTAAACTAAACCAAAGAAACAAAAAATTAGTTCAAAGATGACAAAAGTGCATCAATTATTATTTATCGATGCAATTGATAATAATTGACTCAAACCAACCCTATCCATAAATTTCATAATATTAGTAGGCTAAATTTGATTTAAAGAGACATTGGCATTACGTTTAAAAGCTAAAAGACATTTTAACAAAATAACAATATAAATGGACTTTAACATTTTGATTTTAATGATCTTGTCATGTAGCTTTTTGTATTATGTAGTCTAATAACACTTAATCTTATTGACACTTAGGCTGGATACGAAAAGTACACAAATATTAATTAGTTCCTGTACTTCAATTAATTATATAGGCAACAATACAAGAGTCATATAGAACTAGAATTACAAAAGTAATATAAGAGAACCACTACACAAAGACCCAAACCCTAATTTTGGCATTTCCTTCCATGGCAAGTATAGCAAATTTAGAGGTCTATCACATTAAAAGCATGATAATAGAGATTTTATCACTTTGACAAATTCAACAATTGCCAATCGTATGCTACCATGAATTGCTTTTGCATACCCTTTGCTGCACATTTAAAAATGGAATGTAAAGGACAGAAATAGTGTAAAGTAAAGGCAAAATATTGCAACTGTCATAACTCATAAGCATAGTAAGTTTTAAAAATGGAATGCTAGGGACAGGAATAGTGTAAAATGAAGGCAAAATATTCCAATTGTTATAACTCATAAGTTTAGCCAATAAGTACCAGTAGAGCCATACAATGCAATTTGCAATCATTATTACATGTAGACGAAAAGAAATTTTTCATATGGTAGGCAACTATGAACAATGCATGGCAAAAGTTTTGTATCTAAACTACTAAAAAGAAGTTATTTCGCACCTTGGCTGCAATAAGCCCATACACACATTAAAATAGCTCTACATTTGTCAGCAATATGCCTAAACCTTGCAGAACCTCATTCTCAAGGATATGAGCTGCCACCACAAATTAAAATCTTGGGATGAAAATCAAGTGCCCTTTCCCAAAGCTTATCATAATCAATATAACCAGTTGTAGATTCACCTTATATGGTAAGCACTCAAATAATATTGATGCCTCTGAAACTTTCTTCCCATTTGCAGTATAGTACTCATGACTAGTATTCCCTTCGGATGGTGTATCCAACCTTATGATACGATCACCAGGCAACAACAATCCCATGTGTACAGCAAAATTAGCCAAGGTACATGAATAAGGTTGCATATTAACACCCAAACTTTTGGAGTTAAGATGGAATGTGGCCATCACTCGTTTATAAAGAACATTTCAATTTCATCAATATATTGATTCCCTCCGTAATATAGCACCCTCGGCATTCTCTCAGAGTATTTATTTGTGGAGTGGCTTCCAAGAGCTTCCTTCACAACCCGACACACAAAATTCTCAGAAGCTATCAACTTAATCCCTTTAAATTACCGTTACTTCTCTTTCTCTATTATCTTATAGATATCAAGGTTTGCAACTCGTAAGGGTTGGTCACCCCTTGATCTAATAATAGCTCTCTGCCGCTCAAGATCTAGTTCAACCAAAATCTTATTGAAATTTAAAGAAGACAATAATGATTCGCTATCTCTTCCTGTCTTTAAGCACATTGAATGACCAACAAAACTCTTTAACTTCTCTATCTTCATCATCATCAAATTCTACTCCCAATTTCCCATTCTCTAGTCTATGATTTCCCATTTGTGGCTTTGACAATTAAAGTGAAACCTGGGGCATAAGATTGCAAAGGCTTGAATCAAGCTACAACGAGATGGAGTCATCAGCCATATGGGTACGATGCGGCATTCAAGCATAAGAAGAGACCCCAAGAGACAAATTTGATTGAGAGTGGGATAAGTTCACAAAAAAAGGTAATATAAAACAAATCTTTGGAACTCAATTGGTGAAATCAATAATTCTATGTAGACAGTAATGTTAAGTCCGTATGTAAAAGATGTTTGTATGATAAGTACTAAGAACAACAGTGACAAAAGCCCCAAAAAAAAGTGACGGGAGGGTTTAAAGAAGGTGCAATAACAGTGTTTGAAAATGGTTTCTATAAGTAGCATGAAGAATACGTCATTGAATTTTGTAGAAAACGCAAAGAGAAAAAAACCCTAACCTTAATCCCAGTTTTTCAATTTAATAGATACTCTTAAGGGGCACAAGGGGCTAATGGGGGAAGGTACCTAGACATTTCTCTACTTAATTGTGTTTTTGGGGTCACTATTTAGATTCTTTTCTTACTCTATCTGTATGTCATCCTTATACAGGGGAGAATATAGACTGGATAAGGCATGTTTGGCACATAAGTGATATGATGAAATTTTGTGCATTTGGTATAGAGGTGAGATTCTCCTTAAGGTTCGATTTTACATTAAACATGGGATAGCTAAAATCTTAGTTGAGTTGATGGAAAGCTAAAGCAGTTAAAGGAGAGGAAAGCCTGAAGACAATGGTACCCTTATCACTTCCCTCTTTTATGATCCTCGGTCATTGGAGAATTGTCGGTCCTCACCAACAAACCGCTGAGGAACTTGAGTGTAATGAGAGTCAACTTGGTTGTTCCTTCGATGGGGTTCATTTGGGTTTCTGATGAGTCAAGGAAAAAAAAAACAAGCATGAGGAAACTTTGGCTACTTTTATTTTGGTGAATTCTGGTTTGGATTCAAACTCATTTATCAGTAGCATAGTAGCCTTGACACCTCCCCCATCTCTACATAAAAAGAAAAGAAAAGCAAAGAAAAGAAAAAGCAGTATCGAAGTTTGAAACTAGCAAAACCTTTCATCACATTACAATTGACTTCCGAGGACTCCGATTTAGGGTTTTAGGTTTTATGTATGTTGTCTTTGTTACTTTAAAAAAAAAAAAAGAGAAAGAGAGAAAGAAAGGCACATCTAATGCTAGATGTCAATCAACTTCTAGACATATCACTCAGTTGTCAAGCTAACCCTTGAATTCCTTATATAACCTTCAACTTCACTCTAAATTCTATAACTTCAATTCCTTATATAACTATAAATAGTGATGCATATCACTTTTGGGGCACAGACAACAATAAATCCTGCACCTAATGTGACATAAAATTAATGATTACTAAAAGATATATAATTTTTGAATTTAATCCTCTATAAATAGAATCTTTTAATTTAATCTTCAAATATTTTTCCAATCAAATTAGAAAGCGTTTTTATAGTGACCATGGGAGAAAATATTTATGAGATTTAATTTTTGAGCCTTTATTTTTAGAACATTAAACTTGGAAAAAATGTAGTCTTTCAAGAATTAAATGAAGAAAATTTATCCTTAAATGATTAAATTGAGATAAGAGTAATTTTTTTCCTTTTGAGGACTATATAATTAATTTACTTGTTTGTTTTAATATTAATTAATAGAGGACATTTTTTAAAATTTTAATAGGGAAGCCATGAATAGATTTGTTAGGAAAGATAAGAAGAAAATTCATAAAGGGTATTTCAGTACTTTCAAAAGGTAAAAATTTTTAAATTTAATTGCTAAGGGACTTATTACAATGGAAATAATATATTAAGAAAAAGTTACAACTGTAGATAAAGGACTCATTTGGTTTATTGCAAGGTAAATGTAATACATTTACATAGTTTGTATAATATCTATCATATTCTTATATTTATTATTTTACTCATAAAAATATCATTTTAATTATCAAATTAATTATTTTTAAAAAAATAAAAGCACAAAAATTATTTTCTATAAAACATTGTGATAATATGTGAAGTTGATGGCTTAAAGCATAAACAGGCTCCACTACTAATTTATATATGTATTAGACATTTTGAGTGCCGTAAATTCCAAAAACATTCCTAATCGTCCAATATTATTTGTATCGTTCAAAATGAAGGATGAACATCTATGCAAATTTGCATCATTCCTTACTTTAAGTAATTATGCCAAGAAAATTCAACACTTTTGCAATAATACACAAAAGTACTACATCTGCTGGAACCACTACAAAAAAAAAATGTGTATTTAAAGTCGGTTCTTTAACGTCAATCACAACAATCGATGTAGGTAGTGCAAGTGGAACCATTTTAACGTCAATTACCTACAACTAACATTAGTATTTGTAAAAAAAATTTTAATTAAATAAAATAATTACTTTACCAAATCTTCATCCTGCACTATCCCGTGCTTTGCCGCTCACTGGTAGCCCCAAATCCCTAGATCCCAAGTTGCTTCCCCCACTCTTCTGATAAAACTTTGAATCTCTCATTGTGAAAATCGAATTTCCAACTTTCCTTTTACTTGAACTCAGCCCCATTCATCTCGCTTTATTACATGTTGCTCCTGACGTGTTGGGTGATTATCATTCTCGTTCTAAACTAGTTGAAGAGGATTCGCTGAAGGGATTGTTGCGAATAACAAATTTCAAACTGCAGTAAGGAGCCCCAGAATCCCATCGTTCGTTCCTCCTGTGACCCTCTTCTCGAACCCTCTACCAAGTGCAACCCTACCTGTATTTTTGTTTGAAGGGGACCAAAGAAATGTCTTCACCTGTTGCCAACAGTCTTTCTTTGGAGTTCTACTGAATGGGTCGATCCTCCCTTCTCGTTTATTTTAGCAACTTATTCATTGGTCTCCTCACCAAGAGCTCCTCGGCGACGACAGAGGAACCAACCCGCCTGCTGTGGCGGCGCAGCTTTTTTGTTTCATAATATGACCCTACGATTATCCTTACTTACTTAAGACAGAAGAAGAAATAACTTCAATGGATAGTGGCTGACCAAACACAACAGAGTTTGTGTCCATGTAGTAGCAATCCTTTCTTGAGATATATGGGTACATATATATGCTAGCAGAGGCAGTGATTGCTGTAGCTAGTCATACAGCAGAGTTCTTCGGTGGGTTCCAATAAGATGATCTTGTCTTGGAATTGGAGCTTGAGTGAGCAATTTTTCTTTCTCTTAGCATTTATTGCTTGGATAGTATCACTAACATTTTCTCCCTTTTTTCAGTATCGATAACAACTATAAACTAGAGTTCATTAGTTTTCTAAAGACTTATCTACCCTTAAAAAAAAATTGAAATCCTTATGATTTGCTAGTTTTTATTAAATCAAGCAATGTACTCATCTTACGGGTGAGCCCATCTTCTCTTCCCTTACGGGTGTTCTTGAAATAGGGACTCTTCCTTTTGATTGCGTATGGTGAATCTTTAGGTTTGGTAGCAAATGCACTTATTGTTAATCTTTAGGTTTCCTAGTTTTTTTTTTCCTTTTTCCTCTATGGGAACAAATGAACAAAACTATTCAGTGATGGCCATGGTGATGACCACAAAATATAATTATTTGACCATTCAGATTAGTTTGGTGATTTTTCCTTCCCCTTTTTGACTTCAAATAGTTCCCATAAAGATTGAAAGATTCAACAAAGTAGACTATTTGGTTAGCCCCCTGCATAATTAGATGTACTTTTGTCTATGCCTGGGACTGACATTATGTGTTGTTCCTATGAGACATGAGACAAGTGGTGATTATTTAAAAAGTGCATCCCACACTTTGCTTACAGTTCATGGATACCCTTCCAAAACTCTCATTTTACTGTGACTAGGATTTTTATTTGTAATAGCAGTCACAGGACTATGCCTTTACTTTCATTCCCTGTGTTTTGTATATTTAATATGCTTGATCATATTCAATGGCATATTCTTTGATATTACAATTTGTGTAGTCAAGAGCTTTATAGCATTCTAAATATTTTTCTTGTATGTCAATAAGTATTTACTAGACGAACCATATATTTGTAGGAGAAGACAACTTTGGTCTTGGTAGGATCATGTCTGAGGACCTTTGAGTAACATCCTATCAATATTTTTGTTAATTGCTACTTAGGTATAAATCTTTTTAATGTTTTATGACAATGGGTATTCAAGTTATTAGGTATGCTCACTCTTGTTGACATTTTCTGTGGGACCTATACAATGGTACAAAGACTCACTGATATTTAAATATATAAACCATTACTAATGTAATGTTTTTTTTTTAAATTTGATTTGTATGTCTTTTTGTTTTGTTTTTTTTTCTTATTTTCTTCCCTTCTTTTTTTGCATTAGGCCTTAACTTCTAATTGTAAATAAATCTAAAAAGAAGTTAATAGACAACCTTAAATTCAATAGAGGCTCATGTCTTTAGCACATGAAGAAAGGAATAGATTAGAAGAAGAAAATACACTTAATAAAGTATTGGTACACATGAGATTATAAAATTTTGACTTGACTCAGTCCAAGTCCAATTTTATTTTTTAGAGACTATCAATATGTTAGTTTGACCTTTTTTTGCTATCACTGGAGTTTCCTTGTACCTCTATGCGCCGGTGAAGCTCTATGTTTGTTCTTTGTCCCCTATGCTCCATTGTTGCCTATAACTCACCATTAACCAAGTTTTTGGTGAATAATTTTCATACCCACATCTCTTTTCTTAGGGTTTTGAGCCTTTTGGGTTTGTTTGAAGGCATTAATGTTATTTGAAGCTTCAATTTACTATTTTCTATTAGTTGACCTTTGTACTTTTATTGGTTTTGGCTTTAACTTTTTTCAACCCATCTCCCTTCTGTCCTCCACTCACTCCAGAAAGCGAGTGAACTCCATGAAGCTGTTACCCTCTTGTTGTCTTGATTTTCTCATTCCTCTCTTTTCTCCTACTGTGTTGGATGAATAAATATTTTGAACTCTAGTATTTTCCCATAGATTGAAGAATATCTATTTATTAATTTAGTTTTCTTTGTTGTTCTATTTGGGTTATCATTTGATCTATTCTATCAAGTTGCTTTTCATGGCAAATCAAAATGTTTATAATCTTTTAAAAATACAATTTCTTTTTGAAGGAGGCGGGCTTCTTTTTTTTGGTAATATGGGACAAATTGTATTTAGGCTATTAAAATTCTTAAATCATTTCACTCAAGTTATTAAAATATTTCAAATAAGTCATTCTCTTTTATTTTTATTATGAAAATCAAAACAAAATTAATTATAGCAATTAATTAATTATTATGAAAGGAAACAAAAAGACAACGTGAATTTTTGCTAGCCCACTTTGTCTTTAATTTGAGAATTAAAAAAAAAAGCCAATGTCCTTAAAAAATTTGGATGCCCACGTTCTTTAAAGCAAAAAAACTATCTCCCATCAATTCCTTTTCCACCATTGTGTATTCCATTACGTATGAAACTAACATTTTCAATATAACTATTTTAGGCATCTACACATAATTTTTTTTAAAAAGAAAAAGATATTGACACTCACTACAAAAAAAAGAGTATTTAGTATTGGTTATCTAACATCGATTATTACAACATAGACGTTAAATAACCGACATGATCTTGATCTAAAATTTTAACACAATGTTAGTGTATATGTGTAGTCTAATATATACAATTTTCATGATTTTTGTAACTCATTTAGGTGTACAAATATATTGATTTTTGGATGTTGTTCACATGTTCAGTTTTTGTTGGTTTTTTACTTAAAGTAAACTTTGTAGATTTTTCTAGAGCTATGCAAGATTGATCTTGCTTTGAATTTTTGTCACATTGTTTGTATATATGTTAAGTATGTTCTAAATTTTTGTGAATTTTTGGGTTCATTTTCTTAGGTTAAAGTAGTTAATTCAGTAGGTTGTACAGATGTTTTGTTTTGTTATTTTTCTAATTTTGTTAGTTACTTTGTTGATTTTTCTGTACTCATCCATGTGGCATTTTGAGCTGAATTTTAGTTATACATGTTCTTTGATATGCCTTTGATACTGAGAAAAATTGATTTGAGATTTCAATTTCATTAGCTATGACTTCTTGATTGAGGACCATGTATGGTTTAGCATTGTGTCAAATTTGAGCAAATTGATTTACTAGGAATTTTGGGAGTTGAATTTTACTGAGATTTTTGGAGTGTATGTTCATCTGTATGTCTATTTTATTAATGCTTATTTTTGCTTATTTTTAGAGGCATCTTGGATGATTAAATTTCCTAATTCTCTAGTTAAGTTCAATTTGTCCTATTTTTATTGATTTTTCTGTTGAACCATAACTTCATGAACTTACTACAAGTAATACAGACATGATCTTGATATGAAATTTTAGCATGATATTAGTGTATATGTGTAGTTTAATATATAAAATTTTCATGATTTTTGGGACTCATTTAGATGTACAAATTTACTGATTTTGGATGTTGTTCACATGTTCAGTTTTTGTTGGTTTTTCACTTATAGTCAACTTTGTAGATTTTTTTAGAGCTGTGTAGAATGGATCTTCCCTTTAATTGTCACACATATGTGTCTTTAATGTCTAAAATTTTCAAATACTTTTTTTAAAATATGCCCTTCATTAATTTAGTTAAAAATTAGATAATAAAATGAGTTAATATACATTATTATTGTCTTAATTATGTCTATAAATATGTAGGTGTCATGATGGATAAAATTGGATTAATAAGCCACGAACTTCACCTAAATATGTCACTGGGGTAGAAAGCTTTCTTGATTTTGCATTCTTTAGGCCTAATGCAAAAGGAGTTGTAAAATGCCCATGTCGTTCTTGTGGTTTTAAAAAATGCTTCTCAAGAGATATTATCTTTGATCACTTGATATATAATGGTTTTCCTTTCGGGTATACTACATGGATTAGGCATGGAGAACTCCCTGAGGAGGAGGATTGTTCTAGTTGTCCCATAGTACAACAAGTTGAGCAAATGGGAGGGGATATGCAAGATTTGTTACATGATGCCTTTAGGGTCTCTAGAGAGAGAAACATCTATGAACATATGCCATCCCAACCTTGTATGATTGAAGCACAAATAGATTCCAATATTGGGTTTAATGAGGAATCCCATAACTTTGCCCCCTTAATCAATAATGAGAGCCAAGAATTGTATGAAGGGTGTACAAAGTATTCAAAACTTTTATTTTTGGTGAAGCTTTATCATATCAAGTGTTTATGTCAGGTGAGTGATAAAGCAATGGACATGATTTTAGAATTGTTGAAGGATGCATTTGAAAATGCAAAGCTTCTAGATTCTTTTTATGATGCCAAAAAGATCATAAATAAGCTAGGTCTTAATTATAAAAAAATTCATGTTTGTCCAAATGATTGCATGTTATATTAGAGTGAGGATGTTAAGCGTGACAAATGTAAAAGTTGCAATATCTCTAGATAGAAGACCAATGCAAGGGCTGGCTAACAATGATGACTCCAGTGGACATAAGAAATGAAAAAATAAGCCTACAAAGGTTTTGCATTACTTTCCACTTATGCCAAGATTGCAAAGATTATTTATGTCATTTAAAACAGCTGAACATATGAGATGGCTTGCTTAGACATCCAAGAGACGGTGAGGCTTGGAAGTCATTTGATGCTAGATACCTTGAATTTGTTGCAGATCCTAGAAATGTCAGACTTGGCTTGGCAAGTGATGGTTTTAATCCTTTTGGGATAATGAGCACTAATCATAGTATTTGGCCTGTGATTTTGATTCGATACAACTTTCCACCATGGATGTGTATGAGCAAACCTCTTTCATACTGTCTAAGATCATACCTGGAAAAAAAAATGCCTGGAAATGACATTGATGTCTACTTACAGCCATTAATTAAAGAACTGAATGACTTGTGGGTTGATGGCATAAATACATTTGATACTTTGACAAACCAAATGTTCAACATGCGGCAGCATTATTATAGACCATAAGTGATTTCCCAGGCTTAGGAAATTTGTTTGGATGGAATACCTATACTGCGTTAGCATGTCCATCATGTAATTTTGATCAAGAGCCTTATAAGCTTACCAATAGTAAGAAGTGATGTTTCACAGGTCATCATAGATTTTTACCGCCCCAACATAGATATAGATTCAATCAAGATTGTTTTGATGGGATAGAGATGCGAATCACCAATTCTATTAACTGGCGATATGATACACTTTCAATTGCAATGTGTTAATGTCACATTTAATAAGAATCCAACCTTTGATTTAAGAAGGAAAAGACCTCATGAGAGAGGTAATGAACTTGATAGCCAACAATGGAGAAAGAGAAGTATATTTTTTCAGTTTCCATATTGGGTTAACAATAAGTTGCGACACAATTTAGACGTAATGCATATTGAAAAAAATGTTTGTGACAATGTCTTGTACACTTTGTTAAATAAGGTTGGAAATTCAAAAGAAAACTTGAATGCTCGGAAGGATTTAGAACGTTTAGGAGTAAGGCTTGAGTTATGGCCAGATGCAAATGGTAAATTTAGATCTGCATGTTTCACGATAAGACATTCTCAAAAAGATATTTCATTTCAAACACTTAAAGATGTGACAATGCCAGATGGTTATGCATCAAACATTTCTAGATGTATTAACATAAAACATCGTAAAATCTCAGGCCTAAAAAGTCATGATTCTCATGTACTTATAGAGCAGTTACTTCCAGTAGCATTACGAAATGTGCAGATGGATCCTAAAGTTACCACAGTTGTGCTAAAGCTTTGTTTATTCTTTAGAAAATTATGTTCCCATGTCTTGGATGTCAAAGATCTTGACAAACTTCAAGATGAAATAGTGATCACTCTTTGTCAAATGGAGATGTTATTCTCACCATCTTTCTTCACAGTGATGGTGCACTTGGTAGTTCATTTGGTAGATGAAGTAAAACTTAGTGGTCCAGTTCATTATCGATGGATGTATCCTATAGAAAGGTAATCTTTTATTCTTTGTTTATTTGTCAAATGCTTGATTATATGTATGTTGGCTTGTTCATTCCATATAGGTGCCTTGGACACTGTAAGTCATATGTAAGAAATAAGGCACAAGCAGAAGGTTTTATTGCTGAAAGCTACCTTTGTGAAGAAATATTAACATTCTGTTCAAGGTATTTACAAGATATCGAAACAAGATTTAATAGGCTAAGTCGTAATGATGACTATGTAGTTCTTGGTTACTCTGAAGCATGTATGTTTCCACCAGTTAGTCATCCTATAGGAGGCATATCAGAAATTCAACTCACTCCTATTGAAAAGATCCAAGCACATCGTTGTGTCTTGTTCAATTGTAAAGCAATTGAAGAGCTTGTTCAGTAAGTACTTGATAGTTCTTTTTTGGTTTCAAACATGATGTTAGTCTTTGATGCTAGCAATTTTTCCCTTATAGACAATATAGAGATGATGCGAAAGCCAGGCTTTGTCGTTATACTAGATCTGCTATGGCAATTGACAAACGTGTCATAAAAAATTTTGCCAATTGATTTAGAGAATATGTGAGAATTATTTTTGTTAAAGTTTATATTTAAGTTAATATATTGAAGTGATATGGTCAAGCTAACATGTGAACTATTTCAAGTTCATAAGGATGATATTACAAAGTTTCCAGATGACATTAAATTTCTTGCATGAGGTCCTCTAAATTTGGCTAGACGATTTAGTGCATTCGATATAAATGGTTTTAGGTTTCGCACATTAAAAAGAGAAGAAGGATTGAAGACTCAAAATAGTGGTGTGTGGGTAATATCAAAAACTAGATGTTATGCAAGTGCAAAAGATAGGAAAGTTGCACTTGCAGATCTCTTGTATTATGACAAATTAGTAGATATAATTGAGTTGAACTACTATGGCCATTTTAAGATTACTCTTTTCAAATGTTTATGGGCTAGCACTAAAGGGATTAAAAAGGATGACTTTCAATTCAATTTAGTTAATTTCTTCTGATTAATCCATACTGGAGATGTTGCAGAAGATGAGCCTTACATTCTAGCTTCACAAGCTCAGATGGTATTTTACATAGATGACAAAACGAACCACCCATGGAGTGTAGCAATATATGTGAAGCCTCGAGACCTATTTGAAATGGGAGATAATGTAAAGAATGATGAAGCAAATAGTGGTTACTAATCTGAACAGATACATTTTAGAGCAACAAATTGGTTCTAATTTTCCCGATGATATTGATAGTTTACAATTAACAAGAGGCGATGAAGAACATTTTTCTAATCAACCAATTAACAACCTTGAGTTTGATAATAGTGATGAAGAGGATGGCATGGTTTGTTTAACAATATATATAGAATTTTTTATTTGTTTCTATGTTTTATTGCATACTTGTGAAATCTATTTATTATTGCATGTTTACGAAATGGCATGATTATATTCTTAGTTTACATTTGTAGGATGCCGCCTAAACGTCCACGCTCATCTCGGGTAAAGGTTGCTAATATTGCTCAAAGATTACATTAGTTAAGTCCTGCTCCTACTCTTATTGGGAACCTATAAACACCCACAGCGCCTACTACAGTTACTTCTACACCTACTTCTCAAACACATGCAACAACTAATCTAACTACTTCAACATATGCCTCTTATCTACAACTCTAAGTAGTAATAGGTGATACTACTTCTTCTCAGCCACGTGGAGCAGCTAACAATGGTGAAACTTCCTTCCAGCGACGTGTACCAAGAGACAATGTCAAAAATAAAGATTGGATTCTTGATATTATTGGTAATTAATTTAGTCAATTATATTATGACATGCTTAACAATTTAAATGCAATATTTACTTTTTCTCTTTTGTATGGTAGATGAAAATGGAGTAGTAAGAAAAGAAAGATTGAAAGCAAAAGATGTTTAGAATCTAGAAAAAGGGAAGAAGATAGCTTGTCCAATTGATGAGTTTGGACAATCGTATGGTGATGAGGTTGGCATACTTGGAGTTTGGTTAGGAGAGCTTGCCACAGACACTGACCTCATTCCTCTTAACTTCTTTGATTGGAAGGAAGTTCCATAAAGATATATGAAGTTGGGAATAGAACAAGTGTAGGTATAAGAGTGATTTTTTTATTTTTGCAATCTTCATTTTTTATTATATGTTTTCACAAGCTCAAATAATTTACTAAATGATTTCAAGCATAGAATAAGATTGCCTTCTAGTCTAATGATGGATTAGTATGAACATCGTATTTTGTCCAGGCATACTCTAAAAATAATAATAAAATTAAACTAATAAAAAAATAAAAAAATAAAAAAAATCAAATAGGTTCTTTTAGTTTAATAAGTTAAAAAAAATTAATTAAAAGAGAAAGAATTTAAAAATAAAGTTAAAAAAATAAAAGCCCATTAATTTAAAATTAAAACAAAAGAAAAATCAAAGAGGGAGTAACAAAAATTCAAAATAAATGGAATTTAAAAAAATCAAAAAGAGACTAAAAATAAAAGAAAGGAAAAAATGAATTAAAAAAAGGGCTAAAAGCAGAAAAAAATTATTAAAAGAATAGTAATTAAAAAAAATTCATCAAAAAAATAATATATATATTTAAAAGGGGAAACCTAAGAAAATTTTTAATTTTGGGGCTTAATTCAGGAGAGCCCAAGCCAAAGTAAAAAAAAAATTAAAAGAAAGAAAAGAGTCCTAAAAAAAAAGTTAAGGGTCCAAAATCAGCTAAAAAATGGATATTAAAAAAAAATAAAGAGCAGGCCCAATCGGATCTAACCAAACCCAATCACTCGAGCCCATTCCCAGATTCATAGGAAACCCTACCTGTTTCTTTTTCTCCCGGGCACGCTTCTGAAGGAGGGGGACCACACACACAGGCACTCACTCAAACACGCACAGACGGACAAAAGCAAAGAGGGACGCGTCAGAGAAAAAGATGGAGGGACGCACTGAGAAAAGGAGAACAGACGCACAGAGGAGGGCAATAGACACTCACTCACGCACGCACAGGGCTCGGAGCTCCCACTACGGGTATGCCTTTCAATAGCGCAGAAAGGGGACCACGCTCACAGAGAGGAGGGAGATTGGAAGCTGGGGCTACAAAAAGCGAAGGGACCATTTTCGGTTGGGAGGGAGCAGGTGTTCTGAGACAGGAGGAGAGAGCAAGAGAGCGCGAGGGAGGAGTAGGGACAGACACAGAGAAAAAAGAGGAAAAGGATGGCATACACAGAGACTGGAAAAAGAGGGAGAGTGGGAAATCACTGAGGGATCTGTAGGCAGGAAGGGCGGAGCAGGCAAAAGCAGGGAAGAAAAGGGAGACCAACGCGTGAAGGGGCAAAAAAGCATCAAGCCTTTCAGATTGGCCAGACTCTTGGTTCCCTCAGGAGCAAGTCGTTCTCCAACAAAATTCCTAGAAATCCTCCTTTTCAAAGGACGCGGGCTTTGAATATTCAGAGGAGAAGGAGACAGAAAGAAGAAGTTGGGTGGAGGAGTTTAGAAGGGAATGAAGAAATTGAGAAGGGGGAGAGACGCAGAGGGGCAGACGCGTCTGATAGAGGGGAAGGGCTAAGTGCACTGAAAAGGAGACGAGGCAAGAGAGGAAAAGGGATCGAGGGAGTGGGAAAGCGAGATCGACGAAGAGAAGAGACAGGAAGACACTGAGAGGGAGAGTGGGAGTTCTGAGACAGAGAGAAACCAAGACGAGAAGGATTCAAGATAGAGAGAAACTGAGAGCAGATTTTGAGACTGAGAGTTTTCTGGGGGTTTTGGAAAATTCTGGCTGGAATCTCTTTGATGGATGTAGTAGGGACCAAGAAAGAGACCAGAATAGGGGATTCAGAAAGGTAAACTCAGAAAGAATTTGAAGAATGGGGATTAGAGCGAGGAATTCAGTTGAGCCCACTCAAGAAGACTTCTAAGGAGGTAATTTTTTGTTTGTTTGGCATGGGATGATTGAATCGCAAGTATGAAAATTTTCCTTAGTTTTTGCACACAAAAAAATTGATTGATCTTGCTTTCAGTCCGCGAATGTCAACATAAGGGTAATAATCTTGGTTGCAAATTTGTCTTAAGATGCATGTTCTCCTGAATTTATGGCTATATCCTCATTTTACCGAGGAGGAACTGATCTGTATGTGTTTTTGGTTGCCTTTGGGATGAAGCTCGCATCTGTAATACATGTCCTACCATGTTAGGATGTTCCGTTCTACTGCTTTGAAATGTCATGAAATCAGTGAATGAAGTTAGAAGATATTAGTCTCTGGTTGAGGTGCTTGAGATTTGATTGCCCTTGGAGAAGTATGAGTGATCATGAATAGCAAGGGTTTATTGGTCATGCCATCATACGAATTAGATTTGGTCTTGGTTTCTGTTTGGTATCTCGCATGAATGTGTGTTTAGGAAGCTATGGATTAGGCGTGATCTTAGTGTTGAAATTTGGGCCTGTCTTTGGGTAATATGAATCTTGGGTGCCTCTCTCAGTTTCTGGGGTTGAATATATTGTAGTTCAGAATGATAGTATTTGAGTTCAAATGTTTGAATTCTTTGCCACTGCTTCTCTCTAACCTTGTCATGTGAGTAGAACCATCAGTTCACTGATTTCCATCGCTACCTATGTGAATGGTTTCATGAATATTTAGGGTGCTGATTTGGATCATGCTCTTTGACATACGTTTTATTTACATATAAAGCTTTTTGAAATTTTAGCAAATACATCCTGGTCGTGATATCACCCTTATTCAATTATAATGTTGGAAGTTATAGAATTAATTTGAATATTATTGTTTGGCTACAAACTAATGCACAATTTCTTTTCTTGGCTCGTTGAAATTCTGGGGAGTACCCTATGATGATGCAAATCACCTGGAGATGTTTGGATAAGAGGATAAAACAGCAGTAGTATACTCAAATATCAAAGACGTGGGGGAAGCATGAAGAAGCTGAAGGGCGGAGGCATCACCATGAGGACAGATTAGGTTTTGTATTTCATTTTACATGTCTTATTACTATTTTCATTTTTTCTTTTCCATACTTGAAATATATTGGAACATGATGAATCTGGTTGAGCACTTAGCTCACACATCTGCAAGTTATTATTTTGGTTTGTAAATATTTTCATTATTTTTTATTTATTTATTTTATTTTCGTCAAATTTCACGTTAGAATAGCCGTGTGGGATTTCATATCCCCTCAGGCACATAGGAACCAAAAGCCATGTGTGGCAACAACGCCTCCTTAGTGCTTTTTGGTTGTGAATTTACTTTTTATATTTTTGGGTTTCAATGGCCCCATTCAATAGAATCCTTTAAGAAAACTTTCAAAAAAGAAATCAAAAATCAAAAGGGGATTAAACTTTTTTTGTAAAAATCATTGTGAGTCTTAAATACTTATCCTTTTTTTAAAAAAAAATATTTTGCAAAAATAAAAAAAAACCTAAAGTAAACTTTTCTTTTAGAATTGGTTCTAAAAAAAAAGAGGCGAACAAGGGTCAAAATAATAATAATAGATAAATAAGTGAGCAAAAGAAAAAGGGTTTAATTAAGAAAAACCACAAACAAACAAAAGGAAAAAAAATCACAAAACCAAAATAATAATAATAATAATAATAATAATAATAACACAATACTAAAAAGAAAAAAAAACAAACAAAAGAAAAAGCCTCTAATGTTTCTAAGCAAAACTCAATGCTAGAAATAAAATTTGATCCCAATCCCGCAAAAAAAAAAAAAAGAGAATCAAAATCGAAAACAAAATAAAACCAAAGCAAAAAACAAAACAAAAACAAAACGTAAAAAGAAACAAAAAAAATAAAATACAAAATAAAAAAAAAACAAAAAACAAAAAACGAAACTAAAACAAATAAAAAACAAAAAATAAAAAAAAAACAAAACAAAAAAAATAATAACAAACCGCAAAAAGAAAAAAGAGAGCACAAAAAAAAAGAAGAAAGAAAAATAGAAAACAAAAAATGATGACAACAAAAACAATAGAAAAAATAGAGAAAACAAATAATAATGAAAAAAGAGAACAAAACAAAAACCAAAAGATAGAAAAAAATAATTAAAAAAACAAAAAATAAAAACAAAATAAAACAATAAACAAAAGAGGGGTAATAAAAACAAAAAAAATAATAAAATAACAGAAAAAATGTAATGAAAAGCAAAAAAAATGATAAGGAAAGAGAGAAAAAATTGAAAAGGCAAGAAAAATAAAATTAAGTTTCCCTTTAACAAATTAAGACACATGAACCAATTTTAAAACTTGTTAAAAGAAAAAGTAATCTTTATTTTCTTTGTGTTTTCCCAAAAATAAAAATAATAAATAATAAATAATAATGATAATAAAAGAAAAAAAATAAAGCAGAAACAAAACAAAACAGAGAAAAATATGAAACAAAAGAGAGAAAAATATGAAACAAAACAAAAAAGACATAGAAAGAGAAAATGAAAAAAGCAAATGATGACAAAAAGAAAAGTAAAAAAGATTGAAAAGATAAAAAGAAAGTAAGATTACATTTATTCTTGACAAATTAAAACACATCAATCATTTTCAAAATCATTTTATTTGTTAAAAGAAAAAGTAAATTTTATTTTCTTTGTCTTTCCAAAACAAAAAGAAAAAAGAAAAAAAGAAAACAAAAACAAAAAAACAAAACAACAACAAAGAATGAAAATCACAAGGAAAAACTAAAAAGAAAATCAAAAAAAAAAAATAAAAATAAAAAAAACAAAACAAAACATCAACTGAATACGATTTATAATTGAACTACGTGAACTTTGATCCCTTATAAAGGGTATGTAGGCCCTAAGCTTTATCCTAGGTCAAGTCCGCCCATGTAAATAAAATATTTTTCTATAAATTTTTTTTCTTTCCTTTTTATTTCAATTATTAAATTTCTTTGCGTTTTACTTTAACATTGATTTCCTTTTCTACTTTCAACTTTATTTCCTTTTATTTCTTTATTCCTATTTTGCCTGTGATTTGTTAGAGAGAATTAAAATAGAATTAAGGCCATTTTATTTTTGCACAACTGACTTAGGGTAACCGTTCTTAGTAACGGGTGTAGTGGGGTGCCTATCACCTTCCCCACTTACAATCGACTCCCAGATCCATTTTCTGGTTTGTAGACCATCTTTCCAAATGAAAAGGCTTTTCCAAAGTTTTGCCTTTTAAAATTTAAAATTTTGGTGGCGACTCCTGAACCTTTACCCTACCTTACACTTATTTCAATTTCTATTTCGGTTTTCAATTTCAAAGAGAAAATCGAATTTTACTCATTTTTATTCGTGAAAGGCGCCACACGGTTGCATTTTCGGGTGTGACAATTAGAATGGGCATGGAAATCACTAGGAGTTAAGCGAAAGGAGTTTAGAAACAAGCTATATAAGAGTCTGGTTGGGGAAAATGACAGCAGAGAGGAAATTATGAATAAATGTCCTAAAAGAATTTCACAAGACCAATGGAATAGCTTCGTGGACTACCGATTACAAGGAAGTCGCATAGTAACGGTTTATCTCTTCATACATTGATGTTCCTTAGTTAACATTGCATCATTCACTTGTTTGTCTATGATTTGTAGGAAATAAGCAACAAAAAGGTCAATCATCAAAAAGTCAAGTATCCTCATACTAGTGGTTTCAAGGGTAATTCTAGTAGAAGACATGAGATGGTAATTTACAATTTCTTTAATGCATACTTAAATAAGGCAAATTGTAGCAAAATTAATCCATTTTATTCCTTGGACTGTAGGCAGTACAAATGGGCCACCCACCAAAACGTTGTGAAGTATTTCTTGCAACATGAAAACATGCTGATGGGAGCTATGTTAATGAGGCAGCAAGAGTTGTAGGGGTAAGTGACTAAAACTTTTTTCAACGCTAAAGGGTTGTCATTTACAATAATGCACTTAAAAACTAAAGAACAATTACGATATAATCAAATAGTTCAAAGTCTCATTATATTTAACAATTTTATTGAACATGAATTTGTGAAAGTTATTCAATAGTATATATATATATATACATATATATATATACATATATATAAGGAATATACATTGACCATGGAAAGTTTAGGATAGACTATACAAACAAAGAAGAAATAATTTAACAGTGGCTTAATTATAGGTTGAAAAATCGATTTGATTCAATAAATTTAACCTAAACAAATAGATATAAATCTACAAATAAAACTTGATTAAAAAATAAGTCAGTTTAATGAAGTCCAGTTTATAAGATAAGTCAACTTTGGATGTTTTTTAAGCCTAAACTAACTCAATTTACTATCTTTTTTTTTAAATTAGTTTTATATAACTAATTTAAACACAATTTATATTGATATGGGAGGTAGCAGGAGTGTTACCTAATTTGGAACCTTTAGGGTGGAGGCCACATTTCCCAAACATGGGAACTACCTAATTATGTTGAATACATAATGTGTTAGCGTTACTTTGATATGAATAGATTTTCGAGGCTTCTTCCTACCCATTTGATATTCATAGTGTTTCATATTGCTACTTTTTTAAAAAAATAGTTTTAGTTTAATTAGATTAAATTTAAATAGTTTAGATTATTAGTTTCTTTTATTTTGATATATTTTGAAAGAGTGGAAGTAGTAGTAGAAATGGGAGTTGTAGTTTTTAAAAAATTTTAAATTTTAAAATTATTTTAAAAACTTAAAAATAAAAAAGTTTAACTTAAAAGTTCAAATTATAATTTTAAATATAGCTTAAATTTTTTATTCTTAAGCCCTTTATTAATGATGCTAGTTTTGTTTGGATAATTATGGTACTGTTAGAATTAGTCCAATTTTTTTTAATATTTCTTTTCAGTTTTGTGAATTATCATGGTGGGGAATTAGAAAATGAGATTATCATTAGAATATAATAAATTAAGAAAAACGTGCAAACATTATTTTCTAATTATTAATTATTATACTAGGTTGTGGCTGTGGACCTCATAACATATTCCATACAGATACTTTATCCCTTCTCAACTTTTTTAAGGTAAATGCAAAATTTGTATTGAATATTGATAAATGCCATTGTCTTTTTATCTAATTGATGATTGAATGATAGTGAATTGTTTTATGCAAAATCCTACTGTCATAACCGTATATACTTAACAAATGGAATTGATTTTAGTTTTATGAGAGGTAGAGATATAGCATGTTTAGTTTAGCGTTGGGAGGTGAGAAAACCATGTTTGTAACACACAAAATGCAGAAGCTACAATTTGTTGCTTTGGCTAAAACTACGGTTTGAGGAAAGAAAAAGCTTAACCAAACATGCACATAGTAGGCAATATTATAAGCACTTTAACATCCTTATTTAATTTAACCCTATTAGGAATGGGGGAATATTTTTATTCTGGTTGTTTTAGCTTTGAAGTTTTGGCTAATTTCAGTTATGGGAATCTTGTTGACATATAGGATTTGCAGATCTTTGGTAGGGATCATATTGCATGTTGTGCAGTGAGTTTTCTTAAATTTTTTGAAAAATTAAATCGTTTAATTAGATATTTAAAAATCACAATTGAGAAGATAAAAATTTTAACTATAAAAAATTAATATTTTGAAATTTTAAGTATTCTCATAGTTATAATTTTTATCTTTCCTATTAAAATTTTAAAAATCACAATTGGAATCAGAATGTATGTTTATAATATCAAGATTGATGTTATAATTCTTGAATCAAAACTCCATGTATACTGACACTTGCTTAATTCTTCTGAACTACTTTTGAAATCTGTGCCTCTACTATTATTTTATATCTACAGTTGAATATTTTAGACTCAAACTAAGTTTGTAAAATTTTCTGAATATTTTAAAATATCCACATCTAGGCAGTATGTACTCGATTCATCCCGCATTTGTGGTGTCTATATATATCTTTATGTGGATATGACAATAAAAATTTTATCACTTGAGCTTGGATATGATGATAAAAAGTGGGTTTTAGTTTGAAATCATATATATATATATATATATATAAAGATCAAAGGAAGTTGGTACTATTTATCAATTTTGAAATAGTATGGACTCTCCTTTGCATTGAGCTTGATGCTATTTTCTTTTTTTTGTGTAATATTTTTTATAAATTGATATATCTTGTCATGAGATTCACTATTCATGAAGCCCAGAGGAAAAATAATCTAATTTCTAACATATTTTAAAGAGTTTGAATCTAATTAATATGATAGATACCTTATAGCATTATATGTGTATTTACAAAGCACATATAGTACATTCTAAAAAAAAGTATGTAGCAAATATAAGAACATCCATATTTGGAAATAGGATTATGGTATCATCATTTGATTGTATTTTAAAATATTTATATTATTATAAAAAATTATTTGTTATGAATTTTGAGATAACTGTTCGAATCCCAAGACAATTAACTTTGAAAAAATTTAACTTTTTTAAAATATCAAGCTCTTTTTTGTTAGTATTAAGAACCTTAATAAAAAAAAAGTTTTAATGTTGAGTTAGATTTTATCGATAACGTTTACTGCTTCTTCACAATGAAATAGGACTTGGAGTCATACTTAACCAAGACATTAGCTCACCACATTTATTGCTGTTGTCTTTATTTGGTGTCGAGCACGTTTGAGAATGCTTCAAATTCTATTTTTTTTTAAATAGAAGTTTGTGTTTTGACTATGTTCATTTCTTGAGGATCAGTTTGGATTTAGATATCTCCAATAAATTTTCATATATTCATTCCTGTTGGTGTTCAATTTTTTATGGGGGGTAAATTAGTGCTTTTTGATTAATTCTTTATGAATTAATAAGTAATGCATCTAAATTAGTAAAAATTGATACCTTTTATGACAATTAGTTGGATGTTTGTAATTACTTATAAGCTTCGATTGTGTATATTGTAAATTAGTTATGAATTTGAGCAAATTGTAATTCTTCATCCTATTTGGACAATAATGATTAAACAAGGAAAAATGTGATGATACCATAAATTTTGTAAGGGGCAGCAATTGAGAAGGAGTTTGCTTTTTGTGGTTGCTATCATTGTTCTTTGTATACTTTTTTATGCCATGATTTTAATTCTCAAAGAAGTAGTAGAGCCTATCTACTGAACCTAAATTTCATAATATTGGAAATTGTCTCTTATATGATAATTTATTATTTTGATATGTAGGAAGAAATTTCATAGAGGCTCAGTCAAGAAACTGAGGCTTCGCCACTTGTTTCATCAGATGATCCACTTGGTCAAGTGCTTGGAAAAGAGCATTCTGGATGAGTACGCGGCTTGGGGTTGGGTCTATACCCTTCTAAGATATTTGGATTACCTATTTGTTGATTTAATAGTATGCCTATGAGTTTTGCAGCAGGGAACTCAGGTGATGAAGTGATAACTTTAAAGAATAAGTTGGCAACAATGGAAGAACGACTAAAAATCATAGAGGAAGAGCGTGCTATAGAACAAGCTCAATTGGCTTATAAGCAAGCTCGAATAAATGGCATATTTAAATATTTAGTAGAAAAATTTGGAATAGAGCTACCACTAGACATTTCTCGCGTTGCCAAGGCGTCTCATTCACAGGTAATATAAATGTTAACTTGTGTAATTATTAAATTACTATATTAAAAAGGTTTTGAGTAAATGTAATTTTTGTATTTTTTTTTCATGCAGCCACCTGATGTTGGTAGTACAGAGGCCTCACTTACTCTTGGTCGACGATCATCTAGTGCAAGTTATGATCCATGAGGCGTTTTGGATTTTGTTAAATTTATTTTGTTCTGGGGCATGTTTAAAGCCTTTTTTGGATGACAATTTATAAGGCTTAATAGTTGGCTTTTGTTTATCTTATTTAGTTAATGTTTTACATTACTTTTGTATGGTGAAACTTTTATGAAAATCACATAAATAGATATTTATTAAATCCAAATCTTTCTTATATAGCAAATTAATTTAAAATTTAATTTTATGTGAATGTTCAATTTCTTCATATATATCAAAGTACAGCAGGGCAAAAAAAAAAAAAAGCAAGATAACAAGATACAAAAGAAATAAAATTAAATTAAAAAAGCGTTTTCTGTTACCTAACGTCGGTCATAACTGACACTATACAAAGATAATTTCAATGGAAAATGACTTTAAACTCTAGAACTAACGTTGGTCACAAGCAATGTTAGTGCACATCTGATGATTCATTCCACATCCAGATTGTCAAATTTTATCCTTTTTTCTATTCAGCACACATCTACGTTGAGAGACACACACAGACAGACGAAGTAGCCTCTATAGTTTACACATATCACTTCCCACGTAAAGGCAAACCTCCAAAACACATGATAAACAAAAGAAGATATTAAGGGTAAATTCGTCATATATTATATAACTATAAATAGTGGTGCACATTAAGTTGGCGGCGCAGACAACGGATAAGATCCCACAGTGAAACGGTACCCTAATGTGAAACAATTACATAGTTTATTTTACATTAAATTAATGATTACTAAAAGATAATTATTCTTTTAATTTAATCCATATCTATTATAATTAAAAATGCCAATGAAGTTGGTTAAAAATTTGAGCTTCCTTCAATATCATATGTCCGTCGCTAACCCCAAAATTTGAACATTAATAATTAAGTAACACATCTCCTTAACCACAGGATCAATGTGTTGGGTTTAGATTCCTTAAAAAAATTTGAAAGAGCCTAAATTCAATAGCCAACAAATACATCACTTTAGTTTACATGGACTAAATGAAAATCGACAGATATGTTAAAATTGAACGTCAAGACAGAATTGTAGTGTAATTATTTAGCGTTCAATTTTTTTTAATCAAATTTAACCTCAAACTTATGAAAACAATAATTGGGCAACATGATATTGCGTGTGCAGTGAAGTTGAAATTAGTTTCTAATTAAGAAATTTGGGGGTCATACGTACATTTTTGTTTGTATGTTAAGTTGAAAATAAATATTTAAGGTACAGCTAATGAAATGTTTTGTCGATGGGAAGATTCTTTATGCTGTTATGCCTTTAATGAAATATTGGGTAATTTTCTCAAAATTTTAACACATTTTGCACACTAATGTAAAATGATGGGATCAAAATCGCAGTAAGACAAATGCTTTCATTTAGAGAAGTTTATCTTCGAAGTATTAATTTTGAAGAGTAGATTTATCATTTCAAAATTTGAAAGATAAATGTTTCATTAATTTAATTTTTTAAAGAAAATGATTATTATGATGTAATTGAATTATTATATTTACCCCCCAGTCCTCAACCTTAAATTATTAACTCATCTTATTAATTGCTTCTTTGTGATTAATTTATGAGTGATGATCTTATAGTGCCAGGAATGTATGTTCTCTAGTAATAGTACAATTAATTATGAAATACTACTAATTACAATATATATATATAGAATAATATTTTATTTTAATAAATTTATTATTATAACCATACTCATTAATTATATAAAAATCAAATTAATTTTTGTTAAAAAATTATTAATTATTAAATAATTTAATATTTAAAAAAAAATTTAATAAGATATTCTTTTATATATTTAAAAATTAATTATATTATTATTAGACAACATATGTTGTTGAAAATATAAAAGCATCACTCTTAATTTATTAGTTGTGAAAGTTCCATGAGATCTTTGACGTGACCATCTAATTTATTTTGATGTGACTTCTTTCCAAGTTCAAAGACAAAATTTGTAAGATATTGTTAAATTGAGTCAATTTATTAAAATTAAATAAATTATATATATATATATATATATATGCGCGCGCATCTAAAATAAGTAGTTGTTGATATGGCTGAATATTAAGTTCGTCAAAAGGATTATTAAAAAGAATCAACTGAGATCGCAATTGATAAGGGTACTAGTCAATATATATAAGAAAAAGTACGTTTCCTACGTAATCGACCAATCATATAGGTGCGTGCAAAATCGTACGTGAATGAAAAAAAAAAGCTCAGCAAAATCATAGATATGTACGGAAGAGTTGACTGAAATGACACCACTAGTTAAGATCCCATAAGGAATTTCCACTAATTTTGTATGCTGGGGCATGCTTTTTCTTAACAGATTCTGCCCATGTGCTACGACAGGAACAGAAGAAGGTCTTCAGAAAACTTTATTCTTTGCTAAATGGTAATATAGGGGTCCCACGTTCACACTCACGTTCATGGCAGGGTAAGTGTATCCAAGTCGTGACATCACACGCGCGTGGATAGCTAAGAAGTAGTTTTAGATTTAAATCCTTATATATATATATATATATATAATTTATTGGTGTGGGGTTTCAGATTAGCTGCGGCGACATTAGTCAACATTAGTATTTGCTTTAATAACACAAAAAAAATAGCACGTGCTTTGTGTACGGGAAACGTTAAGACTCAATTTGTATGGCAACCGCAGCCATCAGTATTGGATGTGGCTCTACTTTGGATCTCTGACAAAAACTCAACAGTGAGACCCACTAGTGCTCCAAAGTATAAACTATTTTGTGTAATATAGATTCTCTGCGTCTTGGAGAAATAGCAGCAGATGTTACCGTAATGGGATAAATCGTTTAGATTAGATTTAGATTCTCTAAATTACTAAATCACAAAGACAAACAAAGGCAACAGAGCAATTCACTGAAATGCACGTTTTAGTGTTGGGCTAATGGAATGGGTTGTGGCCATATATATATATATATAAAGCTTATGCATGGAGTAGGCTTGGATGATGAAAGAAAAAAAAAATATTATAATTCGGTTAAAACTAAATCAAACTTGATTGAATCAAAAATTGAATCGATTAGATCAATTTTATAGTGTTTAAAATCGACTTTGGCTTTCTTGTAATCGATTTAGTTCAATTTTTATTAGTTTAAACTAGTTTAGTTTAGTTCAATTAGTTTAAATTAATTTTAAACACTTTTATGGAAAAGAAGAAACAGGAGAATATTTCATAACAATTAAGAGACAAATATTATTAAACAATAATGAAGCATCACACATGCAGACAATAAGATAATTTGAAAGAAAAAAAAAACTCCAAGCATTTCCTTAATTAATTGCAAATTAAGCGTCCTCACTTTCAACTCCTAAATACAGACAGCTTGGTAGAACACACGTTACTGCAACACAACTCCAAACATGTTGTTCGAGAGGTAAGCTTATTTAGACAACGGGCGCCACTATTATTTTACCCATCAGGTGCACACGTCTATAAACTTCAATCCAATAGCGATCAGGTTCATGGTCAGTTGCTGCTTTCTCGTAGTACAACTTGACCTCATCATCTTCTTTAAGGCCTTTCTCTTTGATAACTTGAGACCAGCCCTCCTGTATCACTGGTTTCAGTGAATTGCCACTAAGTCGTTTCCTACAGCGAAATGTGTACACTTCATTTCCGTAGCTTACCGGAAACTCTACTGGAGCTCGTTCGTTTCCAATTGGTCGTGGCAAAGTCCATAGGAATTCCGTTGGAAAGTACAATTCCTTATGTTTGATCGTTGCCGCTGAGAGCTCCTTACTGATCAAACACATTGGTGCCATTATCTCTCAAGAAAGAATCTGTAGAGGAAGAAGAGTGAGTTAGTTGTGATTTTTGAAACAAAGATGGGTATTTATAGAAATGATAGGCGGTGGGAATGGTAACGCAACTAGGCAATTAACGGAGTTAGGGATGTCATGTCATGTGCATCATACTGCAACATTTCCACAGACAGAATCTCCCTCCCCCAACCCACACTGGAATGTGGGGATATTTACTGTTAACCAAGAACAAAAGATTTTGCTCTTCTTCATGCTCACGAGTGTAAACGCATTTTTATTTTTATTTTATCTCTTATATTCAAAATCATTAAAACCCAACAAGAACATAAAGGTAGAAGAATCATCTGAGAAAGCAACATGCACATGGTCGTCCAGCTAGCTTAATTTTCCTCATGTCCCAGTATATGTGTTTGTGAGTGTAAATCGAGTACATAATAGCATTTTGAAGAAAAAAATTACCTGATAAAGCATAAAATATTATAATTGTTAATTTGTAAAAATATATAAATATATATCTATAAAATACAACAAAAATTATTTTATCCAATAATATTTTAAAAATTTTTGCACTATTTTCAGATAAAACTATTAGTTCAACTGAAAACAATATATTGACATTTGAATTTAATTATATTCTATCCAATGATTGTAGGAATATTAATTTAAAAAATATATCAAAATCCTGCATTGATTAAATATAAATTGAAAAATACAAATATTAGAGAGGGGAATAGTGGGAGAAAAAGGAATCACTATGTAAAGTTTAACAAGTTAAGAACAATCTAAAAAAAAAGGGAAAAGTTGAAAAAAAAAAAAAGAGAAAAAGAAAGTTAAGAAGAAAACAGAAAAAAAAAAAGAAATGAAATGAAGAAAAGTGGACGCCGATTTAGTCATTTATTTACTTTACTTACATTTAGAGCAACTTTTTGTATATGTACACTGGACGCCGATTTAGTCATTTATTTACTTTACTTACATTTAGAACAACTTTTTGTATAGTGTCGTGTAACAATCAAAATCGTTAACCCCAACTAAGTCCTCTCAATTGATTTAGCCTTTTTCCCCCTTAATTAACCAATCATAGCTGGGAGAAAACAGCTTAACGAAATTACAGGAAAGTTGATAGAAAATCCGGAGTCTCCCTGGGTGAGCCCATGCCCGTATGGACGAAAACCCACTATTCATCAAATGAAAATATCTGCTCATAAATAATCACTATTGTCTGGCTTTAATATCAACCCCGATCAAGCTGGTTTCAAAAGTTTCTGAATGACCCACAAGCTAGCTACTATAATTGATGCAACAAGATTCTATATTAATTCCAAAATTTGGGTCAAACAGCTACTGTTCTTAACTTTATGGCTTCGTGGAGGAATTTTTGTAATATCACAGTAGTGCTCGTTATATGAATTGCAATTCTTTTTTGTGATATTGGTGTTGCTATTGATCTAAATTTTTTAGATGTGATTTAAATAGTTTAAATTTATTGTTTATTTTTTTATTTTTAAGAAAATGTAATACAAAATAAAAATAATCTTTGAAAAATAATAATTAAAATTTTAAAAAAATTAACCTTTCAAATTTGACAGCACTAGTAGAGAGGCTATAGGTGCAAAGAAACAATCTACTTACTAGATATGTCATTTGGTGGGCCCCACATGTCTTTAACCCATGAAGCAAAGTTGGTTGATCCTGTCAGATCACTATTGAATAACTCATGGAGGTATTTGTGTTACAAATGATATCTTCTACCTTGTCAAAATTAGGAGGCTTACATTAGTTATCTGATTTTTCTAGAAATTAGTGATTGCTCTTTTTCACTAGTACAAAGTGTATGACCACCTTTTCCTTTATTGATTAAAGAAAAATTATAGACAAATTAAATAATTTACTCTAATTAAAATATAATGCTTCTAACTGCCACTAATTACCACTTAGCATTTTAGTTTTATATATTGCCCGTGAAGCTGGTGTGCATTACCTACAAAATTCATTGGGACTAATTAGCTCCTCATCTGAACAGAGCAATTAGTGATAGGAACACTGTTACACATGAAAATGTGACTATGTTGCACTAGAAAGAAAAATTTAAAAATTATTCGATTTGACTTTTAAAAACAAAAATTGAAATCAAAATTGAAGTAGGGTCGACATTAAAATTTTAATTTTTAAAACAAAACTTTGAAAAAATTATTTTATAAAAAAAAAAATTGTTTGCAAACTTGATGCGAATTCAAGAATCATTTGTGAGCGGAAAAAGTATTAGACACTCCACAACGCTCGTTACTAAGAGCCTTTTAGTTTTGATATATATTTTTTGTCTTAAATATAGTAAAATATAAAATAAAAATAACATTATAACTGTTAACTTAGAAAAAAAGTGATAATTGATAATAAAAGAATAATTTAAACTATCTAAATTAAATTTAAATAGACCGTCACAGCAATACAAGCTACTTTTTCACCAAATGCAGATCCTCAGCCTTACTACGTTGTGTGATGTTAATTTACGAATAGCAAATTTGTATGACGTTACTTTATGCATAGTAAATTCCATCATTACAGTTAATCAACTTTTATATATCACGTTATTATTTTTTATTAACTGAAGGGAAATTATGCTAATTGAAGATGAGTTCATTATATAGATTTCATCCTCAATTTCCCTGTAATGATACTAATTTTAATGATTAATTAAATATGATCTATATGTGATGAGAGATTTAAGTAGTATAGAGGATCGAAAATAAGAAACAGGAGAATATTTCATAACACGTAAGACACAAATATTATTAAACAATAATGAAGCATCACACATGCAGACAATAAGATAATTTGAAAAAAAAAAAAACTCCAAGCATTTCCTTAATTAATTGCAAATTAAGCGTCCTCACTTTCAACTCCTAAACACAGACAGCTTGGTAGAACACACATTACTGCAACACAACTCCAAACATGTTGTTCGAGAGGTAAGCTTATTTAGACAACGGGCGCCACTATTATTTTACCCATCAGGTGCACACGTCTATAAACTTCAATCCAATGGCGATCAGGTTCATGGTCAGTTGCTGCTTTCTCGTAGTACAACTTGACCTCATCATCTTCTTTAAGGCCTTTCTCTTTGATAACTTGAGACCAGCCCACCTGTATCACCGGTCTCAGTGAATTGCCATTAAGTCGTTTCCTACAGCGAAATGTGTACACTTCATTTCCGTAGCTTACCGGAAATTCTACTGGAGCTCGTTCATTTCCAACTGGTCGTGGCAAAGTCCATAAAAATTTCGTTGGAAAGCACAGTACCTTGTTTTCGATCATTGAGGGAGTGAGCTTCTTATTGAGCACACACACTGCTACCATTGTTTCAAGAAAGAAAATCTTTAGAAGAAGAAGAATGATTAGGGTTGTGAGGGATGAAATGTTGATCCAAGGGGGCATTAATTTATAGGTGATCGATGACAGCGACAGGAGTGCTTTATTGATTTTCCACTTTCCGCAAACAGAATCTCCCTCGGCATTTTACATTTCACACATGCACTGGAGAAAAAAGCGAAAGGAAAATTTTATGTAATTTCTATTTTATTTTTATAATTATTGTTTAACATTATTTTTTAATCATTACTTAATTATCAAAAGTATAAATATTAAAGTCATTTTTTATTTTTAAAATTATATTTTATTTCTTTCATTACTATACTGAACTTTTTGTATAGACAATATAGATCAACCAATTGGAATTTAATCATATTCTGTCAGTACATTCCATGTTAAAGAGATGTTTAAATTTATAATTACAAAATAAATATTATTAAAATAATTATACAAATTTTTAGAAAAATGTATGCTTGCATTAATATGAAATAAATTCTTAAATTCCCGACATAATTTAACCAAATATCTTATATGTTGCATCATTTCATTTGAGCATGACCAATGCAGAAACTTCCGTAGGAAAATGATACTGATATGCACTTTGAGAACTATGCATGTGTATTGACGCTAAAAAATATTTTATACAAATTTAAAATATATTCAACAATTAAAATCCCAAACTCAATAGCACAATCCTCTATAATAATTCTCATCCATCACTTTCGTAACCTTACAGAGTAGGAGGTACTGAGGTTTTCATGTTTCTGCCTCAAGGCTGGTATGTGACTGGATGTTTTAAAAAAGAAATAGAAATATTTAATTTAAGAACCCTAATCTCATAAAAATTCAAACTACTCTTCTTAAATGAAATCTTCTTAATGTTTAATTACAAAATACGTAGCATTTCATTGGACCTTGTCAATTTTGACTTTTAATCAATTTATTTTGATTTTACTTTGATTTAGTTTAATTTAATTCATGTTTTTTTATTTTGACTCAAAAATGATTTGATTTTTTTTAAAGATTTTGTTTTTTGTAATACGTAAAACTTGACTTCTAATATCATGTATCTTTTAATATTTTGACTAATAATAGTGTTAGAATAACTTATTACCATTTATCATTTTTTACTTCTAAAAAAAATATCCTTCATGATTATGTTCTGTTGGGCTGGTAAAGGCAGCAAAGCAACTCACTAAATCACAAAGACAAACGAAGCTAGCAATGCAACTTATTAAAATGCACGTTTTAGTGTTAGGCTAACAAGATGGGTTGCGGGCAAGCATTATTTTTCTTTTTTAATATAAAAGGTTGATGCATGGGTTGGACTTAAACGATAAAAGAAAAGAAAAACATATTATTGGTTTGGTTAAAACCAAACCAAACTTGCAGACCAAGGGATCTCCCTCCTTTCACCAACCCTAACACCCATTTGGTTACTAAATAGAGAGAGAAAAAGAAGCTAAACCGCGTTCTATTTTGGTTTTGATATTATATGTGATGAAGAATGAGGGTTACTAGCAAATGGCCATTGTGGGGCAATCTTCAGAGGGGGTCCTGCCGTATCATTTTTGGTTTTGTCCCTCTTAAATTGGAAACATCTGTAATAAAAGTGATATGTACCGATTGTGTACGTGAAGTTGGAGGTTTAAAGCGCACATAGTGAAATGTTTTGGGTGTGGAAAGAATAATCTTGTATATTCTTTATGTTTTTAATTATCCCTTAAATTGTAGGATAAATGGTAATTCAGACAAACATTTCGGATATCTTAGCAATAATCAGTTTCGGATGGATATTAAAAATTATACCTGAGGGCTTGATCATTTCTAAAACATTATATCAGAACATGCATATATATAGATATCGATACACACACATAAGATTATATATATATATATATATATAATAATTTTTTTAAGACTATATATAAATAATTTACTCATTTGTTTTAATATTAATTAATAGAGAACATTTTTTTATAACTTTTAACAGGGAAGCCATGAATAGATTTGTTGGGAAAGATAAGGAAAAAATTCAAAGGGTATTTTAGTACTGTCAATGGTTAAAATTTTTAAATTTAGTTGCTAAGGGACTTATTACAATGGAAATAATAAATCAGCGAATGAAAGCAATTTTGTTTTTAAAGTTAAGAAAAAGTTACAACTGAAGACAAAGATCACGTGGGATAATATTAGAAGTTGGAGGTTTAAAGCTCAGACAGATAGTGAAATGTTTCGGCAGTGGAAAGAATAATCTTACCTACTTTTTATGACTTTATCTGCTGTTGATGATTATGTTTTGCTGCAAGTTTACAATGGTCATAATATATCTGATGATGAACTTATGGATGCACTGAAAAGTCAAAACAATCAAGTATGTCGCGGATTGGATGCAAGTATACATATATACATGATTTTATTTAAATTCAATAGAGGAAATTCTTTTATAATTTTTTCAAGTGTCTCTTTAGATTTAGATTTGTCATTAGTGGCCCAGATACTGTATCCTCACTTTTAGAATTCATTGCATTTATATTCTATAAATAATAATTTAATAACGGAGTCAAAACTTAATTGAGCATAAAGCAACATAAAGTGAAGAGAGAGAGAGAGAGAGATGTCATTCAACTTCCGAAAAATAGCCTGTAACATGCAAAATACCAATGCCACTTCTGGTGAAGAAATTTAGACATCTCTTCTGAGATGAGCCCATATGATGATAAGAAAGAGGGGACCATGCTCCAATCCGAAGAGGGGACCCACATGAACTCTCCACGATCTCCATCATCCGTTGGTTTGTACAATCGCCGTTAAGAGATATTAGTGTCTGCCATAGAAAGAATGACAGTGATTACTTTGATTTGATCATTGGCTCACTTGTTGAGTTAGCTTCTTTGATGCGTACACATCTTATGAACATAATAGGGAAAAGATGACTGCTCATTGTTTGCTTAATTGGTGGGGCCTTAATAAAGGATTGCTTAATCTTACCACCCACTTTACGCATATGTGGAGCTGAACGGCTAGGATGGATCCCGTATGATTGTGGGGGATCCATTCAATGATTTTTAATTTTATTTATTTATTTCTAAGGGTAAAAAAATTAATTAAGAAGATAAAAATAATAATTGTGATATCAAAAATTTTAACTGTGAGAAAAAATTATATTTTAAAAATTTTAACTCTACTTTTGATTTTATTTATATATTCACTTTATATATAATTTCCTACTAATTTTAATGATTAATTAAATATGATCTATGATGAGGGACTTTAGTAATACAGAGGATCATGTACTAAAAGTTACGAAATATGACAGCATATTATTAAACAACAAGTAAGACACAAATATTATTAAAAAATATAATTATTAAGCACCATACATAATAAACAATAAGATAATATAAAACTCCAAACGTTTCCTTAAATGATTGCATCCTCACTCTCGACCCGTAAACATCATGCACGGTACTTAGAACAACATTACTACAATACACACCAATACAATGATAATATATGGAACTCCAAACATTGCTCAAATCACTAATTAGCTAGGAAGCACACTGTGAGTTCTTTCAAACGGGTCATTACCCCTATCTCAAAGACATAATATTCTGGCTAGGGCCGAGTTATAAATACATGTGTAAATATGTCAAAGACAAATCATTTTAGAAAAACTTACTTATGACATATTTACTTCATAATTGAGTTTATTTAGACTAAATTTATCTAAAAATTTCTCCAACCATGTTCAAAGTTAAGAGTTATTGAGGTTGCAACTTGGTTTCCCGAAATTAACAAGGTTTGTTTCTAATTCATCATTTTCCTTCAAGACGATATGCAATTTATTTTGTGTACACAGAAAAATTTGTATATATAGCTACGTTGTTATTAACAACGTACAACGTACTGATATCGTTCTCTTTTTTATATTATAACTCGGGTAGAATATTGAATTTTGTCCGAAGAAAATAAGTGATTAAAAATGAAGCCAATATTGCAAATTGTTAAGTTATTTGCATAAATTGGGACGGAATGATTGCAAACTTATACAAACTTGTCCAATGGTGCCTCATATAATTTATATAACTCAAATTTTGCATCATTTATTATGAAATAACTTAAGAAATAAAGAAAAGAGAATTTAGAAAATATAAAGAATAAAAAAAATATTACTCAAATTCTATTCATGCCTCTCAATATAAATGAAATATTTATTTATAGGCACATATTTGTAACTACAAATAATTTAAAAGTTATATTCTAAATGTAAAATAATATAAAGGAAATATAAAAGTTGGAACTAAATATCTAAAGTTTTTAGAATTATAATTTTTGAAAAAATATGAAAAATAAATAAATATTCACATAATGGATAGATTTATAACATATTTGTAATAAATTTAAAGGTTAAGAAACTAAAAAATCTTTCATAATGATGGATGGATTCATAAGATCATCCAAATACAATTGCTAAATAATTAGGTATATAACTGAACAAACTCTTTCTGCTTGTATCATGGTTTTATGATTCGTTAGGCTCTAGAGGTGACTTCTGTACATCTCAAATTAATATATTTAATCGGTTTCAACGGTTTTGAACCCACTATGATATATGAATTGGTTTTCAGAAAAGAAAAAAATATTTTTCAAAATATTTTTGCAATAGATAGCCTTTTCTAATAACAAAACCCTTTTTGGCCCAATTTCATAAATCATATTTTAAAAAATAATTTTTGTGCCCATTAAAATATTCTTTTTTCAAAATATGATTTTTCACCAAATATATTGTTTGACGTAATTAAAATTTATATAAAAATTCCTTTGCAGATTTTTACCAGCAAAATTTATTTTTAGTGTTTGGTTTAAGGTTGTTTTATTTGGATATGTGAAGGATCACCACCTTCAAATGCTCGGAAGAGATATCCACCATATGGCTAACAGCTTTTGTACTTGTCAGTTTGGTATTTTAGCGTCACCAAATAGAGAGCACATATATGATTCGGCAGAATAGGATGGAGTTAAATTTTATTCGGTTAGCTGTTATAGTTGTTATAATATTGTTTTCTAATTTTGTGATTTCGTATAAAAAAAATTAGGTATTTTTCAATCCAGGTAATTATACTCTTCACTTGTAATCTCCTATTGTGTTCAACCAAAAAAATAAAAAACACAAACACCATAACAAAGTTTAGTCAGAAATTAAAAAGTTATAGAGTAAAAATTACAAAAGTCTCAGAGTTATTGTTGACCGATTAAAATTCAGTTGAGATCAAAATACAAACAATAAAAAAAAAATCAACTATTGATCTGATTAAAAATTCAGTTGAAAAAAAAAATAATTTTTCACTTAACTTTCAGCTAGTATAAAACAATTTTTGTTGTAGTGAACAGGGATTTCACATCCACCTGGCATAGTACACTGTGCTGAAGAAGCAATTCTATATCTTGGTGAATATCTTAGCCAACTCTTAGACCTTTTTGGGCCAACTATTGGGCTTTGGATTTGGTGACATCTACAGTAGCAAGGAGTGAGATTATTCTTTTCTCTGTTGACTTTGAAGCCATGCAAAATTTGCTTAGTATCTTGCAACATGCTATGTGGGCAAAATTAAAATAGGTTGGAGTAACATACAATGCAATTTGGTTTTCCTTTTATGTTCTCCTCACAATTAGTAACTCGAACATGTATAACTTTTTATTCTTCTTCATGCAACCACTATTTAAATGCCATAAATCATCTATTGAGAAATAAGAAAAATCTTTCTTGGAAGCCTTCAGAAGCAAAGGTTACACAAAAGGGGTTGTTGTTATATGTATGTATGTGTGTCTTATTTCAGAAATTAGATTTTCTCATATCTACTAATTATAATTTGAGAAGCCATATATATAACATCTTTTAATTTGGTTTCTTTAATTTGTTATCGTTGAAATTATATGCAAGGTAAAATAAGATAAGATCCAATTAACAATGTTTTTAATTGGATTGGTAGAAAGATAAGGCAGAAAGACAAAGCAACCATTTGACAAGATTATTTTATATTGACTCCTCCGTCAATGTGATAATTGGACGATGTCAATTATTCTGGGGAATGCTGGGGCATGCTTTTTCTTCAGAGAGAAATTAAGATTCTGCACATATGATAACATTAACAAAAGATGGGCCCCAAACTTTTTCTTTGGTAAATGGTAATGATAAAGAGGTCCCACGTTCAAGTGTCGGTAGCTACGAAGTAGAAGTAGTCTTAGAATTAAATCCTTATCTAAGATATATATTCCTGAACCCACAAGCTAGCTACTATAATTGATGCAACAAGATTCTATATTGATTTCCAAATTTAAGTCAGGCAAGTATTTCTTTTTAGTGTTATTGGTTGAATAAAAATAATGTTAGAATAAAATAAAATAATTAAAAATGGCAACAATATATTTTTACTTAATATTAAAAATAAAATTTGTATAAATTAAAGATAATAATAATTTTTTATTTATGTATTTATATAAAAGAAATAAATTGAAGAAGAGATTTTCACAAAATATATTAAAATATGAAAAAATCAACTGCTTTCCACACCGTGGTAACTAAATTATACCGCCGCTATCCATGCGACACTTTCGAACGTTGTAATGGAACAGACAAACCATTGGTAGAATAAAATGTGATTGCCACAGAAAGTAAGTACAAATTGGATTTCTGAACATCCGCCTTTTGTCGGATCGTCATTTGACGACGTGGCACATTCACGCCGCAAAGAAGCATGTAATGGTCTTTCTGAACCATAACGAAATCATGCTCACAGAGAAACTTCTTTTAAGCAACGTTGTAGAATGGGAGAATTATTTTTAAGACATATTTATTTTAAAAGATCTATTATCATTTGTTATTATTAATTTTAGTTACAATCAATAATAATTCTATACTAAAACAATGATAAGAAGTTTTTAAGGTAAATATTACAAATTTTAATTCTTTAAATATAATTTTCTTTTATAAAATTACACAGTTATATCATTTTTTCTATTACCAAATTTCCCTTTTTTTTCCTTTTTGGGATGGGCCAGGCGTTGATTGAGGATCACCACGAAAAAGTGCACAAAAAAGTCATTACCCTAACGCCCGAGCTACTCTCCCACTCTCTCTTTCTCTCTATAAACTTTCAAAGAATTTACTGTTGTTATATTGTATTACTGTTTATAGGTGGCGGTTATATATTTTTTTATTTGTTGTCCTTTTTCTGTCTTTAAATATTATTTTTTATATTCTTATTTTTTTCCTTCAAAATTTCTACTTGTTCAAAAAATATTTAAGGATAAATTTGTCATTTTGTACATTATATATATATATTAAAAAAATTTATATGCAACTCTTTATATTTTTATTATTAGATTTTTCAATAGTATACAATTTTCTAATAATAATATGATATGTGTATAATTATTGCAAACAAATATATGATTCTCAAATTAAATTATATAGTTATCATATTTTAATTAAAAAAATCATATAGTTGTCATATTAATTGAAAAAAAATTACTAAAAATATAAAAAAATTATATCTAAGTCTAAACCATATATTTTTTGCACTTCTTATTTCTCTCTCATTTTCTCACATTTTTGTCGTATTTTTGCATTCTACTTTTTTCAAACTGATTAAGAAAAAGGAAGGCTCTAAAGTAAAAAAATATAAACCTTATATATATTAATTTATGCCTAGTAAAATATTCTTCCATATGAGCACATTTTTATTTTCCAAAATATTTTTGCAATAGATAATCTTTTTTCAGAGCACAAACTTTTGTGCCCAATTTCATAAATCGGATTTTTTTAAAAATAATATTTGTGCCCATTAAAATATTCTTTTTTCAAAATATGATTTTTCACCAAGTATGTTGTTTGACATAATTAAAACTCATATAATAATTCCTTTGGAGATTTTTACCAACAAAAGTCATAATTAATGTTTGGTTTAAGGGTGTTTTATTTAGATATGTGAAGGATCACCACCTTCAAATGCTTGGAAGAGATATTCACCACATGGCTAACACCTTCTGTACATGTCAGTTTGGTATTTTAGCTTCACCAAATCGAGAGCATATATATGATTAAGCTGTATAGAAAGGAGTAAATTTTATTCATTTAGCTGTTATAATTGTTATAATATTGTTTTATAATTTTATGTTTTGGTATAAAAAAGGTTAGGCATTTTTCGGTCCAGGTAATTATACTTTTCACTTGTAATCTTCTGTTGTGTTCAACCAAAATTTGCTTATAGTATCTTGCAGCAAGTGAGTAATTTTATTTTTTTTGGGCCCGGGGGGGGGGGGGGGGGGGGAGAACGTATCGCGTGTGAGTGGATCCATCTTTCTCTTGTTTTTTTTTCCTAGAGTTTCCTCTAAAATTATTTTAAGAAGATCCAAAATTTTTTTGGGGAGAGGGGGGAGAGAGACGTATCGCATGTGAGTAGGATCCATCTTTCTCTTTTTTTTTTTTGAATTTTTCTAAAATTATTTTCAGAAGATCCAAACTTTTTCGGGGAGAGGGAGGCATATCCATGTGAGTGGGGTCCATCTTTCTCTTTATTTTTCAAAAAAAATTTCTAAAAATATTTTTAGAAGATCCAAACTCGTGGGGGAGGAGGGAAAGTATCCCATGTGTGTGGAGTCTATCTTTCTCTCTAATTTTTTTTCTTGAGTTTCTTTTAAAATTATTTTCAGAAGATCCAAACTTTTTGGGGGGGGGGAGGGAGATGTATCCTTGTGAATAGGGTCCATCTTTCTTTATATATATATATATATATATATATGTATATATTTTGAGTTTCTTCCAAAATTATTTTCAGAAGATCCAAACTTTTTTTTGGGGGAGAGGAGACGCATCCATGTGAGTGGGGTCCATCTTTCTCTCTCGTTTTTTTGTTTTCTGAATTTCTTCTAAAGATATTTCTTCTTGGTTAAGTATCGTATTAGAATTTAGAAACGCCATAACGCTCGATTTGAATCTTCACCTCGTTTCCCATTCCCCATTTTCTTCAGTTCTCTGAAGCAATCACACACCCGATCTCTCTCTCTCTCTCTCTCTCTCTAAACTCAAACAAAGAAGCTTCCATATCTGAGTCGAATCGTTGCAACCAATTCCATTTGAATCGCACAAAATTACAGTTATATATACAACTTTTTTCCGGCCAATTTTGTATACACATCGATTCTTCACCATATTCGCAATTTTTCTTGATACACATACTTTTCTTCATCGTATTGGCAAATTTTCTTCATATATCCGTTGATTTATACGTACACGCGCATACGACGTCGTAAACTTCTTAATGGATGGCGGGCGGAGTGGAATTGCCGGCAGGGAGAGCCGGTGTTGGCGGGGTTGCGATGGAGTTTCCGGCAGGAGATGAGGAGGTGGTCCAGTCGCCTCCGAGGTTGCCGAAGAGTCTCCGTCGAAGGCTTTTTGATGTGGACTGCAAGTCCCCCGGTACAGTTGAGGAAATTGAAGCCAAGCTACGGGATGCCGATCTGCGCAGACAAGTGTCTTGTCTTTATCATTCTGAACAGTTTGATTGGTTGGTGAAAAAGTTTAGGGGACTTAAGGTCTAAAACTGGAGTTTTAAGTCTTCAAATTTTATGTTTGGTTAAGTTTTTTTTTTTTCGAGAATTCTTTTTACTCTTCGATGTGTATTAAAATTTTCTGGAAGAAAATTGGGTATTTGTGAGTTCTTCTCTTTTTGGAAAATTTATTTTTAGTTAAAGTACTCAGATTCTTAATAATTTTTCATTTCGTTTCCTCGGCTGCCAGAAAGAGTTGATGGTGATTCATTCGTTTCTTGTCACTTGTCAGTGAGAATTTTCGATTAGTCTGGAAAATTATAATTTGTTCTCTCACGATTTTCTTTCTTCATCTTCATTGCTTTATTCCCAAGGTTATTTTTTTTCTGTCGGTAATTTGATCCGCACTTCTGGGTGATACTTTTCACGTGCTTCTCTCTTTCAACTTACCTTTGTTTTTGTTTCTGTTTAATTTTATGGATAAGCTTTTCACTTTTTGTTCTCCCATTAGGATTCAAACAAACTTTGGTACTGGTGTGGAAGTGGTATATCACAATAATGCTTTTCTAGCTTTACTTTTCTTCATCACTTGGGTAAACCATTGGCTAGATTAACGCTGCCTCTCTTTTTTACGTTATTCTGCATATTATTTTCTTTTTTACTCTGCCGTCATTTCTATATTTTTTTCAGTCTTTCTTTTGACCAAAATTTTCATCTTCCAACAAATATTGAATTTATAGGCATGCTTGAATGTTTAGAAGATTTTCTCTCTCCCCCCTCTCATTAGCATCACTTCAAAACTGATCTATACAAGTTTATCGTGTAAAACCTTCATGTATGAAGTAATGATTAAAATAATATATTTTTTTAATATATAAAAATAATTTATCTTCTAATTTAAGTAGATATGAAATTTAATCATATTCTATAAGACCATTAATTCCATTATTGCTTAGGATATGTTAAAAAAATTAAATAATTTAATCTCAAATAAAATGTTTCTAACCGCCTCTGTAGCATTTTAGTTTTACATACTGTGCTTACCTTCGGAATGCACAGCTAACAAAAACTCAATTATTTATGGGAGAATTATAATAAATTATCAAAAAATAAAAAATAAAATTTATTGTTAAGAATTTGTTACCATTTATTTTAGAATGATTACTACTGAATTTAATAATAAATAGTTAAATTTAATGGTAACAGATCTTTAAAAATATTTTTTTTTAGTCTTTAAACATAATTTTCAATTATTTATTGGTACAGGATTTCGAGTTAGTTGGGCATCAGTGCACATCTAACTTGCAAAAGAGAGAGAGAGAGAGAGAGAGACGTAAAGGCAAACCTCCAAAACGTGTGATAAACAAAAAGAGAGAGAGAGAGAGAGATCTAAAGATTCATTCCACTTCCCACGTAAAGGCAAACCTCCAAAACGCGTGATAAACAAAAGAAGGTATCATTCTTATTTTAGAAATTAACTTTTCTCATATCTATTAATTATAATTTGAGGAGCCATATATATAATATCTTTTAATTTATATGTGTCAAAAAATATATACTATATGCTGATCAAAGTTTCAAGAAAATGAATTATAAAATAGTCAAATAAACAAACGAAAACAAACTGCAAACCTCCCTTTAAAACGTCACCCCAATAAAAGAAAAATGATATTTATTGACTCTCTATAATATATATTAAGATGAAGCTCATTCATAGTTGACTTCTGACTCCAATTTAGATTTGTGGGTAATGGGGGAGATGCACCTGGATGTTTTCCTGCTTTGTTGTTCTTTTGGAGTCGCTCGCAATTGTGATTCTTTTATATGTTTTAATTATTGAGTAAGTTATATAATTTTTTATTAAAATAATTTTTTTTACATTTAATTTAATTTTAAATTTATTGACCAAAGTATCTTTTATTTAAAATTTTTAATTAAAGAATATATTTAGGTTTAATAAAAAGTATTGTATCAAAAAATGTTAAATTAAATCAAAATATAAAATAACTTTTTATGTTAAATAAAATTTATATATATTTTTTTAAAAAAAATCTATATAACTCTACTAAAACTCAAGAAAAATTTGCATAATTATTCTTATTTATGTGTTGTCATTCTTGAAGGGAAAATGGAAACCATAGAAGCTATGAAATATTAAGCATCTTTTTATATTTTATATTAGATTTTTTTAATTTTAGTTATGAAATATTAAGCATCTTTTTATATTTTATATTAGATTTTTTTAATTTTAGTTTTAAAATAAAATACAAAATTTGATGAGGTTTTTCTTTTTAATTATTTTTTATTATTAATGTTAAATAAATAATATTATGATAAAACATAATTAATTAATTTTAATTAAATTTTTAAGATTGAAAAATTATCTCATATAGTCATTTGTATGTTTATCTTACATTAAATAAAATTCTTTCTTATCCTAAAATCTTTAAATAAATTATATTTATTAAATATAAATATTTATAAGACTTTATTTAAATTTTTAGACTCAAAAATAATTTATTTGATGTGTTATTCTAATCCTAATAATTAAAAGTCTGGATCCTTTTTTTCTTTTTTCTATTTTGCTTTTGCCTTTTCTTTTTCTCTCCCTCTCTCGAGAACTAGCCCCCATTTTCTTCACCGTTCATCGTCTCTCTTATCCAATTTTGATTCTCTTCATTGCTTTTTCTCGTGCTTTCTCTTGTGCAAAAATTTGAATAATTTATTTTGGTCTAAACAGCCCAAATTTTGTTTTTTTAATTTTAAACATAATTTTTTTCAAAATTTATAATTAAAAATAAAATTTTTATTTTTTGTTTTATTCTTTAAAATAAATAAATTGAAATTATTTAATTTTGATATCCAAATCCTCTCTTGTGCTGCCGAAGAGACATGGCACAGGAAAGGATCCATTTTGCTCTCTATGACCTTCATCTTCACTATGTCCTTCTCCTTCAGCAGCTTCAAATTGTAATCCTCCAAGGTTAAAATTAATAATTTGATTTTTCATCTATTAAATTTTACAAGGTAATTTTGAGTCCAATTTAAATTACAGAAGTTTAATTTGATATTTTTAGATATAAGGATAGTGATAATGATAAGGAGTTTATATTAAAATTAAAGCTTAAACATATTTGGTGAAATTAATAATTATTAGTGTTAATTAAGTAATATGAATAATAATTTCATGTTAAATATAATTATAGACAATATCGTTGATCTCATTTCAATTGGAGGCTTTTGTCTTTAAAAAAATCTTTACTATTAGTCCATCTCAAAGGTAATATTTATCATTTGCACTTTAATTATATTTTATTACCTTATTTTATTCATTTTTGTCATGTTATATTATAGGAAAACAAATCTTAAACCTTCAAATATTTTCAATTGCTAAATATATCATAAATAATGATAAAAATTATATAAGTGTAATACAAGAATAATAATATTTATATTTATATATGTGCAAATTGTAAATGATAGTAAAACCTTATATGTTATTCTCTTTTATTTTTATATCAAAATTTTATTTAAGTTTTTTCTTTTATTTTATAAATTATTTTTCCTGTTTTAATTGTTCTTTATCACATTTTGCACTATCATGTGAAATGGTAGTATCCCTGGGCCCAGCACACGTAACCATCCTTGTATTTTTGTCCTTTTACCGTTCTATATATTCAATAATGGCGCTCCTGCTTCTCGCAATTTCACTTCCAATACTTATCCTATTTCCAGCCTCTCAAAACTTTCTCACTTTATTATGTTTTTCCTTCGAATTGTTTAACTGCTGAGAAATCCAAGGGATTTTCTTTTTAATTTACCAAGAAAAAGTTTAGCTTATTTTTATGTAGAGCCTGTCACTGGAAAATTTGAGTGTGATATTTTATGGTTGCTGATGAATTTTGCTTAAGGGAATTAAGTAGAAGGGCATGATAAATTTTGAAATTCCTTAGTGATGAACAATGCAAAATTTTTAGTTTAATTTAATAGGTTGTGGAATTAATCTAACTCAAGAATGTTTAGACTCCATCAACTATTTTCATTTTTTTTTCTCTTATGATGGTAAAAGTTCTGCTGAAATAACCCCATACTGAGTCAACTCCATTCAATTAAAATATATATTTTTCATTTTAGCTCTGCAGAATTAAAATAGAGGCATATAGCTTAGGGTATCAAAATTTTTTATTTGTGGTGCGTGATAAGAAAGTATGGCAAAAAAAAAGAATAAAAGTAGGATGAAATTTTGGTGTATTTATAGATATTTATTTTTTTGATAGATTTGTTGAGTGCTTAAAAAGTCAAAAACTGGTTATATTAAGATAACTGATTACTAATATATTGAAAATATAAATTTATCCTATAAAATTTACCTATGTTTACTTGCTGCCCTATCCTATTTCACAATTATTTGTGGCGTTTAATAAGAGAGAATAACATAAGAGAATAAAAGTATAGGATCCAAAATAATATGGTTTTAGGATTTTATGCCTTTGGTATTCATTCTTTCCCATTGTCCAATGTTTGGTCCTTCTGTTGCGTTTGGATTTGGTGTGCAAGGTCGTCCGATTTTTTTTTTTAGTTTCTAATTTTTTTATTAGAATAAAAATAATTTTTTAACTTTTAACTTAAAAAATAATAATTAAGATTAAAATTTTTTTAAAAAATTAAACTATCTAAATTTAATTTAAATACCTTACTAGTGCGAAAGGGTGTATATATATCGTTGCGTAAGTGACACGGTTTGCCCTTTTATTTACTGACTCCGCTTGTCTTCTAGTTAATACATCATGGACAAAGCACTTTCTATAAACGAAGATTCAAAGAGTCAATATTCATCAATTAATATCAATCATCAATACTTTATATTAAAACATTATTACGAACTGATAGATATTTATTTTTTGATAGAGCTGTTCGGTGCTTAAAAGGTCAATAACCGTTTGTATTGAGATAACTGATTACTAATATATTGAAAAAACATATAATACAGTAAAATGTTATCATCTGCACTGGTGTACATAAAACATGAATTTGTCCTATAAAGTTTACCTAGGTTTGCTTGCTATCCTATCCTATCCTATTTTACCCTTATTTGTGGCATTTAATAAGATAGAATAGCAGGAGAGAATAAAATTTTATTTAAACTATCTAAATTTAATTTAAACAGCCCAATAATCCAAAAGGGTGTGGTGTATATAAAACAAAACTGTAACCTATCATCAAAACTTTTTTTTTTTTTTAAAAACCTTGTCCCAATAAATTTTCTTTTCACACATTAATAAAAGCCCAATTTGCTAATTCTGATTTTTCAAAAGAAATTCCTTTCCAAAATGATTTCCTTAAAGTCAGTTTTTTCATTAAACATTTTTGGCTCAACAGAATAACAGGTTCTTTCATATGAGCACATTTTTATTTTCCAAAACACTTTTGCAATAGATAGCCTTTTCTAAGAACAAAACCTTTTTGGTCCAATTTCATAAATCATATTTTTTTAAAAAATAATATTTGTGCCCATTAAAATATTCTTTTTTCAAAATATGATTTTCCCCCAAATAAATTGTTTGACATAATTAAAACTTATATAAGAATTCCTTTGGAGATTTTTACCAACAAAAGTCACTATTAATGTTTGGTTTAAGGGTGTCTTATTTAGAAATGTGAAGGACCACCACCTTCAAATGCTTGGAAGAGATATTCACCATATGACTAACACCTTTTGTACATGTCAGTTTGGTATTTTATCTTCACCAAACAGAGAGCATATATATGATTAGGCAGTATAGAAAGGAGTAAATTTTATTCAGTTAGCTGTTATAATTATTATAATATTGTTTTATAATTTTATGTTTTGGTATAAAAAAAAGGTTAGGCATTTTTCGGTCCAGGTAATTATACTCTTCACTTGTAATCTTCTGCTGCGTTCAACCAAATAAACTTTGATCAGTATATATTATATACTGATCAAAGTGTCAAGAAAATGAACTATAGAATAGTCAAATGAATAAACGTAAACAAACTGCAAACCTCCCTTTGAAACGTCACGCCAGTAAAAGAAAAATGATATTTATTGACTCTCTATAATATATATTAAGATGAAGCTCATTCATAGTTGACTTCTGACTCCAATTAATTATTTGATTAAGTTAGATAATATAATCATACATATTAATTTGTTATTGTTGAAATTATATGCAAGGTAAAATAAGATGAGATCCAATTAACAATGTTTTTAACTGTATTGGTAGAAAAAATAAGGAAGAAAGCCAAGGCGACCATTCCACATCCATTTCTTTTAGGAGAGTGCCGTGTGACATCCGAAACCGTTAACCACCATTATGTCACCATTATGTCCTCTCAATTGGTTAAGTTTCTTTTCTAACTAACCAATTGGGCACGTTGCTGAAACCAGTTATAGAAAGAGGCTGGTCTACTGTTGTTCGTAATTATAACCTCCAACCTCGTGATTTGCTCGAGTTCTACTATGTGGAAGCAAGTGACCATGAAGCAGTCCACTATCGGATTGGAGTTCAAAGGTGCGTTTTGGACCATGAAGATGAGATGGGTACTACGTGGAAGTGGCAGCGCATTATCTATACTCATAGGTTTATCAATGAGGTTCTGTGTTGGTATGTTTGCATTATCTTGGTCGTAGTTTGTAAAGAATGTGTTTCTTTTATTTATTATTATTACTTTGTGGTTGTCATGAATATTGTTGCAGTAGTTTGTGTGCTCTGATGAAATTGTCCAGTTATTTGCAGGATAAAATTTAGCAAAAAACGAACGCAATAAGTAAATGACAAAAAAGCAGCTCTTTGCAGGATATAACTTAGTACAAGCTGCATATAAAAACATTTATGCAAGACCTGTGGAAAAATGATTAATGCTACTCTAGCCGGAATCCACTAACAACAGTTCTTTTATCACTTTTTCTCTCAACAAATAGTTAATGGAACTATGAATAAATTTTTAGGATTATGAAGATTTTATTTTAGTGAAGAATATTAATTTTAAAGAATTTTAAATATATATTTGAGTTATTTTACCCAACAAGAACTCAATTAGTCCCCACTTCATTGTTGCTTTTCAAGTTGGTATGTTCAATGAGCTAAGTATGATTCACTTAAAATCGTTGCTGTGGCAACCAAAAAAAAAAAAAAGAGAGATAATTAAATACCAAAGGTAGAAAAGATGTCGTCATGAAAGCTCCGTGTGGCTGGCTTAACTGGCTATCTTTGAAAACAATCACATTAAATGTCCAATATTATTTGTACCGTTCAAAATGAAGGAAGAAAATCATCGCAAATTTGCACCGTTCCTTACTTTAAGTAAATATTATATAGGACATTGTAGAAGCAGCACCTTGCTTGACTTCCTTTATGTGATATTGTGAGATTTAATTATGCCAAGAAAATTCAACACTTTTGAAATAATACGCGAAAGTACTACATCTTCTGGAACATACTTTGCTGCTGTCACTTAGTATTTTGCACTAATTAATATCAAATTATACGCCAAGAAATAATACCCAAGAAAATTTAATATTTTACACAAATTAATATCAAATTATAGATAAAATCTTTCATTTGAATTAATTATCTTGAATTTTCTCAGCATGCAAATACCAAACCCAACAATAAATGAACCAGAAAAGAAATGGTTATGCCACATATTGTCCTTGTTACGTCAATATTAAGTTTGAGACTATATCAACAAAAATTTATGTCAATTCTAGATGAAGTTCGGAACTTAGGCTTTCCTAATATTCATTGATAAATTTTTGACTAAATTACACCTTTTTTTTCTCAGTTTTATTAAAATCATATAAATATTTTTTCTATTTTCAAAAAATATAGATAGATCTCCATTAAGACAAAACTGGGTGACACTTTTCACGTGCTTCGCTCTTTCAACTTACCTTTGTTTATGTTTCTGTTTAATTTTATGGATAAGCATTTGACTTTTTGTAAAGACTGGACGGTTATTTTTCCTTAATCAGAGTTGAATATTCAAACTGCCACGTAGCATTACTTTTCTTTCCTTTTTGCAATTTTCTGATCTCCCATATATGCCCCCTTGTATCTACTTTAAGCTTGGTCTTTACGTCAAACTTTTGTAGCACACATCCTTTCCATCAAAGAAAATCACAGAAGCATACCAGGGGCTCTGTATCTTCATTTTTGTTTACTGTACGTTGCTTCCTTCTGTTTCTTCGTTGCTGTGCGAGTCATCCCTTGCTGCCATGTCCAGTTGAGTTGCTTCATTTTAGCCGCATTAAATCATCGTGCTGGACGAAGTGTGGTGCTAGTCAAGAACTGCATCTCCTCTCCCCTGTTCAGCGTTATTTTTACTGTCTCTGGTTTGAGTTTCTACTGCTGTATTTACTCCTTGGATTTGCTAAGTTGCGCTGCTGGTTGCTGGTGAAATCACGCCAGAAAAATTCTTTCCCCAGGTCTGGAATTTCTGTCGTGTGTATTGCTTCTTCTGGTCTCATCTTCACAGCGCCTCCCTCCCCTGTTCTTCTAATTCTGTAACGCGTTTTTGGTGTGTGTGGCCAACCGAGGGAAGTGTTGCACAGAAACAAAAATTTGGTGTAGGAGGATGATTTTGGTTGGAGCAATCTTGACTTCCTTCATGCAAAAATATATTCCAACTTTCCTATACGGTGATTACTCCCATTTTCTGCATAAACTTCCTAATCTAAAAAATTCCATTATGCTTCTTCTTACTTGCCAATTTCTGTTTGTGCAGAACAAGCTTCCCTCTAACGTGTTTTGCTGCAGAGTGGATATGGTATGCGTTTTACTTTATTTCTTGATTTTGAGTTTAGCTCCTTAGTAGAATTAGGGAGGAAATGGCATAAGATTGTCATGGTTCTGTTTTTCCTCCCTTGAGCGAATTTGAGCCTTTGAATAAAAAAATCCAAAATGCCCTGCTGCCATATATGGACATATATATATACATATCTATATCCCTATATATGTATATTGTGTATATTGTATAGGTATGGGGGGCATGAAATTGAGTAAGGATGGTGGATTTAGTTACTTGAAAGCATATACATATCTATAGCATGCTAGAGAAATGAAGAATAGATACCCATGTTTCTTTTCTTAGAATTTTGTTCAAATAGACCAAGCTAGTGAGGTTAAGAGCAACAACCATAACTATTCTCCTATTCGTAGGAAAAAGGAGTTTTTAGCCATGTGAAGTGTGTATTTTATTTTTTTTATTCGTTTCCATTTATGCTCTGACCTTACGAGATGAGGAATAATTTTTAAAATAAGATAAGTTCTGTATGAGATAATTGGAGTGATTCACCCTCTAAAATCTGATGAACGAGTATTGTAGAGTATTCAGTTGATTGAGTCATAGCTGAGGAATGGGCAGGGAATTTCTATAATATCTTGGAAGGTGAGTAAGTAATGCAGACCGTGAGTAACTAGAAATTATTATTTTGTTACTAAGTTTCCTTGTAGTGTTCAAAAATTTGATAATCTATTTATGGAGATACATATTTAAATGTTTTGTCATATGCATGTTTACCAAAAATCGATTTGAACACGAAATTTTGCAAATTGACAGATATTTGAGTTATTTGGAAACTCTGCTATGAAACCGATCTGGAAGGTACTCTGTTTGAAATGCTAATTTGAGAAAAGTATTATTTTAAGAGGTTATCTGTTCAGAACTCTGTAGCTAATAGCAGTAGTTGTTAGCCATGGTGCACCATGATCTGTACCTCAGCTAGCAGGGGTGATACTAGCTATGTGTGTAGGCCACCACACGCAGAGTCATTTTATTTTTGCAAGCTGAATGCTTTGCGCCTGTAGTTATTTTCCCTGCGAGCTGTGTGCTCTGAGTCTGTTTCAATTAGTTCTGCTTAGATGCTTTCAGTGCATTTTAAGAAAGAATTTGCATAAAGCATATTTCATGCGATATATATATATATATATATTTTAGGCCCTATCCCTATTTTAAAAGGGTTGGCATTGCTTATTCATTGAGTATCAAACTCACTTCTTTTTTAAATTTTTTTTCAGATAGCAGTGCAGACCCTAGTCTACCTTCAGCAGCCTACTAGTTGTCGATTTTTCGTTTATTTCTTTTGGCGAGCCTGCAGTTGCTCACGTAGGTGTATTTTGTTTGTATGCATGTAATCTATTTTGTTCTGAACATTGTAAAGTTGGCTCCACTAAATCATAGATAGGGTATCCCCACTCCCTAGAACTTTATTTTTGTTCTGAATGAATATGGGTTACTCCTTTTGGGTGTATTGTTTTGGGCTGACAGATTGTAGAAATATCGGGAGGTCGGAATTATAGAGGAGACTCTACCAAAATTTCTACAAAAGTCACCTAAAGAAAAAGTTTATATGTTTTCATTATATGAAGTTACAACTTTGAGATATTGTCTAAAACTTGAGGATGTCGATAATACTGTTAGACGTGGTAGGGGGAGGGTTTGTTTTCTGCGCCAACCTACCTAAATTTGTGGGGTGTGACACTTTTTGTTCTCCTATTGGAATTCATAGTTCCTTCGCTCAACAATAATGCTTTTCTAGCTTTACTTTTCTGTATCACTTGGGTAAACCATCGGCTAAATTAACGTTGCCTCTCTTTTATACGTTATTCTGCATATTATTTTCTTTTTTATTCTGCGGTCAATTTAATATTTTTTTTCAGTCTTTCTTTTGACCAAAATTTTCATCTTTCAACAAATATTGAATTTATAGGCATGTTTGAGTGTTTAGAAGATAATATGCTTATTAAAGCGTTTAGAAGATAATACCGATATACGTCCGGCTTCTCTCAATTCCGTGCGCTAATTGGATATCATTTTGGCAAATCTAAGCTATCCGACCTATTTAGTAGATTTTGGACCGTTTGATTTCATTTTAATGGCATGTATATATATATATATATATAAGTTAAATTCTTTTGTTGACCTCATCAGAGTTTATATATTCACGTTAATTTGTCCTTATGACTTTATCTGCTGTAGATGATTATTTTTTGCTGCAACTTTACAATGGTCATAATATATCTGATGATGAACTTATGGATGCACTGAAAAGTCAAAACAATCAAGTATAAGATAGAATAGCAGGAGAGAATAAAATTTAATTTAAATTATCTAAATTTAATTTAAACAACCCAATAATCCAAAAGGGTGTGGGGTATATAAAACAAGACTGTAGCCTATCATCAAAACTTTTTTTTTTAAAAAAAAAACCTTGTCCCAATAAATTTTCTTTTCACACATTAATAAAAGCCCAATTTGCTAATTCTGATTTTTCAAAAGAAATTCCTTTCCAAAATGATTTCCTTAAAAACATTTTTTTCATTAAACATTTTTGGCTCAACAGAATAACAGGCTCTTTCACATGAGCACATTTTCATTTTCCAAAATATTTTTGCAATAGATAGCCTTTTCTAAGAACAAAACCTTTTTGGTTCAATTTCATAAATCATATTTTTTTAAAAAATAATATTTGCGCCCATTAAAATATTCTTTTTTCAAAATATAATTTTCCCCCAAATAAATTGTATGACATAATTAAAACTTATATAAAAATTCCTTTGGAGATTTTTACCAACAAAAATCATTATTAATGTTTGGTTTAAGGGTGTCTTATTTAGAAATGTGAAGGACCACCACCCTCAAATGCTTGGAAGAGATATTCACCATATGACTAACACCTTTTGTACATGTCATTTTGGTATTTTATCTTCACCAAATAGAGAGCATATATATGATTAGGCAGTATAGAAAGGAGCAAATTTTATTCAGTTAGCCGTTGTAATTATTATAATATTGTTTTATAATTTTATGTTTTTCGGTCCAGGTAATTATACTCTTCACTTGTAATGTTCTGTTGCCATTATGTCACTATTATGTCCTCTCAATTGGTTAAGTTTGTTTTCTAACTAACCAATTGGGCGTGCAAAATCGTGCGTGGAAGAAACTTACAGATGAATGCTGGCGCATGTTTTTTTTTGGTTAAACCACAGGTATCGGAGGCAATCCTGTTCGAGCCGGGAACATCCACATCGCGGTGGGGCTGACTCTCCCAGCGGAGATTTTTTCCATACACAAGACTCGAACCCCAGACCTTGCTTAAGGGGAATCAAGCATGTACCACTTGAACCAACCTCCGTTGGTGCTGGCGCATGTTTTTTCTTCAGAAAGAAATTAAGATTCTGCACATGTGTAATAACAGTAACAAAAGATGGTCTCCAAACTTTTTCTTTGGTTATTGGTAATCATAAAGAGGTCCCATGTTCAAGTGCGGCTAGCTATGAAGTAGTTTTAGTATAATTGCTTATATAAATGATCACTATTGTCTCTCTTTTATATCTACCCTGATCGAGCTGGTTTCAAAAGTTCCTGAATCCACAAGCTAGCTACTATAATTGACGCAACAAAATTTTATGTTGATTCTCAAATTTGGGTGAGACAAGTATCTTTTTTTTTTTTTAAATGTTATTCCATTTATTTGTTTAGTATCTTAGTCCACTTCTTTAATCTTTTTCTCCCTCCTTGCTAGCTGAAGTCCGATACAAGCCCTATCTTGAGTTAGCAAAACATAATACGAAAAGCTAACGTCGTTTTTACTGTTCCGCTAATGTATGGCTCTTATGGTTTCATCGATCAACGTCTCCTTTTGGGATCACTTCAATTTCGTTTATATATAACATCTATATGGAAGTTTAGGGATTCGAAACTCCGTGTGTGGCAATCGATAGCGGTAATTGGAAGCTGCTCCTCCCTCTCTGATTTCCTATAAAAATCCGTTCAACTTCTTCTCTGCGATCCGATATCCCTAGCTCATTCACAACTCATTCTTTTTTTTTTCCCCCTTGAGATAATGGCACTTGAGCAAGTGTTCACTAAAAGGCTCACAGAAACTGATATCAATCATAGGTTGTCCTTTCCATTGGAAAAACTAAGCATTCTGCCACCAGTTGCAAATGAACGTGATCCTGTGGAGTTTCTAGTGAGTTGCGGAGGACGCGAGTACACATTTTGCTGCATAAAAAGACCTAGGGCACTTTATCTGAAACCAGTTATAGAAAGAGGCTGGTCTACTGTTGTTCGTAATTATAACCTCCAACCTGATGATTTGCTCGAGTTCTACTAGTGGAAGCAAGTGACCATGAAGCTGCCCACTATGAGATTGGAGTTCAAAGGTGGGTTTTGGACCATGAAGATGAGATTGGTACTACGTGGAAGTGGCAGCGCATTATCTAAACTCATAGGTTTATTAATGAGGTACTGTGTTGGTATTTTGCATTACCTTGGTCGTACTTTGTGATGAATGTTGTGCTTTTTTCACTTTTTTTTTTCTTTTTGATTGCACGTTGTGTTTGTATTATCTTTGTGGTTGCCATAAATATTGTTGGAGTAGTTTGTGTGCTCTGATGAAATTGTCCAGTTATTTGCAGGGTAAAATTTAGCAAAAAAAGAACGCAATAAGTAAATGACAAAAAAGCTGCTCTTTGCAGGATATAACTTAGTACCAGCTGCATATAAAAACATTTATGCAAGACCTGTGGAAAAATGATTAATGCTACTCTAGCCGGAAGCCACTAACAACAGTTCTTTTATCACTTTTTCTCTCAACAAATAGTTAATGGAACTATGAATAAATTTTTAGGATTATGAAGATTTTATTTTAGTGAAGAATATTAATTTTGAAGAATTTTAAATATATATTTGAGTTATTTTACCCAACAAGAACTCAATTAGTCCCCACTTCATTGTTGCTTTTCAAGTTGGTATGTTCAATGAGCTAAGTATGATTCACTTAAAATCGTTGCTGTGGCAACCAAAAAAAACAAAAAAGAGAGATAATTAAATACCAAAGGTAGAAAAGATGTCGTCATGAAAGCTCCGTGTGGCTGGTGTCACAGGCTATCTTTGAAAATAGGAACTTCACATTAATGTCCCTGGATAAGTGGGATCAACACGTCAATTCTCCTTCGATTGACACTGTCTACTTTTTGTTTTTGTTTTTCCTCAAAATATCACACACATATGTCATCTGGTATATAATTTTAAGATGGAGATGTAAAATACACAAGTAAATAAACAATAACACAATTGATAGATTTAATAAATAAATAAAAATATATAAACATTTTTATAAAGTGATTATAAAAAATTAATTAATTTTATATACATATTAACTCCTTCATATATTATTGAATTATCATAAGATTATGTCACATTCCAAACTTTCTGTTAACTGCTAACATAACCCACGTTAATTCGCTCAGTCAAATAGCATGGAAGGAAGGGATCTTTATTATTTTAATTACACCCATTTGACACCATCACCACACAAGAGCATAAGTATTCACTTGGTTACTTGAAATTCTGTTTAGTTGTGGGGATTGGCATAATCTGCATTGCAGTGGGAATTAGGCATCATACACAATTTGTATATTAGATGAAAGTGATATATATTAATTGACCATGGCTTGCTTCTTCTTTGGATGTGGGAAATTACTACCAATGCCACCTCGTGCCTCCATGTGTAAGGCGTGTGAGTATATGTGGTAGATGATATTTGATTACATTAGGTGGAGGAGCTAGGAATGAAGGTTGCATGTAAATGAATGGCTTAAGTAATCTAGAATGAGGACACCTCATGCTTGCACCACCACGTAAATGAATAACGTAAGTTAGAATGAGGACACCTCATGCTTGTACCACTCACCTTCATATATATATATATATATATATATTAAATTGTGATTTGCTAATGCTGTATTTGGTTTGATAGCAGGAGTTTAATATTGCTTTTATAATATAGTTTAAATGAGAATAAGACACATATCTGCTGCCACCTGGCAATTGCATCGATTCAAGGAATTGTGATTTGCCTTCATGCCACCTAATAGCGGTGAAAAAGCAAGAGCTGTCCATTGCATTAATTACCATTCACTTAACTCATTTTAGGCTGAGGGAAATAGTGGAAAGAAGGAAGAAATATTGGACAGCCATAGAAGAGGAGAGAAGAGAAGAAAAACCAAGTACAAGGACTCCATAAAAGGTAAGCTCCGAATTGCTTCCTTGTTTTGGACTGGGATGTTTTGGCCTTTGTAGAATTAGTTAGAAAAGGATTTTGAAGCCAAAATTTTTATAACAGGTTGTCCATCCCTCATACTTGAAATCTGGAAAATTATAGAATTTTTGGAACAAGGTAAATCAAAGAAACAACCCACTAATTCAATTTAGCTTCTGTAGGGGACAGCTTGGGGCTGATTTCATAAAGAATTTTGTTAAATGGGTAAATGAAGGAATTAGTGCATGAAATTTTGTGGGGAGGTAGCTAAGATGTATGACATTAGGTTTACAAAGTCTTAAGAATTTTCTGGGCTCATTTGGTAGGATAACAAAGCCAGAAACAGCAAAGTTAGTGTACAGCGAGCTCAACTGAGGTAGTGACCAAAACAGTAGGAGTTCAGGGGTTATCCCTGAGAATTCTTGGAAACTGTTTCTGTGGCTTATAATTAACATAATAAGGGGTCACTCTGCCAATTTTTATGATTTTTGGAGGTCATTTAGTGGATAAAAGAAATTTCACAAAAACAGGTCCAAAAATGTAGTTAAATTGAGACTATGGTAGTTTTCGTTTTTGCTGTCGTAGTGTGACTTTGTATGGAAAATTTGAGAATCTAGCTTGAAAATAAGGGCTAAGGACTTAGCTTTATAGCACTGGACCACACATGAATAACTTAGATAGTAACTAATTAATGAGAAGGAAAAGAAAATGAAGATGTGATTATTTACAATTAGGATCAATTTTTACATTCATGTTTTGTTTTTGTACTCATACGCCAACATGGAAAGATCAAAAAAAGGGAAAAATACTCCAACAGGCAAAGATGGGGAAGAAGAAAAATATTTATGAGATAATCAATTCTTACATTTTCATCATAGTTTATGGGTTGTAATCATGCTCTGAGTATATAATTTTTAAGAAATTTGTAAAAGCCCCTACTCCAATGTTATCATGTTTCGTATACCAAAAAGTTTTGACCTTACTTTCAAAATTTCTTTTTCTCTATTCCTATTATTTCTCTGGCATGTTGTACAATTTGAAACAATCAATTCGCCTGCTCCGAAAGAAGAGGCGTGCACCCTTCTTTTCCCTTGTTTTGGCATCTAAATGCTTATTTATATCGTAATGACAATGGTCACACATTGTGAACTATTGGCAAACTTAACCAAATTTTTTCAAGCAGTATTGTATAAGCTATTCGAAACATGGCTAATTGGGAAACACTAATCATGGGTAGTAATATCTTTGACCCATCTTACGGTTTAAATGTTTTTTTTCATAGCAAATTTGTATCCACTTTCTTTCAAATTTTTTTGTTTAAATTCTACAAAATATGTTGTTACCTACTTCGCATAATTGTTCAATGGTGGCACACCTACAGTAATATGGAAATCACAAAATTCCTAGACGATGTTGTCGAGGACATTCACGATTCTAACTTTGAAGTTAAGCATCTGTTAAGTTTTGGATTAACAACTAAAGGTTCAAGATTGAACCATTTAATTGAGGATTTGGAAAGACAGAGGAATACGTGTGTTGTACGTGCTATTTATTTGAGGTTGTATGCAATATAATTTTTAGAAAAAATGTCAGCTGTAGTGAATAAACCCACGAGGGTTAGTGATATCGATCGATACAATATGTGAAAACAGTTGATGATAAGTAATTATGCCAAGAAAATTCAGCACTTTTGAAATAATATGCATAAATACTACATCTGCTAGAACATGGATTCAGATCCCCTACTCATCCTTTTCCTACTCATCCCCTATTCATCTTAATTTAAACCGTTAAAATTAAATTTGAATGGTTCATATTTAATATTTTTAGTTTTTATATTTTTATATTTTTATTAATTTTAAAAAATGTAGAATAAAAATAATTTTTTAATTGTCATATTTTAAAATAATAATAATTTAAGTTAAAAATTTTTTAAAAAATAAAAGATCAAATCTAGATCATCTAAATTCAATCTGGATGCCTACTAGGGGATTTGAATCCGTTGGAACATACTTTGCTTCTCTCACTCACAGTTGTCATTAGCATCACTTCAATACTCGAGTATGCAAGTTTATCTTGTAAAACCTTCTTGTATGAAATAATGATTAAAATCATAATTTTTTTAATATATTAAACATAATTTATTTTTTAATTTAAGTAAATATGAAGTTTAATCATATTCTATAAGACTGTTAGTTTCATTATAGCTTAGGATATGTTAAAAAATTAGATAAATTATATATATATATATTTAAGAGATGTTTAAATTTTTTTCTTTTTTTTATTGATTGAAGAAAAATAATTGAGAAATTAAATAATTTAGACTAAAATAAAGAGAGAGAGAGAGAGAGAGAGAGAGATCTAATGATTCATTCCACTTCCGGTCAAATTTTATCCTGTTTTTATTCAGTGCCCATCTAAGTTGAGAGAGAGAGAGAGAGAGAGAGAGACACGCACATGCATACACGGAGACACAGAAGCCTTTTTAGTTTACACATCACTTTCCACGTAAAGGCAAACCTCCAAAACACGAAATAGACAAAAGAAGATATTAACGGTAAATTCGGTATTATATTATATAACTATAAATAGTGGTACACATATTAAGTTGGTGGCGCAGACAACGGACAAGATCCCACAGTGAAACGGTACCCTAATGTGAAACGATTACATATAGTTTTATTTTAAATTAAATTAATGATTACTAAAAGATAATTATTATTTTAATTTAATCCATATATATTATAATTAAAAATGCCAATGGAGTTGGTTAAAAGTTTGAGCTTCCTTCAATATCATATATATGTCTTAGATTCGATTCTTACGTCATGATGTCATTCCGCTTCCAGATGTCTGCTCAGAGTTGGGGGTCAAATTTTATTCTTTTTTTATTCGGCCTTTTAATTTACGACTAAAATCATGTGTCTAACTTTCATCGTTACAGTTAATTATCAACGTTTGCCACGAAATTATTTTATATTAACCGAATGGAAATTATATTAATTGAAGATAAATTCAAGATATAGATTTCATCTTCAATTAACATAATTTCCCTGTAATGATGTATACTAATTTTAATGTTAATTAAATATTGATCTGTGATATGAGAGACTTAAGTAATAAAGAGAGGATCATTTACTCAAAAATAAGAATAAAGACATTATCATTAAACAATTTTTAAGCACCACACGTACCACACAATCAGATAATATAAAACTCCAAACATTTTACTGCACCCCTCACTCTCAACTCGTAGATGCCATGTTACGTAACACTCATTACTACAATACACACCAACACAATGACAACATATGGAGTGGAATTCTCTCAGTTCTTACCTAAAAATTTCTCCAACATGTTGTTCCAGGTGAGGTTATTTAGACAATGATGCGCCTACGCTCCAGTGTTATACCCATATCATCCTCATGGCACACCTCCATTCTGGAAACTTTTAGTATTCCTAAATAATTAAATAATAATTAAATAGATAAAATAGATATTTTATTTAATTTTCTATTTTTCACCCCATAGAAAACATGCCAATGGAGAGTGACACAAAGAGAGAGAGGACCACATCCACCAACGCCGCCTATTTGGTCAAACGATGCGGGTTACTAGTGAATGGCCAAAGCGGGGGGGTCATGCGTTCAGAAAAGAGAATAGAAAAGTGGGAGAGAGATAATGAAATCTATTGTCGGTGGGGCCTGTTGGAGTTTCAATCTTGGCAGTTGGCACATGCATGGGCCCTTACACGCAACAGCTAACTTCTTCCGACATCTTGGTCAAAACAAGCTTGATCATTTCCAGTACTTGTACGGGTGATTAATTTGGATTTCAATTACAACATGCTATATATAGAAGTTTCTTTTGTTGACTTTATCAGAATTTATACAATATAATTTTCAATTGACACGCTTCTGAGTGAGTGTAAAAGTGCTTATCACGGGCCTAATTTGTCTTTGGGGCAAAAGATAACTTGCTCAAAGTTTGCTTTATTGGTGGACCTCAATAAAAGGATTTTTTAACCTTGGCGGCTTTTTAATTTCTTCGACAAATCAAATGGTTCATGTCCTATATTCAATTAATATGTTTTCCCTGTAATGATACTAATTTTAATTGTTAATTAAATATGATCTATGATGAGACTTAAGTAATATAAAGGATCATGTACTCAAAAATAAGAAATAGGACAATATTTCATAACACACATTACAACAACACAAACATAGCTCAGAGCACTAATTAGGAAGCACATTCACAACGGATTCTTCTCAAACAGGACTCATTACCCCTATCTCACTCTATGCCAGAGAAAATCTTAAGTATATTCCATCTAGGGCCAAGTTATAAATACAAGTGTAAGTATGTCAACGACAAATCTTTCAGAAAGACTTACTTATGACATATTTACATCACAATTAATAACTTGATTTAGACTAAATTGACCTAAACATTGCTCCAGCATGTTGTTCGAGAGGTCAGGTTATTTAGACAATGTACTTCCAGTCCCACGTCGTACCCATCGCATCCTCATGGCGCCCAGTACATCTGCGAACTCGAATCCAATAGCGAGCAGGTTCATGGTCACTTACTGCTGCCACATAATACCACTCGATCACATCATCTTCTTGAAGGCCATAATTTTTTATAACTTCAGACCAGCCTTTTTGTATCACTGGTCTCAGTGAACCGCCCGTACGTCGTTTTCTGCAGCGAAACGCGTACATACTTCCTCCACAGCTCACTGGAAATTCCACTGCATCTCGTTCATTTGCAACTCGTGGCAAAATCCGTAGGAGATCGGTTGGAAAGTATAATACCTTGTCTTTGATCATTGAGTTTGTGAGCGGCGTAAAATGCACACACTCTGCTGCCATTATCACAATAAAGAGAATCTGTAGAGGAAGAAGAGAGAGTAGGTTGTGCACTCTAAAGAAGCTAGGGATGTTATTGTGAGGGATGATACGCTGAAACGAAGAGGGAATTTATAGTGACACGTTGACGCCCAGTGGGCAAAGGAGTTACGTACGTCATAATTGTAAAATTTCCACCGCCGAATCTCCTCCATGAATACGCACAGTTGAACGTGGGGACATAGCTAGGGATGAATTGATGTTGATGTCTCTGGGTTGTGAACGCTAGCTAGGGATGAATTGATGTTGATGTCTCTGGGTTGTGAAACGCTAGCTAGGGAGGTTACGTGTCAGGGAATATATTTTGAATTATATAATAAAGTATTCAAGAGGAACCACATGTTTTTACACAAGATTATCTAGAGTTTTTTTTTTTTAGTTTTGTACCACTGTCTCTCTCTCTCTCTAAATTCTACAAAACGTTATAACAAAGAACTTTAGAAAATGAACTTTAAAAGATCTTCGCATTATAGATGAAAGTTAGAGGGGGAGAATGACACTGATAGCTTTGATTTGATCATGGATTCAATATGTGTTTTAAGATTTGCCTGCATAGTTAGTGATACTTATGTGGACTAAATTTTATATATTTATTATTAGGTATTTTAATTAAAGTATAACAATTAAATAATTTTTCAATAATAATATAACATATATATAACTTAATTAAAAAACATATAATTATCTATAAAAACTATTTACATATTAATATAATGCATTTTTAGCATACTATTTAATACTCTAGTTGTTTTCCGCATGTGATGTTGATGTTTATTTTTTGAATGTTATGCTTGTAGTGATTTTGCATGTGCTTTTGCTTTGGTTCACTTGTTGAGTCACCTTTTGATGTGTACACATCTTTATGAATAGGGAAAAGAAAACTGCTCATTGTTTGCTTACTTGGTGGGGCCTTAACAAAGGATTGCTTAATCCTACCACCCACTTTACCCATATGTAAAACTGGACAGCTAGAATAGATCTCGTATGACCGTAGGCGATCCATTCAACGATTTTTAATTTTATTTATTTATTTATTTATTTTTGCTCTTAGGTGACAAAAAAATTAATTAAGAAAATACAAATTGTAAGTGTGAGGTCAAAAATTTTAATGGCGAAAAAAAATATACTTTTAAAATTTTAATTGTATAATACAGTTAAAATTTTTAAAGTATAATTTTTTTATAGTTAAAATTGTTGACCTTACAATTACAATTTTTATCTTTTTAATTATTTTTCTAGTCCCTAAAAGCCAAAAGAAAAATGAATTGACCCCCAAAAATTGTCCATCCTACTAAGTCTCTATCTACCTTCGATCAAAGTGAGTGATTTAAGGGATGTTTCGCCGAAAAACTACAATAGTGTAAAAATGATATTAAAAGACTTTAAAAGTTAAAATTCTTTTGAAGGACTAAAAGAATAAGTTATCATTGATATTTTCTAAAGTTATTACTCATGCTTCCCAATGTTATAATCTGGTCTTCTTAATGTTGTAAGGATATTTTGAATTTATTATTACTATTGGATGAAAACACTATTGTAACATCAAAAAGATTAAGTTGTAATTTTAGAAAACATAAATAATAACTTTGAGAAGCAACAGTGATAACTTAGTCCTTTAATCCTTGAGACAAATTTTAATTTTTAAAGTACTTTAGTGTATTTTTACCAAGTTATGATCATGTGAAATTTTTCTGTAATTTAATGTCCTATATTCAATTAATATATAATTCCCTACTAATTTTAATGATTAATTAAATATGATCTATGATGAGAGACTTAAGTAATATAAAGGATCATGTTCTCAAAGATAAGAAATAGGACAATATATTATTTCATAACAAGTAAGACACAAATATTATTGAACAATATATATTACTAAGCACCATACATAACAAGCAATAAAATAACATAAAACTCCAAATGTTTCCTTAAATGAGTGCACCCTCACTCTCAACCCGTAGACACCATGCACGTGCGTTACTTTGAACACACATTACTACAATAGACACCAATACAATGATAGAACAATTTTTACATACATTAAATCAAGAGCGTCACGTTATTTATACACTTAATGATTGATATTTATTTTGCACGTGAATCCCATTTATACTATATATGAACCCCACATGTATAAATTAAATTCTGACTATTAATTGCACCTAGGGCACCATGCATTTGTTGCGCCTAAGAAAAATTCTACAATGATAATACATAGAACTCCAAACATAGCACAAATCACTAACTAGCTAGGAAGCACACTTTGAATTCTCTGAAACAGGACTTATTTCCCCTATCTCAAAGACATAATATCCCTTCTAGGACTGAGTTATAAATACATGTGTAAATATGTCAAAAGACAAATCTTTTTAGAAAGACCTACTTATGACAATTTTATCATAATTGACTTTATTTAAACTAAATTTATCTAGAAATTTCTCCAAACATATTGTTCGAAGTTAAGAGTCATTAAGGTTGCAACTTTGTTTCCCGAAGTTAACAAGGTTTGTTTTGAATTCATCATTTTCCTTCAAGACGATATGCAATTTATTTTGAGTAGAAAAATTTGTATATATAGCTAGGTTGTTATTAACTACTTACAATTTACTGATATCATTCTCTTCTTTATATTATAACCCGAATGCAATATTGAATTTTGTCCGAAGAAAACAAGAGATTAAAAATGAAACCAATATTGTAAATCGTTAAATTATTTGCATAAATTGGGACAGCATGATTGCAAACTTATAAAAACTTGCCCAACAGTAGCTTCTCCGTATATTTTGTATAACTCAAATGTTGCATCATCCAAATACAGTTGCTAAATAATTAGGTATATATCTGAACAAACTCTTTCTGCTTGTGTCATGGTTACATGATTCGTTAAGCTCCAGAAGTGACATCTATAAATCTCAAATTAATATATTTAATCAGTTTCAACGGTTTTGAACCCACTATAATATATGAATTGGTTTCTATTAAAAGAAAAAAAAGTTAGTTCTTGTGAAGAAATTTAGGCAGCATACGTACATTTTTGTCTGCATTGTGAAGTTGAAAATATCTTTCTTACAATGGATGCTTTTCCCAAACTCACCCGCGTTACCCTCGATCTTTATACTGAATCTCCTAGGGATTGAAAATAATATAGTCTTAGATTCTTACCAGATAGGTCTTATTTAATCCATGACAAACGAGAGAAGAAGAAAAAGGAATGAATATGGTTGTTTGAATGAATTTGGTTCAAGGAATGCGGAAAGCGATCGAGGATAAATGTTCGAAGATGGAAAGGAATCTGTATAACTAATTTATTATTTAATCCATGAAAACAGAAAAGAGAAAGAAAAACGTGATAAGACAAGCTCAGCACATCAAAAGTTTTTGACTTTTGTTGATGGATCGGCCAATTGGAGTACATGCTTTTTCGAGTTCATCCATACGGCGCAATCCTTTGTGGGTCATCTTAACGAATTCATTTTTTGTTTTATCCCTCCAAGTTGCACTTTAACAACTCATCGACATCTTCCTCAGCACCCAAACTTTGAGTTCAAAAAATTTAAGTAGATATATTCCGTAAGACCATTCCATTAATTATAGCTTAGGACCTGTTAAAGAATTAGATAAATTACTTTTTTTCCTTAAGATATGTTTAAATTTTTAACTACTAAATAAACAATATTAAAGCAATTATTAAAATTTTTAGAAAAAAGTATGCTTGCGTTAATATGGAATAAATTTTTGAATTACTGAGATAATTCAATCAAATGATTTCAAAAGAATTTAAAATTTTACCAAAATAGATGGAATAAGAAATTTCTTCCTTTCTCATTTGACAGTAACTTAGTGAAGTAACACGATCCTTTGAACTAATAACAATCTTAATTTAATTTTTAAATATTTTTTTCAATTCAGTCAGAAAGCATTCTTTTAGAAATATGGGAGAAAATATTTCAGAGACTATAAAATTTTATTTTTCGAAGATCAAATTCATAAGAAAATTATTTTTCATGGACTAAATTAAGAGGATCCATCCTTGAATAACCAAATTAAGAGGAGAGTAATTTTTTTAGAACTACATATAATTAATTTACTCATTTGTTTTAATATTACCTAATAGAGGACATCTTTTAATTTTTAGTAGGGAGGCCATGAATAAATACTTGAATAGATTTGTTGTCAAAGATAGGGAGGAAATGAAAAGGGTATTTTAATTACTACTTTCACATGGGGAAAGGAGAGAGATTTTGTGTGGAATTATGTTCAAACTTTAGAGTGTTTTATCGTCGACATGAGAGCGTACAAACTCAAAATTATTGGTGTGGGGTATTTTTCAAAACAAGAGGACTATTAAATATAATTTAATTTTGTTTCTTTGATTGACCTCTCTCTCTACACACACACACACAACGTATGGGAGGATAACCATTGATGGAAGAAAAGGAATTGGAATTTTTTCTAAGGGAAAAGAGAGAGAATAGAAAAGTGGGAGAGAGGTAATGAAATCTATTGTCGGTGGAGCCTTTTGGAGTTTTCAATCTTTGGCAGTTGGCACATGCATGCGCCCTTACACGCAACAGCCAACTTCTTCCGACATTCTTCGTCAAAACGAGCTGTGGGGCCCACTAACGAATTGATATTCTTAGAGATACTTACATTTACGGCGCGACACGTGCGCATCTGCGGACTTCAATCCAACATCGCGGACGTAGATTGTTCTTGATGATCACTTGCATTCATGTATTGAAAAATAAACAAAAAAGGGGTACGTACATGATATATTTTACTGCATGGAGGAAGGGGACACAAAAAATGTTATCCATAAAGCATCTAAACATAAAAGTATGTAAGACCGTATTTGGTAGGATGGAAAGTGGGGCCGAGAAACTGGCTGATTGGTACAACAAATTGGGCCCTAAAGAAAATGTATTCCGGCGTTTAATTTTTTGAGAAAGTTGTTTCTTTCGTTGGCCGATGGAATGAGTGATTTTAAATGAGAATGGTTTGGTTAATGTCAAATTTGCCCTTAAGTGGAACCTGCGTGGGATCAGATTCTGGTGATTCCGGACTATGTTGAACTAAAACCTGTGTCTTCGTTTAATAATAAAATTTTAAATTTTTTAATATTCTAAAGCTTTAAAAAAATTACGTTAATTTCTCGTGAAGTTTGACTAAATTAACTTGATTTTTGTTTTATTTTAAAAATTATATTCAATTTTCTTTTAATTTTTTTATTAATAAACTTTATTTTCTCTATAATATATTTTTTCTAAAAATAATTAATTTACTGGTTTGTTTTAATATTAATAGACAACATCTTTTTTTTTCAATTTTTAATAGGGAAGTCATGATTAAATACTTGAATAGATTTGGTGGGAATGATAAGGAGGAAATTAAAGTGGTATTTTAGTACTTTGAAATGGTTAAAATATTTATATTTAGTTGATAAGGGACTTGTTACAATGAAAATAATAGATCAGGGATTGAAAGCAATTTTGTTTTTTAAATTAAGAAAAAGTTACAGCTGAAGACAAAGATCATGAGGGATAAATGCAATTTTTCTTAGAATTAATATCAATAATATTTTTGCAACATAAATTAAAAAAAATGAAACTTGAAAATTATATTTAATCATCTCATTCACTAATTATAGTGTAGCCATTGGCAATCATCTCATGAACTTCTGCTCCTTCAAAGTGCAGAACTTAGGTAGCGAAAACATTAGTGGCATTTGAGTTCCATGCAAAATCACTGTCAGATCCTTAACATATCACCCCTCCACTTTGCCTATATGCGTCTGGCTTCTCTCAAATTCGTGCGCTAACAAGATATCATTTTAATTTGGTAAATCTAAGCCACCCGATCTATTTAGTAAATTTTGGACTGTTGGATTTCATTTTGGTGGCATTTGATGGAAAAAATTTTTGTAGAAAGATAAAAAATTTTATGAAAACTAAAAATTTTAATTGTAAATAAAAATGTTTAATTGTAAGGATCTAAAATCTTAACTGTAGGGATAAATTTTTGATTCGTTAGACTTCTAAAATAATTTTTAAATTTAAAATCCTTTATAACATATATTTTTTCTTACAATTAGTTAAAATTTTTTTTACAGTTAAAATTTTTATCCTTATAGTAAAATTTTTATCTCTCTACAAAAAAAATTTTCCCACCAAATGCCTCTAAAATTTGATCAAACGATCTAAAATTTGCTGAATAGAGTGGGTGGCTCAGATTCACTGAAAATGATATCCAATTGGCACGCAAAATTGAGAAAAGCCAAACACTGCTTATATATTTAGATCCGAAGCTCGCCAATGCCACTAATTAAGCAGCATGATAATATGAAGTTGAATTTAGTTTCTGGTGAAGAAATTTGGGCATCATTTTGTATGTGAAGTTGAAGGTTTAAAGCATAGATGGTGAAATGTTTTGGCGCTGGAAAGAATAATCTTATTCTCTATGTTCTTATCCCTTTAATTGCAGAATGAATGGTACTTCAGACAAATACTTCGGATATCTAACCAATAATCGGTTTCTGATCGATATTAATTAAAAATTACTTGGCTTAATCATTTCTAGAACATTGTACGGTTGATTAATTTGGATTTCAATTACAACATGCTATATATAGAAGTTTCTTTTGTCGATCACCATATCAGAGTTTATACAATTTTGCTCTTCTTTATGCTTGCGAGTGTGATTTTTTTTTTTTTTGTTGAGTGTAAAAGTGCTTGCTACAATTTGCATTTAGGGAAACAAGACAGCCACGCAATTTTTGCTTAATTGCCAAGAAATAGTGATGCATATCACTTTCGCGCCGCAGACAACGACAAATTCCACACCCTAATGTGTAACAATTATACAGTTTATTTAACATTAAATTAATTATTACTGAAAGATATAATTTTTTTTAAAATTTAATCCTCTATAAATAAAAGCTTAGTTTAATCTTCAAATATTTTTCCAATCAGATCAGAAAGCATTCTTATAGTGACCATGGGAGAAAATATTTATGAGATTTAATTGTGAGTCTTTATTTTTAGAACATTAAATTTAGAAAAAAGTAGTCTTTCAAGAACTAAATTAAGAAGATTTATCCTTAAATGATTAAATTGATAAACAAAACGCGTGATAAACAAAAGAAGATATTAAGCATAAATTCGGCATATATTATATAACTATAGATACCGATTCCCATATTAAGTTGGAGCGCAGACAACGGATAAGGTCCCACGATAAACGGTACCCATCTGTGAAACAATTACATAGTTTTTTTTACATTAAATTAATGATTAAGTAAAGATCATTATTATTTTAATTTAATCCATATCTATTATAATTAAAAATGCCAATGAAGTCGGCTAAAAATTTGAGCTTATATCATATGTCTTAGATTCGATTCCTATGCAATGATGCCATCCCGCTTCCAGATGTCTGCTCAGCAAATTTTATTCTCTTTCTATTCAGCCTTTTAATTTTACACTAAAATCATGTGCCTAAATTACATGATTACAGTTAATTATCATCTTTTATCACGTAATTATTTTATATTAACTGAATGGAAATTATATTAATTGAAGATAAATTCAAGATATAGATTTCATCTTCAATTAATATAATTTCCCTCTAATGATATATACTAATTTTAATGATTAATTAAGTATATTGATCCATGATGAGAGACTTAAGTAATAAAGAGAGGATCATGCACTAAAAAATAGGAATAAAGACATTATTATTGAACAATTATTAAGCACCACACATACCATAAGATAATTATAAAACTCAAACATTTCACCGCAACCCCTCACTCTCAACACGTAGACGCCATGTTACGTAACACTCATTACTACAATACACAACAACACAATGACAATATATGGAACTAGGAAGCACACACACTGTGGAATTCTCTCAGTTCTTACCTAAAAATCTCTCCAACATGTTGTTCGAGGTGAGGTCATTTAGACAATGATGCGCCTACGCTCCCGTGTTATACCCATCTCATCTTCATGGCACACCTCCATTCTGGAAACTTCAATCCAATAGCGGGCAGGTTCATGGTCACTTGCTGCCTCATAGTACAACCGGAACGAATCTCCTTCTTGAAGGCCTGTATCATTGACAACATTAGACCAGCCCTCTTGTATAACTGGTTTCAGAGGACCCCTACGTCGTTTTCTACAGCAAAATGTGTACGGTTTTTCTCCACATCTCACTTGAAAATAAACTCGACTTCGTTGATCATTATCAACTGATGGTGGCAAAGTCGATAGGAGTCCCGTTGGAAAGTAAAGTACCTTGTCTTTTATCATTGACTCTGAGAGCTCCGCATCAATCAACAACGTTGGTGCCATTATTGAAGAAAGAGAATCTGTAGAGGATGAAGAGTGAGTGAGTTGTGAAAGGTAAAGGAGCTAGGTAGCTAGGGATGTTGTGTGAGTGAAGAAATGGTGGGACGAAGGCTATTTATAACGATCGAAGAATGGTTAATTACCATTTTGCCCTTCATTTAATAAAGTGTCTGTTACATATTTTGTCTTTATGTCTTTTATCGGCTGGATTATTTTTTGCATACAGCATGGTGCTTTAGTTTAATGATTAAAAATAATTTTGTAAATAAAAAATAATTTTAGTATTCCTATTTTTAATGATTAAAGATAATTAAATATTAAATATTAAATAATAATTAAATAGATAAAATAGATATTTTATTTAATTTTCTATTTTTCACCCCATAGAAAGCATGCCAATGGAGAGAGAGAGAGAGAGAGGACGGGAGAGGACCATGCACATGCACCAACACCGCCTATTTGGTCAAACGATGCGGGTTACTAGTGAATGGCCTTCATGGCCAATGCGGGGGGGTCATGCGTTCAGATCTCCTACGTAGCGCAGAGATACGCACGCCCTGCGCAGCGATGGAATGCACCGTTTTGTCCACGCTATCGCAGCCGTTTGAGTGATCCAAAGCTCCTTTGTGTGCCACGCATTTCAGGTTTTTAAAGCCAACTCTGAGATGCTCTCAGCCATCCATCTCAAAGCAATTCCAGTCATCCATCTTGCAAGTTGCAACTCATCTTCCTCAGCCTTTGTCTCTCTTGCCGTCGTCGTCTGTGTTGCCAGAAGGTCAAAAGTGGTGGTCCAAGCTGGGTTTTCATATATAGCTAGGTTTTTATTAACTACGTACAACCAATATCATTCTCTTTTTTATATTATAACTCGGGGGGAATATTGAATTTTTTTGTCTTAAGAGATTAAAAATGAAATCAATATTGCAAATTGTTAAGTTATTTGCACAAATTGGTGCAGCGTGATCGCAAACTTGACTTTTTCCAACTTCTCCAATGACTCTCTCGCCTTCTATCTCTTTCTCTCTCTTCTCCTTCTCCCACTGTAATTTTTTTTTTTATTTCTCATTTCGTCCTGTATAAGAGACGCAACGTACCCTACTCCAATTCTATCAAACACCAGGAATATACACAATGGATGCTTTTGCCAAACTCACCCACCCTTAATCTTTGTACTTAACCTCCTCTCTAGTCTTCCCAAACGCACGCTAAAATTAAAGGGGTTGAAAATAATATAGTCTTAGATTCTGACAAATACGTTATATTTAATTCATGATAAAGAAGAGAGAAAGAAAATGAAGGAATATGGTAGCTAGTTTGAATGAATAAGGTTCAAGAAATTCTGAAAGCGAGGATATTATTCAATGATGGAAAGGAATCTGTATAACGAAGTCATTATCCATGAAAAATGAAGAGAGAGAGAGTGAAAAAAAAAAAGGAGATAAGTGAGTTAAGCTAAGCACATTCTCTTTCGTTGTCATCCCTTGACGTAATTGAACAAACTACCTCTATGTGGGTACATGCATTATCATCAAAATATATATATATATATATATAATGTAAAATAAATAATCATGTAATCATGAAAAAGAAAGAAAAAAGGGGGTGAACTACGAGGGTTAATTGCAAATGGCCGTATGGTGCAATCTTTTGTGATTCATCTTAACGTATTCTGTTTAATTTTATTGTAAGATTACTAATTGCAAAAACATATAAAAAACAAGTATTAATTAAATATAAATTGAAAAATAAAACCATTGGATATGGACAATAGTAGGAGAGAAAATAATTACTATGTAAAATCTAATAAATTAAGAACAATTTAAAAAATGAGAAAAAAGTTAGGAAAACATAGAAAAAAAAAAGTAATAAAAAAATAATAAAAATGAAATAAAAAAATATATGTCTAAATTTAGTGGGTTTAATTTAAAATATTAAATTATATATATATATAATTTACTTTACTTCCATATAGAACAACCTTTTCCAGATATTGTCGTGCGACAATGGAAAGCGTTAACGCCGACTATGTCATTTGGTGGGCCCCACTTGTCTTTAACCCGTGAGGGAAAAATTAGTTGATCCTTTTAGATCACTACGGAATAAATCCCGGAGGCATTTATGTTTTACAAATAATCTTGTACGTAATTTGATTTTTCGAGAAATGATTGTTCTTTTTCACTACCACCAAGTGCATGACCACCTTTTTCTTTATTGATTAAAGAAAAACTATTGACAAATTAAATAATTTACTCTAATCATATATATATATATATATATATCTATATATAAAAGTTGGAGTAAGTCATATTATTCTAAAATTATAATCAATGTGATTTGTCTCGTACTGCATGTATATTATTAATTTTTTTTAATATTATATGAATTATCGTGCAACAAGCGCGATAGTTAAAATAAAATGCTTCTAGCTGCCACTAATTACCACTTAGCATTTTAGTTTTATATATTGCCCTTGAAAGTTGAAACTGTTGTGCATTACTTCCGGAATTCATAGGGAACTAATTAGCTCCTCATCGGAACAGAGCAATTAGTAAACGGGAAAGGAGGGAGATTCCGTGTGGAATTGTGTTCAGAGTGCTTTATTGTCAACATGAAAGTGTAGAAACTCAAAATTATTGCTGTGGGGGTAATTTTTTTTTTCAAATAAAAGCATTATCAAATATAATTTAATTAAACTTTTTTTTAAATAATAATCTCATTGTGGAAGTTAGAATTGTACTTTTTCCATTTTCTTTTTATGATTATTTCTAAGAATAGATGATGTTTGGAAGACAGACACAAATTAAAGACCCTACTTTCTGCATGCCGAGGTTTTCGTATATGATACTGACAGCTTAGAGATTAATAATAGGGTGGGTCGTTGGAAAAGCGACAGGAAAAAGAAGGATCAAAAGTCAAAGAAATAGGAAAAGAATATGGAAAAATTATATTCAAAAACTTAAATTTTGTAAAATTTATAGTAAAGAATATTAAAAATTAATTTTTTAAAAAAATCAAAATTATTACTAAATTTTAAGAGATTTATTATTAAATTTAAAAAAATTACTATTAAATTTTAAGAAAGTTATCATTCTTCTAAAACTTAATAATAATTTTTATAAATTTAATAGTAAATTCTTTAAAATTTGATAGTAATTGTGGTTTTTAAAAATAATTTCAAATTTTAAAATCTTTTATTATAAATTTTATAAAATTTAGATCCTTAGATGCAATTTTCCCAAAGAATATTTTGGTTTCTGCCTCTCAATTTGAAGTTGGCATTTCATATTTCCCTATGAAATAGTGTACTACTGTAATACCATCTCCTTCTGGTTGTATATATAATTAATTTCTTATTATGAAATAAGATTAGCCTTGATCTTATAAGTAGTGTAATTAGAATCATAATAGGAACAAATTTCTAACTAACACAACAAAAATAAATTATTCTACCATAGCTAAACTTGCACTATATTTAACTGTAATTAAATCATGCTTTAATCATATTTTCTAAACTTTAGTTAAAACATAGTTTTCCTTATGTTTAATAGAAATTGTGGTTAAACCTTTTAGCAATGGTTTGAACTGCATCTTTACTTGCATTCATAATATAAATTTTTTATTAATGAACTTAAGTTTTTTTATAATATAACAACAATAAACCTTTTTCTATTAGGTGAAGTTGACTATATGGATTAAGCAACGCCATAAAATTATATCATAAATTATATCTTTAGTTAAATTATTTAAATTTAAATATTTTTTAATAATTTTGCCTATAATTTTTCGTAGTCTCCTTCTAACTCTAATTATTGGATTATTCTCCATTTGATCTACTCTTTTTATTGGAGCTTCTATAGATCTTCTCTACACATGGCTAAATCATCTAAGACGTGATTCTATCATCTTTTTCACAATAAGTGCGATTCTAACTTTCTCTCTAATATATTCATTTCTTATTCCATCTTATTTAATATATCTACTTATCTAATGCAATATTTTTATCTCTGCAATATTGACCTTATTATCCTATTGGCATTTTAATGTCCAACACTTAATCCCATACAATATTGTCGGTCTTATATCATTGATCTATATCATAAACATTCGATAAAATTTTATACTGATTGTCGATTGCCTAGCACAACCCTCCTCTCTTGTCCGGATTTGAGATCGATTATGAAATAATTTACATTAAAGCATAACATAAGTAGATTTAAGTTTTTCTATAATATATTTTTTAAGAAAATAATTAATTTCCTGGTTTGTTTTAATATTAATAAACAACATTTTTTTCAATTTTTAATAGGGAATTCATGATTAAATACTTGAATAGATTTGGTGGGAAAGATAAGGGGAAAACTGAAGGGCATTTTAGTACTTTGAGATGGTTAAAATTTTTATATGTTACAATGGAAATAATAGAGTAGGGATTGAAAGCAATTTTGTTTTTTCAAATTAAGAAAAAGCTACAGCTGAAGACAAAGATCATGTGGGATAAATGCAATTTTTCTTAGAAGTAATATCCATAATATTTTTGCAACATAAATTTAATAAAAAATGAAACTTTAAAATTATATTTAATCATCTCATGAACTTCTGCTCCTTCAAAGTGCAGAACTTAGGTAGCGAAAACATTAGTGGCAGTTGAGTTCCATGCAAAATCACAGTAAGATCCTCAACATATCACCCCTCCACTTTGCCTATATACGTCTGGCTTCTCTCAAATTCGTGCGCTAACAAGATATCATTTTTGGTAAACCTAAGCCACCCGATCTATTTAGTAAATTTTGGACTGTTTGATTTCATTTTGGTCGCATTTGATGTAAAAAATATTTTTGTAGAAAGATAAAAAATTTTATGACGACTAAAAATTTTAATTGTAAGGATAAAATTTTAAAATCCTTTGTAATAGATATTTTTTCTTACAGTTAGTTAAATTTTTTTTTACAGTTAAAATTTTTATCTCTACAAAATTTTTGTTCCACCAAATGTCTCTAAAATGTGATCAAATGGTCTAAAAATTGCTGAATGGAGTGGATGGCTCAGATTTACTGAAAATGAAGCCCAATTGGCACACAAAATTGAGAAAAGCCAAACGCTGCTTATATATTTAGATCCGAAGCTCGTCAATGCCACTAGTTAAGCAGCATGATAATGTTTGTGCAGTGAAGTTGAAATTAGTTTCTGGTGAAGAAATTTGGGCATCATTTTGTATGTGAAGTTGAAGGTTTAAAGCATAGATGGTGAAATGTTTTGGCGGTGGAAAGAATAATCTTATTCTCTTTGTTCTTATCCCTTTAATTGCACAATGAATGGAACTTCAGAGAAATACTTCGGATATCTAACCAATAATCGGTTTCTGATCGATATTAATTATAAATTGCCTGGGTTAATCATTTCTAGACCATTGTACGGTTGATTAATTTGGATTTCAACTACAACATGCTATATATAGAAGTTTCTTTTGTTGACTTTATCAGAGTTTATACAATATAATTTTCAATTGATACGCTTCTGAGCAAGTGTAAAGTGCTTATCACGGGCCTAATTTGTCTCTGGGCGAAAAGATAACTTGCTCAATGTTTGCTTTATTGGTGGACCTTAATAAAAGGATTTTTTAACCTTGGCATGCCGGCTTTTTAATATCTTTGACAAATCAAATGGTTCACGTCCTATATTCAATTAATATAATTTCCCTCTAATGATACTAATTTTAATTATTAATTAAATATTATCAATGATGAGAGACTTAAGTAATATAAAGGATCATGTACTCAAAAATCAGAAATAGGACAATATTTCATAACACACATTACAACAACACTAACATAGCTCAGAGCAGTAATTAGGAAGCACATTCACAACGAATTCTTCTCAAACAGGACTCATTGCCCCCATCTCACTCTATGCCAGAGAAAATCATAAGTATATTCCGTCTAGGACCAAGTTATAAATACATGTGTAAGTATGTCTAAGACAAATCTTTTAGAAAGACTTACTTATGACATATTTACATCATAATTAACAACTTGATTTTGACTAAATTTACCTAAAAATTTCTCCAACATGTTCGAGAGGTCAGGTTATTTAGACAATGTCCTTCCAGTCCCACGTCATACCCATCGCATCCTCATGGCGCCCAGTACATCTGCGAGCTCGAATCCAATAGCGAGCAGGTTCATGGTCACTTGCATCTGCCATGTAGTACCACTCGATCACATCATCTTCTTGAAGGCCATAATTTTTTATAACTTCAGACCAGCCCTTTTGTATCACTGGTTTCAGGAAAACGCCCGTAGGTCGTTTTCTGCAGAGAAACTCGTACACACTTTCTCCACAGCTCACTCGCCACTCCACTGCATCTCGTTGATTTGCAACTCGTGGCAAAATCCGTAGGAGATCCGTTGGAAAGTAAAATACCTTGTGTTCGATCATTGACTTTGTGAGCGGCGTAGAATCTGTGGAGGAAGAAGAATGAGTAGGTTGTGAATTCTAAAGAAGCTAGGGATGTTATTGTGAGGGATGATATGCTGAAACGAAGAGGGAATTTATAGAGTGACGCCCAGTGGGAAAAGGAGCTAGGGATTTTAAGTCATAATTGTAAAAAAATAAGTTTTATACAAATTTCTACTCTTTATATCATTTTCTGTTTGAGCTTTATAAAAGTTTTATGATAAAAAACTTTAAAAGATCTTCACATTATAAATGAAAGTTAGAGGGGAAGCTTTCAATTACCGCTCGATATCCACACGCGGAATCTCCCTGAACCTACCCACACTGGAATGTGGGATGTCCTGTTTATTATTAACAAAGAAAAACAAGAAAAAGTTTAATAAGGATTTCAATCCTAAACTGGTGTATGTGTGTGCACGTGTGTGTGTATATATATATATATATATGCACACACCTAATTTTATGCGTAAAATTGATATAATATTAAATGTTATTTTAAAAGTTTAATAAGGATTTTTTTTCTTTATTTATTGTCTTTTTTTTTTTGAAGAAGCAAATGTTAGTGTCAATCACAACATGAGTATATAGAAGTTTCTTTTGTCGATCACCATATCAGAGTTTATACAATGTTTCTCTTCTTTATGCTTGCGAGTGTGATTTTTTTTTTTTTTTGTTGAGTGTAAAAGTGCTTGCTACAATTTGCATTTAGGGAAACAAGACAGCCACGCAATTTTTGCTTAATTGCCAAGAAATAGTGATGCATATCACTTTCGCCCCGCAGACAACGACAAATTCCACACCCTAATGTGTAACAATTATATAGTTTATTTAACATTAAATTAATGATTACAGAAAGATATATATATATTTTTAATTTAATCCTCTATAAATAAAATCTCTTAGTTTAATCTTCAAATATTTTTCCAATCAGATCAGAAAGCATTCTTATAGTGACCATGGGAGAAAATATTTATGAGATTTAATTGAGTCTTTATTTTTAGAACATTAAATTTAGAAAAAAGTAGTCCTTCAAGAACTAAATTAAGAAGATTTATCCTTAAATGATTAAATTGATAGAAGAGTATTTTTTTTCCTTTTGACGATATAATTAATTTACTCATTTGTTTTAATATTACTTAATAGAGAACATTTTTTTAAAAAATTTTTAATAGGGAAGCCTTGAATGGATTTGTTGGGAAAGAGAAGGAGAAAATTCAAAAGGTATTTTAGCACTTTCAAATGGTTAAATTTTTTAGATTTAGTTGCTAAGGGACTTATTACAATGGAAATAATAGATCAGGGATTGAAAGCAATTTTGTTTTTAAAGTTAAGAAAAAGTTAAAGATGAAGACAAAGATCGCGTGTATCCACGTGATGTCAAACAGTGAGCTCCACTGCTAATTTATATGTATTAGACATTTTGAGTGCCGGAAATTCAGCAAACATTCCCAACCGTCCAATATTATTTGTACCGATCAAAATAAAGGAAGAAAATCTACGCAAATTGGCACCGTTCCTTACTCAAAAGTACTACATCTGCTGGAACATACTTTGTTTCTCTCACTTACAGTTGTCATTAATTTAGCATCACTTCAAAATTCATGTGTACAAGTTTATCTTGTAAAACCTTCTTGTATAAAGTAATGATTAAAATAATATTTTTTTAAATACATGAAAATAATTTATCTTCTAATTTAAGTAGATATGAAATTTAATCATATCCTATAAGACCATTAATTCCATTATTGCTTAGGATATGTTAAAAAAATTAGATAAATTATTATTATTTTTCTCAAGAGATGTTTAAATTTTGTAATTTTCTTTATTGATTGAAGAAAAATAATTGAGAAATTAAATAATTTAGTCTAAAATAAAATGTTTCTAACTACCACTTAGCATTGTAGTTCTACATATTGCCCTTACCTCCAGAATTCACAGCTAATAAAGACTCAATTATTGGTGTGGGGTTTCAGGTTAGCTGCGCATCAGTGCACATCTAAGTTGAGAGAGAGAGAGAGAGAGAGAGAGAGAGAGAGCTATATATATCTGATGATTCATTCCACATCCAGATTGTCAAATTTTATCCTTTTTCTATTCAGCACACATCTACGTTGAGAGAGACACACACAAACAGAAAGACAGACAGACGAAGTAGCCTTTATAGTTTACACATATCACTTCCCACGTAACGGTAAACCTCCAAAACACGTGATAAACAAAAGAAGATATCAAGAGTAAATTCGGTATTATCTTATATAACTATAAATAGTGGTGCACATTAAGTTGGCGGCGCAGACAACGGATAAGATCCCACAGTGAAACGGTACCCTAATGTGAAACAATTACATAGTTTATTTTACATTAAATTAATGATTACTAAAAGATAATTATTATTTTAATTTAATCCATATCTATTATAATTAAAAATGCCAATGAAGTTGGTTAAAAATTTGAGCTTCCTTCAATATCATATGTCCGTCGCTAACCCCAAAATTTGAACATTAATAATTAAGTAACACATCTCCTTAACCACAGGATCAATGTGTTGGGTTTAGATTCCTTAGAAAAATTTGAAAGAGCATAAGTTCAATAGCCAACAAATACATCACTTTAGTTTATATGGACTAAATGAAAATCGACAGATATGTTAAAATTGAACGTCAAGCAAGAATTGTAGTGTAATTATTTAGCGTTCAATTTTTTTTAATCAAACTTATGAAAATAATAATTGGGCAACATGATATTGCGTGTGCAGTGAAGTTGAAATTAGTTTCTAATTAAGAAATTTGGGGGTCATACGTACATTTTTGTTTGCATGTGAAGTTGAAAATAAAGATTTAATGTACAGCTAATGAAATGTTTTGTCCATGGGAAGATTCTTTATGCTCTTATGCCTTTAATGAAATATTGGGTAATTTTCTCAAAATTTCAACACATTTTGCACACTAATGTAAAATGATGGGATCAAAATCGCAGTAAGACAAATGCTTTCATTTAGAGAAGTTTATCTTCGAAGTATTAATTTTGAAGAGTAGATTTATCATTTCAAAATTTGAAAGATAAATGTTTCATTAATTTAATTTTTTAAAGAAAATGATTATTATGATGTAATTGAATTATTATATTTACCCCCCAGTCCTCAGCCTTAAATTATTAACTCATCTTATTAATTGCTTCTTTGTGATTAATTTATGAGTGATGATCTTATAGTGCCAGGAATGTATGTTCTCTAGTAATAGTACAATTAATTATGAAATACTACTAATTACAATATATATATAGAATAATATTTTATTTTAATAAATTTATTATTATAACCATACTCATTAATTATATAAAAATCAAATTAATTTTTTTTAAAAATTATTAATTATTAAATAATTTAATATTTTAGAAAATTATTTAATAAAATATTATTTTATATATTTAACAATTAATTATATTATTATTAGACAACATATGTTGTTGAAAATATAAAAGCATCACTCTTGATTTATTAGTTGTGCAAGTTCCATGAGATCTTTGACGTGACCATCTATTTTATTTTGATGTGACTTCTTTCCAAGTTCAAAGACAAAATTTGTAAGATATTATTGAGTCAATTTATTAAAATTAAATAAATTATACATATATATATATATATATAGATATATGCGCGCGCGCATCTAAAATAAGTAGTTGTTGATACGGATGGCTGAATATTGAATTGGTCAAAAGGATTATTAAAAAGAATCAACTGAGATCACAATCCATCAGGGTACTAGTCAATATATATAAAAAAAAGTAAGTTTCCTAAGTAATCGACCAATCATATAGGTGCGTGCAAAATCGTACGTGAATAAAAAAAAAAAGCTGAGCAAAATTATAGATATGTACGGAAAAATGGACAGAAAATGACACCACTAGTTAAGATCCTATAAGGAATTTCCAATAATTTTGTATGCTGGAGCATGCTTCTTCTTAACAGAGAGAAATCAAGATTCTGCGCATGTGCTACGACAGGAACAGAAGATCGTCTTCAAACTTTATTCTTCGCTAAATATAATTTATTGGTGTGGGGATTTCAGATTAGCTGCCTGGACATTAGTCAACATTAGTATTTGCTTTAATAACACAAAAAAAGTAGCATGTGCTTTGTGTACGGGAAACGTTAAGACTCAATTTGTATGGCAACCGCAGCCATCAGTATTGGATGTGGCTCTACTTTCGATCTCTGACAAAAACTCAACAGTTAGACCCACTAGTGCTCCAAAGTATAAACTATTTTGTGTAATATAGATTCTCTGCGTCTTGGAGAAATAGCAGCAGATGTTGCCCAAATGGGATAAATCGTTTAGATTAGATTTAGATTCTCTAAATTACTAAATCACAAAGACAAACAAAGGCAACAAAGCAATTCACTAAAATGCACGTTTTAGTGTTGGGCTAATGGAATGGGTTGTGGGCATATATATATATAGATTAATATATAAAAAGCTTATTCATGGAGTGGGCTTAGATGATGAAAGAAGAAAAAAACATATTATTAATTCGGTTAAAACTAAATCAAACTTGATTGAATTGAAAACTGAACCGATTATATCAATTTTATAATGTTTAAAACCAACTTTAACTTTCTTGTAATCAATTTAGTTCAATTTTTATTAGTTTAAACTAGTTTAGTTTAGTTCAATTAGTTTAAATTAGTTTTAAACACTTCTATCGAAAAGAAGAAACAGGAGAAAATTTCATAACACGTAAGACACAAATATTATTAAACAATAATGAAGCATCACACATGCAGACAATAAGATAATTTGAAAAAAAAAAAAACGCCAAGCATTTCCTTAATTAATTGCAAATTAAGCGTCCTCACTTTCAACTCCTAAACACAGACAGCTTGGTAGAACACACGTTACTGCAACACAACTCCAAACATGTTGTTCGAGAGGTAAGCTTATTTAGACAACGGGCGCCACTATTATTTTACCCATCAGGTGCACACGTCTATAAACTTCAATCCAATAGCGATCAGGTTCATGGTCAGTTGCTGCTTTCTCGTAGTACAACTTGACCTCATCATCTTCTTTAAGGCCTTTCTCTTTGATAACTTGAGACCAGCCCTCCTGTATCACTGGTTTCAGTGAATTGCCACTAAGTCGTTTCCTACAGCGAAATGTGTACACTTCATTTCCGTAGCTTACCGGAAATTCCACTGGAGCTCGTTCATTTCCAACTGGTCGTGGCAAAGTCCATAAAAATTCCGTTGGAAAGTACAGTAGCTTGTTTTCGATCATTGAGTGAGTGAGCTTCTTATTGAGCACACACGCTGCTACCATTGTTTCAAGAAAGAAAATCTTTAGAAGAAGAAGAAGAATGATTAGGGTTGTGAGGGATGAAATGTTGATCCAAGGGGATATTTATATGTAGATGAGTGCTTGATTGATTTTCCACTTTCCGCAAACAGAATCTCCCTCGGCATTATACATTTCACACATGCACTAGACAGAAAAGCGAAAGGAAAATTTTATGTAATTTCTATTTTATTTTTATAATCATTATTTAATTATTGGTTAACATTATTTTTTAATCATTACTTAATTATTAAAAGTATAAATATTAAAGTCATTTTTTATATTTTAAAATTATATTTTATTTCTTTCATTACTGTACTTAATTTTTTGTATAGACAATATAGATCAACCAATTGGAATTTAATCATATTCTGTCAGTACATTCCATGTTAAAGAGATGTTTAAATTTATAATTACAAAATAAATATTATTAAAATAATTATATAAATTTTTAGAAAAATGTATGCTTGCATTAATATGAAATAAATTCTTAAATTACCGACATAATTTAACCAAATATCTTATGTGTGGCATCATTTCATTTGAGCATGACCAATGCAGAAACTTCCGTAGGAAAATGATACTGATATGCACTTTGAGAACTATGCATGTGTATTGACGCTAAAAAATATTTTATACAAATTTAAAATATATTCAACAATTAAAATCCCAAACTCAATAGCACAATCCTCTATAGTAATTCTCATCCATCACTTTCGTAACCCTACAGAGTAGGAGGTACGAGGTTTTCATTTTTCTGCCTCGAGGCTGGTATGTGACTGGATGTTTTAAAAAAAAATAGAAATATTTAATTTAAGAACCCTAATCTCATAAAAATTCAAACTACTCTTCTTAAATGAAATCTTCTCAATGTTTAACTACAAAATACGTAGCATTTCATTGGACCTTGTCAATTTTAAATTTTAATCGATTTGGTTTGATTTTACTTTGATTTAGTCTAATTTAATTCATTTTTTTTTATTTTGACTCTAAAATGATTTGATTTTTTTTTTAAGATCTTAGTTTTTGTAATACGTAAAATTTGACTTCTAGCATCATGTATCTTTTAATATTCTGACCAATAATAGTGTTAGAATAATTTATTATCATTTATCATTTTTTACTTCTAAAAAAAGTATCCTTCATGATTATGTTATGTTGGGCTGGTAAAGGCAGCAAAGCAACTGACTAAATCACAAAGACAAACGAAGCTAGCAATGCAACTTATTAAAATGCACGTTTTAGTGTTAGGCTAACAAGATGGGTAGTGGGCAAGCATTATTTTTCTTTTTTAATATAAAAGGTTGATGCATGGGTTAGACTTAAACGATAAAAGAAAAAAAAAACATATTATTGGTTTAGTTAAAACCAAACCAAACTTGCAAACCAAGGGATCTCCCTCCTTTCACCAACACTAACACCCATTTGGTTACTAAATAGAGAGAGAAAAAGAAGCCAAACCGCGTTCTATTTTGGTTTTGATATTATATGTGATGAAGAATGAGGGTTACTAGCAAATGGCCATTGTGGGGCAATCTTCAGAGGGGTTCCTACAGTATCATTTTTGGTTTTGTCCCTCTTAAGTTGGAAACATCTGTAATAAAAGTGATATGTACCGATTGTGTGCGTGAAGTTGGAGGTTTAAAGCGCACATAGTGAAATGTTTTGGCCGTGGAAAGAATAATCTTGTATATCCTTTATGATTTTAATTATCCCTTAAATTGTAGAATAAATGGTAATCCAGACAAACATTTCGGATATCTAAGCAATAATCAGTTTCCTATGGATATTAAAAATTATACCTGAGGGCTTGATCATTTCTAAAACATTATATCAGAACATGCATATATATAGATATAGATACACACACATAAGATTTATTTATATATATATATATATATAATAATAATTTTTTTTAAGACTATATATAAATAATTTACTCATTTGTTTTAATATTAATTAATAGAGAACATTTCTTTTATAACTTTTAATAAGGAAGCCATGAATAGATTTGTTGGGAAAGATAAGGAAAAAATTCAAAGGGTATTTTAGTACTTTCAATGGTTAAAATTTTTAAATTTACTTGCTAAGGGACTTATTACAATGGAAATAATAAATCAGCGAATGAAAGCAATTTTGTTTTTAAAGTTAAGAAAAAGTTACAACTGAAGACAAAGATCACGTGGGATAATATTTGAAGTTGGAGGTTTAAAGCTCAGACAGATGGTGAAATGCTTCGGCAGTGGAAAGAATAATCTTACCTACTTTTTATGTTCTTAATTATCCCTTTAATTGTACAACAAATGGTAATTCAGACAAATATTTCGGATATCTATCTACCAATAATAATCGATTTCCGATCGATATTAATTAAAAATTATGTGGCTTGATCATTTTAGAACATTGTAGGGTTGATTATAAGAGTTATTAAGATTGCAACTTTGTCTCCCGAAGTTAACAAGGTTTATTTTGAATTATTCATTTTCCTTCAAGATGATGTGCAATTTATTTTGAGGAGAAAATTTTTAATATATAGCAAGGCTGTTATTAAGTACGGACAACCAATATCATTCTCTTTTTTTTATTATAACTCGGGGGGGGGGGGGGGGGGGGGGGGAGGGGAATATTGAAAATTTTGTCATAAGAGATTAAAAATGAAACCAATATTGCAAATCGTTAAGTTATTTGCATAAATTGGGGCAGCATGATTGCAAACTTGACTTTTTCCAACTTCTCCCTTGACTCTCTCTCCTTCTATCTCTTTCTGTCTCTTCTCTTTCTCTCACTGTAATTTTTTTATTTCTCATTTCCTCTTGTAGAAGAGACGCAACATACCCTCCTCCAATTCTATCGAACACCAGGAATATACACAATGAATGCTTTTCCCAAACTCACACACCCTCAATCTTTATACTTAATCTCCTCTCTAGTCTTCCCAAACTCAGGATAAAATTAAAGGGTTGAAAATAATAGTCTTAGATTCTTACAAAATACGTCATATTTAATCCATGATAAAGAAGAGAGAAAGAAAAAGGAATGAATATGGTAGCTAGTTTGAATGAATTTGGTTCAAGAAATTCTGAAAGTGAGGATATTATTCAAAGATGGAAAGGAATCTGTCTAACAAATTCACTCTAATCATATATATATATATAAGCTTTGAAGCAAGGCACACCATTTTAAAGTCATAAATAGTATAATTTGTCTCATGCTATGTGTATGTAGCTAGTTTTTTATTTAAAAGAATTACAAATAAGGATTAAGAATTGAAAAAAAAAATTACAGAGTCTATTATTATTATTTTAAAATAGATTATCACTGATTTTAACTAATACTATTAATACCTAGTAATAACAGATCCGGTAGAATAATTTTTTTAACTTTGGATCCTTTTGAATAATTCTCTCCTTTTATTTTAAATGTTGCATGGGTTTTCGTACAATAGGCCTCACCTAGTCAAAATAAAATGCTTCTAGCTGCCCATAACTACCACTTAGCATTTTAGTTTTATATATTAACCTTGAAGCTGGTGTGCAGTGCTTCCAGAATTCATAGGGAACTAATTAGCTTCTCTTCTGAAGAGAACAATAAGTGTTGGTGAAAGGGGAGAGATTCCGTGTCAAATTATGTTTAACCTTTAGAGTGCTTTATTGTCGAAATGAAAGTGTAGAAACTCAAAATTATTGGTGTGGAGTAATTTTTTTGAAATAAGAAGATTATCAAATATAATTTAATAAAACATTTATAAAAAAAAAGTAGCATAATTTACTCTTCGGTTTTGCTCGATCTCATTGTGGAAGTTGAAATTATACTTTTTTCCATTTTATTTTCATGATTATTTCTACGAATAGATTATGTTTGAAAGGTAGAGACAAATTAAAGACTGTACTTTCAGCATGCTGTGGTCTCCGTAAATCATGTAGCGACAGTTGAGAGAATAACAGTGGGATTGGTGGTTGGGAGAAGCGACAAGAAAAAAGAAGAAATAAAATTCAGAATGTCTTGAGCGACAAAGTCAAAGAAACAAGAAAAGAACATTTTAAATATATATTTGAATTATTTTACCTAACAAGAACTCCATTAGTCCCCACATCGTTGTTTTTTCTACATGACTCACCTTAAAATCACTGCAGTGGCAACCTAGGAAAAAAGAAAGAAGAGATGATTAAACACCAAAAGTACAAACGGTGTTATCATGGAAGAACAATTTTCACGCACATTTGATGTGTCATATCATTTGTATATTTAATAATTAAAATTTATTTTACACGTAAACTCTATCTATATTATATATGGATCTTACCTGTACAAAATCAATTATGATTATTGATTTTTTTAAGTGCACCTAACAAAATTCATCATGGAAAGCTACGTGTGGTTGGCGGCGCAACGTAACTTGCTATCTTTGAAAAGATTCACATTACTGAATGTCACTAGATACAGTGGGACCAACACGTCAATTCCAGAATACAAGTGCCTATGATTCACGAGCAAGACGTGGATCTAGAAGTTTTATCGTCGGCAAACTTAGATGGTCCTGAAATCATGGTAGAGGAGGTTGCAACGATAGTAGCGGTGGTAGCAGTAAAGCACTTCAACAACGAATGAGGAGTTGAAATTTTTAATTTTTTTGCAGGGGTATTTTTGTGTTTTCACCTTCTAATATTTTCAATCCTCTCGTACTTTTCTTTAACTAAACAAGTAAATATGAAGGTATTCATTTTTCTTTTCGTGCAAACCAAATATAAACTCAATGATTGCATTCACTATTGTATTCCCTTTCACTTTCCCAACCTCAGGATTCATTGAACCAAATAAACCTTTGAAATCTACGAAAGTTTGCACATGACCGTGTTCCTGTAAAATGTTACATTAGTTTCTCTACTATTCTTTGCTTTGGAATGGATCTTCATTTGTATAATTGTATTCCTATAAGAACAACTGTAGGGTTTATTCAATGATTTTTATTCTTTTTTTATTTTTTTGTTTTTAGAAAAAAAATAATTAAATAAATAAAAATTATAACTATGATACAGCTAAAGTTTTTAAAGTATAATTTTTTCTCACAAATAAAATTTTTTGACATTATAATTATAATTTTTATCTTTTTAGTTATTTTTTTTAGTCCTTAAAAAATAAAAATAAATTGAATGAACCCCCCATAGTCATCCGTATGACTACTGAACATCCATCCTGTTAGCGTGACACGCTGAGGAGTTAGAAACTACCCAACAAATATTAGAATGTAGTAAATCAATGTATATAAGATCAGATATTAACAAACTAGCAGATTAGGATCATTCTATATAATAACAAAAGATGCAATTCGTTGTACTACTCGTGTATATATATTCTATATTCAATGAGAATAAAGAGTACGAATGACTTTAATCCTAAAAGTCTTCATGGTATCAGAGCCAGGTTTGCTCTCTTCCGCACCAAACCATTGTGCACCCACATCCGAATCTTAGCGCATCCTCTGTTGAACCCCAAGCCCTTTGTGGCCCACTATGTCGAACGAAACAGCCACCAATAACCCTCAACCCATCATTATGAACCAAGAAAATGCCCCTTTCCCCGTCACCATTATTCTTGATGAAACGAACTACCTCCTATGGTCCCAACTCATGGAGATGCGAATCACCGCACGTAACAAAGTCGGATATTTGACTGGAGTAGTAAAGAAACCGAATGAAGGAGACCTTATGTTAGCCACGTGGATCACTGACAACCAAAGAGTCCGTAGTTAGCTCATCGAGGCCATGAATCCGACCCTTATGCAGCGCTTCATCCGTCTACCCACTGCAAAAGATATCTGGGACGCTCTTGCTCGTACGTTTTATGACTCTGGAGATGAAACAGTGATTTTTGAACTCAACAAGAAGTCCTTTACAACAAGGCAGAATGGGCGACCTTTATCTGTGTATTATAACGAATTGGTGGCAATTTTCCAAGAGATTGATCATCGCACCAGAGAGCAGGCTGAGACTGTTGCTGGTGTAGTGCAAGTACATGCTGCAATGATAAGACTACGGGTCCATATTTTCCTTGTAGGTCTTGAGTTTGAGTTTGATCATGTTTGTGGCGAGATACTTAAAAAAGAAGCTAGACTTGACCTGGAAAGCACCTATGCGTACGTATGAAGAGAATTCCAACAGCGTCAGGTAATGAATAGTGATCGAACGTCTATTGACAGTACAGTTCTTCTCGCCAGGCAAACACACTAGGCCCTTCATCTTGGAACCTAGAAGTCGAAGAATCGAAAAAATGATTCTCTGACATGTACATACTGTGGTGAGACAGGCCACTCAAAGCAAAAATGTTATGAACTTATTGGCTATCCTGAATGGTGGGATTTTTCCAAGAAACCTAGAAGGAAGGTTAACTCGAAGGTTATGAACACTTGTGTAGATGAACCATCCAACCTTGTCATACACGAGTCTAACCTAATGACCCCAGCTACAAATGTCGCCCTCCAAAGCACGACAGGTAAGGAAACTACCCCATTCTCACGTAACACATGGATTATTGACTCAAGTGCCTCAAACCACATGACGAACAATGCCAAACTATTAGAACATGTTTGACCTCATCCAAAACCTCATGTCTCCACAGCAAATGGAGGTGAAGCATGTATTCAAGGCCAGGGCTCTTGCTGCATCTCTAATGATATAACTATGGATACTGTTCTTCTTATTCCATCTCTAGATTATAATTTAATGTCAGTGAGTTAGATCACTACTGCTTTATCATGCACCGTAACATTTTGGCCTTCATTTTGTGTATTTCAAGACATTCTAACTCGGAGGATCATTGGCTATGGTGTTAGGCGAGGTAATCTTTATTATTTGGAATTGGAACCAGGTGAATCAATACGTGCAAATAGCATAGTTAAAAATAAATCTGAAGCTAATATGTGGTTGTGGCACCGTCGCTTGGGCCATCTCTCCTTTGGGTATCTCAAGAAATTAAAGCCTAGTCTATTTTCTTAGTTAAATAATTCAAATTTTCATTGTGAGACTTGTGAATTAGCAAAGAGTCATTGAACCCATTATGCACCGAGTATGAATAAAAGTAACATGCCTTTCATGGTTATCCACTCTGATGTCTAGGGCCCTGCTGCAGTGTCCACTTTTCAAATGCCCATTACTTTATTACTTTTATTGATGAATGTACTAAAATGACGTGGGTGTCTTTACTTAAGAATAAAAGTGACTCTTACCAAGCCTGTCGTAATTTCTATCAAATGGTACAAGTATAGTACAAACGGACTATTGGGATATTACAAACGGATAATGGAACGGAATTTGTGAACTCTGTAATGGTCGAATTTACTCGTGAACGTGGAATTAGGCGCCAAACCTCATATGCTTACACCCCTCAATAAAATGGCTTAGCCGAACGAAAAAATCGTCAACTTCTCGAAGTCGTTCGTGCCTCGCTATTCGGTATGAATATGCGTCGCACCTATTAGGGTAAGGCAGTGAAATCGGCCACTTATCTTATCAACCATGTGCCCTCTAGCTCTCTGGAGTTTCAAACTCCACTACAGAAATTACAATCTTTATTGGAGATTCCTCACATGCCGAATCTGGAACCACGTATCTTTGGTTGTAGTACTTACATCCATATTCCTCAAGTTCTACGTGGTAAACTCGATCCTCGGGCTCAGAAGTGTGTATTCGTAGGCTACTCCGAGTTCTAGAAAGGCTACAGGTGTTATGATCCAATAGCCCGTAAACTCTACACAACGCTAGACATCACCTTCGTTGAGTCTGAGCCGTATTACACCACTTCCGCCACTTCCCTTCAAGGGGAGAGAGCAAATGAAAAGGGAAGTATAATGGAAGATGTTGAGAAAGACCTTCGAAAACTTGCTAAGCTATAAGAAATGTTTGAGGAGTTAGAAAGTGAGCCAACGTGCACTACACCAAGTCTTCTAAAAGAGTCAACAAATTCAAGATTGCCTACGTCCGAACCTACACCACTAGCCAAAGGATCCTCCTCAAATGTCCCCTTAAATGTTCCTCTGTTGCCATCACAGGAAAATGAAGACGTCACTTCTACCACAATGGAGTCAGATTCCACAACCAATGACCAAAATGTTAGAACATCACAAAGAATCACAAAGGGCGTGCCAAAAAGACAGTATGAACTAGATTTAAAGGCACGGAGCAAGTACCCTCTATGCAACTACACCTCTACTCTAGACACTAGCGGGATCTATAATATTCAAATACCAATAAGTGTACAAGAAGCCTTGAATGACCCGAACTGGAAGGAAGCAATGAACGAAGAACTAAAGGCTCTACAAAAAAAATAAAACGTGGGAAATAGTGTCTTTACCGAAGGGAAAGAAGACAGTGGGTTGCAAATGGGTGTTTACACTAAAGCTCAAAGCGGATGGTAGCCTAGATCGTTACAAAGCTAGGCTTGTAGCAAAGGGATACACATAGAAGTATGGAGTGGATTATGATGAGACTTTTGCTCCAGTAGCGAAGATGAATACCATCAGAATCATACTCTCACTAGTTGCAAATTGAAATTGGACTCTTCAACAACTAGAAGTGAAGAATGCATTCTTGAATGGGGAGTTAGAAGAAGTATACATGGACATCCTAGTAGGAGTTAGAGGCTCAAAAATGCATAAAGATAAAGTATGTAGGCTCCGGAAATCACTTTATAGGCTAAAACAATCACCACAAGCTTGGTTTGGCAAACTCACAATTACTATGAAGGAGTTTGGCTATAGTCAAAATAATGTTGATCACACGCTCTTTGTGAAAAAGATAGGAGGAAAAATTACGATAATGCTTGTCTATGTAGATGATATGATCATCACCAGAAGTGATCAAAAAAAATAGATGACTTGAAGAAACACTTGACAAGGAAGTTCGAGATGAAGGATCTTGGGGAGCTCAACTACTTCCTCAGGATAGAAGTCACTAGAACTAAGTACGGCATTGCTCTCATGTAGCAAAAGTACATGTTAGACCCGCTTGTAGAAACAAGATTGATCTAGTGTAAACTAGCAGAGACACCAATTGAGTTGAATCATAAACTAGGAATCTACCCAGATCAAACTCCAACTGACAGGGGGAGATATCAACGTTTAATTGGAAGACTAAATTATCTCACGTATACACAGCTAGATTTGGTATATGCTGTGAGTGTGTTAAGCTAGTTTATGCATGCTCCCAATGAGGATCATCTACATGCTGCCATACGAGTTTTAAGGTATTTGAAAGGCACACCCGGACGAGGATTATTCTTTGCGAAGAATGGAAGCATCAAGATTAAAGGGTATTCAAATTCAGACTGGGCAGGAGACCAAACTACCAGAAGGTCTACCACTGGCTATATAACGATGGTAGGGGGTAACCTCGTAACTTGGAAAAGCAAAAAATAGAAGGTGGTGGCTAGATCAAGCGCTAAAGCAAAATTTAGAAGCATGGCACATGCTCTATGTGAGTTACTATGGATGAGACAAGTCTTTCAAGACTTGAGGATTGAAGTAACTACCCATGAAGTCACACTGTGATAACAAGGCAGCGATTGAGATAGCACAGAATCTAGTTCAACATGATCGTACAAAGCAAGTGGAAATTGACAAGCACTTTATTAGAGAAAAACTAGACAATAATATTATTCAGTTTCCTTATGTACAATCAAGGCATCAACTAGCAGATCTTCTAACGAAGTCAGTTCCTACAAAGGAGTTCCAAGATGCATTGGACAAGTTGGGCATGAAAGATATTCATGCACAAACTTGAGGGGGAGTGTTAGCGTGACACATGGAAGAGTTAGAAACTACCCAACAAATATTAGAATGTAGTAAATCAGTGTATATAACATCAGATATTAACAAACTAGCAGATTAGGATCATTCCATATAATAACAGAAGATGCAGTTTGTTGTACTACTCATGTATATATATTCTATATTCAATGAGAATAAAGAGTACGAATGACTTTAATCCTAAAAGTCTTCACATCCTCAATCAAATATGCTGCTATGGTGGTGCAAATTTGAATGAAAGAAAAAAAAATCCTAAGAAAAAGAAGGAGGCACTTATTGGGATAATAATAGAATTTACTAACTAGAATTATGTTTGTTCTGACATAAAATAAAAAGAATGCACGATGTTTAATTGGATAAAAACAATACAGAAATAGAACAGAAAATTGATCAAATAAATATAATGCTCTTAGTTAAAAATAATAATAAAATAATTATTTTTAATTACCAGTATTAACAAAAAATATAATAAAATAATTTTAATTACCAATAATAGAAAAAATTAAAGATATTCATTTTTAATTTTTAATTAAAAAATTGGTTTTTAATTAAAAATGTTTTTTTAATTATCACTTTTAAGAAAACTCATTACACCAATAATAAAAATATTAAAATATTCAATTTTGACAATTTAACTCCAAAAAAAACTGTATTTTCAATGAAATAATAATAGAAAAATATGAAAACCATAAAAAATTTTTAATTCCAAAAAAATATTATTTGAATAACTAACAAGAGAAATATATATATAAAAAAGCATTCAATTTTAGTATTTCACTTCGATAGAAATGACTTTTTGAATCAACTAATAATAGAAAAATAATGTTTAATAAGTTACTCTTTTTGTACAACATAAATAAACTAGCTAGTGATATGAGATAAACACAGCAATGAATGATATAACAAAAACAATAAATTTATACTTCTAAATTTTATCCCAAGATTACTATTAACAAGTGCACCTATAAAAATAAAATTTAGAATTAATTGATAACATTTCGAATTAATTGTTCAGGTTGCTGTCAATTATAACAAAGTATGCTTCTAGCAACATCTCAAGCTCTTCTCTACTGTTTGTAGCACTTTCTGTACTCCTCGTGCTCTCATGTCGACTCCTTGCAATGCTCTCGAGCATCAGGCAATGATAAAACCCGAGAAACCAGAATAGAAATGAGACCTTATATCCTATGAAAGACAGATGGTCTCCATAAAATGATAACACCATCCGCCTTTTCTTCTCTGTGGGATACATTTTAGCCATATCACCATCATTGTCCATTAGCTGCTCTATTTCATCTCTAACCTAAATATATGCATGCAATATAAGCAAAGCCAATAAATAAGACCAAGAGAAGAAAATTATGTCCTGTCTCATTAGCAATCATGAAGAAAGAAGAGAACATTTATGTACATGGACATGATATATAATAAAAACAAATTGACTAAATCGACTATTGCAATAAACAAAGCCAGGACTTTAACTTTTTTTTTAGCACACATAAGAAAAATCCTCTTTATTTTTTTTTCTGCGTAAGTGAAACAAACTAGGTAATGCAAACACATCGAAATAAAGTCCTATATATCAACTCAATATAAAACAAAGCTATAAGGTACCATAAAGCAATAAAGAGGAAAATATTAAGCAACCTACATGCATAATAAGAACATAGTAATTGTAGAGTTTTAAGTTTGAAAACATGATAACTAGTGATCACCATCTAAGAAGGATTGAACTCGATCATTCACAAGGCCAGATAGAAACTTCCTATAAATAGGAGCCTTTACTCTTGTAATTGCCAAGATAATAGCAGGAATGCCCCACAAAGATTCACCACAAATAAGTCCAGATGCCATGGCAAGACAAAAATCTTTTGCCTTCTACTTTTTTCTCCTTTCCCACAAGCACAAAATAAAGCTCCCAATGAACATCTCAATGGCAAAGTAACCACCAAGATAAAATGGGATGGCTAAGCACATGGCATTTGTAACAAACCTATGTATCCTATACTTGGTTTCATAATGCCTATATAGATCATGTATCATATTAATGAGAATAACAAGAAAGAAGAATATGACAGCTAGTTTAAGGCAGTTCTTAAGAAGAGAAGAGAAACCCTCTACTCCAGGAAGGGAAATCCCACGATATACTTGCCCAAAAGGTGCAAGATAGCAACCATCAAGATCACCAATTATATAAGCTTTGTAGAAAAACCAAAAAACCAAAGGTGTAACGGTTGTATCAAACAACTTCAAATAAACCAGATTGAAAAAGATTTGCAATATAAAGTGCAACCTAGATTGTTTTCCTTGGAAATGGATTTCAATATTTAATTAAGCTTTTTAAGTATAAAAGAACTCTAAAAACTACCAAATGCAAAGGGAGTTTGTTTTAATTAAACTAACTAAAATTTGATTGAATTAAAGTTCTTAATTATTAACTAAATTGTATGAATTAACAAATAAATGAACATGTGACTAACTTTAAATTTATATCTTGACACTACAAAAAAATAAACTTTTAGTGGCAACAAAAAATATTGTCATTAAAAGGACACTTTTAGCAATGACATAAAAAAATTATCACTAATGATTGTCCTTAAAGTAGAACACGTCATTTTGAAGGAGCTTATAGTGGCAACAAAAAGAGTTGTCATTGTAAATATTTAGCAACAACCTTTAGTGGTGAAAAATGGCTGAAACTAATGCTTTTTGACAAAAATGTTATGGCAAAATTTTAATAGCGACAAAAGTTCGCCACTAAAAACTATTTTAGTGGCAACAAATAGAACCGCTAGTAAATATACATTTAATGGTGACATAAGTCACCACAAAATGTCTGACAAAATTTTAATAGTTGTTTTTGCAAACTACTAGTCATGCATGATGTAGTCTTCACAAAAAGAAATATTTTAGTGGCGACCCTCTATCTCCACAAAAGCCTATGGGCAAACAATTAAGATACAAAAATTTTATGAGGATCTTTTAGTGACAATGTTATCATGTTGCCACTAAAAAGTCTAGGCAAAATTTATTTTTATAATTAAAAGGAAACAAATACTTTTAGTGGTGACTAGATTAGGTCGCTGCTAAAAGTTTTAGTACAAAATTTTAAAAATGCTAGAAACTAATGATGCAAACCTTTAGTGGCGACTTATTATGGTGTCACTAAAAGAACTTTTAGTGGCAATAATATCTTGTCGCTACTAAAAATTTTAGCATAAAAATTTTGATATTTTGTAAAATTTTGCACTAACTTTTGGCATGGATTTTTAAAAATCCATGAAATTGTTACGCCAAAAAAAAATAGTGACGACTTGCACTTCTTGCCACTAAAAGATCTTTAGTGGCAACTCTATGTTGCCACCAAAAATTTCAATATTCTTAACTCAAACTTTGTTTTTTGGGCACTTAGATTTTTTTTCTTTCTAAGAATGAGTGTTTATTAAATGATTTGATATGGTCCAACACCTATAAAGAATTTTCATTAGATGTGAAATTATTAACTAATAGTCTCACTACAAACTTTCCTTTTTGATGGTTTAGTTTTTTTTCTTTCAATGATGTTTTTCAAATGATTTGGTAAGGTCCCACATTTACGAAGAGTTTTTATTAAACATCAAATTATCACTTTGACTGACAAAATCGCAACTAGAAGTAGTATTACCTCAAACTTTAGTTTATTGTTCCATAAGTTAATAATAGTTATGTTATGTATTGTTTGAATATATATATATATATATGTACATATTTTTCTAAAGGCAATTATATAACAAAAAATTATATATGGCGTGCATGTAATATAAGAAACAACAAAACTAATATATATTATTTTGTAAGTATAAATATATTCTTAATTTCGTTAAGAATTTTAAATTTCAATCTTAATGCTTATTATTTATTATTTGTGAACCCTTTTTTTTTTGTTGGTATGATAGCGGAACCTTAATCTAATTTAGGAATAATAGAAGTTGAATATTAAGTATTCTTAAATATTAATTATGGGTCATTTTTATTTTTTAATAAAACATGGCTTAAATATTATTGGGGAATTATGGCATTCCCTCTGAGTATTTATTTGTCAAGTGGCTTCATAACAACAAAAATGTGAATAAGATATTTCTTTCATTTATATATTATTTACTTCAATTAATTTATGTCCTTTTAATAACTTAATACAAAGTTTTTTAATGTTTAATGTTAAAAATAAAAAGTTATAACATATATTTATTATTGCTCTTCTGAAAAAAACGTATAAAATCAATTATTGCCCATGGTGCAATAAAAGTAACTAACCAAGAGAATCTCCTCTGCACTCATTCGCGCTTACCAAACCAAAGCATGAACTCAAAAGATCTTCAATCATGTTAAATTTAACATCCCATTCCAACATATACGCGTTCATTTAAATTTTAGGTCATTGTCCAGCAACCGGAAATAAAGCATGCAGTGCGAGTTTACACATACCAAACTAGTAAAAAATAAAAAATATCAAATATCAAATATAAAAATTTGAAATGAACGAAATAAAATAATAAAATAAAAATTATACTAGTTAAATCAGAAATTGATAGTTTTAAGAAGAGCAATAGAGAATCCATATCGCTTAAATGTGTTGGCTTCATTCAAAAGACATCTATTCATCTTTTAGTAGAGACTTAATTACTTATCTTACGTGATACTAGCATCGATGAAAATTTTTTTTAAGTAAATTTAGCGTTAATTTTTGTCCATGCTTATTTCATCCGGGGACAGACCTAGGTTAATCAATTTGGGGATAGTTGTCTCTCCTTAAAAAAATTATATATATTATGTATAATATATAATATTTTTTTAATAAAATTAAATCTTGTCCCCCTAAATTTTATTATTTGTTTCTTTTTATGTTTTAAAATTTTAAATATATGCTTTTAATGATATAGTTACTTCTTATATTGATAACAAAAATAAATTTTATAAAATAAATAAAATGTAATAAAATATATTAAAGTTTCTCTTAGAATTTTCTTACTTTTATTTTCTAAGAATAACTAATAATATACTTTACACCTAATTCTCACTCCTTCACTATTTTTTTTTCCTTTTGGTTTATTTAACTGTACTCTATACTCATGGTAAAAATAAGACTTTGCAATAAAATAGAAGATAACTTTCTTGCAAAAAATGTGATTATTTATATTGAAAAAATTGCAAAGAATTGTATTATAAAGAATATTATAGATAAATTGTATTCCATTAAAAATCGAAAAATATAATCCTAATGACTAATATATATTGTATCACTTTTAGTGTATATATATATATTTTTGGGTATTAAGACAGAATTATATTTATTTTAATGTTATTATATTCCTTTGATTTTTTATTATTATGTATCTTTGCTTTTTAATTTTAATAAAATTTATTATTATATTAATATAATATGTACTTAAAATTATATATTTTTTATTCCTTTAATAATATATTTTTCATCCCCTGATTCTTATTCTTATAGAAAATTCTTTGTCTTTTAATTTCTTTAATCATACTTTCTACTCACAGTAAAAATACGACTTTGTAATAAAATTAAAAAATAACTTTCTTATAGATAATTTGGCTATTTATATTTAAAAAATTACAAAATATTTCATTATAGAGAATATTATAAATAAATTATATTAAAAATCACAGAATATAATCTTAATGACTAATATATATTATACCACTTTTAATATATACTTTCTTTGTATTAAAACAGAGTTATATTTATTTTAATGTTATTATATTTCTTTGATTTTTTTTATTATTATATGTTTATGTTTTTTAATTTTTATAAATTTTATTATTATATTAATATAATATGTACTTAAAATTATATTTTTAATAACTATTAATACTCTTATTCAGTATTAATCTTTTTGGGTCCATCCCAAGTTTCATCCCTCCTCACTTCCAAAACCATAGACTTCCATTCAAAAGAAAAAGAGTTGATTTTACTAACTTTTTAAAATCATGTCCACTAAAAAAAATTTAAAAAAAATAATTTATTATTATTATTATTCTTTATTTATTTACTCAAACAAAACCAATCTCGTGTATCTTTTAAAATAAAATTTTAATAATTAAAAGTTTTAGCACAAGTAACACATTTTATTCGATTCCATCTGTCCATTCTTAGTTCCCAGACTTTGCACCGTAGTTGTAACAAAACACACACAGTGTGGGCTTCCCTGTCTAATAGTTTTGTGAACTACTATCATTGTTACAATGGGCCGAGTCAGCCCATTTACTAAATGGTCTTAGAAAATGAAGTTCAAGATAGTCTACATTGGCTCGTGGGGCAGGTTTTTTGAAATTCTAATATTTAATTTATTAATATTAATGCTAATAAATGTTTAAAATAAACTATCAATACTTTTTATTAAATATATTGAAATTGATAATTTTTTTAATATTTTAACTTGCCATATTTATTAAATATGTCATGGGATATAAGGTTATTTTTAGATAATATATATATTAATTCTTATTAATTCTTAAATAGGATAATCGGCCCTAAGCCTTTGGCTTCAAGCTAAATGAGCTCGATTATATTTACTTTTAAATAAATTATATATTAGAATTTTAAGTTTATTATAAATCATTTGATGCACAAAAAGTTAGGAATAAAAATAAAAATAAAAATAAAAATGATAATTTTGTGAATAAAAATAATTTTCATGCTCTTATTTTAAAAAAATAATAAAAAGGAGTAAATATTGTCAAATAATAAGTATAAGAAAATAATATATATCAGACATAATTTCTTTCTTCCCTTTTCTTTTCTGATGAGATACCAAATAGGGCTTAATTTATGAGATAACTTGTTTTTACAATAGCCAAGTTACACAAGGTAGTAAGGTAACTCATAGGTGCATTTTGGACAAAAAGAAAAAAAAAAGGTACTTTTGTGGAAACTAGATTTTCAACATTTAATAAATAAATAAATAAATACATGAGATGCAATTAGAGAAAGATTAATAGAAAAGAGGAAGTAAGTCTCATAAACAATATTAAAATTTTTTTTGTGGCACACTTAAATCAACTTTGATTATCTACAATAATTGTACATAATGTAATTAAAAAAAGAAATGAATATAAGGTGTAAACCTCGTACAAGTAAGGTCAATTGATTGTTTTTTTCTTTCTTTTATTTCACTCTTTACTAATATTGTAGAAGATTTGATACTTCTAAAAAAAATTTTGGAGGGGAGGGGGGGGGAAGAGGGGGTACTATTACATAAATACCCTTTCAATAAAAAGAAAAAAAGAATGAGGAAAGTTCAACTACTTTTCAGACCATGATAACTAAATTATATAGCCGTTGTCTATGCGACACTCGCGAACATTGTCATTGGCAAAATAAAATATAATTGCCACAAAAAACTAGGACAAATTGGATTTTTTAAAATTTTTGTTAGGTGCATCATGCACCAAATGCAATCAATGGCTAAAATTTAGTTTATACAGGTAGGATCTATGTATAGTACAAGCAGGGCCTACAGACAAACACAAATCTTAATCGTTAAGTGTATAAATGACGTAGTGCCTCCAGTGCGTGTAAAAATTATTCAGATTTCTTAACATCCACATTTTGTTGGATGATGACATGGCACATTCACGCCAAAAGAGCATGTAATTGTTGTTTTTAATCGGAACGAAGTCATGCTCACAGAGAAACTTCTTTTAAGCAACATTATAGAATTACAGAATTATATTATTCTTTGTATTACCAAATTTCCCTTTGTTTTTTGATAGGCCAGACATTGATTGATTATCACCACGAATCCTACATTTTCCATGAAAGAGTGCACACAAAAGTCATTACCCCTAACATCCTAACTACTCTCTCACACACACACTCTCTCTATAAACATTACAAGAATTTACTGTTGTTATGTTGTATTACAGTTTAGAAGTGGCAGTTAATTTTTTATTTGTTGTCCTTTTTCTGTTTTTAAATATTTTTTTATATTCTTATTCTTTCCTTCAAAATTTTTACTTGTCCAAAAAAAATTAAGGACAAATTTGTCATTTTGTATTATATATATATATAATCTATACATAATTTTTTATGTTTTTATTATTAGATTTTTTAATCAAAATATAATAGTATATAATTTTTTAACAATAATATTATATGTGTATGACGATTGCAAACAAATATATGATTCTCAAAAGTCTAAACCATATTTTTTTTCCCACTTCTCATTTCTCTCTCATTTTTCTCACATTTTTGTCCATTCTTTGCATCCTAGTTTTTGGAATTGATTAAGAAAAAGGAAGGCTCTAAAGTAAAAGCTATCAAAATTTTTATATATTAATTTATGCCTACTAAAATATTCTTCCATATGAGCATATTTCTATTTTCCAAAATATTTTTGCAATAGATAGTCTTTTTTAAGAACACAATCCTTTTTGGCCTAATTTCATAAATGAGATCTTTTTAATAATATTCATGCCCATTAAGATATTCTTTTTCCAAAATATGATTTTTCACCAAATATGCTGTTTGACATAATTGATACTTATATAAAAATTCCTTTGGAGATTTTTACCAACAAAAGTCATTCTTAATGTTTGGTTTAAGGGTGTCGTTTTAGATATGTGAAGGATCACCACCTTCAAATACTTGAAAAAGATATTCACCATATGGCTAACACCTTTTGTACATGTTAGTTTGGTATTTTAGCTTCACCAAATCGAGAGCATATATATGATTAGGCAATATAGAAAGGAGTAAATTTTGTTCAGTTAGCTGTTATAATTATTATAATATTGTTTTATAATTTTATGTTTTGGTATAAAAAAGGTTAGGCGTTTTTCGGTCCAGGTAATTATACTCTTCCTTTCTAATCTTCTGTTGTGTTCAACCAAAATTTGCTTAGCATCTTGCAGTATGCTATATAGGCAAAATTAAAATAGCTTGGAGTAACATACAATGCAATTTGTTTTTCCTTTTATTTTCTCCTCACAATTAGTTACTCGAACATGTATAACTTTTTATTCTTTTGCCAACCATTATTTAAATGCCGTAAATCATCTATTGTGTGACAACCCTACCTTCTATAGAATTAATACTCATTTTATAAATTAGCTATAGGGGTCTCAAATTAACAAATGAAGCATCAAAATGGAGGGTTTAAACTCACCTAATGTCAGCCCTAACCTTAACCTACAAATTTCACCAAGAGAATCCCCAAATTCCCACATTTCAGATTTTGGGTAGGGTAAAAATGCTCTAAATGAAAAACTAATCAGGCCAAATTAAAGAAAAAGATGAGGGGATTAAGTTGTATAACTATTACCTTGGCTAATTCTTGCTCTAAATGTGAGAAAATGCAAAATTCTTGCCCCCAACCCTAGCCTCTTTCTCAACCTCCGAATTTTGCTTCTTGAGTTTTAGCAAATAAGAAAGTGGCTGAAGCATTAGAGTTTAGGTTGAGTTTTAGTTGGGTCAAATATGGGTCATGGATTGCTCTAAGGTCCAACTTCATTTAGGCTTCAGATTTTAGCTTGTTAGGCTAGTTTTAAAGGTGTTGGGTTGCTGAAATTTAATTGGGCCAAATCAAGTTTTAAGAGTTTGGGTCTGCACAAGGGTTATTGGGCTTCCATTAGTCTCTCATCATGGCCTCCTACATTAATTTGGGCCTAGATAAAATTTCTCTCCCAATTAAATCTCAAACCTATATTAATAAATTTGCCTTTCTAGAAGCTCCATTTATTTAACTTGCCTAATTATCCCATATTAATTATTCTTAATTAATTTAATCCATGATTAACACCTTAATTAATTATGGGGTGTTACATTCTCCCCTCCTTTTAGAAATTTTGTCCTCAAAATTAGACATACCTTACTCAAATAATACAAGATAATCATTTCTCATCGCTTCTTCTGTTTCCCAGGTTGCTTCATCTGGAGTAAGTCCCCTCCACACTACCTTTACCAGGGGGATGTCTTTATTACGCAACTGTTTGACTTTTGAGTCCACAATCCTTTCCGGCTCAACCACATATGATAAATCATCTTGTAGATGCACATTCTCATGCTCAATGACATGCAAAGGGTCCGAGTGGTACTTTTTCAATTGGGACACATGGAATACATCATGCAATCTGGCCAGGTTTGGAGGTAAAGCAACTTTATAAGCCACAGGTCCTATCCTTTCAAGGATTTGGAAAGGACCAAGGTAACGAGGACTGAGCTTTCTTGTCCTGATAGACCGTCCTACACCCGTCACTAGAGTAGCCTTAAGGTATACATGGTCTCCTATCTCAAATTCTAAGGGTCTCCTTCTCTTATCTGCATAACTCTTTTGCCTACTCTGGGCAGCCAACAACTTCTTTCTGATGAGTCCTATTTGATGGGTAGTTTGATCCACTATGTCTAGACCTAAGAGACTTCTTTCACCAATTCTACCCAACACAAGGGCGACCGACACTTCCTCCCATAAAGTGCCTCAAATGGTGCCATCTGGATACTGGAATGGTAACTATTATTATAACCAAACTCAGCTAAAGGCAAGTACACATCCCAACTCCCTTTTAACTCTAGTACACTCGCTCTAAGCATGTCCTCAAGGGTTTGAATGGTCCTCTCAGTCTATCCATCAAACTGAGGGTGATAAGCAATACTAAAGTTAAGACTAGTACCCAAAGCTTCTTGTAAAGATCGCCAAAATTTTGATGTGAATCTTAGATCTCTATCCGACACAATGCTATTAGGAACACCATGCAATCTTACAATTTCACGAACATACAGTTGAGCTAGTCTATTTAGGGAATAAGTGGCTCTAATAGGTAGAAAGTGGGCAGACTTCGTCAATCTATCCATGATCACCCAAATAGCATCATAAACCGATGATGTTCTAGGCAAACCCATCACAAAATCCATAGATATACTATCCCATTTCCATTCAGGAATTTCTAAAGGGTGTAACAAACCTGCGGGTCTTTGGTGCTCAATTTTAACCCGTTGACAAATTAGACATCTAGCAACAAACTCCACTATGTTCGACTTCATCCCAGGCCATCAAAAGCTCTTCTTTAGATCCCTATACATCTTAGTAGTGCCCAGATAGATGGTGTACCTACTCTTATGAGCTTCCGACAACACTATGTTCCTCAACTCTTCATCCTTGGGTATACACACTCTTCCCTGGTACCTCACCAAACCATTTTCTAATAGGTCAAAGTCTCTGACCTCACCACTCCCCAGTTGCTCTCTAATTCCTCCCTAGTAGGCATCTAGCTCTTGGGCCTCTTTAATTCTCTTCCTAAGGTCATTTTCTATCCTCAATTCTCCCAAAAGAATGCTACTAGGGTTTATTGAAATTGATAAATTCAAATCCCTCATCTCTTCAATCAACCTTTGCTCCCTAAGCATCATCATTGCCATGTGAATAGATTTCCTACTCAAGGCATCGGCGACCACATTCGCCTTCCCTGGATGGTACTTTAAGGAGAAATCATAGTCCTTAAGGAATTCTATCCACCTTTTTTGCCTCATGTTCAACTCCTTTTGGTCAAACAAGTATTTCAAACTTTTATGATCATTATACACTTCAAATTGGGCACCATAGAGATAGTGCCTCTAAATCTTAAGGGCAAAAACCACAGTCGCTAGCTCTAAGTCATGTGTCGAGTAATTCTCCTCATAGGGTCTAAGTTGTCTAGAGGCATAAGCTATCACTCTACCTTGTTGCATTAAGACACACCCTAATCCTTTCTTAAAAGCGTCACTATAGACTGTGAATGTCTCTTTAGGGTAAGGTATCACTAACACAGGTGCAGTGGTAAGCCTATCCTTAAGCTCCTAAAAGGCATTCTCACACTTAGCATCCCACACAAATGGTTGGTCCTTCCTAGTCAACTTTGTCAAAGGCATGGCTAACTGAGAAAATCCCTTAATACATCTTCTGTAGTAGCCAGCTAGACCTAAGAAGCTACGGATTTCGGTCACTGTTTTGGGTCTCTCCCAATTCAGTACCGCCTTTACCTTGCTAGGATCTACTGCTACCCCTTATTCTGATATCACATGACCTAGGAATTTGACCTCCCACAACCAAAACTTACACTTGCTCAACTTAGCATACAACTGATGCTCTCTTAAGGTTTGAAGAACTATCCTAAGATGCTCTTCATGCTCCTCACTACTTTTAGAGTAGATAAGAATATCATCAATAAACACTACCACAAACCGATCAAGATAAGGCCTAAAAATCCTATTCACGTAATCCATGAAAATGGCAGGGGCATTGGTTAACCCAAAAGGCATAACTAGAAATTCATAATGGTCGTATCGAGTCCTAAAGGCAGTTTTAGGTACATCCTCAGCCTTGACTCTAAGTTGGTGATATGCCGATCTAAGGTCAATCTTTGAAAAGACCGACGCTCCAATTAATTAGTCAAGTAAGTCATCAATTCTAAGCAAATAGTATTTATTCTTGACAGTTGCTTAGTTCAATTGCCTATAGTCAATGCAAAGCCTAAGACTACCATCTTTCTTCTTGACAAACAATACTAGTGCTCCCCATGGAGACACACTTGGCCTAATAAACCCTTTCTCAAGTAACTCTTCTAGTTGACTCTTCAACTCAACTAACTCAGCAGGCGCCATTCTATACGGAGCCTTAGAGATCAGACCCGTACCGGGTACCAAATCAACAAAAAATTCTAGCTCTCTCTCTAGAGGTAGTCCACTAAACTCCTTAGGAAAAACCTCAGGGAACTCCCTAATCACAGGTATATCCTCCAACCTATCATCAACCTCAACATGCAATGAAAAGAATACTAGAAACCCTTGGCAACCACACCTAAGGCACCTCCCAGTTTGGGCGGCGGACACACAAGTAAGTTCAGTCACAAGACCAGTTTCAGGTATATTTGTAGGTAAGGAAATAGGCTTACGGTTACAATCAAGTATCACATTATTAGCTGACAACCAATCCATACCAATGATCACATCAAAGTCACACAAAGGGATGCAAATCAAGTCAAGGGTAGTACAACGACTATCTAATTGTACAGTACAATTTAAGCATACATAAGATGTAATCATAGAATATCCAGTAGGGGTGGACAAAGATAATTCAAATGGCAACAGACTAATTTTAAGACCCAGATGCTTAACACAGTCATATGAGATGAAGGAGTGGGTTGCACCCGAGTCAAACAATGCATCTACGACATGATTATGGACAAGTAAAGTACCTCGGATCAGACTAGAGGACCTACTAACCTCTTGCTGCGTAAGTGCAAACACCCTTCCTTGGATAGGTGGCTTAACCGATGAGGCCAACTCCCGTGACACCGTGTAAGTTCGTGCATAGTGTCCAGGCTTCCCACAATTATAGCATACTGGATATGGCCCATTCCCATGGTTCTTCCCACACTTGGCACAAGCAGGTGGGGCACTCATTGCACTCCTTGGTGGTCCCATGCTTCTTCTTTAAGGGACATTCCTTAGGGGTGGTCTCCTTCCTCAAGAGCCACTTCCACTATTGGCTCCTTTCTTGCTTCTGCCCCTAAAGGGCTCCATGCCTCGGTCATATTTACCTTCCAAGGTCTTCTTCCACTTGGCCTCACTCTCCATCATAGCCCTTTCCGTCACTCTACACTTCTCCACCAATTCATCAAAATTGTGGATCTGTAGAGATACAATCTTATCCTTAATCTTCAGCCTTAAGCCTTTTTCAAACTTTTAAACCTTCCATGGCTCATCATCCAAGCGCTTCAAATAAGAGGAGAAGCGAGACAATTGGATGAATTTAGCTGCATATTGGTCTACATTCATGTCTCCTTGCTCAAGGAAATTAAACTTGGCTTCCTTGTCCACCCTCACCGATGATGGGAAATATTTGCTCTCAAAAGCCATTTGAAAACTTTCCCAGGTCAAGGGTATCTCTCTTGCAACCAACAATTTGGAGGCATTCCTCCACCAATGTTCAGCCTCACCCTCTAACTTGTAGATGGCCAACCTTGCCTTTTGTTCTGTAGTGCAAGTTATAACCTCAAAGATTTTCTCCAGTTGCATCAACCATCTCTCAGCTTTCTCAGCATCTAACTCCCCCAAGAATGAAGGAGGATCAGCTTTTCTGAATTTGGTTAATGCAATAGAGAGGTCACTATCCTCCCCTTGGTGTCCCACACCAGGGTTATGACCAGCCCCTATATAGTTCTCCATTGGCACCTCCTCATTACGCTTATTTATATTTTCATGTAGTTATTGTAGCACTTGCACAGTAGCTGCATGAGCCTCGGCTTGCTCTTGAAGCCGGTCAGTCATTGCCCTAACCGTAGTCTCATGGGCCTCAGCTTGTTCTCTCATTCAGTTGGCCATTGCAGCCATGGCCTCTTGCATCTCTCTTAACATCTCAGTTGTTTCTCTACGAGTAGCCATCTAGTTCTGCAATGCCACAAGCACAACCACAAGCATCTCCTATTAACCACAGTCCAAGGCAACAAAACATAACTCCACCCATGGCAGGTATATATATAAGTATGGAGGTTATCATCAGGTCACAATGTTCCTATTCTTATCATGCATGCATTATGATTGCCAAGTTTTCTAACCACAAAGCAGTAAATCAAACACATTTGCTTGAACCATTGCTCTGATACCAACTGTGATAACCCTACCTTCTGATCAATGTATTTATGGTTAAATACAAGATTATTGATTAATGATCAAGGTTTGAGATCATTATATTTTACCACATTATGAAAATATGAGAAAATTTGAACCTTGATGTTATGGTCATCACCATACCACCACAACAAAACAAAATTTACATAAAAAAAATCCTAAGCAAATTCGTACAGAATTAATACCTATTTTATAAATTAGCTATGGGAGTCTCAAATTAACAAATGAAGCATCAAAATGGAGGGTTTAAACTCACATAATGTCAGCCCTAACCTTAACCTACGAATTTCACCAAGAGAATCCCCAAATTCTCACATTTCAGATTTTGAGTAGGGTGAAAATGCTCTAAATGAAAAACTAATCGGGCCAAATTAAAGAGACAAATGAGTGGATTAAGTTGTATAACTATTACCTTGGCTAATTCTTGCTCTAAATGTGAGAAAATGCAGAATTCTTGCCCCCAACCCTAGTCTCCTTCTCAATCTCCGAATTTTGCTTCTTGAGTTTTAGCAAATAAGAAAGTGGCTGAAGCATTAGGGTTTATGTTGGGTTTTAGTTGGGTCAAATATGGGTCATGGATTACTCCAAGATCCAACTTCATTTGGGCTTCAAATTTTAGCTTGTTGGGCTAGTTTTAAAGGTGTTGGGTTGCTGAAATTTAATTGGGCCAGACCAAGTTTTAAGAGCCCAAAGGTTTTGGGTCTGCATAAGGGTTATTGGGCTTCCATTAGCCTCTCATCATAGCCTCCTATATTAATTTGGACCTAGATAAAATTTCTCTCCCAATTAAATCTCAAACCCATATTAATAAATTTACCTTTCTAAAAGCTCTATTTATTTAACTTGCCTAATTATCCCATATTAATTATTCTAAATTAATCTAATCCGTGATTAACATCTTAATTAATTATGGGGTGTTACAAATTAGAAAAATCTTTCGCGGAAGCCTTCAGATGAAAAAGGTTACACAAGAGGGGTTATTGTTTATATGTGTGTGTGTGTGTGTGTGTGTGTGTGTGTGTCTTATTTTGAAAATTAACTTTTCTCATATCTATTGATTATAATTTGAGAAGCCATATATATATATATATAATATCTTTTAATTTATACATGTTAAAAATATATATTATATGCTAATCAAAGTTTCTAGGAAATGAACTATAAAATAGTCAAATAAAAAAAAGTAAACAAGCTGCAAACCACCGTTTGAAACGTCCCCCCAATAAAAGAAAATTGACATTTATTGACTCTCTATAATATATATTAAGATGAAGCTCATATATACTCTTTCATAGTTGACTTCTGACTTCAATTAATTGTTTGATTAAGTTATATAATATAATCATACATATTAATTTGGTTTCTTTAATTTGTTATTGTTGAAATCATATGCAAGTTAAAATATGATAAGATCTAATTTACAATGTTTTTAATTGGATTGGAAGAAAAGATAAGGAAGAAAGCGAAAGCAACTATTCGACAAGCTTATTCTATATCGACTTCCTAATCAATGTGGCAATTGGACGATGTCAATTATTCACTAAAACGTATGGTGGTGATAGTAAAGATTATTCTTTTTGGAAGGTGTCATGTGAGATTCGAAATCGTTAACCACGATTATGTCCTCTCAATTAGTTAAGTTTGTTTTTTGATTAACCAATCGTATAGGTGCGTGTGCAAAATCGTACGTGAAAATGAAAGCAGCCCACTGAAATTATAGATATATCTAGGAAAGTTGATAATTGACAGCACTAGTCCAAATTCAACCTCAAATGGAAATGGCAAAACCTTCTACTTATCCCAACCCATCAGTCTAGGGATTTTTTTCCAGGTGCACATGGTGCACTAAGTACAATCAATGGCTAAAATTTAGTTTGTACATGTGGAGTTTATGTGCAGTACAAACAGAGTCTACATGCAAAAAAAAGTTTAACCATTAAGTGTATAAATGACACAGTGCTCTCGACGCATGTAAGCATTGCTCTTAGTTTATGAATGAGTGTAGCCTATGAACACGACAAAACATATATATATATATATATAGTTTGTCTTTTAGTATTTGCCTTTTAAGGGTGTACAAAATTGTCTCGACCCGATTGGCCCGTAAATAAGGCCAGGACGGGTTGAGAAATTTTTTTTTAAAAAAATTGAAATAAGGTCAAGTCAGAATAGTATTTCGGGTCGGAAAGGAATTCGGAATAACCTTTTAGCCCTATCAGGCTTGCTTGAAGTCTATATATATATATATATAAAGATAAGGACTAAATTGAAAAAAAAAATTTTTAGGGTCTTTTTATAATTTTAGCCAAAAAATTTTAAATATATTTTATAAATTATAAATAACTACAAGGGTAAAAATTTATGCTAGAGCTCTCCTAAATATAATTATCACATTCATGTAAAAAAAATAAAATTAAAAAATACATATTTTTTCAAATTTTAGCTACTATATTTGTTTTTTTTTCTTATTTTCTCTCTTGAGTTTATATTTTTTCATGTCTATTACATAAATTTTAAAAAATATATATTAAAAAAATGGTTATATGCCTAAAATAATTAAACAAATATTAAAATTTAAAATTTAAAAATTTAAAAAAAAAATTCTTAAAAAATTTTTTTTAAAAAAGAAATTGACCCGAGTGGCTCGGCCTGACCTAAACCTGGCGTGATTATAATCAGACCAGTCTGAGCTCGAGACCAAAAATTCGTCCTAAAATTGAAATCAGGTCGGAATTCGGATTGAAGCAAATCTCGGGCCGTCCCCGCTGGTACCCACCCTTAAATTGGAGCATGCTCTTTCTTCAAAAAGAAATTAAGATTCTACATGCAATAACAATAACAAAAGATGGTCTCCAAACTTTTTTTTTGGTTAATGATAGTAATAAAGAGGTCCCACATTAAGTGTGTATCTCTTTTGTATCTACCCTGATCAAGCTAGCTAGTTTCAAAAGTCCTGAATCCCCAAGCTAGCTACTATAATTGATACAATAAGATTTTATATTGATTCCCAAATTTAGGTTAATTTAGGTTAGCAAGTATTTTTTTTAATGTTAATTTATATGTTTGGCTGAATAAAAATAATGTTAGAATAAAACAAAATGATTAAAAAATAACAAAAATATACATTTACTTAAAAAGAGTAATAATAATAAAGACGTAATAAATTTTATATAAATTAAAAATAATAATTAACTTCAATTTATGTATTTATATGAAGGAAATAAATTGAAGAAGAGATTTTCACAAAATATATTAAAATATTAAAAAATCAAGTTTATTTTTTAAGATAAAAAATTATCAAATATAATTTAGCTAATTTTAAAAAATAGCACAATTTACTCTTCTTTTTTGTCCAATCTTCTTTTGGAAGTTGGAATTAAACTTTTTCCATTTTATTTGTATGATTATTTATAAGAATGAATGATATTTGAAAGATGGAGACAAATTAAAGATTCTACTTCTGCATGTTGAGGTTTTTGTACATCATACTAGTGACAGTTGTTTAATTTCACGAGGGGTCAGTGAAGGAATTAAGAGCCACACACCATGTACGTTTTTCATTATCTCCATATATGTACAGATTTATGTACCCTTGTTTCGTATCTAAACTTTCCTAATTTCTTACATCCCATCTTAACTATACATCTTCCATATATTCAGTATCTAAAAACTATATCTTCATCTTAACAGACTTTCGGTTTCTTCACTCCCTCTCAAGTTGGGCACATGAAGATTGACGATGCCCAACTTGTCTACTAACAACTCATAGCATTCTCTTGCTAATGGCTTTGTGAATAAATAAGCTACTTGTTCTTTTATTTGAATCTTTGTTGGCCTGACCTCATTAGATTATACACACTTGCGCATGAAGTAGCAATCCATCTTAACATGTTTGGTACGCTCGTGGAAAACAAGATTCTCCATTATGTAAATTGTAGCCTGGTTGTCACAATGCAATGTTGTGGGACCTCTTTGCTTCACTCCTAGTTCATTCATAAGCCATCTCAGGCATATGATCTCACTCATTGCCGTTGCTATGGATCTATATTCTACCTCAGCTGATGATCTCACCACCATAGTTTGCTTCTTTGCTTTCCATGATATCGATGATCCACCTAAGCTTACAACGTAAACTATGCACGATCTTTGAGTATCTTTGCAACCTCCCCAATCTGCATCACAAAAGGCTTTTAACTCCAAACTTTCACCATTTAAGAGTATTATTCCTTGGCCCACAGTTCCTTTCACATATCTCAACCCTCGTTCAGTTGCATGCATGTGAACCTGCTTAGGTGCTGCTACATGTTGACTTAAGGTGTTTACCTTGAACATGATATTTGATCTCGTTATTGTCAAGTACAAGAGGTGCCCCACTACCTTCGACATCTTGCTTCATTCATCATCTTATGCTTTAGTGAATTTGCAGTTCTGCTTCATAGAAGTTGCACTCGGCCTACATGCACTCATTCTTGCCTCCTGAAGTATGTCCAGAGCATATTTCCTCTGGCTTAATATGATTCCTTTTGATGTTCTTGCCTTTTCTATATCCAAGAAGTACTTTAAAGGCCCCAAGTCCTTAATGCCAAATTCTTTGTTAAGGAATGCCTTCACTTCTTTGATCTTTTCTTCATCATTGCCAGTCACTATCACATCATCTACATATATTAATGCTACTACAAATATGCTTCCCTCTTTGTAGGTAAACAGCGAGTAATTGACCCTGGATTGCCTGAACCCAAAGTTTCTCAAGGCGTTGGTGAATTTCTGATTCCAGTTTCTTAAAGTTAGTTAAGGTCATACAGTGATTTCCTTAGACGATACACTTTATTGTACCCTGGCTTCCTAAATCGCTGTGGCACTTGCATGTATACTTCCTCCATAAGGCCTCCATGTAGAAATGTGTTTTTTACATTGAGTTGATATATGCTCCATCCTTTCTTCCCTGCCATAGCCAATAGGCTTCTAACTATAACTAGTTTTGCAATAGGGGCAAAGGTTTCATGAAAATCTTCACCTTTAACCTGTGTAAACCCACGAGTTACAAGCTTTGCCTTAAATCGTTCTACTTCACTACTTGGTTTATATTTAATTTTATATACCTATTTAGAGTCTACAATGGTTTTCCCATGTGGTAACACTTCAAGTCTCCACATTCCATTTTTTTCCAAGGTTTCAATTTCATGACTCATTGCCTCACACCAACGTTCATCCTTTGCAGCCTGAAAATATGTCTTTGGCTCTTCGTTCTCGACAATGGCTGTCAAGTAGGCTTTGTGTGATGGTGAGAAATTATTATATGATACAAAATTAGATAGTGGATAAGCCACCTCATTACTCGTTGGATGATTTGGCTCTTTTTGTGACAAGGAAGGTGGCAAGTCTACCTCATATTCTTTAAATCGTTGTGGCAGCTCTCGCATACGTTGATAGTGGATAAGCCACCTCATTACTCGTTAGATGATTTGGCTCTTTTTGTGTCAAGGAAGGTGGCAAGTCTACCTTATATTCTTTAAATCGTTGTGGCAGCTCTCGCATACGTTGACTCTTTCTCATTGATCTTTGTTCTACATCATCCACTCTTTCTATTCTTATCTCACTATCTCCCATCTCTGTGCTATTGTCCAGTTACTATCTTCATGTCTTTCTTATTCATTTTCCTCTCTAACTTTTATACTATCTTCTTGTGCAACATGTCCTTCAGCTCCTTCTCCATCATCGTACGTGGACAAGTGGTCCATTATTGCTAGGAGCTTTTCCTCCTTATGCACAAAACCCTTGAATGGATACTCTTTCTTTAAGAATCTCATGTTCCTTAAGACACGTATCTCCTTTTTTGCTAAATGATACAGCTGATAACCTTTTTGACCCAATAGATATCCTACAAATATGTAAGGTATCCCCCTTTCAACAAACTTGTCAACTTGTCCTTCACTATGCATGTAAGCTAAACACCCAAAAACTTTCGTGTGGCCGTAACTTGGCTTTCTTCCAATTAACCTCTCATACGGTGTCACATTCTTAGTAGTTCTAGTTGGTAGTCTGTTCATTATATAAGCTACCATAAGCATGTACTCTCCTAAAATTTTATGGGCAGACTTGCATAGAATCTAAGTGCTCTTGTAATCTCCAAAATTTGCCTATGTTTTCGTTCTATAACCCCATTTTGTTAGGGAGTATAGATGCACAAAGTTTGCAGCATTATACCTTTCTTGCTGTAGTATTCCTGTATGTGGCTACTTTTGAGTTTTGCCCCATTATCCGCTCTCAATATCTTCACCCTCTTTTCGTATTGGTTCTCCACCATGTTTAGGAAACTAACGAGAGAGTTTTGTACTTGCAACTTATGTTTCATTAGATATATCCATGTAGCCCTACTATAGTCATCCACTATTGTAAGAAACTAATGTGCTCCTAAAAAGGATGACATTTTATAACTTCTCCAAATATCATAGTGTATAAGTTCAAAGCAAGAATTGGTTTTTATTGAACTATCTAGAAATAGTAACCTTGTTTGTTTGGCTTTTAAACATGAATCACAAACATCAATAGACTTATTTCTAACTATATACTGATCTAATAAAATTTTATTCATTTTCTCGTTTGACGGTGCCCCAATCTGTAATGCCACAGCTTTGCATGATCTATTCCTCTTGCTGCCATTGCCACACTTCCTTTCTGCATTGGCTTAAGAAGATACAAGCCATCACAGTGCCTCCCCACTCCAATTAAGTCCTTTGTAGCTAAATCCTGTATCACACAACAATTAGCAGTGAACATCATTGCACAGTTATGGTCCTCGGTTATTCTGCTTACTAAAAGTAAATTGCATTTGAAGTTAGAAAATTTTAAAACTTCTTATATCATCATCCCATTTGACAGTCTTATCTTTCCCACTCTTTCTATGGGTACATTTTTACCATTTGGAATTTTTATGAAAGCCTTCTTAAGGTCCTATTTCTCGCCAATCAGCTCCCCTTCACAAAGTATGTGCTCTGTACAACCTGAGTCAATCACCCAAGGTTTGTCAAACAAAAATTTACCTACCATGTTGGCCATTGGAGTGGCTTGCTATATTGATCTCATTCCTTTCACTTCTTAACCTAAGCTTTCCAACAACTTCTCATACTGGGCATTCATCAAACCTGGTATTGGGCTCTCATCATGATACACATAGGCTGCTCTAGGTCCAGTTTTCTTTCCATTCCATGCTCCAGACTTCCTGCCTCTTCCACCCTTATTCCAATCGGGTGGATAGCCAATTACTTCATAGCAATTGTCCTCAGTGTGCCCCACCTTTTGACAATGGGTACATTTCGGCTTATCCCTTCTATGTTTAGACCCTTCTCTGCTCTGCCACATTCCCTAAGCTTGAAAGGTCGCCCCCTCATCCAATGGCTTCTGAGTCATGGAGATGTTTCTTTGTTGTTCACCTTGAGCTACCAGATGATATGCGTTCTTAAGGCTGATGAGTGACTTAGTGCTTAAGATTTGAATCCTCACCGTCCCAAACACTTCATCTAATCCCATAAAAACTCGTACAAGTGCTCCCTTTCCTTCATCTCCATCAATCTCTTCTACAAATCACACTTGCAACCATTACACACACACTTTGGCCACGATGTGATTGTATCTACCCCGTCCCAAATCACCTTTTACTTGGTATAGTATGCTGATACAGACATCTTCTCCTATCTAACGAGTATCTCTGCCCTTCTCAGCTCATATGCTCTTGGCACATTACCTGCTCCGAACCTCTCTTCAAGACCCATCCACATCTCTAGTGCAGTATTTGCATAATGTATGTTGTTTCTTATTTCTTTATCCATGGCACTTTTTAACCAACCCTTCACCATAGCATTGCATCTCATCCACGGTGCTACGTAAGTTGAGTTTAGCTTCAGCTTCTCTATGGACCCATCCATGAATCTAATCTTGTTCTTGGCTAACAATGCATTAATCATGCCTCTAACCCATTCATTGTAGTTTCTATCATTTAATAATTCACTGACGTAAATCTGGCCTAGATTATCCGAGGCATGTATATGGTATGGAGACATCGCATCTATCTCCGTCACTGTATTGGTGTTTGCACCGTCGGTCTTGTTCCTTGCAAATGACATACTGAATACTCAATGTGGCTACGATGATAGCGACAACAATGTTGGCAGGAGGCTCCATAAGTAGTTCTTAAGATTGTTGTAAAAGAGGAAACATAAGAGAATGAACTTATAACACAGCGACTTGAGTTGTGTTGATGCACGCAATCTTTAAAAACTATTTCGTCACATAATAAAATAACCGTGAAAGTTCTTTAGGATTAAACAAGTTTTTCTAAAAGATTAGGAGACAAAATAACAATTATTTTCTCTATAACCCAATAATGACTTTAGGAGAGCAACAGAGCAGGCAAAGAGATATATCTGGTCGTGTGTTTTTTTGAAGAGTACAATAATGATAAAACATTTTTTTTAATTGTAAAACAACTATTTATATATAATTATATTTTTTTAAAGAGTAAAACAACTTTTCTAGAATATTTTTTTATGGATTTGGATTTGTAGATCTTTATTTGTAGAAGATTAAATTTAAAAGAAAGCGATATTTTAGGAATTAAACTATGAGGATTTATTTTTAAGTGACCAAATTGAGAGAAGAGTATTTTTTTTTCTTTTGGGGACTATATAATTAATTTACTAGTTTGTTTTAATATTAATTGACGGAGAACTTTTTTTGTTTTGTTTCTTAATAGGGAAGCCATGAGTAGATTTGTTGGGAAAGACAAGGAGAAAATTAAAAGGCATTTTAGTACTTTCAAATGGTTAAAATTTTAAAATCTATGTGCTAAGGGACTTATTACAATTGAAATAATAGATCAGGGATTGAAAGCAATTTTGTTCATAAATTTAAGAAAAAAATTACAATTGAAATTCAAGAAACATTCCCAACCGTCCAATATTATTTGTACCGTTCAAAATGAAGGAAGAAAATCTACGCAAATTTGCACCATTCCTTACTTTAAGTAATTATTATATAGGATATTGTAGAAGCAGCACCTTGCTTGACTTCCTTTACATGATATTGTGAGGTCTTAATTTAATTATACCTAGATAATTCAACACTTTTGAAGTAATACGTAATACGCAGAAGGACTACATCTGCTGGAACATACTTTGTGTCTCTCCCTTACAGTTGCCACTAGTATCACTTCAAAACTCGATGTATACAAGTTTATCTTGTAAAACCTCCTTGTATGAAGTAATGATTAAAATAATAATTTTTTAAATACATGAAAATAATTTATCTTCTAATTTAAGTAGATATGAAATTTAATCATATTCTATAAGACCATTAATTCCATTATAGCTTAGGATATGTTAAAAAATTAGACAAATTATATAAATTTTTTCTTAAGAGATGTTTAAATTCTCAATTTTCTTTATTGGTTGAAGAAAAATAAATAAGAAATTAAATAATTTAGTCTAAAATAAAATGTTTCTAACTACCTGTAATTACCACTTAAACATTTTAGTTTTATATATTGCTATTACCTCTAGAATTCACGGTTAACAAAGACTCAATTATTGGTGTGGGGTTTCAAGTTCGCTGGGCATCAGGACACATCTAAGTAGGGAGAGAGAGAGATATCTGATGAATCATTACACTTCCTGATGGTCAAATTTTACAAAAAATTATAATGAAAGATTTATATCATATAAAATTTATAATAAAAGATCTTAAAAATTAAAATTATTTTTAAATATTATTATTATTATCAAATTTTAGAGGATTCATTATTAAGTGTAGAAAAGTTTCTTAAACCCAATAATACATCTCATAAAATTGGTAATAAATTTCATAAAATTTGATAGTAATAATGGTTTTTGAAAATAATTTTTTTATATCTAATAATAAATTTCTTAAAACCTGATAATAGTAATAGATCTTAAAATTAACTTTAATTTTTAAAAACTCTTATTATAAATTTTATAAGATATGGGTCTGTCATTGTAATTTTTCCCTAATTTTGTCCTTTTTCTATTCAGTGCACGTGTAAGTTGGGAGGGAGACGGGCAGACAGTAGACAAGAGACAAAGCAGCCTTTATAGTTCACGCATGTCACCCACGTAAAGGCAAACCTAAAACAACGCGTGATAAACCAGAGGAGACATCAAGGGTAAATTCGGTATATATTATATAACTATAAATAGTGGTGCACATATTAAGTAAGGGAAAAATAGGAAGAGAAAAAGAAAAATAAAAAAAATGAAATGAAATAAAGAAAAAAAAAAATACGTGTAAATTTAGTGAATTCAATTTAAAATATTAAATAACATATATATAAGTGGACCCCGATTTTATCATTTCTCTACTTCCACAAGAATAATAAATAAAAAAGTTAGAATTAAAAAAAATTATTTTACAAAATTTATTATCACTAAGTATCATTAATTTTAGTTAAAATCAGTAATAATTTATCTTAAAATAATAATAATAATAATAGATCTTAAAAAATAATTTTTTTTTTAATTTTAAGAATTTGTTTATAATTCTCCCATTACTTTACTTCCATATAGAACAACTTTTTCCGGATATTGTCGCGTGACAATCGAAATCGTTTACCCCAACTATGTCCTCACAATATGTTAAGTTTGTTTTCTAATTAACCAATCATAGGTGCACGTGCAAAATCGTACGGCATAAAAAGTCATTTGGTGGGTCCCACTTGTCAAGAAATGACTGTTCTTTTCCACAACCACCAAGTGGATGACGACCATTTTATTTATTGACTAAAGAAAAATTATTGAGAAATTAAATACTTTAATATAAAACATTTAATAATAAAAATATATATAAGTATGATTTAATCATTTATTTACTTTATTTACATTTAAGACTCTTTTGTGGATAGTGCCATTTGTGTCTTTTAGAAATGATTCTAAATGGCACCAGTGGCATTTGAGTTCCACGTAAAATCACTGTCAGATGCTTCACATATCATCCCTCCCTTCGCTTATGTACGTCCGGCTTCTCTCAATTCCGTGCCCTAACTGGATATCATCCTAGTAAATCTAAGCTATCCGATCCATTTAGTAAATTTTGGACCGTTTGATTTCATTTTGATGGCATTTGATAAAAAGAAGATTTTGTAGAGAGAACAAAACTTCTGTGAAGACAAAAATTTTTAATTATAAAAAAAAAATTTAACCACCAAGATCTAAAATTTTAATTATAAAAACAAATTTTTGATTCGTTTGATTAAAATTTAAAACTCTTTATAATAAATTCTTTTTATAGTTAAAATTTTTATTCTTGTAGTTATTTTTTTTACAACTAAAATTTTTATTCTTATAGTTAAAGTTTTTATCTTTCTACAAAAAGAAAAATTTCACCAAATGCCTCTAAAATGTGATCAAACGGTCTAAAATTTGCTGAATAGATTGTGATCAAACTGCTCATTGTTTGCTTAATTGGTGGGGCCTTAATAAGGGATTTTTCTTTTTAAAATCTTGGCATACCAACTTTATACATGCAGAACAGACTTCTAACTATCCGTACGTATTACTTTTCTTCGACAAATCAAAAGATTAATGTCCTATATTCAATTAATATAATTTCCCTGTAATGATACTAATTTTAATGATTAATTAGATATGATCTATGATGAGAGACTGAAGTAATATAAAGGATCATGTACTTTAAAACAAGAAATAGGACACACTTCATAACACATATTTCTACAACACAAACATAGCTCAGACCACTAATTAGGAAGCACATTCACAACGAATTCTTCACAAACAGGACTCATCACCCCTATCTCACTCTATGCCAGAGAAAATTTTAAGTATACTCCGTCTAGGACCAAGTTATAAATACATGTGTAAGTATGTCAGAGACAAATCTTCTAGAAAGACTTACTTATGACATATTCACATCATACTTAATACTTGATTTAGACTAAATTTACCTAAAAATTTGTCCAACATGTTGTTCGAGTGGTCAGGTTATTTAGACAATGTACTTCCAGTACGTTGTCGTACCCATCGCATCCTCATGGATCTCAGTACATCTGCGAACTCGAATCCAATAGTGGGCAGGTTCATGGTCATTTGCTGCTGCCATGTAGTACCACTCGATCACGTCATGTTCTTGAAGGCCATAATTTTTTATAACTTCAGACCAGCCCTTTTGTATCACTGGTTTCAGTGGAACGCCTGTAGGTCGTTTTCTGCAGCGAAACTCGTGCATACTTCCTCCACAGCTCACTCGAAATTCCACTGCATCTCGTTCATTTGCAACTCGTGGCAAGATCGGTAGGAGATCCGTTGGAAAGTAAAATACCTTGTGTTCGATCATTGACTTTGTGAGCAGCGTAGAATGCACACACTCTGCTGCCATTATCTGCAGAGAAAGAAGAGAGAGTTGTGGTTTCTAAAGAAGCTAGGGATGTTATTGTGAGGGATGATATGCTGAAACGAAGGGGAATTTATAGACTGACACCCAGTGGGAAAAGGAGCTAGGGATTTTTACGTCATAATTGTAAAATTTCGACCGCTGAATCTCCTCCACCAGTACCCATGGTTGAATGTGATATGACATCCTTGTTAGTAGTTAAAAATTTTTTATTTGTATTGTAAAGTTGAAAATAATGTAGTCTTACATTCTTTACAAGGTACTTTTTCTTTAATCCATGACAAAAAATAGAGGAGAAAAAAAGGAGGGTTAAGCTATGAAATGTTTTTGGCCGTCTGTTAATGGGGTCGGTCAATTGGTGTACATTTTTTTCGTACCTAATCATCAATATATTATGTATAATAAAGTATTACGTGTCCATTAAAAAGAGAGAAAAAGGTGATGAAGAACGAGGTCAATTGCAATCACATGGCCATATGGGGCAATCCTTTGTGGGTCATCTTAACAAGAATTCATTTTTTGTTTTATCCCTCTAGGTTGTGAATTGTAGAGGAGCTAGCTAGGCATGTTGGAATATATTTTTAATTTATAATAAAGTATTCTAGAGGATCCCGATGTTTTTTCTTAAATTTGGATCATTTAGAGTTTTTTTATTATAAAGTTTGGAGAGACGAAAAAAAAAGAGGAAGCGAAAAAATTTTTTTTACACATTTTTACTCTTTATATCATTTTGTCTTTAAATTTTACAAAAATTTTATAATAAAAAATTTTAAAAGATCTTCACATTATAGATGAAAGTTAGAGGGGAAGCTTTCAATTACCGCTCGATATCCACACACTGAATCTCCCTGAACCTACCCACACTGGAATGGGGGATGTCTTGTTTATTATTAGAAAAGAAAAACAAGAAAAAGTTTAATAAGGATTCAATCCTAAACTCGTGTATGTGTGTGTGTGTATATATGCACACACCTAATTTTGTATAAAATTGATATAATATTAAATGTTATTTTAAAATTTTAATAAGGATTTTTTTATTTTCTTTATTTATTACCATTTTTTTTTTTTACAGAAGCGAATGTTGATGTCAATCGCAACATGAATATATAAAGTTTCTTTTGTTGATCACCTTATCAGAGTTTATACAATTTTGCTCTTCTTTATGCTTGCGAGTGTGAATGTTTTTTTTTTTTCTTAAGTGTAAAAGTGCTTGCTACAATTGATATTTAGGGAAACAATATGGCCACGCATTTTTTGCTTAATTGCTACCACAACATTGTCCGTGGGACTCAAAGATTGTTCAATTGGCACATTCATGCACATAACTGTAGGACCAAACGAGATGTGGGACTCACTTTGTGCGATATTCATGGATTAAAAAAATTAAATTAAAAAAAGTCATTAACTTTTGCTTAATTGCTACCACAATATTGTCCGTGGGACTCAGATTCTTCAATTGGCACATTCATGCACATGACTGTAGGACCAAACGAGATGTGGGACTCACTTTGTGTGATATTCATGGATTAAAAAAATTAAATTAAAAAAAGTCATTAACCATGGAGAATTTCAGTTCAGCACACGAGCCCCCACACCAATTCGTCATTCCTGTTTTTTTTCTGCCGCCACCTCACCATCCTGAAATTTCAGTTCCCTCACAACATGCGCATATATATATATATATAAGTTATCTAGCTTGATCATTTCTGGAACACTGGACGGTTGATTAATTTGGATTTCAATCACAACGTGCTCATATATATATATATATATATATGTGTGTGTGTGTGTGTGTGTGTGTGTTAAATTCTTTTGTTGACCTTATCAGAGTTTATCTATTAACGTTAATTTGTCCTTATGACTTTATCTCTTGTTGATGATTATTTTTTGCTACAACTTTATAATGGTCATAATATATATGATGACGAGCTTATGTTCCACAGGATGCACTGAAAAGTAGTTTGAATTTTCTACTTACATAATTGGATGCAAGTATAAGTGTCTCATTAGATTTAGATTTATCATTAGTGGCAGACACTTATCCTCACTTTTAAAATTCATTACATTAATATTCCATAGACAATAATTTTAATAATGGAGTTAAAACTTATTGAGCATACAGGAAGGTAAAGTGAAAAAGTGAGAGGTTGTAGGATTCTTTGCACTAGATAATCCTATTACATCTTTTGTAGTAGTGAAATCTTTAACATTTCTATTTTTTTGTAAGGTTTAAAATTTAATATAGAAAATAAAAATTATAATTGTGGAGATAAAAAAGAATTTAAGTAAGAGAAAAAATTATATTTTAAAAATTTGAATTGTGTTACATAATTCAAATTTTTAAAATATAATTTTTTTATAGTTAAATTTTTTATCTTTATAATTATAATTTTTATCTTTTATATTAGACTAAAATCTTAAAAACTAAACCCTAAACGCTTTGCAATAAGATCCTCTTAGGGGAATCAGACTCAGAAGGGAGATAGATCCTTTGCAGTGAAGATAACCTGCAATATAAATATGGGAGAGGCACAGTTTTTTACCAAAAAAAGAAACGTGAGGTAATGCATAGGCAATTTTGGATCTCTACTGCAGAGGATGAGAGAGATGTCACTCAACTTGCGGAATCCAAATGTCTGCTCATGATTGGGGTTTTGGGGGGAGGGAGGTTTTTAAATTTTTGTCTTTTTCTATTCTGCCCCTAGTTTTCCTCCATAGACAAAAAAATAGTCCTTGTACATGTCACTTCTAAAAACTTTACCCTTATATAACTGTCGCGTCACAAACAAGGACAGGATGCCCCACGGACAAAATTGGCGGTGCCCCAATATCGGTGTCCTAACGAGAGACAATTACATAGATTATTCAGGGAGAATCATGTGTAAAGAATTAAAATGACATATCTTTAAAAATATTTTTTTTTAACTCTAAATCATTATCTGTAATTCTATCAATTATTTAATATTAAATTAATGATTACTAAAAATATTATTTTTATTTTAATTTAATAATATAAAAATAAAATATCTTAATTTATTCCTTACATTTTTTGTCCACTCAACTCAAAAAGCATTCCTTTAGAAACTGTGGGAGAAAATATTTTAGAGACTAAAGTGTGAAATTTTATTTTTAGAAAGCCAAATTTAAAAGAAAATGATTTTTCAAGGACTAAATTAAAAGAATTTATCCTTAAATAACTAAATTAAGAGGGGAGTAATTTTTTTGGAACTACATACTTAATTTACTCATTTGTTTTTGTATTAATTAATAGGGAGAACATTTTTAAATTTTTAATAGGGAGGCCATGATTAAATATTTGAATAGATTTGTTGTCAAAGACAGGGAGGAAATGAAAAGGATATTTTAATTAGTACTTTCACATGGTTAATCATAAAATAGATTTGTTGTCAAAATCACACGTGAAAAGGAAAACAACTCAACGAAATTATAGGAAAGTTGATAGAAAATCTGGATCTCCCTGGTTGAGCCCATACACATGTGGACGAAAACCCGCTATTTATCAAATGATAATATCTGCTTATAAAGTAATCACTATTGTCTCGCTTTTATATCAGCCCTGATCAAGTTTCAAAAGTTCCTGAATGATCCACAAGCTAGTTACTACATTTGATGCAGCAAGATTCTACATAATTCCAAAATTTGGGTCAAACAACTACTTTTCTTAACTTTATAGCCTCGTGGAGGAATTTCTGTAATATTACTGCAGTGCCCATGATATGAATTGCAATTGTTGTTGATCTAAATGATATAGATTTGATTTAGATGGTTTAAAATGTTTTATTTAAAAATAAAAAATAAAAAATAAAAGTAATCTTAAACAAATAATAATTAATATTAAAAAATTGAAAAAATTAAACCTTTCCAAATTGAGAACAACACCAGCAATTACAGCTACAAAGAAACCAATCTACTCACTGTATATGCCATTTGGTGGGCCCCACCTGTTTTTAACGCATGAGGCAAAATGAGTTGGTCCTTTTAGATCACTACTGAATAGCTTATGGAGGCACTTATCTTTTACAAATGATATCTTCTACATTGTCAAAGTTAGTGGTAGTGGGCTTACATAAGTTAATCTGATTTTTCTAGAAATTAATTATTGCTCTTTTTTACTACTACCAAGTGTATGACCATCTTTTTCTTTATTGATTAAAGAAAAATTATTGAAAAATTAAATAATTTACTCTAATTAAAATAAAATGCTGCTAACTGCCACTAATTACCACTTAGCATTTTAGTTTTATTGCATTACCTCCTGAATTCATAGGGAACTAATTACCTCCTCATCTGAACAGAGCAATTGGTGTTTGGGAAAGGAGGGAGATTCCGTGTGGAATTATGTTTAAACCTTAGAGTGCTTTATTGCCTACATAAAGTGTACAAGCTCAAAATTATTGGAGTGAGGTATTTTTTAGAACAAGGGGATTATTAAATATAATTCAATTAAACCTTTTTTTTTTAAATAGCATACTTTACTCTTCTTTTTTACCCAATCTCCTTGTGGAAGTTGCAATTATACTTTTTTTCCGATTTTATTTTTATGATAATTTCTATGAGTGGATGATGTTTGGAAGATAGGGACAAATTAAATACTCTACGTTCTGCATGATGAGTTTTCGTACATCATACTATGATACCAGTGACAGTTTAGAGATTGATAGTAGGGTTGGTGATTGGAAAGGCGACAAGAAAAAGAGGGAATAAAAGTAAAAGGAATAAGGAAAGAATATTTTGGTTTCTAGTGAAGTGCCTCTCAATTTGAAGTTGACATATCATATTTCCCCATGAAAGAGTCTACTAGTCTAACACTATCTCCTTCTTGTTTTATATATAATTAATTTATTATCATGGAATAAGATTAACCTTGGTCTCACAAATAGTGTAATTAGAATTGTAATAGGAACAAATTTCCAACTAACACAACAAAATGATGGACTGAAAGATTAAGTATTTTACTTTTTGGGCAAAAAAAAAGGGGTTAACAAAACATTACAGCCCTTTTTTATTCAAAATATATCTCAGTATCTTGTTTAATTGAAAATATTATCAAATGTTAGACAAGTTTAAATATCTTTAGTTAATTATCAATATCAATAAGAGACAAATCCACCTATAAGGAATTAGGAGCATTCCCCCCCCCCCCCCCCAACCAAAAAAAAAAAACAACATATAAAGCATTGGTGGACATATATATTGATCTATAATAGAATGTGAATATTTATATGCATGAATTTAGCAACCGTCCTTTCAATGGTCCGTTGATCGTCATTCATATATGGGAATATTTATATACCTAAATTTTTATAAGTATTACATATGTATATAATATTATTGTCCCTTTTTGTAATTTTTAATCTACTTCCTTTAATTTTTTAAAATTTCCAACACATACGCTAATTTATTCTCTGAAATTTAGCCTCCTTATGCTATTTTTTCAGGTTCCATCGCATATGTTAGTGTCAACTAAAAAAGATATTGATTTTTAACTAATTTTCCTCTTCATTTAACCAAAAGCAAGCCATCTATCCCTGAATTAAGAAATTCAAAGAAATTGCAGGCTCACCAAGAAATTTAGCATAACCTCACCATAGTTGGTGAGGCCTTAATGCAGGATTTTTTAATCTTGCCACCCACTTTATATATACATCATGCGGAGTTTTTCTTCGATAAAAATTACCGAGCGGTTAATGTCCTATATTCAGTTAATATAATTTCCCTGTAATTATCGATACTTATTTTAATGATTAACTAAATATGATCTATATATGATGAGATTAGACTTAAGTAATATAGGAAACGACAGACCAACTATGGACTGGTCAACAACGATGAAGATTGCTATCGGATCAGCAAAAGATATCTGTGTGAGGACTTTGAGTTTCCTAACTATCTTAATAAAATTCTGAATTCAATTCGCGAGTGTGTCCACATGCTCTGCTTTATATATGTAGCTTAACATTGTGGGGCATTTTAGTGAGTTTTGGGTGACTTTTGAAATTTGAGTTCATAGACAGCATAGCTCATTATTAGTGTTGAACAGTGGATATGCTACGTAATTTTTAAGCTAATTGGTAGAGAGGTGGGAAATGAAATTTTCTTGGGTGACTGCATATAATAACCTGGAATTGTTATGCAAATGTAGGGTTCTTCTCGTGCACCCGAAAACTTATGGTAGAGATGCAGGATTTGGAACTAATGTAATAACTATTTGGTAAAAATATATTTTGCTCGTATGAACAAGGGAAAAATATTTATAACAAAGGAATTATTTAACCATAGCTAAAGCTGCACGATATTTAACAGCAATTAAATCATGGTTTAATTATGTTTTCTAAACTATAGTTAAACGATAGTTGTCGTTGTGTTTAATAGCAACTATGGTTAAAGCTTTTAGTAGCAGTTTGAACCGCAGCTAAGTCTTAGGAAAAACTACAACCAAAAAAATGTTTTTGTTAGTGAATTAAGTATTAAATAAATATAAAATATAATAATAAAAATATAAATTTAATATAATAAATTGACATTTTAAAAAAATTTACAATTGCAATTAATTTTTAATCGATCATTTTCAATTAACTCACGGAAAACGTCCTCTTTAATTATTATTATCAATACGCATGTCAATGACAAAGTAACCACCAAGGTAAAATGAGATGGCCAAGCACATGGCATTTGGAACAAACCTATGTATCCTATACTTGGTTTCATAATGCCTCAACAGATCATGTATTATATCAATGAGAATAACAAGAAAGAAGAAATATGATAGCTAGTTTAAGGTAGTTCTTTGGAAGAGAAGAGAAACCCTCTACTCTAAGAAGGGAAATCTTACAGTACACTTCCCAAAAGGTGCAGGGCAGGAACCATCAAGATCACCTAAGCTTTGTTGAAAAACCAGAAAACCAAAGGTGTGGCGACACAGCCCATGGCTGTACCTAATACTTGACTGCAGAACATAGAGCAAGGCGAAGCGTCAGATACCCAGTTTTGAAGTCATGCATAAGGTCAGAAGCTGTAGAAACAATGCTCATCATAACACCACAAGAAGCATGGCCAGCAATTATACCTCCCTCGTCAAGGCCAACCCAACCACTGAATATGAGGGTGGCAATTTTGTCATAGTTAAAGGCTAGAGACCAATCAGTGAGACCACACCCATAGGCATTGCAGAAGGCCAAAACAAATTAGGATTGTTACTGCCAACTGTTTTAATAAAATCAAATTAACAACTATTGAAAAGCAAGAGTTCCAGGTAAGAGTATAAATCTATAATTTTCTTTGAAGACAAATAACAGAATTTCTACATTTGCACACTGCTCCTAAAAGTGTACTATTTTTTATGACAAGTGGTTAGTGCAGCACTCTAATACAATAATAAACCTAGTATACTGGCAACTTCTTCGTATAAATCTATGTGCACCTACAGACATGTATAGACATTTAAATTCACAAGAAAATGAGATTTGCCCCATACTCCCCCTAATAAGACATCTTTTTAAGAATGAGATCGAATTTATTCCCTGCTTCCTCTTGTTGGACCATATAATCAGTACTGCTTAATGTGGGCCACTTCCAAAGTTAACAGAGAAAAAATGTATTTGTTAAAATACCAACCACTTTGGACTGTCGAGTGTCAACATTATCACAGCACCTCAATAATATGATTTTACCACTTGATTACAACAATTATTCATTCTACAAAATCAATGAATAATTTCTCTTTAAGAATTGAATTGAAACTATCAAATCATTTCTAACATGACCGCATTTTCTGATTATAGTATTGATAGAATAGGAATTCTAAAATCTAAAAATATGATATAAATGAGACATCTTTATCTAGGTAGTATCATATCAATATCAATAAATTTCTAGTTACTACATTGTTGATGTATGCTAGTGTTAGAATTATATTTGCTCTTCTCTCTTTCTTTCCATTTCCACTATCTTCCTTTGAGTTCCAATAAGAATAACCAAGGACCACAAACAGAAAGACCATGTTGTTGTAATTAAGCCCAAAATTAAAAAGGAAACACTGAGGTTGTAAATAATAGCAGAGGACCATTTCACACCAGAAAAGAAAAAGAAATCGCGAAGGAGGAGGAGGAAGGAAAACAGATAGCAAACCCATTTCCAAGAGCTCAACATTTGGTGATTTAGATGGAGAGGGAGATAAATCAGACTTGTTGGACAAGGTATAAGCAAAATCAGTCCAAAAGTGACCATTCCAGAACAAGATTCTTCCATCAACGACACCTATGCAAGGCCCGTAAGCAAGAAGGTAAATGGCAATTCTCCCAAGTCCCTTAACTTGGTTCACAAACTTAATCTCTAATTTCTGCAATAAGTTTTCAGTGTCAACGTCTGTTGAAACACTGGACCACGCTGGCAACTCAATTTTGTGGACTTTGAACTCTAGGAAGCCCTCGATGGGGCTCGAAAGGGTCTAGCCCACAGTACAGACAACGGGGGGGAAGAGAATGGTGAAAGCAGTGGATCTATTCCCCCAAGTGCATCGAAGCTCTCCACCATGGTCTTCAGTTGATGGCTGTGAGTAGGCAGGAGCAAGTTGTCGAGCTCGAGTAAGAGAAGCAACAAGGGGCAAGATGGTCACCAATTTTCCTCTCCCATTATTAATAGCTCTTTCCCTCCATAGTATGAAGGAGAGATCATTCCCACAGTTGATAGAGTTTGCATAGGCAGCATAGCCATGGGTTGCAGGAAGCCGGTACCAAACAAGTAAATAGCTACATTCCATCTCTCTCTCTCCCATTCCCTCTCTTTGACACGGTGCTACCAAATGTAACCTTGGTTTTTTTGTTTCTGGCTTAGTAGGCTGGTATGTGATGCCCCTGTTACCATGTATTCTAACTGTTTAAAAAAAAAAAACTACAAATAGCACAACTCAACAAATTAAAAATTGAGTAAAATACTCTAACATTTTGCTATATTTTCTTAATTTTATACAGTACTGTTTTTCTTTTAAAAACTTATACAAACTTATCTTGCATTTTGAAAAATTAAGGGGGGAAAAAAGTTGCAAATCATTTCTACTGAAGGATGAGGATAAGAGAAATTTATTTTCTAATGCAAAAAGCAAAAAAAAGGGGTGAGATAAGCAAGGAAGCTTGTGTGGCAGCCTTACCCCCATTGTCCCTAACTAGATATGAGTAAGATTTTGGAACATGGGATATAACAAACAGAACAAAATTAACCCAAGACTGTAGACTAGTTCTATCATTTAAGCTGGAGGAGAGACCATTTGAAGATATGCAGTTTTTTTGTGCATTTTTCTATATGTGCATACACTAATGTTCATAAAGATGTGTAACATCAAAGAATCTAACTCGACAAGTGAATTAAAGCAAAACTACATGCAAAACCACCATCAGCATAACATTCCAAAAAACAAACGTCAAAATCACATACTTAAAACAGCTACAGTATTAAATAGTATGCCAAAAATGCATTATATAAATATACGTAACATCAAAGAATCTAACTCAACAAGTGAACTAAAACAAAACCAATGCCAAGTGCAGACAGCATGCCCAATAAGTTGGGTCTAAATAACATGTGTATATTAAACAAAGAAAGAAGCACTTGAAATAGCCATCAAAAGATATATGTGCCAGTCATGTAATACCTGTCTATCCCAGAGGCCTTAAATCCCAAGGTAATAGATTAATACCTGTTAATCCCAAGGCCTTAAATCCCAAAGTAATAGATGTTTGTCAGTACCCCTGGTCACAAGACGACAAGTTCTTCGTGATAAAGCATATGCTAAAGCTTGGGCATTCTTTCTCACTTGCTGCGTGTATGCCTTATACTCAGGTGTAGCCACTTGTTTTAAAGCTATGGCAAGAGCAGCAATATGGTTATTGTGTGGTCCCCCTTGCAATGATGGACAGACAGGAAAATTTATCTTGTCCTCAAAGTCATATTGGTCACTTTCATGTCCCTGACACTCTCTGCTCCTCGGTTTTAAACCTTTCCTATAAAAAATTACTTAATTCAATGAAATAATTTTTAGAGGGCAAAGAGAAAAAAACTCTAACCGTAATCCCAGTTCCTCAATTCAATGGATTAGTACTCTTGATGAAACAATTCCATTGAAATAATTTCAAAAGAAGATCGAAGGGAAAGAGCTAGAGGTGAGTCCCATCTTCGCCTTTTGAGTGTCATATAAATGAGATTCATCTTTCCCTCTATTTTTTTCTTTTTGAAAAAATTGATTCAAATTTTATAAAATTTAAAATAAAACATTTTAAAAATTAAAATTATATTTAAAAACTAAAATTATTACTAAATTTTAAGAAACTTATTATTAAATATTTTAAAAAATACTAGTTTTAAAAAGGTGATAATTTTTTTAAAATTTAATAATAATTTTTCTAAATCTAATAGTAAGTTTTTCAAAATTTAATAGTAATTTTGGTCTTTAAAAATAAATTTAATTTTTAAATTTTTTTATTATAAATTTTATAAAATTTAGATTTTTAGATATGATTTTTTTTAATTTCTTCTAAAATTTCTTTTGAAAAATCCAAACTCATACTTTTGAAGGTGACATGTGAGTAGTGGGGGAAATGTACCTGAACACTTCCATGCTAAATTGTGCTTTTGGGTCACTTGCCCGCTACTATTATGATTCTTTTCTATTTTATTTATAGCATAAATTATATGAATTTTTTTTAAACTTTACTAAAGTTATACAACCATTTTTTTTTTTAATTTTCAAAAAATATATAATTTTTTAAAATAAAAAATATTTTTATTTTTATTTAATTTAAAATTTAAAATTTTTTAATCAAATTATCCTTTATATTTTAAAGAAAAAATATATGCATTTAAGTTTAATAAAAAATATTTTATTCAAAAATTTTTAATTAAACTAAAATATATGATAAATTTTTATTTTAAGAAAAGTATGTATATATTTTTAAAATAAAAAGAATTATAAAACTTCAATGAAACTTAGGGAAGACAATGTAATTACTCTTATTTATATCTTACCCTTCTTCTTGACGGGTAGAATGGAATATGAAATATTGAGCATCTTTTTATATCATATATCTGTTTTTTCTTTTAATTTTACTTTTAAAACGAAATACAAAATTTAATATAGATGTTCCTTTTAGTTATTTTTAGAGATATAGTAACTTTTATGATATAGGACTAAATAATACCTGGATACTCCTTTTAAAAAACTGTACATCACTTTTTCCTTTTTTTTGGGTTAATGAAATAAATTTTTACACAATATATTTTTTTTAAAAATAAAATTATTTAATCATCTTTATTGTTATATTAAGAAAAAAATTCCTACTTTATGCTAAAATTCAAGATCAATTTGGTTATATTTATTGTTAAATTAGAAATAAAATTATAGTCTTATATTGTACAAAATATTGACTTTTTCACAAATAATAAATTAAAGGAAAAACTTTTATAATATTTAAATATTTATCAAAATATTAAAAGAATTAATTGTATAACTTAATCAAACTTTTAAGAGATTATTGTAATTTATTCTTATAAACCCTCATTCCTATAGCATAGTCTCTTGCTACATTTACCTTACACCTTATTTGCTAGCATGAGAAAGAGAAAGATAGAGAAAGAATCATTTTTTTCATCCTGTTTCAAAGTGAAATATTATCCAAATAAATAAAAAAGAGATAGAATCTATTTCTTTCACAAAAGTATGTGAATTGATAGTAATTATTGTACTTAATTTATATAAAGTCCATTATATTCTTATTATTTTTACTTTTTTTAATCAAGGATAAGAAGGTTATCTCCTTATCATTTTTTTTCTTTTCCAACACTATTTGTATTTGAAAAATATTATTTTTATTTAACCAAACATATAAATAAAATAATATTCTTATTTTTTTATATTATATCAAAAATAATTATTCCCTTTCATTCATATTTTTATTCATTTTTTATTTTTATATCTAATAATTCTGTGAACCAAATAGTTTCTTTATTATTATTATTATTAAAACTCTAGTGAAGGGTGTCATTCTCCTATATTATTTACTATATTAATTTAAAATTTTTTTGGTCAAAAAAAGAGCTAAACTATAACAAAGAAATTAAAAAAAATGAAACTTCATATCAACAAAAAAGTGAAATCTTGATACTTTTTTTCCCACGCTAATTGTTGAATAGAATATTTCTTTCATTTATATATTATTTGCTTTAATTTATCCTTCAATTAATTTATGTTCTTTTAATAAGTTAATATAAAGTTTTTTTATTGTTTAATGTTAAAAAAAATGTTATAGCATATATTTATCATTGTCATTCTACACAATTCACAACCATCAAAAATTACTACTAAACATTTTATTAATCAATTTTATTTTTAAAAGTAGCTTTTATAAGATTTCTATTAAATATCATTTTTTTCCTTTCTAAAAATATTTTGATCACAATAGTTTTCAAAAAGTCATAATATTCTCATACAAACCCTTTGTTAATGAAAGATAAACACAACACACTACATTAAATACCAAAATATATTTTCTTATGTTTTTGTTGGACAATTTAGACCCTGTAAATATAATTTAGATTGTTTATATTTTATTTTTTTTATTTTTTATTTTGATATTTTTATTTTTTAAAAAAAATACAAAATAAAGATAATCTTTTAACTTGTATCAAATATTTATCTGATAAACGTTAAAAGATTATCTTTATCTTGTGTTTTACTTTTTTTAAAATAATAAAATCTTAAATAAAGATAAAAATTTAAGATTGACAAAATAAAATAATAAAATAAAATATGAACTATTTAAATTAAATCTGAATAGTTGAAATTATTTCAAGTTACTTGTTGGCAAATAATAATAATAATAATAATAATAATAAATCCAGATTGTTTTAAGTACATGTAAAAAGAAGAGATTGGCTTCATTCAAAAGGCATCTATACATCTTGTTGTAAAGATTTAATTACTTATCTTATGTGACATTAGCATCGATTAAAAAATTTGAAGTAAATGTAATGTTAAAGAATTTAATTTTTATCCATGCTTATTCCATCTAGGGAGTCGGGTGAATCAATTTAGGGTAGTCATCTCACCTTAAAAAAAAAAATTATATGAATCTAGGGGTGTTCAAAAATGATCTAAAATAATTGAACCGAACTGAACCAAATTAAACAAAATCGATAAAAACTAAACCAAACCAATATAAATTGAACTAAACTAATTTTAAAAAAATAAAATCAATTTTGGACATTATAAAACCAATCAGTTGTATTCGATTCTTAGTTCTGTCAAGTTTGATTGATTTTAACCAAACTAAACTAAATCAATAATTTTTTTTAGCTTCTATTAACTAAGTCTAAATCATACATAAGCTTTTTATCATTAAAAAAAATAGTGATATTTTTTTTAATTTTATTTACATTTAGATGAGTTTATCAAATAAGCTATTTTGAAAATGTTATTATTTTATTATTTTTACATATGATATTCAATTATAATTGTAGAATAATTGAACATAATTATGAGAGATACTTTTTTAAAAAATGATATATGATGATAAATTATTTTAACACTATTATTAGTTAGAATATTAAGAGATGCATGATATTAGAAGTCAAATTTTACATATTACAAAAAATAAAATCTTAAAAAAAATGAATCAAATCATACAAAACTAAGCCAAAATTGAACCAAATTGATTAGAAGTCAAAACCGATAAGATCCAATAAAATACTAAATCGACGACAACGTACGTTCGATTGTTGTCGTCGATTTGATTTTAGTCCAAAACTAAATCTATGAACAACCCTATATGAATCATGTATAAATATAATATTATTTAAAAAATTTAAATCTTTCTCTTCTAATTTTTTTTATCAATCCCTTTTGACATTTTAAGGTCTTTAAATGCATGCATTTAAAGACATAGTTACTTTTTATAAAGATAATAAAAATAAATTTTACAAAATAAATAAAAATAATAAAACATATTAAAGTTTCTCTTAGAATCTTCTTATTTTCATTCTTTAAGAATCATTAATAATATGCTCTTTACTTTCTAATTTTCACTATTTCGCAAAATCTTATTCCCTTATTTTCTTTAATTATATTCTCTAATTATTGTAAAAATAAGATTTTATAATAAAATGAAAGATAACTTTTTTATAGATAATTTCACTATTTATATCAAAAGGAAATTATAAATAATTTTACCATAAAAATATCTTAGATTAATTATATTTAATTAAGAATCAAAGAGTATAATCCTAATAATTAATATATATTTTATCACTTTTAATATACGCTTTCTTTATATTCAGACACAGTTATATTTATTTTAATGTTATTATATTTCTCTGATTTTTTTGTTATATATGTCTTTTTAATTTTAATAATTTTATCATTATATTAATATAATAAATATTTAAAATTATTTTTTTATTAATACTCTTGTTAAGTATAAATTTTTGCCCCTTACCAATTTTTTTTCTGCTGTGTCCCTGATTTCATCCTTCCTCGCTTCCAAAACCATAGACTTCCATTCAAAAAAAAAAAAAGAGTTGATTTTACTAACTTTTTAAAATAACGTCCACTAAAAAAACTTAAAAAATTGTAACTTATTATTATTTTTCATTTATTTACTCAAACAAAACCAATCTCGTGTATCTTTCAGAATAAAAATTCAATAATTAAAAGTTTTATAGCTCAAATGACATATTTTATTCGATTCCATCTCATCCCTTCTTTCCATTCTTAGTTCCCAGACATTGTGCCATAATTGTAACAAAACACGCACATTGTGGGCTGCCCTGTCTAGTAATTTTGTGATCTATTATCGTTGTTACAATGGGCCGAGTCAGCCCATTTACTAAATGGTCTTAGGAAATGAAGTTTAAGATCGTCTACATTCGTTCGCGGGCCTTTTTTTGTTGAAATTTTAATATTTAATTTATTAATGTTAATAAATGTTTAAAACAAATTTTCAATACTTTTTATTAAATACATTGAAATTGATAATTTTTTTCATATTTTAACTTGCCATATTTATTAAATATGTCATAGGACATAAGGTTATTTTTAAATATGTAAAAGGTTATTTTTAAATTAAATAGGTTTATTTTTTTAATTCTTATTAATTCTTAAATAGGGTAACCCACCCAACTTTTTGGCCTTCAAGCTAAATAGGTTTAAGAAATATAAATTAGAAGTTTAAGTTTATTATGAGTTGTTTAATATGCAAAAATTTAGGAATAGAAATAAAAATAAAAATAAAATTAGATATTATTAAGTAATTATTATAAAAATATAATATATGCCATACATAATTTTTCTTTTTCTTTTTTCTTTTTTAATGAAATATTGGGGCTTGATTTATGAGATAACTTGTTTTTACAATAGCCAAGTGACACAAAGTATTAAGGTAATTCACAAGTGCATTTTGGACAAAAAGAAAAAGAAAGAAAGTGTTTTTTGTGAAATCCAAATCATAAACATTTAATAAATAAATATATGACATGCAATTAGAAAAAAATTGAAAAAAAAAGTTTTTTTAAAGTTTTTTTTTTTGCAGCACACTAAATCAACTTAGATTATCTACAATAATTACACATAATATAATTAGAGAAAAAAATGAATATACGGTAGAAGATTTGATACTTCTAAAATCTGGGTACTGTTACATAAGTATCCATTTTATTAAAAAAATTAAAAAAAAAGAGAGGAAAGTTCAACTACTTTCCAGACTGTGGTAACTATATTATGCCACCGCTATCTATGCGACACGTACGCCAACCTTGTGAACGTTGTAAAGTGGAACGGACAAACACATAATTGCCATTGGCAGAATGAAATGTAGTTGCCCCAGAAAGCGAGTACAAATTGGATTTTTGTACTCTCGAGTGTGAGTTAACACTCATCTGTTGTCGGATCGTGATTGGATGACATGGCACATTCACGGCGAAAGAGCGTGTAATTGTCATTTTGAGCCGGAATGAAGTCATACTCACGGAGAAACACCTTTTAAGCAATGTTATAGAATTACGGAATTACCCCTATTGTTCCTTTTGTTACCAAATTTCTCCTTTCTTGGGTCGGGCCAGACCCTGATTGCTTATCACCACGAATGCAATATTTTCCATGGAAAAGTGCATATAAAAGTTATTAACCCAATGTCCTAACTAAAAACTTTAAAAGAATTTACTGTTGTTTTACGGTATTACTGTTTATAAGCGGCGGTTATTTTTTTAAATGCTGTCCTTTTTCTGTTTTTAAATATTATTGTTTTATATTCTTATTTTTTTCTTCAAAATTTCTACTTGTTCATAAAATTTTCAGGACAAATTTTTATTTTGTATATTATATATGTATTAAAGAAATTATATACATTTTTTTTATATTTTAATTATTATATTTTTCAATCAAAATATGATAAGTATATATTCTTTTCAAATTAAATTATATAGTTGTTATGTTTTAATTAAAAATTATATAATTATTATGTTTTAATTAAAAATTTAATAAAAATATAAAAAAAATTATATCTAAGTCTAAACCATATTTTTTTTCCACTTCCTATTTCTCTCTAATTTTTTTCACCTTTTTGTTGCATTATTTACATTCTAATTTTTCAGATTGATTAAGAAAAAGGGAGGCTCTACAGTAAAAATATACAGATTTTATATATTAATTTACTCCTATTGCCATTAAATCAACATAAATAAATCAATCAATTTGTCCAAGAAAAAGAACTAGATGAATCCACCATGTTACAAAACAGATTTTTTGTTGCTTTTCTTAGAGCAATTTGAACTTTTCAGATTTAGTTTAAGTGATTTAGATTTTTGTTCTTCTTTTTTATTTTTTATTTATTTTAAATGAAACAAAATGGAGGATTAAAATTATCTTCATCTTACATTTTGATTCATTCAAAATTTAAAAAATCAAAATAAATAAATAAAAATATAATATTAAAAATAAAAAATAAATCTTAATCATTCAAATTAAATCTAAACGATCTAAATTATTCTAAAAAAAGCAGCAAAGAGTTCAAATTGATCTTATTATGATTTATTCAAGTTCATTTTGTTAAAAGTTTAAATTTATCTTTATTTTTATTAAATAATGATTTTAAATATTATAAAAACATTTATAAAAAATATAAATTTTTTATCTTTCGTGATTAAATAGACTCTCAGACAAAAGCTTTAGTATGAAATAAAAGATGCAATGAAATGTGTTGTACAACGTAACAAAAATGAAAAAATAAATTAAACAAAAAAGAACGGCCTTAAGGTTATATATATATATATATATATATATCACAGTTTATAATGATTAGAAAATATATATTCATGGATGCTAATTACAACTTTATCATTAATGATGATATTATTAGATATAAAGCTGAGCTTTTAATCCATCCAATTACCCAAAAGGCATGGATCATGATTCGGTTCGGACCCCGCTTAAACTTTATGACTTTATTTACACTGTGCGACATAGCCACATTGACAAAACCTTGCTTTTGTAATGGATCATGATTTCTGTCACCTTTATTAAGTAACAATAATTTATATATTTGATTTAATAATGAATCATTGAATGTCATTGAATTAAATGCAATTTAGCAATAAAAAAATTAAACTATAAAAACATATCAATTTTTAATATTTCACGTAAAGATTTAATATTAAACGACAATCACAATTTTTTCACCATTAAAGTTTAAATATTTAAAAACAATTTATTAAAATCACATCTAATTTCAAGTCAAGTCAGGAAAAATGTTTCTTTTTCGTTTGGATGTTCTAATCTTAATGTAAATAAGTTACTTTTAGCCCTTAATTGAGATGTATACAAGTTGGTTTGAAATACACTACTTATAATTAAAAAAAGAAAAAATTTCTCCTTAAAATTAGATATGTTGATAAATTTGTTTATTAAATAAAAACACGGTAGATTTTCCCATTTCTTATTTAAACATAATATTAATTTAGTATTTTACATTAATTAATATCAAATTATAGATAAAATTTTTCATTCAAATTAATTATCTTGAATTTTCTCAGCATGCAAATACCAAACCCAACAATAAATAAACCAGAAAAGAAATGGTTGTTTGCGTCAATATTAATTTTGAAACTTTATCAACAAAAAATTATGCCAACTCTAGATGAAGTTCAATGGTTAGGAACTTAGGCTTTCCTGATATTCATTGTTAAATTTTTGAATAAATTAATTTTTTAAAATTTTACTAAAATTATATAGATATTCTGTTTCCTTTGAAAATATATATAAATATCCCTTAAAATAAAAAATATTTTATATTTTAGTTTAAATGTAAATTTTTTATTTAAAATACCCTTTATTTGAAAATTTTTTAGTTAAAAGAACATGTATTTAAATTAATAAAAGCTATTTTAGTAAAAAAAATAAAGCTAAATGAAAGTATATGGTAATTTTTATTTTAAAAGAGGTCTGTATGTATTTTAAAAATATAAAAAAAATTATATAATTTTAGTAAAGCTCAAAAAAATTTATATAATTTACTCTAAATTTTTTTAATTAATGAGTCAAAACAAAGAAGATAAAAGGAAGACATATCAAAATGTATTTTTTTTAAGAAGAAGAAGAAGACAAAGTCATATATATATATATATATATGTCAAAAATTAAAAATGCAAAAGATCTTTAGCAAAAAAATTGTCATTTAAAAATATGTGAACAAAAAATTAAGCAAAAAATATAGTTTAATATTTTAAATAAAAAAATTTTAAAATTTGAAATTATTGTAAAAGATCTCACAATTAAAAAATTAAATTATGTAAAAAATTATAATAAATTTAAAATTTATTAATAATAAATATTCTTTATTTAAGATCTTTAAATAAAAATTTTCTAAAAATCAAGGATCAAAATTGAGAAGGTGGGGGGAAAAGGATAGATGATAGAAGGGCAAAATAGTAAAAGAAGGTAGGCTCAAAGGGCATTTCGGAGATTAAAAAATAGAGTACCGTTGAGGCCCATGCTGACGTGGCCAACACCTTCCTAAGTCCTCCTCTTGGTTAAGTATCGTATTGGAATTTCGAAACAACATAACGCTCGATTCGAATCTTCACCTCGTTTCCCATTTCCCATTTTCTTCAGTTCTCTGAAGCAATCACACACACGCTCTCTCTCTCTCTCTCTCTCTAAACTCAAACAAAGAAGCTTCCAGAACTGAGTCGAATCGTTGCAACCAATTCCATTTGAATCGCACAAAATTACAGTTATATATACAATTTTTTTCCGGCCAATTTTGTATATACATTGATTCTTCGCCATATTCGCAATTTTTCTTGATACATATATACTTTTCTTCATCGTATCAGCCAATTTTCTTCATATATCCGTTGATTTATACGTACTCGAGCATACGACGTCGTAAACTTCTTGGCGGATGGCTGCTGGAGTGGAATTGCCGGCGGGGAGGGCCGATGGTGGCGGGGTTGTGATGGAGTTCCCGGCGGGAGATGAGGAGGTGGTCCAGTCGCTGCCGAGGTTGCCGAAGAGGCTCCGTCGAAGGCTTCTTGATGTGGACTGCAAGTCCCCCAGTACAGTTGAGGAAATTGAAGCCAAGCTACGGGATGCCAATCTGCGCAGACAGGTGTCTTGTCTTTATCATTCTGAACAGTTTGTTTGGTTGGTGAGAAAGTTTAGGGGACTTAAAGTTTAAAACTTGAGTTTTAAGTCCTCAGATTTTATGATGTTTGGTTAAATTTTTTTTTTTCGGAAATTCTTTTTACTCTTCGATGTGTAATAAAATTTTCTGGAAGAAAATTGAGTATTTGTGAGTTTTTCTCTTTTTGGAAAACTTATTTTTAGTCAAAGTACTCAGATTCTTAATTATTATCCTTTTCGTTTCCTCTGCCGCCAGAAAGAGTTGCTGGTGATTCATTCGTTTGTTCTCAGTGAGAATTTTCGATGAATCTGCAAAATTATAATTTGTTCTCTCGTAATTTTCTTTCTTCATCTTCATTGCTTTATTCCCAAGGTTATTTCAGTGTTAGGTAAGATACAAGAGGGTATTTTTTCTGCCGGTAATTTGATCCGCACTTCTGGGTGATACTTTTCGCGTGCTTCTCTCTTTCAACATACCTTGGTTTTTGTTTCTGTTTAATCTTAGGGATAGGCTTTTAACTTTTTGTTCTCCTATTAGAATTCAAATAAACTAGGCTACTGATATGGTATGTCATAGTTTTTTCACTCAACAATAATGCTTTTTCTGGCTTTACTTTTCTTTATCACTTGGGTAACCCATCCGCTTAATTAACGCCGCATCTCTTTTATACGTTATTCTGTATTATTTTCTTTTCTACTCTGCGGTCATTTTTATATTTTCTCAGTCTTTCTTTTGACCAAAATTTTCATCTTTCAACAAATGTTGAATTTATAGGCATGTTTGAGCGTTTAGAAGATTCTCTCTCTCTCTCTCTAACCTTCAGATCAACTGTTTAATTCTTCATGGCCACGAGTGTCTTCAACTCTTTTTTGTTTCAGAAATATTATGAGAAGCTCTCAACCAAGGCACGTACAAAACCAAGAAGCCCCTTGAGGTCTTCATTTCAAGAGGAAGATCTTGGCCTGCGCCTAGAAGCAAAGTTGCAAGCTGCTGAACAGAAGAGGTGGGTTCTTAATGTTGAATACTTGGTTTTTTCTAATTTTTTTTTTGTGGGTTGTTTATTATTTATATGCACATGTGTGGTTAAATTAAGTCTTTGCTGACAAGCTGTGGCAGTGGTCTTATTGCCCGATCCTATGTTCTTAGTCTCTGGGCTAAGCAATTTGAGATTAGACTTTATCTGCTATTTTAAAAGACCTTTTGGATCTTCGGTAGGCTTTTGAAGTAGTAAGGCAAAATGAGAATTTTTACATTTTATAAACAATATCTTAGTTACTTTTTTGTTTTGGGTGACCCTGAACTGTGAGAGCATTATGATATTATCTATTGCTTTGGAATGTATTTTCTTGTACAACTTTCAGTGTCCTAATTGGAATACGTACCATTGATTATTGAAATGATTTTTTTTTTCTTTGGTGTAAGTGAGATATCATTTCTAAAAAAGCTCGCTTTCACTCTTAAATAGTCAAATAATTTACATGATTTCTTTCTTTATTATTTGACTTATGCTTTAATTGTATGATTGAGCTAAAATTCAACGCCTAACTGGCAGGTTGAGCATTTTGGCAAAGGCCCAAATGCGCTTAGCAAGGTTGGATGAATTAAGGCAGGCTGCCAAAACTGGAGTGGAAATTCGTTATGAGGATGAGCGTCTGAAGCTTGGGACAAAGGTAGAATCACGTGTTCAGCAGGCAGAGGCTAATAGGATGCTTATCCTCAAGGCTTGCAGACAAAGAAGGGCCAGCCTTAGAGAAAGGTATTCTCAGTCATTGTTGCGAAGAATGGCTCGAGAGAGCAGATATAAGGAGCATGTACGTGCTGCAATTCATCAAAAACGAGCTGCTGCTGAAACTAAACGCCTTGGGTTGCTGGAAGCTGAGAAGAAGAGGGCACATGCTCGAGTATTGCAGGTGAGACATATAGCTAAATCTGTATCTCACCAGCGTGAGATGGAGAGAAGGAAAATGAAGGATCAATTGGAAGATCGATTACAAAAGGTATGCTTGTTGCTTGAAGTTATTTGTGTAGCATTTCTTCATCCTAAATTTTTCCAATCTTACTTGGTGGCCTTTGTGACATAACTGATGTCTCATGGAATTTCATACTTTGAAAAGGCAAGAAGACAGAGAGCAGAATACCTCAGGCAGAGGGGTAGGTTGCACGGTTATGCACGAGAAAATTGGAATAGTGCTCCCAAGCAAGCCGAACTTCTTTCCGGAAAACTAGCAAGGTTATTTGAAATTTAAAAAATTAGGATATATCTGTTGCTTCGTTTAGAACCTCTGCTAACATCCATTGCTTTACTAATTTGTCTTGAGTCATTAGGGCTAGGTTATATATTTTTGTATATGCTAAATTTACTATTTGAAGAAACCCTCTGCTAATAACCACTGCTTTACTCATATTATCTTGAGCCATTTTGAAGGAGGGTATAAGTCAAGCTATAAATTTGTATATACTAACTTTACTATTTGAAGAAACTTTGGTTCCTCACAGGCAAAAGATGTATTTTGTAAAACAGAAGCAGTGGTTATGTTGAATTTCTTCTTGGTTTCATCTTATGCAAGGGATGCTATTAGGCTATATTTATTTTGTTTTCAATTTGTAAATATTACTGTGGACCTTCTACTAAGCTCATTTCTTCTTTTAGGTGCTGGAGGAGGTTTGTAAGATCGGAGGGAACAACCTTCACTTTGGCAAAGGCTTATGATGCATTGGGGATTAATGAGAAATCTGCCAAGTCAATGCCTTTTGAGCAATTCGCTCTTCTTATTGAATTACCTTCTACTCTTCAAACTGTGAAAGCTGTACTTGACCGGATTGAGAGCCGCCTAAAAGTGTCTAGAACTGTAGCTCCTGCTAATTATTTGTCTAGTTTGGATAACATTGATCACCTTCTTAAACGGGTTGCTACCCCGAGGAAAAGTGTTACTCCTAACAGTTCTGTGAAAAGCAGGGAGGCAAAGAAAGTAGGTCCAGTCAGGGAGTCAAACAGGAGCCCAGATAGGTTATCAAGATATCCGGTGAGAGTTGCTCTCTGTGCTTATATGATATTGGGTCATCTGGATGCTGTTTTCAGTGGAATGGGAGAACGTGAAATTGCTCTAGCCAAATCTGCTGAAGAATTTGTCCAAATGTTTGAGTTATTGATAAAAATTATATTGGAGGGGCCAATAAGGAGTTCTAATGTTGAGCCTGCCTCAGGAGCTCCAAAACATTGTACAATCAGGTCTCAGCTTGTTGCTTTTGATAAAGCATGGTGCTCATACTTAAATTGTTTCGCAATTTGGAAGGTTAAGGATGCTCAATCACTGGAGGAGGATCTGGTCAAAGCGGCTTGCCAGCTTGAGGCTTCTATGATTCAAACTTGCAAGTTAACTCCAGAAGGAGATAGTGGTCGGCTCACTCATGATATGAAAGCTATTCAGCATCAGGTGATAATTCTTCTAGTCCAATAGCTATGAAGTCTCTTTTAGAATTGTTTGCTGTTATAATATCACTAAACAGGAATGACTTTTGGGACTTTGTGTGGTATATTAAAGAATGTTAAATATGTATAGGATTTGATTTGTCAATTGAGCAAATTTTCTACTTTCCCCCCTTACCCTGTCAATTTGGATGTTTTCGCCTTTAACTGCTTTCTTATTATTGCAGCCATGTTTTTGGGCAAGTGGTCAATTGGTTTCTATCTTCATAGAGTAGAATCATTTTGTTAGCAGTTACGTCAAGTTTCTAGAGTAGCTTTTCATTTTATGATTTTTAAAATTTTTATGCAGGTCATTGAAGATCAAAGACTTTTGAGAGAAAAGGTACAGCACTTGAGTGGCAATGCTGGGATTGAGCGTATGGAATGTGCACTATCTGAAACACGGTCTAGATACCTTAGAGTGAAGGAAAACAGAAGCCCATTGGGGTCCCCAGTGACTCAGTCATTTGCTCCGAGTCAAAGCCCAACTAACTTCTCTTCTGTGCTTTCCACAGTTTCCAGCTCAAGTGAGAGAAATATCCCACTTGAGAGTAACCAAAGGACAAGCCATGTAGTTCGCTCCCTATTTAAGGACGCCACTAGTTCCCCACCTGGAGGGTCCGCCATCTCTGTACTTAGTACCAATTCAGATGGTCAGCTGGGTTCTTCCATTGAAAAGTTGGTAACAGAGAATGAAGTTCTTGTAAATGAATTTCTCCATGAGCATCACCATAGTCTCTCTGATGGTTTGGGTAATGCCGATTACAACCAAAGCAGCATTGAGGTTAGTCCATCTTTGTAAAATTGTTATCATTCTGTTGAGGGCTGATTTGAGATGAACTAGTGATGCTGGCCTTTGACTGACTTGCTCACTTTTATAAATTTAGGGGAAAATAAAAGAGACAATGGAGAAGGCTTTTTGGGATAGCATCATGGAATCTATTAAGCAGGACCAGCCCAACTATGATTGGATTGTTCAACTCATGAGAGAGGTTAGGGATGAAATTAGTGAGATGGCTCCACAAAGCTGGAAGGAGGACATTTTTGCAGCAATTGATATAGAAATTCTTTCTCAGGTAGAGTACCCTACATTTCCTTCCTTCAGCCTGTGATGATTATTAGATGCAAGTTTGGCATATTCCTTATAACTTCCTTTGCTGATATATTTTTCTTCTGCCTATCTGAAGATGCTGAAATCGGGTAACTTGGATGTTGACTACCTTGGAAAGATTCTTGAGTTCTCACTGGTCACTTTGCAGAAGCTCTCAGCTCCAGCCAGTGAGGAGATAATGAAGGGCGCACATGAGGAATTTTTTTCAGAGTTGACTGAAATATGTCAATCTAGAGATGAGTCAAACAATCCATGTGTTATGGCCTTGATCAGGGGTTTGCGATTTGTCCTAGAACAGATTCAGGTTTGTTTACATACCTATACTTCTCTTACAAGACTTTTTTCTCTATATTTAATTTTGATTTAAGTTTTGCCCTTTAGCTTGATACGAATATTAATGCACATAAAAGTATGATTTTTTACCCTCTTGCTTCTTGAATCTGGATTACACACGAAGGTTGCTTCTAATGTAACAAATTCTCTGAACTTACTTAAAGAATTACTTTCAAGTGTAGATATTTTTACCCTCTTGCTTCCTTAATCAGGATTATATACGAATGTTGCTTCTGATGTAACAAATTCTGTGCAATTACTTAAAGAATTGCTTTCAAGTGTAGATTTTTTAGGTGCACATTGAATTGCTTGAGATGTGTCATGATCACCTAACTGTAGTAATAAGCTTAGAACTTTCCTTTAATAATGCCTGTAGAGCTTACTTTTAAGGAAACTGCACTGGCATAAACACTTCCTGGCTTGTGTTTTTGGCTTTGTGCCTAATTAATTTACAGTTGAGGAAGTTTTGACTTGTAATATTTGTTTACTTGGTTTTACATTATGTGATACAATGAACTGTTTGTGCAGATTCTTAAGAAAGAGATCAGCAAAGCACGCATAAGACTAATGGAGCCTTTGATAAAGGGGCCTGCGGCTCTGGATTACCTAAGGAATGCCTTTGCTAACCGTTATGGATCTCCATCTGATGCCAATTCCTCTCTGCCTTCAACATTAAGATGGCTTTCATCTATTTGGACTTGCAAAGATCAGGAGTGGGAAGAACACGTTAGTTTAACTTCAGCTTTGGAAGACTGTGATAGTTCATCTCAAGGGTGGCTTCCTTCCACCACTCTTCAAACTGGGGGAAATATTCTGGTCAGAACATCTGGCATTCAAACGCCCTTTCCTACTGATGTTGCAACTACTACAGGTATAGACTAATATAACTCTGAGTCTAGATTGTTTAACTTATGTTAAGAAAAGACATCTGCTGTTACAAAGTATTGAGGCAAACACGTTCTTGTCTGTTTATTCAGGTAATCAGCAGCCAGAATGCAAAGGAGAAAGCGTTGATCTAGTTGTGAGGCTTGGTTTGCTAAAGTTGGTTAGCGGTATATCTGGTCTGAGACAAGAAGATTTACCAGAAACACTATTTCTTAACTTCTCCAGGCTGAGATCTGTTCAGGCTCTGATTCAGAAGATTATTGTGATTTCTACAAGGTAGGATTCGCATGTTATTTTTGTCACAAGATTTTGTCAATTTTATGTGGGAGAGAGTACTGCTTTGAATGTTAATTTATTGTGTATCGATCTGTAAATTATTTTATTTGGAAATCGCAGCATTCTTATATGCCGCCAGATACTCCTGAGTGAAAAAGCTGTAGCTAGTCCTGCAGATATGGAAAACATAGTATCGAAGTGTGCGGAACAACTCTTGGATCTTTTGGACCGTGTTGAAGATGCCAATGTTAAAGATATTGTAGAAGTGATTTGTGAATTGTCCAAAGTTGGGGATGATAGCAAAGATGCTGGGGAACTTCAATCAAGGAAAGTAGTTGCTGCCAGGATGATAGCAAAGAGCTTACAAGCTGGGGATGCTGTGTTTGAAAGAGTGTTCAATGCTGTCTATTCAGCTATACGAGGGGTTGTGCTTGGGGGAAGTGGGGCCCACGGGAGAAAATTAGCAGAAATGGCTCTCAGGAAAGTTGGAGCTGGTGTCGTGACTGAGAGGGTGGTGGAAGCTGCTGAAGTTTTGATCGTGGCAGCCACTATATCGGTCATTGTTCATGGGCAATGGTATAAATATCTGACTGATAACATGTAATGTAATCTGGTAATTGAACTACAGAAACAGTAACTCAGATTTGTAAATAGAGCGGTTTGTAAAGTTGTCAGCTCTATATCTTAGGTTTCGCAGATAGGAATATTGTTTGTTGTTCATCTTATAGAGTTTTCTTTTCGATGGAACGCACAACAATGTATAACAGACAGCTTTTGATGATATATTCTACTACTCTGATTGCCACAAGTGATTTTCCCCCCTCTTTGTTCCCCCATAAGAGTGGACAATAACGGGGCCCAAATGCTACAAATAGAAAGGAAGCTTCATCCCTCCTAAGATAAGGGAGGATGCTTGACTAACTCACAAAAGATATTTGGGTTTTGCAGATTTCAAACAAAATGGACTTTTCTGGGGATGGTATGCAGAGAAGTTGTTCTCAAAGTTCAATCAGTTGAAGATGATTTAGTATCTGACTTGTGTGTTGTTTGAGAGAGAAAACTTGACAATGGCCTTCATTTGTTTATCTAAAGGGGTGCCCCTGGTAGCAAGTGAAATATTTTGGTAATTCCAACGAGAATTCTGCTGACATTAGAGATAGTTTAAAAAAATATACATAGATTTACTTGAAGTCACAAGCTGATCAAATTATCCTTAAAAAATTAATATTATATAAATTTTTATTTCAATGTTATTTTTTTATGTTGAAAATTATAAATAGAATTTATTTTAAATTTACAAAGTGATTATTTTATATAAGTCCAATATATATTTAAAATTAACTTGTTCTATTTTTTATTTAGGGGCTTTGATTATAAATATCATAAGTTATACTAAAAGTAAATTTTATTAAAAAAAATGTAATTAATATGAACTTTTCTTTATCAATAATGTGATTTACTCATCTTTGTATATCAAGTGTAAGTTTCATGTATTTTTCAATTATCAATTTTTATGAAACGTTAGTTCTGATAATAGTTTTAAGAAGTTATTCATATGAAATTCACTTCATTATTATTTTAGAAAAAAATGTACATGGAATGGATCTATTGATAAAATTTTAATTCTCAATTCAAATTGAAAATGTTCTTTACAAATAGATTAACATGAAAAGAAGTATCTGTGCATTTTTAGATCATGTCAACTCAGATGATTGGAGTAGATAAAGTTTTAGACAACATTTTAATAATGTGGAGAGATGATAAAATATTTGGCAATTAACTTTTTTTATTTAATTTAATTAAAAATTATAAATAAATAACAATTAATGTGATTACGCTTGAGTTTAAATCATTTCACTTAAACTGTTTTCTTTTTTTAAATTGAACTCAATTATGTAACAAAAAAGGTAAACAACTTACCTAAAATTATAACTCTCGAATAAATCCACATTTGGCAATGAGACGTTTCCAAACCAAAAAAATTAGAAAATTTTTAGTTATAAGCTTTTTTATTTTTGGTTAAAATGAGGTCTCGAACATATTAAAATGAAATGAAATTTATTTTTTAAAAAAATCCTAAAATTTATTTTTTAAGAGTATTTTTTTCAAATTAAAATCTGGGAAAAATATTTTTAAAAAACTTTAAAACGGGGGGTAAAATGTATTATCCCCACAGAATTCTGCCGTCCTAGCAATTCGAGAATATTCCTAAGCTCACACACACACAGTGACACGGAAGAGGCGCCGCTCTATGGGAGGAGACCTCCAAAATAGTTGACCTTTCGTCTTCAGCTTCGTTGCTTCAACTTTCTCACTGTCTATCTTCACTTCTTTTCTGAGTTTCATTGGCAAGTTTTTGTTTCTGTGGTTCGCTTGTTATTCTCGTTTGGCCGAAGACACTATACTATTATTTGGGTTTGAAGTTCCTCATTTGTAGGTTCGATTTTTTTCCCAATTTGTTTTGTTTTCCTCTGAACTCTGAATGTACTAAGCGTAACGACTCGCATTTCTTCGCTTATGGGTTCTATCAGCTTTAACCCTTTCGATAATTGGTTCAGAAAGCCACCAAACCCCATTCCTCCCCTAAATCTTTTGGGTTTCTCGGACTCGTATTCTCTAAGAACACCTCATTCAAATTCTCCAAATTTCGCTGCCATAAGCGTCCCTAACATCTTCAGAGGAAAGCCCAAAAAATCCAAGGATGAGCCGGGTTATTACACGAAAATGGTAGACCAGTTCTTCTGGGAGTGTGAGAATTTACCCAATTATAGGCACACCCCTGAAGTTGAGAAGATCTTGAAAGATGACCCCGTATTCGAAAAGAAAGAGAACCCCACTGAAGAGGAAATAAGAGAGAATGAAAGGGTCTTGCAACAGATCAGAAGTAGCCCAGTCATGCAGTTCTTGGTCAGAGCAGAGGAAATTGCGGACAAGATGAATGAATTGGAGCTAAAAGAGAATGAAAAACCTTATCACAAAGAGGATTGGGAACTCTGGAAGGCGCTTCCACATGTGCCTGGATTGGATGGGCGACCCATGCCACGGAAGGCTCTGAAGACGAAGAAGGAGGCAGATGATAAATTCTGGGATTTTGCAAGGCAGTTCTTTTTCGGGCTGTGGGGGTTTAAGCAGAGACCTTACCCGCCGGGTCGGCCAATTGATGTTGCTCAATCAATTGGGTATAAGCGGCTTGAGAAGCGGTACTATGATTGTAAGTTTGGGTACTGGAAATGTGGTTCATTTCGTGGACAAGGATGATAAGTGTGCTTGAATCTAGATGAATGTTGAAGAGGGGACTAACAAATTAGTTAGTGAAAATAATAAACTTGTCACGCACTAGCCCTCTTGACAATTGACTTGGAATGCCAGAAAGACTAGCGCGCAACAAGTTTGTTATTTTCATGAACTAATTCATAAATTTATTAATTTCTGAAAACTAAAGCTAAATTGACCTAATGATTTAAGAATCAGTTTCTTAGTTTACTCTATGTTGAAATGTGTAAAGCTACTATGGCTGCATTTAATTACATATATAATTACAATGAGAGATGAATGCAGTCTTTATTTATTTATATTTTGAGATGAGAGCTGAATGTTAGATACCTGCCCTGCCATTATTGTTAGTTGAAGGTCTTGTGATATCACTCTATGCAACGAATGTAATTAGCCCCTTAATTTTCTTCTTTATGTTTCTGCATGAGGTGGTTGCGTATGATGTTTTCATTTCTGTCGTTACAGTTATCATGAGAAGTGGAGGATGGTACTATAAGGATCGGCTAGGACGTACCCGGGGACCTTTGGAGCTGATTACTCTTAAAACTGCATGGGGTGCTGGGATAATTGATAAGAATACTTTCATTTGGGGTGAGGATATGGATGAATGGGCACCTATCCACATGGTTTATGGCATGGAACGTGCGATTGCTACATGGGAAGGTCTGTTAAGTTTCATCATTTCCTATTTTATTTGTTTCTTTTCTTATAACTTATTGCTTAGAACTTAGTGCAGCTTTCCATAACGGAAATGAGAAAACTAACATTTAGTTTGTCACTTTCTTATGAATGCTTTGTCATATGTTAAGGAAGTGGCTCATTTGATAATGGTTATAATGAGATAGAACGTGTAACATATTTTCCTGTATAAGTCATCATATTAAAGGACAATTCTGTGGATAACATATGTGTTTTTTCTTGCTTCATTTCTGTCTTTGCCCTACAAATGAAAATTGTGGCAACTTCTTCTCAAACTTCATGCATATAAAAAGGATAAATGAAAGGGGGGGTTGTTTCACGAGATGAAGGGAACTATTTTCATGAGTTCCCATCTGATGATGTCTTGTCCTCTTCTAGTTATTGATTAGTCAGAGTGAGAACATAAGGGCCTCAGAAACTGCTTTAAAACATTTTCCGCTACAACACCCTAAAAATTAGAATATAAATGAAGGACCATTTTTCTATAAAAATCTAAATAAATGTTTCTGAAATACTTCGCAGGAAAAAAAAAATATCAGCAAAATTCAAATATGATCACATTTCAATTAAGTGTTCCTTCTTACTTTGTTTTGTCTTCTTTTGTGTGTGTTGTTGGGGAAGGGTCTTACTTAAACGAAAGAAAATGCTCTTCTTTTATTGATAAGGATTGCAGTGTACAAAACCAAGCGGTCAAGTCTCACCTTTTGTGTTGGAGAAAATTTGATTCTTGGTTTGGCACTTTTCAGTTAGACTAGGTGCTGCAGCAACAGCTTTCCTTCACAAATTGCAAAATGGTATACCACCATGGGTTCCTCTCAAGGGACATGAAAAGAAGACATATAAGCAGCTCCAGGAAGAGGCTATAGAAAGCAAGAGACGCGATTTAGCAGTATTGGAAGCTAATGATGGTATTTGGCCTGGAGTTAGAATTCCAAGTCATGCTTTATTTCTTTGGGCTAGTGGTTCTGAACTGACCACTATTTTGGAAGAGGATCACATGCCCAACAAATACATTCCCAAAGATCTTAGGTGTGTATATGCTTACAGTGTCATAAAAATATAAAATGATTGACTTTACCTTCTTGGCGTTTTCATATATAAAGATCTTGTGCTACTGGCATTGCTATGTTAGCTGATTTGCACTGGTTTCTTTCGTGTGAGATAGGCAGCAGTTGGCTAAAATTATTCCTGGGTTAAGGCCATGGGAAGTTCTGAGTGTTGAACAAGCAATGGATCAAATAACATATAATGGTGAGTGGTACCGTGAACCTCTTGGTTCATACAGTACTGGTCCTCCATATATCAGGCACTGGAATAAGGATGTTATGGTATGCATTTTTCTCTGAATAGTATTTGAATTCCTTTTCCAGCTGTAGTGATTTTTTTTTTCCTTGTTAGCATTGTAGTGATGACTGACCTTACCAAATTTGACTTTTTCTTCATATTTGCCTTCCCCTTACCCTCCAGCTAAACCAGAGAAAGTGTTTCCTTATATTCTACTTCGCCTCCTGGTCCATGAGCCCCATCTGTTATTGACCATATAAATGAGAGGAAGGCAATTCTTAACTACTACTCCCACTCTTTCTCTAGAAATCTGCTTCTTTCTCACCAAGACCTCAAACATGATATAGTATGAACCTTGTTGACAGTAACCCTTTATGTAAACTATTACAGATTCAGAATGGTGCTTGGATTGTGAATAAGATTTTTACCAATACCCCCTACAATCTAGTGGCATATTAATACCTGCACAGTGCTGATTTTTGCTTTGCATAAGAACTTGCTTGTGGCTTGTCTTCTGCCAAACATGACATTTTTCTTTGCTTTCTTTATTATTATTTTTATTTATTTATTTATTTATTTATTTTTTGGGCAGAGATTGCATAAGTTATTTGACACTCTTAACACTCGGGTGTATAAGAAAATGGAGAGGACGATTCCTGGCTTTGATAAAATAATGAATAAGGTGATGAATGATTATTTTGATAGACTTGCCAAATTGGAGGAGAAGAAAAAAGCAAAGAGAAGATAGATGGCCACGTTGTTGGAGGAACAATAAGATTTTCATAATCTGAGTTCTGCAATTAAATGGTAAGACACTATTGTGTTTATGGTCACTAGTTTATAAATGTATTTCTCACTTATATGCACTTCCAAGTTCTAACAAAGCTGCGAGCTGCAGGCACAGCTATGCCTTTGAAAGCCTTGAAAGAATAGACTATAAAATATGCATGGTCCTGTACAAACACAAGTAGTAGTCTTGATGAGCATCTTTTGATAATCTGGAGATCATACAAAGTTTAAGCTGCATCATTCCTGAACGTTTGTCCCTATAACAGATTAGCTTTGAAACATTTCAGAAACATAAATCCACTAGTTATAGAACATTTATTATGATTGTAGGTGTACCTTAATTATTAAAATAGCCAAACCTAACTGCAACTGCCAACTTTTTGTGCATTTTATTATGACAATTAATACTGTTGCCCTCCAGTTACATATACAGGCTTGTTGGCATGAAACTCAGTATCAAAAAATGAACATGAGCCACTGGGTTTATCCAAATGGTACCACCATACATATCAGACAAAAAACTATTGCATGTATTTAGGATTGCCATATTATATATGTCAAGTAATACACATACTTAACTGCAACTACAACTGCTGTCTATGGTTACATGTTTTTGCTTGCAACTTGATAACATGAGCCACTTGCCCACTTGGGTGTAGCCAAATGGTATTTCCAAGTAAACATACAAAGTAAATATAAAAGACAAATAGAATGTACATCTCTGGGGTTCCCATATTATATGTCAAGTGACAAGAAAGTTAGCATTTGCAGAGATGCCTGTGAGTGTCTGCTAATATAGGACTGTCTCTTGAGTACCTCTAGTTGATATCTTGTTTATTGTTTTTAATTTTTTTTTTTCTAATTCTTCGTTCACTTTTCCATGCTTCTGAAGGTGATTTATCTTTGTAGCTTCGCAAAGCTGTGTAAATGACGCTTCACAATCTTTATGTATCTTCTTTTTAATATTTCTGTGGGATGAATTTTATTTCTTCAGCATATGCAGGTTTCATTATCAGGCATGCCTCAAGTGTGAATTAATAGTTATCTGGCATACTCTCTGACTTGCTCTGAAAAAATTGGGGAGTTAAGGCAGGGTGGACAAGGGTGATTTTAGTTGTGCAACTTCTAGTGTAGTCTACTGGTTCTTTGCATTGATTGTCCGCTAGTAGTTTAATATGAAGTTTGTATATTTAGTTGGTCTGCCACTCTGGTTGACTACAACACTAGGGCGATGTACTACTAGTTCAATGTAGTAGAGTCTTCCTTAGAGCTTTCCAGTAAAAAATCAAAGTGTTCTTTTCTGGTGTTATGGATGCCAAGTCTTTTGCTGAACTAGATACACAGCAGGATTGAGGACAAAATTAAAATATGCTTGGTAATGACTTAATTAAACATCAGTTGCAGAAATGTAAAATAGCCTCTATTTTATGTCCCCTTGTAGCAATTTAGAATATGCTTCTCAATCCTCATGCAACCTTAACTGGCCGAAAGCCTGAAATAGTTTTACCACTTCTCGTGCTTTCGAAATACAACAAACTGAAAGGAGTAAATTAAAGCATAATGTTGTGTGTTCTACTGAGGGCATCTTACCAAGGAATTTAGCTGGCATTCATTTCGGTCATTGTGCAATATTTTGTCAAAGTACAATCGAAAGGTAATTATTTGTCCTCTATCAAAATTGAGTATTGTGATCATTTATTTTATATTTGATATATTAAAAAATTTAAACCTTTGAAACTACTTATATATCTATTTCATACTAATTACCTCGGCAACCTCTTGGTGGCTAAAGTTATTCATATTTTGATAAATGATTATTGTGTAAAATTTAGGACTCAATTCTCATTAAAATTAGATTACATGATTTTAATGAAAAAATTACATAGCCACATGTAGTAATGCCTATTGCTCAATAAAAAATCAGGAGAATAGGAACACATAGAGCAAGTGAAAATTCAGAAATAATATAATTTAATCCCACTGGTCCTTGCAGTTTTATACTTTAAAAAATTAGTCCTTAATTTTATTTATAATTAAATGCGTATAATTTCTAAGTTTTATAATTACATTCCTGCCGCCAAAACATCATAATTTCATATAAGAAATGGACCCCGTTGTGAGCAATAGTAAACCTAACATAAATCTTTGAATGATCGCTGTCACCTTCAATTAATATTGAAATTTACAATAACTTCAATCATTATCAATCTGTGATATTGACCGCACATGTTATATACAACACCATATATATCCATTCTTAATTTGAGGAAAAAAAATACCATATATATATATATGCACGATCAATCAAAACAAACCACCATATATGTACAGTGTCAACAAAAGTACAACACTATATGTATTAAAAAAAAGGAAAAAAAAAAAAAGCGGTACCTTTATCCGAAGCTAGCCCTACTTCATTTACAACCTCATTTAGAAAATCACTGGGAATGAAGACATCCCATTTTGTTTCTCTTCAATCAAAATCATCAAAACATAATGCTGAAGTGTTCTTACTGCGATCCTAATATATATAGACAGACACACGCATAATGGCTACAGTGAAATACACAAGATTACAACTGCTGCAGGGTGCAGAGCAACTTAACTGCTTGGGGCAGAACACGTTCGCTAGTACTCTTTTTGTTTTTAGTTCAAGCATGCTGTCAAAGAAAGGACTTTATCGCCTTATTAAACGCCTTGCACGGCACAGCGCGATAATATGGATGATAGTGACAAATGTAGTTGCATAGAGATCAAACAAATTTAATATGTCTCGTTTAGCTGTAAAAGATCAATCATCAATTGTGTTACTTAGTATTAGAGGTAATGATCAAAGTAACAAATAGAAACTATCTAGTGGATTATGCCACATACCGAATGGAAGGAATTCGAATGGGTTGAGCACATAGATCATGCCAAGTAGCATCTGCATTAAAAACACACATAGCTATCTCTTAGCAGCAAAACGTACAGATACAATTGACTCAGAACAGAAGAAAATGATGTATATTATGTGATTCCAATGGATCATGCATATAAAGGCAGAACAGTACGAAAACATAATACAGTTGCCTAACTTGGCACAATCCATACATTCACAAAAACCAGGAAGGCAACTTTGCACAGATCAAGTAGATGACAATTGTCCAAAGGGATCACTAAATTCAAACTTCCCATTAAAAGGAGTCTAAAAAGATCCAAGCAGATTATTCACCGATGTAACATGCACCTCTCTAAATCAAATTTATTCAAAAATTGAGCAGCAAAATACAAGCAATAGACCTAAGTAGATAATAGGGGAAAAATCACATCAAGGTGATAATATTTGTCGGAGGGAATACTTTTACTGAGGAATAGACGAAATTAAAGGAAGAGCATCCTTCTTCCCAACACAGAGAGAACAGGAAGAGGTGCAAAGGGTTACATTACAAACAACCACTGACAGAGTATGGACACTACCACATCACAATTTACAGATCTATGGACTTTCTTTATTTTTTTTGGTCAGGGAGATCCATGGAATTTCACCACGCACTATTGAACACACAGAAAACACATCTTAACATCATGAATAATAGCATCAGACTCACAAGGTCATGCACAAACACAAGCAATAATATACCATGTTATGCGTAAGAAATTTTCGGAAAATATATACTCTTGAAACTTGCAGAGGAGAAACACTGAGAACTCTCTGCCTTTATAATTTGATTATATGTGTATAGTTTACGAATTCCCATCCAATTTTCAAGACATAATGAAGTTGATTGATGCAATGAACTGGAGCAAAGGAGAGAATAAAAATATGCAAGAAGAGGAACAAGCAAGAAATAAAGAATGGAAAAAAAATCCAATCCCATAAATAATTCATAAACTTAACTGCAAAGAGACGCACTCTAGTCAAGTAAGAACTTGTTTTATCAGGATCCATCATATCTTGTAGAGCCATCCGAACCAAAAATGGGAGATCAAAGAATTTCTGCAAAGAATTAGAAAGATTATAAAAGAGTCTATACTCTAATAAAACATCAACTAATTATGAAGTTTTTAATACATATCCACCGTTATATGTTGACTAATGAAAAGATTTTACAATCACCAACCTTAATAAGCATCACTGCATGAGGATTTATGTGAACAAAAGATAAAAACTTCAAGAATAACCTTTGCATGGCAAAGTAACTTATATTATATATGCATCTCACTCAAAGTATTATACGTTTGTTAAGCTACTTTGAATAGCCGGAGGTTGCCCGAATAGTTGACTTCATATGTACATCAATTGTCATGATAAGAAATTTCAGAAGGCAGGAAATGCACATGGTGTACAAGCCAACCCCTTCAATACTCAATGTTTCAGATAAATATTAGTTTTGATAAAAACTATTTTGACTAAATCTTCTACCAGTAAAAATTTACAAGAGATATGCAGAAAGTTTGAACTATTTTTCATCCAATAATTTCACTTAACGGTAGGAGAAGCATGAGTAAATTAATAGTATGTACGCCTATATCATTTACACTTCAGGCATCTTACGTCAGTTGCTCTGCCCCCAAATTCCATCACCAGCTTTAGATCATTTACATCCTTATGAGATTCAGAATAAAGCATTTGTTAATAAATGGTGGCATATTGTACTAATCTAATCCTTGGGAAAAACTCTATTTAGTAATATGATGTAAATTTCTTAAATCATATCACTTTACCCATAAATCAAGAAAATCAACCATGTATAATTCCTCCTGGTATCATCTTTCTTTTAATTTGATATATCTCTTTCACTTTTGTATGTATGTAACTGCAATTAGCTAGACAATTCCTTCAAATAGTTTTAAGGTTCCCAATTTTTTAAACAACTCTCCAATGTATCACCACTGTGACTATCTACCTTTTATTTATTTATTTATTTATTTATTTGTTGGACAAAAAGAGAAAGTTTGTTCAGATGGGAGTACAGAAAGCCGGAGGATAAGAAATTCTCCAACAAAGAAAATAAAAACAACAAATTGTCAAAAGAACCCATAATTCCCCATAGCCCTAATTTATAACACTCCCACATGCTTATTAGCTCAAGCTACAATTATACTACCAGTAGAAAGAAACATATTTATGCCCAATCAACTAGAAATTATTGTGGAAAGTTTCTGGGTTTACATATTTCATGGGATAGGACTATCTAGTTAACATCACTAATATATTCTGATAAATGTCCTTATGGGAATCTAGTTGATGGATATTCAAATACATGAGAGGGTTATACTGTTTCGATTACTATGCCTTTGTAGCTTTCCTTTAGTCTCATTTTCACAATTTCACAGGAGGATATCTTATTTGTTGATCCTATATCCAGTCTCTTTCTCGTGCCAATAAATATTTACTTGTATCTTGTAATTAAAAATAAGATAGAGTATTACAATTTATTGCAACCAAATCATACACTACCTGAATGAGACCTTGCATGCCCCCAATGTGCAACCTATTGTATCTTCTCACATTTTCCATGATTTTATTTGATTCCGGGTCCTGGCTACAGTCAAATGCTGCTTTGAAGGGTGCCAGACTCGAAAAATGGCGACAGCACATTGGGCATCTGCATTGCTTCATAGCATCTCCATGTAGCCATACACGTAATATGCACTCTCCTTCAGGAAGAAAATTTTAGCATTAGTTGATTTCTAGCCATATGTTACAGGTGGTTGACAGGAAATCTCGCTACAAGTCTGTGAAACACCAACAAGGACACAGACTTATGACACAAAACAACATTGAAAAAAAAAAATCCTAAACATCATGTAATACCAATTTTGGTCCCTGTAATATTTCCCTCATTTGTCAACAGTTTGCCTACTCTTAAACAGATACTACAACACCAAGCCATAACTGATTGTATTTGTTATGCACATAAAGGGGTGTGGTGAGAAACACCAGATTGAATTAAAAGAACTTTTACCCCCAGTTCATTGCAACTTGCAACTTAAACTTCTCCAAGACTAGTAAAAGAAAACTTCACTGCTAGTATCAAGATGTCGTTTCTTTTCCTTCTTTTTCTTCCTCTTCTCCAACTCAACATCATAAACCAAACAATGCACTGCCAAACCTGTTCAATCTCAAGAAAAAATTGAAACCTAGGTTTCTATGACAACAAAATCGAATCAAAATCGAAAATATCAATTCTCTCGTAGTTAGCCCCTTCATTTCCGTGACGACGGTTCCCATTTCAGGAACACCAACGCTAAGTAAACGCTAAGCTACAGCAATAACAACCATATGATGGTCGTTATCGAAGAAGAAAAATAAAATGATAAATAACGAGAAACCCAAAAAAGGGACGTTGAAATTGAACTCTGAAGGAGCATTTCCATGGAAAAAGAAGTGAAGGATTTTACCGCAGAACCAGTGGGAGCAGGAGGTGCGGCATGGGAGGTTGAAATCGCCATGGCAGACAGGGCAGCAATCGTCACGAGGAGGAAGCTCCATTGCTGTATCTCTGGGCATTGTTTGGGGGTTTCGATTGGAGTTCACCTTTCACCACCGCCTCACCTGCACCTTCTTCGTCTTCTTCATCCTCCCCCGCTGGCGCATATTTTTTCGATTGCGAATTTTATTTTATTTTTCTAAGATAAGGGAGGCTTTTTTATAAACACAAATAATTATTGATTGATTTAAAAGCCGTTCGGTGAAGAAAATAAATGCGTATTTATTTATTTTTATTATAATAATTGTAAGAAGAATCTACCTTCATCTTTTCTTGTTAATTGTTTAGAGTCACCACTATTTACTTCTTGTAAGAATTTTTTTTATATTTTAATAAATTGAAGTGAAATTGTTTTTAAAATTAAATTTTTTATACAGTTTTTTGTAAAAAATTAAGATTTTAAACAAAAGTGGTTATATACAATAATTTATAATAAAATTTTTAAAAAAATGTTAATCCCTAAATACACATATTTAAATGTAATAACTCTTTGTAAATGATAGATAAAAATTTCTTAGACAAATATTTTTTTATAGCTCACTAGTAAATTATTGCTTATTTGATAATTTTTTTTACAAATAAAAATTATTGTTTATTAAAAATATTATAATTTATACATAAAAATTTAATCTAAATTTTTTATTACTTTTCATGAATTTTTTATAATATTGGATCCGTAGCCAACTTCTTAACGTACGTATTCATTTCTTGTCAAAATCAAACAAATTTTGATTGGGCATTGGAAATGGATTTGAAATAACTAGCAAAATGATCAGACCACCAAATTCAAATAAATGCCAGTTGTTTCCCTTATTATTATTATTACTATCACCGACGGCTTACTAAATTCCATGATAGTAATTTTTATATTTTAAAAATATGCAAAAGCTTCATTTTGGTCTTTTGTCTTTTCAATTAGTTTTAATTTAGCTCTTTAATTCATTCTTATTCTACATTAACTCCTTCAATTTTGAAATTTGTTTCAATCCTATCCTTTCATTTAACTCTGTTAAAATTATTAACAGAGTTCTCCTACGTGGCATTTTCCCTCTTAGTTTGACTATTGGGTTTCTGACATGGAAATAAAACATAAAACAGACTTTCATTCTTTTGAATGAGTTTTTTTGAATGAGTTGAATGTCGAAGCTGGTGTGAAGAAGAAACGGTGAAGAAGGGAACGAGACGGTGAGATTGGAGAGAGAATAAAAGGAAAAAATTTGTTTTATTTTTTTTATTTTTACGTCATAATTCCAGTAGTCAAACTAAGAGACAAAATATCATGCAAGAAACTCCGTTGGTAATTTCAACAGAGTTAATTAAAAGGAGAAGAGTGAAACAAGTTTTAGAATTAAAGGACTTATGTGAAATAAAAATAAATTAAGATGTTACATTGAAACTAACTTTGAAGATAAGGGATTAACATAAAACTTTTGTCTTTCAAAATAATAAAAAAAAATATTTTGACTTTTCACTCTCACTCATGTGTACCTAAAAGTGTTTTTATTTTTAATTTGAGACACCTAAGAGTACGTACGCCACCTGTATCAGTATATATTATTATTTTACTCAAACGTCCCTCTTATTATTTATTTATTTTGTTGACCTCTTTTGTTTTTTTTTTTAAATCAATCTATCCCTAGTCATCTTGTACTATAATATCTTATACTATAATAAAAGAAATCAAAGACAACTAATTCCAAGGGGGAAAATACATTACATCTCTCTCCTAGGATCATAATTTAATTATATTTTAAGTAACGAAGTGATAAACTGATAGATGGACATGAAGCTCCATTTGATATATAAAATATTAAATATAAAAACAAATAAAATAGATAAAAAATAATACTCATATTCTTATTTTAAAAAATAATAAATAAGATATTATTGAATAATAATAATATAATAAATATTGAAAAAAAAATTCTTTTCTCTCTTTTTATTTTCATCACCATATCAAACATAGCTTGAGAGCAATATTTGAACTTATTTATGCGAAATTCGTAGGTTAACTTTGGCAAACACACACGCAAAAATGATACAAAGCCGGTAATTTTAATGACTTGTTTTTCCAGGAAATTTAATAAATCAAATGAAACAAAGAAAAATACTGTAGAAACTAGAAAGTTAAAAGTCTTGATGAAATTTACCTTTTAAGAATATTTTAAATTGAATGGAAAAAATCAGCGTAGAATAATATGATAAAATGATAAGAAATTTAGAGACAGACATTCTTGCAGGTAGATTTTCAAATCAGACGAATAAATCGTTGTCAAGAGAGTTTGTAAGAAAATCTTAACACAATAAATAAATGATAAAAAGTAAGAAGTTTTAAAGTCAATTATTATTTTTTTGGGATAAATTCATCTTAGTTTATTAAAAATATGACTTTTTCATTTGGGGAAATTTTAACAGAAACTACCATATGGTTAATTTTGAACGCTGATAACTATTTTACTATATATATATATATATATATATATAACTAGTTCTAATTTCATGTAATTGAATAACTATATATAGTAATAATTGATTTGGTAATGTAAAAAACTTATGGTTACTTGCACCGTAATCAAGATTATCTTGTAGGGAATTTATGTTTAAAATACCAAGATTAATGAAAAAGAATTGTCTGAAAAATAATTGAACTATTAAAAAAACAATTTTGAGCTATAACTAATTTTCTTTATTACAAGAGATGCACAAGGTTTTCAAAATTAGAAGTGAATAAAAAAAAAAGAAATAGGAATCAAACCCAAGCACATCAAGGGTATATTTGGTTTAAGAATGCAATGGTGAATGACACGTAAAATGTAAGTAGGTAAGAATAAGTGAGATAAAAAATAATTATTTTATTCATATTTTTAAAAAAAATAATTTGATAGATATAATAATAAATATAAAAATATAATAAATATTATATAAGCTATATAAAAAGAATGCATTTGTGATTCCAAAAACCAAACGGAGCACAAAATCTCTTAGTCACTTGTAATCAGGAGACATGTCACTTGAATTAAAACTCTTGGCAACTATAATCAATCTTGATGCAACCTAAAAATTTATACTATGTTTCATAATTTGATTTTCTTATAATTGGATGAGAAAATTTGCCCCAAAAAAGAATTTATACCAGGAAAAATATTAATGATAAGGGACTAACATGCGCTATAATTATTAAAGAAAATTAAAATAACTTATGTTGGATTTTTTTTTTCTGGGTGAACACTAAGGTTGATATTTTGATAATATCAAATTCTATAGGAAAAGAAAATGGAAAGTTTCATAAATTATGAAAAGTTACAAAATCGTATATTTATCAATTTGCCTCTCCATTATGAGTATACATTCAAATGGAAATCAAGATGTGATTTCATAACAAAGATACGCCTTAACGTTATTTAGAAAGAAATTTTAACCTTTGTCCATGATAGTGATTTAAAAAAAAAAACTCTCGAATTAGTCACACTGATTATTAATATATTTTTTTTGTTACTGTAAGAATACTATAATTTGATTTTTAATTATATTTTTTTAAAATCCAAGTAGAACTGCAACTTTCTTACATCGCTTTGTAACTTAACCGGCCCTCAATCGTTATTGTTCCAAAGCTAGCCACATTCATAGCAGAAAAGGTAGATAGGTCTTGCCTTTAGGTTGTTTTCCGATGAACTAATTTAAGAGAGAAAAATAAGTTTTAGAGGTATTTGAATTATTTTACTAAAAATTTTTTGTTTGACTTAGGGAAATTAATTTTCAAAATTTTAAGATAATCTAATCTAGTAATTTTAAAATAATTTAAAATTCCATCTTAATGGGTGATTTTTTTAATTTCTTTTATTTTTGTAAAATTAATTTTTTGTATCATTTTTTAATATATATACATATATATATTGCTGAGCTCCTCATTAGTATTGTATATGTTATGGACTAAAAGGCCTATAATTTCTTTTTTCTTTTTTTTCCTTTTTAACTAGAAATCAAAATAAGACTGGTGAAAAGCATCCTCATATATATACAAATTCGGATACCTACACAAAGCATTCTAGTGAAAACAAAATCAACTATTTTTTATTTTTATTCATGTATATTTAAAAACAAAATCTATTTTTTCATTTTTATTTATGCATTATATATTTTTTAGATTAATGGAAAGTATTTTAATAAAAAAATTAAGAATTAAACTAAAATATTTATTTTAAAAAATAAAAAATATATGTGTAAATTCCTTAAAATTTACTTCATAGTTTACTTCATAATATTAAAATTCATAGCTGCTCTAACTGACAAAACATCCCGACCTCTCACAATTATTTTAAACTTGTTTTTGTAGTCATTCACAATTAGTTTAATCTGTGAATTTTTCATAGATTAGACTTCCCTAAAAAAGTTTTTTCCAAAAGGAATTTAAAAGCAACTTTCAAACATTTGTTATTAAATAATTTAATAAAAACAAAACAAATAAATATTTTACAACTCCACACGTTACTAAATCTTTAAAAAAAATTTGTTATATTTTTATGAAAAAACTTATTACCAAACAATTTAAAATTTTCAATCCAGCAGTGAGCAGATTCATGATCACTCGCTTCCACTTTAGGGTGTGTTTTGAAAAGGATGCTTGGATTGCCCCCAGTTTTGATCTGAACTTGAAGAGATAATGTGCCCTGAACACCATCTCGTTCTAATATCACATTAAGTTTCTTATAATGCCTATGCGTCATATTTTATTCAATAAATTATGCTTTAGTTCACACAGGCAATAATATTTTAAGGATCATATCATGCCATCCAAAAGAATCATTTGTAAAAGACCAATGCATGCCACTAATGTTTTCTCTACCTAATTAGGTTGCATTTTTGAAGGAGGAGAAGTTCATGATACATCACTTTACATAGATTGAAAGCAATAATTAAGCAGCGTGATATTGTTTGTGCAGTGCAGTTGAAATTATTTTCTGGTGAAGAAATTTGGGCATCATTTTGTATGTGAAGTTGAAGGTTTAGAATGAATTGAAAGTAATCTAATAATTTTAGAAAAACTTAAAATTTCATATATATATATATATATATATGCATACGTATTTACATACAAGTGCATAAGCACAAATATATATATATATATATATTAATTGCTAACCTCCTCACAAATATTGTGTGGAAGATAGCAATCTTCACGCCCCCAACACACACACCTACATATATATATATATATATATATATGTTATGGACTAAAAAGTTTACTCTCCCTTTTTTTTTAACCAGTAATCTAAATAAGACTAGTCAAAACCACCCTCACATACACATGGTTACCTACACAAAACATTTTTAAAACTTAAAATATTTGAATTGCAGCTATTCAAATTGCTTATATTTGAATTTCCATAAATTTTGAAATAAGAAAAGAGAATCTTTAGCTTTAATTCACATAAATTAAAGAATAATAATATAGTTTAGAGGAAATTACATAAACTTCCCTTGAGTTTCGCTTAAATCAATACAAAAAAAAGGTTTCTCTTGAAAAATTCTAGCACAATTTGTCTGATGATAAATTCTCTCAGATTTTTTCACATTTTACAAATCTTTTTTTATAATTCTTGTAGTAAATTTTTGCAGTTTTTTTATGAGAATTTTTTGAGAAAATTCTATAAAAATATCATGACAAAAGTGTTGTAGTATGGTAGGAACGAGGCACCAACAATTTTTGTAAAATTCTTCTATGAGAAAAAAATTTAACAAATATTTTCTTAATTTTGTGAAAAATACCATGAGAATTATATAAAAATAAATCTTTAAACTTTTTTAACTATTCTCAAGGTAAAATATCGTGAAAAAAGAAATCCAATTTTTTTCTTTTCTTACAATATTTTACTATGAAAATAGTAAAAAAATTTCCTTGCATAATTGGGTTACCGTTGAGCAAATTTTTTACTATTCTCATGATAAATTATTGTAAGAATAGCTAAATTGAAATTTTTTTTAATTCTCATTATAATCTACCCTAAAATAGTTTTAAAAAAATTGCTTACCAATATTATTGACATTGTTGTGATTCTCACGGTTAATTATTATGAAAATTAACAAAAATTTTAATGTTTTTGAATTCTCACAATATTTTACTGTGAAAATACAAAAATTTGAATTTTTTTCTTCTCACTATAATCTACTATAAGAATTTCAAAAAATATTTAGATAAAATTTGTTTTAATTTTGACAATAATTTACTATAAGAAATGTGAAAAAATATTTAAAAATTTAAAAATCCCAAAACATGTGTTTCGCTTAAAATTGCAACTTTAGAATACTATTTCTTGTTGTATTTTCACAATAAAATATCATGAGAATGCTTAAATAAAAAAAAAAACCCTCAAGTCCTACACACTCCGTCATTGCTTCTCCTCTCTTACAAGAGCTTCCTCCTTTCCTTCACCCCCCCTCCCGCTAAACCATCATTTTTAGCCAACTTCTATCATTTGGTTAAGGTGAGTTCAAACAAAGATTATCTATTGTTCCTCCTCTTCTATTTGAACCAATTAGTTCTTTTATTTGGTTTTGGTTTTCTATTTTGAGATTGAAAAAATTGGGGATTTGGGTCATTATTTCAAAAGAAGGAAGAAGAGTGAAAATAATAGAGTATTTTTAGTAGGGAATTCTTCCCTATTTATAGTCTTTCATTTTTTATAATTTTCCTAAAATTTGTAGTTCTATTTTTGGATGTAGCTGTCTATGTATAGAAGAGAAATATGAAACTTTAAAGTTCAAAATTTTGGTTTTGGAGCTTGGAATTTAGAAAACTCAACTAGGTGATTTTTCCCCCACTTGTAACATATTCTAATTTCTTTATTTTATAAGTTTGAATGATTTTTAATCTTTCCTTTAGTCTGGCTAAATTGTAGGAAGGAAAATATGGGTTTTATGAAGTTGGAGCATAGCTGTGAGAACTTGGAAATTTGAAAATACTGAGTTAGGTAAATTGCAAGTTATGATTAGGATTATGATGAAATTCAATTAAGATTTATGCTTATACATATTAGCATTGATGTACATGTTGCTCTCATATAATTAGGCTTTATTGAATTTCCTGGAAGAGCTAGATAGTGACATAGAGTCTTGGGTTGGTTTGAATTAGGTAACAAGCATTTAATTCTTGTTATATGTGCAAATTCTTAAATAGTTTGAATTAGATGGCTAAGGTCGCTACTTTTAGACTTTTAATATGTATGTGAATTATCTTGTGAAATGGTTGTTTTTGGGATGTGTGTATATATTTGAATATTTACTCTAAGGCCTTTCGGCATATGTATATTGTTGCCAAAGTTTAGGGCTTAGTTGTGATCTAAAAGGTTATTTGTGATGTTTTGTTCTATATAAGGATCATGCTTAAAGGGATGCTTAGATATACAGCCTAGCTGATCATTATGGATATGAGTATAATAGTTGTTGTTAAAATGGAGGTTGTAAAGTTTAGTTGCTTTGAAGATATTTTATAGTTCATGATGCTTTAGATTTCATGAATTATGTTGTTGAAGTTGCTATACTAATTTGGGTGTTTTAAGCTTGATAATGAGTTAGTTTGCTATGGCATATACCTAAATTTGTTATGTTAGCCTTAATTTTCTTGAGTATTAGTGAATTAGGCATATGTTATTAGGTGATTAAAGTTCTATGGAAAGAAATCTGGACTATTTTGTTGAGTATTAGTTAATTTGGTATCTCATTTGTGGATTTTTAGCTACCCTTTTTGTTGTCATTTAGTAATTTTGTTGTCATAACTTATTTTCTCATGTGTATGGTTTTTCTTTTAGGGTTGAAAGGAATATTTCTTATGGTAAGGATGCTAGTGGAGTGATTTTAATGAGTTCTTTTGTTTTTAGATGTTATGTGATGTTTAGAGTCTTATTTAGTTACCAATGAGAGGTTTACACCATAATGTTTTTCCTAGTATTGTATATTGGCAAAATTGTCCCTTGTAAGCGTCTAATTTGTTTTTCAAACCATGAGAGAGGTACCTATAAATTTCCTCAATCCAGAGGCATCTAAGATCATGAGTTTACTTCATTAAATGACCCCTGAAGTTTATTATGACTTTACAATTTGTAACTTTATGATTTTGAATATGTGATTATATTATGTTTAATTTATTTTGTGACATTCTTAACATATTTATTACTTATTCATTGATGCTTTCTTTATGTATAATTCTTTGTTATTGGTTAGTTGTAACTAAAATTTGTATTTTTTGGCTATTTAAATAAGAGCTATTTATTTAAATAAAGTTGATGGCTAAATACAATGTAAATAACAAAATATTTGTAGCATTCTCATATAATTTATTGTGAGAATGCTACAAATTCATTTTTTTTTTCTTTGTGTTCTAATGGTATTTTACCACGAGAGCAGAAAAATATTTTAATATAGTTTTTTTGTTTTAACAGTAAAAAATCATGAGAATGTTGAAAAAATTGTTAAAATTTAAAATTTTTTAAAAGGTTTTTATGGTAATTTATCTTCAAATTTTTTTGTATTCTCGTGATAAATTATTATGAGAACCATACAAAAAATTTGTAAATTTTGGCAAATTTTTTAACTATTCTCTCAATAATTTACTATGAAAACAAAAAAAATTTTGATTTTGTTGTGTTCTCACAATAAATTATTATGAGAACAAAAAATTTATTGTGAGAACAAAAAATTTGCAAATTGATTTGTGTTCTTCTTATAATTTATTGTGAGAATTGTTAAAAAATTATTATAATTCACAAATTTTTTATAGTTCTTCCAATAAAATATGTGAGAACACAAAAAATTTGAAATTATTTTATTTTCAAGATAAATTACCATAAGAATTCTATAAAAAAAATTACAAATTGATCACAACTTTTGAAAAAAAAAATATTTTTACAGAATATTTTTTATGTTCTCAAAAAAAAATTCATAAAAATTGTAAATTTTTGTAGTTACTTTTTCATGATCCAAAATCCATAAAAGTTTCTGCAAGAACAGCAATTCTTACAAAATTTTTGAGTTTTTTTCATAGAAACATTTTGTGAGAATTTTGTTGTTTTCTTATAGTGAATTATATAAATCATTTTTTATTTTCAAAATATACATAAATCTTTCTTAAAACAAAAAGTTATATTATACTTTAATATTTTTTATTTCATATTATACTTTAATCTAATTGTAATTTTTTAACTAAAACACACTCCATCAACATATATATATATATATATATATACAAGTATTTGGAATTAAATTTAGTGAAAACAAAATCTCTTTTTTATTTTTATTTATGCATATTTAAAAACAAATTTTTTTTTTTATTTTCATTTATGCATTTTTGATATAATACATATTTATATATTTAGATTAATAAAGAGTATTTTAATTAAAAAATTAAAAATTAAACTAAAATGCATTTTTTAAAAATTAAAAAAATAATATAATTTTAACAAAATTTAAATAAGATCTGTATACTTTACTCTATAATTTACTTCATAATATTAAAATTCATAGCTATTCTAACTAACAAAGCATACTGACCACTCACAATTTTGCACTTGTTCTCATTGGCATTGAATTGCGGTGTTTCCTGCCAATATATCGATGGTAGGTTATTGACGACTTGGATTTATTTTCAAGCAATCGATAAACAAGGGTTTAAAAACAAAAAACAACAAGATCGATCTACACAACAATAACGAGTTAGATCAATCGTTGATGAAAATAAAATTATTTTAAAAATGTATATGTAAACATTCATAATTAGTTTAATCGGTGAATTTTTCATAGATTAGACTTCCCTAATTTAAAAAAAAAAAGAAATTTAAAAACAACTTTTAAATATGTTACTAAACTATTTAATGAAAACAAAACAAATAAATATTTTACAACTCAAACACAGGATTAAATCTTTTGAAAAATGTCATTCGCGTATTATATTTTTAATGGAAAAAGCTTGTTACCAAACAATTAAAAAAACTTTATTTGATGTTAACCTTTCTCTAATTGGGATATACATTTTTTCGGTTGATCTGCATTCACAAGCTATTTTCCAATGTTCTGACGGAACAGAACTATGTTCCAAGTTCTATTAATGAATTAGTTCAAGTTGATGCACCAAAATTTCCTTGCTAAGAACATATACATAACCATAAAAGGCATATGCAAAAAATAAAATTATGATCAACATATACCCTCTCAAGATGTCCATTAAGGAAGGACTCTTCCTTCGGGATTCCTACGATTTATTTTATCCAATGCAGTATTTTCTACATCGTCAAAATCTAGGTCTTCATCTAGGCAATCTTTATAATAATCATCTTCTGCAGAATCATAAACCACAGCTTTTTTATTCTGTCTCTTTACCGTCCTTTTCTTTGAACGACCAGTACTTTTGGTGAACTCATCATCATCCACATTTGCGTTTGGGTCTTCATTTGACCCTCGTCTCCTTTTAGCAGAGTCATTACTCTCATTGCTCCCGCTGGCGTTTTTGTCCAACTTGTAATATTCCTTTATGGTATTTTCAATGGTTTCCAGTAAGCGATCTCCATACTTGCTTACCTTAGCCCTGAATTAAACCAAAATGTTAATTAAATTTGGAACCTGTTGGCATGGATATTTCAACTTAAAACCTCTTGCACATTCCTCAGACCCCTCACTACTAGACCACAGCTAGTAACTTCGACGCATTTTGAAACTCACTCGGCTATGCCTAAAGTGAACTTACTTGCCAATGCCATTGATCTCAAGGAGTTCTTCCTTTGCTCTTGGTACTCTCTTGCTTATCTGCTGCAGCGTAGCATTACTAAATCACAGAAACATTGGCTCAGCAGAATTTTACTAAAGCAGGAAAAAAAAAATTAAACATTCAGATTTAAAATTTTCAATTGCATTCTTCATAATCCATAACCACGTAAAGTATATCAATCCTAAACAGAATTACAGAAAAATCATATAAAAGGGAGGGAATGGAACTGTCTGAAGACTCACCCAAATATGTGGTAAGCCATGACACCCTCCCCAGCTTCTTTGACAAGAGCTGTCCGCAGCATCCGCAAAGCAGTGTACAACTTAGCTGAAAGATTCTGAAGTCGATTTATATTACAAAAAATTCTAGGCTGTTGAAAATTTTATCAACTGAAACTGAAAAAAAGCGTCGAGTTTATACCAAGTCCACTTCAGTTTGAGGTGGGGCGGGAGTGTCATTTTGTGGAAAATTCAGCTTCCCGGATGTCAAAGAGCCTTTAGCTGGTGTTACGTCTGATGTCCCCAACTTCGAAGCTTTTACCGAGGAAGGAAATCTGCAAAAAGTTATGGATGCCAATGAGTGGAGAATATAATCTAAAAGGGAAAAAAAAAAAATAAAGCTTACATGTGTAATGAATTTATGCTAGGGAAGATTAGACAGAATTCATGGAAAGCTGTTAAATCACCAAAAGAACTAGCATCCTAATTCACACATTTAAGAAAGAAGCAGCTTTATGTCACCTTAATATAATCCTTTGCCCACCAAACAACAGATTACGGACCTTGTGCTCATTTACCTGAAAGACAAATTATGCATCAGACAACTTTATGTTTTAAAAATCTAACGATAAAGAATAACAAGAAGAAGCTATATAACTCATTGAAGCACAATGATAGCATATCAGAGTAGGCTTTGATACCTTTAATACTGATGAGACTGATCCATAAATATCACTTTTCTTTACATCCTCCACAATATAATCCTCAATAACAAGATGATGCAATACACGGGAAGCCTCACCCTTAGCTAGATGCTTCCCAGCACCATGAAGGCGTACTGTTTCATGTCGGTGTTTCTTGACCTAATTTTGATATTAAAAGTACATGATTAAAGACAATCAATGGGTTTAGACAGCAAGTAAAAGCTTATTGACATACAAACTGGCTCAAGGAACCACGGTACACTTCTAAGATATGAGATGATGAGAACTTCTGTCCTGTTAGCTTAACTAGATCAACCTAAGCAGATGATAATCCAAAAGTAATTAAATTGATGATGAAGAATCAAATATTACAAAGTAATAGAATTTCATAAACTGGTGGGAAAAGAATATTAAAAATTGCTTCCAAACCAATTGCTTTGCAATCTCCGTGACATCCTTCTCAATAAAACTTTTGATCTTCAAACAGTTGTCACATGTTTTCTTACAGGTTGCAGAATCAAACCTCTCCCCCAAATGAGCAAGCTGCAGAAGCCGTCGACAATCAACATCATTTTCACAATAACTTACCTGAAACAGTTCAAATCACAAATTTAGAAATGTCAAAACAAGAATAATAGAGTAATTATAGTGACAGACAAGACTGCAATATCAAGATCATAAAGGGTACCATTCGTAGAAGGTTTTCAGTGTTAGTTTCCAGCATCCTCCCTGGATTTGTCAAATTTGAACGATTATATCCAGGTGTCATGGGACTTTGCTCTATTGCTCCTTGAGTTATCATGTGCTTAACTCTGATCTGTGAACATATATGAGATACTACTAAACATAAGCAAAAGAAAAAAGGGTGGAAGAATAGATTTAGTTTCACAATTGATACCAACATAGTCACTATAGCTATAATATAATACACAGGATGAACGTAGACCATCTCTACCAGCTCGTCCACACTCCTGAAAGCAAAATGATAACCATTGAAGTGAGCCAACAATACCGTAAACTGTACAAATGTTAGCAACAACATTTTGATGTTCAATTAGTACCTGGTGGTAGCCTTCAATAGATTTTGGGAGAGAGTGATGAATTACAAAGCGAACATCAGGTTTGTTAATACCTGAAATATCAACTTTAATATATAATTCTATTCAATAAACAAATGCAATGAACACTAGCAGAGAGGCAAAAGTACCCATTCCAAATGCCACAGTAGCACAAATTATATTGATTTCATCTTTGCTCCATTGCTTTTGAACAAAGGCTCGTTGAGCAGGATCCATGCTACCATGATAAAATGCAGTTTTATGTCCACATTCCTGAACAAAGAAGTAACTACATAATCTATTTGCAAACTATAAAATGAGATGTTAATCGCTTGATTTATTTTTCACTTAGAAACATCTCAATCAGTTTCTAACAACACAGCTTCACCAACAGGAAACTCATAAACTTGTGATTTTCCATGACAGGAAACAAGATACCTATATCATCATGCAAAAATACAAAACAATAAGCATGATTAGAGAGGCAACTCAGTAGAAATGTAGAATGAAGGAATCACATGAGGAACCCATCTAGAAGTGTCAAATCACAAGTGACAGGTCAATCAAAAAAAGAGAAGCAGAATCAATGAAAAAACATCACATGACAAGACTTCCTAAATTCTTATTATCTGTAATTCTAATTCATACAACAAAAATACAAAACAAAATATGATGAGATAGGCAATTGTAGTTTTACTATTTATTTAGATGTACAGAGTCTATTTGTTGCAAGTATATTCCCAAATGCCCAGGTATGTTGTCACTGCACACACAAGGAAGTTTTCTTACTGTCACTTACAGTGCCCATTCAGACATACCCATAGAAGACCACGTGGAAAAATGAGCAAGTTGTCAGTTATAGCAAATCAAGTTGACTGCTGTACGGTGGGGAGTGGGGAACCAGAGTAATTGGCACATGGTGATAGTGGGGGTAATCTGCAGAACTTAATGGATTACTCCATTAAACCTCTCTGGGACACGTCTCCAACACCTTCGCTCTCTCAATCATGGGTTTATGGGTAGTTGTAGTAGTAGTTGTATTTTACTCCTTCCAGTCTCATATATAAGAAACTTTTCTGAGATTTGATTTGGTCTTATATATAAGAAACAAACTACCATATTAATTACAATATTTCAATTATGCCCTTCATTAAACAAGTCATTCAAATTATAAATAGTAGTGGTCATTAATTTCAAGGAAAAAGTACATGTATTAAATAGGGGTATTTTTGGAAAATAATTTTTATTTGAGACAAAATTAAGAAGATTAATTGCTTTTAACTAACTTTCTTAATACTCATGAATTAGTTATTTGTTTCTTATATATGAGACTGGAGGTAGTATTTTGTAATTATGTCATTTCCTAGGTTTTATTATAAATGCTGTAGTTGGGGCAGGGTACTGGATATGTCTTCGAATTATATTTTGTTGTAATAAGAGATTAGTCCTCTCAATACAGATTACTTAGAGAATGCATTTGTGTTCAAAGTATCTTGCACTTGTGTTCCTCTAATCTTTTCCTCTTAAATTCTGTATTTCAATTCAGTATACTTCTCAAATTTTCCCACCTTCATCAGACTTCCCTTTCTTTGTCCTAAACATACTACAATTTCAAGCACAAAGATACTTCTGTACAATTTCAAGCACAAACACTTTTACCATAAACCTTTATAATGTGTAAGGCCTCCAATACAATACACAGATCTACATGGTAAGCACCAACATATTTCCATATTGGACAAATGAAGTTAATAAGAGAAGCACAGATCTACAACAACACTTCCAATATATAATGATGGATTATTGCATGCTTCTAAATGGATCTATGGCGATGGCAACAAGATAGCAATCAACACAATTATCTCAATATTGGTAATAATTTGGGATGTTTGTCCAAAGTAACATAATTAACTCAAGAATTTCAGAATCATTTTGAGATTAGTTTGTAAACATCCTGACTTAAATTTGATCTGTATTTCTAAGATTTGAGAAAATGAAAAGATATTGCTCAGAAAAAGAATTCGACAATTTGTTACCCCACAACAGACCAACATTTGATAGTTAGAGGATGGGAGAGGAATTTTGGTTAGCCAAATCCACAAAGTCAGAATAAGCTAAAATGTTTGCCTTGGCAACAGCAATATAAAACATTTTCATGAAAATGAACAATAACAGATTAGGCGTAGACCTGCCAACATGTTAAACATGTTAAAATGAAATATAAAAAGAGGGAGAAAGAAAATAAAGGGAAGAAAAATGAGAAAACAAAGCTAATCCATCACATCAAATCTTGAACTCCACAAAAAAGTATAAACTAACAAGAAGACCAACCTGTAATTTTTCAGCAACTTTTTCACAGTCCATTCGTGAAAGACAATAAATAATGCCACATTCGTCATAGTGATTTTCCCTAATGAATTTATCAATGTCCTCCAAACACTTTCTTGTCTTGGGGATAACAGAATACCTGCAATATTCAAATGCGTCATAATTCATTTGTTCAAGGTTTAGTAAGGAGATGGTCATTGTTTAACACACCATAAGTTCGGGCGATTAAAACTTTGCCGAAAAACAATGCAGTTGACAAGACCAAGAGCTTGAACAACATCTTCTTTCACACTGGCTGTTGCTGTAGCAGTCAAAGCTAAAACAGGAGTATTTGGGAATTTCTGTTTCAATATACCAAGGCCCTGGGCAAATTTACAGAATGATAAAAATTTGAACGAAATGTCACGCGACATTGGATCAAATGAAAAAGTATAAAGGCTCCAACCTGATAATCTGGTCTAAAATCATGCCCCCATTGGCTCACACAGTGAGCTTCATCAATTACAATCCTAGCAAGCAACTCACGAACATGTAAACTCTCCAATTGCCGCAGAAGAACATCACTTCTGTAGTCAAAAGATATAGGTTTATGAAAAGAAAAAGATGTTACTTGAAACATTCTATGTATCAAAACAATGTTTCAAAGAGTGGAACTGCCATAGATAAATAACAACACTCACTTGGCAACCTTTTCTGGTGTCACATATAACAACTTGTATTTACAATAACCAGAATTAATTTCTCTAAGGATCTCCTGCTGTTCAGACCATTCCATATTGGCACTTAAGTAAGCAGCAGGTATATTTGCCTGCATGTAAAACCAGAAGGAAAATGTAAATATATTCCAATTGGCAAACAATGAAAAATGGAAGCACATCAACTAAAAAATATCAATACCTGCAATAGATGCATTATTTGATCTTGAATAAGGGACACAAGGGGAGAGATTACTAATGTTATACCTGGACAAATAAGAGCAGGAAGCTGCAAGATGACACAGTCCAAAGTTGTAAGACCCTAAGACCTTATACAGGAAAATCTAAAGGCTACTTTCCAAGTGATGCATCGAAAATTGATCCAGCAAATGTGACTAGGGTTAGCCATTTGGTGCAGAAGATATTACAATACAACATAATCTACATCATGATTAATAGAACTAGGAATTCCCACACAGCTGGAGATAGAAACTTAAGATTGAATTAGTTAAATGGTGTGTACAGTCTATATCTAAATGAGAAGGCAAAAAGGCCATAACTCAGATATTCTCTAGAAAAAGCATATTACCTGATAGGTCAGACTCTTCCCTCCACCTGTTGGCATTAAGACAAAAACATCATATCCACTCATTGTGGCATTAATAACCTCTCTCTGATTGGGACGGAATGAATGATTTCCAAAAACCTTTTTATTATTGGCCTAAAAGTAAGACAAGGAAAAATTAAAATAATGATGATTTGCGAGCACTGGAAGCAGACAATGATTAAATACCTCCAGCTTTTTTGTCCAAGGGAAATTTTGGTCACTCCAGCGTTTGTCTCCAGAACCTTCAATATAATTAACTTCAATAATCTTTGGAATGAATGTTTCTCTCTCCATTGGACCTGATGACATTCCATACTTATCTACAGAAGAGAATGAAAATGACTGGAATGATGCCCCACATGGCTCATTACTCATATAAGCCTGGGTATCATATCTGATTGGTCCACTCCTGAGTTCAGTTTGCAGCGGTGTCTCAAACTGAAAAGATGTAGGAGGTGCAGTGGACGCATAAAAATGTGATTTTTGTCTTTCCTCATCAAGCTTATTGGAATGAATATATCTTTCAAGCTGCTGAATTTGCTTATTTAACTGTGATCTGGCAACAGAGATTTTTTTTTTAACACAAAAATTATGATTGATGCTTAAAAAAAAAGCATGCTGTTCAGTTTCAGTATTCAGTTAAAAGGTATATGCTGCAGCCTTTTCTTTTCTTTTAATATATATTTTTCTGTATAAAAATGCAGCCAAAAGATTTTAAAGAAATATTAGAAAAATTGTACTGACGAAAATAAGTCCCCATTCAAAACAATGAACACAAACGTTACAATTTGATCAGTCTGTTTGTTAATTTGTGACATTTCCTTCATCCTTTGCTTTGAGTTCTTTCCTTGTATATATGTAATATATTGAAAAATGCAAAATGGGAAATTGTTTCAAGGGAAACCCAAACCTGTCTTGGCGAAGCTTTGCTATCTGTGAAGAACTGAGGTTGTCAACATTGTCAAGCAGTTCATTGGAGATAGAAATCAGATTGTCCTTCCATTCCTGCAAATGGTTTGCCGCTTCAGGGCAAAGCCCTACCTGTATCCAGTTTCAGGATTAGGTATATCAACCTGACAAATAAGCCGTAGTAACTCATGAAAGGACAAAATATATCTGATCATAAATACCTTATAACCATGAATGCAATCTGAGCACAACTCCAGTGGCAAACTATGCTCCCCTTGTCTAGCAAAACTATTTGTATCGACAGTTGGAGAAATGGGAGGAAGCTTGGTTATTGATGGTTGAGGAGTGCAAGTCGACTGGTAGTTTTCCACTATTTGGTCAACATCAATGTTCTATATGACAGACAAAGCAGGACATATATGAAAGGAGAGAAAACAGTACGTACATGGGGGTAAACAGTTACAATAAATTTAAGAAACTGATTTGAAAAAACAACTAAACAGCCATACCTAAAAGAAGGAAATAAAGGGATAAGACAATAGAGATATAAAATTATTAGCTCCTCATCAGTATACACTTCCCAAAAAAGTGGGGCAACCTGTGTTACCTCTGGCTTGAATAACTTACAGTTGGCTTCATGTAAATTCATTAGAAGATTAGTGATTTAATTAAAAAAAATAGACAACTAGTAAAATTTGGAGCAACTTAAACAGATTCCTTCATCAATCAAACTAGAAACTCAAGTAGTCCCATTGTTAATATAATTGATTTATTCTCATTAAAATCCATCATGTTAACAGCATAATGTTACTTCTACTGATCCAAATGAATTTGACTCATTCAGATTATTAAATCATCACAACTTACCTCAAGTATGTCATCATCATCATGATCAATGTCATCAGCCATACAATTTGTTGACCTGTTAACTTCAGCAGTATACTTAGTGCAGCTGTTCATTGAACCATCCAAAACTCGAGAATAATTATTAACAGTTGGAGTTCTGGTTTCATCAGGGCACCTCAAACCATCCGCTTCTTCAGCTATAGGATTATTTGATGGAGAATATTGATCAGATTTGGTGTTGTTTTCACTGAAGACTTTAAAATCCTGCAACTTTGGAGAACATCTATCATTCTCAGAGCTTCTTGACAAGGCAGTTGTTCTCTTGTCTGCAAGAACCGGAGGACTTATTTGTACAGTTTTTCCAGGTTTGGCATAGTTCCTGCAAGAATTCTGTAGACTTGAAAGAGCACGCCAAGCCTGCCAGGATTTTTTTTTGGTTTTTTGCCGGAAGTCATTAGCAAATTATAAAGGTTTCAAAGGAGAACATTTAGCATTGATTTGACAAATCCAAAGGAAAATATAGCACAAAGTAAAGCTCAGCCTGAGTAATCTGATTATAAGGTACAAACCCATGACACAAAGAAGGCAAGTTATTGCTGTATAAACCTAGGAAGGAAAATAGACAATCAACCACCTTTAATGAATTCCAAATATAACATGTTCACTAATGGACAGCAGAGGAAACTCCCACAAAGAGCAAACATGTTAAAACAAAATAAAATTACTTATGTTCCAATGAGAATTTTTACCTTTTCAACTTGTGCTCTCTGCAAATTTTGATTCTGACTGACTACAAATCTGAAAGAAATAACGTGTTAAAGAAGGATTTGATAGTAATCTGCAAAGAGCCACAACAGACAGAACAGGAAATTCTTCAAGAAATCATTTCTGCCACTGAAGGGTAATAGGAAGACTACATAAATATGGCTGAAAAAACACATTAATCCAACGTGGAAACTTTAAAATTTAAATTTAAGCAGTTTGAGCCATCATTTACCGAGGTCTCCAAGGGCAAAATACTAAACTTGGACTATAGTAAGAATTATCTAAAGTAGTAAATGGATTATTAGACAGATATAAATGCATATCTTCCTACCACTATTAAACATTGCTTTCACTCAACAATAATTGACTAGTTACCAAATAATCAATCTTCTGTGCCCCATCTCCATATAAAAGTCTAAAATAGTTTCTCTAAAAACTTATACAACCTCTAAAATAGCTAGCAATATATCTTACATTAACAAAGAGATAGTCCAGGACTATAAACTACAACTTGTGCAATGAAAAATAAAGATGAAGAGATTCTTATAATAAAACCATACCTCCCACACAAGGCTTCTTCAGAGCAAGGTTTTTGAGTTGGTAGGGAGAATAGAAAATTGGAAGCCAAGAACTTGTTTTGACAGGAAAAGTTCTCATGCGCACTGGCATGTTCCAACCAATTAACTTTAGGAAGCATGTCACCAGCTGAATTGGTTTGCCTGTGAATATTCAAATGTAACTAGTAACTACCTAAAAATTGATGAACCAAAGAGAGTAATAAAAAAACTAAGTAGTAAAGAACCATTACCCTTGCCTCATTTTGATTTTTCAGTAGTCATCGTACAACATATTTGCTTGTTTCACCCGTCATTGCTCGGTAGCCACATCATAAATTTATAATACAAAATTCCGCTTTGAAACCTTACGAAATGATAAATTTTTATCAATACCTAATAGTGTACATTGTCCCACGTCCCTACACACATAAACACGGTAACCGTATATAAAACTCAAATTTTCGAATAATTTCAGGTGCATTAGAATTTCATGTAACGAACCATTACACTCGGTGACAAATGAAGAAATAGAATATGCTTGTCAACTAAAATCCATGACCTGCCATTCATATAATTCCAAGCAAGGCACCTTTTCCAGCATCAGCAAAAGCCAATGCGATCCACATAGGGAGATAACGAAACGCTAAGCACCAGAAATTTCACACAAATATACATATTGGTGACAAGCATGTGAATTAAAACCCTAGAAATGAGAAACAACTGGGAACAAAGAACGAACAATGATTGAGATAGAAAACGACCAGCGAAGGCTAAGCTTGCGATGAACAACAGGCGGTGATTGCCAGTGACGAATGGCGATGAGCGGAGAAAGGGAAAAGAAGAGCAAGAGCGAGGGCGCGATCTTCAAAACGTATTGGGCGTGGCATTGGCGGGAATTTTCTGTCTTAAACCGAGCTCCTTGGGAAATTCCCTTCCATCATTTTTATCAGAGTCTTTGTTTTTATAATTATTATTTAATAATATTTATTTTATTTTAAATTAAAATTAAAATAAAAGAATAAAAAGTGTTTATTTATAAAATCTCTTTTTTATTTTTTATTTTTTACATTTTACATACTAAATAGCCCATTCATTTTTTAAGAGAGTATAGGCATCGTTCTTGAATTAAAATATGATATATTTGTATTTTTTTGGAATGAAATCTTCTATATCAATTTTTATGGCAACCTTGTTTGAATTGAGTGAGACCTATTAGAGGGCAAAACTCTCATAGGGCCTATCTTTTTAATTCACAAGATTTAAATTCGAAACTTTGCTTAAGGGATTTAAGTTGCCTGTCACTCTGACCAACAGGCTTTAGTCTATGTATGATATTTTTAATAATAATATAATAAATTTATGATTTTTATAAATAATTATATAATTTTTAATTAAGACATATATTTATTATATTATTATTAAAAAATTATATATTTATCATATTTTAATTAAAAAAATTTAATAATAGAACCTGATAATAGAAATATAAAGAATTACTTATAAATTTAGTCCATAATAATAAGCGGCAAGTTTTTTTTAAGTAAACAAGTGGCGTGTATTTTGAACAAATATTTATTCTATTTATGTAATATCAAAAACGTTAATATTATTATCATTTATATTTTAAAACATAAATAATTCTCACTCCTAATTCAAATAAACTTAATCATAAGTTAAAATTAAAATATGTAACTTTGAAAAAAAGATTAAGTTATATGATAATATACTAATATAATAGTACAGATTGTTCAATATTATAAGAATTATAAAATGCATTTATGTATTTTTGTAATATTAAAAAATTTATTAGTATTTTATTTACATTCTGAAAAATAAATTATTTTCATAAAATCTAAAATTTAAGAGAATTATAATTCAAAAATAAAATATATAAGTTTGGTAAAAATAAACAAATTATATGATAATACGTAAATGTAATAATAAGGATTGCTCATATAAACGAACTTGTATTTATAAAGATGTTTAACTGTTCAAACATTTTTCCCCCGAAACGCCATTCTTACGCCATATGAGCTACGAGTACTTATCTTAGGATTTAAAAGATAATTATAATTTTTTCTATTTTACAACTCTACTTATGCGCAAAGAAAAGTGTAGTATATATTTTAGATTGTGTGCCATTTTTTTAACCTTTTATCTCCTGCGTCATGTGATGTGGATCCTTGATTTTTCTTTTTTTTAATTATTATATTTCTTTTTCAAGTTTCCTTTCAATTTATGATATGATTGATATGGTAGGAAAAACAAGAAAGAATATAAATGAAAATTTTTTTATTTTGTTTGATATATAATAATAGAGAAAGAAAAAAAATCTCCCTTCTCTTAAAATGTGTTTGGCATGCATAAATGAGGAGCCATTGCACATTTACAAATTAAAATTATTTTTAAAAATTATAATTATTATTAAAATTTAAAAGATTTACTAACAAGTATAAAAAAATATTAAACTTTATTATACTTAATAGTAATTTTTTTAAATCTAACAATAAATTTTTTAAAATTTAATAATAATTTTAATTTTTAAAACTTTTTTATTATAAATTTTATAAAATTTGAGTCTTCAAATATAATTTTTCTAAATTCAAGGACAGACCACTATCACATTCTAAGGACACGCCAAAGTTGCAAATCTACCATCGGCGACCGATGAAATAACAAATCCAGTACATCGGAGATGACAGATTCAACATCACCGGAGATGGTAGATACTTCGTGTGTTTTCTTCATTTTTTAGTTGTTTTCATTAGCGAAAATTTTGGCGAAAATTTTTTTACCCTTTCACATTTTCTTCAACAAAAGTTAAAAAAAAATTTTCCAGCAAAAGAAAAAGTATATTTTAATATTTTGTCCATAGGAAATATTATGAACATTTATTCAGTTTTTTTCTTTTTATTCTTAAAATTTCTCCTCTTACGAAATATTAAAATTCAATAAATTTATATTCTTTTTTATATCATATCAAATATCACTATAAGTCACAGAATTTCATTATATTCTCATTTTCTTTCTCCCTTCCATATTTATTAAAATTTTTTTATATACCAAATTAGTCCTTTATTAAAAAAAGAAAATAAAATATATGTAAATAAAATATCAAATTATTTTATTATTTTATCTGATTAAATATATTTATCATGAATATAATATATCTTATCTTTATTTTTTATATTAATATAAATATGCAATTTATTTATCTTAAATTTTTATTATCTATTGATAATTAAATTATAAGAATTCTTACTTATTTTTTTTAATTGCAAATTGCAAAATGGAGAGTACAGCACAATAAAGCTTACGTAGCCTGACCATTTCCCCTTTTGCAAAGCGGTAAATATTGTTGAGGATTTTTTTTATTGTTTATTTATAATATAAGTGTGGTAGGGCTCGCAGCAAATCTTTCCCTCCTTTTCTTCTTTCCCTTTCCCTTGCTTTAAGGCACAGTAAAAAACAAAAACAAAAAGTGGGATTCATATTTTCTTTTTCTTTTTTTTTTTAACTTCTCAATTCTTTCCTTTCTTCCTATTTAAGCAAACCAAACAGAGGAGAGGAAAGATAAAATCATTCTCTCATTTCCTTTTCTTTCCTTTCTTTCTTGTTTTTCCTGCCAAACAAATTAATTTAATTTCACTCCTTTATTCATTAAAATTTTGATTATATTAAACAAAATATTTTTCTTTTCATTATTTATATAATATAAATAATATAAAATCAAATGATGCAGTATAAAAAAATTCATTTAATTATTTAAAAATTATCTCAATATCATTTAAAGTAGTAAACTAATATAAAAAAAAATATTTGTCTTTGGACCATGAGCAGAATCTTGTTTATTTAAATTTTGATTATCTTAAATGAAATACTCTCTTCTCTTATCATTTATATAATATAACAAGTATTAAACTAAAATATCTATTACAACAAAACTCATTTAGTCTTTTAAAGATTATCTCAATATTACTTAAGGGAGTAAGGTCATACCAAAAAAAAAAGTCCTTTCAATGAGCCAATTAATATTAAGTTATATTTGGAAATCAAGATAAAATTTTATTCATTTAAATTTTAATTATCTTAAATAAAATATTTTCTCCTTATATAATATAACAAGCCTTGAACTAAAAGATGCATTACAGCAAAACTCCTTGGGTCCTTTAAAAATGGCCTCTATCATTTGAAATAGTAAACTAATACCCCAAAAAAGAAATGTTTGAGTGAGGCATTTAATATTATGTTATTTTGGAGGACCAATTTTATTCATTTAAATTTTGATTATCTCAACAATTTGTATTATAATCACATGGGGAAAAAAATACAACTTTAGATTCAGTTAAAATTAATAGTTTATAAATTTTGAATTTTGAAAATTTTCAAAACAAAAATTCTCAGGTTTAAAAAAAATTGTTCATATAAAGATTACAACTTAAAATTTAAATAAAATTTTATTTATTTAAATTTTGAGCAGTAATATACCTATCTACGTGTGTATCTATCTATTATTTAAGTTAAAAAAAAATGGTGATTTCAATAATACTCCCCTCCCAAATGCTTTCCACTTTTAGAGCCCGTTGTAATATTTATAAAGTAGTGGGTTATAATCAAATAAAATAAATTTGAAGGAATACAGTACTACACTAATAGGTGTATTAAAATATAATTCATTTGGTAAAGACAAACTTTGTATCTTTGGGGTAAAAAAAACAAAATACATTTTCAAATGGGAGAATAATTTATCCTATTTTTATAAAAACAAAACATGGCTTCATAAACAGTACAGACCTAGGAAGCAAGGGGGAAAAACCTGATCCAATTATAATATGTGAAAAAATCATATCTAACCAAACGAATGCTTAATTTAGATTTTAGATCCCCAAATCATTCTTGAGAAAAACTTAGATGATGAGATTTTTTTCTAATAAAATTATAATGTGTAATTTAAAAAAAAAAAGTCATTAAAGAGATTGTGAGCTATAAAAATATTCAAACATATTTTTTTATTAAGAGATCGTGAGTTATAAAAAAATATTCAAATATATGTTTTTTATTAAATAAACTCATAACAAACATTGAACAAAAATTCACCCAAGTATCAACTAAAAAAAAATCGCCTAACTCATGTCTTGTTCATCATCTTTTGCCCCCCAAAACCAAGACCAAAAATAGAAAGGCCTAATAAAGCCAGACATAGCAAAACAGCCACGAGAGAGAGAGATGGGGTGGAGGAGAGCAAAGAGGAAGTAACCCACTGTCAATTGTTCTCATATCTTGCTGCTTTCAATCTCACGAGACAGCCTAATATCTATAATACTTTAGAAATTCACAATATCTACAAAATATACAGTCATTCATGTCCTCTGCAGAAAACCAAATTTTTATACACACAAGAAAAACACTCTCATCTTTGAAAGTTTCCCAAGAACAAAGAAAACCCAAAATCTATTGAACAAACTTTAACTGACATTAAATTCTCCACTAGATTGTGCCTCCTTGACTCTCTTTTCATATTCATCTTCTTCCTCCACCTCAGCAGCATCTCCCTCTTCTTCTTCTTCTCCTCCTCCCCAGCCAAATCCTCCAGCTGACCTGGAAACTTGGGATGGAGTTTTAGCGTCCTCAACAATTTTCGTGATGTCTTCTATACTCTGAAGAGAATAGGTTGGATTTCCTTTCCTGTAGTAAACAGCTTGAGCCACTTCTGTCAATTCCCTAGGCAAGTTCTTTAAAAACCATGGGTGGGACTTGATCTCCTTGATGGTAATTCTCTGTGATATAATCGCGATATAGAGTGACCACATACTATTTGCAAGATTATAGTTCAAAGTTTAATGAGTAAAAGAACGGCAAGATGTCTACTTTTTGTTAAGAAGGGAGGTTGGTTTAGCAACACTACGCTCCCAAATTTTGCTAGGGGTTCATCTGAGTCGATGTTTGAACTTAATAAAAGTAAGAGTAAACTACCATTTGGGTCCTTGAAAAATGCATGTTCGATCAATTTAGTCTTTAGAAGAGAAATTACCAGCAGTCGACCTTTTAACTCTACAAAAACCCATCAATATGGATTTTAAAAACTTCAGAGTCAAATGATAGGAATTATCTTTAAAGGACTAAATTGATGAAACATGCATCATAATTCAAGGACCCAAATGGTAGATTACTCCAAAGTAAATAAATATCACATGGAAAATGGCAAAGAGAACCCTAAGCATCTATGTCTATGAACTTGTCAGAGAACAATTATGAGTGCTTCTAGTGCTATAGCTTGATATTTTCTGCAAGTGTTCTCAAAAAACAAATAATTAAATAAAACGCTGAGACAGTGTTCAGCAGCATGTCATATACATACCCTTGCTGGGTTGGCCACAAAAATGCGAGATAGCAGGTGTCTACAGTCTTGAGATATGTGAACATAGTCTGGGATCTTGTATTGAACAGCCATAATTCTCTAGATAAGAATGTAGGAATAAGAAAGGGTAAGCATTTTATGAATTTATCAATTGACATGGTTAAAAGAGGGGAAAAAAATTTACGCTTATGGTTTTCCTGAAGTTTTTGGGATCCCCTTGGTCTTCAAATGGGTATGCTCCCACTAGCATTACATAAAGAGTCACTCCACAGGACCATACATCTGCCAACTGAATAAACACAACATAGAATGAAATAAGAGAACAACAAACAGCATTCAAATCCAAGAATGTCATTGATACGGACTCCATGACACCACAAATATCTGAAGAGTTCAGTTACGTTTTGAAGCATCACAAAATGTTAGACATGCATAGGGTCAGTATTATACACAGAAAACTCATTAAGCCATAATACTCTCTCTGACATTTGTACAAGAGCTTCCAAGTCATTGAAGCATCTGTTTGATATTTGATAAGTTATAGACCTGAATCCTGGTTGACAAATACAAAACTAATATAGCTCTTCCCAGTTACTAAATACAAAATGAAATTCCAGACTTCACAATGTCAAACAGGTCAAAGTCAAAGTGCTTTCCACATCTCAAGGCATTAACATAAACGAGGTTACAAGCTACTACAACTCATAGCTGGTAATTAAAATCCTCTTTTTTTTTTTTTGGTTTACAACTTTGCAAGGAAATTTACAGCAAAATTTGAGTTCTTTTATCAGTTGAGATCAGTCTAACAGTTCCGCATTCACAAGAGAGATAGATAAAGACAAGCCCTAGTCAAACAGGGAGAAATTAGACAAATTAAAACCCTCGTATAAGAAAGTTTCTACCTGTCAAAAAGTGAGTTAATTTTGGGAGGAAGGACTTAAGAGGATTAACAATTTATAGTATTCCAAGGATGCTGATATATATATATATATATATAATATTCTAATTTGAGCATATTTGAAAAGTAACATTATAACAAAATATTTTTTCCATTCTTAACATTATTGCAGGCAAAAAGTTATGGAGTTTTCTTCCTTTCTGACAATAGAAATTAGAAGTTATTATCAGTCACTCTCTTGCCTACTTTCCCCCAAAAGAGGAATACTACATGTGTTGTGGGCATGTGTGTATAATGAACCATTCCATCACAATCTAAAACTTTTTTGCATGATTGAAGCTAGATTACCTTTCCATCGTATTCTCTACGTGAAAGAACCTCTGGAGCAATGTAGGCTGGAGTTCCAACTGCTGATTTTGGCCTTGAATGAAGCAGAGAAGACTAAAAAAATAAAGCTTATCAGAAGCAAAAAGTGTCAAATATACCAACAACTAATTATTTAAAACGCTTAAAATTGATAATGATCATATTAATCCATATCTGAACCTTAGAATAACCAAAATCACAAATTTTCAGACGTGGAGCAGGGCTGCCATCCAATAAGGTGTTCTCTAGCTTCAAGTCTCGATGGCAGATTTGCTGCAGAACAAGGAAAATCACAAAGAAAATGACATAAGAGAAGAGGAAAAGAAGCAGATCTCTAGACACACTAATGGCACAATCCATTCTCAGGAAAAATGTTCAATTTACCATGGAATGACAGTAGTTAACTCCTGAGATGAGCTGCTGGAAGAAATACCTAGCCTGGAATACAAGAATGAGAAACAAATTTAAAATTTCTTCCTGCATCTAGTTGCTAAAAAGGAAGTGGGGATAAATAAATAATAACCAACCTTCTGCCTTTACCAAGTTTACAGAAAAAGAGAAAAAAGGGATGGCTCTCTATAAGGTTAAAGTACTAATAAAGCCTCGGCATTTAATCACTCAAATTTGTTACTTCAATTACTTTAAAACGTATTTCTCTAAAAGGACTTAATAGTGGCCCGTCCTTTTAAATAATGTTCTAAGCTAAGTTGGATGTTCAATTGATTAAATCATCTCCACTATGTCAAGGAGTTGACAAAGTTTGATTTCATTAAGTAGAAAACTCAGCTAGGTGTCTAGCAAGCTGGAAATTATGATAGCTTTGGATCCAAATAAATTTAGAAAAGGAAAATTAATTGTGAGGTGTTATGATTTCAACAAACAATTCCAACTTATTCTGTTTTTGGTACTTCGGTTAAGTGGTGTCAGGCCAGCTTAGGCACACCTCCCTAGGCCGGTGAAAGGGATTACTCTAGGACAAAGGGTTTACATGGAAATTCCTTATCCCTTAGCTTGGATTCAAACCTCTGAGAGAGCACCTAACCACACATCACATACTCGTCTCTACCACTAGACTAAGTCCATGGGTCTGCAAACTTGCAAACAACTCCAACTGTGTTACCTAGCCTAATAAGCAATTATGAATGGTTTGCGGGTTTTTAACTTTGCCAAACACCCACATGCTCTTGCGAATCCTACATCTACTCATTAAACAATTGTAAAAGCTATGGCTTATGACTACCCGAGCTCCACAATCGATTTATTTAAAAATTAACTACAAAAATAAGGGGATAGAGAGAGAACCTCATCTTCACTGAATCTTCCAACATTGCATATTCGCTCAAAGAGCTCTCCACCTGCGGCATACTCCATCACTATTGCAAGATGTGCGGGTGTCAATACCACCTGCAAAGCTGAAATCCCAAATTAGACAATAAATACTCTCAAAGCAAAATAAGATGATTTATAAGCACATGGGCACAGACCTCCTTGAACCGAATTATATTCGGATGGCGAAGAGATCTATGGTTTATGATTTCCCTGGCCACATTCGCATCAATCTGGAAAACATATATTAAGCGTCCACAATCAGAGACGTGTACACAAAATAGTGCATGTGACCAAAAAAACAATACAAACAACTGACCAATTCAATTTGCAAGATAATAGTTGCTTAGACACTAATTTTCGGCTTAAAATTGTTATACAAAGCGTGAAAGAAGTTTAGGAATTGCATGCACCTTGTGGCCTCGTTCAATGTACTTCATGGCAACGAGCTCCTTGGTCTCTTTGTTGCGCATAAGCCTGGCCACTCCGAAATTCCCAGATCCTATATCCTTCACCAGCTCGTACTTCTCCATCCCCTTCTTCTTTCTTGCAACCGAATCAACACGCTGAATATTACACCGTCAAATCCACAACAATCCTGCTTCGGTTCGTGCCTTAACAGCGAAGATAAATCAAACCCAGAAAACTAAACCAAAAATCCCGATTTCCAAATACCAAAGTAGGTCCGAAAAGGGGAGGGGGGGAGAGAGAGAGAGAGAGAGAGAGACTCGAATGGGTATTCGAAATTAGCCGAAAAGGTTGTGATTTATGGTAGTGTGACAGTGGGATTTGGAAGAGTTTTGAAGGAAAGCAAGGAATCGTGCAGAAAATCAGCAGCCAAATATATTAAAATTAGTTTTATAATAATCGAGAATGAACGAAAGCTGTTTTAACGCCTGGAGGGTTCCGAGAGAGAGAGAGAGAGAGAGAGTCTGCGTGCAGAGAGAGAAAGAAAGCATATTCATATTTCACTGTACCTTCGGCGACTGAGGTTCCCATTATATGACTGAAGACTAAGAAATAAGAATTCTCTCTCTCACACACACACACACACACACATTTAAATTATGCTAAATAATCTTTAAAAAAATATTTAAATTGAATAGTTTTAAAATATAAAATTATTTTAAGATATTCAAAAGTTAAAATTTTGAAGAAAAGATTTTAAATTAAATTTTGTAATTTTTAAATTTTTAGTATAAATACTTTTAATTATAATTTTTTATTTTTTAAATAATGTGAGTGGAATCTTATTCTTATCAGATGTCCAAATCGTGAGAAATTTTTTAATTTTCTATATCTAAAATAAAAAATTTATCATATTTAATGTATTATCAGGATTTAGCTATGATAAAATAAAATGGGTCACTATAACGAGGTCTTCCGTACCAATTAAAGATAATTTCTTAAAATTAATCTCATACTCACATCATCTTCGATGATAGACGTTTTGGGCAAGATTGGCGTTAGGTTCATGAACTAAAAAATAATATAAAAAAAAAAAAGACACTTGGCAATTGATGGGAAATGGATGTGCATGCGCCGCAAAAGGATATAGCAAATTGGCCAAGAGTTGAATAATTTTGTTCCCTAATAATCTCATTGTAAAAGAATAAAACTGGTAACAGAAAAACTAGTGTATTTTTAGTTAAACAATCGTAATAAAAATTAAAGTAAATTACACTTGCTTTTGTTAAAGTTTGATTAAATTATATTTTATACTATTTTTATTTTAAAAATTATACTTTATTTCCTTTTAAATTATTTTCTTTCAATGATATTAACTTTCTACTTAATATGTATTTCTTTCCAAAATAAATTATTTAATTCTTTTTATATTATATTATTGGATCATTCATGATGAACAGATTTAAATTCATATAAAAAATCTAAAAAAATTCAAATTAAATTAATTATTAAGTGAGAAAATTGACTAATTATTTTATCGTGAAAGATTTGATCATATAAAGTGTAGGAAGATGTTCTATGTATTGACTTCGTGAATTGAGAAAACCTTTTTCAAAAGAAAAACATAGAGTAATTTTTCCTTTCTTCCACTGATGTTTTTGCCATGGATTTGAGATTCGAATTGTGATTGTGATCTATCCTATGCGTTAATAATTTAAAAATTCAACTTCCAAGTAAGTATTTTAACTTATATTCTTAGAATTTTTATCACTTTATTATCATATTGAGAATAAAATTATAATCTTATATAAAGGTGGTTATGTGTAAGACATAGGTAGAGTGTTATAATCCCCATTTTGAAGCCCCTATTTAGTAAGTAAAAAAGAAAATTCCCACTGAATACCTAAACCCATTCTCATTGACTTAAAAAAACTTTTGAAAATAATTAGTTTTTCTCAAGTTAGAACTTATTTACATGAAATCTGTTAATATAAAATGATAATAAAGACTAAAATGCCTTAGACAACAATTAATATAATTCAAAATCCATATAATGCTATTTAAATGACATTTTTAATATTTAATAATAATAATAATTATTATTATTATTATTATTAGACACTACATATCTAGGATGAAGTAGATATCACAATACCCAAATTTGGACCAAGACTCTTAAAATATTTATAAAAATTCCTATATCCATATCAAAATAGGTAGATTTTACTGAGTACTTATAAAGTTTGAATATTTTACCCATCCTTAATGTTATGTTGAAACTTAATTATCATATTAAAAATAAAAATTAGAATGAAAGATTTTGTAATATATATTAAAATATTAAAGAATCGAATATAATTTTTAAAATAATAAAAATATTAAATATAATTTAACTATACCTTTTAGTGTAATTTTTTAAACAATTTTAACAAGATACTAATGAATAGTATTTATATTTGTTTATTTTTTTTAAGTCTTAACTAAGTGTAAACTCTCCTATAAAAACTCGTGTCAATTAATCAAATTTTTAAGAATGAAGCAAATATTAAAAAAAAACAAAAATAAATATAATATATATAGAGAGCCCAAGATAAGAAGTCACTACTATTCACAATTCCTAACAACTTCTTTATAATATGTATAAATTCAAAAAAAAAATATTATTAATTTAGTTGTAGATGAATTAGGACGAGGGAACGTGGATTTGCGTCTTTCCCATGAATCTCGACCTCCTGAATTTGTCTTCACTGATTGTCTAATCGCATGTCTAAATTATATGATTAGAAATTGACGTTTCCACACATGCGTGATTATCTTAGCCTTTATTTCTGTAAGAATAGTCTATTCAATTATTTGGAGCCACCAACCCTTTTGTTTTTTGTATTCCCGCTTTAATATTTTCCAATCATGAAATAATTCACTTTTCTTCATTAATTTCCTAATGTGAGTGTGAATGATTTATTTCTGATCCAATTAAAAAAGATGGTTGGATAATATAATAGTAATACGCAGCATATTATTTTGAATATTAGGCAGTCATATATTGATGGGGAAAAAAGTGAGATTTTTATATTTATAAAAGTACATTATACTTCTCTTATTTAAAAGATGTTTAAATTATAAAGTCTTTTTTTATTTTAAAAATTTACAATCTCTTTTTACATAAACTTATACTTTATTTGGTATATATAATTATTAAGTATGAAAATAAAATAAAAATAAAAATATGAATGAAATGGAATAATTATATTTAATATAATATAGAAAAGAATAAAAATGTCATTTTATTTATATATTTAGTTGAATAAAAATAGTACATGAATTGGAAAAAATGATAAGAAAATGTCTTTTATATCTTACTTAAAAATAATGTTAAAATAAACCAAAAATAATAATAATAACAAAGATATAATGGATTTTACATGAATTAGACATTATAATTATTCTTAATTCATGCGCATATAGAATAGAAAAGAATTCCTTATCTAATCTTACAAAATGTATACCAAATAAAGATTATTTAATAAATTTCTTTTTTTTTCTTTTACCTTTTCTACCAAACTGAGATGTTAGAGCAAGGTTTTTTTTTTTTATTTTGGAAAACATTTACACTAACCTATACCTAGTTTTCTTGGATAGTGTAGCCTAAAATACATGAATCCTTGTGTTTTACTTTTGTCAAAACCAAAACACCAAAACCTTGTGCTGGATTTCTTCACATTCAAGCCATTGGTGTTTTTCTTGTTTGCTTCTCATGAAAGGGAAAGCATAGGCCTCTGACTTCTCTTATGTGCAAGATCTCTCTTATGCAAAGAAAGAAAAAGATAAAAAGGGATGGGGCCATAGTGTTGGGTCCATTAGACCCTACCACCTTTATCTTTCTCTCTGCACATAAGAAAGGTGTTCCATGAGGGTGAAGCCAAGTTTGAGCTTAGGGAATAATAGGCGAATAGGTTTATACATATAAGTGGGTAGATATGAGGTAGATGATAGTGCCACATACTCCAATTATTACTCCTAGTTTCTATCTTAATATTTGTTTATATGATTTCTCTTACATCCTTACATAAACTGGTTTGGATCTCTTCATTTTATTTCTCCTTATTTTTTATTGATTTCAAAGAGAGATAGTATGTAGAATGTGTGATACTTACTTAAATGGTAGGTTCTATTTTAATGTATAGGGCCTACTCAAATAATAGATACCATACACTTTATGTTTATCTATTTTTGAAATTAATAAAAAATAAATAAAGAGAGAGAAAATGAAGAGAGTCCAAATTTAAGACATTAGTGCACAAGATATAATAAGAGAGAGAAAGAAACAAATAGTGAACCCTTTATGTATGATGCTTATAGTCCTATACATTTCCCTTTCAAACTGTGTGGGATTTATTATCCATTTCTTTCTCTATTATATTATACCTTATCAAGCACTTCAAAAGATTCAAGTTGGTTTAGAATATTTATGAAGATTTCATGTCTAGATTTATATAAAGACAAGAAAAGGATTGCACCAACTTAACATTTAAGTATAGGTTTATGAAAACTTTAATATGCTCTTTGTTCTCACTTTTGTCTCGTTTGGTACATATAATGTTGTAAGATGGAATATGAAAGGGATTGATGACCTAAATAAAAATGAGTAAATGTTGGGAATGGATTGTCTCTTGTCATGGTGGGAAAACGACATTGTCATTTCAGATGAATCTTGGCCATCCGATACATCAACATCGTCAATGCACACCACGTTGTCCGAATAGCTAAAGTTGACCAAATTTCTAATCATTTACATCTCCAATTGCCCAAATCCTAAAATGTCTCTTCTTGCCTCCTTTAAAACACCGAAGTTGAATAAAATCTATTGTGTTTTGAGAATCAAGACTAAGGCCAACCAAATCAAAGGTTGAAGCCACGCAAGTATGAATGAAGCATGCATTTTAAAATGGATTAAAGACTTGGAAATTTCATAAATGGAGTTGGGTTTTTTGTTTATAGTAAAGCTCTACATTCTTTGTTCATAGGATTTTAGAAATGCGTTTAAGTGGGGAAGGTCTGCTATTTATGTTTTGGCAAGGCTTTGTGATTCTTTTTTTGGTTAATTGAAGACTTAGGGTTTGAGCTACTCAAATTAGCTACAAGCTTCTTCTTCTTTTTCTTCTTCTTCTTTTAGTTAATTAAAGATTGGGCATTTTAGCTGCTATTTATTTAATTTTATTTTTGGTTAATGAAAGATTTGACAAATGTGATGGTAGTTGTAAAAGTAAGCCATGCTTGTATAATTTTTGGGGGAATCGAGAAGTTTAAAAGCAATATAGGTGACATTGCTGCTTTAGACATTTTGTAGTTGATTCTATTACAAGCGCTATGTTCTTGCAAAGTATACTAGGTACAACATCTTCAAGAGGGCTATAACCCTTGGTTTGAAGTCACTTGGGAGAATTTAGCCATAGTTCTAATTGTTCTTTGCATTTATGAAAATGGCACAAAGAATCTACAAGGGCTACCTTCACATTAACAATGGCTACTTAAGACTAATATGCAGGGGTTGTCTTCAATAACTAATTTCACATCAATAAGAAGCCCATAGGTGATATGGCAAGATCTAGGTGATTGGAAATATGAATAGTTGAGATTTTAGTGAACTTTATCTATTTGAACGACGTGGCATGCCCTAAAGATGCTGAGCATTGGATAGCTAAGATTCATCCAATATGACAATATCATTTTCCTATTGTGACTGTAGACAATCCATTCTCATAAATATTGTTTGATATACTATAAAAAGGAATGGTAATGTATTTTTCATTTGTTGTTTGGTCGGCCTAAAATAATAAAGAAATGGAAAGAAATGAGGATAAAATGTCTAAAATGCCTTTAATTAACAAACATTTAAAAATAAACTTTTTTCATTAGTTTATTAAAAAGACAAAGCTTTAGCATTCTCATACAACCATCTTCTCTTCACCCAATGTCATTCTTCTTCTTCCATAGACAAATAAGCACAACATCTAGCTACATTGTATACTATAATACTAGAGCAACAAAATTTACATGGCTCACGGCAAATAATGGATGAAAGTTCTGGTTGTAAGAATAAATCTACAATAATTACATAAAATTTGAATATTAAATTGATTATATGTAAAAGATATGCTGATAGAATTAGAATACCCCGTTGATTCTAAATCATTGAAAGCTTGAAGAGATCAGGACTTCCTCTATGATCTATATTCCCTATCACAACTTATAATAGGATAAGTTGTAGAGTTAGAATTTGACATGAATACAAAGAGGCCCTAGGAAAATTATAAATAAACTCTAATACCTACCCATTATGGACCTATGAGTTATGAGCTTCTATTTTTATTCATATTAATCAATTAGATATCTAACCCAAAATAATAAGATCACTAATCTTAATAAGTGAGCCCAAATACATCTCATATGGATTATAAATTAGTCTGTTTTTATTTAAAACAAAAATTAATTGATTGCAACTCACAATAATTCTAATACTTCCATCTTTCAACACAACTATCGAAGATAAATATGTGATCCCTTAATCCAATGAACCAACCAAATGAAGTGGCATGGAGTAGATTTGAGATGAGAAAATGATATGACATACATCTGATTCAAATAAAAAAGGGAAATTGAGAAGAAAGGAGAGACAGTAGAAGACAAGTGAAAAAAACTCACCTTTTTCTTTGCAAGAGATGCAATCTAGCCTTCGACAATGGGCAGCTATGGTTAATGGTAGATCCATCACCCATAATCTTTCACTCTAATGGAGGATAACAAGTGATTTGAGCATGCCAATTACTTTTATAAAAGATATGAGAGACTGTGTATTATAGTTATCAAAGAAACAAGATGAAGAAATCGACTTTTGGCTCTAAAAAACTTCTTTTTTAGTGCATAAAACAAGCAAAAGTTAGGAGACCCATTCATTTCTTCCATTTCAGATGTAGGAGATCCAATTCTTCTATTAAATGGGGCCTTATATTTATTTTAAGTATTATTTATGATAAAAAGTATTTATTAATGTATATACATTTTTATTATATATTTTAATAAAATAGACAGCCTTTGCATTGATGTGATGCTTTTAAATATTTATTTTTAATGTACTTTTTAGATAAATCAAACTCATGATAATTTGTTGAATTTTGAATTTAAATCTTATACAAATTAATTAAAATAAATAAAATATTATTTTTATAATTAATTATATTACAATTCAAGAATATGACATCATGGCTTTTGAGTGCTACATGTTTTATGACTTGTGTGATTGCATATTCATAAGGGAAATGACAATGTATTATTGCTTTAGTTTGTTTGGTTGGACAGAGTTAATGCAATAGATTTATGATGGATACATTGCATTTTTTATTGTTGTAATGTGGGAATTTTTTTTAAGCTAAATTGTTGAAAATCCTATTTTGCCCCTTATTTACAAAAAGCAAAGACCCACCTCTTACATGTAGTAGAGCTCGTGATAGAGCAAAACCTAAGTGAATATTGGCTCACTACAACTTATGTCCTCGTTGTTATCCTTAACGCCATCCATCCTTTAATGCGTTGGCCTTCTCCAAACTAATTAGAGTTTGAAAATTTTCACTTCCATGTTGGTTCCTTTAGACATGGATTGAATTTGTGAATCAATACTTCTTATTTTCTTCCACGACTATTTTGTACTTCAAAGAGATTTAATGCAAAGAGTGTGACTACTGTTGTTAAACCAAATGTCCCCACTACGATATGGAGAAGAATGATTAGGGTTTGGGAAATATTTGAATACCAATTAGTATTTTTTTTTTCAATGGAGGCGAAGTTGTGTTTATCCTTCTTCTATCATATAATTCCATAATTGTTTTTATGCAACCAAACAAGCAAATGTATAAATATTCTTTTTTCTTTCTATACCATACCAAATACAAACAATGTAATATATTTCCTCTCAATATTCCATTTACAATTATATTATTGACAATTTAATGAACCAAATTGGGCATTAGAATTGCTACTGCAATATACTGTCTAGGTGTTATTGCTATAATATATTGTTCATTTATTATCAATTTTGATCAAATCCAAATTAACATCTTAGTCATTTTCTCCTCTTTTTTTTTTGTTTATCTTTATTTTTAGTCCAATCTATAAATTTTGAATTCATAATTTTTGTTTGTTATATTGCCTTTTCCACTCTCATTTGGTCAATATTTATAGCCCTTATGATAATCTTATATACAAATGATCTTTTTAGATAACTTCTATAAAATGTTTATTATGTTATTAAAATTATTATTAATAATATCTCATCACTTTTTTATTATTATTATTTTAAAGTAGAGACATGAAAATCACTTATATCTTTAAAATTATTTTTTTATTCATTTTGCAATCGTATTTCTTTTACATTTTAACAACAAATGAGCTATTAATATTATGGGGTTGTTAATGCTCTTAAATATTAAGAATTTATTTAAAGTTGTATTGGGACATAACTGCTATATTCATTTTATGTAAATGAATCTATAATTTTTTTTAAATAATAATCAATATAACTTAAAAACCCCTCCATTGAACTTGTCAAGTTAGATAGAGTTGGCTATGTCTCTACAAAACAAAGATAAACGAAGTTACATTTCAATATCCACATTTTGTCCTAAATGTTCCAGAACAATTCTCATCCCATTCTATTTTTTTAACAACATTGTAATGCTATATAAGTAAATTGTTAAAAAAAAAAACTAACATAATTTGATAATTTTAAATAAATTATTTCACTTCATTTTCTCTCTTCATTTTTTTTTCATAGTTTGCCCAAATCGTTATCTTTATCACATTTTTCCTTACATGCGTCAGTTATTATTATTATCATTTTTTTTTGTCTTTTTCATCCATCTAATTTATCAATTGCGCACAGAAGTATTGTGTTCTTTTATAATAATAGCAGACAAGTTGTATAAAAATTTATATTTTTTTGGCGAATGAATAATGTTATCATTTATCATGTTTTGGTTTTTAGAGTAAATTATATATATATATATATATTAATTTTACTGGAATTATACATATTTTTTCTCTTTTTAAAAATATACACAGACTTTTTTTTTAAGTTACTTATAATTTAATTTAATTATATATATTTTTGACTAAAATACTTTTTATTAACCTGAATAGATATTTTTTACTTTAAAAATTTTTTAAATAGAGAGTATTTTAATAAAAAAAGTTTAAAATTGAAGTAAAATATAATTTAATTTATTCCTTAATAAAAAATTTATATATATTTAAAAAATAAAGATACAATTTGTGTAATTTTAATAAAATTAAAACATATATATAATTTACCCTAATTTTCACCATTGTTTGGTTTGGATGTCCTCATACTCCCTTTTGTTTGGGCTATGAAGTATCAACCCATTTAATTTTACCATTGGATCTTTCTTATGCATGGATTGGGATGGGTCCATTGGAACTATCCATTGGGTATTGTCACGTTGGAGAAATCATTGTATGAAGAATGGCCCAACATTGTCCCAAACATATCCAAATCACCAAAAAAAAAAATCCAACTCCCAAGGTTATTTGCCAAAAAAAACAAAAGAATATTTCCCGCTTTATTACAATTTTAATCTATATCACTTTCAACTTGAACGAACTCGAACAACTAAAGTTGAAGTATATGTAATTTATACACTCAAGGGGTACATTTGATGGAATAAAGATTGGTACGCAATGTATATTTTTTCTTAATGTATGTTAATATTCTAATTGAACCTATGGTAGCTAACTTGATTGTATCGAAAGGCCCGATGAATTGGAATTTTCTTATTGAGTTAGGTCATTCTGGGGCAAGCAGATCATTAAGGATGAAGAAGATGAGTTTTAAGATAATGAGTTGGAGTTATTGTATAATGGAATAATGCAATACCAAATCGGAGATAAATTTTTTAAAGAATAAAGTTTTTATCAAATAAGCCAACTTATTTGGAAACCTGTGAATCCATTCTTTTTCTTATTTAAAGATAAGTGTTTTGCTTCTAAGTTTTTCTATCAAGGATTCTACGTAGATGAGATGTAATGAGGCTTCTTACTTTCCAATAGTGTGAAGAAAAGTAGGACAAGAAAACTAATAAATTAGTTTTCAAAATTGATTAAGAATCAATTGAATTGATCAAGAATCAATTAAATTGATAAAAAATTATTTGATTTGATGTATAATTTGTCAAAAATTAATTTTTTTTTGGTTTAGAATTTGGACATTATCTATATATTATATAAAAATTTGTGTGAGCCACGACTTATGAATAATGTAGTATTGGCTTGTGAACAATACAACTCTCACGAATTGCATGTTATGACATTGTTGAGTTCGTATGTGAACAGTACATATTTGTATCTGTACTATTTATGTATTTTTTTCCCTTTTTTTTTGAGTATTATTTTATGGAATCCATGGGTCATTTTTTAAATTTTCCCTACATCTTGCAGGAGGCAATACCTAGTATAATATATATTTATGATATTTTATATGCTCTATTTGACTTATTTTATGTAGTTTTATTGTTATATATAAATTTTTTTAATTATTTTTATATTTTTAATTATTTATATTTATTTTAACTATTATTTTATAATATATGTATTAATTTAATTATAAAATATTATTTATATTTATACTTTTTATACTCCTTCCTGTCCAGTATATAAGACACTTTCTAGAAGGTTTAGTTGATCTAAAATATAAGACACCATGTAATTTTTTGTGTTGACTTTCCAAAAATGCCCCTCTTCTTTTTTAAAAAGAAATGTTAGTTTAACTTTTTCCTTTTTCTCTCTATTCCATAAATAAAGGTAACAATGAAAAAAAGTGATAAATTTAAAGAATTCGAGATAGTTAGGTAGTTTTATTAAATTGCGTGAAATAGTTGAAAGTGCTTTATAATATAGACCGGAGAGAGTATGTATTTAGAAAAACAATTCAATTTCTTAGGTTATTAAACTATGAACTACTTTTTATCCTGATTAGATATTTAATACAGTTGTAAAAACATTGCTTCCCAAATAAATCCTTTTACATTTATATTTGAATGCTAATTTATCAAGAATACACAAGAAAAAATTCAAATTATTGATTAATTGCTAATTCAAATCTTAAAGTTTAAATTTAAACTTCTAGAATAAAACACATGAAAATTAAGAAGCAGTGTACCTCATTACACGATCTAAATACGCGGATAGACAAAAGAGGCAACACATCTCATAACAGTATATAGGAAAAACATTAAAAAAATAAATAATATTACATACTAACTAAAAAGTATTATAGAAGAGGAAAATTTAAAATGTCTATTTTTTTCTTGGTTATATAAAAAAGGATAAGACCTCGAAAGTTGAATAAAGAGAAAAGTTTAAAAGTAAAAAAAATCAAAATCAATTCTTGTTAAATTACACTCAGGAAGTGCTACTTAATTCCATCGTCTGATAGCCTTCACCTTCTTTGAGGTATGCTTGGATGAATGACAAAAAGATATAATAACAAAAAATAAAATGTTCAATATGAGTTAAACTATTATTTATAAGTTTATTTAAAGAATAAAATTGATTGACAAAAGAGAGACTCTAAGATTCTTTTTATCATTTGAAACTAACAATTTTTTGTCCCACCAATTAGGGGATTTAGAATGAAATGGAATAGACAAACAATATAATTACAATCATATCATTCTTAGTTAAAAATTTATTAGAATCACGTTCTAGTTATAAAAAGTAATATTAAAAAGTAATTTTTTAAACCATTATATTTCATTAATAAATTTCTTATTTCTCTTATTAAATTTCTAAACAATAAAATATTACATGATTTGTCATTTTAAATGAAAAATATTTTAGTGAAAAAATCAAAGTTGGATTAAAGTGCATGATAGCCTTTTATTTTATGAAAAAATTTTATATATTTTTAAAATAAAAAAAATTTCAATAAATTTAACAAAAATTTATATAACTTATTTTTAATTATTTTATTTTATTCTCTCTCGTAAAACTCTGAAATAGATTATAATGTGAAGGTGTGTTTGGTTGGGGGGTTTTAGAGGGGAGGGGAGGGGAGGAAAAGGAGATAGGATGTTTGGTTGAATAAAATTAGTGGGAGGGGAGGGATATTTTTTAAATTATAATTTACTTTATTGTCTTTTAATTTTTTAATTTTTAATAAAAATTAAAATATTTTTTTGTCAGAAATTAAAAAAAAGATTAGAATTTATAATTTTTTTAAAAAATATTGATATAAATAAATTTGTTATAAAAAATAAAATTAAAATAATATAAAAATAAATTTATCTAAATATAATTAACTCATTAAATCAAACAGATTCATTAAACCCCTTTCCCTTTTCTCCCTTTCTTTTAACTAAATAGAATTCATTAAACCCTCTCTCTTCTTTTTCATTAATCTCTCTTCCCCTCTTGAACCAAACAATAATCTCCTCTTTCCTTCCCTCTGCTCCTCTTCGTTTTAATTAAATAGAACTCATTAAACACCCTTTCCTCTCCTTAATTAACCTTTTCTCTCCTCCCCTCCTTTCTATTAAACTAAACGGAGTCTGAATGTAATGCGATTTTGCTCAAAAAATGGATTGTTAGAAGAGTCAACCCGCACAAAAAAAAAAGGACCAGGCTGAAGTTTTCGGGCCCAAGAAGGCCCACTTTTGGTACACAGCGTTTTACGCTTTCTTGTCCAAATTCGTGAATCCCTCGAGGCAAGGACGACTCTCGCTCTCTTTCTCTCTCTCTCTTTTCCACTGAGACGCTTCTCAATCTGAGAGGTTCTAGATCCGACTCTCGCCGGTGTCCGCCATGTCCTTCGAATTCCGATCGCTCTACTTCTCCGTATTCTCCATTATCTTCCTCCTCCTCTCTCTGGCGTTCGCTTCAGAGTCAGATCACAAGGTAAGTCCCCTCCTTCTTTATATCGTGCTCATTTCCAAACCCTTACCATGACAATGCGCCCGCCGTGTTCATTCGTTCTTTCTTTCGGATTCTGCCCCGTGGATCTGGTTTTCTTTTGCTATTGATTGCTGAATTGGGATTAGATCTGCGAGCGTGTGGGATTTCCAGCTGTTGGCTTCGATCTTTTGGGTGAAGATCTAGGTGTGGATTTTGATGTCAGTAAATTTACACAGTTTGCTTCGGTTTTTTGCAGCTGGGAGATATTTTGGGTGTTTGGTTTCGTTTGTATTATGTGTGGAATGGTCGGGTGTTTTGGCGTTAGATCTTACGTGGGCTTTGGGTTTGCTTGCTAGTGTTGATTCTGCAGTTGTGCTCATATAGGTGTCTGTACAATGTAGATGGTTAAATGCAACTCAGTATCTCCGCATATGAAATTCAATTTCCCTTCTTCCCCGTATCATGATCAATTGATGACCTTGGGTCATTGTTTTCTTAAAATGTTGGAAAGTTTTTCATCTTCTGAGGGAATTTACGCTAAATTGTGTCGCATTTGGCGATGAGTAATGTGCCAGCAAATGAAAAGTTGTGGATAACTGGATATAGGACAATGTTGGCAGCCCAGAAATTATGCCGCAGCTCTTTCAAACTAGTGGTTTCACATTCATATACCTTGCTATCTAGGTTGAAAGTTGCTAGACAGCTAGAGTGGTGTCTACTGTTTAAATTTTTCTGTTAACTCTAACAGACATTAATGGTGGTTTGAGACATCTAACAGTAGAGGTGAGGCCAACTTGCTGTATGATTGGGATCATTTATTTAGTTTCCTGTTTTCTGCATCAAATGTCATTGGAGCCATAATAAAGAATCCAATGATAGATTCATATTGGGAGGCATAAGCTAAAATTGAACAGGAAAGATAAGTCATTGTTGTCTGATACTTTTATTGCTCCAATTTCAATCTTAGATTTCACAAAGGATATCAACATAGAAGCTTTATAGTTTGTTGTCCTCTTTGTTATCTGTTGGCTGTCATTCCAGTATTACAAAGGTTGATGTGAAGCACAGTAACCCAATCGATGAGAAATTTTGGCTTGAAAATAATTGAATGCATGATGGGAGTCTGTGGCCATCAGGGATTCTACCCTTTTGTGAAAGCTATAAATTTCTATTGGGCTATACTGTTTGGATGGCAGTGTCTACATTTTGTCTTGTATGAGTATGCATGACTGACTTAAATTTTCATTTGGAGTCATTAAGTTGTGTTTCAGACCATGGCATTCTATTATGTATTATGTTCTTTGTTTCATGTAACCACAACCCCATCATTATCTGAATATCTATAATTGGCTTCCAGTGCAGTTAGGCTTACTTTTCAATTTTGATTTTGATTTTAACTGCAAATTTGACTTTGAATCTATTGACACACATTGAATCATTTTTTAATGTTCTTGCTGTAAGTTTTAAAATGTTGAGCTCCATGTTGCACCAGACTAATCCATGGTCTCTTAAACTTTAGTATCTGTTCTAGAAAGAAATCAAGAATAAATCCATTTACAGTGAGCTGAGTCTACAGTGAAGTGAACTTATAGATCATAGATCATATTAGTAACCCAGTATCTGTTTTTCTTTGTTTCACTTATTTGATAGTTTGGCACTTTATGATTGAATACAGAGGTCCTCACTCCTCAATTAGTTCAGCCCCCTGTTTTGTGCCGTTGTGTACTTCAGAACCATAATATGTTAAAGTAGTTTTTCCCCATATATCAATTACCCCAAAATCATTTCCCCCTGAACTAGTGGTATAGATAGAATGTTCATCTTCATTTGTAGTTTCCCGTGGTATTTTAAAGCTTGGATTTAATTTTATTGCAGTATCAACAAGATGACCCAGTTACCCTTTGGGTGAACAAAGTTGGCCCTTATAACAATCCACAAGAAACATACAACTATTACAGCCTCCCATTTTGTCATCCATCTGGTAATCCTGCACATAAATGGGGTGGTCTTGGTGAGGTCCTGGGTGGCAATGAACTCATTGATAGCCAAATTGAGATTAAGTTTCAAAGTATGTAGGTTTCTCTTATCCTATTTATTTTATAGAAGAGTTATCTATAGGCAAAGCAGCACTTATTGTTGTTGTTCGTTTTTTCAGGAAATGTGGATAAGACAGTTATATGCCAGCTGGCTCTTGATGATTCAAAGGTTAAACAGTTCAGGGATGCAATAGAAAATAGTTACTGGTTTGAATTCTTCATGGGTATGTTTCACATTGTTTCTTTTTCTTATTATTAAGAGAATGGGTAATACAGTTATGCTTTTGGTAAGTCATGAAATGCTTGAAGCATGCAGGAAACTTATGCTTACTTGATAAGGATACCGATGTATGCTAAAGAATTGCAATTTCTTGGAAATTTAGAGTCTTTTTGGTTTCCTTGTTTCTTGTCTTTATTTTCTTTGAAAATAGGAAACATGAGTGAAAATGTGTTAAGTAGAGTTTAGGAGGAAATATTCTATGGAAGCATTTTCTAAAATAGGTTTAAAACAGGAAACTTCTAAAAAAATTTCCAGTATTTCCACTTGCAAATGTAAATAGATTTTAAGAAATGGAAATAGAGAATGAAAACTGAAAACGTTTTTGGAAACTAAATGCACCGTTAGTTTGCACTTGTACAATTGCGATTGCTGTAGAATGTCTGGAAAGTTTAGTTTTATGGTACTAGGAGAGGCTGCCAATTACGTTTTCAGATTTTTGGGAGTGTTTGCATAGTTTCAAGTTATTGCATGTGTGTATTTACTGATTTTATGTGGCAGAAACTTAGACAAAAAAATGATTTCTAAGTGTCCTGTAAATTTGAAGAAATGAACTTGAGTTGAACTTGTTCTTGAGGGAGTGAAGATAAATAATTGGCATAAAATAAATGGACAGAAAATGAGTGAAGTTTATGCTATATCTTGCTTGGCCTTCTCAGTGATTGTCAAGACATGTAAAATTATGGGCATTCTTACCCTATATTTTGCTGCCACCGTGGTGGATAAGGTTTTAAGGAAAACATTAATTTTTGGTAAATGGAATTATAAGTTAGTTACAGCCTGTTTGGTTCGTTGCTATGCGAATGTATTCGCTTTACACAGTTTGGGTAATGTCTATTATATATTTATAATTATTATTGCATTTATCAAATTGCCATTTTAACTATCAAATCACTATTTTAAAAGTAGGGCACAAAGGTCATCTCCTATTCTACCTATTCACTTTTTACATTCCTTCTCCTTTTATATCATCCAACCAAACAGGCTGATAGTCTAACATTATCTACATCAAATGGAAATAGATTGATGGTAGTTAGGTTTGATGTTTTATTATGTTAGAGTGGGAGTGTAGTTATTGATGTGGAGGGTTTATTAACATTGACTTAATTAGAAACATCAAGCCCTAGAAGTAGTGACTTGCTTCATTTTGATATTTTAATAACTAACTAGAGGATCAATCAGGCTGAGTGGTTTTTGATATCCACTTTTTATAATTGCCAGAAAATAAAGGAGCATGAAATTAAGAATTCTTTATGTAAAGTCCATGCTAGATCATTCTTGAATAACATATTTAGTGATAGATCACCAAGATTATGTTTTCTTGATTATCATAATGATGTGAGTGTGGGTATTTCTTCTGTGGGTTGCTCCTTGCTCCTTGTGTGTGTATATATATATTCACTTAATAATTCTTATGTTTTCTTTCATTGGCTGAGTAACTTACACTTGACCCTTTTTGTTTACCGGATTCTATTTGTTGGTTGATCTTTGAATGCTCTACACAAGTTCAGATGATCTACCTTTGTGGGGTATGCTGAAAACTGCCCTTATCTCCTTCCATTTATTGGTATATTTTCCCTTTAATTTGTTGATCACCATTGAAGGTACTTTTATTCATGTTTAAGGGTTTGTTGGCGAGCTGCATCCTGATAAGAACAGTGATAATGGCAAGCACGTCCTAGACACACACAAGAAAATTGTTGTTAAATACAATAAAGATCAGGTCAGCAGTTATTTAAATATCTTCTAATTCTTATGAAGGGTTTAGGGATCCGTGAGGTGCCATACTTGGGTCTGTATTTTGCAGATTATTCATGTGAATCTCACTCAAGAGAACCCCAAGCCTCTGGAGGCAGGGAGATCTTTAGACATGACATATTCTGTCAAATGGGAGTCTACTAATGTCACTTTTGGACGTCGCTTTGATGTCTACCTTGATCATCCTTTCTTTGAACATCAGGTCACAAAGAATGCAGCAAACTTTGTATTTTAGATTGAGACATTTTTTGTTGTATATTGACTTATGTTCAACTGTTCATCCATTTGGCCCCCAGAAAAAAAAATGTTCATCCATGTGGCTTCTTCCTTTGCTTTGTCAATAAGAGAATTAAGTTCCTCTGGCTTTTTCAGATACATTGGTTCTCCATTTTTAACTCTTTCATGATGGTCATCTTTCTCACTGGATTGGTGTCAATGATATTAATGCGAACTTTGAGAAATGACTATGCCAAATATGCACGGGAAGATGATGATTTGGAAACCCTGGTGATGCTTTTTGGACTTATTTATCATCTTTTTATAGAATATAAATTTTTTCTTCCAAAAAAAATTATAGTGTTTCTGATTGTCAAATTTTGGTTAACAAAAATACATTCAGGAGAGAGATGTTAGTGAAGAATCTGGCTGGAAACTTGTGCATGGTGATGTTTTCCGGCCTCCTCGCAATTTAGTTATTCTTTCAGCTGTTGTTGGCACTGGTGCTCAGCTGGCATTGCTGGTTCTTCTTGTTGTCTTGCTGGCTATTGTTGGGATGTTGTATGTTGGGTATGTAAATCCTTAAACTGCCTGTTACATTATTCTGAATAATAATTGTATCAATGATGGTGTGATTGTGCACAAGATGTGCTAAATCAATATGTGCATTCCATTTGCTGCATGTATTTCTCAACAATTATCCATTAGCCTCACCCTAGTATGTCAGATTTGCGATTGGTTGTTTGTCCCTTTCTTTTGCCTTCATTGTTATGTAAATTCCTTAAATGCTGCTTGTGTCTCAGGCGAGGAGCAATTGTCACAACCTTCATTGTATGTTATGCCCTCACATCATTCATTTCTGGTTATGTGAGTGGGGGAATGTACTCAAGACATGGGGGTAAGCATTTGCCAAAAAAAAGTTGCTGCAATTTCTCCTCAAGCTTGTTTTGGTGACTTTATTGCAGTCTTCGTTCTTTTGTTTTAAATGCTTATAACCATTCATTTTTTATTATTTTGATAGGTAAAAATTGGATTAAATCCATGATTCTCACAGCATCACTTTTCCCATTCATGTGCTTTGGAATTGGGTTTGTATTAAATACAATTGCTATATTCTATGGGTCTCTAGCAGCAATCCCATTTGGCACAATGGTGGTTGTCTTTGTCATTTGGGCTTTCATCTCTTTCCCTCTAGCACTTCTTGGCACAGTTGTTGGAAGAAACTGGAGTGGTGCTCCAAATAATCCCTGTCGTGTAAAGACCATCCCTCGTCCCATTCCTGAGAAGAAGTGGTACCTCACGCCATCTGTAGTTTCTCTGATGGGAGGACTGCTACCCTTTGGCAGCATTTTCATTGAGATGTATTTTGTGTTTACATCCTTCTGGAATTACAAGGTGAATTAAGATCCAATGCATTGTGTGGGTAATAACTTTTTTTTTAATGGTTTGTTTAGAAAACTTATGTGTCTTGTCAAAAACAATTTTATCCTGAAAGCTTAAGCTATTAAGTGAAGGCCAAGATAGGTTTTATTTTATATTTCTAACATGCCCCCACTCCTTGAAGCACGGTCAATCATAGTTGTTCATGTCTTGTGTTGAAATTTCAGTTTAATTATAAAGAACATGGTGGCAAGTATCGAATTCCTAACCTTTTGGTCTAGAAGCGATACTATTTTATATCAAAAGCTTAAGCTATTAGGTGAAGGCCCATGACAGGATTTGATTTTATATTTCCAACATGTTCCTTATCACCAAGAGAGCAGAGAAAATAGTTACCTTTTTTTTTTCAAGAAAATATTTCTTGAAGTGGTTAATAGTCTTCTAAGTAAACAATTTTTTATTCCAGTGGAAGTAGAGTAAACAAATATGCACTGTCAGTTTGATGTTTTGAACTTGGTTTATATTTGTTTTATTGCCTTCCTCTTTGTGGCTAACAGGTGTACTATGTCTATGGCTTCATGCTACTGGTTTTTCTGATTCTCATAATTGTTACTGTTTGTGTGACAATTGTGGGGACATACTTCTTGTTAAATGCTGAGAACTACCACTGGCAATGGACCTCTTTCTTTTCGGCTGCTTCAACTGCTGTTTATGTGTATCTGTATTCAATATACTACTACTATGTGAAGACAAAGATGTCAGGGTTCTTCCAAACTAGCTTCTATTTTGGATACACTTTGATGTTTTGTCTTGGACTTGGAATTCTCTGTGGTAAGTCTTCAGTTTATTATTATTATTATTATTATTATTATTATTATTATTATTATTATTATTATTATTATTATTATGTCTTTTCAGTTTAATTTTAAGCTCTGGTAGGATCATGATTTGAACTCCAACCTTATTTTCATCTTTCAGTTTATTATTATTATTATAATTTTTCTCTCATATGAATGTTTATGTTTGTACCACCTGAATTGGCTTAAAGTATTTCTTCAAATGTGCAGGGGCTGTGGGTTATCTTGGTTCAAATTTGTTTGTGAGGAGGATATACCGAAACATTAAGTGCGATTAGGGCTTATCTGTGAGTTGAAACCTGAGAACTTCCCTAGGTTTGTTGCTGGAGACAGTAAGTTTCTAGAGGAAGCCTCTGGTAATGTGCGGGGGGATGAAGCAGTGTTTACTGTAAAATCACAGGGTTGAGCATGAGGATGTATTCTTTCTTGGGGAAGCTCTGAGATTTTTTACCCAGCTTGCAATTGAAAGCCGTAATTTAGAATGCAGGGATTGTCTTTATAATCTGGATAGCTAGCCAAATATGAGACTCGTTACATTTTCAACCATTTATATATAGTTGCCCTAGTGAAGGACTGATGTCTGATCCCCTTTATAGTTTGTTGATTTAGCTATTCAATGTATGCAGAGGGGGTGAAGTCTCGGATATGAATTTTGTGCTTATGAATTTTGTATGAAGATCTGAATATTGTTCCAATCTGTTTCGTGTGGGTCCCTTCTATTGTTGCCGTGCTTTTTTTTTTTTCCGCTTTTAGTTTTCTTTTCTTTGGGCATTTTCAATTTCACACCATGGAAAAATGGATTACAAAGTGGTTCTGGCTTACGCTGCAGCTTCAGCAATTTTGCAGTCGTCGGAGGGAAGAATAAATATAAATAATTGGTTAGACATTTTGCATGGGGCTCTAATTTTTTTCATTTTTGGCGCCCTTTAATTTTATTGTATGAGGATTTTCCTTGAACAAAAACCTATCTAAAAATTAAGAATTTAGAAAAATTATTTGCGATATTGTCTGAAAAAATTAACAACATTAGAATTTAAAATTATGATAATGCATTTTTCCATCAGCCCTCCAAAGGTCAGATGTACCTGTCTAATACACATGTCACATTAATCATATTGGGTCAATTATTTGAGCACTATTTCACACCAAATATCTCTTTATAAATATCCTAAGGTTGATTTTAATATAATTGTGATCAAATGAATATTTTAGTCTTTTAAATTTAAAAGGTGTACCTAAACACTCGATTCTCCCTTGAATGTTCTAATGCAACCTTTTAACGGCGATTCCAGGGCTCCGGAGGTGAGTTCATCACGTTTTTTTTTTTTTTTGGGTGCAGTGATTTGTGTATAATGGTTTAGAAGAAATAAAAAAAAATTATACGTAATTGTATGATTTTTTTAATTAAATTACATAACAAAATATTATCTAAAAATTATATACTTATCATATTTTGATTGTAGGACTTATTAACCAAGATATAAGGAAATACAGTTAAATTTAATTTCTTTAGAAATTATTCCAAACAATGTAGTGATTTGTGCAAACTTTTTTTTTTTTGGCCTAGGGCAATACTTCATACAAAAGAAACAACGAAATAGTACATTAAGTTCATATTACGATAGAAGGACAGAAAGAAACATGCACACTAGAAAACTCCCAAAACAAAGGTAACTAAGGAGAAAATATTAAAATTAACCCACTCCTCTTCTGTAAGCAACAGAATCAGGGGGGAGGACCTAGTTAATAATAAAAACTAAAAGGGATGAGGTATTAAAATTCTAACCAATAGGACATATCCCCTTACAAGAAGCTTTAATAAGCTAGTTAGCGTCTAAATTCGAATATCTGGACCCAAGAGAAAGAAATCGAGTGGAAAAATCTATTGGATTAAACAATATCCTCTACAATTGAAACACCCAAATACTTTTCTGCTACAAAGAGTTTATTAAAGGGAGATTATCATATTCAAAAATCACATCCTACAACTCTAAATCTCTAGTCATTTGACCTGTTTGACAGATAGAAAGTTAAATATAAAAAAAATAATTTTAAAGATAGAAAATGATTTTAATACTCTTATTTTTAATGATTGAATAATAATTAATAGATAGGGTTAAATACTAATTGAATAATAATTAAAAAGATAAAATAATAATTATACCAAAATTTTTCATTAATAACAACAGAGCAATCAACACACCTCTTTAAGTGCCAAAGCTTCACACATGAAAGATGAGGAAGACATACAAGGAACCTAGCACAAATCTAACAAAAAACCATTGTTATCCCTAAAAATTATACCCAAACCTGTAACACTAGTGGATTTAACAAAAGCTCCATTACTATCAACTTTAATCTTGTTCTTATCTGGAGGATGCCATAAGACTTTAACTGGAAAGTTCATTAGACAAGAAGTAACATAATCAGCAAAAAAAATTATTAGACAACCAATAGTTCTTAAGTGTTTCATTAGCCTTTTGCCATTATCAACATAGGTTCAAGATGAGAATTTTCAAACTACCTTGAACATCTCCCTTTCCAAATATAGCAGTACAAGATAGCCACCAAAGCTTTTCTGAAATCATCTAAATTTAATACCATCAATATCCAATGTAGCCAAAGGTCTATTCAGGAGGCATTGTAGTTATGAACTATAAAAGTGAAATGACTAATGAACCAAACCTTTTTTGGCCATTCACACAACAAAAGTAAATGTTTAATTGTTTTAATCTCACTTGAACAAATAGGATAATAAGGAGATGTACAACATTTTCTCTTCTAAAGTTTTTCTTTAGTAGGAATGGCACCTTTGTAAATCTTCCATAAAAGTATTGCACTTCAAAAGGAACTTTTGAACACCATATAGACTTCCAAAGAGAGTTAGGAATAGGAATAGAACAAGGGCCACTATCACTAGATTGATTTTAAATTAATTTGGCAACATGATATCCTTCTTTAACAGGATACTTACCTCCCTTCCTACAACACCATAAAAGTTTATCTTTCAAATTACAGCAAGAAATAAGAATATTCTTAATTGCTTGAATTTCAAAAAGAGAAATCCAAGGCTTAATAAGAGATAAATCCCACTTCCCATTACAAATCAAATATGATACTTTGCCATCCTCTAATGTTGCATAAAAAACATCCACTATAATTTTGAAATTTGGACACTGAGAAATCCATAGGTCCTTCTTAACATTAATTCTTGATCCATTACCAACTTTCCAACATAGATAATCCTTATAGAGTTTTTGCCCCTTTAAAATACTTGATGAAGCTTGAGAAGATTTTGCCCTTTTAATAGCTTTAGGAAAGCAAGAATTGGGAAAGTAAACACCTTTAACTATTCTAACCCACAATTCATCCATTGAAGTTAAAATTCTCCAACTTTGTTTTGCTTATAAAGCAAGATTAAAACAATAGAAATCTTTAAAACCAAAACCTCCATCATTTTTTGCCATTGCAAGTTTCTTCAAGATAACAAGTAAATTTTGCTTTCATCTTCTATTTGACCTCACCAAAAATTGGCAATTATGCTATCTAAGTTTTCACAAGATTTTTTTGGGAAAAGAAAGCAAGAAATAGAAAAAGTTGAGATGGCATTTGCAACTGCTTTGATCAAAACTTCTTTACTAGCCTGAGATAAAAAGCCTTGTTTCTAACCTTGAACTTTACTTCTAATCTTGGCATAAATAAATAGAGCTTTAACCTTTGATCTTCCACAAAGAATAGGAAGACCAAGGTATTGCCTTGGAGAACCAACTATTAAAATATTTAGAATTTTATATAATTCTTCTTGAAATTGCAAAGGTATGTTATTTGAGTAGAAGACATAAGATTTTTTCAAATTAATCAATTAACCCCAAGTTGAGCAATATTCCTCCAAAATAATCTTCATCACTAAGCAATTTTCTCTAACTTTCTTTGAAGAAAGAAACTAAGTCATCAATAAACAAACAATGTGTAAGAATAAGACACCTTTTAGCCAATTTAATATCTTTCAAATAACCTTGCTTTGTAAAGGAATTAATCATCTTTAACAAAACATTTGCAATACTAAAAAAGAGTTATGGCGAAATAGGATCTCCTTGCCTAAGATCTCTTTGAGGAGATATGCTCGCAATCTTTCCACCATATAAAGGGAGATTAAAATCATCAAAACTAACACATTTCATTATACGATTAACCTATAACACATAGAAACCCATTTTATAAGTTTGAGAAAATCCCATTTCATAGCAGTGATTTGTACAAACTAATGCAATGAATTATGCAAATTTATGTAGAAAATTATGCAAAAACAAAGATACTTGTACCTTCTTCATTATTCATCCTACAATAGAACTTTGATGGATAATTTGAAAGAAAAACACATAGAAAAGTGTGTCAACTCCAATAGAATCTTCCTTCTCTATCTTTGATTGGTTCAATTTGTCCTCAATGTACTCCATTATCAATGAGTTCTTATGTCTTTAGTAGATATTGGTGTGTACATATAACTTGGGCTTTTTTTTATTAGAAAAACAAAAGTAAACTAGGCTAGATTAGGTTTTGAGTTGACCCTCCTAACTTGTTTGGCTTGGCTTAGCCTGGCTCTCTCTCTCTCTCTCTCTCTCTCACTATATATATATATATATATATACTTAAGAAATAAAATGAAAATTTTGACTAGAGTTGAGTGTGTGTATTCAATTACCTTGTTACTATTCTTGTGATGAATACAAGTAAATTTGCTAGTTTTATTTATTTAATTTGCTAAGGTGCTATTTTAAAATTGAGCATTAGTCAAGTGGTCAAATAGGATAGCTTTTTTTTTCTTTTTTTTTTAATTTGAGTTTAAACTTTTTTAGAATGACGCAAAAATTTTATTTTGTTATTTAATCAATAGTGTATATCTTTTCCCAACTATTATTGATATATAAGAGAGAAAATAAAAGGAGTTTTTTTTTTTGGGTTTAGTAGGTAGAAAAGTCACGTGATGGTAAGTGAAAGTAAAAGAGTAGGGACAGAGAAGCATATAAAGGACCAAAGCAAAACAATAGGAAAATGATGACTTAGTGTTAAAAAGTAATATTCAACTGTTCTAGTTTCCTATCTCGTATCATTATTTCTACTTTGATTTTTTTTTTTTGGTTTGCATTCAATGGTTGATGTGTACTAGTTAAGTTCATGTTGGTATTTGCAAGAAACACCGCATAGCATTTGTCACATTCCTTTAATTTTTTATTTAGAAAAAATTAAAGATCAAGGTATAACTTATGCTATAATCCTTAAAATAAAAATTTTAAGTATTTGAAGCAAATATTTTGGCAGCGCAAATTTTCATGGATAATTTTTCCCCAATTAAGCATAATAGTCAAAAGCCAAAATAATTTTTCTATTACTTAGGACTTTTTTGTAATTTTAACCTTATCATTTAGTCATATGACTTTTCTAAGTTATCACCGGGTATCCTAACAAGAAAGGGACATGTGGAGGTTCTTCCATGGAAGGAAGCACCACTAAATTATTATTTCAGAGTTTTGTTATGATAGAATGAAATGACAAATGAAGGACTTCAAGACAATAATCCTTATTGTTATCCAAATTAGAATGTTTGGGAAGGAATAGAATAAACATGTAGTATAATTACAAATATATCCTTTTTAACTAAAAGCTTGCTAGAATTACATAAGTTATAAGAGCAATAGTAAAGGAAAATTAATCATCTGGTCCCTATAGTTTCCTTTAATTTTTAATTTAGTCCTTATAATTTAATTTTTTAAAGAATGATCCTATACTTTCCAACGTTTCAATGTTAGCCTCTGCAATTTCCAAACGTTAAAATATTACTCCCTATAATGTCCATATAGGATAAAACTGTACTGAGATGGCAAACTGAAACTATCGTGGCTGCCACATATACAAGTTAGAGGCTTTGGCCTTCTCCTTCATTTGGTTCAGATGTTGGAGCTAAAAGAGATAATGGAGAAGAAAACTCTAGTAAAATTCACTTGTATTGAAATTCTTGGTTTGTTTGAATTACATAAACGTAAGAGTATTTATAGTTATACATGGTACCCCTTACGATGAATTTAACATCAAAATACTCAATGCACCTATGAATTAAATACATGCATAGATAAATATTTTGAACCTACTAATGCATGAATGTAAAGATACATGTATGGTAATTAAGTGAAAGTACATTAATAGAATTAAAAAAATTATTAATTAAGTTTAAAGTTCCAACAGAAACAACAGCTTCTAATCCGGATGCTTTTGAAAGAGCTGCGTATTAACATGACACAAACTGATAGGTTGATAGCGATAACAAAACTAAGGATACTTAATTATCTGATGTTAATTTATGCTTCTTCAGCTATTATAAGTTTAGTTCGAATTCATCAATTCAAAGAACTCCTAAGCGGGGAATGAATTTCCATATTCCAAGATATTCACAGCAGTATTTGCAACTGAATTATCCTTTCTGTGTCAATCATTCCATGCAATTTCGAAACATTTCCACTTGAGATGATGAACAATAAAAATCAAGACTCCACATAAATTGACCACACGCTAATAGTAAATAGCCCAGAAACTTGAATTTGCTCACCGAAATCTGCTTGACGAAGCATTTATGAAAGCTCGCCATTTTTTCCATTGTAGCGATCAACGAAAAGGAACCTCCTTAAGCCATACTTGCGCAGATTGTGAGAGAGACAGAGCAAGGAGATGGCGGTGAGACCCGCCTGAAAGGCGGCAATGTCTATCTCGAAATCCTTACTGTGACAATCCTTGCAGTCAGGCAGTCGCCTACCTCGAGCGCCACCACTGGCACCACCAGGCTGACCGCCATGAAAGAGGTCCAAAATAGAGCCAAGCTCAACAACGATGATTGCTCAAACTCAAGTAGTGGGAGAAGCATTTCTATTCAACGAAGCATCTGGTCCAGCTGAGTCTCCTCCAGTTCGTCAGGTTTATCTCGTTGCCTTTGGTGGCCTTATCTTACTTCAATGTTGTTTTGATTTGAATTTGGGGTGACGAAGGGAGTGTGAGTGGGAGGTTGCTCTGTACATGGAGATTAGAGGCCATGCCTTTACTGTGTTTAAGGTATTTCCAAATCAGTAAGAGAAGAAAGATCATGCTGTAAAGCTTATTAGCTTATACAAATCATAAGAATCCACTTGATCAATTGTTCTAGAATAATTTGTTGAAGCAGCTCTTTCAAAAGCATATGAATCAGAAGCTATTGTTTCAACGTCCGAACTAGATGAAAGAAAAGGCCAAATGCCCTAACTTGTAAATCTGGTATGGTAGCATCAGTTTGCCATCTCAGCATGGCGTTATCTTACATGATATGTTGGAGAGTAACATTTTCAAGTTTGGAAATGGTAAGAACTAAACATTTAGAAAATATAGGGATGATATTGAAAAAAAATTAAATTATAGAGATCAAATTAAAAATTGATAAACTATATGGACTAAATAATAGTTAATTTTTCTTATTGAAAAGTAATTTATAAGTCATTTCTTTCTGACTTCTTTTTTATCCTTATTAAACTTTCAAGCAATGACTTTAAAATTTTTAGTGCTTTAATAGAAGCATTGTGTTTTTCATGTGATAATTAGCAATGGAGATAAAATAGAATAACAGAGAAAAATGATCAAGCATTTTAGTAAGATAAAATGAAGATTTAAAATATTAATGTGATGTATTTTAAATTTAAGAAATTAATTTAAAATTTTATATAAAGTTAAGAAACTAAATTATTAATTTAAACTAAACTTTTTTCTTTTTAAAGTTGCAAAAGTGAAAGACAAAATAATGTTAGAAAAGTTTTATAAAAATTTTGGTTTAGACTTCAGACAATACTTTTAAACACACTTTTTTTTCTTTGATCAAAAAAATCTACAAAAATTTTTTTTAGTAGAAAAAAGAATTTTTGTTTTTAAACTTTTTTGAATAAATATATACATTTATTTGTGAAATCATTTTATATGAGTTGGCTCTGTGAAGTTCGTAAATGATTACACATTAGTTATGTGTTCAACCAAATTTTATATTTATTCTACTTTAAGGAATTATTTTTTATTTTTTATTCTATAAAATTGGTGGGGGGGGGGGGGGGGAGCCAAGAAACAAAGCACTAGCACATACAAATAGATAAAAGGAAAAATTACATTTAAGGATCTAAGTTTTAAAAAATTTAAAATAAAAAATATTAAAAATTAAAATTACTCTTAAGAATCAAAATTATTATCACTTATTATTAGAGTTTTAAAAATTACTATTAGATTTTAAGAAAATTATAACCAAAATTACTTAACTTGTAATTTTCTTAAAATCTAATAATAAATCTCTTAGAATTTAGTAGTAATTTTAGTTTTTGAAAATAATTTTAATCTTTAGAATTTTTTATTATAAATTTTGTAAAAGTTGAGTCTTTAAATATAATTTTTTCTAATTAAAACCCTTGGATGTCAACACCAAACATAAAGCTACACCCAATGGGGCTGTGTATGGGACGGGATAGGCCAAGAATAGTGTTAACCTGAGGCCCATCTCGATTTGAGTTTCAGGATTGAATTCATGGCTTGAGTCTCATCCCAACCCAATAAAGCTTAATTTCAAATTGGGCCGAGATGGGCCAAGACAGGATAGAAAAAAAAAATGAATGATCTAATTAAAATACATTTTTAGTCCATCCAATATTAATGAAAATTCATGTTAGTCCCTTTTTTTCAATTGATCTATACAAGATGTCTAATAACTTATTATTGACAACATATGGTAACTTGGATTTAATAAATTAACAGATAAAATCATTATATATGTAATCATTGTTGTTGCAAAAATGGCATGTAAGAGTGGAACAATATTTGGTCCTTCATATAAGGAAAATGTGAGAGTTAAGCCCCTTCTTAATTGCCACACCATGTATAGGATCTAAAAATAGGTTCATAATGGATTCATACCTTGTTCAAGGCCATTAATTTTGGAACTGATGATACATCTAGTTTTGACATAACCTTATCCACATCATCTATTTATTGCTCCCACAGTGGATGACTAAACTTCACAAAAATATTTAATGAGATAATATTGATAGTCAACACAATAAGTTCTATTAACTTTCTTTATTCATGTACAAAAGTTTCTCCCAATAGGTCTACTGATATATACCTGATATCAACTACATGCACCAAAAGGGATGACCCAGATATCTCCTTTAGTGTAGCTTTGAAGGCAAAAATTTATAGAAAGCAATAAAATCGATAGAAGTTGTCAGGAATCACTTTATAATATGGGATTAGATATTTATAACAATCTTTTTTTATGGTGAATTATGTTAAAAAATGAAAATTATCCAGGCATATTTTTGAGTATCAATACCATAAGCAAATCAAGAGTATTGTCTTTACCTATTTTAGTGGGCACTTTTCAATTAAAAATTACATGTTTTTCAGTCATAATGCTAGTTTATTAAGAAATCTAGATGAAGAGGTTCAATAATCATGTTGATCTTCCTTGTACATGCCAAAGTAGTTGTGGTTTAATTAAGAATCTTTGAAGATTCATTTGTTTGGCTTAACTTGTTATCTACTCCTTTGGTTACATTCAAGTTTAAAGCCTAAGTTTAGTTGTCCTTGATATTTTTTATGAATATTGGAACAATCCAAGTGGATTAGTTTTGGTTGCATTTGCTAATTATTTTACTCCTTTGTATTTTGTCGTGAGACAACTTAAGGAAGTAATGTCAATTAAGCAGCCCTGTGATTTAGCATACGAATTTAGAGATAGACTATATGATATCTAAGAACTCCCCCAGGGCTTCTGAAGACTAAAAGGATATTTGATTCTTTCATACATGGTTAGTCTTAACACTAATGCCAACAATTTCATATCTAATAGTTTTAAAGTATTTATTATCTATTAATCCTCATTGACAATCTAATTAGGATTTTTGCTAAAATATCTTCTTCTTATTGTATAATAACCACCTTGATTATGACACTGCTATATTTGGAGCCAATAAGTTGTAAAGTTTCTAGGGATGATATTGATGTTTAGATGTTAAAAACTTATTGAAGAAATTTTTTCTATAATAGATCCAAGTCTCATATCCATCAAATGAACTTGGTGGCTTTCTTAGGAAAGTAATGTCATCTTGATTTGGATCCTCCTTAGCAATTACTAGTGTAGCTAGAATTTCTAAATCTAAATTAACATTTTATTCCTGCTACTAGGTTGTTGCTTATTACTTGATTTATGTTTGTTTCCTCGTGAATATTTTGAGTTGTGCTATTTTTACACCATCAAATTTACACCCGTGGTATTTAATATCTTGTAGAAAGTTGTCTACATTATTTAAAACAAAATAATAGAACATCTCCACAAGACCTAACCTTCCTTGCTCTCATGCAAAATATAAAACTACAATGACCAAAATATCTTTTGATTTTTTAGGAAAGAACAAGTCTCCCCTGATCACTTCACATACTTACTCCAAAGATAACAAGCTACAAAAAATTGTAAGAAGAAATTCAAAGAAACTTTAAAGACTTAGCAGCATCATACAACAAAAGCAAAATTTTATTAATTTAAAGCTTCTAAAGGTCAAAATTAATCTAGAGTAGACAGACCATTAGAGGTAGAATAGACTCACCAAAAATTGAAGGGAAGGATGAGAGAGATTATGAGATTATGAGATTAAAGAGAGACAAGACTTAAAAGGGAGATACTGAGCCGTGAGCAAGTTATTGAGAGAGGTAAACTTCTGTGTAGACTACTGGGAGGGCTGTGGGAGTACCATCTACCATGGAATCATGGATTTGAGGGAAGGAGTGTCATCAGTGGTTTGTTTGTGGCTTCGTGCATTTGATGGTGAGGGAGCATGGAAGGCCAAATGATCAGTGATGGTCCATCTGCTAGCCAAAACCTCAAAAAAAAAATTGTTTATTATTTTATTAAGCATATTAGAATAGGCTAGGATAAGATGGTTGGAAGAGTTATTCTAAACCCCATCCTGACTCGATGTTCCATCCCTAATTCCCCTTCTTTGTTTGTCTCTTTTTAAAACTTTTCATTGTCCCAACCTAACCCGAACAATTCAAGCTAAGATAGATTCACTGGCTCTTAGGGCTGTTCATAGGCAAGGTTGGGCCGAACATTTAGTAGGCTCGATATCTAGTCTGATTAAGATATCAGGCTTGTTTTTATGTTCATGGCCCAGTCCAACCCGAACAAGCCCAATTTTATGTTAGGTTAGGGCAGGTTAAGGCTGCTCGAGCTATTTCTTTTTATGAATTGATACTTATAATATAAAAATATCTTTTTACAAATTCATAGACATATATTTCAAAATAATAGGCTTTTAGAACCCTTATATTTTTATCATTAATAAAAAAATAGTTTGATATTATCAAGTAAAATATAGGCTATACTAGTATAATATGTGTATTTTCATTATTCAACAAAAGAAATGTCAGTAACTATGCACATCAATGATGAAAACAATTAAGAAGTAGGAAATGTTTAGGTAGGTAATAAAAACTGCAACAAGTAGAAAGAATCATATGAAATAAGAATAAAAAAATATAAGATGGCAAGATATTGATAACTAAAAAAAATGTAACTATTAGAGCAGGTTGGACAGAATATGTCTTTGCTCGTAGCTCAACCCGACTCGATATAATTTTGTTTAAAGTTCTGCTCATTTATATTTTTGACTCGACTCGGCTAAGCCCGATTAAGGCAGACTCCTAGGTTTTAACAGGCCAATGAACACTTCTACTAGGCCTTACACAGCCTTAACACCTAGAAAAAGGAAAAGGAAAAACATAAAAACCAAGGAGAAAGGAGTGGGAAAAATTGGCAATCTAATCGACCTTATTGTTGGCTTTGCTATAAGTATGGAATATGACAGCTTGCCATTGATGATTAAAGTTGTTCCTGATTTCATAAATGAGATTATATGAAGGGTGTTGTATAAGGCAACCACTATAAATGAGATTAATTTCAATGTTAGAATAGGCATGTAGGGAGATCTTTCTAAAACCCTCTTCTAGTTAAGACGAAAACCTAAAAAGATATCCCATAGTTCAGCCATAGTTATCAAGCAATAACCAAGGTTACACCCAAACCCATCATCCTATATAATACCCCTATAAAAGGCTAGCCCATTATACAACCCAAAACTGTCTACATCGACCTTAATCCATCCCTTATCTAGGAAGTTCCATCTAATCATTCTCTTGCGTTTCTAGGCAATGATGCCTTTGTTCCTCTCCAAAAGCCTAATATCCTTATGAACATAGTAGATGCACTTGTTGTAAAGCTCATTGGTCATGATCTCACCACCATAGAAAACCTTGGCACATCTGGAAGTTCATAAAAACCAACAGATGTAACTACTTACCTCTCTTTAAGGGAGTGACATCGAGACAACTACTCTGCCATTAGAATAATTCCAACTAAGCCACTATTGAAGCAGAAGGGAGAAAAAGGTATTCTAGTTACATGGTTTCACAAGTTTCTTCCAAAGCTGACCAACTTGCTCACAATCCCGAACAACATGTAATAAAGACTCCTTCTTTACACAATTAAACGGACAAAAATTGTTGCTAGAATCCCACGTCTGGCTCTCAAAAAATTCGAACGAAGGTTGTCAATAGCAAGAAGCCAAAGAAAACTACAAACTTTCTCATACATAGGCCATTTCCATATTTTACTCCCAAGGCTCACCCAAGGCATCCCACTATTATTAGAAAGAAATTGATAAGCAGAACCCACTGAAAACACCCTACCAAAAGACCATTTCCATATTGCAATGTATACATGTAATGAATTACAAATTTTGAGGGATTAATTGGCATAAAGGAATACATTTAAGGACTAAAGTAAAAGGTACATTTAGAGTAAATTAATGAAGAAATTAATCTTTATTCAATTTAATTCTTTAGAGATAAAGTCTTTTAAGATAAACTCATAATTGCTTGACAAATTTGTTAACATGTCATAAACGAAAAGTTATATGATTTTTAACTAATGACTTAAATTTGCTAGGTGTTATTTTCTCTTAAACAATATCATTTTGCTTAATTTATATCATCTTGCTAAACTAGCTGAATTTTGAGAAATTAGACAAAATGATGCCTTTTAATTTTTAAAGGAAAAAACAATCTAGACAAGTCTAAATTGTCAGTTATATAAGCTCTTATTTATGCCATCTTAACTAGTTATTTGTTAAGTGATTGTAACTTTAGTCTAACACGAAGGATCATTTTAATTTTAAAAAATTAATTAATGATTTAAATTGAGAGATTTTATTTTTAGAAGATTTAGTATAAAAGAATATAATTTTTAATTCACTCCATTTTTATTGACCAAATTATATAGACACACACACACACATTAATTTTTTTTGGTGAATTCTATTGTAATAAATATTTTTCAAGTTGATTTCTAATAAACAAGGATTACTTTTATATTTTAGTAACTATATATGTATAATATAACCCATAATAATAATAATTGTCATCATCATCATCTACCTCTTTTTTTTTTTTTTTTTAAGATATACCATAGAAACCTAAAGCAACAAAAACCTAGGAGTAGACTTGATTATGGTGGGTCCGGCTTGTGAAAAAATTAAACCTAAATTTGGTATATTTGCTTAAAATAAGTCCAACCTTGACTTAGTCAAAAATAGGCTAGGCCTAGTTTAGGTCATAAATTAATGAGTTCTTTTCTTGCCAAAATAATAATGAGTGAAACTTTTTTTTAAGTTAAGATAAAATGCAACTAATACAAAACACCAACACAAAAGGGGACAAGAGGAGACATTCACACTTAGTGCACAAACCCATTTTTTCCCCATATTCAATTCCTCCAAGTGCAATATACACAAACCCTTTTGTAGAGGATATTTTACCTTGTTACTCATTGTTTCATTTACCTTTTTCAAAATTGTACACACTCATTTTCCAAATTTTCAATATAAACTCCATTGTGTTAGGTATATATAGTTGTGCTAAGAAAGTTAGAGTATGTGAATAGGGTTCAAGGGAATTGGGGGGCTCTGTTATTAATTTTTATTTTATGGTTTAATTTGCTTGTGTGGCACTTTGTCTGAATTTGTGGAAATAGGTAGGTTGGTGCAATAATATTCAAAGGAGATTTTTATGATCAAAATTGAAGAGAGATGTGAATAACGAGCAAGGTTGTATTAGAAAGTCAAAAGCAAAATAAACTTTAGTTGTTAAATTGTATGTAGTGTAGTTGTGTATAAGAGAAGGAAACAATATGGAGAAGTGTAAGTTGTTATTGTGTTAATGAAAGGTAACACAACATGTATAAGATAATGATGTAATTAATTAATAATAATAATAATAAACTTATTATTAAACAAGTTGAATTTGAAAAAAAAAAAGTTCAACTTGATTAATATTTAAGCTTTTTAAAAATATACTTATTTTTTATCGAGTTCTTTTCTTGGCTCATATATATTTTTTAGGGTTGAACTTATCAAGATAAGCAAAATTTCTTATCTATGATCAAATTTACTCAACAACTAAAAAAAGTAGCTCTTCTCCTTGCAAAGGTTGACTTATAATATCCTTTAGTTTTCACTTTGTGAGGCTCAATTGATTAACAACTTATCCTGTTGTTAAATTTACAATCTAATTTTTTTTTTGTGCAGTTACATATATTTTTATTAACTATATAATTTTTTAATAATAGTATAATTATTTTTATAGATAAGTATATACTTTTCTAATTAAATTATATATTTGTTATATTTTAATTAAAATATAATATATTTATTATATTATAATTAAAGAAGCTAATGGTAAAAATATAAAAATTCACACATAAAAGTATAGTCCATCTAAATATTGTTAAATTTTGTTTTGGTAATATGTAGAGGTAGATTTACATGCGTTTAGACCCTTTATGCATGGTGTAAATATGCATATGATACATAATAGATCTAGATCATTCAAATCAAATTTTGATAGCTCATATTTTATTTTTTTATTTTTGTATCAATTATCATTTTTTTTAAGTTGATAGCATGTGATGCACAATAAATTTGTATCATTCAAATCAAATCTAAATAATTTTTATTAATAAAATTTAAGATATTCAAATAAAATTTAGACATTCTAAATTAGTTGTGCATCCTCGTAATATAGAAGAGATCCATGTGTGGGTTTATACATCCAACTCTTTTGCACATCCAAAGGATGTACATAATATTTTGTTTGGATTTGATTTAGATAATTAAGAATTTTTTTAAATCTTATTTATCATTTTATAAAGTAATTAATTAAAAGATTATTTTTATTATATATTTAATATTTTTTAAAATAAAAAACTTAAAAATTTTTAACCATAGATCAAATCTGAAGGGAGATCCTAATAGCCGGGTCCACATAACCACAAGTGGCAAATTCTTTATTCATTCTTCGTCTCCAGAAAGCTCCTTAAACCCTCAATCCCAAAACCCTCGCATTTCGCCATCATCGTCGTCCTATTAGCAGCCATGGCATCTTCCTCCCTTCACCTCCGGCGTATCCTTAGAACCGTCTCCGGTCTCCACCACTCATTCTCGGCGACCTCTACCACGTCTGCTTCGCCACTAGCCGTTCCCGTTCGGCATGCTGTTTCATCAACACTACCGTCATCACAATCCCCTAGTCTTCTCGTTCGTTCCCGGGCATTCAGATCGTCTTCAATTTCGCTTCTATCTGCTCGATCCACATCCTTTAACAATTCCGATGAGATTGGCCCCGATACGATACTTTTTGAAGGATGTGACTACAATCATTGGCTTATTGTCATGGACTTCCCTAAGGACAACAAGCCCACCTCTCAACAGATGATTGAGACCTATGAGCAGACATGTGCCAAGGGTTTGAATATCAGGTTTCTGTTTCTCTTTCACAAACACCACAGTGGGTTGGGGAAATATGACCTTAACAAACAAAATAATTTCTGGAAAATGATTATTCTTTCATTGCTTCGAATGACTATCCAAAAGCATTGTGATTTAGGGTTTTCACTTGGACAAAACTTAAGTATATTTTTTTAACTTTGACCAGATGTATGCTAGAAATTTGAAAAATGTAGGAATATCTTCTTAATGATATACGTTGCGATTCCGTTGAGTTTGTAAGCTTTCTCAAAAAATATAATATCGCTTGGAAAGGTGTCTTAGTCTTAAGTGTCGGACGATTTGAGTACTTGTAGCTTGTACTTGACTCATATTGTCTTAAATAGTTTCTAATTGACTGTTGAGTAAAAACAGCTGAAACTTTTCTGGGGTATTTGTTATGTATTTCATGGTTCTTGTCCTTACTATGGTGAGTGGTGACACTGACTATTTTCGATTGTTTGATTCTTTGAGATAAACGCTGGATCCTTATAAAAATAGGAGATTATATGCCATGCAATGAGAAAAATATGTTTCTTTTGTATGTTCTTGTGTCCTTTCTCTTTGTTTTTAGCTTGATTATTTTACAAATAAGAAGTATGAGGAATTCAAATTTATGGTGAATGAAGGACCTTTTCATTGATGAATTGTTATACTTAAGAATTTTCTTTTATCTTCAAGTTTGAGCATATCCTCTGCTTGGATGGGGGCAATTGGGGGATGGATGCTTAAGGCGGGGACGGAAAGGAAAATTTTCCATTGGTTGAATTTTTAAAAAAAAATGAGGAGGAAGGGAACCACTCTCCCTTTGTCCCCCTCAAACTCCTGCGTTTTTTTGCCTTAATTGAGGGTAAAGATTAAAGAGGGTGAAAACTTTTCTGATCATGAAACTTTAATGTGTACTATTTTACCCTGAAAGTGAATAAATAAAAAATGTTTGCATAGGTCATGTTGTAATTTTAAACTTAATAACCTTTTTCCCCCCTTCCATCCCATCCCTTCCTCTCCAAAACTTCCAACTATGAAGCAAAGACATTGACATACTTGTCAGTTTTGGCAAGATGGGGTTTCTAATCTGTCTTTCTATTTTTTCTGTTGTTGTTGTTCCTTTTTTTTTTTTTTACCCTTCAAAAGCCTATGAGCTGTGTCCAAGCAGACAGGATAGATTTTTTATTTCATCATGTATGGATATTTTCCGGACAGGTCTTGTTAGTGTGTCATGTTACTGTGTGTTTGGTTGCACTATGGGAAGAGAGGAAACGCGGTTTGCAGAGAAGCGACAAATCATTGCTTCTGCATAAAAAGGGTTTGCAAACGTGATTTTGCTTCTGCTTAACGCTCTGCCAAACACACTATTAGTGTGGTGTCGATGTTTGATGCATGTCCGACACACCTAAATATAGGTGTTTCTGTGCTTCATAACTTTCAAACATATAGAAATTGAGTCTTCTAGTCAGCCTCTGCTTAGCTGAATGTGCTTCAGTTTTAATGAATGTTTTTCTGTTATGCTACAATAGAGCTAAACCCCCTTCTTATTATTAGAAATGTGTGTTTTCTCCATAAAATAGTTTGCTGGTTTGATATTCTTCAAGCGAGAATTTACTTGTAGACTTGAAGAACAAAAATCTGTGTTTAGAAGCCTCTGTGGTTCTTACTGCTCTTGTGCCAACTAAAACTTTGCACAAGTGATTGGTTGGTTGGTTGGTTGGTTATCTTCTGTCTGGGTTAAAAGTGCACTTGTTTAAATTAGTTGTTTTGGTTATTATTTTATGCTTAGAATTTGTCAGGATTATGTTTCATACTTTCATCGCATGGTAGACTAGAGTATTAATTTCATTGTCAGTATATTCACCTTATAGTTAGGGTGATCGTATCTTTTCTTTTTAGGACTGTTTTTGATTTCCTCCTCCCTTTTTTTTTTAAATAAATGTTTAGCCTGGAGGAGGCAAAGAAGAAGATCTATGCCTGTAGCACAACAACTTATACAGGATTCCAGGCTGTCATGACCGAAGAAGAGTCAGAGAAGTTTAATGGTATGTGTTGTCTGTTGTCACGCATTCTTACTCATATTTTGATTTTATGGTGGGGTTGAGATTGAGAAAGAAGAAAATGATACTTTGATTTGCTATTCTTCAACAGGTCTTCCTGGAGTTATCTTTGTGCTACCAGATTCGTATATTGATCCAGTGAACAAGGAGTATGGAGGTAAGGATTTTTCTTTTTGAGTATATTCACTTATGCTAACTATATTTTGTTGGCTGGACTTGTTATATTATTTGGGTATTTTAAACTTGTTCAACAATAAGCTAGTCTTTTGTACGCACAAATGTTTCTGGAAGTAATCATTTTGTGCGATAAATAGGAGATAAGTACATTAATGGAACGATTATCCCTCGACCTCCACCAATACAGTATGGAAGGAGTCAAGGAAGACGTGACCGGAGTAGAAATCCTGACCAACCTAGATATAATCAGCAAGGAAATCAGATGTCAAACCCACCTGGTAATCGCCCGTACAATTATCAGGGGTCCATGCAAGGTGATGGGAGGAACATTGGAGCTCCACAAAATTATCCACCTCAACAGAATTATGGCCCACCATCACAGAATTATCCCCAACGACAAAGCTATGGTCCTCCTTCACAGCAATATGCACTGCAGCAACAATATGGTCCTGCTCCACCACAAGCACCGCAGCAACCATATGGTCCTGCTCCATCTCAACATGCAGCACAGCCGAACTTTGCACCATCAGGACAAGGAGTAGGAAGAGATCCTGTGCCTAGGCATGGAGGAACTGGTGCTTACCAGGGGCAAAGAGAAACTTTTGTCCCATCATATACGGAGGGTTTTAAACCCTCTTATGTTGAACAGGGGTCTCAACAAAGATATCCACCTTCTGGCCAGGGTAATTGGACTGGAGATAATAGGAATTATCATCCTTCGCAGAGTGGAAATTATGGGCAAGGAGTGGGTTATCAGGGTACTGCAAACACATATGGTCAAGGCACAAACCGTGAATATGAGCAAAATTTCTCAGGGCAAGGGGAAGGTGACAGATTTGCACCAGGGGAGCAAAGGAACGCACACGGAGAGCAGGGTAGCTATGCCCCTTTTGGACAAACCGGCACTGAACGAGTAAGCCACTTCTCTTACAGAAACTAGTATTGATCTTGATTTGTTTATTACAATTTGACACTGGGTGAGGATCACAGTATCCCCTCGCGTCGGAGATATGGTAGTCCTAATTAGGGGAGAACAACACTTTTCGGAAAGACTAATAATTTGCTTGGTATCTAATATTTATTTCTGTATATTAGACATTTGTGAAACTGTAATTGGTGTTCTTGTGGTCTTTGTAATTGGTGCTATTGGAAAAATTATCAACTCTCGTTGGCTCGAGCAATGAAAATATGACTTTCTTCTTTGGTGGATTTTTCTGCAGGGAAGATATTGATTTGTAGTAGGTAGTCTGAGACACGCTGGTGGCGTGAATAGAAGTTTTTGATGGCATCCCTGATTGCATATCTTCTGTTGGTGGAAAAATGAATCAATTAACAGTTGTCATTATATATTGCTTGGTTAAACTTGGATGTTGGGTGTTGAATTGTAAAGCTTATGATTATTCCCTCTCCCTCTCCCCCCTCCCCCCCCCCCCCCCCCCCCCTCTTCTCTCTTCTATGAGACAGACGTGTAATCAGGTAATTTGTCTGCCAAGGGTCTTCAGCTAGTGCAAAAACCATGCCATTATATTTTCTTCATCTCTATTTTCGTGTAACGAGGAAGAAAAGGTGGAGTTTCAAAGTCTATTATTCCTTAAATCCAAAATTTCACATAAAATTTATTTTGTTATTATTTTTTTAAACCGAGGATAGTCCATTCCCCCCCCCCCCCCTTTCTTTTGTATAATCTAATTTGGATTATAAGTATGAAAAATACACTTGGAGGAAGTACGGGAGAGGAAGGGGTTGAAGGAGAAACAAGTTAACTTAATGTTTTGTTTATGCTTATCTGTATAGAAATTATGTCTAAGAAAGCCAGTCGTTGGTAATTATCAAATTAAACTGTTTATAAGTGATATCAATAATTGACAGTTGACATTTCTTACAAAGTTTGCGAATGGATTTGATTAAGTCGTTTTATTGATAAACGAGTGAATCTGAGTATGTTCGACTTAACAAGATCTAAAAACTGTCTTGTCTAATAGCATGGAATGGAGAGTATTGCAAGTAGCCATTTGTATGTTTTAGGGTAATATAAATTAATAAAATTTATGTTTATACAGTGTTTGGTGTACGTAAAAATTTGTATAAACTCACGTGATTTAAAACTTTTTAATGGTTATTATCATAAAACGATTATAGCTCCCTCTATTTAAAACTTTTTAAATAGTTATTATCATATAACAATTATAGGTCCTACTATTCTGCTATCTTCACACCAGTCTAAATTTTTTTAGAGGACTGCATGGCATATACTTATTTAGGAAATGATTTAAACTGTTTAAATTTAATTTGGATAATTTATATTTTAAATTTTTATTTAAATATTATTTTTTTTGAAAGATTTACAATTGAAAAATTGTTTTTATTATGTCTTTTGTATTTTTTAAAATAATAAAATTATTAACATAAAAAAAAGAATGTATTCAGGTCCAAAGTGCATAATCTGCACTTTCCAAAAGAAATTGATTTCGATTTTTACATCCCTTAGTTTTTGATGTCACTGTCACTATTATAATTACTTTGATTTTGTTACCCTCGTCATTATATATAGCTGTTATTGTAACGAATATTATCTTTATTTTTATTGTTGTCATCGTTGTTATTGTTATTGTCGTCGTTATTATTATTATTTTTTATTTTTATTATAATTATTGCTGTTGTTATTATTAATATTATTATAACTTTATCGTTACTGCTATTATTATTATTTTCACTTAGCCAGAGTCACTATTATTACTATTATGGTTGTTATCATTACAACCTTTCCTTGCCAACACTACGTTATGATTACTTTTGTTGTCACTCTCTCCACTATGGCTTCTTTTGCTTTGCCAATACTATCATTAACGTTCCCACTACAATTATTATTATTATTATTATTATTATTATTATTATTATTATTATGTTACTATATGAGTATATTATTATTTGCAGATATAAATATTACTATCATCCTATCAGCAAACACATATTAAATGCATTACTGCAAAAAAATACATGGTAATATAAAATGCTATATGGTGAATAACTGATATAATACTATCCAATATTATTTATATTATTTGACTTTATCCTTCAGGGTGCTCCAAAGGCGGTCTTATGGAGACATGGACTAGGTGGGTGGGCTACAAGAATTGAGAACTCTTATGTTTGGTTCAATTTGATTTTTTTTTTAAATTTTTAAAAAATAAAACAATATCAGATTAACAAATGTATCATGTATATAAGAAATTCTCTTCCATCTAAGCTTTTAAGGGAAGAAACTGTTTATTTTTCCCCCCAAAAAGAATTATTTTGCAATTTTGTAGTGTTTGGTTCAGCTACTTAGAAAAAAATTGTTTTGAAAGGTAACAAAAGTAATTTTTTTATTCTGGGAAGAAAGTAGAAAATTGAAATTTTTCCTTTGAAATAGAAATAGAAAATTATTTTTTTGAAGACAAAAATAACCTCAGTCAACATTATTAATTGTCTGACACTCTGACCTGTTAAATATTTATTTTCACTCCTGTTTTTATGCCCTTTCTTTTGCTTTAAGTTACAGTCCCTCTTTTTAGGGATGATTTTTCAATATTTAGTGAATGATGTATTTTAATATATTTATGTTGATTACAGTGTTTTATATACTTATTGTTATAATAACTCAATAAATTGAAAATTTGAAATAATAGGAAATTAGCTAAAATCAGTAGTTAAAGAATAATATCCACTAAATTAGAATTTGAAGTAGTGGGAATTCAAAATAATAGCATAGGTTAGATTTGAGGAAATTTTAATTGGAATTAGTGAGATAATTCAAAAAAAAAAAGAAAAAAATTAATTAAGACAATAGGTTAGACTTGACAAAATTTTAGTTAGAACTAGCAAGATAATTTTGGGCCTAGAAATGTCTTAGGGAGCAACGAGTTTTAATTTAATATTTTCAAATATTCTACTATAATTTTTTTCCCCTTTTTTCTTCAACTTTTCTACGTTGTCAAAAATACTTCCCACTTCTTGAACGTAGCATAGTACTAAAAGACAAACTCATACATATTTTAGTATGCAAACAGATTTGTTAACTTTTCAATTATCAAACCAAATACTTTCATACTTGGCACACACATAGCCTACGCTATGAGCTTCGGAATGACATTTGCATGAAACTATTCGTACAAGGATTACATCTCTGATCTAAATATTTCTAATTCATTATGCGAGCATGGCTTGATTTGATATCCTTCTTAGTTTCAAATAAAATTTTTGAGTGATGTTTACATTCAAACCATTAGTGTATTCCACAAGTTTATCCTTGTTATTATTAATTTAATATATCTCTTTTCATCTAGGTTTTTAATTTTAAGTGATTTCTATTTTGAGTTAAAGTAAATTAATTGTTATTAATCTATTAATATATTTTAATTATGTTATTTGATTTAAACAGTAGACAGGATAATAAAGAATAATTATAAGAATATTAAAGATGTTAAACCTGACACAATATTTGTTCTTTCACGGGAAACTTTTTTTTTTTTCAATAGATTTCTTGCACACCTTTAAATATGTGTAGGGGTGGCATATTTTGATCTAAACTGTTTAAACTAAATTTACATAGTTTATATTTTTTTAAGATTTTGATATTTTTTATTTTTAAAGGAACAAAATATAAAATAAAAATAATTTTTTAATTATAAATTTTAAAAATAATAACTCAAATTAAAAAATAAAAATAAAAAATTTGAACTCTAGATTAGATCTTATTTCAAGAATATAGTATACACAATACGATTTAGATCTCATCTCAAAAACATTAATGGCACATATATTTTTAAGATGTACAAAGAAATTAAACTGTTGTCTCACGTAAGTATTAAAGACACCATACATGTTTCTGGAATAATAATAAAAAAAAGGACATCATACATGTGTTATATGAAATAAGGATTAGAAATGAATTGATGGGCTAATAAATTAATAGGTCACATCACACCAATTAAATTTGTGTTCAGTTCATTCAAGAGTTTTACTTTATTCTCTTAAAAAGGATGATAGTTAGAAATTTAGACCATGATAATAAATAGTTAATATATATATATATATACAAGATATACATATTTGGCACATTATATAATTTATTCTTTAAAAACAAAATAAGGTATTATCTAATAAATTTTAAAAGATAATATTAAAATAAAAAACAATAAATAATGCACTAGTATGATTTATATTTTATCAAGTACATTTATTTAAATAAAATTTAGGTATAAGATTTATATATTTGTTATCAAAATATTTAATAAAATATAGTAAGTGTATAATTTTTACAAGCTAATTGCATATGATAATTTTTTTTTGTATTTTTTTTAAATTTAATAATAAAAATACATATTTCAGATTTTTTATGTTTAAAAAAGTTTTATATAAAAAAATGATAGAGTAGATAAGATTTAATAAAATTTATTTATCTAAATCCCGCACTCATTATACATTCTAATTCATAGGAATAAGAACTATGAAAGAATCGAAAATTAAAAATATGATAAATGCTTATTTAATTTTGGCGATAGAGTAGCCCGCAATCATCTTGCTTTCCATTCCAGGTTTCTTTGCTTTCCCCTCCAAAGCACTGTTTCAATAGCAATTGCCAATTGTGGAAGTGGAAAATCAAGTCACATGGCACCAGTTTCTTCATACAATCAATCGCCGACCCAAAACGGATATTTTTTCACTTTGAATCCTTGTAATTATGTAATTATACAATAAAAAAAAAGAATAACATTATATATATATATAACCCTTGCTTCTTCCTTTTACACTCATTCCTTCTTTTCTTTCTACTTCTGCATGGGAATTCATCTTTTTCTGCTCACCAACGAGACCCGTTTTATGAGGAAAAAATGTGCAAATTAGGAGAGAGATGGCTTCCACGTGTCCCCTTAGTTTTCCCGCCGTTCTCGGCACAGGAAAACTCTCTTCAATGGCTTCTTGTGGTGATGGCCGATATATATATATATATATATATATTTTTTTTTTTTTCATTTTTTAAAGTTTCTTTTGCCCTGTGTTCCATTTATGATTATTGGCCTGGCTTCATCATGGCGTTTGGTCTCCAGGTAATCATCCACCATTTCTGCTGTTGCTGGGGGAACATGTTATCTGGGTCCTTTCCTTTTTCCCATTTTGTGGTTTTTTTTTAATTCACCTTCCTTTTTTTAAATGATTCGCTCTAAGGATTTAGAATATGGTTGAATGTTAATTGTATTTAATTAATTTGTATAGTTATCTTGTCTAATTTCCCATATCATTTGCTTTTGAATTGACTCTGAGGATTAAGAAGAAAATGAGGCATACTCTTTTCAATCATGTTGATTTTCCAAGCAATGTGGCTTGGTAGGAGTGAAAATAGAGAAAACGTTGCCGTTGTCTCATCTCATTTTCCACCACACCATTTTCACTTTCACCTTTTCAGAATGGATGCACCCATTTTCAATACTGAATTAGTAATCTCTGTATCATCAAGTTATTTTGGTTCAAAATGGTGTTTGGAATACGTACATCATTCACACATTTTATTGCAGTCTCTCCATCTGTAAATGGCTCTTCTCGAACCTTCCGACTTGGACATGATTGTGTATGTATAATAGTAACATTATAACAATATCATGTAATAGGTATTTTACATTTGGATGAATATATTTTTTTCCATGGTCTTCCTACTACTGGAAGTCTAACACTATGAATTAAAAGTGTCTTGGATATTGTTAGATGTAAATCTTTAACATGATGAATGATAGATAGGTGCAGTTTGTGTGTCATTTTATTAAATGCTAGTTGCGACTTGGTTTCCATTTATTATTATTATTTTTTTTCAGTAAGTCCTTTAAGGCAAAAACAAGCTCAATTAATGAGTCTTCAGTTACCTGCCCTTAGCTCAGGTTTTAATTGCGTCAAGACATTGTGTTTGAGTAGATGGTGAATGATATAATTCTTTTGTGTGCGTGTGTTTTTTTTCCCGTATATCTGACCAGGTTTCAGTGGCAGATGTTGCGTTGGATCAGTTTATGGAGATTGCGACCTGAGAAACAACTAAAGAGAAATCTGAGGCTTCATGAAGATAATATGAGTTAAGGAAATGGATTTTGAGATGTTCATGATTTTCTGTGGTTTCACACGATGGGGCGCAATTTGAATTTAGTGTTTGATGCCTCAGAAGAAAATATATAATGTAGAAACTGTGCAACTTTCTAAATTTTTCTTAGGTTGAAATGGATAGACAAGGTGACAATTCCCAGAAGCCTCCATGCAAGGGAGCTAGAGGCACTGAAGAATCAGTTTTCTTGCATGGTGACTTGGATCTACAGATAATAGAAGCAAAGTCTCTTCCAAATTTGGATTTATCTGGTGAAACCGTAAGAAAATGCTTCACTATAGGCAACAATTGCACACCTCCCTTTGTAAAAGGACTCAAGACACACTCTGGGAAACATAAAATGATCACTAGTGATCCTTATGTCTCTGTCTCTCTAGCAGGGGCTACTGTAGCTCAAACTAGAGTCATTCCTAATTGTGAGAACCCGTTGTGGGATGAACATTTTATTGTCCCAGTTGCTCACCCTGTTCAGAAAATTGTGTTTCTTGTGAAAGATGATGATCTTCTTGGGGCTGAACTCATTGGTGTAGTGGAGATATCTGTTCAGAAAATCTTGTCTGGAAGTACTGTTAATGATTGGTTTCCCATTATTGGCCAATTCGGAAACTGCTTAAAACCTTATCCTGAGTTGCATATTTCTATGAAGTTTGTGCCCGTCAGAGACAATAATAGGACAAGTTATATAGGTGTTCCTAATACATATTTTCCTCTCCGAAAAGGAGGGAGTGTGACTCTTTATCAAGATGCCCATGTACCAAATGGTATGCTCCCTGAAATTCCACTTGAGGGGGGAAAAGTCTTTCACCATGGTAAATGTTGGGAGGATATATGCCATGCCATTCTAGAAGCTCACCATCTAATATATATTATAGGATGGTCTATTTACCACCCTGTAAAGCTTGTCAGAGAACCAACAAAACCCATACCTGCTGGTGGAGAGCTTTCACTTGGAGAATTGTTAAAATACAAGTCACAAGAAGGGGTCCGTGTGGTTATGCTGATTTGGGATGACAGAACGTCGCATGACACGTTTTTTTTGAAAACGGTAATTCTAATTACTTCAATGAGATAATTAAACAAGATTTCGATTGAGAAGTTTATATTGATTATTTCATCAATTCAGGGAATCTTTTTTCCTTATGCCGAATTAGTAGTCTGCTTTTAAATTAAAATTTTCCCATAAGATATTGTATTGAAGTGTTGAAATTCCTTGATCCTATTGCTTAAAAGTCTAGAATTTATTGAAAGGGAAAAAGTCCAGGTGAGGAGAAAATTGGGAGGGGCAACAGAGTGCAAGATAGCTCTCATATATCTTCTTTATGGGTGAAGTTGAATAGACTGTCTCCTGGACTTTTACAGTAGCCTTCAATAATGAGATGCTTGGCTTCTAAGGTTCATGAAATCTAATTTTACTGCCAAACATAAATGAAAGTGGATGGCATTGTTGTACACCACCACTGAGATTTATAACTGTTGTGCATTATGATAATTCATTTGCTTGATTGCAGGAAGGTGTCATGCAGACCCATGACGAAGCAACAAAAAAATTCTTTAAACATTCCACTGTTCATTGCGTGCTATCGCCGCGTTATGCAAGCAATAAGCTCAGTATTTTTAAGCAACAGGTATGTAATTCCTGCTTTTGAATTTAAATTATGTAGGATAGGAATATTGTGTTTTACTGCTGCATAACCGCAATATCTTATGATTTGCTGGAAGACTTAATGTTATTTTATAATCCTATATCAGAGATGTAGTACTGTACCTTTTCTTGTTCAGTTAAATAGTACTGATTTGATTAGATCATTTGGTACAGGTTGTGGGAACTCTTTTTACACATCATCAGAAGTGTGTGCTTCTTGACACCCAAGCTTCTGGGAATAATAGGAAGATAACTGCTTTTATTGGTGGCCTGGATCTTTGTGATGGCAGATATGATACTCCTCAGCATCGGCTCTTTGATGATCTTGATACTGTCTTTAAAGATGATTTCCATAATCCTACACTTCCGGTAAGTGGCTATTATGCAATAACAATAGTTTTTACATGGTTGATCTCAGTGCATTGTTTTGGTAATCTCGTGTGTTTTAGTACAAATAAATACATTTACCTGTGCAAGCGAGGAAATTTCATGAAAACTTCAACCTAGTAATGCAATTGTTGTGTTTTGGAAAAAAAAAAAATTATGATAACATTGACCTAAGATTTAATATATGAACATAATCCTGATTGATTCATGTTGTAGTCTCCACTCTACCCCTGCCTGAAAATGATGAAAATGGCAGAGAAGTCTTTGTCTAAGTAACAGCCAAAGTAAACAAAGCAGGAATACAGGAAAAAACATGAAGAACTAGAATGGGAAGCTTTGTAAAAGTGGAAAAAGGAGTGAACAGATAGATAAGAAAAATATAGGACATCCCTCAACTAATTAATTTTTTTTTTGGGACTAAAGAATTCTAGAGATTATTATCAAATTATTCATTACATTCACTAAGCTTGAACTTTTGCATTGAAGTGGTCTTTAACATGGTATTAGACCTTTTATGACCAATTGGTTTAGAGTTTTGATTCTTGCCATCTCTTATTTTCTTAATTATAGTTTAGTTTCAGTTCATCACAAGGTATTTTGGGCCTGTGATCTATCACTTTGTCCACACTTGGAGCCGAAAAGGTTTTTCTTGTGAGTGGCCGAAGAGATCATAATAAAAACCAATCTTGGACCTTCACTCAACATCATAAACTTTTGGTTGAAGTGATTATTGATAATTATTAGAACTTCTATGATCAAATAGTCTAGAGTTCAATCTTTTCTACCTCCGATACTCTTAGGTCCCATTTGGTATCATGGCAGAAATGAAAACTAAAAGGGAATCAGTTGCATTTTTTGTTTGGTAGGGAGAAAATATAGCAAAAAGAGAATAAGCTGTAAAAAGGCGTGAAAAATTTATTTGGTATTGTAGTGCAGGAAGAAAAAAAAAATTTCAAGCTAAAACTTTAAAAAGTCCATAATGTCCCTATGGTACAAATGAGTTGAAATAGTAGGTGTAGCAGCCTAGTTGGGTGTAGATCAAACATCTTGAATTTTTTTTTTTCAAAATTTTTAATTTATATATTTTTTAAATCAAATAATTTTTAGATATTACTTTTAATTAGCATATAATATTTTTGCTTTTTTTTAACAAGAGGGACCTTAAGGCTAAAAACAGAAATTTATTATATTTTTAATTAATTATTTTATAATCTAAGAAATATGTAATACTACTTTAAAAAAGAATAATAAAAAAATTAAAAAATTAATTCAAATATAATTAATAATAATTATATTTTAAAAATAATAAAATATTATTTGATATTAAAATTAATAAATTATATAAATATTAAATATTAAAAAAAAGATTACTGACTGAAAGCCCATCATTATTAATTCAACCAATAAATTATATAAATAATAATAAATATTAAAAAAAATTATCAATTGAAAGTCAATTAGTAATACTGACCGATAATCATTTGATTTTGCCTGTAGCATTCCCTCCTCCAAAAATACACACACACACACATATATATATATATATTAAAAATATATAGTATGTTTATTATATATTGTTATATATATTTTATTTAACTAAATTAATATATATCAAAATGATATATATAAAATTAAAAAAAATTATTTTTTATTCTATTAAAATAATAATCTATAATTTTTTTAAAAAGTAAAATTTATTTAGTGCAAAAAATGAATTTTAGAAAATATTTTTTTAAAAAAGTAAATTTTCATTAATGTATAAATTGAGTTAAAATTATTTTATTGTACAAAAATAGTAATGTGATTCAGATTATTGAATTATAAAAATATTTTGTTTAATAATTTTTATTAAAAGACTTAATTTGGCCAAAAACTAGTGGATTCTATATTAACAACACAAATTCTTTCATTTTTTATACCAAAAATAGAAAGAAGAACAAAATTAAAATACTATTTTTAAAAGAAATAATAAGAAAAAATAATAAAAATATTAAAAAAATAATTATAAAACTAATTAATAGTAGTTATGTTTTAAAAAATAATAATAAGACAGTTATAAGATATTTTCTGAGGTTAAAATAAAAAAATTAGATGTATATTAATAGGTCATATATATATATGTATAAAATAAATACATCTATATTTATGTATATTATTTATTTTATATATATACTAAAAATATAGTATACATATTTAATATATATAATTAATATATATTTTATTTAAATATATATATTAATAAATATTAAATTAATATATATTAAAATAAAATTTTTTAAATATAAATAATTATAATTATACATTAAATAAAATAACTACTTTAATTAATTACAATTATATATAAAAATTAATTCTTTCATTGTTTCTTAAATCTAAGGACATTTTGATCATTTACTATCATTTATTTTTTATTCTATCACTCTTTCTATTTTAGATAAAGAAAACACATTTTCTTTTCTTGACATACCAAATGCAATTAATTCAATGGCATTTCATTTATCATTTTTTTTCAATTTCTATTAAAAAAGATCTTGTCTACCAATCGAGATCTACTAAAATTAAATTTTAGCACAAAGAATCGGAGGCATGTACTATGTCTTTTATGTTTGAGTCCCTGTGGTTCTTGACAAAGGATAGGGTATACTCCTAAAGTGAAAAGACCAAAATATTGGAAGATGAGAAGAGAGAATTTAAACTCAAGCGTGCAGTAGCGCTGCCCAAATCCTTTGTGTATCTGTTAATTCTTTTGAGTAGTTCTGTTGAAATGAAAAAATTGACTTTCGAAAGACAAAGAGGATCAACAAAGGGCAAAAAGATTCTAATTCATGTGAATGAAAAAGAACTGAGGAATATAGACAATACGGACTTTGGGCATGTCAGTGTGCTGATTTTTGTCACTTGAGTTTAATTAGAGAATCCGATTTTCCTAAGTTTTTGTCTTCTGGTCTACAAGTGAGGCTATTGATTTGCTCGCACATTGCTTCAGATTAGTGGATTTAAAATCCATTTAACCCTGCAAATAATTTGCATTATCAGGTGATTTTGTGTATTAAATGAGCTGACATGTTCTTTGGTCATTGATGACAATATTCATCTTTTATACATTTTATCTGCTATAAATTGAAAACACGAATTAGCACCAAGAAAGGAAGGAAGAGATTATTTAAATGGAATTTCGCAAAAGTAATCTGTTGAAATTGCGTCTGTATGATACAGTCGAGTTATATTGGGGGACCAAGAGAACCATGGCATGACTTACATTGCAAAGTTGAGGGCCCAGCTGCATATGATATATTGACTAATTTTGAACAAAGATGGAGGAAAGCCAAAAAATGGCGTAACTTAAGGCTAAAAAAGGTTACAAATTGGCATGATGATGCTTTGCTAAGGCTAGATCGAATATCATGGATCGTCACTCCATCTATTGGTGGTGATAATGATACAAATGTCCGTGTAACTGAAGAAAACGATCCTGAGACTTGGAATGTGCAGGTATGGCGGAAATATGTTGATAGAAATCAATGAATTGTATCATATCATCCTTCTTTATAAAATCCTATAAAGATTACAAAACAACCATTAATTACAGGTATTTCGGTCCATAGATTCAGGATCTGTCAAGGGTTTTCCAAAGGATGTTAATGAAGCTAAGGCTCAGGTGAGAACAAGGTTTTGTACAAAAATAATTGAACCTTTTCGTTTAAATTACTCTTTTGGTACTTAGATTTTCACTCAATTTTTAATTTGTTCCTATAAGTTAAAAATTTCTAATTAAATCTTTATAGTTATAAAAATTGTTTAATTTAATCTCTGCTATTAAACTTTTGTCAATGTACTATTAAATTTTACTAACATAGCCAATTATATGTTATTTTAACACTTTAAATATATATGATTTATGCCAATAAAAGGGTTAAAAGTAGATAATGAAGCAAAATTAACTTATATGCATGACATGTGACGAAACCTATGTTAAGTAACTTGAATAATTTGACTTGAGTCATACATCTTTAGAATGCCAAGATAGCATATGACTGGCCATGTTAGCAAAATGTAAAGGCATGCTGGCCAAGGTTTTATAGCAGGGACTAAATTAAAGATTTTTAAAACTGTGAATGCAATTACAAATTTTTTAAATTACAAAGGCTAAATTAAAAATTGAATGAAATTACAAGGACTAAAATAATAATTTAAATGAACCCAATTTTTATTATCTTTTCTTGTCAGTGTGCTTTCATAATTGTAATAAATCTATCTTGATCTTCTACTTCTAATCTTGGCTTTTTTCAGAATCTTGTCTGTGGAAAAAACTTGAAAGTTGATAAAAGCATCCATGCTGCTTATGTAAATGCAATAAGATCGGCTCAACGCTTCATATATATAGAGAATCAATATTTTCTTGGATCCTCATATCATTGGCCTTCGTATAAAACCGCAGGTATATGAAGTACATTTTTCCAATATTATAATCTTTATAAGAAATCAAATGGATTTATTGATATTGTCTTGTCTATATGGAGCATTCTTGTTGACTGTTAACTTCTTAGATGCAGTTATTGATATTTTTGGATTGAAGATTATGATGTATTTGTATATTCATTAGCAGAAACGTCCAATGCCTATAAGGGGGAATGAAAAAGGAATATTAAAAAAATTAGGATTATGAAATGTTATATTTTTATGGATGGAGAATTTAGTGTGATTTGGGCTTTTATATGTAATTTGTGATTATTAGGGTGTTTTTAGTACATTCTGGTTATTTGGGAATATGAGTGATTTAGGATTATTATTCAGTTATCGTTTTGGGTTTGCATATTAGGGATTATTTAATCCTTTGATCACTCTGACATGAATTTAGAATTGAGATTACTACTGAGTTCTGATCTCCTCTCTCTCTCTCCCCTCTCTCCTCCTTTCTTTCTTCTTGCCCAGATCTCTCTCCCTTCTTGCCCAAATCATATTATGAAGATATAATTGTGCATATCTGAATGTATGTATGCTTCTATTCTATTTTAAAACATAATTCACACACACTCACCCACACACGCTCTTATAAAAAGGAATATCAGTTCAACCAAATAATTTTGAAGATTTTTAGAAAAGTAGGTGCTAAATTCTTAGAAGTTAAGTAGAAACTTCATTTTGAACCAATATCATCACTGTTGTAAAATAAGTAATAGTGCAATATTTTAAGTTAAATAAGTAGATTCTAACTTCTTATTTTCATAAACTCAGCGTCAAATCTTGTTCTTGGTAAATACGGTAAAATTAATACTGTATAATTAATTTTTTTCATATATCGTGAGAAAAATATGGGTTCATATTTCAAATTTTTAGTCTCCACCACTGGACTACTCCTTTAAGTTCAGTACTTTTTTTGTTATGCATGTATAAATACCATATACTATGAGTGCAGTCAATAAAGTGATACAGGGCAAAATAAGAGGGAGATCAAAAGACTGCTCTTTGGCCTAAACAATACCCAATTGAAATTGATTAGCATCCACGGTAGAAAACTCTGATTAGGAATCCAAAACCAAGCAAAAGTTGAGATTCCAACCTATAAAATCAACACAAGAATCATTAAATCCATCAAGGGAAACGAAGAAACTACTTGAGATAATCTATTGTTGAAATGATCAATAGGTTCACCACTTTAAGGACACAGGACAAGTCAATACCTTGGAGATACAACATTATGGATGAAAAGTTGCACTCGTCACCCTTTGGAATCTACCAAAGAGATGCAAAGCTAGAGAAAGAAGCACAAAAGGCTCTTAAAATTTGTTGATTAATCAAAATTCAAGTATGCTGAACATTACATAAGAAAGCTATAAAATAATAACCTTGGAACATAATCCAAGCATAAGAAATGACAACACTATTCGATGCTCACTGCCTTCATTAAGGAGTTAATAGCCTAATTTTGTGTTTATCCATATGCTACAAGTTCCAAGAGCTATTCCACTAAGAATTAAATGATAAGTTTGACTTTAGACTTTCATGACAATCTGGAAACAAATTAGTGTAACTAATTCAATAAAATTCAAAATGAAATCAAACCTGTTTCTTATGAAAGCAGACATATAGATCTTTCCAATGACTATTCATTCATCAATTTTGAGCTTGGGCTAGTTGTCCAAACAAAGGGTTCAAAACAGGCCTGGTTCTGGTCTTTAGACAGCAAAATGAACATGTTCTGGACTTGGCCAATTCTATTACTAACTGTTGATCTACATCATGAGATGCTCCCGCATCATAAAGAGAGTATGGTTTCATGTAACTTATCGTAAAATCTTGCATTGATTATCTTTTAACTTATTGGTCTCAAGTGTGTACTAGGTAATTTTGAACTTAAAAAGGAGTTTTGAAGAGCTTATCATTGTTTAACTTTTTTCTGTTTTATATCGTGCTTTTCTATAGTTACAAGGACTCTACAGATATACTTTGTTCTTGCTGAGATTTAAAGGCACTACATATTATGCTCTCTTGATTTTACACATTTATTTGATTTTTCCATGTACATTTTGCTGTAGTTTTTATGAACATATATGAAGGGGCAAGTTTATTGAGGATATGTATTACTTCAACAGGTGCAAATAACTTGGTTCCTATGGAGTTGGCTTTGAAAGTGGCCAGCAAGATCAGTGCAAATGAACGATTTTCTGTGTATATAGTTATCCCAATGTGGCCAGAAGGGGTTCCATCTAGTGCTGCTGTGCAAGAAATATTGTTCTGGCAGGTCAGACCAATTTTTAATGTGTGTTTCCTTACTAAGTTTTTCAAGTTAGCAATACCAGTACTTTTTACGCATCTCTAGGCCAGATAGTCATGATTGGCTGAGGCTGAGCTTGGTTTTTCCATGATCTTATTATGGTGTATCAATGGATCTTATGTAATGGTGGTGGGGGATGATATCAAGGATAATAAAATTTACAGGAGCACTAATCAGGAGCTTAATAAAAGTACAAAAAACAGCAGAAAATATATGTAAATTTCCCATTTGGCATACGGTTCTTTTTTCTTTCCTCTTCAAGTGGTCGGAGAAAATTAACTCACAAGTGATATAGTTGATCTGGATTTGATCTTTACGAAGACAAACAAATCCATGAGTGACAAATTTTTATCTAGATGCAACTTTAGGTACTTACAACCTTTTTATCTCAAATTTGAATGACTACAGGGACAGACAATGTCTATGATGTACAGGATTATTGCAGATGCCCTTAAAAAGGCAGGTCTCTCTGATCGTTCTCATCCACAAGATTATCTCAATTTTTATTGCCTTGGAAAGCGTGAGGCTCAAATTTCTGAAAGTCCATTACCGGCATTTCAGTCAGCTGAAAACCGTGCTTTGGTATGCTAAACTACTCTCATGTATTATTAACAAAATATTTGCATTATATGCAGTTACGATCACTGAATTTAGTACCAAGCGCAATCAGTTAATTCATATCTGAGTTTGCTCCAAAAGGTTGCTGTTGCTTTTGCATTTACATGTTTACTTGCACTTTGTGTGGTAGCTGCAGTCAAGGAGAAGTTGATCTCTTTGTTGACTAGTAATCTTACCTTTAGAAAGATAGAAGTTGGTACTGTCATTTTGTGTTGGTCTTACTTTTTGTATTGCTGACTGCTAAGGTCTGGGCACAAAAAGCAAAATAAATCTTGTAAAATGTGATCTATTAGGGAACTTAAAACTGTTTTTTTTTTTCTCGAGTTTTGAGGGAAATCAGTTTTTTTTTTTTTGGGTTTGATATTTATTCATCCTTCATATTTTTGGCCCAAAATGCTAAGATGGTTTTGGAAATTATATATTCAAGGTATGGCCTACTATATTGACAGGGAAGCTGCAATTGTGAGAGATATTCTTGCCTAGTAAGTTAGTGTTGTGACATGATTTCAGAGGTATTCTGGTTACATGTAAACGTTAAAGATATTATTATTCTGTTGGAATGAATCAATGTCTCACCTATTACTGTTTAGATAAAAAATTGGAGAGCCATATGAGATGGAACTACTGAAGTTAAATGCGACAAACATCAAAATCTATGGTGTTGCAATATTATCAGCAAGCCATGGAAACCTTAGCCATTAATTATGTCTATTTGTTGGTTTTTTAGTAGAGTCTTTACTTAAGGATTCTTCACTAATGGATGAAGTTTCTATCAACCATTTAGTTCACATTTTTTGATGAAGATTCTTTTATTTTTCGTCATCATTATCATTAGTTTGTGGCTGTGTGTCTGTGTGGGTAGATGCACCTAAATATAACAGTGCAGAATATTGGCATATTTTATGAGGTTGTGATTAAAGGATTACCATTAGACAGAGCCCGGCACGTTCTTATCTAACGAGTAATGAGTATGGCTTCTTCTCATCCTGAAATAAAGAATGGTGGTGGAGAGATCAGGGTATTGTACTGCATGTCTGTATCCGTGTGACTTGGTAGCAAAAAGCAATAAAAAAAAATGTTGTTGTTATCTGATTCTATAAACTCCATGTTCCTCTTGTTCTCTGTCCTTCTGATTATACCTTTTTCAAAGCTTGACTCAGGGTGTGATTGTAAACTCCATGATCCGATTTGTCTGCACATGCACACCTTTTACTAGGACTATTATTGAAATTTAGAGAGAAAATGAAAACAAATGAGATGAAATGGAATTATAGAAAGAAAAGTAAAGTGCCTCTGCATATATGGAATGGCAATGACACGAAAAGTAATCAGTATGTGTAAGTCTATTTGCAGGCTTCTATAGATTTTAATTCATTAGAATATCAACATTCGTATTTCCACTGCACCCATTTTTTAATATTCTCGTTGATTTTTTTTTTTCAATAAAACCCCTTTCCTTAAGCAGGCATCATTGAAAAAATTCAGACGTTTTATGATTTATGTTCATGCCAAAGGAATGATAGTTGATGATGAATACGTAATCATGGGTTCTGCAAATATTAACGAGAGATCCTTGGATGGTTCAAGGGATACAGAAATCGCTATGGGTGCTTATCAGCCAAAATATACATGGGCAGCAAAGAAGGCTCATCCACATGGCCAGGTTAGAATTCTCCAGCTCTCTACTTATGGGTTGGTTTGTGCCACAATAGCAATATCGGCAACTCTGCATGTTAATTTAAAGGTATATTATTCTTTTGGCCCTATAGATTAAAAATTCATAAATTGTTTATTGTAGTTTAAAAATTTTTTAATTTAATCAACGTTGTTGAAATTTTGTTAGTGTTCTATTAAATTTTACTAATGTTAAACATGTAGCTATTTATGCACGTTATATATGTGAGTTAATTTTACTTCAATATTTACTTTTGCCTTTTTTTGATGACTAAATTATGCATACTTTTGCCAAGATGAGATACATTAACAAAATTTAATGGATCATTGACAGAATTTTTACGCAAGGACTAAAATTTTTTAATCAATAAAGATGCAATTACAAATTTTAAAATTATAGAAACTAAATTAAAAATTAAATAAAACTATAAAAGGATCAAAAGAGTAAATACACGCACCCATACTACCATGCAGAATGGAATTGTATTTCAATTATTGGCAGTTGTAGTACATCTATAAATCTCTGATGCTATGCACATAGGTTAATAGTGAAGAGGATAAGCTTAATTAAAATTATAAGTCGATAAGAACTCGTGTAACGAGAGAATCACAGGGAGGAAAACAAATTCACAAAATGGTCATTTATAAGAACTCAAGTGATGAATGTCGTAATTAATTTCTATTATCGGTGCTCAAAGAGATTGGATAGCATGGTTGTTCTGTTTTCCTTTCATGTTTGGGACAATATATAATGTTAAATCTATCCTAAAAAATGATAAAGGACCAAACTGACGTGGGGAGAGTTCTTTTATATTGGGTATACTCATGGGCTTAATGGCATATCTGAACTCAACCATAAAACATTAAATTTATAAGTCAATCTATTTATATAGTATTTACTTTATCTATTTTCTTCTGATGTGATACTTTCTACTTTCATGATATTTGAACTCCGCACCAAGTGGTTAATTCACTAAACGCAAATAGATTAAGATTATGTAATTTCATCTTTTCTTCCCTTACAACTCTAACAAAGTTTGTGTCAACGTAGGTGTATGGTTACCGAATGTCACTCTGGGCCGAACATCTGGGTAGTGTTGAAGATACTCTTGATGAACCAGAGAGCCTGCAATGTATGAGATATGTCAACAATATTGCCAAACGTAACTGGGGTGCATATGTGTCTGAGGAAGCGGGGGCGATGTGGGGATACTTGATGCAGTATCCAGTTCAGGTCAGTGCGGATGGAAAAGTCAGTGCACTTCCAGATCATGAGACCTTTCCTGATGTTGGTGGTAAAATTCTTGGATCACCCAACTCTCTTCCTGATGCACTAACCACATGATCATTAACCAAAACAAGTCATGTGTAGCAAATTTTGCAGATCCATTACAGCTGCCAAGAATTGCGGCCTATGAAATGTTAATGGCAATGAAAACCAATTGGCTTTTGAAACATTGTTTTCAAAAATGTATAATGTGTAACGTTATGGAATGGTCCTGATGCAGTTATGCAGCGAAATGATTCCCTTGTTTTGTATGTTGAATATTGATGACTAAATAGAGAATGGAGGGGATAATTCGAAGGGAACTTATACCTTAAATGGCTTGTTTGGCATGCAATTTGAAAAATGATTCCTTTTCCAAAGCTTAGGATACTGTTTATTATGACTTTGTAAATTACTTAACTGTATTTATTTTTTAGTTATTTTTTAAAGTAAAAATATAAAAGTTATTTTTCATCTATAAAATCATTTTTTTTACTTTTATTTTTGTTTCTATTTCTAACAATTGTATATAGCAAATGCGTCTTAAAAAAATCAAGTTTTCTTGTCATTTTATCTATCTTGAGATCTTTGCTTTACTTTTCAATTAATAAGATAAGATTCTTATACTGCATCCAATAATAAAAAGGTTCAAATTCAATAGATAAAGTTTTCTATAAAATTACCTGAGAAAAAATCTTTATAATACATAATTATAATCGATAATTTTAATACGGAAGTTGTCATTTTTTTGGTTATATTTTATCCCAATTTACAAGTACTGCCAAGAATCGCAGCCCATGCAATCACCTTAGAAAAAATCTCCATAACACATGGGAATGATCATGATGACCATTTCAATGCAAGATTTCTCATAATTTCATTGCGTTCCCCTAAACCTAACCCCTTTCTTTTTTTCTTATTCTCTTTACACTAAATATTAAAAAGTAAAATATTTAACGTAAATGTTATCCAAATAATACATATTATATCTAAATACTCATACATATACATTTCTCCTCTCTTTTCTTCCCGCAAGTGAAATTGAAAGAAGTTTATTAGATCTTTTGTCATCCTTAGTTTTTAATTATGAAACCGAAGACATCAGAGTAACCAAACAGAACATTATCAGCTTCACCGAGAGGGGAGCACTTCTGGAACTGTAGTTTTACTTACCTTTCCTTTGTTCGAACTAGAAAACATATCAAAGACCTGGAAGATATATATATTTTCCAGGTTCATTGTTGGGCAAAGCTGATTTTCTCAAAATTATTTTTTGGTTACCTAGGAGGTACAATGCTCAGGAGTTGGAATTAAAGAAATGAACGAGCTAGAAATTAAACTCAGGATCTTTTCGACACTTATGTTTAAAAAATGTCATCATGACTCTTTTTTTTTTTTAATCACGATTAATTGTAATAGCTGCATATAAAAGGAAAAGGAAAAAAAGAAGAATAAACTAACAATTTGATGATTGAAATGTAGTTAGTTATTCAAATGTCTAAATTAAAGGATGCAGGATTGAAATTTGAATTTTTTTTTTTATGCTTGATGATTTCTTATCGTTGGGGTTGAAGATAATAGGCAAGTATTTTCATACTTAACTAGTGTTTGGCATATAAGTATCTCAACTTTTTAACAATTAGAAACATATTTATATAAAATTTATTCTTGACATATAAATTATATAGATTTCTTTTAAATTTTGTTGAAATTATATGAATATTTCTTCTATTTTAAAAATATATATGAATCTCCTATAAAAAAAATTATATTATATTTTAGTTTAAGTTTAAATTTTTTATTAAAATATCATCCATTAATAAAGAAACATAATTTAAAAAATTACTCATAAAATTCCTGATGGTTTTTAAATTTGCAGGCTTTTATCCCAAAAAAAAAGCAATGACTTTCTTACACTCACATGGAGAATTATATGTTTTTAGCAAAATTATTACCTTTGCTTCAAGACGTGATAAGAAAGGACATTATCGCAACAAGATAAGAATGAATAAATTTTAGTCAAGACATCTTTTATTTCATAAAAATATAGTATTATTTTATAATGCGGAATTCATCTAGGTTTAATTCCGTACCTTTTGTCTATAAATAAATTGTTTAAACTTTGTAAAAAATATTGGAAAAACTAACACTCTTACTCAAAATTCTTGTAATTTTCTTAACTTTCTTCCTTTGTATAAAGCTCTTATAATTTCCGTAAGTATTAACTTTTCATCTTATGTTTTAAATTTTCTTTATTATAAAAATATATTTATCTTGTCCATATTAGTTTTATTATATATTATTATATTTGCCCATCCTATATTTTTATAGTGTGGCATATGCTCGTTTGTTATATTATATAAGACTTGATATTATAAGTTAATACAATACATTATGAACTTATCATTTGTTTGGTACAAATGATATATTATATAAATTTTTATATCAAACATCTCATATATATTAAAATGATATATAACCTAATCATATATTGAAAGGTAAGATTAGATTTGATTAGATTTTGAGATATAAGGCTTTATCAACACTTTTTAATTTTAACCTCTCGCCCATTGAGATATTTATTAACTAAATTGAGTCAAGTTTCAGCTTAATTCGATAAGGATGATCATAGATCAAATATTAGATTAGCTCGATATTTAGCTCAATTTTAGACCAAATTTTTTTTAAAGTCTATTGTTCAAGTTTAGTTGCGTTTAATTAATATTAGTTGAGATTGGATTAGTTAGGTTATTTTTTAATTTATAGTAAAAATTATAAATTTTTATTTTTGGTAAAAATAAAATTTTTATATAAGTCTCTATAAAATAATTTTCAATAAAAATTATAAAATAATTTTCAATAAAAATTATAAAATGAGCCTAAAAAATAAAATTTTTATATAAATCTTCATAAAATTACATTTTACCACTAAAATTTTTTAATATAAATCCTATAAAATAATTTTTTCACAAAAAAAAAATTGAGATAAGTCATGCAAAAATTGGTTTAGTATAGAATTTGGTCTATTTGGTTTAATATAAGATTGGGCTAGATTAATTTCTCAATCTAATTGTGCTACTTTTTTTTTAATATTTAGTAAAAATTATAAATTAACTCTTAAAAATAAAAACTCCTAAGTCCTTATAAAATTATATTTTTCTTTTAAAAAATAAAATTTTTATATAAATCTTTATAAAATAAATATTTTTTTAAAAAAATTAATAGGATTAAGCCAAGTTGGCTAAAACTGACTAACATAGCTAAGCCAACCAAGTCTACCCAAATTATTGTTTAACTATTCAGCTTAATATGACCAAATGAGATCATGTTGCCCGAGTTATTATGCACTACATGTAACTTTATTCACTTATATTCTTTCTTTCCACAAATTAATATAATATAATAAATTTCAATAAATATAATATATTTTTTAAGTAAAAGGGTATTTTTGTCAAAATGATTGATTTTTATCTTATCTAATATTATATGGTGTATCATCTGATAAATGATAGTATTATTTTATACGATACATTATCTAATATAATATCACATCAAATATTTGATAATTTTAAAATTTTAATAAATCTTATTCTATCATGTCTTATCTTATCAAGCTTTATACTATCAAATCTTATCATACTAAATTGGCCTTTAAAATATCTATAAGTTTCAAGTATTTTATTCATCCTTATATTCAAATATAATGAAAATAAACTTTTGGGCATTTGAGAAATAAAATTTATCATGAACAAAATGACACCTGTGCTTAATAGAGTATATTATATAATTTTTTTTAAATTTTATTAAAATTATATAATTTTTTATTCTCAAAATATAGATATATTTTTTGAAATAAAAGTTATTTTATATTTTAACTCAATTTTAAATTTTTAACTAAAATACTCTCTATTTAATATTCTCATTGTTAAAGAATATATATTTAAATTTAATGAAGAGTATTTTGATAAAAAAATTTTAAATTAAACTAAATTGCAGGATAATTTTTTCACTTTAAAAAAAGTTTATATATTTTAAAAATAAAAATACATTTATATAATTTTAATAAAATTCATAAAAAGTGAAACTTATTCCAATTAATATGCCATCAATTTGGAGACTTCTCGCTGCATTAATAATTTTGAGAAGACTATTTTGAAAAATATTTTTAGAGATTAACTTGTTAATTTAGTAAAAAATAAAAAAGTTAGGGAGTGGATACTAAGAGTATAAGATATGGTTAAAATAATTTAATTTTCAATGAAATTAATAAACTAAATGAGTTGAAGTTGATAAGCTAAACCCTAAACCCTAATAATTCACTCAGTTGAATTTTCAATTTTTAAAGAAAATTTTAATGCCTATGAATTCGAGAATTTGTAAAATTTCATCTAACTTGAGCACAGTTTTTTCTGCGAAGACAAAGTTTAGGGTCTGTTTGATTTGATTCTGCAAAACAGTTTTTTTGTTTTCAAGAACAAAAAAACAAAAAAACATGTTTGATAACGTGTTTTTAATGAAGTGTTTTGTAAAACAAAAAAATAAAATTTTGTTTTCAAAAACAAAAAACTCAGAACACTTTTTAAGTGTTTTGTAATTTTTGTTCTACAGAATCAGGTAAAAAACAAAAAATAATTACTTTTTAAAATAATGATTCAAACAGATTTTTTAATTTTTTTGTTCTCAAAAACTTGTTCTTGAAAACATATATTTTGAAAACATTAAAACAAAAACAATTTCAAACAGGCCCTTAGTTTTTTCTGTCCTTGAACAAAATACCTAACGACGTCGAGTAGGTCTTTCCTGAAACACCTTCAAAGTAGGGTTCTTCAACGTTTCTCAGTGCAATTGACAATGGGTTCAACAGGCCAGGCACCTTCTTCTCTCAAGAGACGGGATTCATCTCTAAACAATAGAGAGGAGGATAGTCTTATTGTGACCCCATTAGGAGCTGGAAATGAAGTGGGTCGGTCTTGTGTCTACATGTCCTATAAGGGCAAAACTATTTTGGTATCAATATCACTGCTGCTTAGTCATTGTGCATCAGATTCTTTCTACTCTTTACGAATTGTTGATTTTAATATTTTTTTCTTTTGGGTTGCCCATTTATAGTTTGATTGTGGAATACACCCAGCTTATTCAGGTATGGCTGCATTGCCATACTTCGACGAGATTGACCCCTCAACGGTGGATGTCCTTCTCATTACTCAGTATGTTTTTACTTTCTCCTCTAGTTTATTCTGATGCGATACTTTGACTTCGTTCTCCGTGCTTTTCTTCATTGCGCAGGATATTTCATTGTCACTTCGCGCTTCCAAATTGCAAATTCAAACTTTGGTTTATTGCATTAACTTATATTCTTTCATACCTGATGCTGTGAAGATCAATGCTTTGATTAATGGATTTTGGTTATCTGCAAATAATTTATCTGGCGGTTTTTCAATTAGAATGCTGGCGCTCTCATTGTGTTATAAACCTGGAAAGAAGTACCTTCTGGGTTAGTACCTTCTGGATGTTGCGTGTGGATAATGCGGTTGCCAGTTAGTTTGGTTGTTCAGGCCCATTTGATTGTGCGTTCTGATTTTTTTTTTTTTCAAATTTTTTCCCCTTATCTTTAAAGAGATTTTGGGAAAGAGGTGTTGCACACAGGTATATATTGTATAATCAATTAATTAATTGTTCCATAGCTAAGAATTTGGTATAATTGGCCTTGTGCACAGTGCACATAATCCTACGTTACCTATCTTAAGAAGCACTGATATCATTGAGATATTAAAATATGACAATCTATTATCTTGGTTTAATTAATTTTGCTTCCATGATTTAGTCTCCAGCCTCTAAAGACTTAAAGTAATCATAATATTAAGACATTGTAGCTTAAGAATTAAGTTTTTCTTCTCTCTGCCCTTGAAGATTATTATGTAATGTTATACATATAGAGTTCGATTCCTGTGAAGATTCCGAGTATATAATATTGCAGCTGAAGCAATTGATTTTTTCTTAGTGTATTTTAGAATTACTTTGCAGCATTATAAGTGTTTGAATTTGGAAAAAAAAAAAAAATCTCCCATTCTAAAGGTTCTCCCCTTTTTCCTTGTCATTTCCATAATTTTTCTTACTCTTTTTTTTTTTTAATTTCAGTTGACCAGAAAGTGCTAATGTATCATTTTAATGTGCTAAGTGGATCCATCCTTTTTTGAGCTTAAACATGCTGAGTCTTGGTTTTTTTCTTTTGGCTTGCTCATTGTGACGTTTTCTGAGCTCATGCTACGAAAAGTGGGTTGTTATTTCTTTGCCTCTAGGTCTCTGCAAGATTTGTTCATTAAAGGAAAGAAAGCCTTTTCAGCAAATCTATGCTGGTCATAAAGTGAAATATTTTTATCTGCCACTGTAGTGTTTCGAAATGATGTTCTGTGTAATTCTTTTGTTTACTTTTCAGGAGCAAGAATGAAAAGGCATGTTCTATTTTACGTTTACTTTTCAGAAGTAGTACATGCATATGTGATTGTCCCTGTTTTTGGCAATATTTGGTTCTCATTTCACCAATTTTGATGCAATTTTATACTTGGTGCAGTTTTCACTTGGATCATGCTGCATCATTGCCCTATTTTCTAGAGAAGGTATGAAGCCTCTTCAATGAACTATAGTATAGTGTTTTTAGGTCATCATTTTTTTCCCCTGGTAAGATGCAGTAGGGAGTGTTTGAACTTGGTGTGCTTTTTAAGTTATCTTTTACAAGTAAGTGGTAACAGCACTTCTGAAAATTTTCTCAGACCACATTCAGAGGCCGAGTATTTATGACCTATGCAACAAAGGCTATTTACAAGCTACTGTTATCAGATTATGTTAAAGTGAGCAAGGTTTCCGTTGAAGATATGTTGTTTGATGAACAGGACATCAACCACTCCATGGATAAAATTGAGGTTTGTTTTCTTGTTGATGCTTTTTTTAAATCTCCCTTTCCCTAGGCTTGTAAATTTCGCAAAACTTCATTCATTGTTTTTAGATTTTGAAAATTGTTTTAGGTGAGCTCCTTTTGGACTGTCAGATATTCTTTTTGGTACTTGAAATTGCCTTGACATATTTTTTATCAGTTATGGTATGTGTGTACCCCCCCCCCCCCCCAAAAAAAAAATCGTCCTAGTTTCTCATGTGTTTAGGTGTGATTATGGTATAAGTTTTGATGTCAACGTATGATAATTTACATGGTTCACTAGGGATAGAGTCAGAATTTAGGGATTTTAGCTTATAAATTGGGTAGATTTGTGATTTAACTGTGGAAGAGGGTTGACGTTGAACAAAGCTTTTCATTATAATGTATGTCCCTGAGAAATGTCAAATATGGGTTTGCTTGTGACTATATGATATCTTCTTGTATAATCAAATATAATTTTTTGGCAATTGCACCTTCATCAAACTATGGCTTAGATGATCCCGGAGTATATTCTTGCATACTATTTCCAGATCAACAGAAAAAAAAAAAAGTTATTTGATGCCAGATATGAAATCTTTAGTTTTCTTATCTTTCCATTCCCCTACTTGGCTACTCCTCTTTTTTTTTTTTTTTTGTGTTAGAGTTAATATTTATGGTTGGACTAAACAGAAAATTGATTTGAATAGAAGTCAGATCATTGCTGTTTGATTATCTTTCAATGTGAAATATATTTTGAATTTCTTATTGAAGGATAAGTTGCTGTATTCGTCATTGCATATTCAGTGGAGTCAAGTGGCTATAATTTTTAATGCGAGAGTTTTTTTTTTTTTAATCTTTATCTAGAGTTTAAGTTTATCATTATCTAAAGTCTTAGAGTTTATTATTATTTAGGAGTCTTAGTTATCCTTTATTATTATCTTTATGAGTTTATGTTGTAGTTAATCTCTATGTTCATATTGCTATAAATAAAGGGGGAAAAGGGGCTGCCACAGGGTGTAAGAGTTCCGCTTGTGTGCAAGCCTCGTCATTCACCATATTTTTGTTCTTATCTTAATTATAGTTAAATGGAATTACTTTGTTGAGCAATTGTACAAGGTCCTTTGAAGCAATGCTTACATGGTTTTGAAGCAATACTCACAAGGTCCTTTGGTCTTTGGTACCTTTCTGAGGATTAAATCTCAACTTGAAATTTAGCTTATCATATCAACTACATGATCACAAAGAAGAGTATCAACTGAAATACTAAAATACATAAAACTATTAAACAACGAACAAAATCTGCTTGAAAATTTTGCTGTACTACTTGAATTAGATTCGGGTCTGTTGTAATTTGTATTTCTTTATTTATTTATAGTTATCTGTTTATATATCAATGGCTTTCCAAATTCTGGTCCATCTTCACACTTCCTTCTGTTCTTTCATGAAATGTATAATACATGTCTATTTTACCATGTTTGGTCCCTCTAAACCTCAATATATCTGTTAACAGCAGTTATTAACTGCAGGTTATTGATTTCCATCAAACAGTCGAAGTGAATGGTATTCGATTCTGGTGTTATACTGCAGGCCATGTCCTTGGTGCTGCTATGTTTATGGTTGACATTGCTGGTGTTCGAGTGCTCTACACTGGAGACTATTCACGAGAGGAAGACCGACACCTTCGTGCTGCTGAAACCCCACAGTTTTCTCCTGATGTATGCATTATAGAATCCACCTATGGTGTACAGCACCATCAGCCTCGCCACACACGAGAAAAGCGCTTTACTGATGTTATCCACTCTACCGTGTCTCAAGGGGGTCGTGTCCTGATTCCAGCATTTGCCCTTGGTCGTGCACAGGAGCTCCTCCTGATTCTTGATGAATTTTGGGCAAATCATCCTGAACTCCAGAATATACCCATCTATTATGCTTCTCCACTGGCAAAAAAATGTTTGACTGTATATGAGACATACACCCTTTCCATGAATGACAGAATTCAGAATGCAAAGTCAAATCCCTTCTCTTTCAAGCACATATCAGCTTTGAGTAGCATCGATGTTTTTAAAGATGTGGGACCATCTGTGGTGATGGCAAGCCCTGGTGGGCTTCAGAGTGGGTTGTCAAGGCAATTATTTGATATGTGGTGCTCTGATAAGAAAAATGCTTGCATCATACCAGGGTATGTGGTCGAAGGGACTCTGGCAAAAACAATTATTAATGAACCAAAGGAGGTTACTCTCATGAATGGACTTGCTGCACCGCTCAACATGCAAGTGCACTACATTTCCTTTTCTGCTCATGCTGATTCTGCCCAAACAAGCGCATTCTTAGAAGAGCTTAATCCTCCTAACATAATTCTTGTTCATGGGGAGGCTAACGAAATGGGGAGGCTTAAACAGAAGCTCACTACTCAATTTGCTGATCGTAATACAAAAATCCTGACCCCAAAGAACTGTCAGTCCGTAGAAATGTATTTCAATTCACAGAAAATGGCAAAAACGATCGGAAAGCTGGCTGAAAAGACCCCAGAAGCTGGTGAAACTGTCAGTGGTTTGCTAGTAAAGAAAGGCTTCACATATCAGATAATGGCACCCGATGATCTCCATGTCTTCTCACAGCTGTCAACAGCAAACGTTACTCAGAGAATTACCATCCCTTATTCAGGTGCCTTTAGTGTTATACAGCATAAGCTGAAACTGATATACGAGAGCGTAGAGTCTTCAGTCGATGAAGAATGTGGGGTTCCAACATTGCAAGTCCATGAGCGAGTAACAGTGAAGCATGAGTCTGAGAAACATATCTCCCTGCATTGGACATCAGACCCCATTAGTGACATGGTATCAGATTCCGTTGTTGCTCTGGTTTTGAATATCAGCCGTGAAGTCCCCAGAGTAATGGCTGAACCTGAGGCCACAAAGATGGAGGAAGAAAATGAGAAGAAGGCAGAGAAGGTTATGCATGCACTCCTTGTTTCCCTTTTTGGAGATGTGAAGGTTGGAGAAAATGGCAAGTTGGTAATTAATGTTGATGGGAATGTTGCGGAGCTTGACAAGCAGAGTGGGGATGTTGAGAGTGAAAATGAGGGCCTTAAGGAAAGAGTAAGAACAGCATTCCGGCGTATTCAGAGTTCTGTAAAGCCAATCCCTCTTTCTGCATCACAGATTTTTTCTTCTTAGGACAAAACTTGAGTAAAGATTTTTTTTTAGGTGTATGGTATTAGATTTTCTAATAAAAGCATAACATATGGAAGTATTTTTTTGAAAATTCAATTCATGGAGTGCCAAATTATAAAAGATATCCATTTGTTATGTTTTTATGAAGGAAGAAAGACTGAAAAACTCTAATTTTTTTTTATTTAATGTTTTCTTGGGAAGGTCAAATGCTGGTAAACGGTAAATGTTCCTGTGCTGTGCTGCATTCAGTTTGGACGATTATGATAACGTGTAGTTACTATCCCTTTAGCGTGAAACTGTCAAAATCTCTGTGCTTAATATGATTTTATTCTATTTCAAGTTATGGGACGTACATGGCAACGCTGTGACTTGCTGTTTTGTTGCAAGGGGACATAGAGGTGCAAAGCTGCTAAAAATTCTTGCTTCTCTTCCCATATAATGGTTACTTGTTAGGAGTTTCTGAAAATTTATTAAAATATGGGATTACTAAAACGTCTATTTCAATGAATTTTTATTGATTCCTTGCATTCAATATGGAGGCATTTTTAGAAAGAGATAGTGCTTATCATCTCATCTAAACTACATTCAATATTTTGTACGATTTAACTAGGAGGAAATCTGTACGCTACTGTTACACTATTTTCAGTATTCATAAATCCATATTAAACATAGCTCAAGAAAGATTTTCTTCAGCTAGGGTCATGCAATAAAGAGTTTCACTTGTTGGGTGGTTTTAGATTTTTATCATTAGATACATATTGAGATTCTAATTCTAATTTTTCAATGGTCTAGTTAACCAGGGTTAAAGATGCAATAATGAGTTTTCTTTCACGTGAATAATATTATTTATTTGAAATAATTATGCCAATTGATAAAGATAATAAAATTAATTTATTTATAATTTTAAAAGACAAAATTACTTTTTGAAAAATACTTGTCATTTTAATTTTTAAAAGAGTATTAAGTTTTTAAAATTTATTTTCATAATAAACGTTTTCGAAGATTATTAGAGTTTAGGGATATAGGTTTTGATTCTTAGGATTTAGAGGTGTAAGCTTTTAAGGTTAAGGTTCTAGGAATTACAATTTTAGACTTTAGGGTTTAAAGATTTAATTTTTATGATTTGAAGGTTAATTTTTTTATATTCATGAATAAAAATAAGGATTGACTTAGAAACAGTTCCTCATGTCTTTATTATTAATTTTTTTAATTAAAATATCATAAGTGTATAGTTCTCTAATAATATCATAATAAGTTTGAATGGTAGAATCTGACAGCAAAAATATAAAAAGTTGCATATAAATTTTTTCTTTTCCTTAAAAACAATGCTAGTGACTGTTAGTTTTAAAAAAAACTTGGTTTTTTACAAGTTCAATTTCAAATTTGATTTATTTTTTTATTGGTTTAGTTGGATTTTTATTCATTTTTTCATTTGTCAATTTTGAGACTCAAATATATAAAAGACATGGCCATGATTTTTAAAAAGAATTATGATTCATAGATGACACCTTCAATCGACTGAGTTCAATAATATCAAATAATATTGAATCATGGTAACTATTGTATTCTTTTTTTGGTACAAGACCTATCTATGATAATTAACATTGTTAACGTTATCAACGTGAATCATGATGTGCAGTATAGTAAGAAATATAATATCAATGTGTAATTTACAAACATGTTATTTTCATTGTCAGTACACCAATTTCTGTTCAACATAGTTGAACCAAGAAAAATTCATTGTTATCTCTCACATTTAACATGGTGCTTATCTTTAAGATAACTCAAAACCCTTTTGAGACTTAGCACCCAATCTTAAAGTCTACAGAATTTTTTTTAAAACATGTCTTGAAATAATAAATAAGTTAAAAAAATTCTCTAAACTTAACAATTAAGCTAAATTACCTCATACTTTTGACATGGTATTGACTTTGAGATGGGAAGAATATGTCTAAAATTAATATCCCATTTTAAGCATCATAGGAGATTTTACCTTAAACAAATTTCAGGTACTTAAATCATAATTTGTATGTTTACTTTAAATGTACAATAAATATGAATCCAAAATCAATCATATGTACTATTACTATTAATAACCATCAATGTCTTTAATCAAAAAATTAACAATATGTCTAAAGCATCAATAACAAAAAGGTTCAAAATAATCAAACCAAAACAAAGACGATATTATTCTTACTAACTAAATAATCAAAAGAACTTAATATACCTACTTTTCTACAGGTCCTTTAAAGGATATGGATCTTAAACTCTTCGTTAATATGTTGGCTAATATGCATTTAATATTAATATACTCAATTAATATATCTCCATTTTTTTTTTGAAATCTCTAATTTTTAAGCATTTCAACTCCAAGTGTTTTGACCTACTAAATGTTTTATTATTTTTTGCAAAAAAAAAAAGTATTGCAATTCTATTATCATAATAAATTGTGAGAGGTGTAGAGATATAATCAATAATGTAGAAGATACATTTTAATTACTGGAAGCAAAAAATGTACTAGCTTTATTATTAGTTAATAAATAAGATTATTACTGCATAAGTAATGTCAGGTTTTGTGCAAACTTGAATATATATTAAGGTTCCCACTACACTATTATAAGGTATGTTCTTCATTTAATTCATTTCAAGTTTATTTTTGGGATATTTATCGTTACTAAATTTATTACCCTTCATAATAGGGACACCATTTGCCTATACTAGCCTTTCAAAGATGCAATTAATCTAAGTCTTTTGAGACAAGCCTAATAAACAACAAGGTCTATCATAGTAAATGTTAATCCCTAAAGCAAATGATGTCTCTCCTAAATCTTTTATATTAAAGGTTTTAACTAACATTTGCTTAGTCCCACTTAGTAATCTAATGTTACTACTAGCAAGTAGGGTATTATTAAGTATAGAATGAAGACAATAAACTTGCTTCCATTGATCTTAAAATATATATATCGATCAACTTTGTTTTTTACAAAACCTAAAAAAGTCACCACATCATCAAATTTTAAATATCATTGAAGTGAAGTTTGTTTTAGGTCATAAATAGACTTTCGCCAACTTGTAATCTAAATGCTTTCTTCCACTTTTCAAAAAATTCTGACACTGATTTGATGCAACTATAAATTAAAATGAGCGATTAAAGATCTTATTATTCTAAAAGAACCATATTATCCTATAGCATTAATGACACTTGGTATTATTATTTTAGACACTTGGTATTTTTAGACTTATCAAATTCTCTTGGTAGCTCAACACACATTCTTACCTTCTTAAGTAAACCTTCTTGCACTTCCCTTACTAGATCAAAAGTTAAGGAAGGGTTTAAAATTGAACATTTCATATATTATGTTATTAGCCTTTTTCAACTCTTATTTGAAACTTTTAGATGAATGCTTGGGAATATTTATGCATTGAGTTCTTTGTGTCATTAAAAAAAATTAGATGACACAAGGGAGAAGTTTATGTGCAATCAATTTCCTTTCTATGAGTGAAACTTTAACTGCCAACCCAACTATATTTTACATAATCCTCATACCTGTTTAAAGGAGTGTTGAGTCCTAATGAAGTAGTAGGATTGTAACATGATGCTATCACTTTTAAGATATTAATGTATTTTGTATTCTTAAAAGATATAGATTTTGTATTGATCTAGTCCTTAAAAAATATATGTTTGAATAATTTGATATTTGAGTCCTAAAAACATATAAAGTGATAGCTAATGATCAAAGTATTTTTAAATTAAAAAAATAATGTGAGAATTGATTTTTATATATAACTATAGTTAATATATAATTATTTTATTTAAAATATAATTATAATTATTTATATTTCTAAATTATATATAATAAAAATAATATATATATATATATATTACTGGTATGTTTTGTGAAACGCTTATTTCTTTTTTCTATAGTTGAGTCATATAAAAAAAATCAACAGATGTTTTCTTATATATTTTCTCAATCTTAAAAGTAGGCATATATTAGTTCTAAAGTTATATTTTTAAATTATGTTTAGTGATTTCACTTTCATTGAGTTGATCATCTTCTATTTCTTTCTTCATTCCTTAGTCTACTATATTCCCCCATATTTGACCGTAAGGTACAATTCTTTTGAATTACACTCTCACAGTTTTAATTACTATTTGAATATTTTTATTTCTTTAAATCAACTCATTATCATAACTACCTCCTTAATATTATTTTAGGTCTTTTCTATTTTAGGCTTGACAAGAACACCACACTTAACCAATAAACTTAAATAAATTGCGGGGACCACCTTTTAGGCTTCGTGACATTTCCACTAAGGTTTAGAAAAAACAAATTTGAATTTAAAAATTGGATACAATATAACTATATTAGTTTATAAAACAATTAAGCTTTAACCCCTGGAATTGAAATGGTCTTATTCCTCCTTTGTTTTGTTTTGTTTTTTTGTTTTTAACCCTTCGTAGATGAGAGTCGCCTCTGCTCACAATCGACAGCAGTATCCTACCGCCGTTGCATTAAATGACCCTCCATCTATCACACCTAGCAACAAATTACTTCCCCCTTTTTCCCATACATGGAAACCCAGACCTGGTTTCTTCTCTCTCCATCAAAACCTCCGTTATAAAATCCCTAGATCTATCATCTCCCCCCAACAAACTGGAAGCCTTTTTTTTTCCAATTTTATGAAAGCCTCCCCACCTTTGTCATGTTAAAGTGTCCTTCTTACTTGAAAATTGACTCCTTTCTCTTAATAAAAATCTTGTTAGGTGAGTTTAGATGACTCAAATTCTTTTCCCATTCTTTGTTCTTCCATTTATATTTTCTGTTGTTTGAAAGGGAAAGGAAATTCTTTTTTAGATTATATATAATGTTTATTGCATTTTTATAATTATTACTTAATAATACCTATTTCTTTTTGTTATTTAAAAAAAAAGACACAAAAGTTATTGCTTAAACCACATATTCACTTTTTACATTACTTTTTCTTTTGTATCATTTAACTAAAAAGGGAAAAAACTATCAAATATTTTTGTTGTTATTGATTACTACTTCGTGTTTTTGTTTATAAACTTTCTAAAGAGTGCTAGCCTTATCTATTATTTATTCTAAAAGAACCATATTATCCTATAACATTAATGACACTTGGTATTATTATTTTAGACACTTGGTATTTTTAGACCTATCAAATTCTCTTGGTAGCTCAACATGCATTCTTACCTTCTTAAGTAAACCTTCTTGCACTTCCCTTACTAGATCAAAAGTTAAAGAAGGGTTTAAAATTGAACATTTCATATATTATGTTATTAGCCTCTTTCAACTCTTATTCGAAACTTTTAGATGAATGCTTGGGAATATTTATGCATTGAGTTCTTTGTGTCATTAAAAAAAATTAGATGACACAAGGGAGAAGTTTATGTGCAATCAATTTCCTTTATACGAGTGAAATTTTAGCTACCAACCCAGCTATGAAAAGTTCAATTTTACCTTTTTAATCCTTTTTAGTTTTATAAACTCATTTGCACCCAATAGCTTTACATCTAGCAAAAAACTCAATAAATTCCTAGATAATAATTCTTGTCACAGACAAGATCTATTCATTCATAGTTTTTATATATTCATTTGATTGAGGAGAAGTTGTGACATTTTGGTGTATGGTAGGATTAATAACATATCCTATATCATAATCATTTTCACTAAAGTAAATGTCAAAGTTGTTAGAGATTATGGGTTTTTGTAGTTGCATTAATCTCTTTATCGATATTTTCTTAATAAACTCAACTAGCTAAGTATCCTTGATAGGAGTTGGAGGATTACATTCTTACTTATGTTAGATAATCCCAATTTTTGAAATAGTTTAAACTAAGTTTTCTACCTATTTAAGGCTCACAAAATATTCTAGGGATAGCTTTATTAGGAACTTTATTTAGGATATATAAAATGATTTTAATTGCTTGACCTTATAGATATTTTAGCAAATCAGTTTTACTCATCATATTTATAATCATATACTTAAGGGTACAATTGTACCTTTTGGCCAGCACATTTTGTTCAAGACTATTACATTTGGTATCTTGTGAAAATAATGCTACATTCTTGTAAATATTTAGCAAGTGAACTCATATGCTGCCCAGTTGTATTATGTTTGTTATAATACTCACCATCTCGATCAAATATCATAATTTTGATGATTTTTTTTAACTATTTTTCAACTTCAATTTAAAAAATTTTAAAATTTTCAATTGCATCATATTTTTCTTTTATCAAGTGAAGATAACCATATAAGAAAAAAATTATCAATAAATGTCATAGAATATTTATTGCTCCGTATTGTAAGAAGATAAGGTCACTAATATCAATGTGGATTATTTCCAAAAGTTCTGAGATATGAGTAGCCTCTTTCTTGTAGTGTTAGTTAATTCTCTACTAATGCAGTCAACATAAACTTTCATGTCTCCAAAATCCAAGGTAAGGAAGGCATCATTTCTAATTAACCCATTCATTCTCTTGGTAAATGGTCTAATTATTTATTCCACAATATGGATGAATTATCTTTAATTCTAGAAAGCTTTGCAGTAATATTTTTAATATTTTAAAAAAGATAAGGGCTATTATGAGCTAAAAATTTATATAAATCATTATTCAAAAAACCACATGAGCTAAAGAAAATTATCTTTAATTATTTCATTTGGCAGAGTCAAAGCTCCACTAGAAGCATTATTATGGTTAATACCAAATGAAATATTATAATTAGACAAAAGAATATATATTATTATTTATTTTGGGTATGAGTAAATTTTCACATAAGATTTGAGAATATTTCAAAATTTAAAAGCATATGTCATTTGAGCAAATAGACCATTAAATTCAAAATACCTTTATAAAATTGGATAAATAGTTGTATATAATAATTATATATTCGAAAGATAAAATACACAATCAATTTTAAGAATATATTAAAATTTAAAAATACATTCTCTTTGAACATATAAACTATTAAATCCAAAATACCCGCGTAAAATAATATTCTATAAAACTTTAGTTAAAGTACGTGATAATCCCTTTTAGGTAGGTGATTGTATATAATAATTATATACTTCTTAAATAAAACACACAAAAAATCCTTATGGGTAGGCATTTGTTCACAATAACTAGTAAAATAAGTAGATCCTTACATGATAAAATGTCAAGCAAATTGATATAAATAAATCATTTTAGTGATAAATTCTTATGTTAATTCATAAAACAATTTATATATGCAAACAAAAAAAATTTAACAGAAATTAACAATAGGCGCACAGATTAATAATTGAACTAAACTAACAGATTAATAATTGAACTAAACTAATATGTCTCAAAAGATATATGAATCATGATTATTATGCATTCTTCATCAACAAAAATTTTATTAATAGATAAAGAAATAAAAAGTATTTAAAATATATTAATTAACTTGAGAACATAACAGATAGGAACAATATAAAAAAGCATATAATGTCAATTGATTCGTGATATATCAAGACATTTTTCTGTATTTTTGTTTCAAAATATTTTCCTTAAAAATATATTAAATAATTTATTGATTTTAGAAACTCTAGAAAGGTATATAAACTTCTTTAAAAAGTTATACAAAATATAGAAAAATTCCGTATAGAAAGTATAGCATAATACTCAAAATTTGAGAAATTTAGGGCACTAAATATATGAATCAAATTTAGAGCTTAAAAATTAATATATGCATTACTTATCTATCTTTTTTTAAAATTAAAATAGCCCTTAAGATTGTTAAAAAATATAAAATATTTGGCCTCTCATAAATATTGAAGACATTTACATAGCCTATCCATATCGAGTTTTATCATCACACATCAACCCATTAGCAAATGTAAAGCAAAATTTGTCATAAAAGATGTTGAGTAGTGTGGCATCAAATTCACTCCCATTACAATAAAAAACTATCACTTGGAAGGGATATTTGAGTGATAAATTTTTTGATTATGAAACTTTTTCAAAATTTTAATGCAAAATCAAGGATCTAATTCTGATTAATTGCTCTAAATAAATTGATTCTCTTCCTTAAAATAACTTATGTTAAAATCAATTTTGCCTCGATATTCAATAAGATATAGTAGAAAAAAAATGGACTTATAAAAATTAAACTAATTCAAGTTATGAATTCATATGTATGAACTTTGATACTACATATAAGATTAGATTAATTAATTATACGAATTCAAAACATTAAAATAATATTAAACAAAAACTTATCTGTATTTACCATAATAGAGTTAATACTTTGGATGCTCACACAAACACTTCAAATCAAGTACCTTTCAATTTTTTTACAAAAGTCAAAAGTCAATTATGTAATGGGATAAACTAGAGATTATATTCTTTCGATATTTATAAGAAATGATTTTATTGTTATAGCCCTAAAAGTTCACCATTATGAGCCCAACAAAATAAAAACTTACATTAAAGCATTACCACATTAACTAATAAAGATACACAGCCTACAAAATTGATCAGAAATATAATTAGACTCATTATTCACAGTCAATTATAAATAACTGCTCGATTTTATTAAAACACAAAAATATAATCATAGAAACACACAAAATTCTCACATATAACAGAATACAATTTGAAGAGTTACTACATGTATAATATGTATGCCCCACACACGTTGAACAAAAACACATCTTTATTGAGTGCCTATGATTCATAAATGCTTATGGAGTTGCGATGAGTTGGATATTTCTCTTCAGGTTCGATCTCTTCTAAACCAGAAGAAGTATATATATCCCGTTGGCTAACAGCTTATTGACCAAAAAAGGAACCTACAGTCAGGGGGCTACTGCACTTCAAATATATCAGCTATATTATCTAAAGAAGCATGACAAAATTCCAGATAGGAACCAAGATATATCCAATGGGCTATGGCAAAATTAGCCTATGTATAGCATCACTAAGAGACCTGAAAATACTTCCCAATCAATTAACCTAAATCTTCAAACTCATTATAAGCAAATCTAACAGCCTAAACTGCACTTTTCTTGTTTCTGAAGTTCTCCTTCAACATCGCAAGTTTTTTCTTGCACTGATTCACAGTCTTCCCTGGAACAGCAGCCGCAACTCGTTCCCATCTCTGGCTAGTTTCTTTGGGGAAAGCTTTTAGAGCCTGGACCAGTGCTCTTTCCTGGACAGCAGACCACAGATCTTGATCTGAACTAGAGGAAACTCCATCTGCAGTAGCTGAACCAGCGAGGTTTGGGTTGCCTGAAGAACTTTGGCCATGAGAGTCTTTGGAGTTATTTGTTGTTGAGGTAGCATTGTTTTCAGGCCTCCCAGGAATTGATTCCCCCACTAATTCTTCTCGGGTTGTGAGTGGAGATGCAATTGATTGTGCAGGTTTCCTTTTCTCAAGGAATGCATCAAATGATTTGGAAGAATCAGGTTTCTGGAGGAGAACTGTTTTGGTTGCCTTCATAATTTCTTCTACAGATCTTCCTGTACCAATGTACTCTGAAATGACCTCCCACCTCCGTGAAGTTCCTTTGGGATATTTTTGCATTCCTTTTCTCAATAGCTCGATCTCTTCTTTACTCCAAGGTTTCTCCTTCTTCTCAATGTTGTTGCTTAGTGAGGCACTACCATTAGCCCTTACAGAACCATCCTGTTTATCAGTTTTCTCATCTTTCTCATTATCCACATCTTTTTTAGAACTATGAGCATCTCTTAGAACTTCTGCTTGCTCTAACACGGGTTTTCCTTCCATTTTTTGGCACAAACTCCTCAGCTTCTCAATATCAAGTGACATGCAAAGACTTTCTACATCATCCTCAGATATCTCATGTAGTTTCTGTGACAAGATAGGTGCTGAAAGTGTTCTAAGACGAGTTCGCTCTTTCCGCAAGAGCTTTTTCTCTTTCTCCTTCACCTTCTTTTGTTGTAAAGCAGCTTCTGCAGCTCGTCTCTCTTCCTCTTCCTTCTGCCGCCTCTCCTCTTCTGCAATTCTGGTAGCTTCTTCTTCCTGCAATCTTTTTGCCAGAATCTTAGCCTCCTTTTTCCTTTGCTTCTCAGCTTTTTCCTCTTCCTTTCTCCTCAGTATTCTTGGGTCTCTCTTATAAGCATTATCAATGAGAGTACGAACCCGTGCATACTCTTCCTTCCTAGCTTTTTCTGACAGTTTTGCATTCTGCCTTTCCATCCACCTCTTATGGTCTCGAGATTCAGCTTGCTCAAGATCAAACTCATCAGCATGAGGGAACTCCCTCCAGCTTTTAAAGGTGTACCAGAAATCATAGAATTTATCAACTTCTTCTAATGGAGTATTGTCATCTCCTAAATTCGGAACTGGTTGATTAACTGACCACCGTCCATTCCTCATAAAAGCAGGACCAAACACTCTGAAAAAGTCTTGTGGGACACAGTCAGTGGGAATTTCATCATCAAACTCATCAGTGGAATCATATATCCTTCTCTTCAGAGGATCAATCAACACCTCATATGCTTCTTGGATTGCCTTAAAATGACTTTCTATCTCATCCTTCTTTGCTTGTTTTGCAGCTTCAGTCTCCTCAGCAAGCAAAAGAGTAGCCTGTTTATCAGGATGATACCTCAAGGCAGTTTCACGATAGCTTTTACGAATTTGATCCTCCGTAGCAAGATACCTTAGATGGCCCAAACCCAATAATGCATAGTGATCTTGTTGCTTGTCTCCAGCACTGGATTTCTTTTTACTCTTGCTGCTATAAGAATCAGATGATGCAAAATACATATGTTCCTTATCATCAACCACTTTCTTATCATCACCATCTGCATTATCTTCCTCAAAACCACGAAGTTTAAGGGCAGCAGAATGGAAGGCATGGCCTGCAGGTTCAAAGTTTGAAGCCTTGATAGGAAGACAATTTGAAGACACAAAAATTGGCTGTCCATCTACAATCTCTTGTGAGTAGGCAATAAGCTGGAGGTTTGTCTGTATGGCCATTATGATGGCCCACCAAACCAGGAAATACGAAGTGTGTTAGTGTTTGATGTCCTGCAACAGCTCCAATTCAATTCAATATGTCCTCTAAAAATTAATTCCAACAACTGGAACCTGCACTACCAAGAAAAGTTCAACCAGAGCATTACATACCACCCTGAACATGACACACATCATGCAGCCAAACCACAAAATCAGCAGATTTAGAACAGGTATAGATATTAGTTATTGCACCTCAGGCATAGAATACACATTGCAATAGAAACTCGCAATTCACAAGCTGCTGAAACAACCAAGCAAGCAGGACAATTAAACAGAATGACAGAAAGGCAAAAACCAGAAGTAATTGCATAGAGAGTTAGAGAGTAGTGTGTGCAGCATTGTATCTACTATCGTTGCCAGCCCAAGAGCTGCAGCTGCAGCTCCACAAAATTAGGAAAAAGCTGCCCAAATCTTCACAACATGATGGCAAATTCTTTAATTCCAGGTAGAAGAAAACACTCTAATATATCACATCAAATTAAGGCACTGCATTAGCATGAATGCAACCAAAAAATTCCAGGCAAAAGAATTAAGATACTGCTTCATTTGTACAACACAAAATCACACACACACACACATATATGCAAAGCATTGTTAACCCACACCATTTAAAAAAAAAAAGGATTCTATGAAAAAGAATACAAAGGATTTCCTCTTCATTTAAACATCTGTAATTTGGAAGAATAACCAACCCAATAACCATGGTGGTATGCATCTTCTCTAAGTATGAAAATGCAATTCCCATAAATTTAAGCAAAAGAAACAAAGCATAGATATATATATATATATATATAATTTATTTATTTATTTGCTATCAGTACACATATTTGATTCGTCCATAGCATTGATGCCAACAAAAGCACTAACAATATTTATAGCACAAGCCAGAGAAGAGGGAGAACAATAAATGAATAAATCAAATTATACGAAATTTTCAATGAGTCACTTCACCTTTTATAGCAAATAAAATTATTGAGTTTAAAATGTTATGGAAGTAACATATCTAACGTTATTTAAAAGTAGGTTGTCCATCCAACAACAATCATAACCAACTCATCATGAACCAATAACCTCTCAAGCGAGCTACCGTAGTTCACACATTCTTAGAAACGTAATTACATCTTCTGGGAAAAGTGCAATACTGTCATATATTGCCATTTAATCATTTACTTGATACTCGTCCTTCACACACACACAATTTATAAGCGTATAAATGCTAGTGCAGGCGTTGCTTCCAGATAAGCAAAGAAAAGGTTAAAGAATTACTTCTTCCTCAAAATATATCTTCTTTATTGATTCAAATTTCGGTGGATTCATTTCTTCTTTCTTACTGACACTTGTCTGCATCAAATAGGACAACGCAACACCCCCAAACGAACAAACCGAATGGGTTGGGCTAAAACCCAAAGGGTTTCAAATATTCATGCACAAAGGGCAGATTACGCACAAAAATTGAAACAAACACAGAAACATTTAGCTCTTGCACCATGAAACAGATACGATTTAAAGACGGAATCGTCACAGATCACGTGAAGAAAAAAAAAGAAAAAGAAAGAAGATGCGGCAAATGAACCAAAGAAAACATGATCAGAGAATATGAATAATAAAAGCGTACCCAGCAAAAATCGAAGAAGGGACGAGAAGTAGAAAACGACCACGAACTTGCAGAGCAGCTGAAGGAACTGTGAAAGAGGGTGTTATTTTGGCTTCCCGAATTGTGCGAGCATTTCGGCCTTTTATATGGGGCACCAACTGCCCTATCGCACTTGTCAACTCCACCGCCAGTTTATTTTTTATTTGAAAAGAAAAATAAATCAACAAATAAAAATAAATAATTAACCGAAAATCGAAATAGAAAATATAAAGATTTTTTTATCTTTAGGAAAAAAAAGAGATGACTAATAAAACAATTTAGTTCTTTTATGGCGATACTGGATCGGTAACGCCATTTTTTCGGCACATGTCTTTTTTTTTAATATTCTAAACTGTACATAATTTGTTGAATTTTTAGTTATACTTTTTATAAATTTTTGAATTTGTGTAAATAAAATTTTTGTTATTATTTAATTTTTATTTTAAACATATTAAACATTACCTGTACGTAACTTAAATTTTAAAAAATTATCTATATATAATCTAAAATTTTAAGAAGTTATTTATACAAAAAATAAGATTTAAAAAGTTTATTATCATACTTTTAATTAATAAAATAATAAATTAATTAACAATATACAAATTATTTACATAAATTTAAAATTTTAAAAATTAAAAAATCATTTACATATAATTCAAAATTCAAATAATTATATACAATTTAACTTTTTTCTATTTAAAAAAACTTTATGTAATTCATTTAAATCTAATTTTTTTAATCATTAAAATGTTAATTTGATGGAAGAGAATAGTTCCAAAAACATTTTGAACCTCTGCCTGATAATTTTTTTGGTTAAATTAGCTTTCACTTGGGATTTAAACTTACATTCTTTAGTTTTGAAGATAACTTTACTGCCATCAAATTAAAATTCATTGATATGTATGTGATTTTTTTAAATTCATGATGCACATTCAGATAACAATTTTTTTTTTCTCTATAACACACAAATTGGGAATATTGCTTCAAAGTAGTAAACTATATTAAAAAAATCTCGGACCTCTAAAAGTTTAGTTCGGTTGTATAAGTCGACTGATGTAATGTATTTTAATTTTTTAATATTTTAAGTTAAATACATGTCAATATTTGATATTAGTGTTTGTCATACATTAAAGCACACGCGTGAATATTTTTAAAAAATTTTCAAATATTTTTAAGTAAAAATTAAATTATAATATGTTTTAAATTTATAAATAACAAAGAGAAATAATATCAAGTTAAATATCTTCCTACTCTCTCTCACATGTATTTTAAATTATTTTTCTTGGATTATGTTTATATTTATATTTTTTTAAAAACATTATTTTATTTTTATTTTTTCTATACTAGTATAAGAGACAAAAAGACCAATATTCTAAGCGCATATATAATTATATAGATACATATATAATATTACAATATTAACACTTGAAATGCTTACAAGCATAACATTTCTCCATTTTACGTATAAGTTAAAATTCTCATCTATTATTTGAGTTATATGTTTTAATATATATATATATATATATGTATTGTAAATTGTAAAATTCCCTATTACTTTTTTTTTATTAATAACTGTATCTTTGGGTTAGCTTTAAATACATGTCAATATTTGATACTAGTTGCTTGTCATGCATTAAAGTGCACGCATGAATATTTTTTAAAAATTTCAAATATTTTTAAGTAAAAATTAAATGATAATATGTTTTAAACTTAAAAATAACAGAGAAATAATAAAATATTAATTAACATCCCACTATCTCCCACATATGTTTTAAATATTTTTCTTAAATTATAGTTTATATTTATATTTTTTTAAAAAATATTTCATTCTTATTTTTTACATTGGTTTGAGAGACAAAAAGACCAATATTCTAAACCTAAATATAATTGTTTATATATATATATATATATAATATTACAATATTAACACTTCAAATGCCGACAAGCATAACATATCTCCATTTTACGTTTAAGTTAAAATTTCATCTATTATTTGAGTTGTATGTTCCAATATATATATATATATATATATATTATAGTGTAAAATGTAAAATGGCCTTTGACCTCATTAACAACTACAGTAATCTTGGGCTTAAAATGCTATTTTACCAAACCCATTTGTAATGGATGTAATGGACAAGATAAACATGATACACAACTTTTTATACAAAAGCAGAAAAGATTTCTAAGATAAAAAGAGATTTTCTAAGTTGTAATTATTGATTGATTAATCTACAATTAGTGCACATTGAATTTGGTGTAATTATCTAATATAAACTTGTATATTAACTAATTAAATAACATTGAGCAAATTATTTTCAACAGTTGCCTCTAAAGATGGTCATGGGTAGAGTATACAAAGGATGTTGTAGTTTTCATTTCTGAATTCATACCTAATGGCTAAAAAATTTAAACTCCATTTTTCTTTTTTATTGAATCCTTAAATCTTCAGATCTAAACTTATTTACTCAAAAAAAATGTTACAAAAACAAGGGTTGAAACTTATTTACATAAATCTATTCATATAAAACTAGTCTTGCCCTGCAAGATGTAGAGAATATAAAAAAAAAAAAAAAAATACTCATGGGTTTCACCAACAAATAAAAAAAAAATTAAAATTGTATAAACAATAATCATATGAATATATATTATTTATGTACGGAGATCAATAGTGTCTGGACACGTCCACCTGTAGGAGCCATATTGTTCATAGACCACGATTTCCACGGCTTGTATATAATATATTGATTATAATAAATAATAAAGTATTTCAACTAATTTAAAATTCAAAAAATGGTATTTGGATGAAATCTTATTTACTTTTTTTTTACATATTAAATCAATTAATACACACACACACAAAACATACCTGAACCCATAAAATCCTTGTAAAAATCCCCATCTCCATATTCAAGGGAGTAAATTTTCGGATACTTATAAGGGTCTAAGTATTTTGCCTCTCTGTAATTGCTTACAACACCTATTGTATTTTGGGTTTTTTGAAGTTTATTTTTTTAAAAAAATAATATTTTTATATTAAGTAATTCATTTCAAAAGATGATATTATCTTTTGAAGAATAATAATTTCATCGTAAATTCCTGAATATTCGGTGATTATTATATTTAAAAATTAGTTGTAAGTGTAATTTTTTAAATATTATGAGTATTCTTGATAAAAATATTAATATTCTAAAGTCTGATTAGTTTATTTAAATTTAATTTATTAAAAATAAACTTAAGAAATAAAAACTTTGTGAATACTTTTTTTTTCTTTTTTTATAGATATACGGGGCTAAACACCTAAAAGAAAATAAACAAGACTAAAAGCCATGGGGAAGCAAGATTAGTTTGCCCAAGAAAGGGAGAGGCTAGGGGTGCACGTGGCCCGAGCAGGGTTTTGATCTAATGTGATGTCTAATTTAAAATGGCTAACTCAATCAGGCCTAGTTTAGTATCAAGTTATCCACTTTTTTAATTTTTTAATTTTATTATTTTTTGATACTTTTTGAAAAAATTATAAAATGACATTAAAAAATTTTATATAAATTTTTATACAATTATATTTTATCTTAAAAAAATTAAAATTTTCATATAAACATTTATATATATTTTTTAATTTAAGCTTTGGACCTAGTAAAACTAATGTGACGTATAGGGTAGGCCCTCTTTTTTTTTTGCCTATCTTAATCTGACCTAATTTGGTTGAATAAAACTAGGGACATTGGGCCTGCAAGCTTAGCGTTCACTCTTAGGGAAGACTCGTCTACATTTCTATTGGCCTCACGTAGCACTTGGTTTATTTTGACATCCCAATTTCCAATACTTTTAATAATTGTTTAGTAACAAAATGTTTATAAATTTTTTTAAAATAATATAAATATAACTAATCACTTGTAAAAAATCATATAAATATACCTGAAATGAATTCTATTAAAAATTATATTAAACCTATTTTCACATTTACATTTAGTTTATTAAATCTATAAATTTTGTATGGATATAATACAATCATCTTATTACCATTTAATTTAGAGGAGATTACCCAAATTTCTCATAAATTTTGAAGGTTTCGTATGATAACGCCTTCCCCTACCCCTTAGGGTATCATGAAGAGCCCAGACAACCAATGCCGTCTCGTCTTGTGAACTGCGATACTTCCGAAAGAAGCCTAAACGGCTGCTTGATGGAAGTTCTCCCAACAGTTAGGGCAGTATGTGTTATTCTCTTCAATTTTCAAAATATATACAAATTTAATCTAAAAAATTATTTTATATTTTAGTTTAATTTTAAAATTTTTAACTAAAGTACTTCTATTCAATTAAAAAAAAGAAAAAAAAACTTATATGACAAATATATGATTCCTTAATGATAATATGATAAATGCATGATTTTTGTAAATAATTAAATAATTTCTCAACTAAACTATATACTTGTTATGATATTATTAAAAAATAATACATTTATCATATTTTAATTAAAAAAACTTGATAATAAAGATATAAAAAACTACACATAAATTTAATTTTTTCAAAAAATATGTATTAAAGTTAACGGAGTAGTTTAATAAAAAATATAGAATAATTTTTTATTTTAAAAGAAGTTTATATATATTTTAAAAATAAAATATAGTAAGTATATAATTCTTTAATAATAATATAATAAGTGTATAATTTTTGTAAATAATTATATAATTTTTTATTAAATTATATACTTATTATAATATTATTAAAAAATTATATATTTATTATACTTCAATTATAAAACCTTATAGCAATGATAAAAAAAATTATATGTAAATTTAGTCCTTAAAAAAATATGTATTGAGATTAATGGAGTATTTTAATAAAAAAAAATGTAAATTTACACTAAAATATAAAATAATTTTTTGTTTTAAGAAAGATTTATATATATCTTAAAAATAAAAAATTATATAATTTTAAAAAAATTAAAAAATTGTGTATAATATACTCTCAAATTTAAATTGTCCTCAAATGTAATTTTATTAAATAACTAAATTATAAGACAGTGCCAACACTGCCTCGCAAGACCCAAATTTAAAAAACTTTCGTTGGCTTCCTGCGTTCTGTGTGTATCTTCCCCTCCGTTTATGGAAGATCAAAGCGAAGGAGAAGGAGAAGAAGCAGACGCACGCAGAACGACACCACCAACCTCTAAATCCTTCAAATGGCCTTAACATAGAAACGCATTTTTTCTTTTACCCATCCACAGCGTGCTGAGATTCTCTCTGAATTTCATTACTATTACATTTTATTTTTCTTCGTATTTCAGAGAGAATTATGGGTAAAGGACCCTTCTCCTTTAACCGCTCAAGCAGCCGCCGCCGACATAAGAAGGTGGCTGGGCTGCCGCAGCAGGTGACCGGAGGAGCGGGCTCTCCGGGGGACAACAACAACAATGGCGGTGGCTTCATTACCAAGGCCAAGAAGAAGACCGGTGGAGTTAGGCTGTGGATGAGGTTCGATCTGTCGGGTCGGTCAGATCTCGTTGAGTTGGATAGAAACGCAGTTATCAGGCGAGCAGCGATTCCGGCCCGGGATTTGAGGTTTCTGGGCCCTATCTTCTCCCAGACCTCCAATATCCTCGGTAATGGTTTAAGATTTTGTTATGTTTAATTTTTGGGACTTGTGTTGATGTTGTGGTATTCTTTGTGTTTGTATATATGCCATTGATTAGATTATGATTGTGTAATGCTTTAATGTGAATGTTCGGTGGTAACTGAACTTGTAATTGGAATGAGTGAAGAAACTGATTTGTATGTCTTGGTATTTTTCAAGGGACTCGAGTTATTTTTATGTGCATTTTAATCGAAAGATGGGAGGTTACGATTTGAAATTCACTTTGCACCTCGCTAAATTGATTTATGCTTCTGAAGAATGGTCAAATATTGGGTCTGTATGATTTGTATGCAATTTCTGGCATATGAATTTATGATCGGTCAAGGACTAGAATAACCGTTTGTCAGCACCCTGTTTCCCCGGGATTTGTATTAACTTTGTTTTCCTTAAAAAATTCTTGCTTCAATAGTCAATAAAATCAATAGCATGCATGCTTGCCAGCACTGACAGATTGCTTTGAATGGCAAATGCACTGACCAAAGAGTTATACTAATAAGCATGCCTGATACACATAATACTGTAATTAACTGTAACATAATTTAGAAAGAAGATTTCTGTAACAATTTAGTTACAAATTGTGTTTTTACTTGGTTTTATATTTGGATTTAGTTGAAAATACGTTCCTTGATTATGTTTGTCTAAATAGAATTGTAGTCTACATTTTACCATTGGGTACATAGCATTCAAAAGTCTCTTTCTAACAGACTGACTGCTGTTACAGTTGGAGCTTTGTACTATGGGTTCAATCACGTGTAGTTTTTTTTTTTTTCTTTTTTCCCCTTGTATTTTGATTTTTCTACATGTTGCATTTTGTATTTTATGTGGAAGAGAACTGATGTTTGTTTTGGTAACATTTGATCAGTTCTCTGTTGGTGTTCAAATTTTTATTCTCATTTATAGATATAGCGATTCTGTTTTCTTATTTTTCTTTTCATTTTTTTTCCTTATTTGGTATAGCATGATTACAACGAAGTATGGAATCACATATAATTTCCTTCTTTGCAGCCAGAGAGAAAGCAGTGGTGGTTAATTTGGAGTTTATAAAGGCTATAGTCACAGCAGAAGAAGTACTATTGCTTGATCCTCTTCGCCAGGAGGTTCTTCCATTTGTTGAACAACTCAGGCAACAACTTCCAAATAAAAGTCGACCTAAATTTCATGCCTATGGAGATGAAGAAGAAAATGATATGCAGGTTTCAACTGGCAGACAATGGATATCAGTGCCAGAGCCTGCTGAAGGTTTACAGTCTGAGCTTCCATTTGAGTTTCAAGTTCTGGAGATTGCTTTAGAAGTTGTCTGTACATATTTGGACTCAAGTGTGGCAGACCTTGAGAGAGGCGCATACCCTGTATTGGATGAATTGGCTAGGAATGTTAGCACTAAGAATCTTCAAAATGTGCGAAGTTTGAAGAGTAATGTTACACGTTTGCTGGCTAGTGTGCAAAAGGTATGCTTCTTTCTCTGCATACTATCCCTTTGTCAGTCTCCACAATTTCAAAGTTTTTATAAGTGACTGAGAGTAGTTCTGAAGTTACCTATAGGCATCTGTGGAAGGTGAGGGATGAAACTTAAACTTATTGGAAAAGCAAATATGCCAAGTAGATTGGAATTTGTATAAGGAGGATTTCTTTTTATGCAAGGTACATATTCATTAGACTAGTGTGGACATCAGTGAAAGGTCCTACTCTATAAATAGTACTTTTCTATCTTCAATAGTTCTCAGGGGGATATTTAATAGTTATTGCGATGGGATTGTTGAAGATTTCCAGAATAGGTAAAATTCAATTCTCAATCTTTACAATGGTCCTGAAACCCCCAAAAAAATAAAACAATAAATATTTCTCTACTTCCCTTTTGATTGTTAAATGTCCATTGATACATTGTTCGATGGTCAAATTCCGCTTTAAATATGTAATCTATAGTGAAGGACATTATTCTCTGTTCATATTAAAAAGTCTTGCAAATTAAAGCTCGTTTTATTTGATTATGTATTGCATCATCTATACGCTACATCATGCTTGTAGTAATGTGCATGGTCCCACTTTTCCAGGTGCGGGATGAAATTGAACACCTATTAGATGATAATGAAGATATGGCACAATTATATTTGACAAGAAAGTGGATACAGATTCAGCAATCTGAGGCTTATTCGGGAGTCATAACCTTAAATAGCCTCACTGCTGCAGCCTTAGCTCGTCAATTTTCCAACAGAAGTGGAAGTCTTGTGACTAGCAACTTTGGGGACGATAATGATGTGGAGGAGCTGGAGATGTTGCTTGAGGCATATTTTATGCAGTTGGATGGAACACGGAACAGGATATTGTCTGTAAGTGTTGTTTATTGATCATAGCATAACCATGATAGAACTATTTCTGGAGGACCAGATTCTGGTCAATGTGTTGTCCAACATTGAAGTTTGAACATATCAATCTGTATTTTGATTCTTTTGTCATCCTATCCTATTCAAGCTACTATCAAACTTTTAGATGGGAAATTTCATATAAACATTATAAGTTTACAATCATGACTCAACTAACTGAAACAATCGTGGTTGTGATACTATTAAATCATTCATAGTATAGACAGTAGTGATCTTTTTTTTTTTCTTTACTATTAAATCATACATAGTATAGACAGTAGTGATCTTTTTTTTTTTTTTTTCTGTGACGGCAACCTCCATGGGGGCCGGGTGGTACACTTTGGATTTCGATGCTAATTGGAGCTTGCACTAGCTCACCCGATATCAATTTAATCCATGTCTGAATGTGGGTGAGCAATTTTTGTCACCATTATCTGGCTGGTTGTTGGCCAACTTTTGTTTTCTTTTTCTTCCTCACATATAAACTAGTGAAAAAAAATATGGCTAAATTATCTTGGTCCCCCCAGGCGGTCAGGTACTCTATGTTTTTATTAACCAAAACGCTAAGTGGGGTGAAGCATATTGAATTTTTCAACTGTCAGCTCAATTTGATTGTTATAAAACCCTGCACAAAATGTGTTGTATGAACGGGACCTTGAGAGTTTGACTGTAGAGACTAAAGTATTACTTCATTTGTTCTTCTTGAGACGTAGTATGGTTCTTATTGGCTATTGACTTGCAGGTTAGGGAGTACATTGATGATACAGAAGACTACGTTAACATCCAACTTGACAACCAGCGAAATGAACTCATTCAGCTGCAGTTGACATTGATTATTGCATCATTTGCTATTGGAATTAGTACTTTGATTTTTAGTACATTTGGTATGAACATTCCTTGTCAACTATATCAAACGGATGGACTATTTTGGACCTTTGTTTGTTCTACTTCTGCAGCTTGCATATTGCTTTTCCTGCTCATGTTGCAATATGCCAGGTCCAAAAGGTTGCTTGGTTCGTAAGTTTATTTTTTTAACATCTGTAGTTAGTGTTGTAACAACTGCATATACGTATCCCAACATAGTCAATACTTGGAAAAAAATACAGGAATGAGGCCACTTAAAATTGGTGGCTTATGAAGAGTGTATCTTAATTTATACACCACCTAAGGCTAGCTCAGATGGTTGAGAGTGTAGTTTGGATAAGAATCGCAAGTTTATGCTCCTCTTGTACAAATATATATACACCCACGACAACTGAAACAGTTAATGTGTAGAGTTAACCATTATTTTTCATTGAGTTTCAAAATCTTGTACTTTATGTAGCGACTATTATGTTGTCAAATGGAAAAATGTGCCTTTGGCTTGATCTGAAGGTTCACTTTTCTGCCCTCTAATAGCGCATACGCTGCCGGCTACGGGGTTGTCATCAGGAAAATGACTTATCACGAATTATTTTGTTCCTATTCATAGTGCAATGAAAAGTCTAGGTATATGATGCCACAGGAGATGGGGCACAATGATTAGAACTTTTCGATCTCTCTCTCTTTTAGAGTAAAACTACATGTGAGGCTTATATAATTACATGGGATTCATGTCAGTTTGGAAAAATTTAATAAGAAAGTAAATTAAAAAAAAAAGGGAGAAAAATGAAAAAAGTAAAATTTATAAACAGTTTAAGAATAATATTTTACAGTACAATCTATTTTGTGTGCGCGCATGTACACACAATACTTGTGTTTTGGATATTGCTTTATTTAGGACTTAATCATGGAATGAGAATGCCATTCGGAGAGGGACAAAATTGAGGTCTAGGCGTGTAGTTTCTTATGCATTTGTTATGAAGTTGTTTGATAAAATTGTAATGTGTGAATATATTTGTAAAAAGCATTGTTTTAATAACCGGACCGGCCGGTACAACCGGGACCCAGACTTTGGTCCGGCCCGAACAACCTACCAAATTGGGACTCCTAAGAACCGGTCAACTTTGGTCAAGAACCGGGTTTGACCGGTCGGATTGGGGCTTGAACCGTTGCAAACAAACCGAATTGAACCTATTTTCTTGAATTATTTTTCACCTTTTCTAGGTCCTGATTCGAACTCACGTACGCGTTGTTCGCCAAAATGCAAGCGGGCCATCTGAATTGCAAAGCTATATCATCTATCTATCATGTGTGAATTCTTATACAAATAGATTATTTATAAATTATTTCCAAAAGCTGCGTCCTGGGTGGGATTCGAACCCATGCACTCAAAGCTTGCAGAATAACCATGCACTAGTTGAACTACAGGACATTATTGAAGGGGGAAGCAAATTTTTATATAAAGAGATTAAAAGTTGTTGCTTGCATATTTTTTAAAAATAACCATGTGTGTTGACCCAATAATCAAAACAAAAAAATCTCAACATGTTAATCATAATTAATTTTTATAATATTTTAGTTTCAATATTTGTTTTAATATATTAATATTTGATAATTAAATTTGTTAATAGATAAATTATTTTATGTTCAAATTTTAAAATTAAAGAATCAATTGAATTTAAATATTATATTATATTTGATTTATTTTTATATATAATTAATAGTAAAATATTTCTAATTTTATTAATATTTTTTTATAGTTATTTATTATATTAAATTATATATATATATATATATTTAATTATCACTGGTTCGACCGCGGTTCAACTACGGTTGAACCAATGAACCGTGAACCAATACCTTTACCGGTTCAATGACCGGTCTGATTTTAAAAACATTGGTAAAAAGAAATTATTTTAAACTTTGGAAGATGATATTTTTGCATTATTTTAATATTTGAAAATTTAAATTTTGTTTCAATTCAATAAAATAATCTGTCATAAAAAATGCGCAATATCATTTTAATATTTCTGGAACATAAAAGTAGAATAAATTTATACTTATAGCACTCAAGTAAAAAAAAAAAGAAAATTTAAAGTATTGAAATAATAAATATATCATCTTTTGAGAATTTAAATAAATGGGGGGGTTTTTGTTACTTTTTAACTCAACGCTACGTCTTTATTTTTTTTATAACTTTAATTAAAGAACTTTATAATAAATACTTTAAAAATTGCAAGTAAATTTTCTCCTTCCATTGGTAGATTTTCTTTACTTCAACATACAATTCCCGCATACTGGGGGATGGAATAAAAAAATAATTAGTTTATTATTGATTCAACATAAAAAAGATTGATGTGAGATAATAATAATAATAATAATCGAATATGAAATGTGTACTAAGGTAATGTGAAGATACTTTTGCACGATACAGTATTTCATATCCAAATTAGCGTCCAAGTTCAAATTGTTTCTAATACAAGGAGAGATTTGAACTTAAATTTCTTTTTCATATTTCTAATCACATTCTTATTACTAAATCACTTCTAGTGTCTTATTTAAGTGCAAATTTTGAATACCCAAGGTGGTGATTTTGAAGAATCAGATGTAGAAAATGACTTGGCTTTTAAATTGTCAAGAAAACACGTTGATAACTTAAACAAATACATAATAATATATAATGGTTTATTTCTTAAATGAGGAGTAACTTTTTAGATAAATCGTGTCTAGTCATTAGCCCAAAAAATAGTAAATTAAATTTAAGTACAGTTCTTTATATTTTTATTAACAAATTTTTGAATTAAAATATAATAAATATTATGATAAATATATAGTTTAATTAAAAAATCATAAAGCTCTTTGTAAAAAGTCATGCTTTAATTAAAAAATTATATATTTATTATATTTTGATTAAAAAATCTAACAATAAAAAATTACATAAAAACTATTTTATAAAGAAATAGTGTCTAACAAAACTTCCTCCAAATTTATATTTATTTATTTTTAACTTCTTAACAGTTGGGAAGATGGAATGGAAAGTACAATGATATTGTAATCGCTTTAGTTAAATTTTGGAACAATTCTTACATACATCAGGTGCACTACGTCATTTGTACACTCAACAGTTAAGATTTATTTTATATGTGGACCCCACATGTACTATACATGGATCCTACTTGTACAAATTCAATCCTAACCTTTCATTTTTTTAGGTGCACCATGCTCCAGGTGCACCTAAAAAAATTTTTAAATTTTGTTTTATACATCAGTGATTATTAAATAAATTTAGTTTATAAAAAATAAATTATATATATAATATTGAATATGAGTTTCATTCAAAAAAAAAATATTTGAAATATTTATATATTTATTTATATTTAAATTAATCTACAAATAAAATGAACTAGCTAAAATATTTTCTATCAAGACAGCCAACTTGTTAACTTTTTTTTTTATGTCAATTATTATACATGAAATCATGTTTGTCAAATTGAAAAACCTGTGAAGCAGTCACAATTTTGATCTAGTTGATTTGAAAAATTGACTAAGCAAAATATTGATAAAAACTAGCGAAACTAGTCAAAAGTTGTAAAAACTAAATAGCTTGACAAATAATTGGTTAAAAATTAATTTTTCCTTTTTTTTGGATTTAAATCAAAATTTTGACATTCTAAAATAAAAATATATGATATATATTGAACTTTATAAATTTATTGTTATATATAAATGTTTTATCTAATCTTTATATTTTTAAATATTTATATTTATTTTAAATATTATTTTATAATATATATAATTATAAAATATTATATATATTTACACTTTTTATATTTTTTTTAAAAACAATTCAACCCTGATTTAAATTTCTTTTTTATCCCAATTAAATATTCGATCTGATATTTAAAATATCGCATGAAATTTATTCCTCTTGCATTCTCTTGAGAATAATATTATGGAGAGTTCAATATTTTAAAATTTGCGTAAAATAAAGAATTCGACCCCGGGTGAGGTTGTGTATTACATTATGGACATTTTTTCTTTTTCATTGAACAAATATTATTCTTCCTTTAAAAAAGGAATTGGATCTTAATTAGTGTGCTCCATTGGCATACATAATTGTCTCTTGGCAGTTGGTGCTTTTATGAAACAAAATTCATAAACTCTCCTTCAAATTTATGGTGTAGGATTTTTCCTTCTTTTTTTTTTTTGCAGAAGATAATTAGGGTATAGGGTAATAAGCTGGATTATTTCTGAATAAATTTTAATTTTTTACCCTATCATTTAACTGGTTATTTCTAATATTATCACCGTGGGATTCCAAATTTATAACTTTTTAATTTTTTAATTTATGTACTTTATTCTGTTTGTTAAAAAAAGTTACGTAAATAGCATGTGTAATTTAGTGTCAATTTTTTTTTGGTTATAAAACATCCAGCTTGAATAATCTGCAAAACTAACTAAAACTATTATTGGTTCCTTATTTATCCCCTTTATTTTTTTTTATTTGTGGTCGTAATTTGTTAGAAGAAGTTAGACAGAGAAGAGGTGTGTCAGACAATAATATGGGAAAACTTATAATTAGAATTCTAAATTAAGGATATTTATATTAAAATATTTTAAAATTTGTAATTATATTAAAAAATTCAATGACTAACAATTTTAATGTGAGATTATAAATTATAATTTTTTATGCATTTAAGATTTTTTTAATTTTTAGGTCTTTTAAAATAATTTAAAATTTTTTAATATAAATATCTTGCATTTAAAATTTTTAATTATAATTTTCCTAATAATATTAGTAGTCTTGCAAACAGCTAATGAATGACCCAATTGAGTAACGGTGAAGTTGAGACAACTCATGAAACAGCTAAGGAAATTTTGACCCCAAAAACAGAACCACCTAAGATATGACATGAATTCACCCATTTCCTAACCAAACACCAATAAGGCCTTTTCTTTTAATAATTAATACATCTATCCATTCAACACCTTTCTTTTTCTGGTACTGCTTTTACAGGTATGAAAAAAGGTAACAAAAAACAGAATATATATATATATATATATATATGAACGAATTTCTCTTTCATGTTTTGATCTATTTACTTTTTTTTAATTGTTTGCTCATCATTTTATTTTTCAAATACATGTCTAAATTAAAAAGGTGTAAACTCTAATACCTTTAACTGTTATTGTATGCAAAGGACTAAAAATAAAAAGTGACTAAAATAGGGATGATATTATTTTTTATTTTTTAATTTAAAAAATTAAGAGAAAATTCTATTTAATCTCCTAAATTAAATTTTTATTAGAAAATTGGCACATCAAATTTTAAATTTAACAATTTTTTTTTAAATTTTGAACAAAAGTGAAAATGTTAAATTTCAGTTAAATTTTTAAATTAAAAAACAACTTTTTGCATGCCTAGTGTTGATTTAAGCTAAGCTACAGTTCCCCTACTGTGTGGCGTGCCTGTTGAGCAGGGGATCCATATTGTTTTGTTCAAAAGGTCAAAGTTTTAAAAAAAAAATGTCATCTGCAAACTCATATTTTCTAATTGTGAATATTTTGTTTTGAATTTCTTTGCTAAAACTGTGTTATTTATAATAAAAAAAAATAAGGTCAAGTTTCTCTTTTCAATAAAAATGCCACCCAATGATACTTAATTAAATAATAATATGAAAATTTTAATTAAGTAGAAATTATAAAAAAATATTTTTAATTATTTAAAATTATATCATGATAGCATTTATCCTTTTTTATGACTAAATAAATCATATTTCATAACATGATGACAATTTCCATAAAGTAAAATACAACTAAGTTATTTATAAAAAGAAGTTGCCAGAAAAACTAAGTTGTTTAACAGTTGTCTAAAACGAATTTAAGTTGGAAAATAGGGCTCCATTCGAATAAATGAGAATTATAGGGGTAAAATTGTGAAATAGCAAAAGTTTCAGGGATGGTATATGTGTCTGTGTTCACCTTTGAAATTATCGAGTCCCAGCTTCAACGAGAAGGTGGAGAAGGGGCCGGGGAGAGAGAGAGAGAGGGTTGGCATAAAGAGGAAGAAACGAACCCTACGACAGACAAAGTGTGCTTTGATTTTAAGCCCCTTTGTAATTGCATTTCGGGATCTCGAATCTTCAATTTCCAAAGGTGAGCTTTTTATTTATTTCTTATTTCTTTTTTTTTTGGGTTGGGTTATGTAAGATGAAATTACGTTCAGACGTTTGCTTACAAGACGAATTTATCTCCATTTTCATGCTTAATTCGTTCAATCTTGAAATTATAAATTGAATTGATGCCCCAGACCCCATTGTCGTACATTGCCGCATCGCGTTTGTAGAATCATCGATTTCTTTTTGGATTTTCTTCTCTTCTAAATGCACGCTGTTGTTTATTCTGTACATTCATGCCTTGGGTAGATGCTATTGTAACGGCGGCAAAGTAATGCTTCGATCTTTTTGGTTGTCCCTCATCTAGGACCTTGGAGAAGAAAGAAATTTTAGACTACTTGGAACCAAAATTTCCACCTTTTATAAATTATTTCTCAATTAGTGGCTTGTGGCTGTCGAGTTTGGAACCAGGATTTTTTTTTTTAAATTTTAAAATTTTTTTATGTTTGGGTTTTCTGTTGCATTGGTGGTGAACTGTTCATATATTAGTTGCCTGCCCTCAAAGGTTTGGTGTTTACAATTGTTTTGTTATTTTTTTTCTGATGTCAAATCAGCAACCAGTAATTTCAGTGTGTCAGTTTGTTCAACATGCTGGCAGTGGCTCACTGTAAATAATTCTAATTATTTTGCTTTATCCAACAACAAGTTATAGCGTGGCAACCTGCTTGGTACTATATATATGAGTGAACGAGACATGCATGTGCATTGCTTATAATGACTAGACCAATCAATATGTGATGCTTCTGTACTGAAAGGGAAGGACAGACAACAGAAGGTAACTATCTGGAATAGTATGTATGTAAGAGCTTAATAGATGAGGGTTCGTGAGATGGCTGGACGCATTTTGGACTTACATTTGGGTCAATCAAGTAAAAGAGTGATCCATAGCGTTGATAGAGCTGCCAGCATGGTGTAGACTTTTATCTCAATGGGGTTTATGCTCTATTGAGCCCTGGGAAGCTCTTGGGCCTTTATAAATGAATTATGGGCTTTTAATCAATAGTTGGGTCCTCCTTTTGATGGATTCCTGAGCTATTTAGCTCTTATACATTAATCTCTGTTAGGTGTCTACTTTTGATCGATTATTGTTGTTGAGATTACTGAGATGCATGTGAAACTGCCTTGGTTACTTGTGGTTGTTTTGTTTGACTTGTAACTGAAGTATGAGGGAAACTGGGAATGAGCCATTTGCACTCATGCCCGTTGTATTTGTAAGATGTGTTTATCTCTTCCTTTCAAGACTGAGTGCATATACACATTTACAACAGATTTCAGTTATGTGGAAATCTTTCACGGGTATGTTTATAGCCTTAAAGGATGTAAGTATTAGGTTTCCATGGAGAAGGAAAAGCCCATGTAACAAGGATGTTTGGCTATATCTTTAAATGAGAACTTAAGCAAGTATTATCACGCAGAATCATGGATGTTTATTTAAATAGTTTTCCTAGGAAGGTACTAGAATGAAGTGTTTTGATATTTGATTTTTTATCTTTTATAGATACCTTCCATAATTGCCCATGTTGCTTTATTCACTCATGTGTCATTAGCTTACAATCTCTTTGCGTGGTTACATCTCTTTAGTAATTTATAGCATGTTATTTGACAGGTATTCTTCTTCTATGGCCAATTCAAAGGGCTCATCGATGTATTCTGGAAAGCATTCTCTGCTTCCTCCAAAAATTCCATTCCCTAGTGTTTCCCAATCATATTCTGATTATGTCCCAAATCCTTTGATTGGTTCAAATGTTGCTCAGAAACCTAGAGAGGGATACAATCACCTCCGAAGGACTTCGTCTGAGAGCCTTGTCAATGTCATAGAGGAGCAGCCTTCATGGCTTGATGATCTCCTTAATGAGCCAGAGACACCTGTTTGTAGGGGTGGTCATCGGCGTTCTTCAAGTGATTCTTTTGCATACTTAGACACAGCTAACGTTTTTAACGTGAGTTACACAGATCAGGATGAATATAAATATAAGAAATTGACATCTATTCCATCTTGGGCATCACAAGACATAGATCATGGCAAAGGTGCTCATCACATACCCATGTATGCAGAAATGAACTCAGCAAAACAGAAAAATAAGGCTTGGGAATCTTCTGTAAATGCTGTGACACATCCAGGTGGTCTTTCCTCTGGTAGGGACAACGTTGCTTTGCAGAGTTCAGGATCATCATGTGCTCCACATGAAGCAGATGGAGTTGCGTCAACTGTAAATGAGAAGTATGATTCAGTAGAACCTGGTGGACAGGATGCAAGAGCATCTTCTGGAAGAAAGGATGGTTCACATGCAAAGCCATCTGCTTCTGAAACAGATACAAAACGTGCCAAACAGTATGTGATTATTTTCTGTTTTCTGAATTTGTGGTTATCACACTAGTTTATAATTGATTTTACCGCTAATTTATGATTTCAAGGCTGCAAGTTCTGGTGAATGGTTTGATCCTTTCTTCTGTTGTCTTTCCATTTATTTTCCATGCATGTTTTTCTATAGCACATCCATTAAGACATGCCATGCTCCTCCCTTTTAGCCTGTATGAAGGACAGCCTTGTTGCCTATTTGTAGCCTCATAGGCTGAGTAGCTGACTATGTTCTAAGTTTCCCTTTTAGGAGGATATGTTTTCCTCCTCCCTCCTTTTTTCCTAATAAATTTCTTTTACCACAAGAACAAGATGCCTATATGATGGAAGTATTTTTAATAATTTACTCGAAGGAGAACGGGTATAACATTTCTTTATGAGCTATTGATATCTGCATTAATAAAACTTAGTGGGCACTATTTCTCATGTTTGAGGAAAAGATTTGGGGAATGTGGAGGGTGTGAAATACTGTATGTGTCTTCTTATAACCACATGAGGGGTTATTTGTTTAAGTTTGTATTTTGATCTATCGTAATCTTTATGCTGCCAGTTGATTCATTCGTGATGACGAATTCTGAACTTCTTATGATGCAGGCAATTTGCTCAACGCTCAAGGGTCCGTAAGCTTCAATATATAGCTGAGCTGGAAAGAAATGTGCAAGCTTTACAGGTAAGTTTCATAACACAATATTCTGCATGATTTTAGAGTGATTTGTTGAAAATGCATGTATATGCTCACATGGGAAGTTCTAATTCTGATTCTTTATGTGTTAATCAATAGGTAGAAGGGAATGAAGTATCGGCCGAGCTTGATTTTCTTAACCAGCGGAATCTTATTCTGAACATGGAGAATAATGCCCTCAAGCAACGATTAGAAAATTTAGCACAGGAGCAGCTTATAAAATATTGTAAGTTTTTATCCTTCATAGAACTAGGCAATCAATTAAGTTGGAGCATGGAAGTCAAACAGCAAATAGAATTGTGAACTGGAGGGCTACTTTTTTCAATCATGAATAGTAAGATTTACAGCTAAAACTTTAAAATAGTTAAGATGAATGTTCTACATAATAAAACATCATTCACTCGTTCAAAAAGTGACAGATTTAGATGTGAGACATAATAATGCTTGCTTTAAAACAAGCAAAGTTATAGGACTCCTATATGGTGCTTTGAAGAGACTCGTTCAACTCTATTTTGTGCATACGTGGAAGAACTATCCCAGCTTTGATTTAATCCTCTTCAGGGTAAATTTTTTTACAGCCACAGTACTGTTGATTGATTACTTTTATATACAAACAAAAGAAGTTTGATTCTGATATATATATATATATGTATGTATATATTCCTTTTTGTTATTTCTTCTTAGATCTGGTGATAAGGTTTGCTCCTACTGGTTTTATTGTAAAACTTTTAAGTGAAGATCATGTCCTACTCCCACTGTTAATATGATAAAATGATAGTATGGGATGAAATTAAAAATAGCAACACTGTCAAATACCCGTTCTTAAGTACTTTCTTCCCTTGCCCCAATTTTCCTAGGAGAATCTAGTAAATTGGTGGCACTTGAGAATTAATATGCAGGACTTGAAGAAAACATGAGACTGATTTTTTGGCTCTTTTAAGTTCTTTTCAGGCATGATTATTTTCTTCAGATATGACAGGAATTTCTTTTGTACACTAAATTATACAATGTGATATCAGTGAAGCAGGAAGTCCTGGAAAGAGAGGTTGGAAGATTACGTGCAATGTATCAGCAGCAGCAGCAGCAGCAGGCACAACATCTACCACCACAGCAACCTTCTGCTGGCCATCGACGCTCAAAGAGCAGAGACCTTGAATCCCAGTTTGCAAACCTTTCTTTGAAGCACAAGGAGTCAAATTCAGGGTGTGACCCTGTGACTGGTCCACTTCGAAGTTAGATCTGCAGTCTAGCTGTAGCTGTGTTTTGCTTCTACATTCAACTGACATTTCCACGCCTGCAACATAATTGTTCATTTCCCTTGTGCGGGATTGTGCAGAGATTTCAAGCATATGACCTCTCTCTGCCCGCTTTTCATGTTGGCGTTTGCCTGGTCTTTACCCCTTCTTTATGTCAAAAGCAAATCATTTAATATGCACCTGGTGGTCATTGTCGCAGACACACTATTTTGGTCACTTGACTTACCAGAGGTGGTAACTCAACAGCTTTAACGGTTTCACCTCCACTGTATGTTCCGCTGACTATTTTGTAACCGAATGTCCCATCCATTTCTGAATTTCCACGGCTGTGGAAATCTGCCAGATACAAACAGCAAGTATATATAAGGCTGTTTGGATGTGCATTATTTATATGGATTATGTTGAGCTAATGCTTGTAAAATAATTCTACTAATGGAGTTCATTTTTCCTTAACACACCTTGTTTGATGGTAGTGAGAAAATTGACTTTACGTATTTTAGCCATTATGAGTTTCTTAAATGTCCTCCGTCATGTATCTAAGCCTATTGGAAGTTTTGGCGTGTTATTGTCTTGCATTGTTCTCCCGGTTATATTGAATTGTTACTGCGTGCATCAGGAAGATATTAAATTAATGGAGCTTTATCTATATGTTTCTGCATGCTAAGATCTTTTCGGAGGGTATGTTGACAATACCCCCGGGGGGGGGGGGGGTTGGATTGACAAATTAGAGTGTGTTTGGTACAATGGAAGAGGAAGGTGAAAAAGAAAGAGAAATGAAATAAATAAATATATATATATTGTTTGATACCTTGAAATAGAAAAGTTGATGAATTTTGTTCTTATCTTTTTGGTCAGTTGTTTATTCTATCCAAGATGCTAGGGAATGTTAATGTTGAAGATCAAAAGAGGAGGAAAATGTTATTTTGCCTTAAATGATAATAATGTTTTATACTGAAAGATTTTGAAATCATTTTAAGGAACTTAAAAAGAAAAAATTTTAACATAAAAGTCTTAAATTATAATTTTATTACACAATTAAAATTTTTAATCTTAGATCTTTTAAAATAATTTCAATATCTAAAGTCTTTCAGTAGAAAATTATAAATACTTTTAACTTAAAAAATTTTTAGTTGTATTTTTTTCTTTTTGTTTTATGTTAACTAATAAAAATTAACTTTTTAATATTTTTTTGGTTCTAGAAATGTTCTGACCATCTATTCACTTTATATTTTTATTTTTATACTATTTTTACTTTGCCAAAGATTAAAATACAAAAATAGTTTTATTTTTTTTATATCACATCAAATGTGATTTTAGATTACAGAAACTTATTCTATTCTTATTTCTAACTTTTTAATTCTTTTAAAAATCTCTCATTCTACCAATCATAACCTTAGTATTTGTCTGTCTCTAACTCAAAAGTAGTCACTTTGCATTTGGTAGGGGGGGAATTGGGATTAAGGAATGCATCTGGAAATTGGTTTACCATGAAAAATGTGTTTGGTAGGATGCAATTAGATTTCGTGGGTGTTAGGATTATCTCGTTTTTGAGAGAATAGAATTCCTACAATATGTGGTTGGAATTCAAACCATTTTTGAGAATTAGAATGGAAAAGACGATGTTGCCCTCATCATTTTAAAATATGTTGACGTTTGAAAATAATTTTTGTTTACAAATTAATAAAATAAATTTCAATATAGAAGTTTTTAAGATCAAATGTAATTAAAAGAACATTTATTTAAAAATATAAAAAAAAATATTAAATTTCTTGGAATATTTAAAAAATATTTGTTTATAAATAAAAATAAAATGAATATTTTACTATTTTTATTAAGGATATGTAAAACAATTTTTTTTTACAAATTATTCAACTTCTCTTTCTATTATTGCATAGTTTTCATCCAACCAAATATACTATGTGAAATAATATTCTTATTTTTTTTCATATCACAATAAACATAATTAAAATTACAGATTTCTATTTATTCCAATTCTAATTTCCATTCGCATTCTTATTAAAATATTTTTTCTTATAAACATAACATAACAATTTATTAATTCATTTTGACATGGATTACATCTAACAAAAAAGTGAGATTAACTTGATGATATCTCATCAAAAAAATTATTTTATTTTATTTTTTCCAAGAAAAAGTATTTTAATTTAGCTTTTTTAAAGATTTTTCTCAAATCAAAATGCTTTATTTATTAAGCTAATTTGATTTTTCTCAAATCAAAATACTAATATGATATAGATGGAAGCTTATGTGGCCATTAATTCTAGGTGCCATTTTCTTCCACAACAATGTCAATTAGGCAAATTTCATATAAGTAAGTGGCTTTCAAACGATGTTGTTTTGGAAAATTTTGTCCAGACCATGCTGTTATATATATATATATATATATATATTTACATGGGCTATTGTTTATATAACATTAATAAGTTTATCAAGCAATTATGAGTCTGCCTTACAAAGGAACCGTTTTTTAAAGAAAAAAAAATCCTTGGGTAACAAAGTTAATGAGTTTTATTTTTAGAGAAATAAATTGAGAAAAAAGTGATATTTTAAGAGCTAAATCATCAATAGACTAGACTTATATCAATTTTTTTATATCTTTAGTATCAAGTTCTCAACAAATATTATGCAATATGTAAAAAATTTATTTAAAAATCCAATCATATAATGCTAAATTGTAAAAATTATATATTTCTCAGTAAAGTACTTGTCATGTAATTATTAAAAATGTGATAGGAAAGATATAAGCACTATACATAAGTTTTTTCTATCATTAATTTACTCAAAAAGATATCGAACTTCTTTTAGTAAATAGTAACATTATTATTAGAGTTAGATTAAGGTAAATTTTTTTAGATAATTATTATCAGGTTATTTAATAAAAAATAATTTATGAGCATTTTTTGTGATTCAATATCACTAAGGATCGGCAAAAATTATCCAAATTCTATGAGTATCTATAAAATTAGCTTGCTTGAGTTTGAGTATGAAAATTTTTATAAATATTTTAAAGATAAAGGTACAAGTCTAGATACTCAACTTGCCCTATCTCTATATTTTGTGTGTATATGTTAATCAATATAATATATTATAAAAAACGTAAAAAGTATACCATTTAAATAACATTTTATGAGTTTTAAATTATATTAATAGTTATTTGATATATTTTATTATCTATTGTGATTCTATATGTACAGATTTTATTTAAATGAGTCTCAACTTGAAAATAATTTGTTCGTTTTAAAATTTTCCCGGTAAATGAGTCTAGATCCAAGAATTTAATGATTCAAGAGGAATGAGAAATTTTTACTTGCTAAATATGAATTTTGAAAAAGAAACTATAATAATCTACCCATACCCTAACTATGTCATTCTTATATATCACAATATTGATTATATAAAAAAGAATTTCTTCATATATCATAATTTTATTTAAAAACTTAATAACAAATATTTATAAATTACACTCACCCTTTTTCCATATTCATATCATTGATGAATTTCTGCAGAATGCAGAAAAGAATTCTTGATATTTGTTCCTATTTAAATAGCTCAAAGCAATATAACCTTTTAAATTCTGGGTACGTATTGCCAAATCCTTCTATAATGATTTATTTTTTTCTTCTGTTCATATTATGTATAACAATGACTGAAGGCTGAGGCCTATGATTCTTAAAGAGTTATAATTTATTTATTAGCAACTGCAAGCATAGTTTTGTTCTAACTCCTTTTTTTTTTTCCTAGATTAATCTTTATCACTTTAGTACTCTAAAAGGATGAAATTGAGATAAAATTATGCCGTTCAATACAAAAATGATATTAAAAATCTGTAGGGTATCAAAATAATAGTCACATTATATTTCAAGAACTAAAATAAAACTATCTTAAATTTAAGGAAAGAAAACTAACATTGATATTATCACTTAATAGCTAACACAACCCTATAAATAACTAGTTATGTATACTAGTAATTTTTGGTTATTCACCATAACAGTATTGAGAGGAGAAATGAGAAGAAAAGAAAGAAAGAAGAAGTTTTGGGAAAATGAGCAGTGTTGGGAAGGGTAGGATAGTGATCAGGAGAGGGCATAACACATTCATCTCCATTAAATGAAACCCTTCTTGGAAAAGCCCACCCTTCTTTGAAGGTGAAGTTTCCAGGATCTTTATGCAGTAACATCTCTGTTTGTACATTCCCATTCTCCCCATATGTCAGCAACATGTCATTGTAGTACTTTATCCCCCAGAACATCCCTGTGTCATCTGAAATCATGCAAAACCCACAAAATTTCATCACTTAGAAAGCATAGATTTGATATAAATACAGCAATGCAGTATAATTTAAAATATTATATCGTGTTTAATATAGGTGTCTAGCATGTGTCTAATACAAACATGACACCTTTTTGAAGTGTTCAAGTTTTATATAGGTCATTTGCATAGATTGTGCCACACTGATTTTTATTTTTCAATTGTTTAATTAACTTTCTGATTAAAAAGTTTTCCACTTTGATTCCTTGAAGTGGTTATTTTGTAATGCAACGTGGTCATTGAAATACAATAGATTCTAGTTATTTTGTTTACAGAGCAAGATTAAGAACCAAAGTGAAAATCCTTTTCTTGTTTAAGGACAAAACTTAAAAAACAGTTTTGTAAGTATCTACTGTCAAATTTTTTAATTAAATTATGATACGTGAAAATGTTTCTTTGAAATTTGAAAGGAGTAATGATGCGATGTTGGATTAGAAGAAATATTTACTTATCATATATTTATTAAAGAACTTAATAACAGACATTAAAATGCTGTGTCAGTTTTGTCTTTTTTTTTTAGAGTATGGAATCAAATTAAACAACTTTTTTTTTTTTTAAAAAAAAAGCCATAGGTGTAATTTTTCAAATATTTTTTGTCAAGCTCTTCAATTAAATTATGATATGTGAAACAGCTTTAAAGAATCAATGATGAGAAAAAATATGCATGTTATATTTTCTTTTTAAGAACTATCAGTAAGGATGTAAGAATCTGCAACTAAATTTTGTGCTTTTTTGTTAAAGGAACTGAAATGGAATTATCGCAATCCCAACTCATCTAAAACTAGGTTTATTTAATTATGTTCAATGAAAGATGGCATATAAGTAACTTACTGGTATCTCCATAAATTCTCAGTGGTTGGTAGTTGAAGCTGAAAACTTGGGTTATACTCTGCAAATTAGGGTGTAAAAGCACTAGATTCCACTGAGAATAGTTCTTGACAAAGTTGAGATTTGTGATTGTAATCTTGACCCTCCAATACTCTGTATAGCTCTGTTTCACGTGCCAGTGAACCCTAATAGGGCACATGTGCTGTGAACACCTCACCAATGGTGGTGGCTCTTCTGTGTTAAGATCTTGGGGCAGTTGCAACAAGGAGGAAGCTTCACCAGAACTGAAAAAATTGGAAGGCAATGAAGTGCAAATTGGTATCATCTTATTATTTTAGTATTTCAAAAAGTTGAGGTTGAAATAAATATCATATTCTCAAGTACTGAAGTGATACAAAAGTGTCAAATTGATACTGACATTTATCTCTCAGATGACTGAAATAAGATTTTTGTCTGAATGAATGATTGTCTTCTCTATAAGGCTAGCAGTACAGGCACAACCATGTATAGTGTATACCAAAACTTCAAATAGCTTAAATTCTTTTGTTTGTTCTGTTATTTGTGGGGTTAAATATACTTATATATTGGTATAAGCATGACACACACAAAGGATTTAAAGAAACAGAAGAAGAAGAATAGCTGTTTTTTCTCTTTGAGATTGATTGCAGAAGAAAATACAGACATTAAGAAGCACATATATTCACACAACACAATACAAATATTTCAACACGACAAAATATGTAGTGTTCAAATGCAATTTTGATTGTCATGTTGTGTAGGACACAATACACCTCGAGTTTTAAGCATTGTTGTTATAATATAGCACAATCTGATTTAGTAAAGCATGAATTATGAATGCAAATTGTTATGGAAACAGAGAGCCTGCTTCCAAGAACAGAACAAAGGAATATAAGAGAGGGTGAGAAGAAAATATACTTGACACAATTTGCCCCTGGAAGGCCTTGGCAATTGCAGCTGCATTTAGGGCAAGGAACAATCGTACTGTTATAGAAAGCAGACAAAGAGACACAACATTTTGGGGCAGGTGATGCTAAGAATTGGGAGTAAGTACAGGTCACATTCCATGTATCTGCAATGAAATTACAAAACAAATGTCACATTCTATCATTTTAATAGCGTTTCTGAATTCTAATCTGGCATAACAATTAAATTGAGTCCACTTCTTCATGGTAAATAAAAGAAACTATGCATCAGATTGATGGAATTTCTTTACCTGTTTTTGTGAGATGTGATATAGTGAGCATAATGGCTTTATTTAATTACCAATCTCAATGCCATGTAAGCAGTTCGATACTTGGCAGCAATTTTCATTTTTCAATTAATTATTTCTTATAAACACAAGTAAAGACAATCGTTAGAGATTGAAATAAAATTATTTATAAGCTTTCACTCAATAATTTAAGTTTTTGAGTTGAAGAAATCCTTTAACATAGTGTTAAAGCTTTTATAACCACATGGTTATGAGTCTGACTTTAGCTGTATATCTTTTCTTTGATTAAAATTACCTTTTAGCACAAGGTATAATAATTTTATACGTTGTTCATATTTCAAATTCAAATAACATTTGTGTAAATGAAACCATTTTTTAAAAACAGTTCCATAAAATGTAGAGAAGCAAGTAAACGTAACAACAAAAGTCCGATTGTTCAAACATTTTTTAAAAAGTCATATTTTGAGTATGTTAGAGATTATAATAAAACTATTTCTAAAAACAATTCCATAAAGCTGTACACGTGAGAAAACACAAACTTGTATGCACACACCTCTCCCAAAAAGTTACATATTGTGGTTGTATTATGCACACACACGCCTCCCAAATACACACATTTCCCATATAGTTAGTCACACAGTGAGCGTGTCAGAAATTATAACAAAATTACCCCTGAAAACCACTCACCAAGAACTTGTGTCCACCTACGGCCATCGGTGGTGAGCTTGGTAGGAGGGACCTGAACAGGTTTGCCACAAGAGTAACCAGGGATTCCAAGGGTGAAATTCTCAGGCATGGTAATGTTGTCTGGGATTGGAATTGAGGGTTTATTGAAATTCATTTGAAAGAAGGAAGCAGTTTTTGTGGGATCTTGAGTCATAGATGATAGGACCCCTTGTTTGCAGCAATTAGGAACTTGCATGTTATATGGGGTCCCAGGCATAAGATCAATGATAGTTGGCTCCTTCTCACAGCAATGTGGCTTCTCTTGTCCCTTAAACCTTGAGCAGTTCCCTTGCTCTGTAGCCTCTGCTCCCCACATACTCCATATCACCTCATCACCTTTCCATGCCCAACTTAGTCTCCAACCCGGCTTCTCCACGTGTCGGTATAGTTGGAAGTTATGTATTGATACCCTCACCTACAGGCAAAAGGTAAAAACCTCTGGGATCAATTACTTTTGATACGCTTCAAGATTGTACCAAATCAAAAGACTTCTTGTGATAGTTATCTTTGGTACATGACAAGATAAAGGTTTAAATCTAAGGCTTCGTTTCTTGCCATTACGCACACCTAGTAGCTTTATATTTTGTGAAACATCATCTTTATCTTCTTGTGATAGTTTTCCTGCATAAAAATGGGGGAAAAGAACCCATCGAGAGAGTTGCGCGTAAGGCTACTAAGACAGGATTTTCTTCTTTTTCTCAAGTACAGAATTTTGAATTTAAGATCTCCTACACCTAATGACTGCAGGGATGAGACTAAATTAAGTTATATTTCCTTGCTCTTACCATAAGTGATTGCTGCTAATTCTATAATTATAAGTTCTACTGCTAACAGGCAAGACATTCATTACCATTTATGTTTATGCCCTCCTAAAACCCATTAATTTTGACAGTTTCTGATGTATGCACATTTGAACAAGGAAATTAAAATCTGGGTTAAACTTAAAAAGGTTGAATGGATCCCTCGTTTATTTTTCAGATTTAAAAAAAAAAAAGTTTAACAGAGAATCAAAGAAGAGGGCATACTAGGAGCGCCCATGTGGTCCATGAAAGTGAACGTGACCAACAACAACCGGACACAACCCAGGTCCTACAGAATGAAGTACCAGAGGGAGGCTGACGTGGCTTGCAGTCATTGGACTCCGAATCGGGTACAGAGAGAAACAGGTAGGACGGTGTTGAACTGAACAAAACCCAACCAGGGGCACCCAATGAATACGGTAGGTACCCATCATCATCTTCCTTAATAACATCGAAAATCAGCAGACATTCTGAACTCTCTTATTGAACCCTTTTTTCTTTAATTTTATTTTAATATATATATATATTTCAAATAAATAAATAAAAAGCAAGGCTTTGCTGATTCAGTCGCTATCTTAGCCTCTCCAGTCCCAGATTGTGACCCCAGAAAATTGAAGCTCAGAAATTTATTAATATATATATACGTATATATATATTAAACAATTAACAAACAGTAAAACTACTTACATCGAATGTTGCCCCATTATCTGTCAAGAAATCCCACGTGACTGTGATGTTGCCATAAGGATCCAATGGATCGAACCCATCTGCAATATTCTAACGAGAATTAATAAGAGAAACGAAGAGATTCCAATTAAACAAATACATAAGGGAAAAAGTATAGACGAGTTTCGAGGTGCTTACAAGAGGGTGAGATGGAGAAGACGATGACAGAGAAGAATATCAAAATCAAAACCTTACCCATTGATCTTTGATGCATAAAGAAAAAAGGGTTCATTTCCAAATCACAAGATGTTTGATCTTCCTTCAAAAATTCGATTGATTTTCCTTTTTGTGACTGAAGCTGATGAATACGGCGTCTGCTTAGTTGTTATGCGTATGTATATACCAACTAGGGAGAAGAAAACATGTGAAAGATGGCGAGCGTTCAATTTACAACGCCATTTGTAGCAATGTGGCAATGCATGTTCAATTTCTCTCTCTATAACTGAAGACCAAAAATTAATAATAATAATAATAATAATAAAACTAATGGCTGCATTTAATGGGTTGCCATTTGCAGCGGTATGGGCGCTTAGGATTTGCCCATTGAGTGTAGCATTCAAATTCCATTTGTTCTTATTCACTTACTCATCTATGCTAATATATTATTGTATTCAAAATTTGATGTCCGTCTTTGTAAAATATTAATCTTAGCTTTAACAATAATTAAGGAGGTGTTTAGTATTCCAGTATCATGGTTCCATCCTATTATATGTTATAATATTTTAGATAACTTAGTCTGATATTTATGTTTCATAGACTCTTATCAATCTGGTATCACGTTTGAGAAATCAAGTGATGGTACGTGATACATATAAAAGTAATAAAACTCAAAATCTACTTAATCATATAACTTTTTTTTAATTGGTTGGTTAAATTATATTTGATATATTTTAAACATTATATTTAACTTTCTTTATAATTAATATATATTGTAAAAATCTCTCTTTTAATTTTTTTTAATGAAGTTTATTTCTACGACATAAAATTATAATTTCATTTTTAATATAACATAAAAGTTAACTAAGTTGATATTTAATTTCAATATGAAACTGTGATTTTATTATTAAAATAACAAATAAAATTAAGGTATTTTATTTCAAAAGAAATTATATTATGTAAAAAGTTAATTTTATAAGTCAATAATGTCAACCTCCCTTAAGATTTAATTAAATTACACCTATGCCTTTCTTGTTTTAATAATTATACTCAACTCCCTAAATATTTGGCATATATTATTGAAGCCTTCCCTTAAATTGGTGTAAATCTGGATCAATAGTGTAAATTCTATTAATAAATTATCATTTTTGTCGCTATTCTACAAAGATAAATTTAAAAATTTAAATAAGAGTTAATATAAATAACCAAATATAATTCATCAATTAAAATATTATATGTCATATCAAACACAAACATTTATGATATCCTAATATACTTGGTCATGACATCAAATACTATATAGTATTTAATTTATCCAAAAAAAAAACTATGTAGTATTTAAAGGAATTCCAAATTTCAATTTATTAAGTTTATATTTGTATATATTTATTGGGCAAGATTTACAATGCTCTTAGGCTATATTTGGTTGGAATTCAGGTAATATAAAATACATTGTAATATTTGTTAGCAATATTTATTATGTCTATGTAACAATTACTCAATAATATTTGTTTTTTTTATTTTTTATTTAAGGAAGACTACGAGAACAAGGCTTTGTTTAGTATGTTAGAAAGAAATCGAAAATGAAACAAAATCTATCATTTTTTATGTTTGATAATAAGAAAGTATGACAGAAACAAAATCCATTGAAATTTGCACAATAATGTGGGAAGATAAATGATTTTGAAGATAAAATTTTGAAATGTCATTTAATGCCCTTGGATACAAATTAACATTCATATTCAATAAAAAAAAGACTTTAACTATATTTATGTAATACATGTTATTTTTCATTTTTTAAAATTATTAATTTATATAATTTTAAATAAAATAATATTCAGATACTACTTTTTATTATTATTTAATATTTTTTTAATAAGAGAGATTCTAAGATTAAAAAATTTATTATTTTTATTAAAAATTTTATTATTTTATTATTTCTCACTAATTAAAATTTAAAAAAATATTTTAATAATTTTTTAATTAATTAAAAACTAATAAAATTAATAAATTTTAATAATATTTAATATTAAAAATAATAAATTATATAAATTTAAAAAAATTGACTACAAAATATTGTAAAAAATAATTTGTTCAATCAAATGTCAATAAAAAATAAAGTTTCGACTGGTATTCAATAAGCTATATATAATATATTATTAAATTTATTATATTATATATATAAATGTATATTAAAATATAAATAATATTATAATATATATTATAATATATTATTGACATATTATTTTTAAATTATTTATTTATAAAATAAAAATGAATCATATTATTTAAATAATAATAAACAATAAAATATTAAAAAATTATTATAAAACTAATTAATAATTATTATATTTTAAATATAATAAAATATTTTTTAAAATAAAATTTAATAAATTATATAAAAATTACTATTAAAATTTAAAAAAAAAACTACCGACTACAAAACAGTCAATGGATACCCCACTAATTGACAGTCAAAAATATTTTGAACTGCGAATGCGAATTGCATATATGTGTGTGTGTGTGGGGTCCCCCCTTCCCCAAAAATATTTATTATATATTATATTTAAATAAATTATCAAAATAATATATATAACTTTGAAATAAATAACTATTTTTATTATATTAAAATAATAATTTATAAATATTTTTTGAAAAATAGTTGCATTTAATATAAGAAATATATTTTAAAAATATTTTTAAAAAATTATATTTTAATTAATATATACATAATTTAAATTATTTTATTGTAAAAAATTGTTATATAATACAGATTATTGAATTATAAAAATTTTGTCATAAAAAATTATTTGACAAATAAGAAGAAAAAAAAATAACACAAGTAATATTCAACATTATTAATATGACATGAAATCATATAAAATAAGAGTATTTTTGTTATTTTATTTTTTATTCTACTTTCACCTAAATAAATAATTTATTATAAATATATTCTTATTTTTTTTCTATTCTTACCAAACATAATTTTTTTTTTATTATATCTTATTTATCTTTTTTTATTTATTTTCATCACCAAAGAATTTACTTACTACACGAGGCCTTATTTTTTATATATTTTATATATTTTTTTAATATATACCTAATATTATATCAAATCAAATATACTTTAGTGTGTGTATGTGTGTGTAAGTGCAGTTAGTAACTATTTTCCTGGTAATTCCACCTAGACGATCACCATTAACTGGTTATGAGCATAGGAGTTGTTATTATAATAGTGACAAACTATCAAAATATTGGTAAATCCATCGTGACATTACCATTAGTTACTAATACTTCAATTTAACATTACTAATATATTATAAAACGTTACTAGCATATTGCATCGTACGTTATTAGTTGTATTGATGCACTTAATTTTTTCAATGTGCACAAAAAATTCATCTATTTATTAAAGCTTTTAAATATTTTAATTTCTTTAAAAACGTAAATTAATACACATCAGTACAAATTATCACCCCATCAGTACAAATTTCCTTCCTTTAGAATTGCGCTTTATATTATTAAAAAAAAAGACTAAAAAGGAACGAGTCTGTTGGAGAAGAAAATTGTTATGAGCTGGCTGGCACTTTGATTTATAGACATTTTTTTTTTCTTAGTTACGCGGTTTTACAGTGAAATTATGACATACATACAGTAAAGCAGTTTGGATTACCTGCTCTGAACTGGAACTTCAATCTTGTCTGGTTGGCTGAACGCCCAAGGTGTAGAATATATATGGGCTATATATATATATATATATACAAATGTAATTCCTTAGATGATTAATTATTTTACATTAGAAACTTTGTACATTAATTCGTTTTTTTTTCTCAGTTGTTTAAATAATTATATTCCTTCAACGATTAGGTTTATTGAGATTTTTCAAAGAAAACATTGGATAAACAGTGATGACCATTTGAAATTAATTTTTTTTAAATTTGAAACATTTTCAAATAAATGGATTTATTTATACATATATGTATTTTAAGAATAATATAAAATATTTAATATATTTTTAAAACTAAAACAAGGCTTTGACCTACATAAATGTCATTAAAACTATGCCTATTGTTCATCACAAATATTGCCTAAAAGGAGTAAGGGACCTGCGTAGCATTGTCCTGAATAAAAGACGTCATGCTCTTTACTCTTCATCATAGTTATTAATCTATCATTTTTGTAATAGGATATATAGCTCCTGTGAGTCATGACAAACTTGAATTTTGAATTTTTTTAAGTGAATAAAAAATAAAATACCTTTTAAATAGAAAGAGAGAGGGAGAAATATATATATATATATATATAACAAATGAATTCCATGTACAATCTTATTCTTTGTGTTGCTCTCTCCATTTAAGAGGATCCAAATTATGACAACTCAAATTACAATCACTCTCTTGCCAATTTTTGTTTCATTGATTCTTCAATCTGATAATCTCCTTTTCTTCTTAAAGAAATGACAGTTCATTCCAAGCTAAGACACTTGCAACCCATTTATCTTGGTGAACAGTGTTAATTTTGTTGCCATATCCGTCATTAGCACAACTCAGTAATCTCGTCTAATATATAGCAAATCTTACAACAATTAAAGAACTTGCTATAATATATCTAATCAACCAAAATAGTAATTGAAGCACTTAAATATGATTTCCAAGTTCGTATAAATTTACCAGAAGTAAATAAGAGTGATACAAGATATCAAAGTTGTGCAAAGCTGCACGCAACTCTGCATATACTGATTTTATTTGTTTATTTTTTGATTAATTATTGTTGAGTCGTATCTCTAAAATTTAGGGTTACAAGTTTGCAGGCGTACGTACAATTTACCTCCTATGTATTTAAAAACTTATTTTTTTAAAAAAAAGCCACATAATACATATTTTGAAGGACCAAATAAGTACCAACACGGGGTTTGTAGCCAATACAAGCAAATCTTGAATCTAGCCACCCAGCTACACAGTGGATCAGCAACCCAAACAAACAGAGAAGCAGAGAAAAAGAATCTCTTCTTTTTTTGGGTTATTCATGAATAATGAAACAAACAAGCTTCCTCCACAAATATGGCTTTTAAAGCCAAGTATGCAGATTAATGTAGACAAAATTGATCTAAATTTAGTTAATGAAAGCAGAATAGGCACTTTACCAAACTTCATACTGTTAACAAACCAAAGAAGCTGCAAAAATTAAACCCTTATGTGCATATTATAGCAGAAAATGGAAACATTTGAAAACCAATTAACTTATAATCATAAAATTTTCTCCAATATAACCCACAAAATGACTGCAAGTATCTAATTCATCAATTAGACAAAGAAATTTTATAACAGGCATAATCAAACTAACCAATGTAAATGGTCTTGGGCTACCTTCTGCGCTTTAGTGGGCCAGTCTTGTACCCACCCTTAGTTGGTTTGCCTTGCCCCGGGGAGAAACAGATACTCTCCCATATTTTCCACTACTCTTGCTCTTACCCTCTCGTCCACCGTGAGGATGGTCTACAGGATTCATGGCCACTCCTCGAACTACTGGCCTTCGACCAAGCCACCTGCTCTGCCCAGCCTTCCTGAGCTTCCGATCTCCGTGGGTTGGATTAGAGACTACACCAATTGTGGCCCTGCAATGAGAATCGATCAACTTTTTCACACCTGAAGGGAGTTGGACTAAGCAGTATCTTGATGCAGGCTCTTTCAATATCTTTGCACTAGTTCCAGCTGCTCAGACCAGTTTGCCACCTTGCCCTGGGTTCAGCTCAATGCTGTGAACGATTGTCCCGATTCGCATTGCAGCAAGTGGCATGCAACTCCCCATTTGTGCATTTATATCAGAATACATCATTTGATTCATCATACTCTCTCGTGGACTACGTGTCTATGTGTTTCCAGCGTCTGTGAATAGCAAAACAAAGAATTGTAAGGATCTATATTATATACACATGGACCCAACATTGAGCAAAGGGAAAGAAACAACGATGGCATAAAATCATAAATCAATATTATTTTGTATTCTATACTTTTATCCTCTTTTGCCAGCCTTTCTTATCCAATACCACAAATAAGCGTAAAATATTATAGTAAGGCAAACCTGTTACTTCCTAATCTTTGTATAAGATAATGTAGTAACCACCATTAAACAAAATTTTTTATTTCAATACTCTAAACAAAAGAGCAAGCTTGTCTCTGTTTAAATCTGCATACTTAAAACGGAAAAAGATATGCTTTAGTTGAATGGAAATGGAAATCAATATGGTTTTATTTGAGCACAGCTTTCATCACTCTAAGATAAGAACAAAGGAAAACTGTCAATATAGCAAGATAGATCTGAAACTTCTGAGTTAGATTATTTCAACAAACCGTAGAACAAAATTAAAAAATTTTGCATTATCCATCACCAATTGAATTCAGAATTTATCATACCCTTATACTTCCCTTAAACAAAATTAATTATAAACCATGAAACATCCATATTTCAATTTCTCTAGTGACAGAGCTACAAAAAACTTATATTCCATGAATGAACTGGGAGTAGATAAAGAACAAATTCCATGCATATTCAAATAGGGGGAAGATCTAAACATTCTAAATAAGATTATTTCAACAACACGTTGAACTAAACCATCGTCCAATGAAATTAAGAATTTATCATCCCCTTCTACTTCCCTTTAACAAAATGCTTCAGCAACCACGAAACATCCATATTTCAAATTCTCCACAGTGACAGATCTATATAAAAGTAAGCTACCGCTTTTCAGCTTTTGCTTTCCCCCACCTCCTTTGAGAAATCTATGTCAAGAAATCCTCTAAAACCAGTTTGAATTGATATGAATATTTATGCGATTCCAAATACCCAAACATGCATCTTACTATTTTCATTTTGATTATGTGCAAGTTGTCACTATGCTTTAAACAAGAAAATATAAAATGCCATCTTTTATCTGCTGCTCATATGCTTAAAACAAGAAAAGATGTTACCTCTTTTCTTTCCTTTCCATTCACTGAACAGAGGCTTTTTCCTTTTTCCAGTTTGTCTAAGCTACTATAAATGACACGGTTGATGTATACGTGTACTTCGGAAAAGACGATTGGTGATTCATTTAACTTTGTTTCCTAGGATGGTCTCAAATTTCTTGGTTGCGAAACAATTACAGAAGCAACAGAATATCGTGTGATTCATTCTAATTGGGCCTCAAACAAATAATTGGCTCCACAGGTGGCCGCTCATTCATATCCAAAGCTGAGGTTGGATTTTCAGCCCCAAGCCTCTCTCCATTACCCCACAATGCATAGGCTACCTCCCCATGGACGACATCGTCACCAGCTTGCAGGCCATTTTGCATTTTTTCCCAACTTGCAGCCTCATCCCCGTCAGAATGAATTAACAGTAGCAGCAGATAAATCATTTTGCATTTTCCCCCACTCAACCCGGTTAAAACCCAGAAATTGCTGATTGATTTGTCTTACTATTTAGGTATAAAGAAAATTTAGATGAAATTCCCGGGATTTCTTATAGTATCCTAACAATTCGAAGGGGAGTGCAAAACATTAAGAAATGAATGAAGGGGTCGGGAGAGGACAAGTACCGGAAGAGAAATTGCGACAAGCATCGACGGGACTATTGTTGAGGAATGAGAAGGGTCTAAGGAGGCTGAGATTGCAGATACACGAGAACGCCGAAGAAGCTGCGCGAGCTCTCCACAAAGCCATGAATCTGCACGACCCTTGCCACTGCAACCAACTAGGAATTAGAAATTAGCACAAAGCTAAACTAATTATACCTAAGAGGATAGTTAAGTGCATGTTTGGCTTGTTAGAAAATTTTATTTTGAAGAGAAGAAAATTTCACTTAAAATTTTTTCATAAAATAAAGATAAATTCTTCAAAACGAGCCAAAAACCCAAAACGAAAAATCAGAACCAAGGAAGATCAAGAAGACACCTTTACAACTCTCGCATTAAGAAACCCACACCGCAGGTTAAAGGAGAAGATTTAGGCTATCAGTGTGCTACTGTGCTATATGAGCAGCAGAAGGATGGTAAGGATGATGTGCATAAAACCCAGATCTGAAAATTTTCCGAATCTAAAAAAAATACCTTGCTGAATACAAAATCCATGAAATCCATATTAAATTTGCCAAGCTATATAATGTAAGACCCAAAATACCCCACCTTTAGCCGAAGAGCAGAACTCTTAATCTGAAGCTGCTGAAGGGAACTGAGGTTTCAGGCGCGGCGGCACGGCAAACAGAAGGCTTCGGGCGTGATGGTGAGGCTGCTGCAGAGAGGAAAGGAGTGATTGAGTGATTTCGGGGCTCTTGTGCTTCTCAGGCCGGTTTGATTGAGTGAATATAGGAAGCAGATCCTCTCCAGTGGCCCTCTCCAGTGGTGTCTCCTGTATGAAATCGTAGCCCTTAAATTCATCGGAGGTTCCATGTTGAGACACGCATACACCGATAAAGCTTCACATGAAGCGCACCGTTTTCACTTATTGAAAATGGTGCGTTTTAATAATCTGGAGTGGACGGTATTCAAGCTGCCAATTGTCGCCGTTTGCACTATAGATCACCCAAAACTAAAATCCCAGCTAAACAAATGCAATACGTTACAGCTTCCCAAATTTGTTGCATCTCCATTTTTCCTCCATTTTTACTCCTACCTCGCACCGTTCTCCATTTTCCATCCTCCCATTTCCCTCCTCTGTTGCTGTCTTCCCTCTCACCCTTGATTGCAGTTGAAGTGGTTAGGAGAAAACAAAAATTTCACAGATACCAGAGTTTTCCTCTGCAGAAGCTTTAGACTAAATTTACTTGCATCTTTAGGTATGCCATTAGGAGTTATTGTGTTACTGGAACAAAAATCTGTATTTCGGGACTTAACTGTTCCAACTTTTGTTTCTAAGGGGAATATTTCATGAAAGAACTATCTGTATTGCTTGTTCTTCTTAAATGAAGTTTCTCTTAACACTTAAAAAAGGAAAAAAAGAAGAAGAATCAGTATACAAACAAAGCATGCCGATCTTTTGGATAGAATAAAGAAAGTGCCCTCTGCCAAAAGCAAATTTGATATTTCTCATTGCAAGCTCATACCCTCGTCTCCATATCAAATCACTAAACATGTAACAACCAAGATTCTGTTTTCTTCTTTCCAAGTTCAAGAATGGAGAACAAAGAGTCCAAGACGTAATAAAAACTTCACATCCATCCTCTCAATGTCAATTCAATTTCCCAACAAATAATGACCATCATTCCAAATTTTGAGAACTAGAATTGTGGCATACCCACATAGGACCACCAAAGTTAATAAAAAGCTTACTGCTACAACCCAACCCATAGTGGGAAATTGACAAACAGCATGGAGGCGTTTCTCTCACAGGGAAAACATCATGCAGACAGAACAATCAAGTCTCATTCACAAAGCAAAACCATAAATTCTAAGTCATGGTAATGTTGTTACAGAACCAGATAATATCTTGTTTAATTTAATTCAACAACTAAGCCCACCTTGGACCACCAAACTAATAAAAAACTTACATTGTAGCAAATTAACAAGCAGTACATAGGTGTCTCATTTTATAGGAAAAATTTCATGTGGACTGAACAATCAAGTTTCCCTCAAGAAAGAAAAACATAATTTTTTCTTGAATAACCAGGTGAAATGGGCATGTTACAGCGTCGTCTACTTCTTCTTGCCTCCCATAGGAGAAACTCCCTTGCGCCGAGAGGGAAGGACAATCTCTCCTTTGCTAAAAGAAGGAGCAGTTCGATCAGAAGAATATACCGCACACTTCAATCTAATGACCAAGCATTTTTCAAGATGACTCTCTTTCTATAAGTAATTTCGACGGATAGCAAGTTCTATACCATCACAGAAGAAGATGACTAGGGGAGGCAGCATCTCCATCCGTTTTGCCAACCGTCATTGCATTATAAGGTGCCACTACCTTTCTCCCTACAAAAAGGAATATGAAGAGGAAGATGGGAGTTGGGTTTGGGAGACGTTGCTGCGTTCATTTGTGGGATTAAGAAAAACGAACCAATGGAAAAGAGACACGCTTTGCCGAAAAAAAATAAAAAAAGATGCAACTTTTCACTTTTTAGAGCAATGTGGCTTTTTTTAGACTGTTAGATGAGATCAGCGGATAGGATTGGCTACGGGAGAGAGCACAGGAGATAGTTACGGGAGAGGATCTGCTTCCGTGAATATAGGGTTGGAAAAAGAAGGAGGAAAGAATGTGTTGATAAATATGATTAGTGAATATGATTTACATAAATTGTCTTTGGTTTGACACTAAAAGAAATTCGTTAACGTTTTGCGTTTGATTAAAAAAGATATATGGTAAAAGAAAAATGTTAAGTGAGAAAAGACACAAATATCCTTAAAATAAAAAATTAAATATTAAATTTTCTCCAAAAAAGCAATCAACACTTTCTCAGCCCAATAACAAATTAGCGCAGATAAGAAAGAACGTGTTTAGATGAGTGATTGAGTTTTTTAAATTACATTTTAACAAAGTAATAATTTATTATTTTTACATATTGTAATTTAGTAAATGTAATTTTTAACTTTTTGTTCTGAAAGCAAACACACTCTTTTATTCCATATGTAGTGGATAAGAGGGTCGAATGTTAAAAAGAGAAAGGAGGTGAAATTGAGATAAAAGTATATTTTATCAATGGGAGAGTTTTTCTTAGGTGAGTTGTTTTCTATTAACATGAGAAAAACTAATCTTTTACTTTGGAATAAGAGAAAATTTTATTAAGTAAGAGAATAAAAATTAATTATTTTATTATTAGTAATAAAAATAGTTAAGAGTATTTTGATCTTTTAATTCTCTTATTATTTTATTTTTATATTATTTTTATCTAATTAAATATTAAAAAATAAAAACATCATTATTTCTTCTTTCATCATATCAAACAAAATTATGAGATATAAATTTTTTTTATTTTATTGTTTATTCTTATTTCATCCAAAATTAAATCTTTATATCAAACGAAGCTGAGTATGTACAGTTGAAAGAATGGAGGGAGGAAAAAAAGAAGATGGAGAATAGCACTGAGGCTGCGGCAAGAAGAAGAAAGCGATTGAGTACTCCACCTCAAATTGCTATCAGCCCATTTACTCAACCAAACGAAAAAAGGTGAATGGCGTTTGCGTTTGCATCAATGGGATTGAACCAAATGCGCCGCCCTTAATTCTGATAGAGGGTTAACAACTTTCTTTATTTAAATTTTAAATCAACATAAATATGAAAAACTGAAATGACAAAAAAGAATGCTTAAGGTAATGATTAAATAAAATTATAATATATGTAAAATTAAAGAAAAATAGAGAATTCAATGATGCGACGTTAAAGTGTACATTCATCTTGTATCCAACAATATCGGATCAAATGGTCCAACATTACACTCAAACGCGAAGTTGGCTATAAAGCCGAATAACCCATGTGCACGTTGGTTTTATTATTAATCTGTTATTTTCTTCGAACAAAAAATTCAATGTTTCCCACCTTTTTGCTTTTAGCATTGGAAAATAAATATCTCTTATAACTTCGGTACGTCGCAGAGAGAGAAATTTTATTTTTAAAAACTTTTATATGATGTTTATTATATTTTTATAATTATTATTTAATATTTTTATTTTTATTATTTTTATAAAATAGAAGGATAAGGATAATTTAAAAAAATTATTTTATTTTTCATTCTCATCCTTCAGTAGAATTGAGTTGTAGTTTTTTTTTTTTAATTATTTGAAAACGTAAGAAAAGTCCATATAAGTTTTAAAAAGAAAAAGAGTACTCTATAAAATTAAGAAAATATAGAAAAATGTTAGACTATTTTACTCAATTTTTAAATTGTTAAGTTATGCCATTTGTAAAATGTAGAGCGCTGAGGGAGATTTCGTGTGTGGATATCTAGCCGTAATTCAAAGCACTCTTCTCGCTTTCATTCTCTATAAATACGGCCCCACTCTTCTTGGATCAGCACATCATCCCTCCCAACCTACTTCACTCTTCTTCTACTGATTCTCTGTGTTGATATTATGGCACCACAGTGTGTGCTCCATAAGAAGCTCACACACTCAATGATCGAAAACAACGTATTGTACTTTCCAACGAAATCTCTACCGACTTTGCCACCACCAAAGGTTGAAAATAAACGAGCTCCAAGGGAATTTCCAGTGAGCTGTGAAGATGAAGTGCATACGTTTCGCTGTAGGCAACGACCTGAGGGCAATTCCAGGAGACCAGTTATACAGGAGGGCTGGTCTCAAGTTATCAAAGATAAAGGCCTTCAAGAAGGTGATGAGGTCAAGTTGTACTACGAGGCAGCAGCGGGTGGACGTGAACATGCTCGCTATTTAATATTTTTATTTTTATTATTTAATATTTTTATTTTTATTATTTCCCTAAAATAGAAGTATAAGGATAATTTAAAAAAATTATTTTATTTTTCATTCTCATCCTTCAATAGAATTGAGTTGTAGTTTTTTCTTTTTAATTATTTTTATTTTCATTCTCATCCTAAAATAGAAGTATAAGGAGATTTCGTGTGTGGATATCTAGCCGTAATTCAAAGCACTCCTCACGCTTAACGGTAATTTAAAAATTTATTCCATATTAATGCAAGCAGACAACGAACAGATCTTCTAAAGTTGTGCGGTAAAGTGTCTCACATTTTTTTTTTAAATATAATTTCCTTTTTTTGTTAAGGGAGAGAAATTTGGTTTGTAAGCAACTTCACCAACTTCTGACAAAGATAACTTTAGAGGATGTGGGTCCAAGCATACATTGTTCTAAAAATTTAAATAATTATTTTAATGTTATTTATTTTGTCATATAAAATTTAAACATATCTTTAACATGGAGTGTTCTCACGAGTATGATTAAATTCCAATTGGCCCATCTATATCCACCTCAAATTGTTATCAGCCCATTTAGTGTGCATTTGGTTGCGCTGTGAGAAGTGAGGAAACGCGGTTTGCAAGAAGCGACAAATCATTGTTTATTCTGCCAAACATATTATTACTCAACCAAACGAAAAAAGGTTAATGGCGTTTGCGTTTGCATCAATGGGATTGAACCAAATGCGCCGCCGTTAATTCTGATAGAGGGTTAACAACTTTCTTTATTTAAATTTTAAATCAACATAAATATGAAAAACTGAAAGGACAAAAAAGAATGCTTAAGGTAATGATTAAATAAAATTATAATATATGTAAAATTAAAGAAAAATAGAGAATTCAATGATGCGACGTTGAAATGTACATTCATCTTGTATCCAACAATATCGGATCAAATGGTCCAACATTACACTCAAACGCGAAGTTGGGTATAAAGCCGAATAACCCATGTGCACGTTGGTTTTATTATTAATCTGTTATTTTCTTCGCACAAAAAAATTCAATGTTTCCCACCTTTTTGCTTTTAGCATTGGAAAATAAATATCTCTTATAACTTCGGTACGTCGCAGAGAGAGAAATTTTATTTTTAAAAACTTTTATATTATATTTTTATAATTATTATTTAATATTTTTATTTTTATTATTTCCCTAAAATAGAAGTATAAGGATAATTTAGAAAAATTATTTTATATTTTCATTCTCATCCTTCAGTAGAATTGAGTTGTAGTTTTTTTTAATTATTTGAAAATGTAAGAAAAGTCCATATAAGTTTTAAAAAGAAAAAGAGTACTCTATAAAATTAAGAAAATATAGAAAAATGTTAGACTATTTTACTCAATTTTTAAATTGTTAAGTTATGCCTTATGTAAACTTTTTAGAAAAAAATTTTACCTAAAAATTCTAACTTCATAAAAATAATATTAAAGAATTTTAAAAATTAAAATTCTTCTAAAAGATTAAAGGATTAAATTATCACTTATGTCTTATACAGTTATCACTACTATTTTTTAAAATTATCGCTCATATCTTTATTTAAAGATAATTTATATAAATTTGAAATATTTTTATGTTATAATGTTGTTTTAAATTTTTATAAAACTAGGGTTTTTTAATTAATTTTTTTTTATTTTTTTTTAAATATCCAGTCACAGCCTATTGAGGCAGAAACATGAAAACCTAGGTACTCCCTACTCTTTAGGGTTAAAAAAGTGATGGATGAGAATTATTATAGAGGATTGTGCTATTGAGTTTGGGATTTTAATTGTTGAATATATTTAAATTTGTATAAAATATTTTTTAGTGTCAATATACATGCAGAATTCTGAAAATGCATCAGCGCCATTTTCGTACGGTACTTTTTGCATTCGCCACGGTGAAATTATGTAGGTAATTTAAAATTTTATTCCATATTAATGCAAGCATACATTGTTCTAAAATTTTAAATAATTATTTTAATATTATTTATTTTGTCATAAAAAATTTAAACATATCTTTAACATGGAATGTTCTCACGGAATATGATTAAATTCCAACTGGCCGATCCATATCGTTCAGGTCCTAGAAAATGATAATTCAGGTGTGAAATGTAGAGCGCTGAGGGAGATTTCGTGTATGGATATCTAGCCGTAATTCAAAGCACTGCTCTCGCTTTCATGATGTATAAATACCACCCCCCCCCCCTTTGGTTTAGTTTCTATTACATGGTTTGGCCAGAAGTAACGAAGTATTACTTTTGCATAAAAGCGATTGTTGAACGTAATTTTCTCTGTGTCCAACGCGGAGCCAAACACACACTCACTCTTCTTCTACTGATTCTCTGTGTTGATATTATGGCACCACAGTGTGTGCTCGATACGAAGCTCACAGACTCAATGATCAGAAACAAGGTATTGTACTTTCCAACGGAATCTCTACCAGCTAGAAATGGACGAGCTCCAGTGGAGTTTCCAGTGAGCTGTGGAAATGATGTGTACACATTTCGCTGCAGGAGTCGACTTTCGGGCAATTCACCGAAACCCGTTATCCAGCAAGGCTGGTCTCAAGTTATCAAAGATAAAGGCCTTCAAGAAGGTGATGAGGTCAAGTTGTACTATGAGGCAGAACCTGCTCGCTATTGGATTGAAGTTCACAGACCTGTGCGCCTGATGGGTGTGACAATAGGTCTATCGCGCATTGTCTAAATAACCTTACCTCTCGAACAACATGTTGGAGAAAATTTTAGGTAAATTTAGTCTAAATTAAGTCATTTATGAGGTAAATTGAACTTGGTCCTAGACGGAATATACTTGAGATTTTCTCCGGCATAGAGTGAGATAGGGCAATGAGTCCCGTTTAATAAGTGATTTGAGCTATGTTTGGTGTTCCATATATATTATCATCGTGTTGGTGTGTATTGTAGTAACGTGTGTTGTATGTACCTACGGGTTGAGAGTGAGGGGACAGTGATTTAAGGAAGTGTTTGGAGTTTTATATTATGCTCCTGCTTGTTATTTGTGGGGCTCAATTACTGTTTAATAACATTTGTACGTGTCTTGTGTGTTATGACATATTGTCCTGTTTCTTATTTTTGAGTACATGACCCTCATCATAGATCATGTTTAGTTAATCATTACAATTAGTATCTTTGCAGGGATATTATATTAATTGAATATAGATCGACATCAACCGTTTGCCTGTATTAAAACCATTTGGTATGCAAAATAAAAATAAATAAAAGAGAAGAAAGTAATTTTAAGAGAAAAAATTATTATTTTTTAAACAATAATAAAAATAAAAACTTTTAAATAATAATTATAAAAATATAGTAGATATTAAAAGAAAAAAAATCCGACCGCAATACTGAGAGATGGCAGTCAGCTCTGCATGCATGATTAAACAATCCTTTATTAAGCCCCCACCAATCAAGGGAAAATTATATTGTATAAACTCTGAAAAGGTCCATGCATGCACGTTGTGATTGAAATCAAACTTAATCAACCGTACGGTGTTCTAGAAATATGATCAAGTTAGATAATCATGATTGCTCTCACAAATATAATTTTTAATATCGATCGCAAACCGATCATGGGTTAGATATATCCGGAATAATATTTTTCTGAATTACCATTTATTCTACAATTTAAAGGGATAATTAAGAACATAAAAAATATGATTATTCTTTCCACCTTCAATTTCACATAGAAAATGATGCCCAAATTTCTTCACCAGAAAATAATTTCAAATTCACTGCACAAACAATATCATGCTGCGCTTAATTATTGCTTCCAAAAGTTTGAAGTTAAATTTGATTAAAATTTTAAAAGTTAAATAATTACACTACGATTTTCACTCTATCTTTCAATTTTACAATATTGGGTCGGTTTTCTTTGTCAATGCCTGTAAAGTGATGAATTTGTTAGCTAATAGTCCGTGTAACATAGGGATGTTGCGGCTCAGTGTAGGGATGCTATCTATATTTTGCATGGAACCCAAAGTCAAACGCCATTAAAATAATCATTTGTAAAAGGAAAATGCATGCCGCTATTGCTCTCGCTAGATTCGTTGCAGAAAGAGCAAAGCAGAATTCTGATGGTGATCCCCGTGAAAATAGATATCGCAAATTTATTATCATTAATATTCGAATCAGAAAGAAAATGAACAATGAAATTGATGGGTGATATAGAGAAGGTTGTTGGATATACGTGGGATGAAAGGCGCATATGATTATGATCTTTTGTTGCAAGTAATTTCAATGTGGATGCTATTATGGATATTAATTCTAAGAAAAATTGCATTTATCCCCCATGATCTTTGTCTTCACTTCTAACTTTTTCTTAATTTTAAAAAAATTATATGTTGCTTTCAAATATCCCTCATGTATTATTTCCATTGTGTAATAAGTACCTTTCGTTAGGTGGGTTCCATAGCCACTTGGTCAATGTGGGATCTTACGGTTGTCTGCGCCAATGGGGAAAGTTATATGCATCACTACTTACATTTATATACCGAATCCACTCTTAATATCTTCTTTAGTTTATGAAGTGTTTAGATTGAAGTTAAAGAAAGTGAATTTTTCTGTCTAAATATGGAAATTAAAAGGCAGAACAGAAAAGGAAAAACAAATGCTCATCATTATTATATATAATGATGATGAACTTGTTTTTCACATTATCTTACTGAAATCTTCACTCTATTTCTAAAACTTTCTCAATTTTTATATTTATAAGAAATAAGCTACACTTGATTACCTCTAATTTAAAAATTTAACGTAATTGTTAAAAGTTTATGCTTAAATTTATATATGTTATATATTTAAAAATCACAAAATGCCCTTAAATAAGCTCTATATTTTTTTAAAAATAATAAATCCATTACATTAATATTCTATAAACATTTTATTTTATTGTTATAATTATTATGTTAATTTCGAATTTATCCTCATTTAAGCTCAATAAATTTTAATTTCATCATTAAAATTATCGTTTATAGACTATTGATTAATCTAATGAATTTTAAAAGTGAGAATATATTATCCCGGCCGCTAAATATAATGAGACGCTTGAAAAAATTATAAAAAATTTCCTCTATTAAATTTGAAAAAAATCGTGTATATATGTATAATTGCCTCCAATTACGTAAATAGAAAAATTCAAATTGCAACATATTCGGATAATTTTCAGTGCATCCAGTCTTCTGACCAAACATAAATTTGTAAAATAAGCGCACTTGTTTCTTTTTGGATATCCATCCTCCTCTCCAGAAACGTACTCCATCTGTCACTAGTCACTACCCTTTTTCTTATTTTTGGACATATGGAAGGTCAATTTCATTTCTATGTTCAACAACCACCCTACAAAATTCCAACGTCTTACTCATATGTTGTAAGGGGAAAATTAATATTTTTAATTTCTCAGTGTAAATTTTAGGGAAAAATTGTAGAAATGAATGATTTTTTTTCTTTTTAATATTTTGAATTTTTACATAATCTTTTGGAGATCATCTTAATTTTTCCCATATTATCTTAATTTCTACAATTTTCCTATTGAAGCTGCTGCCGAAGCATCTAATGTTTATGTTTTTTTAACCAAGTTCATTGTATGTGAAGACCTCGTATCTTGATCTCACCTTTCCAACTTTGTCTAACTTTTTCATTCTGTCCCCAGTTTCGAAAGATGTTTCGGTTTTGCATTTTTCGGCGGAAGCTAGGGCAACATGTTCGGTTTGTGCCTGACCAATTGCGAATATGCAAAGGCGGAATTCTGATGGGGTCCATTTGAAAATGGATGTCCCAAATTTATTATCATTAATATTCGAATCAAAGGAAATAGATCATGAAAAATGATGGTGGTAGAGAAGGTTGTTGGACATATGTGGGATGAAAGGCGTATATGGCTGTGACTTTTCGTTACGTTGTATGTATAATTTTTTTTTATTACCATGCAGATGAATTTTGAGATGATTTTGTAATTAGAATATCAATTTTTCAATATAAAATGCAAAGAAAAATAAAACAAGGATGATTATGAGAAGAATATACAATTTTTATTGTCAAACTCATATTTACTGAATGAAAAAAATTTTAAATTTTATTAAATTTTAAGTTTTTAAGTCAAACTCATATTTACTGAATGGAAAAATTTTTTAATTTTATTAAATCTTTAAATTTTTAAGTCAAACTCATTTATCCAAAAATAAATTTGAATCAGGAATTTTTTTAAGTTGAGATATATTTATATAAAATTTATTTATATATAAAAACAAGTAAAAATTTTCATAATAATGATGAATATAATTTAAAATATTTAAAACATTCTTTGAATGTTTTTAATATATATAGGAATATTTTGGGGATGGAAATCCCTGATAGAGAAAGAGAGAATGGACTGTGTTGAGTTGGGAGAAAGAGAGAGGTTACACGTGTGAACAATAGATAGGTAAGGTATTGGGAGTGCAAAAAGAGAGTTGCAAGTTCCTTAATCGTCACATAAAACTGTGAAAATTCGAAAAATTATTTTTTTTATTTTTTCAATTCTTACTATAAATTACTATAAGAATAAAAAATAGCATAATTTTTTCTCTATAATTCTCATGGTACATTTGCACAAGAATCAGAAAAATATTTGTTACCCGAAGTTAACAAGGTTTGTTTTGAATTCATCATTTTCCTTCAAGACGAAATGCAATTTATTTTGAGGAGAAAAATTGTCATATATAGCGCTAGTTTGTTATTAACTACGTATAACCGATTTCATTCTTTTTTTAATATTATAACTCGGAGGGAATATGAACATTTCGTCCGAAGAAAATAACAGATTAAAAATGAAACCAATATTGCAAAAATAAATAATTAGTTCTCTTGTGAAGAAATTTAGGCAGCATATGTATTGGGAAGTTGAGAATAATGTAGTCTTAGATTCTTACAAGATACGTCTTATTTAATCCATGACAAAGGAGAGAAAGAAAAAGGAATGAATATGGTAGTTTGAATGAATTTGGTTCAAGAAATCTGACAGCGAGAATATTCAAAGTGGAAAGGAATCTGTTTACCTAATTCATTATTTAATCCATGAAACAGAAAAGAGAAAGGAAAAGGTCGGTTAAGCTAAGCACATCGAATGTTTTTGACTGTTTGTTGATGGATCAGCCAATTGGAAGACATTCTTTTTCGTACATAATCATGAAGATATTGTGTATAATAAAGCATTATTTATCCATGAAAATGAAAGAAAAAGGTGACGAAGGCTGAGGGTTAATTGCAAATGGCCATATGGCGCAATCTTTTGTGGGTCATCTTAATGAATTCATTTTTTGTCCTATTCCTACGTACTTATGTTCCAAGATAATTTTTAAATTACCAAGATAATTCAATCAAATAATTTAAAATTCTACCAAAATAGACGGAATTAAAAATCTCTTCCTTTCTCACTTATAATTAATTATCACTCAGTGAAGTAGCATGACCCTTTGAACCAACACTAATCTTAACTATCAAAATTTCTTAGTTTTTTGATGCACAGAGTTATTGTTCCACTCTTCTCAAGGTTTTTTGTACTTTTATTTTGGTAAATTGTGGTTTGGATTCATGACTTCAAATGTTTAAATATTTGTGTTCAATATATTAGTATTTTGCTTCATATTATTCTAGATGATATTTTAAATTACATAAAAATTATAGGTATTTTACATTATAGTTTTTAAATTTTATTAATATTTAAAATATCACTTGTGCACCTCTCATGACTGTAATGTAATGGCAGAGGTTGACTCACGCATAAAATCAGATATATTAACTTAATATAAGGGTATGTTTGGTTAGGAGTTTGAAAGACTAAGAAGCTTGTTTGACCACCAAAATGTATGTTTGCTTTATAGATCAGCTCGTTTCGTTTAACATTAGATTTTCTTCTAAAATCATATTTGTCCTCCAAATCCTAATGAGACTTGGTTTAATATGAAGTTCCTTTGCGTGGCATCATTGTTGGATTTATGTTCCTACATCAATCCCCATTAATATTCCTTTTTGGTAATTTTTCATATTTATTAAGTCGTTACAATTTGCCAATTTATGAGCCACAAAAATTTTATCGATGGTGGATAAAATTCTTGTTTATCAAGCTTTTAAGAGGGTTCTTGGCTAAGAGTGGCTATACATTCATATACGTGCTCATTACACAGCTTCTCATTGGTCAGAAAATCCTATTGATTTGTTTGCAAACTCTTACTATTTTGGACTTCCAACTTGTCAGAATTGCTATGATTGGAGGTAATAGATTTATTCTTTTGCTGTTGCCTTGTGCAAACCCTGTATGCATTTCTTGAGCATGAGTTGCATTATTCTTGAATATTAAATGGGTTATTGTATAGACGGTTGCATGCATTTTTGTATTTTTGGTTTTCATGTAGTATCAAAGCAGGTTGCCTCTATTTAGTGTTACTATGCATGCTTCTCTGCCATTTTCATGTATTGTTCAAAATTTTGTAATATTTGTTACAATATTTGAATAGTTGCTATTAGGTAAATGGCATGTCTAATGGGTATATAATTGTTATATATATGAATTTTATAATGCTTGCATGTTATTTTATATGTCAAGAAAATGCTAAAAAAAAGTAGTTGGAAATATTGCCTAAGAAATTGCATTTATGCTCTGCTGTACTACGTATTATTTGAATAGATTTTTACTCGATCTTTCAATTTTACAATATTGGGTCGGTTTTCTTTGTCAATGTATGTAAAGTGATGTATTTGTTAGCTAGTAGTCAGTGTAACATAGGTACGAAGCAAAAACAATACTGAGATGCATTTGTCCTTTACGAATAATTCTTTAGTTGCGGCTCAGTGTAGGGATGCTATCTAAGGATCCAACGGTGATTTTGCATGGAACTCAAAGTCAAACGCCATGAAAATAATCATTTGTAAAAGGCAAATGCATGCCACTATTGCTCTCGCTAGATTCGTTGCAGAAAGAGCAAAGCAGAATTCTGATGGTGATCCCCTTGAAAATAGATATCGCAAATTTATTATCATTAATATTCGAATCAGAAAGAAAATGAACAATGAAATTGATGGGCGATATAGGTAAGGTTGTTGGATATATGTGGGATGAAAGGTGCATATGATTATGATCTTCTGTTGCAAGTAATTTCAATGTGGATGATATTATGGATATTAATTCTAAGAAAAATTGCATTTATCCCCCATGATCTTTGTCTTCAGTTGTAACTTTTTCTTAATTTTAAAAAAATTATATGTTGCTTTCAAATATCCCTCATGTATTATTTCCATTGTGTAATAAGTACGTTGCTGTTAAGTGGGTTTCACAGACAACCGCCTGCACCAGCTGGGACAGTTATATATATATATATATATATCAAACGCTGCTTATCTTTATATATCGAATCTACGCTTCATATCTTCTTTAGTTTATAAAGTGTTTAGATTGAAGTCAAAGACAGGCTCTTTTTCTGTCTAAAGATGGAAATTAAAAGGCAGAATAGAAAAAGAGAAAAATTGTTCATCATTATTATCTGTATTGATGATGAACTTAATTTTCACATACTCTTACAGAAATCTTCACTTTATTTCTAAAACTTACTCAATTTTGTTATTTATAAGAAATAAGCTACACTTGATTAACTCTAATTTTAAAAATTTAACATAATTGTTAAGAGTTATTGCTTAAATCTATAAATGTTATATATTTAAAAATCTCAAAATACCCCTAAATACTGTATTTTTAAAACTAAACTAACTTTTCTTTTTTAAAATAATAATAATAATAATAAATCCATTACATTAATATTCTATAAACATACAAATTTTATCTTTATTATTATAATTATTATGTTAATTTTAAATTTATCTTCCTTTAAGCTCAGGAAATTTTAATTCCATCATTAAAATGATTTTGTTTGTAGAATATTAATTAATGAAATGAATTTTAAAAGTGAGAATATATTATCTGGGCCGACTAGTGATAAATCTAAATCTAATGAGACACTTGAACAAATTATAAAAGAATTTCCTCTATTAAATTTTAATAAAATCATGTATATATGTATAATTGCATCCAATTACGTATACGTGTTCATTATACAGCTTCTATGTTCAACAACCAACCTACAAAATTCCAACCTCTTACTCATATATTGTTAGGGGGAAATTTATACTTTTAATTTAGTTGAGGATGGACAACCTATGTTAAAACTACTTAGTTACATTGTCTGCTCGTGTTTGTCTCTAATGAATCACTTAATGCAAAGCTTTTCACACGATCATATACGGCCTACCCATATATTGTATTAGTTTGCCCAAAATTCTTTTATTTTACATACCTTTATTCACCAACATAGCTAACTCGTACTCTGTTGAATATGATTAATTTTTTACTAATTCTTTTATGCTTTTTCATTTTCTCTTGTACCTAATTAGATTATATAAAAAATACATAAAAACCACACAATGTGGATTCAATTTTACCTAAAAAAAAGTATGTATATTTTGCACTCATCAAGATATCAAGTTGTTTAGTTTAATATTAGGTTTTCTTTTAAAACCACATTTGTCCTCCAAACTCTAATTAATGTGGTTTGGTTTAATTTGGAGTTCTTTTGTGTGGCATCATTGTTGGATTTATAATCCTCCATCAATTCCCATTATTCCTCTCTGTAGTTTTTCATATTTGTTAGTTGGTTACAATTTGCCAATTTATGAGACACAGAGGACTTGATTCCATTGATGATGGATTAAACTCTTGTTTGGCAAGTTTTTTAGAGGTCCCTGGCTAAGGGTGGCTATACATTCATATACGTGCCCATTACATAGCTTCTTAGTGGTCAGAAAACTCTCTTGATTTATTTGTAGGTTCATATTATTTCGGACTTCCAACTTGTCAGAATTACTATGGCCAGAGGTATTAGATTTATGCTTTCACTGCCACTTTGTGCAAACCCTATATACATTTCTTGAACATGAGTTATATTGTTCTTGAATATTAATCTGGTTATTGTATATATGGTTGCATGTATTTTGTATATTTTGCTTTCATGTGGTATTAAAACAAATTGCCTCTACCTGGTGTTATTTTGCATGCTTCTCTACCTTTTTTATGTACTGTTCAAAATTTTGTAATATCTATTACAATATTTGAATAGCTACTATTAGGTAGATCTAGGATGTTTGATGGGTATATAATTGTTATATGAATTTTATGATGCTTGTATATTATTTTATATGTCAAGAAAATGCCTGAAAAAATAGCTGGAAATATTGCTTTAAGAATTACGTTTCTGTTCTGATGTACTAGGTAATTTCTAAATAGCGTTTGCCCATTTTGATCCAAAAAATCAATTTCTCTTGATTTTCTAATGAATTTTGGCTCTTGCACTGTCAAAAACGGAGTTCCATAGGCCTAGAAACCGTCAAGTCAAAATTTAAGCCAGAAACAGGTTGAAACTATGTTGGTTTGACCTGACTGAAGTTTAGGAAAGAAATAAATGACAAGTGTTTTGACACCAGACCACACTGACATTTTGACGTCACAATTGGTTGCATTTTGGACCATCATGGAAAATGACAAGGAGTTTCAATTAAAAAAAAAAAGTAAATTATACATACTTCATTTAAATTTTGTTAAAGTTATACAGATTTCTCATTTATTTTCAAAACATACATAGATCTCCCTTAAAACCAAAGTTACCTTATATTTTAGTTTAATTTTAAGTTCTTGACCAAAATATCTTTTTTTTTTTAATTTTTAAAATTTGGTAAAAATTTGAAAATTAGACTAAAGTGTATGGTAACTTTTGTTCTAAGGGGGTTTGTATATGTTTTGAAAATAATTAGGAGATTTGTATAATTTTAACAGAATTTTAAAGAAATTCGTGTAATAAACTCTCATAAAAAAGTGTGAAGAAGCATGAAGTGTTCATTTCATTTAAGTGGTTTGTTGGGCTTGGGCTTCAAGTGGCATGTTACCGACTGATCAATTCTCAAGCTGCATGCTATTCGGGCCTCTGTTAAAACCATATAACAATTAAAAGAAAGGGATTGGGCCAATAGCAATTTAGGCTGTTTTTTTGTGAAGAAAAGGTGGTTTTTCAGCATGTATAAATTTTGAGCTGGAAATGGATTTTGAGTCTATTTTGAGCAATTTTTCACAATTTTTGGGCAAAAAATATTTCAAAGGTCTGTTTTTGGTTTCTTAGGCCTTTTTGGCAAAAAAATTTTCTGGAATTTTGGAAAAAATTAATTTTTCTTCATTTTAATATATTTTTTTGTTGGTTTTGTCATAAAATGGGAAGCCTAGATCATATTTTTGGCCCAAAAGATTTTGTAAAATTTATTTTGATACCATTTAATTATGTCCAATTTTAGAAAATTATTTTGGACTTTTTTTTGGGTATATTTGGGATAATTCAAGAGAGAGTTTTAGTTGATTAATTAATTAACTTCTATGAAGTAATAATTATTTAGATGCATATATTTGTTTAAGTACACTCTGTGATATTATATATCTTTTGTAATTAGCATAATTACTAAAACTGGCAACAACAAAATCGTTGGAGAGGATTGGCGAAAGTGACTGCCAAAAATGCCCGTGGCTACTTCAGTCTAGGAATGCCATTTTTTTTAAATTTAGGAATTTTTGTAAGGACTATTTCATTTAAAAATTTGTAACCGAGGATTAATTTGTTTCACGAGAACGGGGACAGGGATCAAATCCTCACCGTGCAAGATCCTTGTTCCCATAAAAAATATTAGATTTATTTATATATTTATTATTTTTTATAAAAATTATATGCAATTTTTTTTATGTATTTACTAGTGGATTTTAAATAAAGCATGACACATATACATAACTTTCTAATAATAATATGTTAAGTGTATAATTTTGAATAATAAATATAATATTTTTATAACCCAACATCGCATAATTATATATTTTTTTAAAAAAATTACACATTATAATTTTATTATATAACTCAACATCGCATAATGTGGGATCTTACGGTTGTCTGCGCCAGGGGGGAAAGTTATATGCATCACTACTTACATTTATATACCGAATCCACTCTTAATATCTTCTTTAGTTTATAAAGTGTTTAGATTGAAGTTAAAGAAAGTCGATTTTGCTGTCTAAATATGGAAATTAAAAGGCAGAACGGAAAAGGACAAAAAATGCTCATCATTATTATATATAATGATGATGAACTTGTTTTTCACATTATCTTACTGAAATCTTCACTCTATTTCGAAAACTTACTCAATTTTTATATTTATAAGAAATAAGCTACACTTGATTAACTCTAATTTAAAAATTTAACGTAATTGTTAAAAGTTTATGCTTAAATCTATATATGTTATAAATTTAAAAATCACAAAATACCCTTAAATAAGCTCTATATTTTAAAAATAATAATAAATCCATTACATTAATATTCTATAAACATACAAATTTTATTTTATTATTATAATTATTATGTTAATTTCGAATCTATCTTCATTTGAGCTCAATAAATTTTAATTCCATCATTAAAATTGTCTTGTTTATAGACTATTGATTAATCTAATGAATTTTAAAAGTGAGAATATATTATCTCGGCCGCTAAATATAACGAGACGCTTGAAAAAATTATAAAAAATTTCCTCTATTAAATTTGAATAAAATCATGTATATATGTATAATTGCCCCCAATTACGTAAATAGAAAATTCAAATTGCAACATATTCGGATCATTTTCAGTGTATCCAGTTTTCTGACCAAACATCAATTTGGAAAATAAGTTCACTCTGTCTAGATTACGCACTTTTTTTGGGATATTCATCCTCCTCTCCAGAAACGTACTCCATCTGCCACTACCCTTTTTCTTTTTTTTGGAGACAGGGAAGGACATCTTCATTTCTATGTTCAACAACCGCCCTACGAAATTCCAACGTCTTACTCATATGTTGTTTCGGGGAAATTAATACTTTTAATTTCTTGGTGTAAATTTTAGGGAAAAATTGTAGAAATGAATGAATATACCTTTTTTTTTTAATATTTTGAATGTTTACATAATTTTCACAATTTTTTTATTAAATCATCTAATGTTCATGCTTTTTCAACCAAATCTATTGTATATAAAGATCTAGCATATTGATCTCACCTTTCCAAGTTTGTCTTACTTTTTTCCTTCTGTTCACATCTTTCGTGGATGTTTCAGTTTTCTTTTGTTTGGTGAAATCAATGGCACCACCGTTCGGTTTGCGTGCGACCAATCGCGAATATGGAAAAAGAGCAAGCCAGAATTCTGAATGGTCCATTTGAAAATAGATGTCCCAAATTTATTATTATTAATATTCGAATCAGAAGGAAAATGAATCATGAAATTGATGGGTGATAGATAAGGTTGTCCGATATGTATGTGGGACGAAAGGCGTATATGATTGTGACTTTTTGATACGAGAAGGTTCAATGTCGACGATATTGGAGATGGGCAAATGGATGCCACTGGAAGAGAATGAAGTGCAAATTGGAAGGAGCTTTGAAGTGTAATTTTGTTATCATTGATAATTTTATAATTAAAATATCAATATTTCAGTACAAAATGCAAAGAAAAATAAAACAATGATGATTATGAGTAAAATATGAAAATTTTATTCTCAAACACATATTTACTGAATCAAAAAATTTTCAATTTTATTTTTTATTAAATCTTTAAAATTTTAAGTCAAACTCATTTATCCAAAAATAAATTTAAATCACTATTTTTTTTTAAAGTTGAGATATATTTATATAAAATTTATTTATATATAAAAACACAATAAAACAAATTTTCAAATAATGATTAATATAATTTAAAATATTTAAAACATTATTTGAATGTTATTAATATATATATATATAGGAATATTTCGGGGATGGATGTCCCTAATAAACAGAACGGAGATTAGACGTGTGTTGAGTTGGGAGAAATAGAGAGGGGAAAATTATTTTGTTATGCTTCCATTATCAATCTCTATATTCTTTTGTTAGGCTTCCATGTTCATTCTGAGCAACATGTTCATTCTTTCATTCTTTCGTTATTCAAATAATTTCTTTGTTATCAGTAGCATCAAGTCAATTTAATTTGAACCTTTTTTTTTTTAGCAAAATAAGTTATAGCCCCAAATAGTTGCTACATGCTACTACCTAGTCGCAAAGGAACAAAGTTAATCCCTGTGAAATGGAAGAGAACAAATTATTGTTATCCCACAACCAGACATATGACTAACAAATAATGAAATGTTGATGAGAAATAGAACTGACTTGATGCTACCGATAACAAAGAAATTATTTGCATACTAGTAGATCATATTCATTTCTAAATCACAGGATATTTGATCTTCCCTAAAAAATTCGATTGATTTTGCTTTGTATGACTAAAGAAGCTGATGAAAATGGTGGCTCCTTTCTCAGCTTAGTGTGTATAAACAAACTAGGGAGAAGAAAACATGTGAAAGATGGTGAGCGTTCAATTTATTACGCCATATGTAGCAATGTGGGAATGCATGTTCAATTTCTCTCTCTATAACTAAAGAACAAAAATTTTAAAAAATAACCAAAAAAAAAAAAAAACTAATGGCTGCATTTAATGGGTTACCATTTACAGTGATGGCTACCTTTTAATGGGTTGCCATTTGCAGCGGTATAGGCGCTTAGGATTTGCCCATTCAGTGTAGCATCCAAATTCCATGTGCCCACGTGTCACTCATCTATACTAATAATAGTATATTAATAAGGAGGTGTTCAGTATTTGAAATGGATCTCTTGGAGTAGGAATCTCCACTGTTTAAATTAATTTAATTTAGACGGTATAAATCTATTTATTTTTTTTAAATTTTGAAAAAAATATAAAATAATTTTTTAATTATGAGATTTATAAAAAATAAAAATAAAATTTATGGAAAAGAGATTGAAGAGAATTGATAAGGGGAAAGACATGAATAGATCTAATATAAGAATATATAAAATTAAGTAATTTTTATTATAAGAAATCAGGATTTTTTTTGAGAAATTTGTATAATAAGAAGTTCTCGTAAAATTTGTTATGTTTTACAAGTTTTTTTATAATTTTTATGACAAATTTTAGTGATTTTTTTTGCTAGAATTGTTTAAGAGAAATACCATGACAAAAGTATTGCAATATGACTAGAATCACACACCAACCATTTTGGTAGAATTTTTATATGACAAAAAAACTTAAGAAATAATTTTTAAATTCTTGTAAAAAATTATCATAAGAATTATACAAAAATAAACCTTAAATTGTTTTTTACTATTTTCACAATATATTATTGTGAGAATTAAAAAATTACAATTTTTTTATACTCAAGATAATTTACTATAAAATTTAAGATAAAAAATGTATTTCAATTCTCCTGATATTATATTGTGGATATAAAAAAAATTTAATTTTTAAAATTTCATAGAGAAATTTTGTGAGAATTAAAAAAAAATACAAATTTTTTTCTCCATGAAAATGGTGAAAATATTAAAAAAAATTGAAAAATAGAATTTTAAATGAAATTATTTTTTATTTGCACAAAAATTTATTGAAAATTTCAAAAACTTTTGTAAAATTTAAAAAGAGAAATGTATTTTTATTCTCCTGAAATGTTTTTATAAAAATAAAAAATTACAAATTATATTTTCATAAAAATTTAAAAACGGAATGCTAAGTGAAACGCTCACTGACTTGCGTCTTCAACGTGGGCTACTTCCCTCTCGATCATTCAGCCCAATCCAAAAACCCTCCCTCGCCTTTCTTCTCCTCATCTTCCCTCCTCCGTCGTCGAGCACAACCTCTGCTTCGATTCCTCCCTCGGTGGATCGATTCCGTTCTCTCCAATTTCCTTTCGATGTACTCCCTCACAGTATTGATGTCAACTTTCAACATTTTGATGCTGCTCTTCTGTCTCCCGATCAAAATCGTTTCTCCTCCTTAGCCACCGTTGAAAATCAAATTTCTCAGGTAATATGAGTTTAATGTCATGTATATGTTCGTATTTGTTTTTTATTTTATTGTTTCTTGATGATGAATAGAAGGATTGGATTCTCCGTGGCTTGTTTGGGTTTTAATAGGCTTCCTGAATGTGAGAATTTGAAGCTATTGTGAGAATCTTGGTAATCAGAATTTTACTAAGTTTTTAAGAGGAAAAAAAAAAATCCCCGATGGTAAAGGTTTGCAAAATCTAGTTGAGTTTTTTGGTGTAAAGTTAGTAAAGGCTGCTGCCGTCCCTGTTATAGAAGAGTTAGGTAGACTTGGTAGTGGTAAATTATAAAAGAATCGTGAAGCATTCCTCATGTTGTGTTAGAAAAGTATTACGATTACTCAAATTCTATAAAATTCTTATCGTACGATCTGGTTTCAATTATGGAATAAGGGTTGATGTGATATTTTTATTAATTTTTCAAATATATGTAAGAGATACAACTTTTAAAAAATTTATATTCTTCTTATAAGTGAAAATTTATCTTTATGTAAGTGTCTTTTGTGGCTCCTCCTACTGTTATTTTAGTCCAAGCTTTAGGCTTCAATATATGCTGAAGAAAAAGTGGAAGTGGTTTCTATTACTTGATGCTCTCATTATAAAGGACAAACAGTTAACTTTTAAAAAAAAAAATTTTATTGTATTTTTTTAATTCACATGATCAACACGGGACATTGAGAATACCCAAATCTCTATTTTAATTTTTAATTTGTAAAGACGTCAATTTAATTTCAGTAAAAGCAAAAATTTAAAAGCTTATAATTGTAAACACATAACCTTCAGTTTCCAAATGGAGAGTCTGTTGAGGAAGTTCTGTTTTCTCTTGTACCTAAAAAAATGTAAGCGTTCTACTGCAAATATCATTGTTGTACAAGTAATAAGCTAGGAAGAAAAAATAAGTAGTTACTTTATAATGTATGTTAGGCAAAGAAAAAACTCAGTTTCATTCAGTAAAAGGGATCCAATCCAACAAAATTGAACTAATTCTCCTATTAAATTATATTGGAAGCCGCATAAATTTTAAAATCTCAGAACACAATAATTTCAAATGATAAAAAAGTTTCTTCTGTTTTAATTTTCTTTAGGTGTCTTTATTCCAGTCTTGTAAAATTAGCCATCAGCTTCTTTCAGCTGAAACAATGGTTAAGCTTTAAATTAGTTGAACTTTGCATCATATGCAAACCATTGGATATTTGTAACTATGGCTAATGAAGTTTTTTATTTTTTATATCTCAATTGAATATCTAGGAGTACACTATCATCGTCTGGTCAGGTCTGTGAATTATGTTGGTCCCTGTAAGGGGTTTACCCCTGGTTCTGTGCAATGTCTTTCGTGGATAACAATTGTTAATCATTCCTTGTCTGTAATTTTGCATTAATTGACGGTATTACTCTTGTTAGCTAGCTGATAATTTTTTAATAGTTAGATAGGCTAATCTTTTATTTCACCTTGTCTTGTTAACAGGTGGCACTGAAAACACCGATAGTCATCCATAGGCTATTGAGGGAGGGTGATCCTACTTTTAAAGAAGAATTTCAGAATTTCTCAGAGAGGATGCATCCTCCAACTTTCTAATTTTAAGGATGACTCTGGCCCAATTGGTTAAATTGATGACCTCATGCTGCTTATTTATTTATTTATTTTTTCTTTTTGGCTCTAGTTAAGGACATTTATTAGGTGTTTGTAGACTTCTGATACTGGTTCAACTTCTTAATCGAGTTGTATAATCTGTGACTCTGATTTTATTTTCTTGCAGCTTGGGTACGCACTTATGCATTATTTTTGGAAGAAAGGCTGGCATGTTTTTGGATTTTGAAGTATGATATTGAAGCTGAGCATCTACCCAAGCCTGCCCAAGAGCAGGAGAAGGTAGTTAACTTCAGGAAACAATGATTATGGTTCCTTGCAATAACAAGCCAAACCTAGAGTTTGTAGCATCTATGATGTTATCCGATAAGAACTGAAGAGTATTTACAAGAAAAATAAACAAAGTACACAATTTTACTTTCCTGATACTTTAGATATATAGCTGTATTATTCTTGATGCATTTTCTTGAGTTTTGTGCAGGTTCTGTGACATGTATTACAGTCGTTTCAATATTATATATCAGTTAACTCTGTATGATTAGCATTGAAGTTTCTTGCTACTAGGCTGGCAGAATGATAGATTTTTGTCAATTTTTAATTAGCTTAATTGAAACCTTCTGCTTGTAATTCATTTTCTACTAATTGTTCTTGTATTTACCATTCCATAATGTTTAGTATGGCTCATGTAATCTGGATTCTGAGAATAAGATTATTTGTTTACAACTATCCTTTTGAAATAGTTTGCAGTTTCATTAAGTAAATAATGTTTCTACCTTTTGGGTTCCATGATTTGTGGCGTGTAGGACAAGGAGCTGCGACAATTATCCATATAAAATAGAAGAAAAGAATTTGAGAGAAAGAGAAATAAATGTTGATTTTGCCTCAATCTTGGGGCTCTGATCTTTGTGAGTGATTTAGGAAAAAGGAGATTTACTGCTCTAGTAGTAACTGTTATTGTAGAATAGAAGAACGGCGGTCTTGAATTTTCTACATATCTCATTAGCAAATATCTTACAATAAATTTCCAACTACTTGGGAATTGCTTACTGAAAACCACCTCTGAGTGTTGTTATGGATAGTTTTGGGTTTTTGCTGTTACCTATTATGGAATAAAGTGGCCTTCTTAGCTTCTCTGTTTTGGTCAACGTATGGCTATTTAGAAGGAGGGGGGGGGGGGTTTCTTTGTCTGACGTGTATGGGGATTGGTGAATTGTGATTATTTGATGTGCTTCTATTGTTTACTCTAGTTTCTGTATTTTTTGTGTTTTTCTGAGGAGGATAACTTATGGTTTATAGGTATCGAATGGAGTTCGACTGCTCAGGGGGGCAAAACTTACGGATAACACTTTTTGTTTCTCTCCCCATTATTGACAAAGTCTATTATTATTATTTTTTCTTTTAACTGATTTTTATTTTTGATGACGTTATAATAAACGTATAGCTTTCTTCTAATGAAGTATTTATGTTTTTGAATAGGTTTTATGTTTAGTAGTTTCCCATAGTACTAATTTTGAAAGAGGGGGTTGGGGGGGGGGGGGGGGGGGGGGAATTTGGGCTTTGGTGGGGTGGGGGGTGGGTGTTACGGGGTGCTTTTTGTGTGTTTTTGTATTTGTGTATGTGTGTGAGAGATGCGGGCGCTTTAGTAACCTATAATATATAATATATATATATATATATATGTTATATTAATTTTTTTTACATATTATTAGATATTTATTATTGAATTATGCGGCATGTAATTAATGTATTATATTTTTATCAAAAGAAATTCTTTAAAAAAATAATAAAATTTTAGATTTTAGATTTTATTTGTAAAATACTCTCTCAAAGTAATTTATTGTTGTTGCTATGATATCTAGCTAGTCTATTATATATATATGTAAAATAAAATAAATATAAAATATTATATTATATATATAATACATGTACTATTATTTAAATTTACTACGAAATATTAAAGTATAATTAATAATAATAAATTTATAAATTATGATTTTATAAATAAAATTATTTTTAATTATAATTTAATAAATATAATATATTAATAGTATGCTTAATGAAAGTTTAATAATAGTGAATGAATTAAAAATTGTTATTAGATAATTTATTATTGAAATATTTAACACGTTATTAATATATTATATTTATATATAAAAAAATTCTTTAAAAACAAATAACAAGATATTGGATTTTAAATTTTAAATTTTTATATCTAAAATTTTTTAAAACATCCCATGTCAAGGAAAGGGCAGTTAGGTAAGCTTCCTTAACTTCGAGGAGAGGGACACTCAATGTCAACTCTAAATTGGTTTTTGTCTTCAATATTCATGTTGCATTGAGTATTCAACCTTAAAAGAAAAAAGATGTGTTTTAAAGAATTTTAGATATAAAAGATCTAATATCTTATTACTTGTTTTAAAGAATTTTTTTAGATATAAATATAATATATTAATAATATGCATAATGATTAAATAATAAATATTTAGTCATAAAATTTTTAATTTATCATTATTATTAAGTTTTCAATGAGCATATTATTAATATATTATATTTATTAAATTATAATCGAAAATATAACTTTATTTATAAAATCATATCTATAAATTTGTCCGTTATTAATTATATTTTAATATTTTATAGTAAAATTTAAATAATATTATATTTATTATATAAAAATAATAATATTGCATATCTATTTTAAATATATATATATATATATAGAGCATACCATTTAGACATTATTGTAATAACAAATAAATTAAATTTAAAATATTTTAGATATAAAATTTAAAATGTAAAATGTTATTATTGTTTTAAGATTTTTTAATAAAAATATAATATATTAATAACATGTTTAATGATTCAATATAAATATCTAATAGCATATAAATTTTTTTATGTATATGTATATATATATATATATATATATAGGATACAACACCCCCCCCCCCCCCAAAAAAAAGCCCCTCCACCCCACCCCCTATTACCCGTCTTCTCCAGCCAACTAAAACCCAAATTCCACTATTCCCCCCAAAATTAAAACTATGGGGAACGCAGAGCAAGCCCCTCCGCGTTTCCCTTATTATTTAAAAAAAATAAAATACTGTTTTGAATGCGTAGAAAGTTCCTTTGCTTTCAATAATTTTTTTAAAAAAATTAAGCTTTTTAGAATGCGGAGGCAACCCCTCTACGTTCTCTTTAAAAAAAAAAAATATATATATATATATATATATGAAGAAATTGTTTGATGGTTATATATTTGAGTTTTTTGTTTTTTTATCTGTATATATATGAGTGAAATTGCCTTTTTTTTTTCTTGCTCTTTTCCTTGACAGTGAGTGTGTGACTAAATGAGACAAAGATTGAGTTTTATTACCCACCGAAGGGGAAAGCAATATTATTTTGCTTTCTATTTGGTTCCATCAATGGACAGTCTAAAACAAAACTGGAACATATCTTTGCAAGGGCACAGCAGCATATAGCTATGTAGCTGCTATATGTAGCTGAAACATGGATTCTGTTTCTTTTTTTTTTTTTTTTAAATTCGTTCATATTCTCAATTACTTACTTATTACTACTTCAACAGAAAATAGCTTTGGAAGTTGGTGGGTTGAATATTCCACTAAAGTTTTATGCTTAAGTGAAGTGATTTTGCTTCCTACTATTTTATTGAATTTATTATCTTAAACTGCTCCGTTTGAACTTTCACTTTTTTCATTTTCTACTTATGAAGTTTTAAACTTTGGTTATTAATTGTTGGTCCATTTAAATTGACTTTTATTTTAATGCTTCACTTGATCTTCTTGCTTTTAAATGATTTAGGCAATTATTTTGTAAATTGATATGGTAGAATAGATATTTGTGCAAATGCTCATTGGTTGAAAATAATCCACATATTTTGTTAGAGGTATTGTCAGCTGATGTTGAAGTGCAATAAATTTTTTCCGCAATTTTAGTGGAATTATAATAAAAAAAATTTTATACTACAATAATTGAGAATTTTAGCAATTAGGCCAAAAAGATGCAAATATAAGGTTTACTAATCAATAACTTTTCAATACAGTATAGGAGGTTGCATAAACATAAAAGGATTATCAGCATACAGCCTTATTTACCGGAAGAGAGGATTGTCTATCAACAATGATGAGTTACTGCATACATTCATATCTATACATATTTTTGTGCTTGGACCCTAAGCTTTTTAAAAAAAAAAAAAAATTGTCCAACTTCATGATTTTATAATTTTCAGGTAAGGAAGCAAAACTCTTTGCAGATGCTGGTTTTATTTGCATTGCCAGTTTAATATCACCCTATCGAAAGGATAGTGATGCCTGCCAAGCACTACTTCCAAGAGCAGATTTCATTGAGGTCTATATTTTTAGTTTTCCATGTCTACAAAACAATATATGCCGGTAGTTTTACATCTCCTAACAATAGAGTACAGTAATATTATTGAACAATACAAGAGGTTCTTCATCATTCTGCTGACAATGCATAGTCATACAGTTTTCACAATTTCTAGAAAATGACTTGACTCATGCTGGAAATATGGACAAGGATTGGTTCTCTCAAAGAGAAGGCAATTAATGCATCTACCAACTTTAAGCATATTCTTTATTAATAGAGTGGCAGGGGAAAAAATGATGGCGGGGTTAGTTCAATTTCCATTGAGGATGTTTGGGATGTTGAGGAACTGTAGGCTGCTGATGTATTTCGGCAATCATTGATTATGGATGAATTACTTCCAGAAAAACATGATGATTACCATATGAAGTTAAGGTGTAATTTTTTTTTTGGGACAACAAAAATTTACTTTATCTTTCTTAATACAGACATTCATCTCAAAGAAATTTGATTTTAGATGCAATTCAATTTTTTTAAAGCAGATTTAAGATTTTCATAGCAAAATTTTCCTTTATCATGACCTGCTCATATTGGGCTGAGAATTTTTTGGCACACTATGTTGTATATAAGAGAAAGTACATAGGAGTGTTTTATAAGGGCATTTGATCCCTATTGCAAGTTTGCAACTAGAGTTAAATTTACCTTGTATGGATCCATTTTTACTGCTATGATTTTGTGGCTTGAAAATTGACATTCAAATAGTACTCTCACTCATATATCTTGATACTAGAAACTAATTCCCACAAAATGTTAACATAGTTCCTAATTTGTTTATGGTGGTGTTAAATTACTTTTCCTTTCTTGGTTTTATAATTGTTCTTTTCTTAATTTATACATTCTACGGATAGCTAATTATTAATTAAATGCAGAATGAACTATTAAAAAAATTTACACTTTCATAATTGAATATGTTACTTCATATACTTGTATTTTTTTACTAATTATTATTTAAACACAGAATGAATTATAAAATTATTCAATGTCTTATTAAGTTATAAAATTGCTCATCCTTGATCTTTTATTTACTTTATTGCCAATGATATAACAAAACAATTTCATATTTACTTTGCTTTAAAAACCCTGTGCAATGCACGAGTCTCTGACTGGTTCAATATTTACTTCATGTAAATCACGTTTTCCTAATACTAATATCCTTGGTCACGTGCCTTTTAATTGAAGCAACCAACGGATCTTTATTTGTTTATTTATTAAATAATCCATGTGGGCTCTACATTGAGGAGGACCCATAACGTTTTTCTTTCTCCTTTGTTTTTGATTGATTAAATAATGAATTAGTTATACAGATGCCTTTCCATCTTTGAATACTCTCGCTTCAGAATTTCTTGAACGAAATTCATTTAAACTATCATATTCATTCTTTTTACTCTCTCTTGTTTGTCATGGATTAAATAAGACGTATTTTATAAGAATCTAAGACTATATTATTTTCAACTTCACAATACAAACAACAATGTAATTGTGCCGCCTAAATTTTTCTTCACAAGAACTATTTTTTTTTTTTCAAAAATCAATTCATATATCATTCAAAACCGATTGAAACCGATTAAATACATTTGAGATTTATGGATGTCACTTCTAGAGCTTATCGAATCATATAGCCATCACAGAAGCACGAAGAGTTTGTTTTGTTCAGATATATACCTAATTATTTAGCAATTGTATTTGGATCATGCAATATTTCAGTTGTTATAAATTAGTCGTGGAGGGTACTATTGGGCAAGTTAAGTTTGCAATCATGTTGCCCCAATTTATGCAAAAAACTTAACAGTTTGCAAAATTGGTTTTATTTTTAATCTGCTATTTTTTTGAACAAAAAAAAATCAATATTCCCCCCGAGTTATAATATAAAATAGAGAATAAATTGCATATCGTCTTGAGGCATAAAATATAAATTTATTATATTATTGTACCAAAACATTATATATGCTTCTTTCTTTATTTACATGATAACATGTGTGATTGAATCTAATATTGAGTGTCTTATATATGGTTGGCATTATTAAGATTCAAACTTTGAGAATTGCACTTAATCATACATTACACGTCCGTCTTTGTTTTTAGACCATTTCTTTGATAAAATTAAAGTATAAAGATTAAATTGAAAATTGAGTAAAATTATAAGGGTATATAGAATAATTTACCATAATTAAACATTCAATATCTTGCACAATTGTGAATTTATTTCTAAAGAAGAATTACAAAATAAGTAATATAAAAAATGAAATTCGAGTAAGTTATTCTATTTGTATTTTGGGTCAACAAAGCAAAGCGCATAACTGCAATATTAAACAGTATTCTTACATTAAGGACATATATCCTATAATTTTAAAGGAGTTGTGTTGTATAATTATATAAATTAATTTTTTATTTATATTCTTATAATTCTTGGGTTAATATTGATTGTTGAAGACCTATAAATGGTCATAATATAATTTTTATTAATTTTACAACATACATAATTTTATTCATAAAATAACATCACACTTGAGAGAATATAGTAATTTTCTTTACAAATAGTTTAAACTTTACCCCCAATTTTTTTTTTTTTGTAGTTTAAGCACACGACGCGTAACCTGGCTTGATGGTCAAAGTGAGAATATATTATCTGAGCTACCAGTGGGTTATTAAATCATGACACTAAAAATTAAAAAAAAAAAAAGAAGAAGAAGAAATTCTTTATTAAGGTTAAGTATACCCCATGTATGTAATTTTATCCATAAATATTCATCAAGTGGGTTCTACAGGCACTTTATTTACACTTATAAAACACACACTTGAGCATAAAGAAAATTGAGCTAGGCGACCATGTGCTAGCTGGTTTCACTTTTAATCTGTTATTTTTTCGGACTAAGTTTGCTTGCAGTACCTGCTTGCTCATCTTAATATAAAAAAGAGAATGATATCGGTTGTATGTGGTTGAGGGGGACAGAAACTTCTTCCTTGCTTATCTCACCCACTTTTTTGCTTTTCGCATTGGAAAAATAAATTTCTCTTATTCTTAAGTAGAATTGACTTGCAGTTTTATTTTTCTTAATTTGTTAAAAATGCGAGAAAAGTTAGTGTACGTTTGAAAAGAAAAAAGAATACTGTATAAAATTAAGGAAATATAAAAAGAAAATTGTTAAAGTACTTTACCTCAATTTTTAAATTGTTAGGTTGTGCTATTTGTAATTTTTTTTTTTTGGAAAAAAACAGAATAAATGGTAACTGGGGCATCACATACCAGCCTATTGAGGCAGAAACATAAAAACTCTCTACTCTCTAGGGTTAGTGATGGATGAAAATCATTATGGAGGATTGTGCTTGGGATTTTAATTGTTGAATATATTTAAATTTGTATTAAATATCTTTTTTAATGTCAAGACACATAATTCTGAAAGTGTGCACATCGCTATCAGTATCAGTTTCCTATTACAGAAGTATCTGCATTGGCTTTAAGGTCAATACGCATAACTCTGGAGGTGTGCATTTCACTCTCAGTATCAGTTTCCTATTCCTTAAGTTTCTGCATTGGTGATGGTCAAATGAAATGACACCACAGAAAAGATATTTGATTAAATTATCTCGGTAATTTAAATTTATTCCATATCAATGCGAGCATATATTTTTTCCAAAAATTTAAATAATTATTTTAATATTATATATTTTATAATTAAAATTTAACATCTCTTAAAAAAAAAGAAATGTAATTTATCTAATTTTTTAACATATCCTAAGCCATAATGGAATGGTCTTACGGAGTACGATTAAATTCCGATTGGCCGCTCCATGCCGTCTTGAACGAAAATGATGAATATTCAAGTGTGAATAGAGGTGACGGAGACGCCGTGTTGGAAATCAAGAGGTAATTGAAAGCTCCCTCTCTCGCTTATATTACAATCCCTAGTTCCTTCACAATTCACAACCTGCTCTTCTTCCTCCACAGATTCTCTCTTTAGATAATTAATGGCACCAAAGTGTGTGCTTTCAACGGAGCTCACGGAGTCAATGATCAAAGAGAAGGTATTGTACTTTCCAACGGGATTCCTTTGGACTTTGCCACCAGTTCAAAATGAAAGAGATCCAGTGGAGTTTCCAGTGAACTGTGGAGAAAAAGTGTACACATTTCGCTGCAGAAAACGACTTATGGGGGCTTCACTGAAACCAGTTATACAAAAGGGCTGGTCTAATGTTATCAATGATAAAGCCCTTCAAGAAGGTGATTTGGTCGAGTTGTACTACATGGCAGCAACAAGTGACCATGAACCTGCCCGCTATTGGATTGAAGTTCGTAGATGTGTCCGCCATGAGGATGCGATGGGTACGACATTGGAGTGGCAACGCATTATCTAATTAAATAACCTTACCTCTCGAGTAACATGGAGAGATTTCTAGGTAAATTTAGCCTAAATCAAGTCAATTATGATGTAAATATGTCATAAATGAATCTTTTTAAAAGATTTGTTTGACATACTTACACATGTATTTATAACTTGGGTCCAAGACAGAATATACCTAGAATTTTCTCTGGCAGGGGTAATGAGTCTAGTTTGAGAATTGCTTCCTTGACAGAATTCACAGTACGTGTGCTTCCTAATTAGTGATTTGAGCAACTTTTAGAGTTCCATATATTATCATTGTGTTATGAAATATTTTCTTATTTTTGAGTACATGATCCTCTATATTATTTTAGTCTCTCATCATAGATCATGTTTAATCAATCATTAAAATTAGCATCATTAAAGGGAAACTATATTAATTGAATATAGGACATTAACCGCTGGCTTTAATTTATTGAAGAAAATAATACGGAGAGTTAGAATCAACTCCGCATGATGTGTATATGTGTAAGAGAATGCCAATATTAAAAAAATCCTTTATTAAGCCCCACCAATTAAACAGACAATGAACAGTTATCTTTTCCCTAAAGACAAATTAAGCTCGCGATGTAGCAAGCACTTTTACACTGTCAAAGGAAAATTAGATGAACTCTGATATGGTCAAGGAAAGAAACGTTATATATATATATATATATATATATATGCATGTTGTGATTGAATCGAACTTAATCAACCGTTGTACAATGTTCTAGAAATGATCAAGCGAGATAATCATGATTACTCTCACAGATATAATTTTTAATTAATATTGATCGAAACCGATTATATTGGTTAGATATCCGAAATATTTTTCTGAATTGCCATTTATTCTACTATTAAAGGGATAATTAAGAACATAAGGAGTAAGAATATTCTTTCCACCTTCAACATCACATACAAAATGATACCCAAATTTCTTAACCAGAAAATAATTTCAACTTCACTGCACAAACTATATCATGCTACTTAATTATTTCTTTCAAAGTTTGAAGTTAAATTTGATTAAAAAAAATTAGAAGTTAAATAATTACACTACGATTATTGCTATATCGATATTTCAATTTTACAATATTATTGATCGGTTTTTGTTTTTAATCCATGTAAAGTGATGTATTTGTTGGCTAGTCATGAACTTCTGCTTCTAATTAAGAAATTAAACGTAGGTGAGAAAACACTAGGGGGAAGCATTTGTCTTCTACGAATGATTCTTCTAAGATGGCATCAGTGGAGGGGAGATATCTAAAGCATCTAACAGTGATTGTGCATGGTACTCAAATACCATCAATATGCAGTTATATATATATATATATATATATGATATTAAATGCTTAAATTAAAATATGATAACTGTATGATTTTTTTAATAATATTATAATAAATATATAATTTTTATAAATAATTATATGATTCTTTAATTAAAGTATATAGTTGTTATTATATTATTAAAAAAATACATTTATTATATTTTAATTAAAAAATCTGATAAAAAAAATATAGAAAACTTTAGCTAAATTTAATCTCTAAAAGAATCATCCGTAAAGAGACAAATGCATGCCACTAATGTTTTCTTTATACAAGTTGCATTTTTGAATTAGGAGAAGTTCATGACTAGCCAACAAATACTTAACTTTACATGGATTGAAAACGAAAACCGAGAGGCGCAAAGCGTAGTAGATATAAAATATTATAGTAATCAAAATACTAATGTTTGATATAATAATTAAATATTTACGTTAAAAATGATAAAATGGATATTTTAAATATTAATAAAATTTAAAATATAATGTAAATACCTATAATTTTTAAGTAATTTAAATATCATCTAGAATAATATATGATGTAAAATATTAATATACTGAGCACATATATTTAAGCATCCAAAGTCATCAATCCAAACCGGAATTTCCCAAAATAAAAGTACAGATAACCCTGAGAGGAGTGGAACAATAACTCTGTTCTATGCTTTTCGCCTCTCGGTTTTCGTTTTCAATCTATGTAAGGTGATCTATTTGTTGGCTGGTCATGGAATTCTGCTTCTAATTAAAAAATGCAACGTAGGTAGCGAAAACATAAGGGGCATGCATGCGTTTGTCTTTTACGAATGATTCTTTTAGATGGCATTAGTGGATGGGTGATATCTAAAGCACCTAACAGTGATTTTGCATGGTACTCAAATGCCACCAATACAATCCAAAAGAATCATTCGTAAAAGACAAATGCATGCCGCTAACGTTTTCGCTACCTACGTTGCCCTTTAAAGGAGCAGAACTTCATGAGGTGATTAACACTGGCTACACCATATTTAGTGAATGACATGATTAAATACAATTTTAAAGTTTCATTTTATTTCTTAAATTTATGTTGCAAAATATTATGGATGTTAATTCTTAGAAAAATTCTTTGTCTTCAGTTGTACCTTAGTTTTTTCTTTAAATTTAAAAAAATTGCTTTCAATCCCTGATTTATTATTTCCACAGTAATAAGTCCCTCACAAATTAATTTTAAAAATTTTAATTATGTGAAAGTATTAAAATGCCCTTTTAATTTCCTCCTTATCTTTCCCAAAAAATCTATTCAAATATTTTATCAAGGCTTCCCTATTAAAAATTTAAAAAAATTTCTCTATTAATATTGAAACAAACGAGTAAATTAATTATTTAGTCTCCTTTCATTTAATCATTTAAAAATAAACCTTTTAATTTAATCTTTAAAAAAATGCTTTCTAATTCGATTAAAAAAATATTTAAAGACGAAATCAATGTATTTTATGTTTAGAAAAATAAACCAAAAAAATTCATTTAATAATCATTAATTTAACGTTAAATAAACTATGCAATTATTTGGTGGGTCCCACAGCCAATTTTGTCATTGTGGCATCTTATCGTTGACAGCGCCGCGAAAGTTTGATGCACCACTATTCATAGTCCTGTGCCGACTTTACGCTTAATATCTTTTGTTTAAGAATTGTTTAGGTTGAAGTCAAAGGACATCGCCAGAGGAATTTGAAGGCACCTTTACGCGAGAAGAAATATGTATAAAGGCTATTTTTCTGTCTATCATACTAAAAATTAAGCAGACACCTGGAAGTTGAATGAGAAAGACTAATGGCATTAGATCTCTCGCTCCCTCTCTCTTTTTTCTTATTTTTGGATGTCACCATACATCCCTCTTTTTCTTGTTCTCTATAAGCACATCTTCATTTATATATATGTTCAACAGCCACCCTACAAAATTCCAGCGTCTTACTCATATATAGTTAGGAAAATGAATATACTTTTGATTTCCCGTTGTAAATTTTAGGGAAAATTGTAGAAATTATTTTTTTAAAAAAATCCTTTGCATGTTTACTTAATCTTTTGGAGATCATCTTAATTTTTCCCATATCATCTCAATTTCTACAATTTTTCTATTCAAGCATCTAATGTTTATGCCTTTTTATTCGCATTTTTTTAACCAAATCAATTATATATGAAGATCTAGCATCTTGATTTCACCTTTTCGAGTAACTGCAATTTTTTGTGTCTTAGTTTTTCCTTTCTGTTCGCATCTTTCTTTTCTTTGGTGAAAGCAATGGCACCACCATTCGATTTGTGCCTGGCATATCGCGAATATGCAAAGAGAGTAAGGCATGATTCCGATGGGGTCCCATAGATGTCCCAAATTTATTATCATTAATATTTAAATCAGAAAGAAAATAGATCATGAAATTGATTATGGGATGAAAGGCTCATATGATTATGATTTTTTGTTGCAAGTAAGGTCAATGTGGATTATATTGGATGGGCAAATGGATGCGTTGTATAATTCTTTTCTTTAAAGTTGCGTCGTATAAATTTTTATTACCATACAGATGAATTTTGAGATATTTTATAATTAAAATATCAATTCTTTGATATAAAATGCAAAGAAAAATAAAATAAGGATGATTATGAGTAGAATATAAAATTTTTATTCTCAAACTCATATTTAGTGAATGAAAAAAAATTGATTTAATTTAATTTATTTTATTAAATCTTTAAATTTTTACTTCCAAACTCATTTATAAAAAAAGTTTTAAATGAGTAAATAATCACTCCACCATTTTATATCTCTTGATTAACACAAACAGGTGCCTAGAAGCTTCTTCCTTCTTATTCTAATCTCTTCCTTTAATTATCCTACCATATTTGTCAAGCCTTTTAAGTGAGAAACAATCTTGTGTAAACTCAATCTAACATATATAAACTCACTAATCATATTTGATACACATGATTTATGAGAAATCGTAATTTTTTATTATTATCTCACTGATTTGTAAATTCATTTCTAAGTTTTTTTTTAAGAGAAATATAGAATGAACTCTTACATAATAAATTCCTACTTAGTCAAAAGGGCCCCCCAGCGCGCCCCCCGGGGGGGGGGGGGGGGGGGGGGGGGGGGGGGAAGGATCTGTTAATCACCGCTCGATTTCCACACACGGAATCTCCCTCCAGCTATATTCACGCTTGAATGTGGGACATCCTCTTTATTATTAACAAAGAACAACAGGGAAAAAAAAGTTCCTATGCTAAACTGGTATATATATGCACAAACACCAAATTTCGTGTGTAAAATTGATATAATATTATATGTTATTTCACAAGTTGAATGAGGAATTTATTTTCTTTATTTTCTCTATTTTTTGCCATTTTTTTAACAGAAGCACATGTTATTTGTCAATCACAACATGGACATATAAAAGTTTCTTTTGTTGATCACCTTATCAGAGTTTATAGAATTTTGCTGCTGATGATTATTTTTTGAATTTTCTAAAATATAATAAAACGATGTCGCAATTTTTTGCAATTAACTAATAATTTCCTCTATTAAATTTAAATAAAATCATGTCTTTCTTGATGCATACGGTCAATGAACATTCGAAGTCCAAATTTGAATATCAATAATGAGTTATCTTGAATATGAAAGTTCCACCACAATATTATTATTTATTCTGCAAACGTGGCCTAACTTCCTTACTGAATAAGTGAAGCAGTTCAAAATTGCATATTCTTTTAGGTATCATCAAGAGAGCAAAATTTCATATAAAGGGAAGCACGATTACCGTAGAAGATATTGTATTAGACTCAATTTCTGCACATACCCTCTAAGAAAGAAAGAAAGAAATAGGCGTTGACAAGTTTCTGCATGAAATAAATTTGCTACAATATAAATAAATAAATATATATATGCACCTTTTGTAGAAAAATTAATTAATTTATGAATTAGTATTAACTAATTATTAGATTACAAATTAATTTTAATAATATTAAATAATAATTAGTAATAAGCACTATTTAAATAAATTGTTTATTTATATTATAAATAGCATATATTAGGTTAGACTATTATACGTTCATTTAGGAAATATATTTCCACTCACAATTTGTTTAGAGTACTGTTCATATTTAATATTAGTTAAATTTTATTGGTTAACTTATTTAAGATTATAATAAACTCTTAAACTTCTTGAGCATTGTGAATTGTAATCCTTATTCTTTTATCTATCTCTAGGTGTTGCTATCTTTTTTGCAAGAATTCATGTTCATGGAATACCGCATTATATTAGGTATTATGTGAATTTAATCTCCCATATTAATTTTAGCAATTGTTATCAGAGTAGGTTTGGGATTATTTATATGCTAATTTAATTTTCCATGTTGTTTGAACGAGTTTGGGATCCATATCATCCTATTCAAACATAACCTGGAAATTTTACACTATTCATATTGTTGGCTATATTGTTCCTATGGTGCTGTTTGAGTTGCTGTATGGATCCGGAGTTTAGGCATATATGTTGTCTTTCTATTGTTTTCGAAGTAGTAATATGCTGATATGGATGAGAACTATGTTTGAATATCCATGAAAGTTGCTTGCGGAATTGGCTGAATTCTCTACGTTTTGGCCATCAAAACTGGAAACATTTAGTATGAATTGTGCCCATTTTGCCATTAGAAATCACTTACTCGTGATTTTCTAATGAATTTTGGTTTTTGAATCATCCAAAATGGAGTCCCAAGAAGGGAGAAAATGTCGGGTCAATCTGTGGGTCACGAACGAGTCCGAATCAAGTTGGTCAAACTCGACTGAAGTTGGAAGACAATCAAAATGATTTGGTCACCTGTCAAAATGACATGTTGCTTAAGGTTTGTGTCATACGCATTTTGCTCTTTTTGCAAATCACATGTTGTTTGGGTAAAATAATGAAACACCCCATTTCACTGATGGGGGCACTGGACCTGGCTATTTATTGGTCCATTTTTTGGCTCATCAATAGGCTGGTGTCTTTGCGTTTTCATACATTTTAATTTCTAGACATTTAAGTACATACAAAACTCTATGAAGCAACTTGGGCCAATGCGTGATTGGTCCTTTTTGGATAAAAACCAAAAGGTGATTTTGGGCACAATAGTTTGGCCATTTTTGAAAGATTTTTTTGGGCAAAAACCACAGTAAGGCCATTTTTTGGTCAATTGTTTTTTTATACTTTTGGATCTTTTAAATTTTGGGGCCTTTGACAATTTTTTGGGGGAGTATATTTGGACCAATTTTTAGAACTTTTTGGGCATTCTGATATTAAAACTTTATGTTTTGATTGGTAATTGATTTGTTGGGACCAAATAAATTACAAAAAATTAATGTTTAGTGCTATTTAATTTGTTTGAATTATAAAAAATTATTCTAGACAATTTTGTAAAAGAAATTATTCTTTAGTGACAATTAATTGCCTTATTTATGAAAAATAATGTTAAGCAATGTTAGCACATTTAGGATGTTGTTGGTGTCATTATATTTTGCCTAAATTATGGAAAATTAGTATTTTAGACAAATTTAACACATTTAGGAATGAAAAATTAATTTAAGTGCTATTTAAATTTTTGTCCTATTTGGGAAAATATTTTTTTTGGGAAATTGTAACACATTTTTAATTTTGTAAAAAGAATCATTTTGGTGCTATTTAATTTTGTCTAAATTATGAAAAATCATTTTTTTTGGGGAATTTCTAACTTTTTCTTTGCAATGAACCTAAAATGGAAATATCTTAGTGGAGATGCAAATTTTATGAGCAATTATTATAATTTTGAAGGGTTTTAATAATGAAAGTGAATGTTGTCTTTAAGGTGAATCATTCATGTAATTGTTCAAATCTTTATATGGGTGTGTGTGTGTGTGTTTTATAATTTCCACATGGGAGGAAGATATTAGTTATAAAATTGACATTTACACCACTAACACTTATAGTATGTAATAACAATTATGGATGTAGTTGGATATTGACACTTTATGATTATGAACTCACTTATTGTGAGATCAATTATAAGGGTGATTGGTTTCAACTAATATAGTTGATTTGGTTAATATATACATCTTGATATGTTAACAGTGCATATGCTCTATTGGTATGCATTGTTGGTGTATTCTTTGTCACTGTTATAGAAATCCCCTTGTATATTTTGTGAAAATTAAGGCCATATTTATAAAATTATAATCATGCTATTTTTTACATTGTTTGTGTTAAGTGTCTCAAAATATACAATTAAATTGTGAAATTTTGTGAAAAGCATATTAGCCATTTGTAACAAGGATATATTCTTTTTTAATTAGATATATAAATTGTGTTTAACTCTCATAATGATTATTTATTTATTTATTTAATGTTGAGAGTCATGTAGTTTTGAGATTTATGGCTAAGAAAAACTTTTATGGTAATCCAATTTTTATGTAATTCTATTTTAAATAACAATACTTTCACCTATTGTGGAGTTAGTCATGAAAATTATTACATGAAATATAATGCTTTTACTTTGGTTGTTGGATTACATGTGATATATTATACAAGTAATGGACAATACCCTATTGGTGTGATATTACTTAGTATAATTTTGATAATATAGTGGTTATAATAAATGAAAAATCTTTTAAATATCAAAAGATTGACTACGTGAGATTTTTCTATCAAGGATATTTTTTATCTATAATATTATCAACTTATTTTATTGATATTCTAGTACATTTCACTTAATATCTTAATATTTCTTATATCTTATCGGTACAGAAGCATTAGATACATTAGTTTTGTTATCCTTGATATGCCTATTAAGTTCTTTTGATTTATTATGATTTGGGATTCCAAGGCAAGATTATGATAAATAACAATTTTGTATTTATAATTATATTAAGTTGGATCTTGAAGGGAATTCTTATTTATGATTATTTTGTACACTTAATTCAAGTTTCTATATGTTATTGCCATTTTAGTTATTGTACCTATGCAATTTTTTGTGAGAACTTTGGATGGAACTCACGGTGAGGACTTCTAAGAACAATGAGGTGTCTTAAGATGATAAATAATTTTTATTACCTTGATATATTCCTTTGGTTTAATGAAATATTATTGATTTTTTTTTAAAACCTAAAGGCAAGTGAGATTATTCTTGTGTGAACTGGGATCCTATGTTATCCTTTCATTTTGGTACACAAATCTATTGTGAACTTGCAATGTTCTCAACTTGTCTCATAAACCCTGCATTTGGTAGGATTTTGTGTGAGTGAAATTTTTATCCTCACTTTTATATAGATATGTCTCCTCTTAAAAAAGGGATAAATACTCAATCTAGGAATGCCAACTTCTTTTTTTTTTTTTTAAATTTAGGAATTTTTGTAAGGACTATTTCATTTGAAAATTTGTAACCGAGGATTAATTTATTTCATGAGAATGGGGATAGGGATAAAGCCCTTACCTTGCAGGATTCTCGTTCCCATAAAAGGCATTAAATTTGTTTATACATTTGTTACTTTTTAAAAAAATATATGTAATTTTTTTTATATATTTACTATTAGATTTTTCAAACAAAGCATGACACATATAATTTTCTAATAATAATAATAATATGTCAAGTGTATAATTTGTAATAACAAATGTATGATTTATATAACTTAGTATCACATAATTGTATTCTTTTAAAAAAAATTTACACATATTATAATTTTATCAAAAAACTTCCTAATAAAATATAAAATACTGCACTTAAGTCCCATCAATACTTTCAACATTCTCTTTTGCCATTTTAGTTTTTCATATTTACGTAGGTTTAAAAGTTAAATAAAGCTATAAAACCCTATACAACTTTAGATCATAACTCAAAAGTAGACAAGCGCCTAAATCAATTATTCAATCCTTTCTTTTATGCCACAGCCTCACTATCGTGCTTAAAGCCTTTTGCTTGCCATGCCGTCGCACCTGAAAGTTCAATTTTATTTAGTAGCTTCAGCTATAGAGTTCTGCTCTTTGGGTAAAGGTAGGGTATTTTAGGTCTTACCTTTACATAGCTTAGCAAATTCAATCTGGATTTTATGGATTTTGTTTTCAATAAGGTATTCTTTTAGATTTGGAAAATTTTCAAATATGAGTTTTATGCACATTATCTTTACCAACCTTCTGCTACTTTTATAGTATACTGATAGCCTACATCTTCTCCTTTAACCTATAGTGTGGGTTTGTTAATGGAAGAGTTCTAAAGGTGTCTTCTTGATCTCCTTTGGTTTTGATTTTTCCGTTTAGGATTCCGGCTTGTTCTAAAGAATTCATTTTTATTTTGTGAAAAATATCTTGAAGAGTTTTAGAGTAAAATTTTATTTTCTTAAAAGTAAATTTTTCAACAAGCTAAACATGCACCTAGTCATCCTTTTAGGTATAGTTAGTTTGACTTCATGCTAATTTTAAGAGCTAACTCCTAAGATTGAATAGCCTATATTTCATATAAACCTCAAATGAGAAGAAAAAATGACAACCAAAGACCTTGAGTTTGTAAAATTTACAATGAAGGACATTATTGCAATTAGATTTTCCCAAAGTTACAACAATGTCCTTTCAAAAATAATTTTTGAAAATTTAAGATTCTTGGATGTAATTTTTTCATAGAATCTTACACTTTTATTGACTCAAGTTTCAAGCACCATGTACTTGTAATTTGATATATCATATAGCAAAAACCCCTAAAAGTATAAAGGTGAGGATAGTTTTATATCATATGATATAAAAAAAATTCAAAATTTATCAAAATGATCTTATTATAAGTAGGATGCACATGGGCCAAGCTAAGCTTTAGCCTAGCCTAGCACCTAGCCCAATTTTTACCATCCTTAATATTTATAATGTTATTGCTGTTCGATCACCTAAAAAAGAAGGAAGTAGGGAGAATGAGGCATTATTAAAAAAAAAAATTATTTAATAATGGTTCTTTCTTTTTATATTTTCGCCAATTAGTGGTGGTTGTCGATTGTTGTTAAATGACTAAGCGTTGATTGGCCAGCTATCGCCTTTACCACCATGGGTACTAAATTAACAGTGGTTACTTTTCAATTGCAAAATAATTGCCACTAAATGTAGATTAAAATTAGCAATAGTTGTATGAATACTATATTTTATCCAAATATTTCCAAAAAAATATCAAATTAAAAAAATATTGTTTTGGGTTTCTATTTAATTTTTGAGTCATCTCACCATTAGAGTCACTTTAATTTTCATATTATTGGAGTCAAGTTTAATTCTTAGGTCAATTTTAATTTAGTTTTTAGCCAATAAAATTAAGAAAAAGGAATTATTTTAGTCAAGTTTAATTTTTAAGTGAAATTTGATTTAATTTTGAGTTAATAAATTAATAAAAAAAGAAGAGTTGTTAGAGTCAAGTTTAATTTTTAAATCAAGTTTAATTTAATTTTAAGTCAATAAAATAATCCATGAAAAAAAAAAAGAAACAAGAAATGCCCAAGGTAAAAGCCCCAGTGCCTAATTTTGTTTTAAGCCTAGGAAAAAAAAGTGGCCTAGGACCCGTTACTTGAAATAATATGGCCTTTTCTTTATTTTGATTATCCTTTTATGTGTTGTTTGCCTCACATGATTAGGGTAAATAACATGCTTTTGTCAATTCACATGTATATATAACATGTGATAGGTTAGATAACATGTGGCATAAAACCTTAAGGTAGATGACTATATATATATATATATATATTTTTTTTTCTCTTTTCTTTTCCTTTTTTGTCAATCTACCTAGCAGATGAGGGTTGGATAATTATTAGGGTAATAGGTATGAATGCTCTCTTCACACACATCACTAATATATAATTATCTCACACATATTATGGGCTCTATACCTAGGTCTAAGTGCAATTTAGGTTAATAGAGGTTTATATTTATCTCTTTGTGAAGCCTTGTATTTTCTAAAGTTATCATGAATACCTCATCGAAATTTTACCTTGTTATATGGATTTGACCTGTATAAGACCTTTTTCCCTCATGGTCAAATTTATATGGTAATATCCATTTTTATGTTGGGGACAATTTGGGGACTAATATTCCTTTAGGATCATAAACCTACCTTAAACCCTGTGCACTAATAGACAAGCTATAGTTGCTACCCAAATAGTCAAGGTCAAGCTTTTATAAATCAGTGATCTCAACTTAAGGTTTACGCACATTAGGACAAATGAGAGCATTTTTTTGTTTCATTTCTCGTTACATTCATACCACACATATAATAAGGCTTATAGGGAAAGTGACATATTTGTTAGAATGGTTAGTGAGATGTCATTGCATAGTCAAACATACAATAACCATGATGAAAGCATGCATTAGCCAAAATCAACCCTTGTCTAGTGGGTCTTCAATCCTGAAGGACCATAATCATGCACATCATAAGCCCTTGAAAGGGAAACCTTTTTAACATGCATTTTTCTAAGAAAAAAAATAAATAAAAATAAAAATAATTAGTGCATAATTATGGTTATGTTTCTTTTAGCGTACACTAGTAGGCAAGATCAACTATATTAGTATTAATTATGTAGAGATTTTTTTCTTTCTTGAATTAAAGGTTGATATCCTTTTCCCTGTGGAGCAATAAGCTTCCTAAGCATAAGGAGATTTTTGTGAAAATTTGATCTAGCCTAATAGTATAAAATTTATACCCTTGGCCATGAAAGTCACGCATTTATTAGTACACTACCAAGTGAAATCATGTCTTGGTGAGAGATTTGAGATAATATTCCTTTTAGGCATCAATTGTGTAGAAAGACATATTTTTCTCAGATTGACTATCAACTACTTTTCTTCCATGGAGCTATAGGCATCTCGAGGAAAAGTATAAAGTTTTCTTTCTTTTCTCATACCAAGACATTATTCCTAACAATGTACAAACAAATACATAAAACCACAATGATCATGTTTATACTTGATAAGTTAATAGATCATTATATTAGCCTATTTATGTTAAATATTATCCAAACCAGTGTCAATTGTGTAGGGACTTGTTCCTTCTCAAGTTGATAACTAAAGTTCATATCCTTATGGATTAATAAGTTCTTTGAAGAATGAGCAAAAGTATTAGGCTAATGACAATAATCCATTGACTAATTAAAAAAATATATTTTAATTCTTTTATCATTATAAACTTTGACCAACATATTTTGGAACAATGAATTGTTACACAAGTTGATTGGCGTAATGAAAGTAATGGAAACTTTAGCAATAAGCAATCTTTAAGTTCAAGTCTATTAGGGCTAGTTGTAACTATTTCAACTTGTCCAAGGTTATTAATCATGTGGAATTTGTATTTCCTTAAATTAATTGACAATTTCATTTTCTCTATATGTAATAAGCATTTAAGAAAAATAAAAGACAACTCAGATGTATGTTTTAAGTAAGACATTGAGCATGTAGGGATTTAAATTCCCTTTTATATCAAGTGTCAACTTTGATTTTCTATATGGATTATTAAAACCCTTAAGAAATCAAAGGGTCCAACATTCCTTGATTGTCATGCTAAAATAGCTCTTTCAAATTGTTCTCTCAATCTAAAAATAAATTATTTCTTAAAACAATTAAGTTTGTTTTGTTCTTTCATTGAATAGATAAAAGAAGAAGACAAGGTTATGCCCTAAAAATGGAATTCATCTAACCAGACCCATCCTCCTACTCGAGTTTATGACACCCATTCTAGAAGCAAGCTCATGGTGGTTCAACTTGAAAGGAATTAAAGGGTTAAGGAAGTTATGATCGTGTCTAATAATTGCATAATGACTATGGAGAATTAGATGGCTCAGATGAATGACATAATGAAAATGTTAGTTGAGACTCCAAAAGGGAAAGGCATTGATAACTTACTTAAAAGTGTCTAATCCTCCACCTATCACTACAAATACAATAGAGATGAGGACAAGTTTACTAAAGATGGTTATAACATAGGCATATTTTGGCCAAATAACAGATACAACCTAAGTACAAAACAAGGTTCAAGACCCATAAATGCAGGTGACTAACAAGCGGGGTTATCAGGAAGAGGTGAATGATATGCAAGAATGCCCCAGTGGTAACTTTACTTACATGTTCCAAATCCCAACTACTAGCACTAAGGAGAGAGCAAGCAATGCTAAAGAAGAATAGGAGAAAGGATTGGGAGAAGTAAGAGACCAGTTGTGTGCCTTACATGGACTGGTCACAGGGGGATCATTAGATGTGAAAGAATTATGCTAGATTCTAGAAAATTCTATTCCTAAGAAGTTTAAGGTTCTATATTTTAACAAGTATAATGTTAATGCTAATCTAGTTTATAATCTAAGATGCTATTGTACAAAGATGCCTATTTAGTCCAAAAATGAGAAATTTTTAATAAACTCCTTCTCAAAAAGTTTGATTGGATCAACCTTGCTGTGGCATATGCAATTAGATGCTTTCATGAAGCAATATAAATTCAGCCTTAATACTGCCCCAGCTAGGGAGCAGCTAAAGAAAATGAGTAAGAAGATGACAGAATTGTTTAAAAAATACATCAAGAGGTAGAGGGTAATGGCATCACAAGTTCAACCCCCAATGATAGGGTCTGAGTTCTATTCTTATTTCATTTGTACTTTGTCAGATTCATTTTATAAAATTATGCTAGGAACAAATGTTGACCTCATTGAGATTGGAGAAAGGATTGATGTTGACATTTGAGATGGAAAACTCATTTTCCTTTAGGTAGAAAGTTGCTTTAAGAAGGGTCAAGGCGTAAAGAAGAATGAAGGGGATATGAACAATGTTTAGCCTTTAAGACCATTTTCTTGGCAATCTACTTCTTATTAAATATAAGGAGGAAATTAAGGGCAAGGCCATTTCAAATTAGCACTAAATGGACCAAGGCAAGATGAGAGGTCAATTGGGGTGTGATCAAAGGATAATTGCCCTTGGCTGAACCTTAATTCTACTAATGTAGAGTTGTACCAAAAGTTATTGGAAGCAAAACTCTTAGGACCTTGATATGCCAAACTAATGCAACCACTTTATCTGGCCTGGTATAATCCTAATGTTTCTTATTAGTATTATATAGGTGTACTAGGACATTTAATTGAGGATTGTACCACTTTCAAAAGAAATGTGTAAGATTTAATTAAATCCAATCACATTTAAAGCTAGAAAGGACTCAACAATTGCCACCAATTTGCTTCCTAATCATGATCAACAAATAGGTGCTATAAAGAAGGAATCAAGGTTATCTAAAAATCCTACCATTATCAAGATACTTATGAAGACTTTGCATGCCTATCTTTAATTGGTTGGTGTATGGTAGAGCCATAAGAAAAGAGGGGTTGGTAATGTAGTGATTAATTTAGGGTCTAAATTCTATGATTATCATTAACAAGAAATAAAGCATGATATTGAAGATTGCTTGCAATTTAGAAAAGTAGCCGAGAAATTGATGATATTTGGAATTGTGGTTTTGGGGAATTTGAATGAAGAAGTTTGTATGATGGAAATGAAATGTGTACACTTGTGATTAACAAAATAATTCCAAGTGAACAGTTTGAAACAGTTTCTTTGATTATTAATAAACCTTTCTAGGTGCTAACTCTGCCTCATTTGTTCACTTTGAAGTAGCTTTTGATGATTATAAGCATGCCAACTCCTTTTCAATATCAGAGTAATCATGCAATGCTATAAAGATACAAAGAAATTATTAAGTGCATCTTGAACTAGGTAGTAGTTGCCAAGGTTGAGGAAGAGTCTATCACAAATATTATGGATGCAAAAGGAGTTACTCGATATAAGAGAGCCTATCTTTCAATAGATGTTGATAAAGCTGTGAAAGGAAAACAAGTGAATATTGATAGCCAAAAGAAAGATAACATAAGATAAGAAAAGGCCTTGAGAAAGGATATTTGCGAATCATGAAACAGAATAAGTATGATGTTATAAAATAACTAAAGAAAACATCAGCGTGGATCTCAATGTGGTTTCTAGTTATGAGTTCATAGGTGCATCATTAAGCTCTATAAAAGGTCTAAGATGAGACATATATCTAACCTGATATGCTAGAAAATGTGGCAAGTATTATGAGTATAGTCAAGTCTATATCTACTATTTCTTTTTTAAAAGATGAAATTGTAGGAACTTCTATAAATTAGCCAAAAGCTTTATACATTACCTTAAAATGTAAAGGTTTCCTAATAGCAGAGGTCCTAATTGATAATAGATCAACTTTGAATATGCTACCGCTAACCACATTTAAGTAACTAGAAATGGAAGCATCAAAACATTGAATGAAGTGACATCATGGTCAGTGATAACCTCCCTAAATTCATGCCTTTTCAGCATATTTTCCTTTAATTAGGTTTATCTTTTGATATATTTTTGTATATAAAGTATACTCAAAATAGGAAAATGTGCATTTTTTTATACCTGAGCTTAACTGACTCAATTTGAGTTAAATTATGCAAACTTTGACCTTAGTTTAGGAAATTTTTGGTATATTTACAATTTCATACTTTTTGCAAAGATAGTTGGGATTCAAAGCTGGTAGCTGATGACTAAAGTTGCAGAGTTCGCCGCGGCCAATTGTTGCGTGGAGGAAGGAGCAAGCAGAGAGCTATTCGCCGCGGCCAATTGGTCATTCAGAAAAGCTATGCAAGCCGAGAGCATTTCGCCGCGGCGAATAATATGTTAGCCGCGGCGAACAAATGGTTTACTGAAACACTGCATTTTGAGGTCTGAGGAACTCTAGGGTTGGTTATATTCACAATTTCGATCAGGAGAAAGGATCTTCGACTTCTAGGCAGTATTTGGGAGCTGGTGTGCTAGGGTTTGGAGGGTGAAGAGTGGTTAGAGCCAAGGATTGAAGTTTCAAGAAGATTTGAAGCCATTTCCATCGATTTTTCTGATCCTCTCCCTCTCCTTTGCTTGTCTTCTGTTATGGGTTTGATCTCAAAGTTTTTTGTAAACTTGTAGCTGAATATGAGTAGCTAAATATTTGTTCTAGGATTATCTTAAACCCTTGTATGGAGTAACATCTGACTCTCTTCCACCTCCAGTGATTAATGATATATATGTGCTGATTTTACTTCATCTGTAATGCTTCTGGTTGATTGGCCAATAATCAGTTGTGTGTTTGCTTGAGTGACGCTTGAGAGAGCTAGCTTGAGTGTTGAACTGGAGTTAAATCATGCAGGAACTTGAAATTTAAGTATTGAATGGATGGTTTAGTTGGTGAGGTAGAAATACACTAATTAACCTTGTGTAGTCAAACTTGGGTCTGAACTTAGAATTAGAGCTTCTTTAGTTGTAAGAGAGTTTGAACAACTAAGGGAATTAAACACTTGTTTAGGACTTGAGAGAGCTTTTACAAGTAGTAATTGATTCCCAGACTAGTGCATATAGTCGTTGATAATTGTTGGTGAGAAGAGATTATTCTTGTGCTACGAGATACAAAGGGGGAGAGATAATCCTATATCCCTTACAAGCTTGGAGTCGAACAGGATTTCTTAACTTCATTTATACATTCATTTGAAAAGCTAACTCTTTTATTTACACTCGTCTTCACTATACAATTGAAATGCTCAACTTAGTTTAAAACATAAATTTAATGATCAATCAAATTCAACTTCAGTCCTCGTGGGAACGATAATCTTTTTATACTACTTTGTCACGGCCCGTGCACTTGCGGAATAAGCTGTTTGGTGAATAGTCAGGACATTTGATGGTTCTAAGAGGACGGTGGTAGGTACCATCTGCTTACCCATAAAGATTGGTTTAAACTTGTTTATGGTGGACTTTTAAGTAATGGATGTGGATCTATCATAAACCATGTTGCTAGGGAGGCCATAGATTCATTTTGTTAGGGCTGTGCCTTTTACCTTATATCAACAAAGGGGTCAAATTCATTGATAAGGGAAGGATTATAACTATCAAAGGAAAGAAAGAGATACTACTGAGCAAATCAAGCTTACTTCCATACATAAAAGCTACTAAAGAAGCCACAGAGATGCCATTTCAAAATCCTTAACGTGAATAAATTTAAGCATATCGACAAAAATGTTAACCATGTTGGGGCAAAAATTTTGGAGAAGAATAGTTTTGAGTCTAAAAAAGGATTAAATGCATAATTATAGGGAATTAAGCAACCCATTAATTTGTCAAAGAGCCTCTATCATCATAGGTTAGGGTATAAACCCATAATGGCAAATCAAATGGAAGGATAGGCAAGTGTGAAAGGAAGCAAGAAGCAGGAGAAGCAAAAAATTCCTCATATTAGAAAAACATTTTTGACCCCTTCAGAAGTGACGAATAAGTTGAGTACTTTAGTGGTCGATAATAATGATAACAACATACAAGGAGTCAATGCCTGAATCTCAATTAGTCATTCTATGATTGGATAATTGGGAGATTAAAGATGTCCTATACGTCACTATTTTAAAGTAATTATTTTGATTATGCTATCTTTTATTATTATTATTTTTAATTTACCCATGGCTAGTAGGCACTTTTCTCTATAATTAAGGGTAGCAATTTATATAAATCATGAATAAAAGTAGTTTGTGTTAAAAAAAATTAAGTTATTATAATATCTTGTCCCTTGTTTTATTATTTTCCATTCATTTGTTTCATTTTATTTCTTCCTTTAGAGAATTGTTTTCCTAAAAACTCTTGTCTAATGTAGAGGTTTTTGAGATCTTATTGAATGATTTATGTGTTGTTGCATATATGCATGATTACAAATTTGAAAATAAAGAACTAGCCCAAGTATTTGAAAAAAAATGCTAGAATCTATAAAGAAGGGAATATGGCCACATGAAGAAATAATTGAAAAAGTAAATATAAGGACTAAAAAAGATTAAAAAAAAGGAGATTAAAATGGTGGATAATATGAAAAAAAAGAAATGATTTAGCTCTTTAAGCAGTATATATATATATATATGTTTGTATGGTCCTATCAAGACATGCTAGGACTTGATCTAGGAATCACTTCCTATAAAATTCCTTTATTTCCAAATATTGAGCCAAAAAAGCAAAAAATTAAAGAGGATGAGCCTAGATATATCTTTGAAAATCAAAGAGCAAGTAATGAAGCAATTAGAAGCATATTTCCTTCAAGTGTCCACATGTCCTTAATGGGTAGCAAACATTGTTCATGTCCTTAAACAGGATGAAAGAGTTTAAATGTGTATCAATTACATAGATTTGAACAAGGCTAGCCTAAAATATGATTTTCCATTGCCACATATTAATGTCTTAGTTGATAATACAACATGAAGTCATTGATATTCATTCATGGATGGTTAGTCAAGGTACAACTAGATTCCTATGCATGAAGATCATAAAAAGAAGATTACTTTCATCACTCAATGGGGAATTTACTGCTATAAGGTAATGCCATTTGGATTTAAGAATGCTAGGGTAACTTATCAGTGGTTATGGCAGCTTTCATGATATGATGCATAAAGAGTTTGAAGTGTATGTAAATGATATAGTGGCTAAATCTATAGAAAAGAAGAGCTACATGGTAGTCCTTAAAAAGCTATTTGAAAGGTGATGTGAATCTAAGTCTCAATTGAATCCTAATAAGGGGAAAGGTGTTTACTAAAGTTGGTTTTTGTGTGTATACATATTAAAGAATGAAGATTGATGAGAAAACAATAGAATGGCTATAGTGTTTTTGAGGATTTCATTGAGTTTAATTTCCCTCTTATTTGTTTATAGCAATTCTTGTGACAAGTAGTTAAAACTTGCGTGATTTAATTGTAGGAGCATAAAGTAATCAAATTGGTTATGTTCTAATATAATTTGATTGCAGTCTTGCTCATGAATTCTTATAATGGAATTGAGGTTGTTGATTAGAAGAGAGATATTCCTTCTTGCTTAAAATAAAAAAGAAAGAAAGAAATATATATATATATATAGAAAACTTGGTCACGAAAAATTATATGTATTTCCTCAAGTGCACGGGTTGGATCAAGTAGTTCAGTGATAAGTATGAGTATCGTTCCCATGAAGAATGACTTAAATGCAATTAGGCAATGCATAATCTACTTTCATCCACGTTAAGTGACCAATTAAGCAAGCCATGAACTTAGAACTAATTTTAAAACAAAACACTTTAAGGAAAACTCGGTTGACAAAGAAAATTTAGGCAAAAATTCAAGGTTTTGAAAGTACCTAGAGTCACTATTCCCTTTATGCTTACTAGAACTTAATTACTTGTTCAATTGCAATTAATTATCACCTTGTGGGTTAAGAGATTCATAAGTTATAACCGTCCGTCGATGTAATTATAGCCTTACTCTTCCCTAAAATCTAAATGTCCTTAGAATTAACTTAGAGTGTATTAAATACTATAATCCTCTACAAACCAATTAAGGCAATTAGGTATATTTCTATCCCAATTACAAGTTAGATAAATTTAAACTTAATATATTCAACTCTTAGGTTTAATTAAAACTCCTTTTTCAAGGTAAATTCTAATTACCCAAATCAAATCTAGGAGGTGGCCAATCCCTAAGTAAGCATTAAGCAAGAGAAGGATACATAAAGTTCCAATCATTACAATCAACAAGAAAAACAAATATTTAGTTCACATCAAGTTTATAGTGCTCTAGGTAAAGAGAAGTTTAGCTATACATAACTAAATCTAACAATGAATTCCAATCAAATACATAGAGAAAATGAAGGAAAGCAAAGAAAGCAAACAAAATAATGAGAGATATGCAGAAATTTGAGCTTTTCCTTTGATTCTTCTTCTTCCTTCCCTCTCACAAGCTCAATGAGCCACCAAAACCTTCCAAAATCACCTCCTGGACGCCCAAAAACCTTCTCTGTCACAGACTCCCTGAAAACCTAGCTACATCTCACTTTTTCTATCCTCATTAATCAAAATGTAGAGTTTTGATGCCAATTTTTGCGGCTGCATCTTCAGATCATGCGATCGCATCTTTGCCTGGAGCTTAATAACAATATAATGACTTTTAAATCCTCAAATAATCATTTTGAAACAAGAAATATTTTCCATTAATGCAACATCTATTCAATCATAATTAATCCCAATTAACTTCATTTCTCTCTTTCACTTTCAATTCTCTAAATTACTTAAAAATAGTGAATAAATCCTACTAAAACTTTAATGGATGACTCCTAAATTCAATCAAATTAACTATAAGTAATACAAAATATTAGGAGTCATCAGGTACCTTTAAGGCTTTGACAGAGAAGTTATTAGGCTTCAGTATAGAATGAAAGTAGATCCCAACAAGGTAAAAGCGATTTGAGAAATACCATTTCTTTGAACAAAAAAAGAAGTACAAAGTTTTTGGGTCAGCTAAACTACATAGTAAGGTTCATTGCCAATTTAATTGTAACTTGTAAGCTGATTTTCAAATTGTTCAAAAAAAAAAATACATAGTAGGGAGGGATAGCAAATGTTAGTAAGCCTTTGAAAAAATTAAAAATTATCTATTAAATCCCTTTATTTTAGTTCCTCCCACGCTTTGTGACCTTGGATTCTCTATTTGATAATCTTACTGGGGTTAATGGGTGCTGGACTGGGGCAACATGATGTCTTTGGAAGGAAGGAACAAGCAATTTACTACTTGAGCAGGAAGTTTAATGAATGTGAAATATGCTACTTGTTGATCAACAAGACATGCTGTGGGTTAGTATAGATGATATGGCAATTAAGGTAATACATGCTCTATTACACCACCTAGTTAATCTCTAGAATGGATCCCATGAATTATATCTTTGAGAGTCCACATGTCATTGGAAGAATTTTGAAGTGGCAAGTGATATTATTTGAGTACAATGTAAAATACATAACTTGGAAGTCTATTAAAGGAAGCATCATAGTTGATCACCTGGCAAGGAAACTTTTAGATGAGTATTAGCCATTAGACTTTCGTTCCCTTGATGAAGGCATATTTGCTATAGAGGATGATGAAGATGACAAAGATGGCAATGAAGAGAAATAGAATATGTATTTTAATGGCACCACAAATGCATATAGATATAATGTCGGGGCCATGATTGTATCTCCCAAAGGAAAACAATTCCCAATTGCCATTTAGCTTAAGTTTGAAATGTACCAATAATATAATCGAATATGAAGCTTGCATCAATAGTTTACATGCAGCTATAGTTCTTAATATAAAGAGTTTGGAAGATTTTAATCACTCAGTCTTTATAATTCATCAAGTAATTAGAGAATGGCCAACTAAAGATTCAAAATTGATTTCGTATCAAGAATTATTGAGTTAATTGATTAAGCAATTTGATGAAATCAATTTCCATCATATGACTTGTGACAAGAATTAGTTTGCTAATGCCTTAGCCACTTTAATAGCAATGATCCAACTTGACTACATGGTCCATGTCTAGCCATTCGAAGTTGAAGCTAGAAGTTCGCTTGCATATTGCTTAAATATAGAAGAGGAGCATGATGGGCAACTATAGTTTTATGACATTAAAACCTATATAACAAGCAAAACATATCTAGTTGAAACCATTAAAAGTGACAAAAAGACTATTCAACATTGGGGATGATGTTTTGTATAAGAGAAGTGACGATGACATCTCATTGCAGTGTGTAGATGTGAAGAAAGCACAGAAAATAATTGTGGAAATTCATGAATGTATATATGGTACACATGCAAATAATCACACCATGGCTAGACAAATCTAAAGATGAGGATATTTTTGGATGACAATAGAGAAATATTGCATTGAATATGCTAGAAAATATCATAAATGCCAAATTTACTTAGGCAAAATCAATACTCTATTAGTCTCATTACACAATTTGGTGGCACCTTGGCCATTCTCAATGTAAGGCATCAATGTTTTTGGTCCTATAAATCCTAAAGCTTTGAATGGGCATTGTGTCATCCTTGTTGCCAATGATTATTTTACCAAGTGGGTGGAAGTTAATTCATTTACCAGTATTACTCAAAAAACTTTCCTTAAGTTCCTAAAAATAAATATCATTTGTCATTATGGATTGCCTTAAAGGATAATCATAGATATTGCTCCAAACTTGAATAGGATAGAAGTCATTAAGCTCTGTGAATAGTTTAACATTAAGCATCATAATTCATTATCATATCGCCCATAGATGAATGGGGCGATGGAAGTAACAAATAAAATTCTCAATAAGATTATTGCTAAAATGATGTCACCTACAATGACTAGCATGAAATGCTGCCGTATGCATTACATATTTTTCACACTACTGTGTGCACCTCAACTGGGACAACTCCTTATTCCTTGGTTTATGGAATGGAGGTCATTATGCCAATTGAAGTTGAAATTCTATTTTTACAAGTGTTAATTAGAGCCATTTAGATAAAAGTGATTGGGTAAGAACCTGATATGAACAATTGAATATGATTAATGAATGAAGGCTTACCATTATGTGCCATAGACAATTATATTAGTAAAGATATTAAGGGCTCTCAACAAAAAGCTACGCCCGAAGAGATTTAAAGTGGGTGATCTAGTTCTTGAAAAGATTTTCCAGATTAGGATGATGTTAAGGGCAAATGGGCTCCTATTTATGAAGACCCTTGCATTATTAAGCATGCTTTCTCATAAGGTGGATTGGTCTTGGCTAACATGGATGATCATGAATTGACTAAGCCATTAAATTTGGATGCTATAAAAAATATTTTGCATAAAGAACTCATTAGGTTGATAACCTAAAAAGGCAGTTTAGGCAAAAATAAGAGCATAAAAAAATAATTAAAACAAAAGTGGAGCTCAATAGGTTGAAAACTTGAAAAAACATGCCTTATTGAGAGCGACCAAAGAAAACATAGCATGCCCATCCCTGGGATAAGTAAAGAAATTGAACCATGCAGAAAAGTTATGACCTTCTTTTCAGTAACCCAATATAGCACAATAAAATCTAAATACAGCATAAGTACTCTTGACCAAACAAAGAATATCATTGACCCCAACAAGTTAGAATTTAAAATGAGAAAATTATATATAAGGATCCAAAATTTTCAAAATTTACAATTAAGGATATTAAAAACTAAAATTATTTCTAAGGATCAAAGGTCCAAATGTTAACCTAGATTGGACAAAAATGTTATCACCTAAAATCTTTTAAAAGTCGTCTTCCACTTTATATTGAAACTCTAAACCTAAACTCTAATCCTTGAGATTGCATTATTCTCTTCTTCCAACCCTAATTAAAATCTCTTTTCTAGTAACACTTCTAATACTCTCTGCTTTAAGTCTTAACATATATATATATATATATATAATATTTCCATTTTCAAAATTTTGTCTAGTTTAATGATTTGTCTCATTATACTCTCTCACACACACATATATGAGGGACATATAATAATAAAAAAAATGAAAGAAATGTAATAACATCAAAAATAAATATCACTTCTTTAATATAAAGAAAATATATATTAGAAATGATATAATATATATTAGCTATTAAAATCATATTCTTTGATTATTAATTGAATAAAATTTATCCATAATTTTCTATATAATAAAATTTTTTGCAATCCTTTTCTCAATATAAATAGCCACATTATTTGCAAGAACGTTATCTTCTATTTTATTACGAAACCCTATTTTTATAGCAAGTAGAGAATATAGTTAAAGAAAATCAAAATAAAAAAAAATTTGTGAAGAAGTGAGAATCAGAGAGTGGAGAATATATTATTAGTCATTCTTGGAGAATAGGAAAAAAGAATTCTTAGATAACCTTTAATATATCTTATTATATTTGATTTGTTTTATAAAATTTATTTTTATAATCAATATAAAAAATAGTTATATCTTTAAAAATATGTGTTTAAGATTTTAAAACATTAATACGTACACATAATATCTATAAAAAATTTTAGGAGGAGCAAACTTAAATTTTTTTAGAAAATAATATTATATGTACACATAATATAAAAAAAATCTTTTTTTGGGGAATGGGTGTCGCTAAAGTCCAGAACTTGGTCCGTTCCTATATATATATATAGTCATGCTAATTGCATGACTTGAGTCACGCCAGTATCTGCATCTTTATTCATATTCTTATGCTAATTGTTCTTCACCATACGCATATTCTACACAATGCGCCCGGTTGATGACCAGTATTCAGTAAACTTACCCCTTAACAATAGTAATATGATTGAGGAGATTCATTGGTTTCATAAATGAAATTGTAGTATGCAGATTTCCATCCATGGTTCTTTGCTTCATATATCCATGGCAAGACATCAAATTGAGAAAGGACTTAAGGATGAGTAGAAATGTTTACTCAGTGCTATCTGGGTCAGTTGAAGCACAATACAGATTTTCATCAAATAAGGTTTTCTACATTAAACAGATACTCAAGAGGAGGAGACCTAGAGAGCGTGATGTGTCTATAAGACCTGGTTGGTTTTGGCATCCTTCAGAGTTTCCAAATTCGATCAGCTGGTCGAAACTGTCTCCTGTTATTAAATGTGCCCCCCACCTCTTCAGGCCTTATTTCTACGTACTGAGGAGAGAACAGCGTATTTAAAATAAGAACCACTTTCTCTGCGTTTCAAGGACAAGGTGTCTATGGAATCAACGGTCAACAGATTCAGTGGCTTCAGTAGATTTGGCCAGGATTCATGTTCAAAGCATAGAACATTAATGGCTAGATGTGACACGTGTGCAGAGGGTGGGCAATTTGAGTCTGTTGACTGGTTGCCAACATGGCTATTTTTTGTCCACACCAAGCTTAAACGGTGATATATATATATATATATATATAAAACAAAAATTTAATTATAAGGATCCAATAAAATATTTTAAAACTAAGGTTTTAATTATAAGTTTTCAAACTATTATAAATTGAATGAAAGTATGGAGACTAAAGATTAATTTAACCTAAAAAGAATTTTGAAAAAACCTTATCCCTCTCATGGTCTTCGTGTATCAACCATCTCACGTAGGCACCTAGAAGTGACATCATCATTTATGAAGCCTAAAGTAAAAAGTAATATTTTTAAAATTAGACTGATTATTGAATCGGTGAAGTCACTGGTTCACGGTTCATTGGTTGAACCGATGATAAATAAATAAATAAATATATTATTTTGTATATTAAAATTTTAAGATAATAAATAATAACAAATTAATATTAATAAATTTTAAAATATATTATGATTAATTATAATTTATACATAAAAATAAATCAAATCTAACAAAATATTTAATTTTTAATTTGTTTAAAATACATTTACTTAATTTTAGTAAAAATATATGAATTTTATTTTAGTTTCTTATGTAATATATTAAAGCTTTGCAAATAAAATTGGGACATGTATAATGCATGGCAAAGGTGTGGTTTTGGCATACAAATGGTCACGGGTTCGAACGGAATGTTGCTCCATTTCATAATAAATATATAATATTACATTTTACTATCAAAATGTATCATCGGCGTAACAGAGGAGACGTGCCCCTGACTTGTAGGGGGCATGGGTTTGAAACGCAAAACGGCGCAATTTTACAGCAAAGTGTAAACCGGTTCAACCGCAATTTTTAAGCCGATTTTCATCCTAAACTGTCCTGTTCAATCCGGTTCTTAACCGAGTTTGACCGACATGGTAAAGAGTGATGATCTTATATTTTTTTAAAAATTATAATTTTTAATTATGATAAAATTAATTATTAAATACTATTAAATATAGAATGATATTTTATTTATTTTAATAAATTTATTATATTATCATACTCATTAATTACACAAAAATGAAATTAATTTTTTAAGAATTATTAATTATTAAATAAGTTAATATTCTAAGAAATTATTTAATAAAATGTTATTTTATATTTAATAATTAATTATGTCATATCATTGGGATAAAGAATCTAACTAAGGAGGGTTTTTAATTAATTTTTTAAAATTGAAAAAAAATTGTACAACTTACTAAATTAAAAAAAAGTTCAATGCATTTTGACGAAAAAATAAAAAGATCAAGAAGTTGTAACTCTTTATTTTTGGAGTTAATAAAGGCAGAATGGAAGTGGCTTAAAGGCCCAACAACGGAAGATAATGTGGATGGAAGATCGGCCGATGATGTAAGCCTAACCCAAATCCAAAACCCGTGGCATTACTTGTTAATATTGAACAAGCATAGCCACTATGAAGCCCAATGCTTATGTTTTTTTAACATTTGCGTAGTAATAATAATAATAATAATAATAATAATAATAATAATAACAACAACGACGACGAAAATAATAATAACAATATAAAAAATTATAATTTCAGGTATAATTGTTATACTTGTAATGATGATGATGATGATAATAATTAGATGTTTTACATTATAAAATGATTAGTTTAATGTTTAGTTTTATGATAAAATTGTAGTCTTCAAGAAAATTATTGTTATGATTTCTCAAATATATGTTTTATAAGATGTTACAAATTACTTTGAAGATATAAAATCCATTTCTAAACATAACTTCTACTATTATTGAGTATATATATATATATATATGAGTGGTTGTAATTTTTTCCACAACTAATAATCAACAATTTCTTTTCTTTTCTTTTTTCTCAGAATAGCTTGAAAGAACAATAGATAAGATGAATCTTAAGCTGAAATAGAATCACAATTGCATTACTTTAGTTCCCACACCATCTGTACCGGCAACAAGGTGTGAATCGCCTATTACAAAATATCCATTAGTCTTCTTTTATCAAAAAATTGTGCATATTCATAAATAAAAATTATCAAGACAGGGCTTCTGCTACCATTAATTGTCTCCCTGTAGAATTTTATAACTGCATCACCAGTTCACCACTCAAAATGTAATATAGAACATACAGATATTATGTCCTCGAAGAGGAACAAAAATGCCAAAAGCAATTTGCAAAAGCACTCACCAAGAGAAGAGGAGAGAAGACAGATTATTTGGCAACAACAGTACAGCTAACCTAGAAGGAAGAATTCACCACAATCGCCTATCCCAGCAGCTATCTTTGCTATTCTTCGATGATTGGCATACATCCTTTTTTATACGTTCTTCAAGGCTAAAGCACCTGATTATATGAGAATTTCTCACTCTTTTCGAATTGAAAGTGATCTGTTCAACACAAATTGAAACCACTACGTCATTTCTTTCAATAAGTTAGAATGCATTTAAACAAACAAGCTCTAAGCATCAAAAGGTCATCCATAACCCAGATCAAGTACCCAAAAAAAAAAAATTCTTGATACCATACATTTATGACTACATTGGCTTTAAAAAGAATAGCCTCTTGATACGTCAGAGTTTTAATTAAACATTTCACTAAATTTAGAATTAAGGGCTGGCGGACTAACTGATACGAGAGAGCTCACCGAGAATAACGATGGTCGTTCACGGAGACGAACTGATACGAAGTACTACTCTAATTGTGAACAAAATAATACTCCAATAAATTACATCCACTTATCTGACACAAGATAAGTGGGAAAAAAAAAAGTACCAGAATCAACCGAAAATAACCATAATAAAAACCAGGAGTTGATGTCTAAGCCCAGTCTATTTAATTTAAAAAAATAGAAAAAAATGAGAGAGAAAAGCTAACCAGGAAAAGCAGGAATGGCACAAGAAGCAACAGGCTTAGAGAGATTTCTTAACCTCAACGAGACACATACGGCAATTCCTCGCCGTGGACAGCCAGCTGTGATAGCAAAAGCGAGGTATGTCGACACCGGCAACCTTACATGCCTGGAGAACGGTCATGCCTTTGAGGATTTTCACAGGGTACCCGTCTACGAATACCTCAATGGCATACTCAGGATTGGTGAAGTGGACCACTGGTGGAAGTTCAGGTTGAGTTTGTGCGGCCGCGTGCGAAACTATAACATCCGCATGCGACGACGTTGGCTTCTAAATCGGAATGACATGAGACTTGAATAGATTCGAAATGGTGCTCTTTCCTTGAAGATATTCCACCCGTGAGTCATACGATCCCAGCTAGAGGGAGAAGGAGAGCAGCGTTCAACAGCTTTTGATCCATCTGATCGGAAAATTATTGGGGACTAGGATTTGGAAATGGAATTTGGAGATTGTTGAGAAAATAAATTAAATTTTATAAATTAAACGATTTGGATTAACAAAAAAATTTTGAAAAATGTTAGGGGCCAAAATGTCAATATAACAAATAATTTTCCTAATATTTTGGGTCTTTTTTTAATTTCCACACCTTGTTGCTACCACTGATGTGCCGCTTCCTCATTGGACCGATTGTTTGAATGCAACAAGATTTCCAATTGCTTGGAAGTATTCACCAAATTTTAATCTCTATATAATAAGCACTTACGTTAAACTGATCTCACGCTGCCGTAATCATTCTCAATTTTTGTGACTGATGTGAGTTTGATGCTCTCAACTATAATCTCTGCATCCGTCGGATGACCTTTCCACATGAAAAGCCCTCACTCACAGACCCACAAAGGTAACGCTCCTTTCACCATGTTTTGTGATCCCCTTTTATGAAACCTTTTTCTTTATTGAAACATGGTTAAACACGGCGAAACCAATTTCGTCGAAACTGTTTATCTACAAGATTAAAATGTAATTTGTAAGAGGTCAGGACTAATTATTTTCAACTTCACAATATCAACAAATATCATGCTGCCCAGTCACTGCTCTTAAGTTAAACAATTACAACAGTTTATGGTAGCTATCCACTTTACGCATTAAAATATCGGTTTCCACTTTTAATCTCTGTCTCTCTCTCTCTCACTCTATATATATATATATATTATTTCTTTTCTGCTTTGAAAAAAAATTAAAGGATAGTATGAGGGATTTAGTGGATAGCATTTTATGTGTGTCATATGATGTATAGAAAGCTATATTTTGGCTTGTGATCATCAATTTAGTCGTATGCTCTCTCTTTCAAGTTTTTCAAAGGAAGTTAAGGATACATGCACCAAAGATGTCTCATTTTTTGAAACCATAATTATCATTTAAATGAGCTTAACAAAAATTGCGTCTTATTCTTCTTCTTTTCTGAATGTAATCTAGAGTCAAATATTTTTCTTACAATATTCAATATTTAGAATGTGAGAAAATGTAATCCAAAGAACAATTTAGTTCTTCAACATATTTTTTTAATTCATTTTTGTCCGTCTTTATGCTAAAGTCACATAGACTATAAGTTCAGCCATCACAGTCCATCCTTAATTATCCACACCATCCTACCTCAAAAAAAGAGGCCTTCTCTGAAAAGGGATTGGTTTCTTTGTGTTAGAAAGTCTGACCCCACCATCACATGGCTATTTCTCGCTTTGTAGCAGATGACTCATCTCTTATACAAAAAAGAAACCAAACCCTAGAAAGTATTCCTCTTTTGACCCATCTTTCGCTTTCTTCATTTTTTCTTTCTTCTATGAAATGTCTTTTTTCCTTTTTTCTCCATCTTTTTTGTCTCTTTCTTTTCCTTAATTTCTTTCTTTTCTTTATTTCTATATTCTCTCTTCATCCTCTTCTTCAAAGATGGCTTTATATATATATTCTCTGTGTGTGCCCCCATATAACTACCTAGCTTATACCTTCTTTTCTTCTTACCTCAAGCTCTACTTCGTCTTGAGATATGGCACCAGAGCCAGTGTTCTTCAAGAAACTCACTTACACTGATATCAACCATAGGATAAGCTTTCCATTGAAAAAACTAGGCATTCTCCCGCCAATTGCAAATGAACATGATCCCGTGGAGTTCCAAGTAAGCTGTGGAGACCAAGTGTACACATTTTGTTGCATAAAACGATCCAAGGGGCCTTATCTAAAACCAGTTATACAAAGGGGCTGGTCTAAATTTGTTCGTGATAAAGGTCTTCAAGTTGGCGATTTTCTGCAATTTTACATGGAAGCAAGAGATCATGAACAGCCTACACGCTATTGGATTGAAGTTCGCAGATGCGTGTCGCACCACCATGACGAGATGGGAACAGCTTGGTTTTGGCAGCGAATTGCCTAAACCTTAGCTACACTGCTTGCTAGGGTTTTCAGGCGTGATAAGCGGCAAGGTAAGAGCAGGAAGTTTAAGAGTTCACATATTTTATCTATCTATTTATCTATATATATATATATATATAATGTGGTGATTGCTAAAATATTGAGTGTTTTGTTATATTTTAAAACTAATGTATAATGAATGTTGTGTTTCATGTATTATTTCGAAGCATTATCCAGTTCATTGGAGGAATGATATTAATCAAAAGTGAAATCCATGTTGAATTAATTTTCAATTGCTTTGGACACATTGATAAAAGTTGAGTGCAGCTAAATTAAAAAGTTTTGTAATATGTTTATTATTGCTTCTTTTAACTTGTTAATTTCGTAGTATACTCTTAATTATTTCATTATCTTCATTGATCATCGTTCGATCCTTTAGAAATATAAAAATGGTAAACTCTGATAAAGAGAGAGAACAAAAAGAATAAAGAACAAACTATTAAAATAGTCCTTGAAGGATGCTCATTCATGTTATTGATTTAGTCTTCAAAAATTTATTATCATTAATTTTGTTTTACTTTTTTAAAAAATAGATTATTTTAGTTCTGATCCTAACTCAATTAGAACTAAATAGACCATTTTAGTTTTAGTGAAACTCTATTTAGTTGCCCATTCAATTGGTACTAAAAATACATAATCGTTATCAAATGCCTTTTTAGTTTCAGTGATACCCTTTTGTCTTGCAGTGACTGTGGCAAAACTTAACAAAATCGAGACAAATTACTAGCATACGCTACTTGATTGCACAAAACCATGTGTGGATCTAAGATATTAAGCACAAGCGCTTGTCATGTAAACAAATTTCACAAAACAAACCTGCAAAGTAAAAGTGCTATTTCCCAGATGGACAAAAATTCTATTTTGATACTCAAAATATTGTGTCTTTCTTGTTTTAAATTTCATAAAATTTTTGTATCACTTTAGTTATGATTGTGTCATATTCTCCAAATATTAAGGTGATGTAAAAAATTTATGAATTATCAACTGAGGTATCTTTCGAGGACCACTATTGGATCTGGATATAATTAGTTCTTCTGCTAGATCACCTTTCAATTAATTATATCAAAGATGTCCAGTAATGCTAGGATGTCAACCATAAATGTATTAGATAAGTATACATTCAGACATATTCTCATGTCTCTCGACTTTTCACTTATCAGGTTAGCCCACAAAACAAATTGGCAACCTAAAAAGACAAAGGTTTTGGTCCTTCTACGTATATTTTACGTACTATAGGAGGGTTGAAAAGGAAATTCACCTTCGTATCATTCTCATGGCTTTTGGTTCCCCATGAATTTCTCATTTGCCAAACAAAAGCTTACGTACTATAGGAGGATTGAAGGAAATTCACCTTCGTATCATTCTCATGGCTTTTGGTTCCCCATGAATTTCTCATTTGCCAAACAAAAGCTTACGTACTGTAGGAGGGTTAAAGGAAATTCACCTTCATTTTACAAAGATTTCACTTCGAAGCTCAGTTGCTTACAGTATTCCGATCCTGGTTACCCTAATTAAGCCAGCAAGTATAAACAATCGTTGTTTCGGTACCCGAAAATATAAGCCTGTTCACATTCTTTTGAAAAAAAACCATGGATTGCCTCCAAACATCAATTTACAGTAATCTCCCTACCACATTGCTTATAGATTCACTATGAGAGATTCAAAAGCGGAAGCATAAGGATCACATACCTTCAACCATATTGTCCAATGGAAAATTTGAAAGCCCTTAATAATCAGTCAGATATTCCAGCATTTGTAATCACGATCACAAAAAGAAAGCAAACGATAAAGTGATGTATGGTCTCTTAGGGATAGTCACTCTTACTGGAACCCTCTCAACTTAATATGGTCTGTCAAAATAACATTGTAGACCTCTCATAGAAGATTATAATGTATTTAGTCGTTCAAAAAATAATTGACCTCCAGTACATTAACTCTTTAACTACCTAATCTGACAATCCCATAAAATTAGGAGATAGGATCACCTATAATTTTAAAATTCAAATAAATAGAATATTATAAAATAAAAAAACTTATATGTAATTATTTATATTTTTATTGTCAAAATTTTTAATTAAAACATGACAAGTATAGTTTTTCAATTAAATCATACATCAGATTATATACTTGTCATATTTTAATTAAAAAACTTGATAATAAAGATATAAGAAAGTGTATATAAATTTAGTTATTATAAGATATATTACCAAAAAAAAAAATCAGTGGATAATTGAACATAAAAAGTAGAAATGAAGATGTTATAAAAAAAAGGTCTATGCATGAGGTAACTCATTATCTTTAAGATCATTGAAGTCTTCCACAAGTGAATCTAAAATTTATCTCCTACAGAGAACAATAGCCTAACTTCACGCTGCTTTCGTATGTCTTTACCCTCTGTACAACGCAAAAAAAACAAAAAAAGGAAGACATGACTCTTCGCTACCTGAATATCACACACATAATCATGCTTCTGTTTCTCAAACACAAGAAGCACCACTCTTTTTGATACTCTAATGTAGAATTCATTTTAAACTAGAAATATACCGGATAAAGTGTAAGGACATTCTATTGGACAAGTGAACCTAATTAAATGTCACTAGATACTGTGGGACATTCTATTGGCCTTCAACTTCTCTTCAGTAGACTCTCTCTGCCCACATTTTTTATTGAGAAAAAATTTATATATAATTTTTTATATTTTTATTGTCAAATTTTTCAATTAAAATATGATAAATATATAATTTTTTAATTAAAATATAACATATATATGATTTTATAAACAACTGTATGATTTTCTAATTAAATTATATACTTGTCGTAATTTTATTGAATAACTATATACTTATTATATTTTAATGAAAGACTTGATAACTTCTAAGAATATAAGAAATTGCATTTAAGTATAGTTCTTTTTTTTTTTTCAAAGTATTACACACATATGTCAAATATTATATAATTTTAAGATCAAAATGCAAACAATTTTCTTTAATTTTAGAGATTGTGTAATTTACTTATTTATTTATTTTAACCTTATAAGTTGACCATAAATCCCTCAAATTTTCAGTTTTTTATAACATGATCCCTTGGTTAATTTTTTTTTTCATATAAAATCCTAACTCTACTTGTTCATGTAGGTTAAAAGAGGCCAATTCAATAAAAAAAAATCCAATATGCACCTCAAATAGTAAATAAGAACCTTTTTGTTGCAAAAATGTAGAAGAAAATGACAACAAAAGTCATTATTTGCCACATGAGAAGCCAGGGGTCAAATATATATATTTTGTTGATCTGATCTCTTTCAGTCTAAATAAAGAAGTCGTATTAAATTTTGGATTAAAAAAATTGATGGTATGATTACGTTGTACAAAGTTAAAAATTTAAGAGATCTATCTTTAACTTTTAAAATGAAAAAATAAATTACAAAACCTCCTACATTAAGAGAGTTCTTTCAGTTAATTATATCAAGATGTCCAATAATGTTAAGCTGTCATCCATAAATGTATTAGATAAAGTATACACTCAGAAATTATTCTTATATTATGTCTCTTTCTTTTTCTACTTACGGTTAGCCAAGAGACAAATTGGCAACCTGAAAAGGAAAAGCTTTTGGTTCTTATATATATAACTTACGTACTGTAGGAGGGTCGAAGGAAATTCACCAATTCATATCATTCTCTAGGCTTTGGGTTCCCCATGGCGGCGAGTATAAATAATAGTTGTTTTGGTACCTGAAAAACAAGCCATAATCAAGCATTAAAAACAAGAGAGTAAATTATACAAAGTTCTATTGAATTTTATTAAAATTACATAAATATTCTCTCTATTTTCACAATATATATTTTAATCCAATTTTAAAAATTTTAACTAAAATATTCTCATTAACTTTACTAAGCAGATGCATATTATATACAAATATGTACAAATAAAAATAATAAAAAATATATTTTGATTTCAAATATGCACAAATGAAATAAAAAAGGAGTAGATCTTGTTTTCACTAAATTTAACTAAAAGAATATATTTAAATTAATAGAAGATATTTTAGTCAAAAAATTTAAAATAAAACTAAAATAAAATGAAACTTTTTTATTTCGAAAAGAAACTTTTATATATTTCAAAAATAAAAAAAAAATTGTATAACTTCTTAGTTTACTCAACAAAAAATTAAGATTTTATCGTATAATTAGATAAAGGTCTTTGCGTGGATGGGGCCGAGGCGTGGGTAACTCGTTGTCTTTTGAAGTCAAGTGAATCTAAATATCAGTAGGACCATAGACTTGTTACCTACAGGGTACAATAGCTAGCCTAACCCTCTTTGTCAACTCCTTTCTCTACACACACACACACATTAATCATGCTTGTTTCCCACACATCACAAGCAGAGGGTGATGCGCATCTTTTAACACAAGAGGGGTGTTGCACTTCTTTTAATACAACGGCTACTGTGAGTCTGATTTTGTTTTGATTTTAATGTTTTTAAAATAAATATTTTTAAAAATAAATTTTAAAAATTAAAAAATTTATTTGAATCATTATTCTAAAAAATTTTTGTTTTTATTTTTTTGTTTTCTGATTTTACAGAATAAAAGTTAACAAAATATCTAAAAATATTTTAATTTTTTTATTTCTAAAAACACACTTCTTTTTTTATGTTTTACAAAATATTTTTTAAAAACACATTATCAAATAAAATTTTTTTTGTTCTTAAAAATAAAAACTATTCTGAAAATAAAACAACCAAACAGGTTCTATATTTTTAAGTCTGGATCCTTCCCCTGTCAATAAAATTCTCACAGATAATTAACAAATAAGGGTAATTCAAACCTTTTATTTCATTGTAGATACATAGTGAGGAGAGGTCATGTTTTCATAATTTCTTTGTGAGCAATAAAAAAGCATTATAAAATCAAAAGCTCATAAGCTAATTTTGAGTTAAACCCTTTAACATAATAAACTAATAATGTCTTAAAATAGTCATTTAATTACATAATATTGTTATGGATAAAAAAAAAATACAAATTTATAAATATGGAGGAGACTTCATATTCATGATATAGTGGAAATTGTCTCTCGAACTATTTTCCCCTTTGTGACCAATAACCAAATAGATACAATAATTAATGTTTTATTTTCTCACAAAAAATAAAAATATTGATAAGGAACATTTGGGCTAGACCCAATACTACTCAAGGAAGCTAACTTAGCTCTTCTTGTAGGTCCAACTCATACGGTCATGCGGACATTACGTAATCACAAGATTAACACTATCAAAGTATATTTCATATCATAATTACCCAACCGATCACAATCTCAAAACCCAACTAACCACAATCTCAAATAATTTTCAATTAGTCTAACTTTTGTTTTCTATGATTTCAAACCCAATGAAGGCCATGACACGTAGAAATCAACCAACCCTCTACTATAAATAGCCTCTAGAGCACCAATATGAGTTATAGTCTATCATTATTCACCTACACTGTTCGTACAACCATTGACTTAAACATGAGTCGTTGCAAGAGTACAACTCTCATTCGGGATTACAGTAAGGACTCAACCAGGAAGCTCATAAAGATCTTTATCAAATAACTATTCACCAAATATATATTTGAGTTATTTTACCCAACAAGAACTCAAATAGTCACCACATCATTGTTGTTTTTTCAGCTGCTATGTTCAGCGAGCTAATTAAGCATGATTCACCTTAAAATCATTGTTGTAACACCTAGAAATAAGAAAAAAATAAAAGAGATAAACACGAAAAGCAGAAAAGATGTTATCATGAAAAGTTACGTGTGGCTGGCGCCTGCGCCCAAGGTAGGTTACTCTCTTTGAAAAGAGTCACATCTCTTACAAGTGAATCTAATTAAATGTCACATACATTGGGACCAGCACGCGTCAATTCCAGAATATAACAACCTATAGTTCTAGTCTGTTTTCGCCTTCAAATTCTCTTCAATAGATATCCACTCCCCCCCCCCCCTCCGAGTTTCACACACGTGTCATATAGTATATAATTTTAAGATCAAAATGCAAAGATTTTTTTAAATTTCAGAGATTGTGTAATTTATTTTTTTAATTTTATAAATTGACCATAGATCTTTTAAAATTTTTAATTCTTTTAGCATAATTCTTCCGTTAATTTTTTTTTATCTAAAACCCTAATACAAATTGTAGTGGCGAAGCCAAAATCTTGAGTTAGGGAAGTAAAAAAATTTGTCTATAATATTTTTTATATTCTATTTAAAAAATTTATACTTTTATAGCATATTTTTTTTAGATAAAATGCTTTCTTTCAAACTGTAGGATTAAAATAAATGAGGTTAATTCACTTATGATATCATTATTTTTTTTCTCTTAAATTTAAAATCAAATTTAAATTTAAATAAACAACGTATCAATAATTATTTTTTATATTAATATCAACAATTTCACAATCTACACATATAACATAATTTTATATTTACTTAAAACTCACGTAACGTATAACAAAAATACATTAAACAAATTATATTATCATTAACATTATTATAATAATTTTATAAACAACTCAAAATAAGTATTAAAAAAAAGATTTATCAGATGAAATGTAAAATTTTATAATTGTCAATTTGCATAAATATATATCTTCTTTATATTTTGATATAATTTTAACCAACATTTCGATGCTTGTTTCTCATTTCCTTGTTAGCTCAAACAAGGGCACATATTTTTAGGCTTGTGTGGCCGATTCAGATTTTATGGTTGGCCACTACGAAGTAATGATACTGACAATCATTAGCTCAAATTTTAAAATTCATGAAAAGTAATTTATAAAATCAAGGTATAAGTACGGATACAACTAAAGTAGTTTTTTGAAGTACAATAGCATATTCTGACGAGACAGGAATGTTGACTAGTTGAACTTTTTGTCACCGATATAGCAACAAGTTCAAAAATTTGTCCTTTATATATATATATATATATATGATTAATGTGTCATATACTTGAGTTTAAAAAGTGTTAGATATATGTACTATATTCTGAACAAATTGAGTGGCAATATCATTAAGTTTTATTTTATTTAAAATTTTTATTTTTTTAAATTAAGCAATATTTTAGTTTTCCATAAAGTTTTTTTTTTTGGTAAAATATGTCTTTTCATTTTACCATAGAGTTGTTGTTACTCCAACTATTATTTTTGTGATAGATTATTCACATTGGAGTGAAAAATTTAAGTTTAAATATAAGGATTGAGTCATAAGAATTAGCTTATATGGCACCACAAACTTTTACTGCAACAATCTGGTGGAGAATTTAGTTGTGTGGTTTTAAAATAAGAAAACAAACTTATGACTTATATATTAAAAGACTAGATGTGTATTTAAGATAGAATTTTATTGCTATACATTTTAAGTCTTGAAGATATTTTTATAATCTAATAACAAAATATTTTATATTTAAGTGTAGTAACTTTATTCATAATTAAAAATATTTGTTAAAGTAAATTGTATAATTGATGCTTTTCTCTTTCTGTGTGTAAACTTGGCAATCATATTAATCATGAGGTTCGTTAGTTAAATTAAATGTTTTAATTTGCAAGTATATATTTCTCATGAATTATTTGGCAATTTTCATTACATATAGAATAAACAAATTCCAATGGCCAAAAAAATTCATGAAGAAAATGTGTTGATAAATTTTTGTTTGGTAAAATATGCTGAAAAACATACAATTATTATAACTGATTTAATCTTTTGAAATGCTTTTATATAAATATCATTTAGTATAGTTATTAAATATATTAAGTTAAATTTTACTTACTAAAATATATGTTAATTTTATTTATAACCATTCATAAACAATTTCATTTTTCATTTTTTATTTTAAAACTCTCTCTAATTCATCTATTTTTATTACAATAACAAATATTTTTAAATTTTCTTTGAATTAGATTCTCTTCTCAAGTGATGTTAAAAAAATTATCTCTTTCATATAATTTGAAATAACACTTTTGTAATTTACCAACTTCAAATACACCAATGCATGAAATCTTTCTCAAAATTTAGCCTTCAGAATTCATAACTACTCATCGACTAAAGCCAAGAGAGTCAAATTGTTGCAGGCACTCCTGTAAAAAATATTGGGAGTCTTGAGGGACAGGCCAACATGCCCGATGTGAGCTACTATGTGGACATGGAACTCAGCGACAATGTCATTGAGTTTTTCAAAACTATAACATATGAATGTAATATTATTTAAATTCAAGCACTTGGCACTACTTTTTTTTTTTCTTTTAATAGCATATGACTCAAAATATGCAGGAATGTTCCTTCCCACTACCTAAATTATACGTTAAATGAAATTGAGTTTAATATATCCATGTTGCACATTCTTCTCCCTTTAACTAAAGAAAGAATTTATATACAATTTATTATATTTTTATTATTATGTTTTTTGATTAAAATATGATAAGTGTATAATTTTTACATATAAGTATATGATTTTTTATAGCTCAATATCAGTTGATTGAGTTTATAAATTTTTTTTACAAATTATGATGTTACTAAACAACTTAATAATAAGAATATAAGGAACTGTATGTAAATCTAGTCCTTAAACTAAACTTCAATTCCGCTTTATCAGTTCACTCATTCCTATTTTCTACTGTCTTTCTAATCTCAGACCAATTAGCAAGTTCGAGTGATCATGCCTAATCAGATATGTAGGAGCAAAAGAGGGCTTTTGCATACTGTACGAAAGGGAGAGGTATGCATTGCAACACATGTATTCAAGTCAGTTAGATTTTATATCTAATTTGGACAGTAAGGAGTTATTGCAATAGGACTAATAAGTTCAAATATTACATGCCATTTTTTATAGATTGGGGGGTAGTGCAACTGGAGGCAAAGATTGATATGTACGTGTAATTTTCACAAACTTTTATCATATGTTAACCAAACAAACAATATTTTAGATGTTCGACAGCAATTTTCAGTCCTATCAAGCAAAAATATATCAATATTCTGATCAAAAGGTAAAACTATAATAAACTCGGTGCTGATGACTTATGCTGCTTTAACTACTTCACCTGTACAAAATATGCAAATGTCCAATTTATAATACACTTATATCACTGATTTACCTTTTCCAAAACAGCAAAACTGGGTTTTGGTTCTTATTTCACACTACAAGAGGGTTCAAGGAAACTTACCCTTTTGAACATCTGAAGGCTTTTGGTTCGGGCCTTTTGATTTTGTCATCAGCCAAACAGACGGGATACGCCAAGTCAACCGCGTTTTGCTTTGGCCTTCAACCCTTTCACTTTCCTAATTAAGCTGGCAAGTATACAAAGAAAACCCTCTCTCAATTATATCCAAGCATCCAATGCTCAATACAACCATTTGAAAAATACCAAACATATTCTGAAGAAAAGTTACAGATCTATGAAATTACTTAGTGATGTGGAAACGAATCTTGACGGATCTCCGTCCCCTGTGGTATATGCTTGAATTACAGATGGAATGGAAGCGGATCTTTATCTACAGTAGAAGGCACCACAAATACCAAAGAGGAAGAATGAATTTCTCTGTATTTTGTGTTTGGGGAATTCTCTCTGAAGGAGAGTTTTCAGCTTTTTTAATATGAGAGAAAGAGAAGGAATAATTGATTGTGCGTCGATTCTGTCCCATCAGTTTTCCACTTTTCTCTCAAAGAATAATTTTCTTCAATATTTCAAAATTCAAAATTCAAATAATAATTTCATAATTAATAATTAATTAACTAATAACTTAATTAATTAATTAAATTTTCTTTTAAGTTGGGTCAAGGCATGAGTCAGCCCATCAATGATGGGTTCAGCTTCTCTTCCATTGAAGTCTTCTCCCGTCCATCCTGTCTCGAAGGACAAAGTCTCCTTGCATTTTTTTTTATTTAAAAAGAAAAAAAAATAACCCAACTACAAAGACTGCACAACTGGACAGTGAAAGAAGACGAAAGAGAAGCCATTCACATCAATGATGGCCCATTTTCCAACATATTCAAAAAGAGAAGGATCAGTCATGCAAAGTTTGATTTTATTAAAACTCATGACATAAGATACAAAGCAAAATTAGGTTCCAGGGCTGTGGTTCTCGAAACAATACAAAGGAAGACAGTATTTATGAATAATCAAAAGAAAGCTATATCTCTTTCACCCAAAAAAAGCAAAAACAAAACAAAAAATAATGTCTCCGATTGTCAAAATGAGTGTGAAAGAAATTAATGGTTGGGGTAAGACTCGAGGAAATACTGAATCGAGGGGGTAGTTTCAACTTTCATGAAGTGAAAGTGGAGGGAAGATGATGATTAGAAAATGAACGCTTGTGGAAAATTGAAGAGACTAGGATAGTGCATGAAGTTTCTGTGAACATTTGTGCAAATATTTTATGTGTTTTCATCAGACAGGCTAGCTATATCAAAATACAAATTTTGTATCCTATACGAAAGGGATGAGATGAAATTGGGTGGAGATAGCAACCTTAATTAATGTCTTCCTGAAAATAAAACACCATCTTAAGGGAACGGAATTATACTATTGTGCAATGTGTAATTTAATTTGTAGCGTCAGTTACTGTTTATCTCATGTAGTTTTGTCCAAAACTAGGTTGCCTCCAGTAATTTAAATTGTGGCACTTAAAATTTTTGTAGTTTGTTTTGTTACCATTTAGTTATCCTATAATTTTTATCTAAAATTTAATAGAAAGTAGTTCTGAACAAGTCACCTAAAACCAGTTTGCGTCACTGTGATTTCAAAATTGTCATTCAAATCCTCATTTGATATTACATATATAGATAAGTTATGTTCTAAGTATTAGTTAATATTTTCATAGATATACTCATTATTTACTTTTTATCTTTTATTTTGAATTATTTAATAATTTTAGGAGGTTAAATGACAAATTTTAAGCTGTAGAAGAGTTAAGACAATATGGGGGGTTGAAGAATAAAATCATAGAAGGATTTGGATGATAATTTTAAAATAACAGGGGGACAATTTGAAATTAGGTAGCTTTTACATGATCATTTCTGTTAAAGGCAAAAATGAACTGTTGGTCTCTGATTTTATCTTAGTTTTTTCTTTTAATCTTTTAATTTTATTTAGTTTCAATTTGACCCCTTATTATTTTTATCCTTTAATTTTATTTGGTTTCAATTTAGTCCTTTAATTTTATTACAAGTTTTACATTCGTTTCTTAATTTTATTTTACTCAAAGTTGGTTTCTTAACTTGTAAAAACTATTCAAATATTTCCTTTTCTTTAACATTATCAAATTAAAATACTTAATAGAAAAAATTTGTATTACTTCTTAATGACTTAACTCTAATGACCTCTTGTTAACTTAAATTTATTCGTTATAATACTCTTTTTATCAATTTAATCATTTTTTATTAAACACTTAATAGTGTAAGATAGAAGGAAATATTTGAGTGGTTTTTTGTACGTTAAGAGATTAAATTAGAATAAAATGAAATTAAAAGCCAAAATGTAACTTAAAATAAAGTTAACGGATTATATTGAAACAAAATAAAAGTAAAGGATGAAAATAAAATTTGAGCTAAAGTGAAGGAACCAAATTAACACAAAATAAAGTTAAGAGACGAAGTTTCATAAAATTAAGAGATCAAAATTGTATTTTAGCCTTCCATTAAATTTTGGATGGAAATTACTATAGGGCTAAGTGTCAACAGAACAAACTACAAAAAAGTAAGTGTCATACCTCAAATTACAAGGAGACAAACTAATTTTGGACCAAACCACGGTTAAGTTACAATTACCCTAGTTTCTAATATACAATGATGATCCAACAAAAATTAGTCGATCTGTAGCATTTTGATATATCCTAATTTGGTTACCCTGACAAAACTGAAAAATATGCATTGTGAATGGAGAGGCTAAGAGACGAAGTCGAAGACGTCAAAACCAAAAGAAAGAAAACGCGGTTTGGCTTCTTGTCTCACTCTTCAGGAGGGTTCGAGGAAACTCATACCTTTTATCATTCTCATGGCATTTGGTTCCCCTTTACTTTTCTCATCAGCCAAACAGAAGCATTATGCATGTCAAGTTAACCGCGTTTTCTTTTGGCTTTCAAGCTCATATTCCTCCTTCTTGTTGTCCTATTAAGCCTGCAAGTGTGCGAAGAAAACCAGCTCTCAATTATTTCCAAGACATATATTGAAAATGAAAATGCAAATGAGAAGCAGCATTAATCAAGCAAAGTTCGATTTGATAAGAACCCTTAAAATGAGACGCAAAATCAGTATTTATGAATAATTAAAAGAAAAGCAATCTCACGTTTTCAAAATGCGTGAAATGCTGCTTTTAGAGAGAGAGAGAGAGAGAGAGAGAAACTAATGCATGGTTGGGGTGATATGAGTAGATAATGAATGATTCTGGAAATTATTAAAGATAATGATAGGTAAGTGAAATTTCTGTGAACATTCCTGCAAATATTATGAGTTTTGACCTAGTGGCAGAATACAATTTTCACATGTGAAAGGGATCGATGGGGTAAATGGAGGTTGTTTCAACTTTCATGAAGTGAAAGTGGAGGGAAGATGATGAGTAGAAAATGGACGCATGTGAATAATTGAAGAGATTATGATAGTGAGTGAATTTTTTGTCAACATTCCTGCAAATGGTAGCTGTACTGTTTTCATTGGACCTAGCTAGCAAAGTCAAAAAAGAAAATTCAAAATACAAATATTAAAAGAAAAGTATGTCTCTTTCACCAAGAAATATAAATATAAATATATATATATATATATAGTATGTCTAACATTTTTAAAATGAGTGTGAAAATATTATTTTTAGAGGGAGAGAGAAAGAAATTAATGGTTGGGATGAGACTCGAGAGAATACTAACTGAAATAGGTAGTTTCAACTTTTATGAAGTGAAGGTGGAGGGAAGATGATGTGCAGAAAATGAATGCTTGTGGAAAATTAAAGACCATGATAGTGACTGCAGTTTTTGTGAACATTCCTACAAATGTTATATATATTTTCTTTAGACCTAGCTAGCTAGCTAGACAAAATACATATTTTATATCCTATTTAAAATGGAAGGATGAAATTGGGTGTAGGTATATAGCAACCTTAATAAAAGTTTTCATAAAAATAAAAAATAATCTTGTGGGAAAGGAATTTTGGTTTGGTTTAAAATCATTTGCAGCCTCTAAATTTTATTTCTTCTTATATTTCTCATATGCAGCCTCTAAATTATATATCACAATAAACATGACAACTCTTCTCCTAAGTTTTTACTCTTTTATTTTAATCAATTTTTCCTTCTCATGTTATAATATTATCATTAGGTTTATATATATATATATATATTCAATAAGTTTATTAATACAGAGCTTTTTCCTTCAATTACGTATATATATATATATATATATATTTTCGATTCAGAAAAAAAACCCCCACCCTGGGACTTAGCTAGTTATAAAAAATTTAACAGAATTAATCATGAGAAAGTCACTTAAAATCAATTTGCTTCCTTATAATTTAAAAATTATCATTCAAATTCTCATGTATTATTATATATATATATATGTATGTATGTATATGTCGTATTATGTTTTAAGTATTATTTAATATTTTCATACATACTCTAATTTTGCTTTTTATTTTTTATCTTGAATTATTTTATAATTTTAGGAGGTTGAATATGTCAGATTTTAAGTAATAAAAGAGTTGAATGAAAATATAAGGGGTTGAAGTATAAAATTACATAAGGATTTGAATGATAATTTTAAAATAATGGGGGACAAATTGATATTTGAAAAGTTTTACATGACTAATTTTGTTAAATTTTAGATGAAAAATATCATGGGACTAAGTGATAACGGAACAATTAAACCACAAAGGATTAAATAACACACTTACAAACTACAGGATTACCTAATTTGTAATATACAATGATATATGACCAAACAGAAAATTGATCGATCCGTACCACATTGATCACAATGGATTATTATACCCCAATTTGGAAACCCTGACAAAACTGAAAGATATTCATTGTGAACAACTTTTTAACTATTTCCGTTGTCAAAGCATAATCATAACTACAAATAGCCAATGCCAATGACCAATCTTTTTATAACAGTAAATTATTCAGTGAATACGACGATAGTAGCAATTTAGAAATGATATCATCCCAGTAATAATCATGATTTTTTATCGTAAAAAAGATGGTGGTGGTCGTACCGATGTTGATAAGGGAGGTGGTGGACAGTGGGCGATCGATGATGGCGGCTGTAATACTGCAAAAGATCATTACAATATATAATACTGAGAAAATGAAGAGATAAAAAAAATTGAGAAAAACTGAAATCCTGAGAGCTCAAGAGTACTGCCATTGGAGATTTCTGTGCCAGATCTGACCATTGGGAATCCTCAGCTAATCAAATGCTGCACTGATCGCCTATTTTCTTTACTGAAAAGAGAAATCCTCAGATATCAATGGGCTGCTATTGGAGATGAGATGGAGAGAGAGAGAGAGAGTGTGTGTTTCGGCCGAAAAGAATAAAGAGGGTAGATAAGCCGAAAAAAATATTATGGAAAAGTACCCAATAAAAAAAAGGACTGAGTGGGGTTTCTTTCTTAATTAATATTTTAGCCAACTTTCATAACTTTTTGGGCTGACCATTGAGCATTAGGCTTGGTGGTTTCTGCAGTTGCAAGAAGTGATATTATTCTTTTCTCCATTGCCTTTGATGCCATGCAGAATTTGCATACTATCTTGCAGTATGCCATGGAGGGCAAATTCAAATAACTTGGAGTAACACATACAACGCAATTTGGTTTTTTTATTTTCTCTCCTTGCAGTTGATTACCCAAATAAATTTTTTTTATAAGTTATCATTAATATCTTTTTATCAATTTATTGTTAATTTCATTTATAGTAAATTAATAAAATGATATTATTGATATACAATTTTATTTATAAATAATTAAATTAAGAAATATTTATTTGTAAGAGATTAAATTAATAAAACAATTTTTTGAAGGATTAAATTAAAAAAGATTTTAATATGAGAGACAAAAAATAAAAAAATAACAAAAGTATTGGGCTTCGTAGTGACCATGCGGAATTTTGGACTTAGGTTGGGCCCATATCATTAGCGGATCTTCCATCTACGTTATCTTATGAGTTCACCTGTCATTTGGGGCCATTTTTGTTATTTTTGCACTCGAATCAAAGATAGTGTGGAGATAAAGGGCCTGTTTGATTCAGTTCTGTAAAACAATTTTTTTGTTTTCAAGAACAAAAAAACAAAAAACCCTGTTTGATAATGTGTTTTTAATGGAGTGTTTTGTAAAACAAAAAAACAAAATTTTGTTTTCAAAAACAAAAAACTCAGAACACTTTTTAAGTGTTCTGTAATTTTTGTTCCACAGAATCAGGTAAAAAATAAAAAACAAGTACTTTTCAAAATAATGATTCAAACAGATTTTTTAATTTTTTTGTTCTCAAAAACTTGTTCTTAAAAACACCTGTTTTGAAAACATTAAAACAAAAACAATTTCAAACAGGTCCAAAGTTTTTTTGTTTTTTGAGAGGGGGAGGGGGGAACTGAAGAGGTAAAGCTATCTACGAAACCCACTTATTTATGTCGGAACTGATTATTAAATTAGTATACAGTTGCGGCCAATTTGAGCAGCAACTGAGAATAATGACTAAAAACAGTAAGATAATAGAGAGCACCCACCTTCTTTTCAATTCTCTCTTTTCTTCTCACGCACAATTACCCCAACTTTATTGCATCCGAGTCATAGATTCAATGTTTTATTGGTAGATAGCTTACAAGAAAAATTACCCTTTAATGTTTAATGTTCAAGTTGAAGGACAGAGATTCGTAGATAGCTTAGATAACACGACGCATCCAACGTGACCCTTTATGCTTGAATTCTTTGCCTTCTTTACAGAAAATCTTCCAATTTTTTTGTAGCCAGAAACTGAGATTTGTTGAAATCTTATGATCAGGAAAATTAATTGGGAAAATTAAGTTTAAAAATTAAAATTAATTTGAGAATCAAAATTATTACCACTTACTCTTAAGGTTTAAAAAAGTTACTATTATATTTTTAAAAATTTATTATCAAAATTACTTAAATTATAACTTTTTTAAAATTTAGTAATAATTTTTTTTAAATTTTAATAATAAATCTCTTAAAATTTGATAGTAATTTTAGTTCTCGGAGGTAATTTCAATTTTTAAAATCTTTTATTGTAAATTTTGCAAAACCTAGATCATTGAATATAATTTTTTCTAAATTAATTCCTCGACCTGGGAATTACCACAGAAAAACATGAAACTTAGAATCAACATAAAATTTCTTGTCAAGAATGAACAAATACGTTGGATCCAAAACTTTTAATATTGTAATTATGTAAAACATTTTTAAATAAAGTGATTTTTGAAAAATAAATTTGATTGAGCCAAAATTATAATTGTTAGAAAATATTGTTTTTGGACCAAAGATGTTTTGTTGAGTTAACTCTTGTCATGGGCTAAAATGTGTCTTTTCTAATAATAATAATAATAAAATTTGGTTCTATAAGAAAATTTTTTAAAGGAATTTATTTAAGGAAAGTTCTTAAGGATTTACAAATAGAAATTTTTTAAATGGATTAATCATTGGGTCAAGGTTTTAATAAGGAAAGATTTTCATTGATTCTAATATGAAATGTTTTTAATATTAATATGCATTTATACTATTTAAATTATATTGATATGATCCTTGATCTTTTTATGAGTTATTATTGATTAGGGAATGAAAAAGGAAAGTCTGAGAAGCTAAGTAACTAAAAGAGTTGTTTGAAAGAAGTAGAGACAGAAATGTATAAAGATAGATATTTAAGTCCGTGAGCTTCCAGAATGTGTGCATTTGATGGAGTCAAAGATTTTCATATTAAAGGCTACTTAATATGGAAGGAAGTCATTCATATGTCAAAGATTGATTTAAAGCATTCAAGACAAAGATTCTTGGACATTGGAGTAGATCTGTACATTTAATGAAGGAAGCTACTATCTAACTATCAATATTGCACTATTTAAAAAAGACCATATATTTGAAGATGGAATTGACATGGAGAAAAGAGAAGAAAACATTGAACATTGATCATTTTAAAGTTTGTGTAACTTGCTTTTTATATCGTAGTGTGCTTAAATCATCTTATACCTCTATTCAAAGTTTCTATATGCCTTATGAGAAAAATCTAGTAAGAGAAAGGTTGTAAAACTAGAAGGTTGAACCAATGAGATTATTGTGTACTTAGAGTTTTAGAAAGTTTGGGTAAAACCTAGTGGTGTGGAAAAAAATCTAATGGAGTAAAAAGAAAAAAAGGTGATAAAAGTTATGTGCTAATCATATAAGGTTACTTTAAGAATAGGTAGTAAAATCTAAGAAGCTAGGCTTGTCTTTAAGGTTGTGTTGTACTTTGATGATTGCTTATGTTTAATAGAAATCCTTTGATTTGTGCTTGAGGACTAGACATAAGACATTTTTATCTAAACTAAGACAAATCGATTATCTACCTTCTCTCTTCCTACTCTCTTTACTTTTCCATTTGAAGGAAATAGATTCTTTCATAAAGGGCAATCTAATTTTAAAATCCAATTAAACTCTCCTTCTTGGATTACTTTTAGACTAGAAAAATATTTTAAACTTATCTCTTGATACTAATAAATCTTGTGCAAGATCAAAGCAAGCTCTTTCATTGTTGCACTAGTTTAAATCAGTAGTCATGTATTCCTTGTCTATAATAATGCTTCAACAAGAGATATATAACCTTATGTTACAACCTAAAATTCAATAATTAGGTTTGATATGCACACTAAAAATATGGTTTATGTGACCTAGCACTATAACATAAGCTTAAAAACTCTACTTGGTATGTATACTAAAAATTACTTTGTGAACCTTGAAGGCAATATAAATTATAATAGAAAATTAGTAATGCTCTTATAAATGAGTATTCGTTCAAAATTATTGTTGATTTTTGACATAATCAATTACATATTACTTTATATCCTTTACATTATTGTAAAGGGCTAAACTTAAGCATGCTTCAATAGCTCTTCAGATGCCTTTTATAAGCCCATTAATATATTTAGCTTGACCTAGCATAGCCTCATAAGTTATTTCTTTTAGGGAATTCTTAAGTTTGTTTAGATCTTCCTTAGATGAAGGCACATAGGACTCTTCCTCCACATCGTCCTCATAATCATGAGATGACTTGCTTGCCTCCCAATGACAATTCCATGAAGTAAACTTTTCGGAAGAGTGAGATAAATAAGCTATGGATGGAGAACTCATTGTAAAAGTAGTAGGAGTGATTTAATTGCCCTAGCTTAATATTTATTGAACCTCATTTAAGGGCTAGTTATCTTAGGTTTATACCCAAGTTTGAGAAGGTCAATAACTATTTATAGGCTATAGACAAAATTTAGAAGTCATCACACAAGGAAAAGTGGACAATAAATGTCTTATTAGACAAGTGTGTACAAGAAAACAATAGGCTCTTTTGGAAGGTGTTGAAATCTTACATGAAGTTCATTTAGTTTCTAGCTCCAAGAAGTGAGGCCTTAGAGGCATATAAGGAATGACTACCCTAAAAGAAAGGCCTAACTAGAGAAGAAAAGATATACTTTCATATCTAGTATGCTTTGAATCTCATTTGGTTCAAACTTGTCATAAGTAAGAATTCTTACTAGTTTGTGGCATATGAGATTGGGACATATCTTTATTGAGAGAATCAAAGGCGTTAGTAAAGGATGGGATTCTTCAATCTTTAAACCTTATTAACTTTGATTTATGTATAGACTGTATCAAAGGATAAGTAGATCAGCATACTACTTAAATGAACTCAAAGAATTTTTAAATTATTAGAGATTATACACACTAATATCTTTTATCTTAATTTATGTTCTAATGCTAAAAAAATATTTCATTCCATTTCTTAGTGATTTCTCATGCTACATGTACATATACCTACCTTATAACTAAAGTGAGGTACCTGATGCCTTTAAGGTGTATAAAGTAAAAGTAAAAAAAAAAATGGTAAGCATATTAATATAATGAGATCAGATAGAGAATATGAATATTTTGATAGGTATGCATAGGTGATTGACAAGTACTTGGTCCATTTGCTAATTCCTTTTGGGAGTATGGTATGATTTTATAGTATATCATACTTGACTCACCTAATATGAAAGGTTTGGCTATAAGAAAGAACTATACACTATTAGATATGGTGAGGAGCATGCTTAACAAGTCCAAGTCATTTGTTTCTCTATGGAAAGATGCATTCAAGATGGCAGTATACATATTTTGAATAGAGTTCCAACAATAGTTGTCTCTAAAACACCTATAAATTTTAGAAAGGTTGAAAACACAATTTGTATCATATACATGTATGCAGCTATCCTATAGAGGTTAAAGTATATAATCTACATGAGAAGAGGTTGGAACCAAGGACTATTGTAACTTATTTATGAGCTATGTAGAAAAATCCATGGGTCACAAGTTTTATTATCTTTCACATTCAATGAGATATATAGAATCTAAAAATGCCAAGTTTCTTAAAAATGACATAATTAGTATGAGTGATCAATCTCATGACATAGTCATTAAAGATGATCATATTAAGGGAATAACTTCTACTAGTTATAATGGAACACTTGTTTTACATGAAACTCATCCAGTTAGAGTAAATATAAAATATAATGAGATTCTAAAAATCTCAGCTGGCCATATTCAAAACTAGGAGTATCAACATCTAATTAACCTTACCAATTCTTGATAAGGCACCTTATTATAAATTAGAGGTACCTCAAAATAGTGGTAAAGCAACCTTAACCTTCATAATAGGTTGGATTAAAAAAGATTGACAAAGATTAGGAAATTGGCAATTCTTAGTTACTAGATAGTATACCTTATGGAATTTGATTGTGACATAAATATTAAGAATGATCCCATAATGTTATCATAGACAATGAGTGGCGTAAATTCCAAGTTGTGACATGATGTCATAAAAGATGAGATGAAATTTATGACAAACAATAATGTATGGGACCTTTAGTGGAGTCAGGACAATTAGTTGTAAATAGGTCTATAAGATTAAAAAGGTTCATTAGGTAATATAGAGCACTATAAGGCAACATTGGTAGCTAAGTGTTTCACACAAAATAAGGAATTATGAAGAGAAATTTTCTCTTGAGTAGATAAAAGATTCCTTTTGTATTATCATAGCTCTGGTTGTCCATTTTGACTTGGAATGATAGTAGATGAATGTGAAAAATGACCTTTTTCAATATATGAAATAACTTGAAAAGTTCAATGAATGCTAAGGAGAATTTAGTATGTGAGGTTAAGAAGTCCATTTTTGGACTCAAGCAAGTCTCACAATAGTGGTATTTGAAGTCTTATGATATGATTGCATTTTTCAATTTCTTTGAAAATATCATGAATTAGTGTATATGTCACGAGTTTAGTAAGAGTGAAGTCATCTAGTTGCTTGCATATGTCGATGACATATTGCTTGTATTTAATAACCTAGGGCTACTACATGAGGTAAAATAGTTCTTGTTCAAGAACTATGACATGAAAGATATGAGTAGGGTATTTTATATTATAGATATAAGGATTCAAATAGAGATAAATCTCAAGATGTCTTAGGATTATCATTGAAAACCTATATTAATTAAGCATTTAAACATTTTTGTATAAAAGATTGTTCACCAAATGTGATGCCCATTGTGAAAATGAACAAATTTAGTTTCTTTCTATATCCTAGAAATGATATTAAAAGAGAAGAGGTAGAAAATGTTCCTTCCATTTTAACAGTTATAAGCTTAATTTATGTCTAGATCTACATAAGAGTGGACATAGCTTTTGATGAAAGAATGTTAGATAGATGCCATAGCCATTTAGGCTTGGATAATTAAATTAAAAATAAAGTATCTTTAATGTTCAAAGAATTTCATGCTTACATATATGAGAACTAACAATTTAAAAGATGTTGGTTATATGGATTTAGACTTAGTAGGATGTGTTGATACCAAAGGATCAACATCATGATACATCTTCATACTTGCTGAATATGTTATATCATATATAAGTGCAAGAGTTCTAAGAAATCTTTTATTGATACTTCCACCATGAAAGGCTAAATTTATATCTTGTTTTAAGGCAAGTTTACAGGATAATTTGATTGAAGAGTTATATCGCTAGACTTCAAATTGTGGATTCATTTTAAGCTCATTAAGGAGTACTATGAACACATAATGATTACGGGTCGTAAAACATATGAGGAACAAATATCAGTTAACTAATAGCATGCATTTAGAAGAGTTCAAAAATCATGTCTCATATGTGACTTAGACCACATTGAGTTACAATTGGTCTAGTCTAGGTTTGTTAGGTGATGAAATTTGAATTAAGGATTGTTATCTTTGTTTTGATGTATATGTTCTTGTGGGAGATTAACAAATGTTTAAAATAGAACCCAAATAAATATTTGAGGTTTATTCATAAAGTTAAAATACCCTATAAAGTTGAAACACATGTTATAAGTGATATATCAAAGATAATACTTATTTATGAAGGGACTTATTGCTATGATCTAGTAATATGTGTTTAATTTGTCCATGGACATGTAATGTGGCAAATAACATCTGGGTCAAGTGGGAGATTAATGTTGGATATTTTAAAATAAAATATTATAATTAGAATAATTAAAATAATCCTGATTATGAAATAATCTCTTTCTTAAATATTGTGGTCTAAATATTTTGGGAATATGCCATATAGCCAGTTATTTAAGGATGAGTCGGTAAGGGTCAGTGACACACAATAAGAAACAAATAGCCTTTTATGATGGAAAAAGACCATTTGTTCAAATTGACCATTCTGTGAGGCAGTTCTCAGTGAAGAAAGATTTCCCTTGAGAGACCATCACCGAGATCATATACTTGCCGAAAAACCACATCTAACCAATTCACATCTTTATTCTTCTTTTTCTTCTTCTTCTTCTTCTTACAATGTTGTGATTTTAAGTGTGCGTGATTTTTGTTTTGAAATTAGGCTTCTAACATTAAAACCAAATTATTATGGCTAGAGGTATTTATCCCCTTAATGTTTCCGTTATTGAATCTCATCTTCTGATATTTAAGATTATTGTATGTTATTAATCATGTCTAATTTGTAAAGAATTCATGAAGAAAATTCAGATTTGCCTTGCAGATAATAGCAATTTAGAATATGATATCATCCCAAACTTAAATCGAGAAACTTGTAATCTTTTATTAATGCCTATGTTCTCAAGCCTAAGACCAAACAAATATTTGTATTTACAATATTAGCGCAACATTTAAAAAAGGAAATAAACGGCTATAAATTACACTATCACCTTGATTATGTCAAGATGCAAGTTTAGTGACGTTTCACTTGAACGTTACAAGAACGAAATGTTTATATTTACTTGACGCACAAACACTCACATATAGTCTTAACTCTTAATTATTTCCCTCTTATTGACACCTTCAGCTAAGAGGAAAAGACCTTAAAACCAAAAGAAGGAAAACGCAGTTTGGCTTCTTATCTTACACTCCAGAAGGGTTCAAGGAAACTTATACCTTTTATCGTTCTCATGGCTTTCGGTTCCCCTTTACTTTTCTCACAGCCAAACAGAAGCATTATGCATGCCAAGTCAACCGCGTTTTGTTTTGGCTTTCAATCTCTTATCGCAACTAAACCTACAAGTACGCAAAGAAAATCAATTACTTCCAAGTTTCCAAAGCTCAGTATAAACATTTGAAAAGGTACCAAATATATTGAAAATGGAATGCAAATGAGAAGTAGCATTAATTATGCAAAGTTTGATTTGAGTAGAACTCATAAAACTAATGTAAAATGAGTATTTATGAATAATTAAAAAAAAAAGTATGTCTCACATTTTCAAATATTACCTCTGGAGCAAGAGAGAAAGAAACTAATGCATGGTTGTGGTGAGATGAGTAGAAAATGAATGGTTGTGGAAATTTTTAAAGAGAATGATAGGTGAGTGAAATTTCTGTGAACATTCCTGCAAATATTATGAGTTATAGTTTGACCTAGAGTCAGAATCAATTTTCACGTTATAGAAGGGACCGATGGGATGAAATTGGTTGTAGCTAGATAGCAACCATAGAATGTGTTTGAGAGTTGGGAGGGGAAGAGAAGAAATCCGCAAAAATGTAAAGAAGAGAGAAGAGGGGGAAGGGATGGTTACTTTTTCCTTTAGCGTAATTTAGTAGAGGAGAAGAAAAGGAACGAAAAGATGCAGAGAAAACAGGAAAGCAAGAGCATGCCCAGATTTATACGCAGCTCCATCTATAAAGGAGTAACACTGTGATTACCAGAGTTTTCACTTTCTCCGTAGGATCAGGTCTATATGGACTATGGGTATGAGAAAACAAAATGAAAGTCACTTGTTCCATATCACAGATGGATGGAACTGGACCTCGAGTCAGAGAGACAAGGAGGGGGAAATACAGATACGCAGTGAGAGAGAGAGAGAGAGAGAGGGAGAAGGTTGCTTGGGCAAGAAAGAGAAATGCTAGGAATTGGACCTGGAGTCAAAATACAATTTTAAAAGAGAATGACTAAACTTTAGTATATTACAATATGAAAGACCTGAAACAGTCTTTTTATATATACGAAATTAATATCTTAATTCCCTTAATTACTTGAACTTGTATTTTTTTTTAATTTGTATTTTGAAATAGCCACATTATTTTAACTGACTTTAATTTTCATCAAATAAATTATATTGATTAATATGAAGTTTACAAGAGAAGTCACAATTATTTACTCAGATATCTGGTTCAAATTGTCATGTCCCCTTAATTTTTAAAAAATCACAACTAACTTATGATTTATTAGCTCCATTGTAACAATTTTTTTCACTTGTCTAATATAGACGATAAAATGTGACCGAGTTAGACACATGTAAGTTGCGAATCAAACTTCAATTTTTTTTTTTAATTAGTTCACTCATTCCTATTTCATTTTTCTTTCTAATCTTAGACTAACTAGCGACTGAGTATGATTGATTATTCCTAATCAGATAAATGGAGCAAAAGAGAGTTTTTGCATACTCTGCTAAAGGGAGAAGTATGTATGTGTGATACACATGTATTCAACTCAAGTAGATTTAGTGTTTAATTTAAACACTACAGGACTAATAGATTTAGAGATTATTTGCCACTTTTTATAGATTGGAGGAAATGTCGTACATTAACCAAACAACGTATTTGACAGCATTTCAAGGGTAACAAACAAATATATATCCATATTCTGATCCATGGTTTTAAATTGCGGTTGCGGTTGCGGTTATGTTGCGATTGCGGTTGCGGGCGTTGCGGATAGTATAAGAAGGATTGCGGGCGATGCGGCCGATTAATGCGGATGCGGCCGGTGCCGCAACAGCAATATTGCGGCCGCATCACATGATGCGGACCGCAATTTAGAACCATGTTCTGATCAAAAGGTCAATTTATAAATAAATTGGGCCCCGATGACATATGCTTCTTTAACTACTTCACCTGTACACAATATTCATATATCCGATTTATAAATACTCTTATATCAGTGATTTTCTTGTCCAAAACAGGAAAACTGGGTTTTGGTTCTTATTTTACACTACAAGAGGGTTCAAGGAAAGTCACCCTTTTTAACATCCTCATGGCATTTGGTTCCCCGTGATTTTCTCATCAGCCAAACAAAAGGAAGATGCCGAATCAACCGCGTTTTGTTTTGGCCTTCAACCCCTTCACTTGCAAATATTAATTTGCCCTTTGAATCTTATAAACTTGATTTCCTAATTAAGCCGGCAAGTATGCAAAGAAAACCAACTCTTAGTTATTTCCAAGCATCCAGTGCTCAATATATACATTTGAAAAATACCAAACATATTCCAAAAATGACATGCAAATGAGAAGGATTTATCATGCAAAGTTTGATTTGACTAAAACCCTTAATATTAGATACAATGAAAAATGAGGTTCGAGGGCAATAGTTTTTAGGAGAAAATTACAATAACTGCCTTGCTTATCATATGATGAACCAATGTGAGGATAGTATTTATGAATAATTAAAAGAAAAGTATAGCTCTTTCACCAAAAATATAAAAGAAGAAAGAAGAAAAAAATAGTATGTCTCACATTTTCAAAATGAGTGTGAAGATATATATATAGGGCATCTTAACATTTTCACCAGTGTTGTAGAGGTTAACAATATCTATATTTGTGTTTCAGCTCAAAAAAATTGGATTATTTGCAGCTATACAATTATGTAGTTAAGGAGAGAGTGACATAAAGAGGCAAGAGTGGGTATGGAGCCCGCTTCCTTTCTTTATATTCTTTTACTCTTTTCTTTTCATCTCTTCTTTACTGCATTATATGTAGCTAATTTATGATTATAGAAGATCCAAACTCTTAGAGCAAATAGATTTTACCATTTTTTACCTAATGACAAGATAATTAAAGAGTATTCAAGCCATTTTCTTATAAAATCTTAATTAATGTAAGGATATTTAGGTCATTTTATGTAAGATTATATATGCGAAATTAACTTGAATACCTCTTTACTTATTTTGTCTTATACTGAATATGCAATAACTTCTATTAATTTTCAATTTCTTTGAGTACATGGATCATGTCAAATGTGGCTAAATTAAGAAATTTTGTAATATAAATGTTTATTATTATTTCTTTTAACTTGTTGATTTCATAATATACTCTTGATAACTCCTTGTCATTCATATTATTCTGCATATTTTCTTTTGGTAAATATATATTTAACTCTTTAATTACATAATAAATAATATCTTTTATAGGTAAAATAAGCATATTTAGAATGAATAATATCATACTCAACTTTTATACTTTAAATGACAAGTTTTGTTTCAATTTTGAGTATATTGAGAATTAATCATATTTTACTTTTTATTGTAGGGTGCAATTACAAGAAAAATGGAGTCAAAAGTATGTTTAAAACAAGATTGATGAAGTTCTTCATATCAAAGAGGCTTCAAAATATTCATAATGACTATTTTAGGAAGTGCACCACGCCTCGAAGTTATCAAACTGTAGCAAAACTAGAAGAAAATGCAGGTAAGCACCCAAGATAAGTTGCACCTTAGATCATCTTGAGCAAGCCGTGACAAAGGGTCAAATAGAGGCAGATAGTGCTGAGGAAAGAATATATTGCGCCACGGGGCAGATCAAGACAAAGCTAAAGTTGCAGCGCATGTTGTGAGTCATGACACAGTGGTAGGTAGAGGCTAGATGTGCTGTTACGGAAATGTAGGGCACCAAGGTGCAACGCATTTTATAAGCATATAGTGATTGAATATGCCATGGTGCAAGGAGCCAAGCTACAACGTAAATGCCTCCAGGGCTCTATTTCGCTGCAATGTGGCATTATAAGTCGTGGTGTGATTCATTTTAGCAAAATGTAGTATTTTCTTTGTTGAAAATTTGAGGATTTCTTACTAGATATAGCCATTGCAACTGGATAAGCCATCATTCTGAGTTACCTTGGGTCTATTTTAGGTGTGTAGAGGTTGAGGAGAAGCAAAGAAAGGAATCTTGAAGCAAAGGAATGTTAGAGATTGAAGATTAAAGCAGAGAAAAGCTTCCATTAGTTTCCTCTTTCCTTCTTCTTCTCCTTGCATTTGTTCAGATGTTTCTGATCTTTATTTTAACTTTGCTATTGGTTTTCATGAATATGTATCACTAAACTCCTTAATATAAAATTATTAGAAACTCTTGTATGGATTAATGGTTGTTTCTCACTCAGATTTTGTGATTAATGATGAATACATGTTATTTAACTCTATGCTTTATGCTTTCTAATTACTTGGCCAATAATTAAATTGATTTAATATTTTTGCTTGAACTTGGAAAAAGGGAAAGTGAAATTAGATTAGGAATTGGGTTATATGAGTACTTGAAACTTGTTAGGGAAAGTGGATGGTTTAGTTAATGAGATAGAAATATACTCATTAACTTTTCATAGTCCAATTAGGTATTGTACTATTAAATTGATCTTGACTTCATAAGGAATTATGAAAATAATTAAATAATCTTATATGAAATTTAGAAAAATACTTATAGGAATAAGTAAATCCTAAACTAACATGTATCGTTATTAAGAGCAAAGTTAATGAGTGTTGAATTAACCTGATATGAAATACAAGAGGAATTAATAATTCTATATATTATTATTCATCCAAAAATCTAAATAACAATTTTGAATTTTGCATAGTAGATAATTTTTAATCATTTTTTGTTAATATAATTACTTAAGATTGATTCGCTTAATTTAAGATAGGGTGTGAATTTTAGTATTTGACAAATTTTGATAATAAATCTTTGAGGAAAGAATCTTTTCTTATCACTGAATTACTTTAATGATATATATATTTGCGTACACGCTTCATGTAAGCAACAACTCTTAATTATTTTTTTATCTTTGATGATCATCATTCCATACTTTAGAAATATAAAAGGAACTAGATTCATGTAAAATCTGTTATAGTTGTACTATCAAGTTTTTCAATAAAAATTATGACATGTGTAAAATATTTTTTTAAAAATTCAATCATGTGATCTTAAGTTGTAAAATTATACACTTACGTGTAAAAATCATAATCATGCCATGTTTTTATTAAAAATCATACTCTTAATTAATTGCCGATTTGCTCTTCGATCATCCTCCCCTAGCCTTATGACTATTGAAGCTAGAGAAATATCAAAAGATGGCAAGGGAAAAGGGGTTTTGGGAGGTCATTTTAGAGGTCCTTGAGCTCCTTCAAGATAAGCTTGGAAGCCACGATGGAGTTGAAGATTTTGCGTTGGATTATGGAATTGAAGAAAGAGAAAAATAGGTTCTTTCTCGAACAAATAAACAAAGAGATGGAGGCATCTAGATTGTCTATTCATTTTAAGAGATAATAGGGTGTTGCCTCCTACAAAGGTTGTCTAGATCAAAGAATGATCTAAATTTAATTTTTTTATTTTATAATTTTAATATTTTTAAGTTGATAATTTATAAATTATTTTTATTTTGTACCCTACATCCTTTAAAAAAATTAAAATACAACAAAATTTAAACGACCCTGTGAAGGATAACACCCTTTACTCATCCCAAGAGATGAATAGAGGATCCGTTTCCAAAGAGGGAATAAAATCGAAAGTGAATGACTAGGTTTTTGAAAAGGCATGCTTAGTTACTTCTTTGCACTCTTAGCTTTGAAAACTGTTTCCTTCCGACTTAGTTTTCTTCCTTCGAAAATGTGACTTCAGCTGTTGTATGGGGACTATGAAAATTAAAGCTGATGTGAAATGGAAGTAAATGGATGAGCACAGTATTATATATTAGTTTATTTATTTATTTGAATATGATAATATTAAATGAAAAATTTTCAATTTATATTACATAAATTTGTTATTATGTGTAAAAATATGTAATTAATTTTTATGTTTTTATATATTTATATACCTTTTTAATAATTGTTTACAATATACGTATTATTTTAAATGTAAAATAGCATATATATATATATTCTACAATATATGTATTATTTTAAATTATTAAACTGTAAATTTGTTTTATTCTAATTTAATTATTGATTCTATTTTTAAAATATTATAAAATAAAAAGCAGCATTAGAGTACAATTGGGCCCGGAGGAGGTGCATGCTAGACTTGGTAGGTTAATTACACTTATAATGATTACCTCATTTTTAGGTTGAAAGGCTCAATGTTAGTGCTTTTCATTTGGGAATTAGGGTCTTGCTCATCCATGCATTTCGTTGGGCAATCATTACATCATTTTAATCACAGATCCTATCTTTATTATTTTTTCTTTCATTTTATTTTATGGGCTTTTTGACAAGCCCAGAATTGAAAGTAAAATAAAGGCAACATTACTGAAAACATTAGGGTGCATAGAGGCCCGAGGAAGGCGCGTGGCAGACAGGTATCATGGCCATAACTTGGAATAGGTTAATTGCAATTATTAATTACCTGATTTTAGGTCGAAGGGTACGATGTTATTGCATTTCATTAGGGAATCAAGGTCTTGCTCATCCATGCATTTCGTTTGGGAATCATTACCACTTGTTTCTTCTTTTTTTATTTTATGGGTTTTCTGACAAACCCAAAGTGATAGTAAAATAAAAGGCATGCATCATTATTGACAGCATTAGGGTGCAACAGGGCTCAAGGAAGGTGCATGTCTGACAGGCATCATGGCCATAACTTGGTAGGTCAGTTGCAGATCATGATCTTGACAGGCATCATGGCCAAGGAAGTGCAGATCATGATCTTATCCTTTTTTTTAATAGGTTTTATGACAAACCCAAATTATAGTAAAATAAAAGGCAGCATTATTGACAGCATCTGGGTGCACTGGTGCTCCAGGGATGCATGTTAGATGGCCATCATGGCCATAACTAGGTAAGTTAATAGCACTAACATTACCTTATTTGAAAGAAACCACATAAACAAATATTTTTTTCCTCGCTTTAAGGTAGAAGGGCTCGATGTTATTGCCAAGTCATTTAAAGCTTCATTCATTACAAATATAATAAAATAATCAGTGTGAACGAGGACCAAGTAAACATAATTCTTAACATAATATTTATTATTTACCTCAACCTTAGAGATTCCCTCACTACAACAAAATAATTGGTGTGAAAGATTGAGAAGCCATTTTTTGTGGATTGAGAGACAATGAAATTAGGGGTAAAGTTCAATATGGATAAGTGTAACTTTTATACTTTTATTATACCTTAACCAAACAATATTTTAGATACTATTGGACAGCAGTTTTCAGGGCTAATAAACAAAGATATATGCATATTCTGATCAAAGGGTCAATTTATAAATAAATTGGGTGCTGATGATGACTTATGCTTTTAAGTACTTCACCTGTAAAAAATATTCACATGTCCAATTTATAATTACTCTTATATCTCTGATCGATTTACTTGTCCAAGACAGGAAAACTGGGTTTTGTTCTTATTTCCCACTACAAGATGGTTTAAAGAAACTTACCCTTTTCTGGATCCTCTTGGTTTTTGGTTCTGCTTGATTTCCTCATCAGCCAAACATGCAGAAGAAATATCCCAAGTCAACCGCGTTTTGTTTTGGCCTTCAACCACTTCACTTGTAAACATTAATGTGCACTTGAAGCTCATATTCCTACTTCTTGTTTTCCTGATTAAGCAGTCAAGTATGCAATGAAAACCAGCACTTAATTATTTCGAAGCATCCCATGCTCAACATAAACATTTGGAACATACTAAACATATTCAAAATGAAATGCAAAGGAGAAGGACTAGTCATGCACAGTTTGATTTGATTAAAACCTTTGATATTGGATGCAAAGCAAAATGAGGCTCCAGGGCTGTGGTTTTGAAGAAAAAATTACAATACAGGGTAATCTAAAGGAAGATAGTATTTGTAAACAATTAAAAGAAAAGTATATCCCGTCCACCCCCCCCCCCCCAAAAAAAAAGAGAGAAGGAATCATATGTCTCACATTTTCAAAATGATCAGTGAAAATATTACTTGTGGAGCAAGAGAGAAGGAATTGAATGGTTGGGGTGGGATTCAAGAGAGAATACTAAATGAAAGGTGGAGGGAAGATAATGGGTAGAAAATGAATGCTTGTGGAAAATTGAGGAGAATATGATAGTGAGTGAAGTTTATGTGCACATTCCCGCAAATATTATGTGTTTTCGTTGGACCTAGCTAGCTAGAGTAAATTTTATATCCCATATTAACAGGATGGGATATGTTACAAAATTGGGCCGTCCTATCTATAACCTAACCATAATTGATTAATTAGTAATGAGTTTTATTAATTAATTATTACTAATTGACTAATTAATTAAAATTAAACTGATGGTCAGTCAGAAAAGAAAGAAAGGAAGTCACAAAAGATTGACAGATGTGTGATTTTCTTCTTTTGCACAAAAACGCAGAACATAGATAGAACATAGAAAACTCTTGAGAAAATCCTTTCTTCTCTCCCCTTGATTTTGGTGCATTTGCAGTGGACGAATGCTATTATATGTGTTATAAAACGATGTGTGGTTGAATTGAACTAGCTAACTATATGACTGAGCTGTTGGAAAATTTTATTTTGTGAGTTTACATTAATTGCATATTTTGTTTTCTAAACATGGTTGCCTAATGATCCGTCAAGATATTATAAGCCCCAATTAATTTAAGAGACCATAAAGTAATTGGGCCCAACACATATTTAAAATTAAGTTTGGTTAGTGATTAAAAATGTATACTATTTAGTTTTACTAAAATTTGTAATGAAAAGGTCCTGTAAGACATTATTTTAAGATTAAGTTAGATCCCTTCTTTAGCTCCAATTTTGTGAGTTTTCCTGTCTAAAGTAATTATCAAGTCTAGGCTATAATGAGAAAGATCTAGCCACTCCAAATCCAACTGCGGCTATGAAAAAGTTAGATACACTCTCAATTAATTTTATATTTAGTGTTCTAAAATTATGCATTAACTTTATATTATTATTAATTTTATTTAATTAAATATTTTTTCAGAATTAACTATTACATGTTGTATCAGAGCTTCCTATGCATGATTTTAGAACCTAAAGTTGATATCAAATTGCACATCTTTGATCTATGATTTTGTGCTTCACTTATCTAATATGTGCAAATTAGCCTAGGGTTTTTAATCTTCGTATAATGAACTTTCCATTGATATATGTCATGCTTGCTATATAGCTTTGTATAAAAAGAATTTTGAGTTTTAATTTTTTTTCATGTTCTTCGCATTCAAAAATTTTGATCTTGATTTACATAAATTTTTAATTTGATTCTTTGTATGAAAATGCTTCCTCGCATATTGCTAAGGTTATGTCATATATTTGATTGAATTTAAATGTTTTGGAAAGGCATGAAAATTAAAGAACAAAGAATTGTACATACCCCTAGCTTAACCCTAGCTTAAAGGCTCCAGCTAGGGAACTGATTGACCAATGTATTGGAAGAAAGTATGAGAGAGAAACTGATAATATATTCTCTCGGATCCAAAATATAAGTTACTTTTAATAGATTCATACTTCTTAAAAAAATTAGTTACATTTTTAAACTTTTTAAATATTATTATATCTTTCCATCTTTACCTATATTGTTAACATAACTATTGCTATTAAATGAAGAATTTTCAATGTAACTATTGCTATTAAATGAAGAGTATTATGAAAATAATAATAATAATAATCATTGATAGGTGACTTAAATTTTGGACTAAATTTTTTTTTTAGGTAACTTATATTTTAGATTGGAGGAAGTATATATATATTGTGTGTGACTTGGGAAAAGAAGACCAATTACACTCAAGGATATTAGGGGGATGTTTGATTGTGTTTTCTATTTTAGTGTTCTTAGAATAATTCTTTAAGACTTTATCTCCCAAGTATTATTTTTGGTAATGCGTATATATGGGTTTTAATTTGTCCTAACTCCTAATTAAGTAGCCCTTTCTTCAAACCAAGTTATAATCCCTAATTCAAGGGAACTCTCATCTTATTCGTATTTGACTAGAAGGATAGGTAGAGAGCAAGTAGATGCCCTTTACAGAAAGACTTATGCTTCGTTAATTACTTCACTTGTGCAAAACATGCCTAATCGTTTAGCGGCTTTTAATTGCAAAGAAATCGTTAGTAAATGAAAGGTTTTTTTTTTTTTAAGTAGTGTATGTTATATTAGGGGTGGGCACAGGCTGGCCGAGATATGTTTTAATAAGAATTTCAACCCAACTTCAACTTCAAAATAAAAAATTCATTCGAGGCTCGAACCTGGCCGATTATAGGGCCGAGCTAGACCAATCTAGCTAACAGGCTAATTTTTTTTTTAATTTAATTTTAAAAATTTATATTTTTATATTTGTTTAATTATTTTGGCCATATAATTATTTTTTAATATCTTTTTATTATAATTTATACAATAGACATGAAAAAATAGGAACCCAAGGGAGAAAATAGAAACAAATGCAAATATAGTAGCTAAAATTTGAAAAAAAATATGTATTTTTTAATTTAATTTTTCTTACACGAATATAGTAATTATATTTAGGAGAGCTCTAATATAAATTTTGACCCCTCTAGTTATTTATAATTTATAAAATATATTTAAAAATTTTTGGCTAAAATTATAAAAAAATTCTTTTCAATTTTGTTTTTATTTTTTTTATATATAAATAAATATATATAGAAACCTTGGGTCAGGTCGGGCCTAATAAGGCCAAAAGATTATCCTGAACCTCATCTCGACCCGACTTTGTTATTAAAGCTCTTAATATTTGATGCAAAGAAAAATTACAATAACTGCCTAGCTCATATGAGCCAACATGAGGCGACAGGGAAATATAATGGAAGATATTATTCATGAATAATTAAAAACTAGAAAAGTATATCTTTTCACCAAAAACAGAAGAATATGTATTTCTTTCAAAAAAAGCCCTCACTTTTTCTCTCTCTCCGAACGAATAATTAATCGAACTTGAATAATATTTTAAGATTTTGAAGAATTTGTTTCTGTGAATAATAATATTAATTTTGAAGAATTTTAAAGTGTATGTTGTTTAACATAAATACAATTTTTTCTTCTTGAAAAAATTCTGTTCAACAAGCCAAACATGCACTCAACCACGTAGCACTGCGCTGCTATTCACTTTTGTTAGAAAATTTAATTTAATTTATGATAAAATTTATATAATTTAGTTTTAAATCATAGTTGATTTAGATGCTAAATTTTAAATGAAAATTACTAATTTATAAAATATAAAGAAAATGATACTAAAATTTTATTTTTATGATAGTATAGTAAATATTTTGGATAAGTACGATCATAGCCAATTTAGTTTTTAAAAGAAAATACGGACAAAAATGACAATAACTGACATATCAGTTAACAATAAAAAAAGTATTTATAATTGCAATATTTTTTTGAAAAGTTCAAAAATGGCAGAGAAAAAAAAACATGGAACTAAAAAGAATAGTTTAATCAAACTCAAAAGGGACATTTTGAGAGAAAATAGAATATCAAAAGAAAATTGTGTAGGTCCTTGTAATTCATCTTCTTTTGATTACAAAATCATGGAAAGCAACTTATAAATTGAAAATGAAAAGAAGATAAGGGTTTATAAACGCGTACAAGATCCATATAGTGCATATGTATAACTTTCATGAAATCAAACAAGTTTATATTTAACTTCTACTGTTAATTTGAAAACAGCTTTTCTAGTACATCTTTTTTTAGTAAAAATTCTTTCTTTTTCTTTTTAGTCTTAAGCGTGCTTTCGTTTTTCACTAGCGTTTTGGGTCGGATCCGAAAGACTATAAACAGAGAAAAAAATTTTAAAGAAAGAGAAATGTTTTATTAAGGGTACGAGAGAAATAAAAGATTAAGAACTCAGAGGTGAGTTTGTACATAGTTATGCAGTTGTTATTTAGGGAAGATTATTGTTGAATATTTCAAAATAAAGATATTCCTATTAAAATGTTTAAACGTTAAAATTATTCTAAATGACTCAAGGATTAAAATTTTAAATTATATAAAAAAATTACAATTCAAAACTCAAATTAAAATTTTTAATTTTAAGATTTTTCAAAACAATTTTAAAATTTAAGATTTTTATATAAATATTAAATATCTTTAATTTACAATCATCAACTATCATTTTTTCTATTATTTATTTGAAATGTCTTTTTTTCTGTGACAACCATCTCTATTAATATAAAGATGATAAACTTTCTTTAATCCATGAATTGAGTATTGAATAACATTTATGATGATAAGACAAATTGAGTTGTATGGAAAGAATTGTGTATTCTACCTATAGTTATAAAGGTGAAAATTCATGAAGGTTAGAGACATACCTCCTTTATTGTAGCCCAAAAGCCTTTTGCCACTTTTGAATCACTTTTAATGGGTAGGAGCCACTGAAGATATATATATATAATATACACATGAGAGATTTAAATTGTTGTTCATAAGAAAAAAAGAACAATCTCTGAAATTCATTGTGAGCTCTTTGTTTGAAAAAAAGAAAAAGAAAAATCATATTCTTAGTCTCTAGTTTTATTAGCTTTTAAGAAGCGCATTTAGCTTAGTGTGAACCTTGTTGTAAAGAAAAATTCCTTTCTCTAATTCATTATTTTAAATCTCTTATTGAGATAATTAGTTGCAGGTATGCTATAGAAAACCCTATAAAAGTTGAATGTGAGCTTGTGAAAATCTATGTTGGTAATGAGCACGTGATAACTATCTTGACTGTATTTTTTTTTTTAAGTTTGACAAAAAACCTCTTAAAAGTTTAAGGGGACTAGACTAGGCTTGAAGAGCTAAGCTAGGATAAACACTCCATGTGTTATTTTCTTCCTTTAACTCCTTTATTTGTTGCATTACATGCTTCCTCCACTTCTAGAGGATCCTCCACTTTGATAATAGCCTTTTCATCGGCAATATAGTAGTTTACTTTATTTGTTGTACAAGCTTGCTCCATTTGCTAACAGTCATCTCGCTCCACGAGCACACTATTTGCCTCCTCCATTTATGTTTAGCACATTTCGCTTTTAGTTTTAGTTGCTCACTGACCATGAAAAATTATATGTGTTTCTGCAAGTGCACGAGTCGAATCAAGTAGTTTAGTGATAAGTATGAGTATCGTTCCCATGAAAAATGACTTAAATGCAATTAGGCAATGCACAACCCACTTTCATTTACGTTAAACAACCAATTAAACAATTCATGACTTAGAACTAATTTTAAAACAAAACAATTTAAAGAAAACTTGGTTGGCAAAGAAAATTTAGACAAAAATCTAAGATTTTGAAGTTACTTATAGTCATTATTCCCTTGATGCTTACTAGAACTTAATTATTTGTTCAATTGCAATTAATTATCACCTTATGGGTCAAGAGATTCATATATCATAACCGTCTGTTGATGTAATTATAGCCCTACTCTTTCCTAAAATTTAAGTGTCCTTAAAATTAGGTTAGAGTACATTAAATACTATAACCCTCTACAAACTAATTAAGGCAATTAGGTATATTTCTATCCCAATTACAAATTAGATAAATCTAAACTTAATCTATCTAACTTTTAGGTCCAATTAAAACTCCTTTTTCAAGGTCCTCAAACAAAACTCACTTATCCATACTTTCAAGATAAACAATAAAAGTTAGAATTTACCTTGAAAAAGGAGTTCTAATTGGACCTAAGAGTTGGATAGATTAAGTTTAGATTTATCTAATTTGTAATTAGGATAGAAATATACCTAATTGCCTTAATTGGTTTGTAGAGGGTTATAGTATTTAATGCACTCTAACCTAATTCTAAGGACACTTAGATTTTAGGGAAGAGTAGGGCTATAATTACATCGACGGATGGTTATGATATATGAATCTCTTAACAGGTGATAATTAATTGCAATTGAACAAATAATTAAGTTCTAGTATGCATAAAGGGAATAGTGATTCTAGGTAAGTCCAAAACCTTAGATTTTTATCTAAATTTTCTTTACCAATCAAGTTTTCTTTAAATTGTTTTGTTTTAAAATTAGTTCTAAGTCATGAATTGCTTAATTGGTTGCTTAATGTGGATGAAAGTGGGTTGTGCATTGCCTAATTGCATTTAAGTCATTCTTCGTGGGAACGATACTCATACTTATCATTGAACTACTTGATCAGACTCGTGCACTTGTGGAAACACATATAATTTTTCGTGGTCAAGTTTTCTGGCGCCGTTGTCGAGGAATGGCTTATATGTTCAGTTAGTAGTGTGTAATCTTTAGTAGTCCTCGATTAAGCATTAGTTAGTTAATCAGTTAGAATTTCTCTTCATTTTGTAATTTTCTTTTGCTTTTTGTTTAAAGTAATACAGTTGGGTGAATTTTCCTTTATAGGTACCACGGTACATGCTGAGGCGATCCTCTACAAAGAAGAAGCGCATAAGAAAGAAAGTTAGTGATCTTGTGGTGAACTTGAACTTTGAAGAAACTCCTCCTAAAGTTCAAAATTCAGTACGTGAAAAAATGGCTCAGGAAGAGAATCAAAATTAGTCCATAAAAGAATTTATAGGTCGTACTATAAAGGGCACTCTATCTAGCATAGTAGTGCCAGACTTTCAAACTGCTAATTTTGAGTTAAAGCCTATGATGATCTCCATGTTGCAGCTCAATGGACAATTTACTGGTGAGAGGTCCGATGAAGATCCCAACCATCACATTCTATCATTTTTGGGAATATGTGATTCATTCAAGCAGAATTGTGTACCAAGGGATGTTCTGAGACTTAGACTATTCCCATTCTCTTTAGAAGGAAAGGCTAAGGAATGGCTATTGACTCTACTGGAGGGTTCAATTGATACTTGGGATAAGCTAGAGGCAAGGTTCAAAGCTTGCTTTATTCCAAACAATAGAATAGCGGATGCCCGTCGTGAGCTTATCAACTTTAAGCAAGCTTCAGATAAGCACTTGTATGCTGCATGGCAGAGATACAAACACTTGCTTCACCAATGCCCAAGTCATAGGATGGATAATTGTGTCATTATTTAGAATTTCTGCACGCGTCTAACTCTACAAATTGATACAATGTTGGATGCCATTTTAAATGAGCGTTAGGATGAAATGCCTATAGATGATGTTGTTCAGGCATGGGACACATTATCTGAAAGCTATGTGCAAAGAGGAGGTGACAGAAGGGTGAGTGCTAATGTTGCCAAAACTCAAGAAGACTCCTCCATTCCACTTGCAACTATTCTCTTCGCTCTGAACAAGAGGTTTGATATGCTGGAATCTCAAGTATAGTGAAGTCAGCATATGAATGTCTGTTCTACTCAAATGGCCCCAATTACTTGTGAAAATTGTGGGGATCTACACTCAATAGATTATTGCTCCTTGGCATCTTCAGAATCAGTTCACTATGTGGGGAACTTTTTGAAGGATCAGAATCCCTACTCTAATAATTACAATCTTGGGTGGCGGAATCATCCAAACTTCTCTTAGAAACACGGCCCAGCAATGAATCAACCAACATATTTTTCAGGCATTAAGCCTCCTCAACCACCAGGTTTTGCTCAACCTGTGAGGCAAAATGCACCTATTCAAGAACCTAAGACGAATTTGGAAGATGCCTTGGCTAAATTCATTAGTATCCAAAGTAAGCAAAATGAAGAGCAAGTTCAAGTGAATGCTAGAGTTGACACCTCCTTGAGAAATTTAGAGTTGCAAATGGGTCAATTAGCCTCAGCAATGAATTCATTGAAACAAAGGGGATTGCCAAGTGATACAGTGCATAATCTTAAAAGAGAAGGCAAGGAAGAGTGTAAGGCTATAACTCTTCGAAGTGGAAAAGTGTTGCCAGATACTCAAGCACTAAGGGTGGTTAGCCATACTCCTACATTAAATGTTATTGTAGAGGATGATAAAGGTGAAATTTCTACATAAGTGAAGAGTGAAGATAAAAGAATAGGAGAAGAACATGTGGATGCATCAGTTGAAAAGAAAAGAAAAGTGAGCAGTGAAGAAGTAAAAAAACATGTGGATGTTGATAAGGGTGGGAAACAAGGAGAAAAACTACAAACACTACCAAGGATAATACCTTAATTATCATTTCCTCAAAGATTTCACAAGAAGGTGGAAGATAAGCAGTATCAAAAATTTTTGGAAGTGTTCAAGAAACTTCATATAAATATTCCTTTTTCAGAAGCTTTAAAGCATATGCCTAAGTATGTCAAGTTTTTAAAAGAGATGCTGAGCAAGAAGTGAAGATTTGGTGAATTTGAAACTGTAGCACTTACTGAAGAGTGCAGCAAAATAATCAACCTACAGATTCCAATGAAGTGTAAAGATCCAGGTAGCTTTTCTGTGCCTTGTAAAATAGGTACTCACTTTCAAGGTAAAGCTTTGTGTGATCTTGGAGCCAGTGTAAATCTTATGCCATTATCTGTCTTTGAGAAATTGCAACTTAGTGAGGTAAGACCTACTATAGTAACATTGCAATTAGTGGATCGGAGCTTAGCATATCTAAGGGGTATAATTGAAGATGGTTTAGTGAAGGTTGGTGAGTTCATATATCCAACTGATTTCAATGTTGTAGACTGTGAAGAAGATAAAGATAACCCATTGATTGTTGGCCGTCCATTCTTAGCTACAACTAGAACTCTTATTGATGTAGAGAAAGGGAAAATAGTGATGAGATTGGGGGATGAGCAAGTGGTGTTTAACATGGACAAAGCACTGAAATATCTTAGAGATGTTGAAGATTACCTCAGAGTTTCAGTGATTGATGATTTAGCTCAAGAACAATTGAATACAATGATAGTTCAAGATCTTATTGAAGCATTATTAATGGGAGTGAAGCATGAAAAGACTGAAGCTAGTTATGAAGTAGCCCAAGTATTTAATTTTTCAACCACTCGGGTTAAAAAGCATTGGCAAGTGGATTCTTTAGATTTGGCTTCCCATTCAGTTCCATCTCTTAAGCCTTCAATTGAGCAACCACCAATTTTGGAGTTAAAGGAAGTTGTCAAGAAAGAAATCATCACGTGGCTTGATGCCAGAATCATTTATCCAATTTCAGATAGTACGTGGGTCAATTCGGTATAGTGCGTCCCTAAGAAAGGGGGAATGATAGTTGTGGCAAATGAAAAAGAAGAATTGATTTTTACAAGAACTGTCATTGAATGGCGAGTATGCATGGACTATCGAAAATTAAACACAACCACTCGAAAAGATCATTTTCCTCTCCCATTCATTGACCAAATGCTTGATAAGCTAGCGGGGAAGGAATATTTTTATTTTTTGGATGGTTATTCAGGGTATAACCAAATTTCTATAGCACTTGAAGAACAGGAGAAAACAACTTTTACCTATCCCTATGGCACTTTTGCTTTCAGAAGAATGCCATTTGGGTTGTGTAACGCATCAATAACCTTTCAAAGGTGCATGTGATAACCTCTCTAAATTCATGCCTTTTCAGCGCATTTTCCTTAAGCTGGGAATGTTTTTTGGTGTATTTTTGTATATAAAGTATACTCAAAATAGGAAGATGTGCATTTTTTGATACCTAAGGTTAACTGACTCAATTTTAGTTAAATTATGCAAACTTTGACCTTAGTTTAGGAATATTTTGGTGTATTTATAATTTCATACTTTTTGCAGATATAGTTGGGCTTCAAAGCTAATTGTTGAAGGCTAAAGTTGCAATATTCACCGCGGCCAATTAATTTGTTCGCCGCGGCCAATTGTTGCATAGAGGAGGGAGCAAGCAGAAAGCTCTTCGCCGCGGCCAATTTTGTTGTTCAGAGAAGCTGTGCGTACTAGAGAGCATTTCGCCGCGGCGAATGATATGTTAGCCGTGGCGAACCAATGGTTTACTAAAACATTGTGTTTTGAGGCTTGAGGGACTCTAGGGTTTGATATATCTACATTTTCGACCAAGAGAGGCAGTCTTCGACTTCTGGGCAGCTTGGGGAGCTGGTGTGCTAGGGTTTGGAGTGTGGAGAAGTGGTTAGAGCCAAGGATTGAAGTTTCAAAGAGATTTGAGGCCATTTCCATTGGTTTTTTTGATCTTTTCCTTCTCCTTCTCTTGTATTCTGCTATGGATTCGAACTCTTGGGGTTTTGTAAACTTGTAGCTGATTATGAGTAGCTAACTTGTTCTGAGATTATTTTGAACCCTTGTATGGATTAACATTTGACTCTCTTCCACCTCCATTGATTAATGATATATATGTGCTGATTTTACTCCATTGTTAATGCTTCTAGTTGATTGGCCAACAATCAGTTGTGTGTTTGCTTGAGTGATGCTTGAGAGAGCTAGCTTAAGTGTTGAACTTGAGTTAAATCATACAAGAACTTGAAATTTAGGTATTGAATGGATGGTTTAGTTGGTGAGGTAGAAATACACTCATTAACCTTGTGTAGTCAAACTTGGCCTGAGCTTAAAATTGGAGTTTCTTTAGTTATGAGAGAGTTCGAACAACTAATAGAATTAAGTACTTGTTTTTGACTTGAGAAAGCTTTTACAAGTAGTATTTGATTCCCAGACTAGTGCATATAGTTGTTGATCATTGTTGGTGAGAGGAGATTACTCTTGTGCTATGAGATACAAGGGGGAGAGATAATCCTAGATCCCTCACAGGCTTGGAGTCGAACAGGATCTCTTAACTTCCTTTATAAATTCATTTGCAAAATTATTTTTTTTACACTCAACTACACTATACAATTGTTCCGCTCAACCTAGTTTAAGACATAAATTTAATGATCAATCCAATTCAATTTCAATCCTCGTGGGAACGATAATCTTTTTATACTACTTTGTCATGGCCTGTGCACTTGCGGAATAAGCCGTATGGTGAACAGCATGACATCAATTTTTTCTGATTTCATTAAAGATATCATGGAGATCTTTATGGATAATTTCTTGGTCTTTGGTAATTCATTTGAAGTTTGTTTGAAGAATCTCTCTAAGGTGTTTAAAAGGTGTGAGAAGACTGATTTAGTTTTGAATTAGGAAAAATGCCATTTCATGGTGAAGGAAGGAATAGTATCAGGACACAAGGTATCTAAGGAGGGTTTGGCAGTAGATCGGGCCAAGACATCACTGATTGAGAAGTTGCCACCTCCTACCAGTGTCAAAGGAGTCAGAAGTTTTCTCGGGCATGTGAGTTTCTATAGAAGATTCATCAAAGATTTTTCAAAAATTTCGAAGCCCTTGTGCAAGCTATTAGAAAAAGATACTAAGCTCCTTTTTTATGATGATTGTTTGAAAATTTTTAAAGAGTTGAAACAGAAGCTAGTAACTGCACCTGTAATAGTTACTCCAGATTGGTCATTGCCTTTTGAGATCATATGTAATGCAAATGACTATGCAGTAGGAGCTATTCTTGAACAGAGGCCGAGATCGAGTTTTTCATCCTATCTACTATGCTAGCAGGACATTAGTGGATGCTTAGGTAAATTATTCCACTACTGAGAAAGAAATGTTAGCTATTGTTTTTACTTTTGAGAAGTTCAGAGTTTATTTGTTGGGAGTTAGAGTTGTTGTACACACTGATCATACTGCTATTAAATATTTGTTGAGAAAAAAAGAGTCCAAACCTAGATTGATTAAGTGGGTTTTATTACTTCAGGAGTTTGATTTGCATATAGTAGATAGGAAAGGAAGTGAAAACCTAGTGGCTGATCATCTTTTTAGGTTGGATCATGAGCATGTTAGTGACAATAGGCTTATGAATGATGCCTTTCCTGATGAATGCATTATGGTTGCTAATTTGCTGAATGTACCTTGGTATGTTGATATAGCAAATTATATTGTCTGTGAAGTTTTACCTCATGAATTAAACTATTATCAAAAGAAGAAATTTTTAAGTGAAGTCAAGCTTTACATTTGGGATGAGCCTTATTTGTTCAAAAGATATATAGATGGAGTTATTAGGAAGTGTGTTCCTGAGATTGAACAACATGATATTTTGCTTGCATGTCATGCATCACCATTTGGGGGACATTTTAGTGGTTAAAAAACTACTTTTTAAGTATTGCAATCTAGTTTTTATTGGCATACATTGTTTAAGGATTCTCATTTTTTTGTTTCTCACTGTGATGCTTGTCAACGATCCGGTAATATTTCTAAAAGAGATGAACTTCCTTAAACCGGTATCTTTGAAGTTGAGTTGTTTGATTCATGGGGAATTGATTTTATGGGTCCCTTTGTTTCTTCTAGAGGCCAACAATATATCTTAGTGGCCATTGAGTAAGTGGGTTGAGGCAGTAGCTTGCCAACATAATGATGCTCAAACAGTGGTGTGATTTGTAAAGAAAAATATTTTTTCTCGTTTTGGCACCCCTAGAGCTATTATTAGTGATGGTGGAACTCATTTTAATAACCGCTTGTTTAAATCTTTGTTGGAAAAATATGGAGTTCACCACAAAATGGTTTTACCTTACCATCCTCAGACCAACGACCTCTGTGAAGTATCTAATGTGGAGATCAAAAGAATTTTTAAAAAAACAATGAGTGTAAATAGGAAAGATTGGTCTGATAAGCTAGATGAAGCTTTATGAGCATATAGGACAGCCTACAAAACACCAATTGGTATATCTCCATATCAATTAGTATTTGGTAAAGCTTGTTATTTATCTTTGGAACTTGAGTATATAGCTTTTTGGGCCATAAAGAAGTTGAATTTGGATTATAAAGATGTTAGTGAGAAGAGGTTGTTAGACCTTAGTGAACTTCATGAATTTAGATTGCAAGCTTATAAGAGTTCTAGGTTATATAAGGAAAAGATAAAGATTTTGCATGATAAGGAGATTTTAAAAAGGGATTTGATACCTGGTGATTTAGTGTTATTGTATAACTCTCGTTTAAGGTTGTTCCCAAGAAAGTTTAAATCAAGGTGGTCTGGTCTTTTTAAGGTTGTGTTTACCACTACCTTTAGTGCCATTGAAATTCAAGATGAGAAAAGTGGAGAAACTTTTAAGGTAAATGGCCAACGCTTGAAGCATTACCTTAGTGGACCGGTGGATGGGATGAAAATAATTGTGCAACTCCAAGATTTTTCATAAAAGTGTTAAGATAGCCCGGCTGAAAGACTTTAAACTTAGCACTTTTAGGAGGCAACCCAATTGTCTTTTTCATTGTTCATTTCTTAGTTCATTAGCTAGTTTGCTGTAAGTTTAATTGCTTGTTTTTATTTTGTAGATGGAGCAAATCTTCTTCCCAAAGAATCTTTTGGTTGATAAGCATGAGGATGGATTGATTCAATGGGCAACAATCTCATAAAAAGAGGGAGTTTTTCTTAACCTATTTAATTTCTTAATGATGATGTTGAAGTTCAAAGTTTGTTGGTGATGACTTGTTTTCTTCATATGTTATGAGGGAAAATGTTGGTTTACTTATGGGGAGTTGAATTGAGTAAGGTTTGGTTATGACTTGTTCAGATTTTGTGAAACTTGAAAGAAAAACTCGAATTAGTTGCTAATATCTGGTTCTGTCATGGTTAGCGATAGCATCCTTATTTTTAACGATCGCTAATCTTTGCAATCAATTTCCCTTATATTTTCCCGAAGTGTTTAATGTGATAGCATTATTTTGGGAATGCAACAGCATATTTTAAGTTAGTTGGGTTAGCTATCACAACCTCAATTTTAGCAGTAGCTAAAAATGATGCAGCCTCCTTCCCATATATTTTTTCGAATAGCATGATGCAATGGCTTTTTCTTGAGCATGTGGTTGCATCTTTTCTTGTTTTATCTCTTAAAAAAAACATAAAAACATAAAAAAAATAAATAAATAACAAAAAAACAAAAACAAAAATTTAAATTAAAAAAATAAAAATAAAAATAAAACAATTTATAAATAAATAAATAATTTAAAAAATTTAATAAAAAAAATATAATAATTTTTATATAAAATAATAATAATAATAATAATAATAATAATAATAATTTAATATAAAAAAATTTAGGTTTTCCTTGTTCTCTTTTTCCCCGTCGATTCTCCCCGTCGCCATCCCAGCTTTCATCATCTCCGTCGACCCATTCTCCTCGCCATTTCTCATTTTCTTGTCGCCATTCCCGTCGTCCTTTCTCATTATTCCTCGACAGCGGCGCCAGAAAACTTGACTACGAAAAATTTTATGTGTTTCTGCAAGTGCACGGGTTGGATTAAGTAATTCAGTGATAAGTATGAGTATCATTCCCATGAAGAATAACTTAAATGCAATTAGGCAATGCACAACCCACTTTCATCCATGTTAAGCAACCAATTAAGCAATTCATGACTTAGAACTAATTTTAAAACAAAACAATTTAAAAAAAACTTAGTTGGCAAAGAAAATTTAGACAAAAATCTAAGATTTTGAAGTTACCTAGAGTCGTTATTCCCTTGATGCTTATTAGAACTTAATTATTTGTTCAAATACAATTAATTATCACCTTGTGGGTTAAGAGATTCATAAGCCATAACCGTCTGTCGATGTAATTATAGCCCTACTCTTCCCTAAAATCTAAGTGTCCTTAGAATTAGGTTAGAGTACATTAAATACTAAAACCCTCTACAAATCAATTAAGGCAATTAGGTATATTTCTATCCCAATTATAAATTAGATAAATCTAAACTTAATCTATCCAACTCTTAGGTCCAATTAGAACTCATTTTTCAAGGTAAATTCCAATTACCCAAATCAAATCCAAGAGGTGGCCAATCCCTAAGTAAGCATTAAGCAAAGAGAAGGATACACAAAGCTCCAATCATTACAATTAACAAGAAAAATAAAGATCTAGTTTACATCAAATTCATAGTACTCTAGGTAAAGAGAAGTTTAACTATACATAGCTAAATCTAACAATGAATCCCAATCAAATACATAGAGAAGATAAAGAAAAGTAGAGAAAGCAAACAAAGGAATGAGAGATATGCTGAAAATTGAGCTCCCCCTTGGATTCTTTCTCTTCCTTCATGTAACAGCCAAGAAAAAGAAAATAGAAAGGAAATGAGAAAAGAAAAAGAAAAGAGAAAGCTGGAAAATTTTCGAAGAGCTAAGAATTTTCTAAGTCTTCTCGCCATAGCGAGAAATGGAATCGCCATAGCGAGAATGCCTCCTCGCAATAGCGAAGATGTTCCTAGCTATAGCGAGTGCGGCATTCCATACAGAAACCAGGGAGTTGCTAGCCGTAGCGACGCCATAGCGAAGGCAGAGGTCTAGAATAGACACGATCTCGCCGTAGCGCTGCCATAGCGAAGGCAGAGGTCTGGAATAGACACGAGCTCGCCGTAGCGAGGGCACTAACTCGCTATAGCGAGAGCGGTCCAGAAAAGCGAGAAAAAGAGAATTTGACTTTTTAAAAGCTTCCAAATCTCTTCTTTCTTCTTCTAACCGACTCAAACTCGTCTTAGGAGAGAGAAAAGGGCGGAGGAGAGAGAGAGAAGCTGAAGAGAAGAAGAAAGCACAAGAAAGGTAAGGATTCTCATGGCTTCCTCTTAGTATGTTGCCCTTCTCCCCTTTTCCCCTCTTTCCCACGGTTCAGATGATAGAAATGGTTAGGTCTTGAGTTTGGTTCAGAGGAGAGAGAGTGGGAAACCATTCTTGAGAGAGATTAGAAGTATATGGTCTTCTCTATCTTGCTTTTCCCCTTCTTAAGAGCTTATGAGTTGAAAAAGAAAGGGGATAGCTAATGGACCCTAGAGTGAGGAAGAAACCTAGAGTGAGAAGCTCAGTAGAGCTAATTAGAAGTGATCCCTAGCTTGAGAATTGAGTAGTAAAGTATTAATTCCATGCTTTTGTGTGGTTAGGCTCAAGAGGAACTCTCCCATCTAGAAGTTATTGTGAAAACCAACAAGGGAGGAGTCAAGTGACAGAGCAAGTTGAGAATAGCTAGCAAGGTAGTTCTCTCCACCTTCTCTCATGCCTAATTGTGTGTTTACATTGTCTTGCTTGTGTGTATGAATGATATGAGTTATGAGAAGTGTGTTAGCATGATGATGTGTCATGATTGAGATGATGTTTTAAATGATTGTTTGGTTTGCTTGAGGAAATGGAAAAGCCAATAACCCTATAGCCAAGGTGAGGATGAGCCGAAGCCCTAAGTTGGTTGAGCCAGGTCTCCCAAAAGTGAGGTTGACTCCCAAAGAGTAAGGGTGAGTCTAAGAACCTCTAAAGTATGGGAAGGCAAATCCAAAAGCCATAAGGGAAGGGGTGAGGCCGATCCAAGTACTTAGCAGGCTTTTGAATGTTATGCATGGCCATTTCATATGTTTTCCATGTTTCATCATGGTTTTATATGCTAACATACCATACATGCATAATGAGACTTGTTGCATGCAATACATGTATGTTTGAATGAGAGTTGAACTATTGAGATTCCATGAATCTCACCCTCCCTCTCCACCATCCAACCATGCCAGGTGGGCCGAGTGAGATTAGAGATGGGAGCAACCACCACCAAGCATGAAGCTAGGGATAGAAATGAAGAAGAGTGTAAAGGATTTTTGTAATACATTGTATATGAGAGTCGTAAATGTAAAGCAATGATGTATATGATGTAATTCCTAATAGTTTTGTAAGATAATGTATGTATGAATGATGAATGTATGAGAATGAAGTTTATGATGAATGAAGAGGCAATTTTGATATGCAATACTCAAAGTAGTATAGACTATATGGGTGCATAAGTGGGCATGGGATAGTGAGTTTCCCCAATCTAAGTTATTAGACACTTGAGGCATGATTGATAGCTCCTATAGATGCTTTCTCATGTGCTCAAAGAGTCATAGAAGTAGAAAAGCCAAGATTGGACCCTATGAACTCCACTTTTGGCCAAGAAAGGGCCTTCTTGCACATGATGTCATAGATTAGCCATATGACCTCTTCTTGTTATGAGATTTGACATGTAGCTAGATCATGATTAGAGCTTCTTGGGAAGCTAGAGTTCATGTCATTTAGAGGTCTATAGCATTTTCTATGATTTTTTCAAAGTTGACATCAGGATTTCGGATATCGGAAAACACTGTTCATTTGGTCAGTTTGAGAAACGTGTCATCCGAGGGGCAAACGTAGTCCAATGGCTACGAAATTTTATACACAGAAACTAGATGGTCACAGTGACTTGTAGGAACTGGAAGCACCGCATTTAGAGGTCTGGAGAGGAAGTTATGCAATTTCGAAGTTCCTGCCCAGAATCAGACACCCAACCAGACCCGAAGTACTGTTTCATCGGTTTCGGGGAAATTGTCTTGGTGAACTGATCTGGAGATATTTTTATCCTCTAGCTAACATCCACATATTTCCATAGAGATATAGTTTATGAGCATTGGATTTTTGTGGAATTAGTTAGACATTTTCAAAGTCCATATCAGTAAACTGTGACAGCAAAGAAGCCCCCTCTGACCAGTGAACGATTTCGATGTCAAACACAGAGCATGTAAGATATTGAGACTTATACTTATTTTTAGCATGAAGTAGACGTCTCAAGCTTTCTAGAATGACCCAGATCATGCAGTTACGATTTTTCTGCATTTAGTTATGAATTTGCAAACTTAGCCCAGAAATGAAGCCAAATCTGCCAATAGCGAAAATGCATGTCTCCAATCCCTTTTTGCTTTCCATGAGTTCAAAGCATATTGTGGGGATTGAAATAAGTCTCAATAGTGTAATTGAGCATGAGGAAGCATAGAGAGAGCTCAACCGGTCCATGTTACTTCTAAGTGGATCTCTACCCACGCATAGTGCCATAGAGAAAGAAGCATAAGGTAGAGAAATTATCTCCCTTGTGAGTTCCGCATGTGTACATGAGTAAGAGGGCATGTTGGGTATGAGCTAGAGGTTAAGGTGTTACACTTCACTCCTCCAAGCTTAATGAACCACCAAAACCACCCAAAAATGCCTCTTGGACATTCAGAAACCTCCTCTGTTGCTGAATCCCCGAAAACCTAGCTGCATCTCATGTTTTTATCCTCATTAATCAAAACACAGAGTTTTGACGTCGATTTTCGCAACCGCATCTTCAAATAAAGCAATTGCATCTTTGCCTGGAGTTTAAGAACAAAATAATAGCTTTTATATCCTTATAGATAATAATTCTGAAACAAGAAATATTTTCCATTAATGCAACATCTACTCAATCATAATTAATCACAAATAACTTCATTTCTCTCTTTCACTTTCAATTCCCTAAATTATTTAAAAATAGTGAATAAATCCCACTAAAATTTTAATAGATGACTCACAAATTTAATCAAATTAACTATAAGTAATACAAAATATTGAGAGTCATCGCTCACTCTATATTAGTGTAAATTTACTTCATCTGCACATTATAGGTGATTTCTGTTTATATTTGCTAATTTCATTTAATTACTATTTTCTTGTTCCATTAAGCATATGTTTGCTTCACTCTATACTTCCTTAATTTAAATAAATAAACTTTAGATTATTTAATTTTTTTATATTCTATACTTATTCACCGCCTCTATATATGATTATCAACTTTTTGCTAAGCCAACCACCCCAAACTAAGATAAGGAATGTACAGCTTGCCTAACCAAGTTAGAATAAAAGAACTATAATTAAGGGTACTCGCAAAAGAGTAAGAAAATAAATTAAACATGCCAACACAAGCTTATGTGCACACAACCTCAAGAGTTCCTGATTCACAAAGACCTATACAATCGCGTGCTCTATGAATAAGTTTGACGTCCCTCAAAGGCATTACAGTTAAAGTGAAGAATCCAACAATCAAGGGCACCTCCCAAGGTATGAAACTATCAATTGTATTCTAGTAGCTTTATATAATAAAGGCAAAGGTATGTGAGAGCCTACAATCATCATAAGGACATATAAGGTTACTATCCTATGAGGCTTTGTCTCGGGTATCTCCATAGAGAAAGCAATTAGAGTTTGTTGACTGGAATCCAAAGTTTGCATCTTCAATGAAATATTATGAGTATGAAGTGCTATGCAACCTCATCCACCAAAGGCTCATACGAACCCACTTCAGGTAAACACAAAGTAATGCAAGAAAAATTAAAAAATACTTGGAAACCGTAATTCCATAAACAATAAAAAAAACTCTCAACATTCATAATAAATATCCTGCAATCATAAAATTACAAAAAAAAGAAAAAAGATCCTACATTACAAATCCCTATCCAATATCCTTATGCCTTTTTTAGCCTTCTCCTGTTGAAGTTTTATGACCGCCTTTGCCTTGAGAATCCTTAGGCAAAAATCTAAAGTGCTCGCTAGCCTTACCCTTCTTCAACCATATAAGAACTTTACCAATACGCCTTTGTCATCCTTGAAAGGCCCTAAAGAGGATGACTCTTTGCCTTTAGATTTGCCCTTAATGATAAGCCTGTAAAGCTCAAGTGAATATACATACATATTACATATATATCATACAAACAAACACACACAGAGGGAGTGTACAGACTTCAAACCTATACCCTCGCTTTATTTATTTTTTATTCTTTTTCCACTTCATTGTTTCTATTATCCCAATATTGCCCTTTGCTTATTGTGCTAAAGGTTGGGTTTTTTTTTAGTCATTTCTCTTTGTAATTTCCTCTGCATGTCCTTAACACCCTAGCCATCTTATCAAATCAACAGGGTTGAAAGATTGGACAACTAGAAGCGTCATTCAACTTCTCTATTTCTACTTAACTTAGGTCATGTTTGGTATATGGGAAAGTCTAGGGTTGGAATAGGAAAGGGAGTGGGAGAGCTTATTTTGTCCATTTGGTATGCCAGATAGAGCACTCTATGGGAGAGCTGTCTCCATCAAACTTAGGAATCTAGTCTTTTCCATAATATGGAAGGAAAGCACGACATTATTGGGAGAGTAAAATTTGGTGACCAATTTGCCCCTGAAGACTATGACTTCTTTGAGCTCAAAATGGACACTGTCTGCTAAAAATTGTGCTCAAGCTCACCCCTATCAGAAAATCCATGCCTTCTGCTGAAAATGAATGACCTGTGCTGGTAGTGAAGAGGTTGAGTTTCAAATTCAAGAACAGAATGAATAATGGATGAAGTGCTTCATTCTTCTTGGCTGCATGAATGATTGATGAAAAGAAATGAATGATGGCTTCATCCTCCTTGGCTTCAAATTCAAGCATAGAAGCTCCAGATTCACGTAGAGGATGGAGTTTAACAATCTTTTGTTAATTCTAATTAAAAATCATAGCATTTTATTAATTTTTTACTTAAAATATTTTAGTCATTGTATTACCTTTCTTTTCCATCTTTATTTGGTTTCTATCTTACCAAACATAATTAAGGGTTATTAAATTCCTTTTCATTCCTAATCCTTATTTAATTTTTATTCCATCAAAACTATATCCTGCATACCAAACGAGGCCTTAGTTCTTTCCTCTTGCTTCAATTGTTTGCACTATTCTCCCCCTACTTCAGTAAAGTCTTGTTGCTGATTTTTAGGCAGTATACTTCGTGTAGAATGGTCTCTTTCTTAGGCTAAAACTTTAGCTTCTTGATGGTTAGTAAGGCATACTCATCTTCTCCCTCAAGCTCCCTTATTTTTTGTGCATCGAGCTCTAATAAGTTTCTAAATTATCATGATTTTTTTTAATATTTTAAGGGACTTATCACATGAATATTGAATTTATTTTATGTTTTTTATATATAAAATTAATCAAGTTAATATTTAGTAAGTTTTGGCTTTATTTCTTTGATTTTGAGTTAATTTGTTGTATTAGTTAAGTATACATAGTATTTTATATATTTATCTAGATTTTTAGGTTGTTAAATTGTTTAACTTGGTAAGTAGATTATAAATATTAATTAGATAAATTTTATATTTTTGTAGGGTTACAGTTATAAAGAAATAAGTTTTGAAGTTTTGAAATGCAAAGCAACAGTTATTGAGATTTGTTGGAAAAGGATCAAGAGAAAAAGAAAAAGTAAAAGGAAGAAACAAAGAAGAAAAGACAAAAGAGCAAAAGATGGTGCTCAAAACCATCGCTAAAAAAAATGTAGCGCCGTGCGACAAATTTAAGTGCCGTGGCTTATGGAGAAACATAAACTACTTCACCGCGGCGTAAAATTTCACGCTGTGGTGCTTTTCATCGCTACAAAAAGAAATTCATTTGCGCTGCAGTGCATTTGAGTGCTGTCGTGGAGCAGTTTATTAAAAAATGCAAAACACACTATTTTTTAGCTGCAGATTTTAGGGTTTTAAAAGGTTTTCAGCACTTCTTCGAAGGAGGCCGCCATTCTGAAGCTTTTAGGGAAGAGAAAGAAGGGTTTGGAGCTTCAAATGCCATGTAAGAAGCTTGGGTTTGGGGAAGATTCATTGATTAATTCAGTTTTTCTCTTCTTCTCTTACTTTTCCTTATATTTCTTTGCCCATTTGATTTATGCTCTGTTCTTAATGTTGCTCTTTCTTATACTTATAAGCTAAACTTGTTGATTTGGGATTGTAATGAACCCTAGTTTGTAATATGTTGGATTTACTGTCTTTATTTGCAATTAATGTATAAATTAATTACTCAATCCTTATGCTTCATACTTCTAAATGTGTGAAAATCATTAGATGATTTGGGTAACCTAAATGAACTTGGAAAAGAGATTTTAGGACTTGACTATGGATTGTGTAGTGTGAGTTCATGAAATTTATAATGTTGAGTGGATTGATTCACTTGTAGGATAAGAATATATCTACTGGCCTCACATAACCATATTAGGACATATTCTTTATTAAGCCTCTAAATTAATTATAAAAGGAATTATGGATTGATTAGGGGAATGTCTGTATGTAATTCAAAAGATGCTTATAGGTAAATTAGAGTCCTAGCCTATTAATGACATTAAGAGTAAGATAAGGAGAGGTAATTAGTTCATATGAAATGCTAGAGGAAGTCATAATCTCAAATCATTTTGCTTTCCCATTTCATCTAGAATGGTGTTTCTCATTTTTTTTATTTTATATTTTTAGTTTAGTTTAATTTTACATCACCTTATATTGTTGGCTTGATTTAGATTAAGATGCATAATTTTAATACTTAGTAATTAACTTAGCGACAAATCCTCATGGGAACAATACTCTATTTATCACTTTATTATTGTTGTGATACGTATACTTGTGTATATGCTTTCAAAAATAAAGCAACAAGCTCCCTCTTATTACTTAAAAAATAATAATAATTCTTCATGCCCTTCCTTCCTCTCATGATTCTTGATTGAATGGTGCAGAATTAGTATTTTTTTTAGGCTACCTTGTGAGTGCTATTGTGTTCGTTGTGAAGCCAAGGAAGTGAGCCATATTTTGGGTCCAAATGCAAGCTTTGCACATGTATGTATTTTTCCCTTGAACGGTTATTTCATTCCTTCCAATCCATGATGCTCAACTACCATGTGCTTCTTGTGTGTGTGCACGACTGTAGCATGAGATTAAAGGTGTAGCATCAGCCATAATATATATATATATATATATACAAAAAAAACAAAATTCAAAGAGCCAAGATGCTAAATTTGTGGAGTAGTATGAGGCTTGTCATTATCAATTAAGATTTACATGAATTTTGTATGTTTGGGAAGCCAAGTTTTGAGGCTTTTGGGGACTATAAGATTATTAAAGAGTATGGTCAATTTTTTGAATGATAAATGGAATTGGTCCTAGTCAAATTTAAGATATGACTTGCTTTTGCCCATTGTCATATATTCATTCATTTTATGTAAGTATGTGATAAACTCAAAAATCATTGGAAAACACTAGTGATAAGTAAAGATAAAATTTAGACAACTTGACCACTAAAAATTATATGGGCTTCCGCAAGTGCATGGATCGGTTCAATTAGTTCAATGATAAGTAAAAGTATTGTTCCCACGAGGAATGATTTAAATGCAATTAGGCAATGCACAACCCCCTTTCATCCATGTTAAGCTACCAATTAAGCAATTCATGATTTAAAACTAATTTTCAACCAAAACAATTTAAAGAAAACTTAGTTGGCAAGGAAAATTTAGACAAAAATCCAAGGTTTTGAAGTTACCTAGAGTCACTATTCCCTTGATGCTTACTAGAACTTAATTACTTGTTCAATTGCAATTAATTATCACCTTGTGGGTTAAGAGATTCATAAGCTATAATCGTCCGTCGATGTAATTATAGCCCTACTCTTCCCTAAACTCTAAGTGTCCGTAGAATTATATTAGAGTGCATTACAAAACCATAACCCTCTACAAACCAATTAAGGCAATTAGGTATATTTCTATCCCAATTACAAATTAGAATAATCTAACTTAATCTATCCAACTCTTAGGTCTAATTAGAATTCCTTTTTCAAGGTAAATTCCAATTACCCAAATCAATTCCAAGAGGTGGCCAATCCCTAAGTAAGCATTAAGCAAGAGGAAGATACACAAAGCTCCAATCATTACAATCAACAAGTAAAACAAAGATTTAGTTCACATCAAGTTTATAGTGCTCTAGGTAAAGAAAAATTTAGCTACACATAGCTAAATCTACCATGAATCCCAATCAAATACATGGAGAAGATGAAGAGAAACAGAAAAAACAAACAAAGGGATGAGAGAAATGCAGAAAGTTGAACTCTCCCTTGATTCTTCCTCTTCCTTCACTCCTCCAAGCTTGAAAAACCTCCAAAGACCACCCAAAAATGCCTCTTGGATGTTCAGAACCCCCCTCTGCTGCAGAATGAATGAAAACCTAGCTGCAATTTGTGTTTTGTATCCTCATTAATCAAAACGCAGAGTTTTGACGCCGGGTTTAGTGGCTGCTTCTTCAGATAAAGCGACCGCTTCTTTTTCTGGAGCTTACCGAATTTAGCAGCCACTTCTTCAGATAAAGCGACCGCTTCTTTGCCTGGAGCTTATCATTGAATAAAATTCTGAAACAAGAAATATTTTCTATTAAGGAAACATCTACTCAATCATAATTATTCACAATTAACTTCATTTCTCTCTTTCACTTTTGATTTGAAAAATTATTTACAAATAATGAATAAATCCTATTAAAACTCTAATGGATGACTCCCAAATTAAATCCAATTAACTATAATTAATACTAAATATTGGGAGTCATCATAGTGTAAGTATATGTGGGTTAGAAGTGGTTAAGAAAAATAGATAAGATATGGCAATTAAAAAGGGGAGTTAATGCATGAAGTATATTCAAATTGGTAGAAGGTAGAAGAGATAGATAGAATATGGAGTATTAACTTTAATAAATAAATAAATTGTGCAACTCGAACAAATCAATTATGTCAGTAGGATGAAAGGGAAATTATTGGTTATCATAGTTGAAGAGACTTGTTAAGCTTAGATGTTTGAAGGAAGGAGAGGAAATTTATTATGAGATAATTTAAGGTTATTTAAGTACTAAAACTTGTGAATTGGTGTTATAAAGCAATTGGAAGAAGTAGTCATAGCTAAGAAATTGGCAGAGGATATGATAGGAAAGTCTTATGTCATCCTAAAAAGTAAGCAATGTCGACTATGAGCATCATATAATTTCTGCTTCCTTTCTTTGTTTTCAAAGTTGATTATACATTTATGTGGTTAGCATTGTTTTTTATTCATTATTCATTAAATTATTTAAATATCTATATAAATTTTACTATATCATAGGGACAAACCATTCCTTAATCCTATTTTTGTTTGAATGTAAAGATTTTGGTTAATATGCTCTGATTTTCTATCCATTATGCATCTAATGAATTATTCGGATCCCATTCTTTGACTGAAAGTAGGCATAATTATGAGTTTTAGTATTTTTAAATGTGTATTTTAAACACATTTTATGGGAATTGTCTATTATGAAACCTTGTAGCTGTTAGCATAGTGCACCATGATTTGTACTCTAGCTAGCAGGGATATTGTTAATCTTGTGTGGTTGGGCACCATATGTGGATCTATTCTGATTCCTCGCGAGCATGTTGCTCAATGTCTATGTGATTTGCTTTCGCGGGTTGTGTGCTCTACATCTGATTTATTGGTATCAATTAGACATTCTTATTATAATTTAGAATCATTTTTAAGAGAAATTATTGATTTTGGTATTAAATATTCCATTTGTTGAATTATGAGTTGGATGGAACTTTCATGTGAAGTTGTGTTTATTCTTTATAGTTGGCCTTGTTTACTCACTAAGTGTTTGCCTCATTCCTTTTATTTTTGATTTGTTTCAGATAATAGGTTTGAGCTCGATCCCTCTTCAGCAACTTAGGATTGGCACCTTCTTGCATTCTTGGTGAGCCCCACATCTATTTGCATGGGCATGTTTTGTTAATGTATTTAGAATTTATTTTGCACTGTAGAATGTTGTATATAGAAACTGACTTATTTTGATCTGGATTGATAGTTGAATTTCCTTTTAATGTTTTTGAACTAGTTGAATGATTTATAAAAATTTGAGAAGGTCCAATTTATAGGAGAGATTTTGTCAAAATTTCTATAAGAGTCCATTGAAACTAAATTTATGTAATGCATATATGATTTGCAGTTGTTTTATTTGGTTCTGATATTTGATATTGAATCTTAAGGATATTTACTAATTTTTGATAGAATTTTAATTTGATTTTGGCTTACAAAAAAAAATTGGCTATCTTCCATGCCAATCATACCTTTGGTTGCAGGGTGTGACAAAGCCCAACAGGAGCGACTCGCAGTAACCTTGCAACAGCGATAACCATCAAACTAGTGAAGTCTTGGGGATTAATCACTATCACTAACAAATTCAAATTCACATTCTTGCCCCACTCGAGCACCTGCGAATTAAATCTACCTTGCTGTTCTTAGGTAGCTAGGCAAAATCTTCAAACATTTACAGCTAGAATAAGCACCAACCCTACCTAACAGGAAATAAACGAGCACAAAACGACACAAATTGCTTAAGAGACAAGCCTATTGACACCTGGTCCATGGTGATAACTCCAGTGCATGACAATACCAATTCCGACCTCATCAAAGCCAAAACCTTAGAACTATAGCTCCAAGCAAAATCTAAAAGATGATCTAGCGCACTTCCGAAGCTTTCTTTATACCTTTCCAACTCAAACGTCTCTTTAGCACACCCCTAAAGAAATGGGAAAGGTGCGTGATGACTCCCTAATTTATGATAAAAAAAGGGAATATATTTGAGATCAAATTAGGGAGGCAAGTACTTTCTTCTTAATTAATAGAGTTGAAAATGGATTCAATCAAACAAAATAAAGAAAGTGTTTTATTGTATTATCTTTAGCAGTTTGAGTCTCACTCTATGATTGATTTCAATTTCAGGAAAAATAAAAGAAGGAAGAAAGAATTGAGAAAAGAAAGGGAAGCCGAGAAGTAAAAAAAATACAAGTGGATCAAGTCTCCTCGCTACTGCTAGCACTCAACTCGCTATGGCGAGGACACACTTTCGCTATAGCGAGTGAGGTACTTCGCCATAGCGAAGTTGCGAGGCATACAAATTCCAGGGAGAAACTCGCTATAGCGTAGCAGTAATAAGAATAGCAGAAATCTGGGAACTTATGAGATCTCGCCATAGCAAGAAGCACTCCTCGCCATAGCGAGATCGGACCCTGAAACGCACAGTTTAGATTAGCAAGCTAAAACAGATGGGAGGAGGCTAGGGTTTCAGGGATTCAGCGTAGAGAGGACATTCTGGCCGACTAGGAGAGAAGAAAACGCACCAAGGGTGTTGGAGGAGCTTCAATTTGATCGGAAATTCATCAATTCTATCGATTATCCTTCCAATTAGGTGTTTCTACTCCATCTTCCCTCTTAGTTGATGATAGTTAACATGTTTGCTGAATTTGTCTGTGGATTTCAAGCCATGAGCGGCTAGATTTTGTAACCCTTAGGGATTTTATGAACCTTTAATCTGTGGAGATTGTTTTCCTTAATTGTTTATACAGATTATTGAGACTTTTAATGTTTAATTTGAATTATATTTCATTCTATGGGGTGGCCTCCTTTAGTTTGATTGTGGATTGGGTAATTAACCTTTGAAAGAAGAGAATTGCTTATAGACCATTGGTTAAACAACTTAGAATTAGATATAATCTAATTTGCACTTGAGATAGAGATATCCTCAAGGGCCCTAGGTAGTCGAAAGAAGGTTTGTGCTTAATCAGTATTAACCACTCCTTGAGACATCAAGAGTGAGTGGATATAGGGGTTCAATTGGATCGAAAGACAGTTGCACCTAATTTAATCTTGACTCTAAAAATTGCATTAAGACGTTTAATAAAAAAGGAATGATCGACATTTGAAATAAAAGGGATTAAAATTCCTAGGGTATTTTTAATTGCATACTTTCAATTACAACCATCGTTTATTACTGTCAATTACATTTTATGTAATTTTCAAAAATCCAATTGCAAATTAATTGTTTAACTAAAATGAATATGAGAACTCTAATGCCTAATCGTCAATTATACTAATTCTCTGAGGGAACGATCTTGATTCATTACGTACTACATCTGTGACCCGTACACTTGCGATGTCATATTTAGTGAGCATTAGTGCGTCAAAATTTGCGCCTTTGACAAATAGAAACTGTAACAACCATGCCCCCATGACCCTAAAGCACCACAATCTGATATAAACACAGTAAGGCAAGCATGCCTATTATAGAAAAAAGATCCCTAATCGAAGAATAATTAATCGCAAAAATAAAAAATAAAAATCAATGAAACAAATGGGGGCTTTATTCCCTCCAAATTACATAATGCCACTAAAGAAAGGATCATTTCATTACATTTCGGATAAGTTGATTTGAAGCAACACCTAGGGCAACAACAATATGGCAAAAGTGGGAATTTAGGGAAATTTTGAGACCATCTACAAAGAAGTCTTCAAAAAACCCTCCCAATAGTATTGTCTTCCTCGATATTGAAAATGCTCTGATCCTGTGAAGGAAGCTCTGGACTAATGTTCCCAGGAAGGCAATATTTATTTGTACAGAAGTTGCAATCTCTAAGTTAGTGAACCTACCCCTAAAAGACCTCATATGGCAAACGGAGGCGGAATCCCTCGCATGACTTTTCCCCTCAGACTTGGCCATAACAGAAGAAATTTGTAGGAATTGAAGGAACACAGGATGAAGAAAAGCAAAATGTTATATCCTTAAATAAATAATTGAATAAAATAATAAAAATAATGGAGACTTGTTTGGATCAAAAGAGTTAATATGAATTAAAAAAAATTAACTGAGAAGAGTAAAGTTAATTTAAATTTTTGGATTTATAATATTTTAAAAAAATACTTGAGGTCAAATTTTAATTTTTTTTAAAAATCTTATTCTATTTTTTTTTCTCCAACGTTATTTTTAGAGAAAAAATAATAATAATAATAAATATTATGACACTAAGCCCATTTTAATAGAGTTCCCATAATACCCTTCTTTTTTTCAAACAATACGGGCTTTCTTGGTCTTTTCCCTTATGCCAACTTTCCTCTCCCAAATATCCTAATCTCCCGTGGGTGCTTAGCATAGAAAAGTAAACCTCATTTCTACACCATCTCACGAAGCTTCATCGATACTTACTCGATTTCCATTGCGTTTTGGATTTTAACTCACCTCCTCTTCTATTTCGTTGGTCTTCACTTTCTCTTCGTTGTTGCTGTTTCATTGAGTTGCTGCTCCTTTTGCCAGCCAAGAAATTGTGCAGCAGTAGCAAGCTTGGGTCTGTAACTCCAATTCCCCATTATTTTGGTTAGTTAGTTCTCTTTTCTTCACTTTCTTTCAGCTTCATTTTGCGTAATCTCCCCTTTAAACTTCTGGAGCTTCAGCCCCATTTTTTTCCTGTTCTTACAGCTATTTTACATAGCCATGTTTCCCCTCAAGTTCTTCCAAGTGAGGTGCTGGTTTCTTACTCTTCGTTGCTGCCATGTTAGGTAAATCCAGCTCTTGTATCTTTTTGGTTACCATGGGTCTTTAAAATGGCTTAGGCTGAAGATTTAGGTCGTGTATGGTGTGGGTTGGCTGAGAATCCACCTTCTTTTTCTTTCTCTTGGTTGGGCATAGAATGGGGGCTTTGTGCAAAAGAGGTTAAATGTTAAGTAAATTCCTTTCCAATGCTTTTTTCTCTTGTTTGATGGGTTATAGTTTGTAGCTTGCTTAACTTTTGTCTTGTCTTTTTTACTATTTAAATTCTTGTTGAAAATTTAATTACGGGGTTTTGTGACCATGGGGAAGTTGATTCAATTGGACACTTGAATAAGGATCACTTGTTGAAATTCCTTACTTTGGCCCTGTAAAGATAATTTCTAGCTCTTTTGTTATGCTGCAAATTAATTTGAAAAGGTGTACGGGATATAACTAGAGTTAAGAAAGGAGAAAAATTATAAGATGAAGTGATTTAAAGGAAAGAATTTGGTGGAATTGTACTGTAGCATAAATGCTATTTAAAGTGGATGAAGCAATATAGCTAATTTTGAAGTAGATCAATTATAAAGCAATATTATTGCAATGTATAATTTTTTTATCAAGGTTTGAAGGCGAAGCCATTGAGTAATTTTAGTTAGAAAACACTTGACCGTGAATGCAAGCCCTTAGAGGTGGGTAATTTGGGTTAATATAACTATATGTAAATTAATGATCCGGCTAATGATGATATATACATTGTGGTTATTTAGGCAGCTCTAGGGTAAATTCTACATCCAATGGTAGTTGGAGGAGACAGTAGGAAGTATTGAAGCATTATCATTATAGTGAGTAGATAAAAAGTTACAATGTGTTTTACTGATTTCCCAATGCCTGTTAACTTTGTTTCATTGCCTCGTTAAATTCAATTTTAAACCAATTCATACGTACTATATATTGTGGAACAGGTTTTATTTGTCTGTATTTGTATGTGTGACTTGTTAAGATGGCGTGATGAGTTGACCTTGGGCTCATTGAAATCACGAGGTTTTGATGGTCAAGGATTGAAATTTGATGGAGTTCTTGAGTGAAAAGGACTATGTTGCAGTGTGTTCCAATATGCGCTTTTGAGGTCATGGAAAATGTTAATATACGTTGGCATGATCCATTAACGTATCGGTACGGGTCAATATTGACCAATGACATTTTCAATGGAATTGGCATGGCTATGCATGTAGAAGTTTATTAATGGAACCATGTTGGAATTTGAGTTGAGTTGGAAACGCAAACTTTAAATTACGTATTTCTAGTTTAATATCTTTTATTTATTATTTTTTTATGTTAACACCTTAAAATAAAATTTTTAACTATATTCTTTTATGTGTTTTTTTAATTCCTCTACCTTATTATTTTGCTTATTTTGCATGTTATTTCCCTTATTAAATTTATAGTTTCCTTCTTTTATTTTCTTAAAGTTATCCATTTGATCTTTAATTTTCAAATTCTTTAAGAGTGTATATTATTTTAAGTAATGATTCCATATCATATATCATCTATTTTAGTGTATGTTAGTTCACTCTTAGGTTAAGAATGGGAAGTTATAGAACCTCATAGTTGTTAGTAGGGGCAATAGTCTAAGTGCACCTGGAAAGAGATTGAGATGATATGGGTAGATGGAGAAGAAATTACTTGTTAGGTGTAGTTACTAATAAGAGGGCAAGGAGCTACTAAGTATAGCCTCCCCCTAGGAAAGGAGATGATATAGTTGGGTGGAAAAAGAGTTGCTCGTTAAATATAGTCACTCGTAAAAGGGTAAGGAATTGTTAATGAGTTATAGCTACTCCTAATAGATTGAGATGATATGGTTGGGTGGAGAAGGAATTGCCCTTTAGGTGTAACTATGAGAGACAAGGAGTTACCGATGAGGCATAACTACGCCCAACAAGAATTAAACCACTTCTCTTGTGTGAGACCCATTCTAATGGGACTTCCTATTTTATAAACCAATTGTATACATTTTCTTTATTTAGTAAGTAAATGTATACTTTAATTGCCTTGCTTCACCATTTTCTACATGTTAACATAACTCCTTAATTTCATTTCTAAATCTATCTTGAATGATGTATGCACTTAATTTTAGTTTTTTTTTTAATTTGTTTCATTTCCTTAACATAATGATTTCTTTTTATCTTGGAAATTGGCTATCCTTCTCTTTTTATTAGAAAGACTCATACGGACTTGTGCCTGTTCTAGTTATTAGGATTGTTATTTGCTCACTATGTCGCACGACTCATCTTTTTTTTTTTTTTTAATAAATTTCAAATAGTAGAGTTGGACTTGACCCATTCCTATTGCCCTAGTGTAGGAGGCATTTGTAGTAGTGAGCCTCCAATTAGTTCATGTGGGCCTTTTGATGTTTGTTGACTTAGTATTTGAATATGTTTTGCACTTTAGATGTAGTTCCACTTGTCTACAAGCAAGATCCCCATTTCCCTTTGTTTTCTTAACATTATATAGTTGATAAGAATTAAAAGCGAAGCTCTTTTTGATGTATTCACTATGTTGGCTGGTTTTAGAAAATTTTGGATTGTCCTAATGTCAAGGGATACTTTGCCAAAATTTCTATAAAAAGTTAAAGTAAATTTAGTTATGAAATCAAAGGTTGTGACTTTAGTATTGAAACTTAAAACTGAAGTGTTCAATAATTGAAATTCTTCTTATTTATCCTTAGGCTATTTGATGAAACAGTTTAATTTATGTGTGTTAGGCTTGTAGGTGCAAGTTTCATCTCATACTTCATGCTAATCGCATCTCTTATTTGAGGGATGTGACAAAGTCGGAACCGGAGTCAAGTTCTCCTATGACCTGTGGAGTAAGTGTTTCCTAATAGGATTTCAGTCATTATTATGAAACCTGGATATAATCATAACTAAGGCACCATTAGATGACTTATAGGATGTTAAATCTCCTTTGTTTCATTGTGTCTCATTGATAGATGTCTCAGTAGGAGTACATGAGAAATGTCAGTGTGAAAGTGCCACCTGAAGGTGTGTAGCTACTAGGGTCCTTAGATTTTTTCCTTGTTGCATATGATGTTATACCTCAGTATTTAAAAGATAAGCCTAGATCGTGGAGATATATGTAGCTAAGATAGGAATTTAAATTTGCTCTAAATTTTACAATTGGACGTTGATGTTGTATGCAATAAGAAGTGGGTGTGGAAATCTTGTATAGTACAATGATAATTTTTCATGCTAAAATTGTGATAAGTAACAGTACTTCAACTCTGTTTCCCATACTAGGGTTGAGTTGAGTTCAGATTTACATCAAATCGTACACATATGAACTAATTAAGTTTTTGAGCTTCAAATATTGCTATACTTGGTTTGTTTTAGGCCCATACTTACGCCAATTATTTACTCTAAGTCATAACCCATCATTCATCACAATTTGCACTTGTTTTTAAATAGGGGATCAATTTAGTCTTGATAGCTTGAATGGGAATTTGTTCCCATTTCTTACCTTGGTCTTGTTGGGGAATGGTTTGTGCAAAGAAACTAAATCCTAGCTTCCAGGATGATTTGTACAAATTTATGAATCTATGTGTTTTTACCTGTGTAAATGGCTTATGAAAGCTTGCTAGTTTGGTGATATTTTGGAATCATTTTGAAGGATTCATCTTTTGTCTTCGGATTTGAATCATTTTTACTTTTGATTTAAAATTACTGAGATCTAACAGATTTTCTACTAAACTTATCTATATAAAACGTATGTTTCACAGTATGTTTAAATGGTGTCTAAATTGATATTCCTGATTTTGCTTAGAATTTTGGTGAATCCTTAAAACTTATTATTATGCTATTTAAAATGCATAGTCATTACGGAATGTAGATTGGCATAACTTCTTAGTCTGGTCTTGTTGGGAGTCATTTTATGATCATGTAAGGCCGTTGGAAAAATGTTGGGTTAGGTTTCGTTATTGTATTCGAGATATTCTCCAATAGATTGTTGAAGCCCTCCGATGTGGAATCACTTACGTTGATTTTCCTGCATGTTGTGTGTCTAGATGTTTACGGTTAGATGGGCTATACATTTCATGGAAGCGAATACAGGCTGATGAGATGCAAATTAGTTGTATATCCTGTAATGGTCTCAATTGGATAATTCATTTATTCTCTGTCCTTTCTTTCTTCTGAACCTTTATTTGTTGTGCTCTTTGTAGTTCATTGCTTGATCATATATCCAATACATATCTTTAATGCTTAATGAATTAAAAGTGAATTTTGAGTATATTTTTGAAACTTTGTGAGGAAGGTTAGAAAATGGTAAGTGATTATAATTCCTGGTATGTAAGAATTAGCTTGTAAATTGGAAAGGTCTTTAGAGCCAAATCATGTTAGATCTTATTAGGGTTGGTCTTTACAAATTTGCTATAAGAGTTTCCTTTTTGCAAAGACTGTTCTTCTCTATAATGATTGAATAGATATAAGGATATATTGAAGTTGAGCAAAGAAAAGCACTAGGTTGTGGGTAGAGAGATTTAGCTACTTAGAATTACCTACCTTTGTTTTGTTTACGTTGTCCCATGTGATTTATGCTATTGGTTTAGTATCAAATCTTGAAAACGTCTTGGTTGTCTTGGCAAAAACTTGTGGACTTTACTGCTCATGAGCATTGCATTACTTTTTGCATCAGAGTTCACTTTATGTTAAAATAAGTTTCCAATGTGCGTCGGAAGTACTCTTATTGCGAGAATTGGTCATTTGGGTATAGAATTAATTGCGAAGGTGATCTGCTAATCATGGCATACAAAGCTATAGGCTAAATATACTAAAGATTTTCTCTAGCATGGAGTGAGATAAGAGTAATTAGGAGTTTGAGAATTGCTACCATGAGAGATTTCACAGTCAGTGTGCTTCCTAATTAGTGATTTAAGCAATGTTAGGAGTTCCACACAAATTAGCATTATTGTCTTGGATGTGTATTGTACTTTGAGAGTTGAGTGACGGTGCTTAATTTGCAATTAATCAAGGAAATGTTTGGAGTCTTATATTATCTTATTGTTTGGTAAGTACACCACATAATGGATTTACTTGATGGTCTAAATGAGAAAATATTATCTGGCATACTAGTAATTATATCCATGACACTAAAGAATTAAAAAAAAAATCCATTCAAGTTAAAGAAATCTGTAAATGTAAGTTCTCCAAGAAAATCGGACCATTAAGCGGGTCCCATAGCTCGTGCTGGCATAGTATGTCGGATGAAATTAGTTATTACGTGTAAGGGCACATATATGCGCTAGTGCCAAGATTGAAAACCCCTTGAGGCCCACCAACAATATTAATTGTGGTAGCCATCATTGGTTAGATATCCAAAATATTTGTCTGGATTACCATTCATTATATATTATCAAATTCCATATCTATTATAATAAAAAATGCCAATAAAGTGCGCTAAAAAATTGAGCTTCCTTCGATACAATAGTCTTGGATTCGATTCTTCTATATTTAAGAGTTTGTTTAGTATGATGTATAGAATAAGATCTGATAGTATAAAACTTAATAAGATAAGACTTAATAGAATAAAGTTTGATAAGATTTTAAAATTATGTATTTATTTGGTATGATACTGTATAAAATAATATTATCATTTATTTGGTAATACATTATATAACATTGGATAGGATAAAAAGTAATCATTTTGATAAAAATACCTTTTACTTAAAATATAGATTATATTTATCTAAATTTATTGTATTATATTAATTTTTAAAAAGAAAGTATGGCTGAATAGAACTACATATAAAGCATGATGACATAACGACCTAGACGATTTGATTCCACTTGTTCACATTAGCTTGAATAGCTAAAAAATAATTTGGACAGATTAGGTCAGGTTAATTATGCTAATCAATTTCAACCAATTCGACCCAATCTTATGAATTTTTTTTTTAAAATATTTATTTTATAAGGATTTATATGAAAATTTTATTATTTTTAAGTGTAAAATATAATTTTATAAAAACTTATATAAAATTTTTATTTTTTAAGAGTCAATTTATAATTTTTGCTAAATATTAAGAAAAGAAAGTAACTTAATTAGCTTGAGAAACTAATCTAGCTCAATCTTAACTAAATCAATTAGACCAAGTCCAATATTAAATCAGTTTTTGCATGGCTCATTTCAATCTTGTTAAATTTTTTTAAAAAATATTTTGTAAAGACTTATATACAATTTGTTTACTAGTAAAATATAATTTTGTAAAGACTTATATAAAAATTTTATTTTTTAGAATCATTTTATAATTTTATAATTTTTACCAAATGTATGATTAAGTTATATATTATTTTGATATATAAAAGAAATATGATGTATAAATTTATACAATATATTACTTGCATCAAACAAATGATAAATTTATAATATATTGTATTAGTTTATACTATCAAATCTTATACAATATATCAAATAGGCTCTAAAAGTCCTAGAAATTTTAAGATTTTATTTAACAATTATTATTAAACAAAAATATGTCTTTCATCTCTCAAAGTAAACCTCAATTTTATCTAAATCTTTTTTTGGGCGTCAAATTTTGTTTTACATGCTTAGAAAAATTCTTAATAATTTTGTAATTGCTATCGTTATTCAAATTATTAACAGAAGTAGCTTGCTCACAAACACGTAGCCAGACAGTCATTAAAAAATGCAAACATAGATATTTTTCCTAATAACTCAATAAAATCCAAAACATCATTTTATCTTTTCTAACCCTGACCTCCCTTTTCCTTCTCAATGGCACTAGGAGCATGATATTTTTTCACACCTTTGGATTTTTTTACTATTGTCAAGTCATATATTTGACAAGTCAACTAATTTTGTTAATTATTTAAACGATGTTAGCAATTAAAAAATTAGTAAAAGTTTTTGTAATAGGTAGGACAAATTTGATAAAAAAAAATATTTGAGATGAATTTAAAACTGACACAAAACTTATTTAAAAGACGAAATAGGTGCTTTTGTTAATTTTTTAACAGAAAAATTGTATAAACTTGAGTTCGCGTGATGAAGATTCGACATCGATGATTATGTATATACCCTACATAGAGTTAACCCTTACAAGTAATGGCATAAAAGCATAAAGAATCTTCCCATCGACAGAACATTTCATTAGCTGTGCTTTAAATCTTTATTTTCAAATTCACATACGAACAAAAATATACGTATGATCCCCAAATTGTTTAATTAGAAACTAATTTCAACTTCACTGCCCAAGCAATGTCATACCACCCAATTATTGTTTTCCTACGTTAAATTTGACTAAAAAAATTTATGCGCTAAATAATTACACTACAATTCTTGCTTAACTTTCAATTTTAACATTCGATCGGTTTTCATTTAGTCCATATAAAGTCATGTATTTGTTGGCTATTGAACTTGTGCTCTTTCAAATTTTTTAGGAATCTAAGCCTAACTCAATGAGCCTGTAGTTAAGGAGATGCATTCTTTTCCTTAATTATTAGAGTCTAAATTTTTGGGTCAGTATTTAAAATAATTTATTCTCTAAACCTAATTGATATAAGAGATACGTCTATAAAATTATTTAGAAACATACATAGTTTTGATTGACGCACAAATTGATCCGATGATATGCTTACCATATGTTAAGTAAATCTTTAGCGGGACCCATAAATGACTTATATATATATATATATATATATGGCAGGAGAAAAGTGAGGGGGGTATCCTTTTTGAATTTGAAAAAGAAGTGAAAAGCCAAGGGGAGAGAAACATTGCAACCCCATAGGAGGAGGAAGAAAGGTAGGTTAATCTCATAATCTTTATGAATTTAGTATAATGTTCTTGATGTTGAAGGCTTTCACTTGATATAATTTTATACTTGTTTTGCTTTCTTTATTGGTAGATCTAGAAAACCATTTTAGTGGAGTTCGTGGACATGTGATTTCACCATGTTGGTGATGATTATGTGTTGCTGGTGCATCCTTAGTGTAACTAATAAGACTATAGGTGTACCTATTCTGCTGGACTAAGTCTGGCGACTTTTTCCTCCACATTGGGGTTTTTCCCATGTTAGAAAATAGTGTGTTTGTCGATCTATTTTCTTGTTATTTACTATATGATTAAGCTAGAAAACCATGATCTTCAAAATTAATCTTCTACAGATTATTCTTCTAGCCATTCAAAATTAGTGAATGATCACGCTTTCATGCTTTACCATAATTTTTTTGCTACTTAGCTAAGTCCAATTTTTTGGTTTTGATGATTTCAAAGACAGGCTTATAAGAAAAGACAAGGAGATTAGATTAAAATACTACAAGGCTAAATTCATATACACAAACATGAATTCCCTTCAAATATATTATCATTCATGAATCTCATCAAATTCCAATAATCAACCATAAGAAAATCATGAAATTCTCATAACTAGTGTACAAGATCAGGTATTGATGAAATGGGATAATTAGAGTACAAGAATGATAATTTGATATGTATGTATATACTACTACATAAAGGTAATCATCCATTCAATTAATGGGCTAATAATAAAACGAAAAGATATCAGTAACATGCTTTATCATTGACCACTGACTAATTTGGTACCGAGACATGGAACTCATAAATTTACATTATTTTTGCATCAGTAATTAAAATTCAGTAATTTTATTTTAAGGAACTACATTATACAAAATGTCAACTTCATTAATAAATTATGCTAACCTTGAGGTTTAGCTAAATTACACATAATATATATATATATATATATATTCTTGTTTCAATAATTATACTTAGTTTTGTGAACATTTGGTATATATTAATGTAGACCTTCCCTTAAATTGATATAAATCAGGATACGTCGTGTAAATTTTATTTAATAAATTATCATTTTTTCCCTTTTCCTGAAAGGTAAATTTAAAAATTTGAATAAGAAATAATCAGAATGAATATATATATATACGCAAACATAATTCATCACTTAAAATATTATGTCATTGCTTGTCATATGAAATATAAATATTTATGATACCCTAATAAATTTGATCATGACATCAAATACTATATTGTATTGAGAATATCAAGAAATTTCAAATATCAATTTATTAAGTTTATATTTGTATATATTTGTTAGGCAAGATTTGTATGATGCACTTAATTAGGGCATAAGTGCAATTAGTAACTATTCTTTATTGTCCTGGTAACAATTATTTAAGGTGCAGGTGATTTCCCCTAAACGATTACCATTAGCAAGTTACCAACATATGAGCTCTTATTATACTAGGGACAAACATATGACCTCTTATTATACTAGCATACTGCAGAGCACGTTATTCCTAAAGAAAAAAGTAATATAAAGCAATTCTAAAAGAAGGAAAATACAAGCAACTACGGTTACTGACAGGGTGATAATTCAAATGATGTGTATTAATTTAATTATTTTATTTTCTAAGATATTAAAATATTTAAAAGCTTCAATAGATAGATAAATTTTTTATGGAAGAAAATTGTTATGAGCTGACACTTTGATTTATAGACATATTTTTTTCTCAGTTATGCAGTTTTACACTGAAACTAGCATGGACCACTGCAAAACCAGGAGATTTAAAAATTTTGTTGTAGACCTCACAGAGAGAGAAAAAAAAAAAAGGCATTGAGTCTCACAGTAACAGAAAGAAAGAAAAAATTAAGTGAACAATATACTAACGGAGCATTGTGAATAACGTATAAATAATGAAAATAAACAATGCAAAGGGTTTTAAATATTTTTCCTATGAGCTCGCAGAAGAAAAAAAATGAAAAATAATGGATCCCACAACAATAAAAGGAAAAAAAAAAGTGTGAGTAAATACTGCAATGACAAGACGCTATAAACAGTGAAAATAAACTGTATCTGATCCACAAGTTTTTATATATTAAAGATTATGACAAAGATACAGCAAAGCAGTTTGGATTGCCTGCTCAGAACTGGAACTTCACTCTTATACGAGCAATCTGTTTACATATATATACATATATATATATATATAATGGGATTCCTTAGATGATTAATTATTTTACATTAGGAACTTCGTCCAATTAGTTTTTTTTTAATCGGTTGTTTAAATAATTATATTCCTTCAAAAATTAAGAGTTTTCGAAGAAAACATTGGATCAACAGTTATGGCCATTTGAAATTTAAAATTTTTTTTTAAGAGTGGAATCAGATGTTGGATGATGATTGTTAATTAAGGATTTCAAATACTTACCTGCACTGTAAAATAATTTTGTCAAGTTTTTTGTCCCATGCAATTTGGAATGTAATCACCGTAAGAATCACAATCATTTGTTCATAGTAATTTCACCATAGTTCAAAGGGTAGTGTAAAAATTACTTGGAGATAACTCTTTTCTCTTTTCCATGTTTTGTCTCTGTGTTTTCTCTTGTTTTCTGAAGGATAGTTTTCAACGTATGCCGATTTTTGTACGTTATATCTCATTTGTTAGCTTTTCCATTTTAAATTTTTTGTTACCTACAAAATTGACTCTTTTAAATTCCAATTAAAAAATTAAATATTAATTAATTAATTAACTTACTAACAATCAATAATAATTCATTCATTTATTAACTTAAATTGAATTATTAAATTATAAGTTAACCCATTATAAACAGCACATATATTTCAACGTTAAATTGTGAAAGATAGCTTAATTTAGAGATGATTGTTAAAATCTTTTCTGAACGGTGAAATCAAATATTTTTAGTCACTTTTTTTTTATTCACTATTTATCAATAAACATATATATATATAGTCTCTGAAGTTATTTTTTAATTGAAAATTATATTTCAAAAGGGTCATTTTTTTTCTGTTTTGGTTGCTAACACAAGAATTTTCTCTCCAAACTATTTATCTGGCTCGCCATTTGTACAATCTCGCAAAAATATTTTCAAGGTTGACTTGGTGTAATATTAAATTAACGATAAATAAACAGATAAAAATATCCACTTTTCATTTGCTTGATGTATGTGTACCAAATCCTTAAGAATCTCTTCATTTACAAACTCATATGCATAATTGTGCCAGATTAATAAATAAATAAGTCAAAATTTTATTTTAATCTTAAAAATATATTTAATATTTTGATCTTAAAAATATTTTTTTTAAAAAAAATAAATCCATAAGTACAAAAAATTGTTACAAATTCCATCAGATATGATGTGGCATAGTGACCCAGCATTTTTTTATTCTTTTGTTTCCTTTCTCCTTCGGAGTCATGATGATCTCCTTCTTCCCTTATTCTCTCTTCCTTCCCTCACTCTCCCTTCTTCCTTTTCTGGGTAATCAAACAGCAATAACATTGTAAATCTTAGGGATCTTATTAGGGATGGTTTAGAATCAGGAAGAAAGTCATCAAAGGTGTGGAGCAAATCTGGAGTTGCGATTTATTTGATATATTTTCAAAATTAGGATTTATTTGGGGAAAAAACATTTTTAAGACTAATATAAAATATTTAATATATTTTCAGGACTAAAACAAGGCTTTGACATAGATAAATGTCTCAAACATTATGCCTACTGTTGTTCATAAAAAATTGCTCAAAAGGAGTAAAGGACTCGCATTGCATTGTCATGTATAAAAGATGTCATACTCTTTACTATTTATCATTGTTATTGATCTACCACTTTTGCAATTGGATAGCTCCTATGAGTCATGACAAATTTGAATTTGGTTCTTTTCAAATAAATAGATAGTAAAATACTTTTCCGGAGAGAGAAAAACAATTAGTTAAAAAACAAAAAGACCTATATACACTACTACTTTATTTGAGAGGCACCTTGCTATCAACTTACTTGAGAAGATTCAAATTATGACAACTCAAATTACAATCAGCTACTTGCCAATTTTTGCTCCATTGATTCTTCAATCTAATAATCTCCTCTTCTTAAAGAAATGACTGCTCATTCCCAGCTAAGACACTTAAAACCAATTCATCTTCGTAAACAGTGTTATTTTTGTTGCCACGACTGTCATAGCACAACTGAATGATATCATCTAATATATAGCAATTCTTACAACAGTGAACGAACTTGCTATAATATATCTAATCAACCAAAATAGTAATTGAAGCTTTTAAATATGATTTTCAGGTTCGTATTAATTTACCAAAAGTAAATAAAGGTGTGTTTGGTTGAGGGTTTTTGGAGGGAAGGGATATCTTTTAAGTTATAATTTATTTTATTGTTCTTTAATTTTTTAATATATTAATATTTAATAAAAATTAAGATAATTATTTTTTATCAGAAATTAAAAATAAAAAAGATTAAAATTTGTAATTTTTTTAAAAAAATATTGATATAAATAATTTTTTTTATAAAAAGTAAAATTAAAATAATATAAAAAATAAATTTGTTCAAATATAATTATTTTCTCTCCCCTCCTGAATTAAACAATAATCTCTCCTCCCCTTCTCTCTCCTTCCTTTCAACTAAACAGAACTCGTTATATATAAGATTTGTGCAAAGCTGCGTGTATAGCTCCCTGTACACTAGTTTTATTTGTTTTTTTTTTTTAATTATTGTTGAGTAAGATCCCTAAAATTTAGAGTTACAAGTTTGTAGGCGCACCTACAATTTACCTAGTATGTATTTTAACCCTGCCTTTGGAAAAAAAAAAACCATATAATACATATTTTGAAGGACCAAATATGTACCAATACGGAGCATGCAGCCAATACAAGTACATCTTGAATCTAGCCACCCAGTTTCATAGTAGATCAGAAACCCAAACAAACAGAGAAGCAGAGAAAAAGAATCTCGTCTTTTTTTTTGGGTTATTCATGAATAATAAAACAAGCAAGTTTCCTCCACAAATATGGCTTTTAAAGACAAGTATACAGATTAAAGTAGACAAAATTTATCTAAATTTAGTTAATGAATGCAGAATAGGCACTCACTTTACCAGAGGTCATACTGTGAACAAACCAAAGGAGCTGCATGAATTCAACCCTTACATGCATATTGTAGTGGAAAATGAAAACATTTGAAAACCAATTTACTTATAAAGTTTTCTCCAATTTAATCCACAATATGACTACAAGTATCTAATTCATCGATTCGACAAAGAAATTTTATAACAGGCATAAAAATTTTAAGCAATTATTACTGACATCACACAGAAGAGCACCAAACTAACCAATGTTAATAGTCTTGGACTACTACGCTTTAGTGGGGCAGTCTTGTACCCACCCCTAGTCAGTTTGCCCCAGGGAGAAACAGATACTCTCCCATATTTTCCACTACTATTGCTCTTACCCTCTCCTCCACCATGAGGATGGTCTACAGGATTCATGGCCACTCCTCGAACTACCAGCCTTCGACTGAGCCATCGGCTCTGCCCAGCCTTCCTAAGCTTCCGATCTCTGTGTGTTGGATTAGAGACTACACCAATTGTGGCCCTGCAACGAGAGTCGATCAACTTTTTCACACCTGAAGGGAGTTGGACTAAGCAGTATCTTGATGCAGGTTCTTTCAATATCTTTGCACTAGCTCCAGCTGCTCAGACCAGTTTGCCACCTTGCCCTGGGTTCAACTCAACGTTGTGAATGATTGTCCCGATTCGCATTGCAGCGAGTGGCATGCAACTCCTGATTTGCGCATTTATGTCAGAATACATCAATTGATTCATTATACTCTCTCGTGGACAACGTGTATATGTGTTTGCAGCGTCTGTGAATAGCAAAACAAAGAATCGTAAGGATCTATATTGCATACACATGGACCCAACATTCAGCAAAGGGGAAGATACAACGATGGCAAAAAATCATAAATCAATATTGTTTTGTATTCTACGCTTTTATTCTCTTTTGCCAGTCTCTTATCCAATACTACAAATAAGCGTAAAACATTATTGTAAGGCAAACCTGTTACTTCCTAATCTCTGTATAAGATAATGTAGTAACCACCATTAAACAAAATTTTTTATTTCAATACTGTAAACAAAAGAGCAAGCTTGTCTCTATTTAATTCTGCATACTTAAAAATGAAAAAAGATATGCTTTAGTTGAATGGAAATGGAAATCAATATGGGTTTATTTGAGCACAGCTTTCATCATTCTAAGAACAAAGGAAAACTGTCAACATAGCAAGACAGATCTGAACCTTCTGAGTTAGATTATTTAAACAAACCGTAGAACAAAATTAAAAAATTTTGCATTGCCCATCACTAATTAAATTCAGAATTTATCATACCCTTATACTTCCCTTAAACAAAATTAATTATAAACCATGAAACATCCATATTTCAATTTCTCTAGTGACAGAGCTGCATAAAACTTAGATTCCATGAATGAACTGGGAGTAAATACAGATCAAGTTCCATGCATATTCAAATAGGGGGAAGATCTGAACATTCTAAATAAGATTATTTCAACAACACGTTGAAATAAATCATCGTCCAATGAAATTAAGAATTTATCATCCCCTTCTACTTCCCTTTAACAAAATTCATCAGCAACCACGAAACATCCATATTTCAAATTATCCACAGTGACAGATCTATATAAAAGTAAGCTACGGCTTTTCAGCTTTCGCTTTCCCCCACCTCCTTTAAGAAATCTATGTCAAGAAATCCTCTAAAACCAGTTTAAATTGATATGAATATTCATGCGATTCCAAATATCCAAACATGCATCTTACGATTTTCATTTTGATTGTGTACAAATTGTCACTATGCTTTAAACAAGAAAATATAAAATGCCATCTTTTTTCTGCTGCTCATATGCTTAAAACAAGAAAAGATGTTACCTCTTTTCTTTCCTTTCCATTCACTGAACAGAGGCTTTTTCTTTTTTCCAGTTTGTCTAAGCTACTATAAATGACACGGTTGATTTATATGTGTACTTCAGGAAAGACGATTGGTGATTCATTTAACTAACTTTGTTTCCTAGGATGGTCTCAAATTTCTTGGTTGTGAAACAATTACAGAAGCAACAGAAAATCGGGCCTCAAACAAATAATTGGTTCCACAGTTGGCCACTCATTCATATCCAAAGCTGAGGTTGGATTTGCAGCCCCAAGCCTCTCTCTATCACCCCACAATGCATAGGCTACCTCCCCATGGATGACATCGTCACCAACTTGCAGGTCATTTTGCATTTTTTCCCAAACTTGCAGCCTCAACCCCGTCAGAATGAATTAACAGTAGCAGCAGATAAATCATTTTGGATTTTCCCCCACTTATACCGGTTAAAACCCAGAAATTGCTGACTGATCTGTCTTACTATGTAGGTATAAAGAGAATTTAGATGAAATTGCTGGGATTTCTTAGTATCCTAACAATTCGAAGGGAAGTGCAAAACAGTAAGAAAATGAATGGAGGGGTTGTTGGAAAGTTGAAAAGTTTTATTTTTAAGAGAAGAAAATTTTACTTACAAATTTTTCATAAAATAAAGATAAATTTTTTAAAAGAGTGTTTGGATTAAGAGTTTTGGAGAAGATGAGAGGGCAGGGAAAACCTCCCTGGTCTGATATGAAAAAATTAGAGGAGGGGGAGGACAAAATATCCCCCTTCCCCAAACTCTTCTTTTCAAAAATAAACATTTTTTGAGAAGAAATTTTTTTTTTATTTTATTTAACTAAATTATTTTTATTTTATTTTTATTTAAAATATAATATAAATTTTATTTTTTAATAAAATTTAAGATAATTTTTTATAAAAATAAAAAATATTTTTAAATAAAAATAAAAAAATTATTTTTTATAATAAATTTTTTTTTATAAAATATCTTAAAAATAAAAAAATTAATTTTAATATCATAAAAATATAATTATTTATTTTTTTTTTTCTCTTCAACCAAACAATATACTATTACAACCCTTCTCCTCTTCACCCAAATAATATATCACTCCTGAACCAAACACGTATTATTAAAACTTTTTTTTTTCAACCAAATAATATATCATTTAAACTTTTCTCCTCTCTTCTGCTTAAATCCCTCCCTCCCCTTTCCCATTTACCAAACACTCCGCAAGACGAGCCAAAATCCCAAAACGAAAAATCAAAACCAAAGGAAATCAAGAAGACACCTTTACAACTCTTGCATTAAGAAACACACCGCAGGTTAAAAGGAGAAGACGTAGGCTATCCGTGTGCTATATGAACCGCAGAAGGATGGCGAGGATGATGTGCATAAAACCCAGATCTCAAAATTTTCCGAATCCATTTAAAAAAAAAAGTACCTTACTGAAAATAAAATCCACGAAATCCATATTAAATTTGCCAAGCTATACAAGGTAAGACCCAAATTACCCAACCATTAGCCGAAGAGCAGAAGTCTTGAGGTGAAGCTGCTGAACGGAACTGAGGTTTCAGGCGCGGCGGTACCGCCAGCAGAAGGTTTCAGGCGCGATGGTGAGGCTGCGGCAGAGAGGAAAGGAATGATTAAGTGATTTTGGGGTTCTTGTGCTTCTCAGGCCCGTTTGGTTGAGTGAATATGGGATGGGAAAGGGGAAAGAGTATGTTAATAAACATGATTAGTGAATATGATTACAAAAATTTTCTTTGGTTTGACACTAAAAGAAATTCGTTAACGTTGTGTTTGATTAAAAAAGACACATGCTCAAAGAAAAAATAGAAGTGGGAAAAGACATAAATATCCTTAAAATAAAAAATTAAATTTTCTCAGAAAAAAATAATCAAACACTTTCTCAGCCCAATAGCAAATTAGCGCGGACAGGAAAGTTGAAGCAATACTGGATGACAGTTACACCAGATCACTTCCTACTTAATAGTACAATCATTTATTGATTTTTGTTTACTTGATAATTTCTGATACCGGTAGCTACATTCTCATCACACTGATTCTCAGAACTAAATGAATCTCTTGGACCATAAACAAGAGAAATAAAATATATATGAAACTGAAATCGTAATCAACACAAACCTTCCATTCACATACAAGAATCCCCAAAAAAAATCAAGTCATACAACTGAAATATTATTCTTAGTAGAAAAAATAAAAAGAAAAATAAAAAATTAACAAAACTCGCTAAGAACATAAATAAACCGATACAAAAGCTCATCCCGATTCTGTCCCTCAGCGGCCGGATTTATGGCCCAGGTGACCTAGCCGTTGGGCTTCGTCCAGAGTGGCCATGTAGGCGAAGGAGAGCGAGTTGTTGGAGGCATTGTAAGAGTAATCGAGGATGGCACCGAGGGTTGGGAGGTCCGTACAGTTGGCGAAGGTCTTGTTAGAGGGAAACTTCTAGTATGTACAGTTCAGAGAATGAACGAAGGAGAAAAAGAAGGCGAAAATTAGCACTGAGACTGCAAAGATCAGAGAAGAAGAAGAAGAAGTCATCATTGAAGCAAAGAAAAATAAATCAATGGCGGAAATTGTAAAGAGGAAGAATAGGCCATAAGAGTTGTTTCGAAATAGAGGGGCAAAATAGGCTTCTCTCCGTCTTGGCTCCGACGTCAGATTCATCTCCTGCTATTCGCTGTGTGAAAAGCGCTTACTCCACCTCAATTTGCTATCAGCCCGTTTACTTAACCAAACGAAAAAAGGTGAACGAAAGCCTTTACCTTCGCGTTTGCGTTTGCGTTTGCATTTGCATCAATGGGATTGAACCAAATCCGCCGCCCTTAATTCTGATATAGGGTTAACAACTTTCTTTATTAAAATTTTAAATCAACATAAATATGAAAAACTGAAATGACAAAAAAGAATGTCTAAAGTAACGATTAAATAAAATTATAATATATGCAAAATTAAAAAAAAAAAAAAAGAGAATTCAACGATGCGACGTCGAATCGTAGAAAGTGTACATTCATCTTGCATCCAACAATATCGGGTCAAGTGGGTGGCACATTACAGTCACAAACACACACTTGGGCAGAAAGAAAATTAAGCTAGACGAATAGGCGACCATGTGCATGTTGGTTTTATTTTTAATCTCTTATTTTATTCGGACAAAAAATTCAATATTTCCCCCAAGTTATAATATAAAAAAGATAATGATCTCTGTTTTATGTAGTTAACGAGGGTGAGGCTGCACCCACTTGTTTGCTTTTAGCATTGGAAAATAAATATCTCTTATAACTTTGGTACGTCACAGAAAAAGAAACTCTATTTTTAACAACTTTTATATAATATTTATTATATTTTTATAATTATTCTTTAATATTATTATTATTTTTATTATTTTTTAAAATAGTAGTATAAGGATAATTTTTAAAAAAAACAATTTTTATTTTATTTTTCATTCTTATCCTTAAGTAGAATTGATTTGTTGTTTTTTTAATTATTTGTAAATGTAAGAAAAGTTTGTATAAGTTTTAAAAAGAAAAAGAGTACTGTATAAAATAAAGAAAATATAAAAAAATGTTAGAGCATTTTACTCAATTTTTAAATTGTTAAGTTATGCCATTTGTAATATTTTTGGGAGAAAATTTTACTTAAAAATTCTAAGTTCATAAAAATAATATTAAAGGATTTTAAAAATTAAAATTCTTTTAAAAAATTAAAGAACCATAGAAACGCAAATCTCTTCTAAGCATTGCGTCAGCTTAACTAAACTCCAAAGATTAATCTCTCTCTTAGCAATGATCTGGCTGGGGCGATTTGAAGTCCTAATCCTTGTATTGATAAAATCCCTCCGGAAGCAAGAGCTGAAGATCGAGTTTACTATTTTTTAAAATTATTACTTATATTTTTATTTAAGATAATAACAGATTTAAAATATTTTTATGTTATAATGTTGTTTTGAATTTTTATAAAATTAGGGTTTTTAAATTAATTTTTTTTAACATCCAGTCACATACCAGCCTATTGAGGCAGAAACATGAAGGCCCAAGTACCCCCTGCTCTCTAGGGTTACAAAAGTGATGGATGAGAATTATTATAGAGGATTGTGCTCGAGTTTGGAATTTTAATTGTTGAAAATATTATAAATTTGTGTAAAATATTTTTTAATGTCAATGCACATGCATAATTCTGAGAGTGTATCATTTTCCTACAGTACTTTCAGCGTTCCTCCCTTGGTTGGATAGGATGGTGAAATGAAATGATGCCACACAAAAGATATTTGATTAAATTATGTCGGTAATTTAAAAATTTATTCCATGTTAATATACTAAGAATGAGAATAAGGATAACGACAACAATAAATCTTTTTTTTTTACTAAAAAGAATAATACAAGTATATATTTATCTAAAAATTTAAATAATTATTTTAATATTATTTATTTTGTCATTAAAAATTTAAACATCTCCTTAACATGGAATGTTCAAATTCCAATTGGCCAACCCATATCGATTAGATCCTAGAAGATGATAGGTGTGAAATGTGCAGCGCTGAGGAAGATTTCGTGTGTGGATATTCAACTGAAACTCGAAGCAAGTGTGTGTGCTCTATAAATAACCCCCCCCCCCCCCAATGATCAATATATCATCCCTTACAACCCACTCACTCTTCTTCGACTGATTCTCTTTCTTCACATCATGGCAACAGTGTGTGCGCTCTATAAGAAGCTCACAGACTCAATGATCAGAAACAAGGTATTGTACTTTCCAACGAAATCTCTGTGGACTTTGCCATCACCACCAGTTGGAAATGCACGAGGTCCAAGGGAATTTCGAGTGAGCTGTGGAAATGAAGTCCATACATTTCGCTGCAGGAGTCGACTTTCGGGCAATTCACCGAGACCAGTTATACAGGAGGGCTGGTCTCAAGTTATCAAAGATAAAGGCCTTCAAGAAGGTGATGAGGTCAAGTTGTACTACGAGGCAGCAGCAAGTGAACATGAACCTGCCCGCTATTGGATTGAAGTTCGTCGACCTATTTTGCATGAGGATGTGATGGGTACCACAGTGGAGTGGCAGCCCATTGTCTAAATACCCTTACTTCTCGAACAACATGTTGGAGAAAATTTTAGGTAAATTTATTCTAAAATCTAAATTAAGTCATTTATGATGTAAAATATATGTCATTAGTGAACTTGGTCCTAGACGGAATATACTTGAGATTTTCTCCAGCATAGAGTGAGATAGGGCAGTGAGTCCTGTTTAATAAGTGATTTGAGCTATGTTTGGAATTCCATATATATTATCATTGTGTTGGTGTGTATTGTAGTAACGTGTGTTGTACGAACCTACGGGTTGGTAGTGAGGGGACAGTAATTAATTTAAGGAAGTGTTGGGAGTTTTGTATTATCTTTGGAATGTGTGGGGCTTAATTATTGTTTAATAATATTTGGGTCTAATGTGATATGAAATATTCTCCTGCTTCTTATTTTTAAGTATATGACCCACATCATAGATCATATTTAATTAATCATTACAATTAGTATCATTGCTGGGAAATTATATTAATTGAATTCGCCTTTATCAAAACTGTTTAGTACACAAAATGAACATGAATAAAATAAAAAAATAATATTGAAAATGCAAAATGATCACTATACACTTATTTAAAAAATAAATAAATAATTTATTAAATAATAATTATAAGAATATAATAAATATTTAAAAAAAAATCGCTACCAAACAAGCTGTAATCTTAAGAGTTGGAAGTTAGCTCTGCATGTAAGATTAAACAATCCCATAAAAGCCCCCACGAAGGAAAATTATATTGTATAAACTCTGATAAGGTCAATGCATGCATGCTGTGATTGAAATCAAACTTAATCAACCGTGCGGTGTTCTACAAATATGATCAAGTCAGATAATCATGATTGCTCTCACAAATATAATTTTTAATATCGATCGCAAACCGATTATGGGTAGATATATCCGGAATAATATTTGTCTGAATTACCATTTATTCTACAATTAAAGGGATAATTAAGAACATGAAGAATAAGATTATTCTTTCCACCTTCAACTTCACATACAAAATGATGCCCAAATTTCTTCACCAGAAAATAATTTCAAACTCACTGCACACAATATCATGCTGCACTTAATTATTGCTTCCAAAAGTTTGAAGTTAAGTTTGATTAAAATTTTGAAAAGTTCAATAATTACACTACGATTCTTACTCTCTATCTCTCAATTTTACAATATCGGTGGGTTATCGTTTTCAATGTATGTAAAAGTGACGTGTTGGTTGGCTTCGCTTAATGCAACGTACGTCTGGAGTGAAAACGTTGATGACGCCTTTGTCTTTTACGAATGATTCTTTTAGTTGGCAGCTCAGGGGAGAGGTGGTATCTAACATCGTTGCTTGTAATGTAATTAGGTTTTGATTATATTATATGTAAAATATCTATTATATTTTTATAATTATTATTTTATTTTTTAAATTATTATTAAATTATCATTTTAACTTTTAAATTTTTTTTAAAATAAGAACATAAAAATAATTTTATATTCTATTTATCCACAAATTATATTTCCTTTTTAATTCTATCATTCAACTAAATATCACGTAAGACATCTAACAGATATCCTTCATTGTACTCAAAGTCAAACGCTGTCTAAAGGAATTATTTGTAGAAAGACAAGCGCATGCCACGAATGCTTTCGCTAGATTCGTTGGCTTGTTCGGTATGGGGTGGAGAAAGAGAAATGAAAATGAAAAATTGATTAAAATGATTATTTATAAATTATTAAAATTAAGGATACTTAAGTCATTTTTATATAAATTTATTTTTTATTTTTTATTTAATTTTTTATGTACCCAACCGATCGTAAAAGAACAGAAATTTATAAGATGATTAACAATAGCTACATCATAATATTAAATATTATTTTATTTTTTAAATTTATGTTGCAAAATATATATTATGGATATTAATTCTAAAAGAAATTGCATTTATCCCACATGGTCTTTGTCTTTGGTTGTAACTTTTTCTTAATTTAAAAAAAAAATTATATGTTGCTTTCAAATATTCCTCATGTGTTATTTCCATTGTGTAATAAGCACGTTGCCCTTAGGTGGGTTTCACAGACAACCGTCTGCGCGGGGTGGGAAAGTTGTATCCATCACCGCTTGTGTTTATACACCGAATCTACGCTTAATACTTTCTTTAGTTTGCAAAGTGTTTAGATTGAAGTTAAAGAAAGGCTATTTTTCTGTCTAAAGATGGAAATTAAAAGGAAGAATAGAAAAAAAAAATTGTTCATTATTATCTATAATGATGATGAACTTATTTTTCACATACTCTTACAGAAATCTTCAATTTATTTCTAAAACTCACTCAATTTTTTTTATTTATAAAAAATAAGCTACACTTGATTAACTCTAATTTTAAAAATTTTAACATAATTTTTGAAAGTTAATGCTTAAATCTATATATGTTATATATTTAAAAATCACAAAATAACCCTAAATAAGTTCTGTATTTTTAAAACCTAAGCTAACTTCTCTTTTATATAATAATAATAATAATAATAATAATAATAATAATAATAATAAATCCATTACATTAATATATTATAAAAATACAAATTTTATCTTTATTATTATAATTATTATGTTAATTTTAAATTGATCTTCCTTTAAGCTCAATAAATTTTAATTCCATCATTAAAATTAGTATGTTTATAGAATATTAATTAATGTAATGAATTTTAAAAGTGAGAGTATATTATCTGGGCCGACTAGTGATAAATCTAAATCTAATGAGACACTTGAAAAAATTATAAAAGTAGAAAATTTAAATAAAAACATCTATGTATGTATAATTGCATCCAAATACATAAGTAGAAAATTCAAATTGCAACATATTTGGATCATTTTCAGTGCATCCAGTCTTCTGACCAAACAACAATTTGAAAAATAAGTTCATTCTGTTTAGATTACGCACTTTTTTTTCTTTTTTGGATATTCATCCTCCTCTCCAGAAATGTTTCTTATTTTTGGATATAAGGAAGTACATCTTCATTTCTATGTTCAACAACCAGACTACCAAATTCCAACCTCTACTCATATATAGTTAGGGGGAAATTTATACTTTTAATTTAGTTGAGCATAGACAGCCCATGTTAAAACTACCTAATTATATAGTTTGCTTGTGTTGTCTCTGATGATTCACTTAATGCAAATCTTTCCATGCAGCCATGTAAATATACATGGCCTGCCCATATATAGCACTAATTTGTCCAAAACTCTTTTATTTTATATATCTGTACTTACCAACACAGCTAACCCGTATTATTTGTTGAATATGTTTAATTTCATACTATTTTTTTCATTTTTTTTTTCTTTTACTTAATTAGATCATATAAAAAACACATAATATGAATTTAATTATTCAATTTTACTTCAAAAAAAATATGTATATTTTGCACTCATTAAGAGATCAGCTTGTTCAGTTTAACATTGGATTTTCTTTCAAAACCACATTCCTCCTCCAAATCCTAATAAGGCTTGGTCTAATGTGGAGTTCTTTTGTGTGGCATTGTTGTTGGATTTATGGTCCTCCATCAATTCCCATTATTCCTTTTGGTAGTTTTTCATATTTATTAGTTGGTTACAATTTGCCAATCTATGAGACATAGAAGATTTAATTCCATTGATGGCGGATTAAACTCTTGTTTGGCAAGTTTTTAAGAGGTTCCTAGCGAAGAGTGGATATACATTCATATAGGTGCCCATTACATAGCTTCTCATTGGTCAGAAAACCCTCTTGATTTATTTGTAGGCTCATATTGTTTTGGACTTCCAACTTTAATTGTCAGAATTACTATGGCTAGAGGTAATAAATTTGTGCTTTCACTGCCACTTTGTACAAACCCAATGTACATTTCTTGAACATGAGTTACATTGTTCTTGAATACTAAACTAGTTAGTGTATATATGGTTGCATGTATTTTGTATATTTTGCTTTCATGTGGTATTAAAACAAATTGCCTCTACCAGGTGTTATTTTGCATGCTTCACCTCCATTTTTATGTATTGTTCAAAATTTTGTAATATCTATTACAATATTTTAATAGCAACTATTAGGGTAGATCCAGGGTATTTGATAGGTATATAATTGTGATATGAAATTTATGATGCTTGTATATTATTTTATATGTCAAGAAAATGCCTAAAAAAATAGTTGGAAATATTGCTTAAAAAAATCACGTTACTGTTTTGCTGTACTAGGTAATATCTGAATAGATTTTGCCCATTTTGATCCCAAAAATCAATTTCTTGTGATTTTCTATTGAATTTTGGCTCTTGGAACGTCAAAAGCGGAGTGCCATATGCCTATAAACTATCAAGTCAAAATTTAAGCCAGAAACAGATTGAAACCACGTTGGTTTGACCTGACTGAAGGTTAGGAACAAAATAAACGACAAGTGTTTTGACACTAGACCAAACTAATATTTTGACGTCACTATTGGCTGCATTTTGGACCATCATGGAAAATGACATGTAGTTTCAATTATAAAAAATAATAAATTATATATATCTTCTTTAAATTTTGTTAAAATTATATAGATTTCTTTTCTATTTTTAAAACATACACAAATCCCCCCTAAAACTAAAATTACTTTATATTTTAGTTTAATTTTAAATTCTTCACCAAAATACATCTACGTAAAAATTTTAAATTTTAAATATTTTGGTAAAATTTTTAAAATTAGACTAAAATATATGATTACTTGTATTTTATAAAATTTTATGTATGTTTTGAAAATAGATGAAAATTTTATATAATTTTAACAAAACTTTAAAAAAATCTGTGTAATTAACTCTTTAAAAAAGTGTGAGAAGCATGAAGCGCGCATTTCATTCAAGCGGTTTGTTGGGTTGGGCTTCAAGTGTTTAAGTGGCATGTTACCGAATGTTCAATTCTCAAGCTGCGTGCTATTTGGGCCTTCCGTTAAAACCATATAACAATTAAAAGAAAGGGATTGGGCCAATAGCAATTTTAGGCTGATTTTTCGTGAAAAACAGGTGGTTTTTCAGCTTGTATAAAGTTTTGAGCTGGAAATGGATTTTGAGTCTATTTTGAGCAATTTTTCACAATTTTTGGGCGAAACAACATTTTAAAGGTCTGTTTTTGGTTTTTTAGGCATTTTTGGCAAAAAAAAATTTTGGGCTTCTGGACAAAATTAATTTTTCGTTATTTTGATCTATTTTTTGGTTGGTTTTTGTTATAAAATGGGAAGCCTAGATCACATTTTTGGCCCAAAAGATTTTGTAAAATTTATTTTGATACCGTTTAATTATGTCCAATTTTAGAAAATTATTTTGGACTTTTTTTGGGTTACATTTGGGATAATTCAAGAGACAGTTTTAGTTTATTGATTTAGATGCATATATTTGTTTAAGTACACTTTGTGATATTATATGTCTTTTGTAATTAGCATAATTAGTAAAACTGGTGACAACAAAATCGTTGGAGAGGATTGCCGAAAATGACTGCCAAAAATGCCCGTGGCTACTTCTTCAGTCTACGAATGCCATTTTTTTTTCAAATTTAGGGATTTTTGTACGGACTATTTCATTTAAAAATTTGTAACCGAGGATTAATTTGTTTCACGAGAATAGGGACAGGGATCAAATCCTCACCGTGCAAGATCCTTGTTCCCATAAAAAATATTAGATTTATTTATATATTTATTATTTTTTAAAAAAATTATATGCAATTTTTTTATATATTTACTAATAGATTTTTTAAATAAAGCATGACACATATACATAACTTTCTAATAATAATATGTTAAGTGTATAATTTTGAATAATAAGTATATGATTTTTATAACTCAACGTCGCATAATTATATTTTTGTAAAAAAAAGTTACACATATTATAATTTTATCAAAAATTTTCATAACAAAAATATAAAATACTACACTTAAGTCCCGTCGTTACCTTCAACGTCCTCTTTTGCCATTTTAGTTTTTCATATTCATGTAGGTTTAAAAATTAAATAAAGCCGTAAACCCTATACAACTATAGATCATAACTCAGAAGCATCCCTAAATCAATTATCCTTTCTTCTATGCCACAACCTCACTGTCGTTCTTGAAGCCTTCTGCTCGCTGTTCTGCCGCACCTGAAAGTTCAGTTCTATTTAGCAGTTTCAGCTATAGAGTTCTGCTCTTTGGCTAAATATAGGGTATTTTAGGTCTTACCTTTACATAGCTTAGCAAATTTAATTTAGATTTTATAGATTTTGTTTTCAATAAGGTATTCTTTTAGATTTGGAAAATTTTCAAATTTGAGTTTTATGCACATTATCTTTACCAACCTTCCGCTACTCTTATAGCATGCTGATATCCTACGTCTTCTCCTTTAACCTATAGTGTGGGTTTCTTAATGGAAGAGTTCTAAATGTGTCTTCTTGATGACCTCTGGTTTTGATCTTTTCTTTTGGGTTTTTGTCTCGTTTTAAAGAATTTATTTTTATTTTATGAAAAATATCTTGAAGAGTTTTAAAGTAAAATTTTCTTTTCTTAAAAGTAAAATTTTTCAACAAGCCAAACATGCACCTAGTCATCCTTTTAGGCATAGTTAGTTTGACTTTGTGCTAATTTTAAGGGCTAACTCCTAAGATTGAAAAGCTTATATTTCATATAAACCTCAAATAAGAAGAAAAATTACAACCAAGGACCTTGAGTTTGTAAGATTTCCGATGAAGGACATTATTACAATTAAGTCTTCCCAAAGTTAAAACTAGATCTCCCAAAAATAATTTTTGGAAATTTAGGATTCCTAGATGTAATTTTCCCAAAAAAGAATCTTGTATTTTTATTGGTATGACTCAAGTGTCACGTGGCATGTACTTGTGATTTGATATATCGTATAACAAAAACCTTTATATATAAGTATAAAGGTGCTGATAGTTTATATTGTATGATATAAAAAAAATTAAAATTTATCAAGATGATCTTATTATAAGTAGGATGCACATGAGTCGAGCCGAGTTTTAACCCAGCCTAATGCTTAGTCTAGTTTTAACCATCTTTAATATCTCCAATGTTATTATTGTTCAACTACCTAGAAAAGAAGGAAGAAGTGAGAACGAGGCACTACGAGAAAAAAAAGTCATTTATTGACGGTTCTATTTTTTTTTGGGACAAATTCTTTTTTTTTTGGGCAATTAGCGATGGTTGTCGACTAAATAAATGATTAAGCGCCATTGCCAACTGTCGCCTTTACCATCGTAAGTACTAAATTAATGGTGGTTATTTTTCAAACACAAAAATAATTGCATCTAAATGTAAACTACAATTAGCAATGGTTGTGTGAACACCATATTTGTCTAGGCATTTTCAATAAAATACATTAAATTTAAAAAGTATTATTTTCAATTTCTATTTAATTTTTGAGTCATCTTTATCACTTGAGTCATTTTAATTTTAATGTCATTAGAGTCAAGTTTAATTCTTGGATCAATTTTAATTCAGTATTTAGCTAATGAAATACAAAAAAAAAAAAGAGTTATTGAATTCAAGTTTAAATTTTAAGTCAAATTTGATTTAATTTTGAGTTAATAAAATAATAAAAAAGAAGAGTCATTAGAGTCAGGTTTAATTTTTGAACCAAGTTTAATTTAATTTCAAGTCAATAAAATAATCCAAAAAAAGAAGAAAAATGCCTAAGATAAAAGCCCTAGTGTGTCATTTTGTTTCAAGTCCTAAGAAAGAAAAGTGGCTCAGGATCCATTACTTGAAAGTTAAGACATTTCGCTTATCTTTTTTTGAGAGGCAAGAAGCATTGGAAATAGGAAACTAAAAGAAAAAAAGAAATATTGGATTAGCCTTAATCTTAGGAGGGGTAAAATGATGATTTAGAATTTCCTTATGAGGAAAATTCTAGTGTTTAACTATAAAAAAGTAATGTAAGATTGAGAGAAAGGAGACTAATTTTTCAAAAGGAGACAACAGCCACAAATTTTTGAGAGACAACAGGTGCGAACAAGAGAGTGAAAGAGCAAAAATTAGGAGAAGGAGAAGTTATGGGATTCGAATGGTGGAAGCCTCACCAAAGGTAATTTTTATAAATCTAATGCTCACCTTCAATGTTTCATAAATTATGGATGGAGGAATCCATTTGAATATTGGAAACTAGCACTCTTCTTATATGACATAATAATTTGGTAAGGAGATTCAGGGGAATTTAAGCCTATTTTGTTTGATATGAATGTTTGAGACTAAAATTAACTTGCTCAGAATTAGTTTACTGTTTTCTTTGTCTCTAATATGAATTTTGGTAAAAATCCTTGCTTGCACTCTTTCTCACTTGTGTTTTATCATTACTATGACAATTTCAATTTGATTTCTTTGTTGAGTTCATTAAGCATGCCAATTTGATTCATTAATTAGGAATTGAGTTAACATGTTTAGAAGTTGGTTTATTTTTACTTTCCTGATTTTGTGTTAGTGGGTAATAACTAGAGGGACAATTGTTGCGATTATTAACAGATGTATATATAGGCTTAGATGCTGAATTTATATTGATTTAAAAGAAACAAACAGAAAAAAGGGGAAAGTTATCAGTGTAGATTCGGCAAGCATAGATATGTGTTGTTGCTTATCCCATTTATAAAGATGAAGGGCTATGCTATGTATAGAAAGTCAACTTGATTAAAGGTAAGCCTTCACATAATGCATTGGTTTCATTTTACAGGCGTTTTGGATGAAATTAAGCTTAACTCATGTCTTGCGTTTGTTAATTCCTTCTTATTGTGCACACACTCTCATGCATATACACAGTTTGTTTGATTTTATTATCTTTATCCTCATTTTGCTTTTGATATTATTTGGTAGTTATCATGTGCTTATTAAATCAATTTCATAAAAAATTCAAAAAAAAAAAAAAGAAGAGAGAAAATGAATAGAGAAAGAAAGTGAGATTAACTTGATTTTCATAAATTAAAACACACCAACCAATTCTCAAATTTTTTTTAGTTTATGAAATCAAATTAATTTTATTTTCTTATTCTTTCCAAATAAAAAATAAAAATAAAAGTCACCAACCCAGCGACATGCATTTCTACCCTAGTTTGAATTACATGAGTTTTAATCCCTTCTTCAAGCACATAGGCAATAGGTCACATTCATATGTTAAGTTTTTTTTTAATAATTATTTTATTTTGTTTGTTTTTTATAATTATTTTATTTTCTCTATTTTTTGTAAATATTTTATTATGTCCATTTTTGTGAATATCTTATTTTTTCATTTTTCATAAATATTTCATTTTTTTTTGTTTTTGCAAATATCTTATTTTTTCTATTTTTGTAAATATCTTATTTTATTTTTACTTTCATAAATATTTTATTTTACTTATTTTATTTTGTTTACTTTTTTTGTAAATATTTTTATCTTGTTTCATTTCTCTTTTTTTTTTCTTTTTTGCATGTGGTTTGATTATGGTAATTTAAATAAAATTAAGGCCATATCTATTTTGTATAATTGACTTAAGGTAACTATTCTTTGAAGTGGGTGTTATAGAGTGCCTAATATCTTCTCAATGCACAATCAACTCTTGAACCCATTTCTAATTCGTAAATCATCCTTTTCCATCTTTTTTTTTCAAAAATTTTTTCCAAAATTTTGTCTTTATAATTAAAATTCTGGTGATGACTTCATTTCTTTTAGTTTTCATTTCCAAAAATCAAATTTTCTTTTTTTCTTTTTCTAATGCCATGTCGTCACATTTTAGGTGTGATAATTTAGTGACTCTACTAGGGAATAGCTTGATAATCAAGCTTAATTTTAAGTTAGTTATGTAAAATAATATGGCCTTTTCTTTATTTTGATTACCCTTTTATATGCTATACACCTCACATGATTAGAGTAAATAACATGCTTTTGTCAATTCACATGTATATATAACATGTGCTAGGTTAGATAATATATGGAATAAAACCTTAGGATAAATGACTATATCTATATATATTGTTTTTCTCTTTTTTTGTCAATCTGCCTAATAGATGAGGATTGGATAGTCATTAAAGCAACAGGTATAAATGTTGTTTTCACACACATCACTAATACACAATTACTTTACACACATTGTGAACCTTATACTTAGGTCGAAGTGCACTTTAGGTTAGTCAAAATTTATATTGATCTCCTTGTGAAGCCTTGTGCTTCCTTAGGTTATCATAAAAATCTTGCCTAAATTATACCTTATTATATGGCTCTATAAGACCTTTTTTCTCTCATAGTCAAATTTATATAGCAAGATCTTTATCTTATGGTGGGAGGCAATTTTGGGGACTAATATCTCTTTAAAATAATAGACCTATCCTAAAACCTGTGAACTAATAGCAAAGCCATAATTGTTACCCAAATAGTTAAGGTCAAGCCTTTATAAATCAGTGATCTCAACTTAAGGTTTATCTATGTTAGGATAAAGGAGAGCATTTTTTGTTTCATTTCTCATTACATTCATACCATGCATTTAATAAAGCTTATAGAGAAAGTGACATATTATCAATATATGCTAGAATGGTTAGTGAGATGTCATTGCATAATCAGATATACAATAATCATGATGAAAGCATACACTAGCCAAGCCAGCCCTTGTCTAGCAGGCCTTCAACCCTGAAGGACCATAATCATGCACATCATAAGTCTTTGAAAGGGAAGCCTTTTTATCATGTATTTTTCTAAGAAAAAAGTTTTAAATAAAAATAAAATAGTTGGTGCAAGATTATAGACATGTTTCTTTTAGTGTATATTAGTAGGCAAGACCAATTATATTGGTATGAACTGTATAAAGATTTTTTTTTCTCAAGTTAAAGGTTGATATCCTTTTTCCTTTGGGACAATAAGCTTCATAAGGAAAAGGAGACTTTTGTAAAAAATTAATCTAGCCTAATAGTATAAAATTCATAACGTTGTTCATGGTAGTCACTAGTATACAATTAAGTGAATATCATGTCTTGGTGAGAGATTTGAAATAAAGTTCCTTTTAGGGAGCAATTGTGTAGAAAAACATATTTCTCTTAGATTGACTGTCAATTGGTTTTTCATTCATAGAGGTATGGGCACCTTGAGGAAAAGTAGAGTTTTCTTTTCCTTTTCATGCTAAGACATTATTTCTAATAATGTACAAACCAATATGTAAAATCATAATGATCACATTTATATCTGATACGTTAGTGGATCATTGTATTAGCTTATTTATGTTGAATATTATCCAAACTAGTACCAATTGTATACAAACTTGTTCTTTCTCAAATTGATCACTAAAGCTTATATCTCTATGGTTTAATAAGTTCCTTAAAGAACAAGCAAAATTATCAGGATAATGATAATAACCCATTAACTAATCAAAAAAGATATCTTAATTCTTTTATCATTATAAGCTCTAACCAACATAATTGATTGGTATAATGAAAGTAATGGAACCTTTGACAATAAGCAATCTCTAAGTTTGAGCCTATCAAGGTTAGTTGTAACTATTTTAACTTGCCCAAGGTCATTAATCATATGGAATTTGTATTTCCTTAAATTAATTGACAACTTTGTTTTCTTTATATGCAATAAGTGTTTAAGAAAAATAAAAGGCTACTTAGAAGTATGCTTTAAGTGAGACATTAAGCATGTAAGGATTTAGATTCTCTTTTGTATTAAACATAAACTTTGATTTGCTATGTGGATTAATAACACCCCTTAAAAAATCAAGGCATCCAACATTCCTTGGTCATTATGCCAAAATAGCTTGTTCAAATCATTCTCTCAATTTAAAAATAAATTATTTCCTAAAATAACTAAGTTTATTTTGTTCTTTCATTGAATAGATAAAAGGGGAACAACATTGTGCCTCAAAAACAAAATTCATCTAGCTAGATCCATCCTCTTACTCGAGTTTATAACACCTATTCTAAAAATAAACTTATGGAAGAACGACAACTTGAAGGGAATCAAAGGGTTAAGGAAGATGTGATTGTGTTGAATAATTGCATAATGATTATGGAGAATCAGATGACTCAGATGAACAAGACAATGAAAATGCTAGTTAAGGTTCTAAAAGGGAAAAGCCTTGATAGCTCACTTAGGGTGTCCAATCCTTCGCCTATTATCACAAACATGATAAAGATGGAGACAAGTTTGCTAGGAATCGTTATAACAAAGGCATATTTTGGCTACATAGCAAATACTACCAAGTGCAAAACAAGGTTCAAGAACTTCAAATGCAAGTGACTGACAAGCGAGGTTATCATGAAAAGGTGAAAGATATGCAAGAATGCCTTGGTGATGACTCTACTTACACATTATAAATCCCAGCTACTACACCAAGGAAAGAGTAAGTATTGTTAAAGAAGAATGGGAGAAAGAATTGAGAGAAGTAAAAGACTAATTGCATGCCTTATGTGGATCAGTCACATGGGGATCATTAGATGTGGAAGACTTATACTAGATTTCAGAAATGTCTATTCCTAAGAAGTTTAAGGTTTTGAATTTTGACAAATATGAGAGTAGTGGTAATTCAAATTATCATATGAGATCCTACTATACAAAGATGTCTATCTAGTCTAAAGATAAGAAATTTTTGATGAGTTTTTTCCTAAAAAGTTTGACTAGGTCAGCCTTGTAGTGGTATATGCAATTAGATCACTCAAAGATTCGTAAGTAAAGAGATCTTACTAATGCTTTCATGAAACAATATAAATTCAACCTTGATATTGCCCCAACTAAGGAGCAACTACAGAGAATGGGTAAGAAGACAGTAGAATCAAATAATGAATATGCCCAAAGGTAGAGGGTAATGGCATCATAAGTTCAACCCTTAATGATAAGGTTTGATTCATTCTATAAGATTATGCCGGGAACACATGTCATTGATTTCATTGACTTCATTGAGATTGGAGAAAGGAATGATGCAGACATTCGAGATGGAAAACTCGTCTCCCCTCAAATAGAAAGTAGCTTTAAGAAGGGTTAAGGCACAAAGAAGAAGAAGGGAGATGTGAACTATGTTTAGCCCTTAAAACCATTTCCTTGGCAACTTACTTCTTATCAAATAGGTGAAGGAAATCAAGTGTAAGGCCATTTTAGATTAGCATTGGATAAACTAAGGCAACATGAGGGGTCAATTGGGGTATGACCAAGGAACAATCACCCTTGGCTAAACTTTAAATCTACTAATGCAGAGTTGTACCAGAAGTTATTGGAAGTAAAACTCCTACAGCTCTGATATGCTAAGCCAATGTAGTCACCTTATCTAGCCTAGTATTATATTAATGTTTCTTGTGAGTATCATATGGGTGTATTAGGGCATTCAATTAAGGATTGTATCACTTTCAAAAGAAATGTGTTAGATTTAATTGAATCTAATCACATCCAACTCAAGGTGAGAAAGGATTCAATAATTGCCACTAATTAACTTACTAATCATGATCAACAAATAAGTGATATAAATAAGGAATTAGGGTTTATGTAGATCATGAATAAAAGTAATTTGTGTGAATGGAAATTCAATTATTTTGATATATTATTCCTTTTTCTATTTCATTTCATTTTGTTTTTTCCTTTAGGGAATTGTTTTCCTTAGAACTCTTGTTTAATGTAGAGGTTTATGAGATCTTATTGAATGATTTGTGCATTCCCATAGATATGCATGATTACAAATTTGATACTGAAAAATTGACCTAAATATTTAAAAAAGTGTGAGAATATGTAGATAAGACAATAGAACCTTATGAAGAAATAATTGAAAAAGTAAATATGAGAACTGAAGAAGATAAAAAAGAGATTAAAATGGTGGATAATTTAGAAAGAGAAAAAATGATTTAGCTTTTTAGAGAGTATATGGATATGTTTGCATGGTCCTATTAAGATATGGCATGACTTGATCTAGGAATTACTTCCCATAAAATTCCTTTATTTCTAACTCTTAAGCTAAAAAAACTAGAAAGTAAGAAGGATCAGCCTAGATATGTCTTTGAAAATCAAAGAGGAAGTAATAAAGCAATTAGAGGTAGGTTTCCTTTAAGTGTAGGTTTCCTTTAAATGTCCACATATCCTCAATGGGTTGTAAACATTGTTCATGTCCCTAAAAAAGATGGAAGAGTTTGAATGTGTGTTGATTACAAAGATTTGAACAAGGCTAACCCAAAAAATGATATTCCATTGCCCCACATTCTTAGTTGATAATACAACATAAAATCAGCAATATTCATTCATAGATAGTTACTCAAGGTACAATCAGATTCCTATGCATGAAGATCATACAGAGAAGATTACTTTCATCATACAATGGGCAACTTATTGCTATAGAGTGATGCTATTCAGATTAAAGAACATTAGGGTAACTTATCATTATGCTATAATAGCACTTTTTCATGATATGATGCATAAAGAAGTTGAAGTGTATGTAGATGATATGGTGGCTAAATTTGTAGAAGGGGAAAGTTATGTGGTAGTCTTTAGAAAGCTATTTAAAAAGTTACATGAATACAAGCTTTAATTGAATCCAAATAAGTGTATCATTAGGGCTTTGACAAGGAAGTTATTAAGCTTCATTGTGAGTTAGAAAGGAATAAAAGTAGACCTTAACAAGGTAAAAGTGATTTGAGAAATGCCACCTCCCCAAACAAAAAAGGAAGTACAACATTTTTTTAGGTTAGCTTAACTATATAACAAGGTTTATTGCCAATTTGATTGTAACTTATAAGTCGATTTTCAAGTTGTTGATGAAAAATTACACAGGAAGGTGGGATAGCAACTGCCAGCAAGCCTTTAAAAAGATTAAGAATTATTTGTTGAATTTCCTAATTTTAATTCCTTTGATGCCTAAATGACCTTTAGTTCTTTATTTGACAATCTTACCAAGGACAATGGGTGCTGTATTAGGGCAATGTGATGTTTTAGGAAGGAAGGAATAAGTAATTTACTACTTGAGTAAAAAGTTTAATGAATATGAAACACATTGCTTATTAATTGAAAGGACTTGCTATGAATTAGTATGAACGATGAAGCAATTAAGGCAATACATGTTCTATTATATCACTTGGTTAATCTTTAGAATGGATTCCATGAAATATATCTTTAAGAGTTTATATGTTGCTGGAAGAGTTTCAAAATGGCAAGTGATATTATTCGAGTATGATGTGAAGTACATGACATGGAAGTTCATTAAAAGAAGTGTCATAGCAGATCATGTGGCAAAGAACTCTTTATATGAATATCAATTGTTTGATTTTCATTTCCCTAATGAAGGCATATTTGTTATAGAGGATGATGAAGATGACAAAAATGGTAATGAAAAGAAATGGAAGATATATTTTAATGGCACTGCCAATGCATATGGATATGGCATCGAGGCCGTGATTGTATCCCTCGAAGGAAAATATTCCTAGTTGCCATTAAGATGGTGTTTGAATGCACTAATAATATAGTCGAATATGAAGCTTGCATCAATGGTTTGTATGCTGCTATAGTTCTTGGTATGAAGAGTTTGGAAGTTTTTGGTAACTCAACTCTTATAATTTATTAATTAAAGATTCAAAATTGATTTTGTATTAAGAATTCTTGACTTAATTGATTAAATAGTTTGATGAAATCAATTTCCATCATGTGCCTTGAGACAAGAATTAGTTTGCTAATGCCATAGCCACTTTAGGGGCAATGATTCAACTTGATTGCGAGACCCATGTCCAACTATTCCAAGTTGAAACTAAAAGTTCGCTAGCATATTGCTTGAATATAGAAGAGGAACGCAATGGGCAACCATAGTTTTATGACATTAAAACCTATATAACAAGTAAAGTATATTTGGTTAAAGCCACTAAAAGTAACCATTTGACGTTTGGCCATGAATTTCTTTATTAATAATGATGTTTTGTACAAGAGAAGTTATGATGGCACATTATTGCGGTGTGTGGATGGGATGAAAGCATAGAAAATAGTGGTGGAAATTGATGGAGATATATGTAGTATACATGCAAATGGTCATACCATAGCTAGATAGTAGAGAAACATTGTATTGAATATATTAGAAAATGTCATAAATGCCAAATTTACTTAGAAAAAATTAATGCTCTACCAGTCTCATTACATAATTTGGTGGCCTTTTGGCCATTCTCCATGTGGGACATTGATGTTATTGGTTTGATTAATCTGAAAGGTTCAAATAGGCATAGATTCATCCTTGTTACCATTGATTATTTTACCAAGTGGATGGAAGCTAGTTTATTCACTAGTATTACTCAAAAAGTTTTCCTCAAATTCTTAAAAATAAACATAATTTGTCATTATGGATTGCCTAAAAGGATCATCACAGATAATGTTCCAAACTTGAATGGGATATAAATCATTAAGCTTTGTGAACAGTTCAAGCTAAAGCATCTTAATTTAGTACCATATCAACCATAGATGAATGGGGCGATCGAAGCAGTAAATAAAAACCTTAAGAAGATTATTGCTAATATGATGGTCACCTTCAAAGACTAGTATGACATGCTCCCACACATACTACATGGCTACTGCACTATTATGCATACTTCAACTAAGACAACTCCTTATTCCTTAGTTTATGGAATGGAGGCTATTATGCTAATTAAAGTTGAAATTTCATCCTTATAAGTGTTAATTGAAGCCAATTTAGATGAAAGTGATTGGGTAAGAACCATATATGAATAGTTGAACATGATTAATGAATAAAGACTCATCATTGTATGCCATGGACAATTATATAAGAAAATGATGACAAGAGCTTTCAAAAAAAATTTTGCCCTAGAGAATTTAAAGTCGATGATCTAGTTCTTAAAAAGATTTTGTCAAACCAAGATGATGCTCTAGGCAAATGAGCTCTTATTTATGAAGGGCTTTACATTATTAAGCATGCTTTCTCAGGAGGTGCGCTAGTTTTGGTCGATATGGATGGTTATAAATTGGCTAAGCTACTTAATTCAAATGTTGTCAAAAAATATTTTGCATAAAAAATTTGTTAAGTTGAAAATCCAAAAGGGCAACTTAGGTAAAAGTTAAAGCACAAAAAAAAAAAAGATGAGCTCACTAAGTTGAAAATCTAACAAGACAGGCCTTACCAAGAGTGACTAGAGAAACTAAACATAGTGTGCTTATCCTTAAGATGAGCAGAGAAATCGGACTGCCAAAAAAAGTTATAACCTTCTTTTTAGTAACCTAATACGGCACAATAGAATCAAAATATAGCTTAACTCTTGACCAAACAAAGAACATCAATGACCCCACAAGGTCAAAATTTAAAATGGAAAAACTATATATGAGGACTTAGATTTTTCAAAATTTACAATAAAGGATATTAAAAACTAAAATTATTTTTAAGGATCAAAGGACCAAATGTTAACGTAGATTGGATGAAGATGACCTCACTTAAAACTAGGTTGTAACTTTTCAAAAACCTTATTGTAACTTTCCTAAAACTAGGTAGTAATTACCAATACTTGCACCTTTATTCATATTCTTATGCTAATTGTTCTTCACCATATGCATATTCTACATAATGTGCTTAGTTGATGACCAGTATTTAGTAAACTTACCCCTTATAATAGTAATATGATCGAGGGGATTCACTGGTTTCATAAATGAAATTATAGTATGCAAATTTTCCTTCAGGGTTCTTTGCTTTATATATCCATGTCAAGACTTGAAATTGAGAAATGACTTAAGAATGAGTAGAAATGTTTACTCAGTCCCATCTGGGTTAGTTGAAAGACAATACAGATTTTCATCAACTAAGGTTTTTTTTACATTAAACAGATACTCAAAAGAAGGAGACCTAGAGATGTGTGATGTGTCTATAAGACCTAGTTGGCTTTAGCACCCTTTGAAGTTTCCAAATTTGATCAACTAGTCAAAACTGTCTCCTGTTATTAATTGTGCCCCCCAATTCTTCAGGCCTTATTTCTATGTACTAAGGAGGAAGAGAACAACACATTTAAAATAAGAACCACTTTCCCTATGTTTCAAGGAGAAGGTGTCCATAGAATGGCCAGGATTCATGTTCAAAGCATAGAACATTAATGGCTAGATGTGACACGTGTGCAGTGAGTGGGCAATTTGAGTTTGTTGACTGGTTGCCAACATGGCCATTTTATGTCCACATTAAGCTTAGCCTATGATATATATATATGTATGTATGTATGTATGTATGTATATATAAAACAAAAGTTTAATTATAAGGATCCAATTAAAATATTTTAAAACTAGGGATTTAATTATAAATTTTTAAACTATTAAAAATTGAATGAAAGTATGGAGAGTAAAGATTAATTTAACCTAACATTTTTTTAAAAAAACCTCATCCCTTTCAAGGTCTTCCTGCGTCAACCATCTCACCTAGGCACCAAGAAGTGACATCACCATTTATGAAGCCTAAAGTAAAGAGTGATGATCTTATATTTTTAAAAAAATTATAATTCTTAATTATAATATAATTAATTATTAAATATAAAATAATATTTTATTTATTTAATAAATTTATTATTATTATCATACTCATTAATTACACAAAAATTAAATTAATTTTTTGAGAATTATTAATTATTAAATAAGTTAATATTTTAAGTAATTATTTAACAAAATATTATTTTATATTTAATAATTAATTATGTCACAAATAAAAAATATGATGTTTTCAAAATCATAAAATTATCATTCTAAAGTAAAACGGGACCAAGAGAGAGTTTTAGAAAGAATCTAATCAGCACTTATTCAACTGCTTGTTATTCTAAATTTGGTGAGTGTTATCATTGGGACAAAGAATCTAACCAAGAAGGATTTTTAATTAATTTTTAAAATTGAAAAAAATTGAATTGTACAACTTACTACATTAAAAAAATTTCAATGCATTTTGACAAGAGAAAAAAAAAATCAAGATGTTATAACCCTTTACTTTTAGAGTTAATAGAGGCAGAAGGGACGTGGCATAAAGGCCCAACAACGGAAGATAATGTGGATGGAAGATCCACTGATGATGTAAGCCTAACCCAAATCCGTGGACATACTTGTTAATATTGAACAAGCATGGCCATTGTGAAGCCCAATACTTATGTTCTTTTAACATTTATGTATGCATCCATTTTAATAATAATAACAACAACCCCGATAATAATTGTATAAAAATTATGATTGCAGATGTAATTGCTATACTTGTAATAATAATAATAATAATTAGATGTTTTACATTATAAAATGATTAGTTCAATGTTTAGTTTCATTATAAAATTGTGGTCTTCAAGAAAATTATTGTTATGATTTCTAAAATATATGTTTTATAAGATGTTACAAAATACTTTGAAGACATAAAATTGAACTTTTACTTGTCCTCGAGTAAAACAATCCAAAAACACTATTAGCTTGACCATTGGCTGCGGGAACATTTGTGACTGCTAGGCCCCTCACTTGCTGCAATCCAAAAGTGCATTCAATAGGAAGAACACACCATATATGCTAGAAGCAGAGTTCAAACGATAAAAGTAATGTATTCAACCATTTCGAAGTGTGTGTGTGAATTTGGCCAATCATTCATCTCAAGCAAGCATCAGAATTACTTTTCTGCATTCAAACTTGTATAACTACCCTACCAACAGAGACTTCATAAGCTCACCTTTTTCCCTCTCTCCACTAAATTAGGTACCACAAAACCACTAGATCAAAAGGACTTTTAAGCTTGTAATGGGGCTAGGGCTGTGGCTACCAAAGATAGGCAAGGTAAGTACAAACAATCTTGAGAAAATCTACGCAATAGTCTATGAATACTAGAGGTCCTTTCAAAACACCTTCAACAATGCTTTAGAGGGATCCCCCTCTTCTAATAATAACAAATATTTTGATTTTTTGTTTGTTTGCACAAGCATTTGCTTGTTTGTTTGTTTGTTTGTTTGTTTGTTTTTTTGAACAAGTATGATGCTTGATTCTTCAACCTCATGAATGCACTATTACCTTTTTCTCAAGATAGGAGTAGGATTATAATTTTTTATTAGGCCAATCAGGTTAGGTACTCAAGTTGATAACTCCAGGACACAAAATGAAATACCATCTACGGTTTCTCTTTCTCTTGCAAGAGACTCAAATAAGGTTCAAGCGTTTATGTGATTACCATAGGGTCAGGCTAGAAGGCACAATCTCAACCAAGGAATGCCTGAATCATCTCTAAAGGTTATGCCATACCTCTTGATTTGCCTCGAGAAGGTAGGAGATAAGTTCTAAAGTTCTGAATTTAAGACTAGCCATACAAATTAGATTACCAAAAATTTTCTCCTGGAACTAGCCATTGATTTATGGATTGGCCAATGGTGTATAATAAGGTTTTCAAAATGGCAGAATTCCTAATTTAGGCATTTGAACTAAGATCAAAACATAGATAGCATAGAATTCCTACCAAATGTCTCTTGACACACAACACTATCATTGGAAGCAGGCAAAAACAAAACCAACAGGCCAACAGATAGACTAGCTTGACATGAATTTCAAAAATTTTCTTTCTTGCTTGACCAGAAAAAGTTCAAGAACAAAACTTCATGCTATTTTCCATCAATTATGTCAGTTAAATCCTCCCCCCCCCCAAACTTAAAATCAACATTGTCCCCAATGTTGAAGAACAAGGATGACCGAAGGGAAGTAAGGCAGAAGATTTGTGCAAAAGCAGAATCCCATTTTGAACTATTGTTTTGTTTTGTTTTGTTTTTTTTTTGAATCACTGAACAAGCATGATACTGAATAAAATGAGAGATAGGATATAAAGACAGGCACCAAAGACAAAATAAACAACCAGAAAAACATTAACCAGTCCTACTGACAAAAATAAGAAACAGCAAAGCGCACAATGTCAGAAAATTTAATTTAATGCAAGAAACATAAAACAAAATCAAGCAGATAGAAATATGTCAGATGTCGGGGTCCTGTGGTGGCTGCTCAGAGGGCTCCGGAGGTGGCTCAAAAGGCGGGGATCCAGTAGGACTGAGCACAAAGCTAGGAGGAGGAGGAAGCTCGGATGGGTCCCACTGTAGACGACCGGCTAAGTGCTTCCAACACTGGTACTGCCAGCGGTCCATGGCCTGTGCTCGAAAGGAAAGATCCTGCAACATCGTATAAAGCGTCTCCAAGGAAGGGGCCGGCGCCGGAGCTGGCTGCATATCCTCAGCTGGCATATGATATGGCTGATCAGGCTCAACTGGAAGGTCCACCGGCTCGTCAAGGGGCTGCTCCATGGGCTCGTCCATAGGCTCCTCTGTGGGCTCGTTTTCCACAGCCTCTAAGTCCCCAATCATAAGGATGGAAAAAGGTTTCCTCGGGGGAAGGAGCTCCTCAATCGGCTCAAACGGCACCCCAGCATCAGTGCACAACTCTGTGATCAGGTGAGGATGCGCAAGGCCAGAAACTGTAGACTGGGCGATCTTCTTAATGCTCTCAAAGACAATAAACCCGACATCAATCGGCCGCCCAGCCATGATGAGATAAATCAGAATGGCCCGGTCAATGGTGAGATCACTCAGATGACCACTGGGAAGCAAGTTGGTGCAGACGAAGTGGACCCAGTAGCGAGCCACTCTATTCAAATTAGCCCGCAGAATGCCTTTGGGCACCCTTCTGGATATTTTCCAAAAGTTCTGGCCTGGGAGAGTCAGAGCATCAACCACATCATCCAAATCAGGCGTCTCCCCAACCATCTGGTATAAGCAGAACTCACAGTCATCCACTAGAGGCAGGCGGTATTTATCCCGAATGACTTGTTCATTGATGACAACTGTGTGCCCTCAGATTCTATATGACTGCTCACGGCAAAATGAGGCGTTGGCGTAGAACTCCTGGACAATGGGCACCACCGCAGCTATGGGCTCAGAACAAAGTGTGCTCCATTGTCTAGCTGAAATTTGACCCCCTACTTCTGGGCTCTCGGTACGAAAAGTACTGAATCGCCTGCCTGGAATCAAAGCTCGGTGAAAGACAACTTCGTTGTATCGCTCTTGAGCTGCCAAAGACACAAATCGAGAGCGATCAAAGGAAGGGACAGATAAAGATGAGGCTTCACCCCGGGCTTTCTTTTTAGGCGCCATCTATCGGGAGCTGGAGAACGAAGCAAATGAGAGGGGGATGGGAGAAGAAAATTGACGCCTCAGTGGGTTGCAACGAGCAAAACTGGCAGGATAAGGAGAGGATGGGATTCGGAGCAACAATTTAAGGGTGGGGGGAGAGAGAATGGGGTGAAAATGAAGTGTAGAGGGTGGGGGAAGGCGCTGGTGGAGGGTGCTGCCGGGCAAATCAGAAAAGAGGCTAGGCTGAAATGTTTCAAAATCCTTTTTATTTTCTGTGATTTTTGACTCACGCGTCGGCGAATATAAGGGAGCCGCGGCGGAATTCGACACTACCACACAAAAAAAAATGACCAGCCCGACTCGCGCCACGCCACTTTTGCTACTGGGCCAAGGGACGTCGCGGCGTCAGTCATAGAGTCGCGGCGGAATTTGTCACTGTCTCTTGCACTAATTTGCCAATACGACTCACGCCGCGGCGAGTTGATTACACGTCGAGGCAAATTTTGACACTGTCTTCCTACAAGCTGCGGCAAATATTATTGCGCCGCGGCGAGTTTTGCCACTGTTTTCCTACACGCCGCGACAAAAATTATCGCGCCGCGATGAATTTTGCCACTGCCTAGAAGAATGCCGCGGTGAAGATTTTTGAGCCGCGGTGCATAATTCTACTGATGCACTATTTCAAAAATTCTGTCCACTCTCACTGATTTAACACTATTCTCTTAAATTGGACCCCTCAAGATTGAAATTTAAAGCATAGAATAGGGCATAAGCTAATTTATAAAGTCAGAAATACTCCCTATTCTTCGCTTTTGCAATCTTGACCTTGCTACTGCATGAAGTTGTTGGAATTTGTTTCATAGCTCTGCATGATGAACCCCCTTCCCTAGATTCTCCTGAAACCAAAAACATACAACCATAAATTATCTACACAACATTCTGACATTTTTTATTTTCACAAACACAAATTAAGAAAAGAACTTGGGTTGCCTCCCAAGAAGCGCTAAGTTTATAGTCTTTAGCCCGACTTTCAGCGACTTCACATGCAATCCTTCAGGGTGATGCTGGACTTTTAACGGTCCACCTCTCCTCCTTGATAGTGTTTGAGTCTCTGACCATTGAATCTGAATTTTCTGTTGGACTCCTTCTCCATGATTTCTACTATACCGAACGGAGTGACCTCAACTACTTCAAAAGGCCCTGACCACCACGACTTAAGCTTGCCCAGAAAGAGTTTGAGCCTTGAGTTATATAGCAATACCAGTTGACCATGCTCAAACTTCCTCGGTAAAATTTTCCTGTCATGCCATTACTTGGTCTTCTCCTTGTAGAGCTTGGAACTTTCATAAGCATGAAGCCGGAATTCATCCAACTCATTCAGTTGCAGCAATCTTTTCCCACCAGCTTTTCTTAAGTCAAAAGTTAATTTTTTTATAGCCCAAAAAGCGTTATGCTCAAGTTCTACTGGTAAGTGACAAGCTTTATCGAAGACAAGCTTGTAAGGAGACATACCAATTGGAGTTTTGAATGCTGTGCGACAGGCCCACAAGGCATCATCTAATTTTTCTACCCAATCCTTTCTTGAAGGGCCCACCATTTTCTCCAAAATCCTCTTTATCTCTCGATTAGACACTTCACACTGGCTGTGAACACTGTATTTTGTCCGGGCATACTCCAAAAATAATAATAAAATTAAACTAATAAAAAAATATAAAAATATAAAAATAAGAGAAAAAAATCAAATAGGTTCTTTAAGTTTAATAAGTTTAAAAAAAAATAAAAGAGAAAGAATTTAAAATAAAATAAATCTAAAACAAAAAAAAAACAAAAGCCAATTAATCTAAAATTAAAACAAAAGGAAAAATAAAAAAGGGAGTAGCAAAAATTCAAAATAAATGGAATTAAAAAAAAAATAAAAAAGAAACTAAGAAAAAATGAATAAAAAAAATGATAAAAAAAAGACTAAAAGTAGATAAACCAAAAAAATAACTAAAAGAATAATAATTTAAAAAGCAAACAAACACAAAAAAATAAAAAAAATAAAAAAGATTGCAAAAAAAAACAAAAAAGATAATATATATATTTGAAAGGGGAACCCAAAATAAAAACAAAAAAAATTAATTAAGATTTTAGGGCCTAATTTAGGAAAGCTTAAAAAAAAAGTAAATAAATAAAATAAGAAAGAAGACAGTCTAATTTTCCTAAATCCTATTGGCCCAATATTAAAATTTAAAAAAAAAAAAGAAGAAGAAAAAATGAAGGCCCATTCCAAAAATTTACCCAGAACAAATTGAAAAGAAAAATGGACCAAAAAAAAAATAAACAAAACAATCTGCAAAAGTGAAGCCCAATCCGAAAAGAAAAAAAAAGCTGGCAAAGGTGAAGCCCAAACCCGGATGTCCAAAATTTACCCAACACACAACTCGGATCCACTAAAAACCCTACCCGGTTTCCCTTGTTCCCCCCCTCTATTCGGTACTCCACTCTGGCAAACAAAAAAAAAAAAAGAAAGACACACAGAAAAGGACGGACAGAGAGAGGCAGAGGGACAGACGGGTGAGAGGGGCAGAAGAGCGGACACACACGGAAAGGAGAGGAGAGACGCGTCTGAGCGCAGAGGCGTCAGAGAAAGGACGAATGGGCAGGAAAAATGGAGGAGGCGTGAAAGAAAAAGGGAGAAGGATTTTCGGATGGGGAGGAAGGCATAAGAGTGAGGAATGGAGACGGAGAGCGGGGGATGAGGGAAGACGAAAGCGAGAGACAGAGCTAAAAAGGTAGGGGGACAGACGGGTGAAAGGGGAAGAGAGGTCACGGGGCAGAGGGCAAGACAAAAAGCACGCAGCACAACAGCAGAGAAGGAGGCGGAGAGAAAGGGATAGATCGAGAGGGGCTCTAGGAGGAGAAAGGGATAGATCGAGAGGGGCTGGAGAGAAAGGGGAGAAGGCGACTGGAGAAGAAAAGATCGAAGAGGAGAACCAGCGAAAAAAAAAACTCGAAAAAACTGAGGGGAGAAAATAGGAAGGGATTTTCGGATTCAGAGATTCGGGGGGCTGAAAAAAAAAGCCAAGAGATAGAGAGCGGGAGAGAGAAACAGAGAGGGAAGAGCACGAAGGAGAGAAAGGGTCTAAAAGAAAAATCGAGGGGATTCGAACGGAGATCAGAGAGAGAGGAGTGGGTTCTGGAGAGTGAGAGATAGCGACGGAGAGCGTGAGATAGAGAGGAAAAGAGGAAGGAAAAGGGATTTCGAATAAGAGAGACCGGAAAAATCGAGCGAGGAGGGGGGACATTTTTCTGGAGAAAAGAGGAGACGAAGAATGAAGGAGGCGGAGAGTTTCGAGGGGAGAAAGCTCGAAGGGGAGGCCTTCTGATTTGGAGATCCCGATCGAGGAGACTCGAGAATGATTCTGACCTCGAGGAGCCGGTGAGAGCCCGAAGGGGAAGGAATCAGTTCGAATTCCAGCAACGTGACTAGTCAGGTATTCCCGCGATTTCAATTCGCTTCTGATGTATGAGCTGGTTAGTCTCGAATTGTTGAAATATACTCTGTTGTCTGGTGGCCTCTCTGTAATGGATTAGCCATTTTATCGAATTGCCTCACCTTTGCTTCATCTCTATTTCGTTTGGATTGTACATGTTTGGGATTTCCGTCAATGGGGTTGATCATTATTTTCTTCTGGAAATATGATGTTGGATGCTGGAATGTGTGCTGTTTTGCGATTAAATATTAGCTAAGTATATCAAGGTGTATAATTCGATCCCTGTATATTCCCTCACCAATATCCTGTATGTGCTTGATAAAATGCTTGAGAGAGTCCTGATATGCTGCTTAAGTATTTAGCTGTTGTATTCTCATTGTTAAAAATTGTTGTGCTGATGGTTTGATCTGGCAAGCTTGGTGGAGCCATAGCGCTTTAATTTTAATCTTCCCAGTGTTGTGATTTTTGTAACGAATGGATATGCAATTGGGAGCTGAGGTCTGTATGAATGTCTCAGTCTTTGAAGGCTAGTTGATTGATAATTGGGTAGTGGCGTAACGAGTAGGAATTTGTCATTAGCGTTGCTTAGTTGCTTTATTTTGATTTTGAGCTAATCCTAGCTCATGTTTCCCTTTTACTCAAGTGGATCATTGGCCATGTAATCTGTTCAGAGAATGTTTGGGGAATTTTACTGAACCTTTTTTTTTTGTTTCCTGCTTCTCTTTTGTTGCACTTGCACCATTGACCGCGGGAATTGCTGAGGAGAATGCATGTGAAATACTTGGACGAGGAACTACAGAGAAAGAAGAAGGAGCTTCTCCAGTGACAGAGGCAATTTAGGCGTGGTCTCAATGCAGTATAGTGATGTGTTCAAAGACCTGGGAAGCAATTATTTCTGGTTTTGTGTCCTATCTTTAGTTGTAAACATCATATTAAGTATGTCATTTGGCTGAGCACAAAGCACACACTAGTGGAAGTATCTTATGCTGGTGGCTATCCTGATTCGAATTTTTATTTATTTATTTTTATTTATTTTATTTTATTTTTATTTTTGCATAATCGCCGCGTGAGATTTTTTTTGTCTCCTCAGGCACATAGGAACCTAAGGATCATGTAAGGCAATAAGCCTTCTTGATATTTATTAGGTACTAAATTTATATTTTAATAAATCTTGGGTTTTGATAGCTCACACGTAATTTTGTTTTTAAAGAAAAATAATAATAAAATAAAATAAAATAAAAGAAGGGGTCTTTCTCTATAAACAATAGAAAAAGTTTTTTAGAATTAAAATTCACCTTTTCCTTTTTCAAAAGTTTGCCAAAATCAAAAGAAAATATTAAAATAAAAAAAAATCGAAAAGCCTATATAATAAAAATTTTGAAAGGGTCAAAAAAATGAAAGGAAGAGTTAGAATTGAGAGTGATTCATGGTTTTGCAAATTAAAATATACGAATTGACTTGAAAATCATTTTTGATTTGCAAGAGTCTAAAATTATTTGTACTTCCTTTCCTTTTCTAATAAAAACGTAAAAATAGAACACAAACAAAATATAAAAAAAATCAAGAAAACAAAAGGAAAGCAAAAACAAAAAAAAAAGATTAAAACAAGAGATAATAAAAGCAAAAACAAAATAAAACAAAGAACAAAGAAGGAGAGGATAAAAACAAAAACAAACATCGGATGAAAACAGAAAAAAAGGAAGACAAAAATGAAAGAAAAATTAAAAATACAAGAAAAGCAAAATTGAATTTACCTTTGGCAAATTAAAACACCTTAGCCAATTTCAAAACTTGTTTTATTTGTTAAAGGAAAAAGCAATTTTATTTTCTCTGTGTTTTCAAAAAAAAACTATAATTAAATAATAATTAAAAAAAAGGAAAAAACAAAATAAAATAAATCAAAAATCAAACAAAAAAAAAAACAACAAACCAAAATCAATCAAGAATTGAAAACCAAACAAAAATAAAAACAAAACCAATCAAAAATTAAAAATCAAATATAAGCTAAACAAAAACAACAAAAAACCAAAAAATTAAAAACAAAACAAAACATCAACCTAAATTAAATTATCAATCGAACTACGTGGACTTTGATCCCTCTTAAAGGGTACGTAGGCCCTAGGCTTTTATCCTAGGTCAAGTCCGCTCATGTAAATAAAATATTTTTCTTTTAATTTCTTTTCTTTACTTCTTTATTCAATTCTTGAACTTCTTCGTACTTTATTTTAATACTGATTTCCTTCCTTTTCTATTTTCAATTTTATTTCCTTTAATTTCTTTATTTCTGTTTTGCATGTGATTTGTAGGGAGAGTTAAAATAGAATTTAGGCCATTTTTATTTTTGCACAATTGACTTAGGGTAATCGTTCTTAGTAACGGGTGTAGTAGGGTGCCTAACACCTTCCCCACTCACAAACGACTCCCGGACCCATTTTCTGATTCGTAAACCATTTTTCAAATAAAAAGGCTTTTCCAAAGTTTTGCCTTTTAAAAATTAAAATTTTGGTGGCGACTCCTGAACCCATTACTTTATCTTATTTCAATTTTGATTCCATTTTTCGATTTCATTTTAAAAATTGAATTTCTTTAAAAAAGGCGCCACGCGGTCGCATTTTCGGGTGTGACACTGGCCATTAGTCTGAGGATGATATGCCAAAGCCATCTTGTGTTGCACTCCATATTTCCTTAGGAATGCTTTGAGCTGGTGATTGTTGAAATGGGTACCCTCATCACTGATGATTGCTCTAGGGGCCCCAAATTTGGTAAGGATGTTCTTTTTTAAGAATCTCACTACTGCCCTTGCATCATTAGCATGACAGGCCACCGCCTCAATCTACTTTGTCACATAATCCACAGCAACAAGAATGTAGTGGTTGTTTTGAGAAGAAGGGAAAGGCCCCATAAAGTCTATCCCCCAAACATCAAAGGCTTCCACTTCTAAAATGTTATTTAGAGGCATCTCATGTCGTTTAGACAGGTTACCAGCTCTTTGGCAATTGCCACATCTCCCTACAAAAGTGTGGGCATCCTTGAACAATGAAGGCCAATAAAAGCCCGATTGGAGAATTTTGGCTGCAGTTTGTTGCCCATTAAAGTGTCCTCCATACTCCGCTGCATGACATCTTAGTAAGATAGACTCTTACTCCTCATCTGGGACACACCTTCGCAGTATTTGATCCGCACACATTCTAAACAAGAAGGGCTCATCCCAGACATACAGCCTTACATCATGCAGAAACCTCTTCCTTTGGTGCGAACTTAAATCTGGAGGCAACACATGACACACCAGATAATTTACATAATCCGCGTACCATGGCATTTTGCTTTGCTCCACAAAGAATAAATTCTCATCCGAGAAAGTGTCACTGATCTGTTTCTCTTGACCTCCCTGAGTATCACTACTCAGTCTAGACAAATGATCGGCCACAAGGTTCTCACTACCCTTTTTGTCAACTATCTCAGATCAAATTCTTGCAGAAGCAGAACCCACCGGATAAGTCTTGGATTGGAGTCCTTCTTCTCGATCAAATACTTGATAGCCACATGGTCTGTGAAAACCGTAACTTTGGTACCCACCAAATAAGATCTGAACTTCTCAAAGGCATAGACTATTGCTAACAACTCTTTTTCGGTGGTAGTATAATTTAGTTGAACTTCCGATAGAGTTTTACTGGCATAGTATATTGGGTGGAAGATCCTCCCTCTCCTTTGCCCTAGCACAGCACCCACGGCATAGTCGCTAGCATCACACATCACTTCAAAGGGTTCAGCCCAGTTAAGTGCCACAATAATAGGGGCAGATACCAATTTCTTCTTCAATTCCTCAAAAGCCTTATGACATTGATCGTCAAATTTGAATGGAGCATCTTTCTTAAGTAGTTGACAGAGGGGTTTGGCTATTTTAGAGAAGTCTTTAATGAACCTCCTATAAAAGTCTGCGTGGCCCAAAAAACTCTGAACTCCTTTTACATTAGCCGGAGGTGGAAGTTGCTCAATTAGAGAGATTTTGGCCTTATCCACCTCGAGGCCTTTACTAGAAACGCAATGACCAAGCACCACTCCCTCTTGCACCATAAAATGGCATTTTTCCCAGTTTAGAACCAGATGAGTTTCCTTACATCTCTTCAAAACTTGCTCTAAATTAGCAAGGCATTCTTCAAATGAGTCCCCAAAAACTAAGAAATCATCCATAAAAATCTCCATGGTCTGCTCAATCATATCAGAGAAAATGGACATCATGCATCTCTGGAATGTAGCGGGTGCATTGCATAATCCAAATGGCATCCTTCTGAAAGTGAATGTGCCATAAGGACATGTGAAGGTAGTCTTTTCCTGGTCCTCAGGTGCAATGGCAATCTGATTATATCCCGAGTACCCATCCAGGAAGTAAAAGTAGGCCTTGCCAGCTAATCTATCCAGCATTTGGTCAATGAAGGGCAGTGGGAAATGATCTTTTCTAGTGGCAGTATTGAGTTTCCTATAATCCATACAAACCCGCCACCCAGTCACTGTCCTTGTGGGAATCAACTCGTTGTGGGTGTTAGCCACTACAGTCATGCCTCCTTTCTTGGGGACGCATTGGACTGGGCTCACCCAAGAGCTATCTGAAATTGGGTAGATGATCCCCGCGTCCAGCCATTTCAAGATTTCCTTCTTCACTACCTCCTTCATTATTAGGTTGAGCCGTCTCTGATGTTCAATAGCCTTCTTGTGGTTGTCCTCCAACAGAATTTTATGCATATAAATGGAGGGACTTATCCCTTTGATGTCTGCTAATGACCATCCAATGGCTTTCTTAAAATTGCCCAGTACTCGAAGAAGCTCCCTTTCTTGATGATCAGATAAGGTGGCAGAGATTATTACTGGCAGTGCACCTTCCTTCCCTAGGTAAGCATATTTCAAATGAGGAGGTAATGACTTCAACTCCAAAGATGGAGGCTCCTCTACAGATGGCTTCAGTACAGACTTGAATCCAATAGATGCATCTAGTGGTTCAAACTGTTGAGAAGCTTTGAAATGCTTTTGAGTAGCTTCTAACAGTTTAATGCATTCTCTCACTCCATTGTGCTCATTCCTAGCTAATCCAACTAATGTTGCTTCTAGAGGATCCTTGAGAGTTGATTCAATGAATTCATCATGGATTGCATGGGTGATTAGATGCACAAAGCAACATTCCTATGATTCATTCGGGCTCTTCATTGCCTTGTACATGTTGAATGTTACCTCTTGGTCATTAACCCTCATAGTAAGTTCGCCTTTCTGCACATCAATTAATGTTCTACCGGTGGCTAAAAGGGTCTGCCCAAAATGATCGGAATATCTTTATCTTCTTCACAATCTAAGACTATGAAGTCTGCTGGAAAAATTAACTTATCCACCTTCACCAGCACATCTTCTATAACTCTATTTGGATAGGCTAAAGATCGATCAGCTAGTTGCAAAGTGACAGTTGTAGGCCTTGCCTCGCCCAATCCAAGCTTCTTGAATGTTGACAGTGGCATTAAGTTAACACTTGCCCTCAAGTCACACAGAGCATTTCCAGCAAAATGTTTCCCAATGTTACAAGGAATGGTGAAACTCCCTGGGTCCTTCATCTTAGGTGGTAATTTCTTTTGCAAGATGGCACTGCATTCTTGAGTTAGGGCCACCGTCTCAAATTCTCCAAACCGCCTTTTATTAGACAGCACATCTTTTATGAACTTGGCATAACTGGGCATTTGCTCCAAAGCCTCTGCAAATGGAATATTAATGTAGAGCTGTTTGAAGATTTCTAGGAATTTCTGATATTGCTTGTCCAGATTTTTCTTCCTGAAACGTTGAGGAAAGGGCAGTAGGGGAATGATTCTCTCTTGCTCTATCTTTTGACTCTTCTCAGCACTGTCTTTCCTCTTCTCATTCGCTTCATTCTTCTCTTCCACCTTGTCCTTCACTTCTAAAGGTTCCTCCTTATCACCCTTTTGTTCCATCTTGCCTTAGTTTGGGCTTGACTTATTGGCTTGCTTTGATGGCAGAACTTCAGACAACTCCTTGCCACTTCTTAATGCTATAGCTTTACATTCCTCTTTGCCTTCTCTTCTGGGGTTAAGAACAGTGTCACTTGGTAGCACCCCAATCTGTCTTGAGTTTACAGAAGAAGCTAATTGACCGATTTGTACTTCTATATTTTGAATTGCGGTCTCATGTCTTGTCATTGTGGCATCTTGTCTGGCTAAGATGGCATCTTGCTTCGCCATATATTGCATGAGCATTTCTTCCATGTTTGGTTTCTTTGCTGGCATTGGTTGTCTTCCTTGAGTAGGAAATCCCGGGGGGTGAGAAAGTCTCATACCCGAAGAGGATGATTGGGGCTGATTTTGTCCCTGGTTCCATGAAAAATTTGGATGATTCCTCCATCCCGAGTTATAAGTGTTGGAATAAGGGTTGTTTTGGGCCTTCCCGTAGTTGCCCATGTAGTTGACGACTTCTACCAAGGAGGGGCATTGTTCATTGCAGTGTTCTTCTCCACAATGATCACAAGTGATGGCTGGAGCTTGAATAGAGTTGACCCCCACTGGTGCACTGAAACGTGTTTCAAGACTATCAAACCTCTTATTCATTGCAGCCACCTGAGCCGAGAGTGCGGTTAGAGCATCTATTTCATGTATCCCAGCTACCTTTTTCTTGTGAGGTCTGGATGCAGACCATTGGAGGGAGTTAGCTGCCATATTTTCCAACAAATTATAAGCCTCTTCAACATTCAAATTGCCTGTGATACTCCCATTTGAAGCTGAGTCAAAGATGGCTTTTGTTTCAGGCAACAACCTATTATAGAAGGTTTGCACCTGTACCCATTTAGGAAATCCATGATTGGGACACTTTTTTAACAGTTCCTTGAATCTCTCCCAAGCTTCATATAAGGGTTCATCATCTTGTTGCATGAAGGAGGTAATGTCATTTCTCAACTCTACTGATCTAGCTAGCAGATAAAATTTGGCTCTAAATCTTGTGACTAGATCATCCCAAGTGGTTATAGACCCATTCGGTAATGAGTTGAGCCATACCTTAGCCTTGTCCCTTAATGAAAGTGGGAAGAGCCTCAGCCGAATAGCATCATCCGTCACTCCATTCTGCTTAAAAGAATCACACACCTCTAGGAAATTAGAGAGGTGAGTGTTTGGATCTTCAAGAGGAGAGCCACTGAATTGTCTAGCCATTTGAAGCATTTGCAGCACCACTTGCTTCATTTCAAAATTGTTTGCTTGAATGACTGGTCTTCTTATACTCGAGTGGTACCCTTGCATATTCAAAGTTGCAAAATCGTTCACTGTACGAACACGATTTTTATCCTCTTGCGCCATGTTTGTGGTTGAGTCAGAAGTTTCGCTACCGTCTCTCTGAGCTTGATTAGAGGCTTGATCAGATTCTTCTGAAAACAAAACCACTTCGAGACTCACAATCTCTTGCATATGAGGTTGTGCACACACAGAAGGTAGTCACTGTAAAATAGAACAGAGAAAGAAATTGAAAGTAGATAAAGTAAAAATATGCACAGTGCTTAAGTTCAAACTAGGTATGCTACTATCAATATTGACACACAATATTTTGGCACACAAGTCCCCGGCAACGGCGCCAAAAACTTGTTGCTTTCCCAGAAGTGTACATGCAAGTATACGTATCGTGTAGGCAATATAGTGATAAGAAATGATCGTTCCCTCGAGGATTTGTTGTCAAAACAATGCCAAGTACTGAAATTCACACCCCAATTTAAATCAAGCAAATCAATTCTTAAATGTTGATGTTAACGGAAATTGCTTATGATTCTGAAGCTATGTAAAAATCTAGGTTAGGATTTGGATTTCCGGGTGAATATTAGCATCTAGGATTATTGGTCCTCTTGTACTTCATAGTAGTGAGTTCAACATTCATCTCCTTCTGCTCTCCATGGCAATACTTGTTGGTCTAGGATTCTATTGTTCATATATATATTTTTCCAAATAGTGTATAGGGTACTCAGCCAATTTTATAATCCTTTATAAGATTAACTAAGATAAATCGATGAGTGCAGTACCTAACTGGACCATGTGAGGTTATTAAGTATATTCTTATCTCAATAACTCAGTTATCCACTCTCCTCAATGAATTTCAAGCACTCACACCACTCAACCTTTGATCTAACCTCCCTTTTCCTTTCCCAAGTTCAAGTAAGGCATTATATCAATCTAAATGTTGGCCAATCAATCAGAAAACATGAAGTACAAAGCTGAGTGAACAAGTATGAATCATTGATTGCAGAATTAGAATGAAGAACTACTACTAATCCATACAAGAGTTCCAAATAATCCTAGATTAACTAGGGTTTAGCTATACATGATCATAAAATCCAAAGTCAAGCTTGAAGCAACAATCAAATACATCAGAAACTATGAACAAAACAGAGGAAATGAAGAGGAAACTCAGAAACACAAGGATTCAGCTTCAATCTTCAATCTCCAGCTTCTCTATGCTTCAAGATAGCTCTCTAGCTCTTCCCTCAACCCTTGCACCTCTGGAATAACTCAAAACCAACCCAGAATGACGGCTCCTTCGACCCTCCTTGCCATAAGAAGCTTCAAACCCTCAGAATTTTTAGAAACAAAACGCTGCGTTCAGCTAATTCGACTTGCGCCGCGGCGAAGAATTATGCACCGCGGCGAGTTTTGATTCTGTCTGAAGGTCTTCTTAACTCTCGCCGCGGCGAGTTTTGGTTCTGCCTGAAGCCTCGCCAGGGCCTAAACTGTTCTGACGCGGCGCAATAAACCCAGCATACTTTCTTCGAATTTCTGAGCTTCCCGCCTCGGCGCAGTGAATCTAGCCGCGGCGAGATGGATGAATTCAACACTTTGCAGCCTTTCTCTCCTGAATTTGCTCCAAACTCTTCAACACATGAGTCCTAAAAAAACCAAGTATGATTAGCTATCACAATACTTAAAAATCAAAGATAAAACTGATGGTTTTTCAAGTAAATGTTGAGTCTAGAACTATTCATCCTATATATGTTCATTTCTTTCTATATATGTATTATTTACCCTAGAAGTGGAGGCTAAAGTCATATTTACTGAGAAAAATATGCATAATAACATGAATAATTGGGAATTATCAAAAATCCATTTCTAAACATAATTTCTACTATTATTGAGTGTGTATATATATATGTATGTATATGAGTGGTAGTAATTTTTTCCACAATAATCATCAACAATTTCTTTTCTTTTCTTTTTTCTTTAGAATAGCCTGAAAGAACAATAGATAAGATGAACTTTAAGGTGAAATAGGATCACAATTGCATTACTTTAGTTCCCACACCATCAGTACCAGCAAACAAAGTGTGAATCACCTATTACAAAATATCCATTAGTCTTCTTTTATCAAAAACTTGTGCATATTGATAAATAAAAATTATCAAGATAGAGTTTCTGCTACCATCAATTGCCTCCCAGTAGAATTTTATAACTGCATCGCCAGTTCACCTCTCAAAATGTAATATAGGACATCCAGAAATTATGTCCTCAAGAGGAAAAAAAATGCCACAAGCAATTTACAGAAGTACTCAACAAGAGAAGGGGGGAGAAGACAGATTATTTGGCAACCACAGTACAGCTAATCTAGAGGGAAGAATCCGCCACAATCGCCAATCCCAGCTGCCATTTTTTCGTTCTTCAAGGCTAAAGCACCTGATTATATAAGAATTTCTTTCTCTTTTCAAATTAAAGGCGATCTGTTCAATAGAAATTGAAACCACTACACATTTGTTTTAGTAAGTCAGAATGCATTTAAACAAAGAAAGTTGTAGGCATCAAAAGGTCATCCATAACCCAGATCAAGCACCCAAAAAAAAAAATCTTGATACCATACATTTATAATTGGCTTTACGAAGAATAGCCTCTTGATACGTCAGAGGTTTAATGAAACATTTCACTAAATTTAGAATTCAGGGCTTGCGGACTAACTGCATATATATATATATATATATCCTTATCCACAGTGAGAACAACTAGTGTCTTGATGTCTATAAGAGAGTACCACAAGAGAGGGAGAAAGAGCGAGAGAGCACACTGAGAACAACGATGCTCGTTCACGGAGACGAACTGATACGCAGTACAGTTAGAATATCTGATGTATATCAGTATTCACGCCTTAAAAACTTGAGGCACGAGAGATCTAATCTATTCTATTTATAAGGAAGTTTGTTACATCAGAGTCAATACAAGAGTGACACGTACACAGAGGGAATAATACACATGAGCGGGAAAGAATGAAAGAATAATCTACTGGGAGGTACACGAAGCATGAGCAGGAGAATAACTAACTAACAGACAAGATAAGATTAATTACTAATCCTAACACCCCCTTCAAACGAGAGGGTGTGGGAAGCAACCCGAGTTTGTCACGGAAATGACTAAACTGATAATGAGCAAGTGGCTTCATCAAGTAATCTGCAATTTGACTTGAGGAGGGGACATAACGAACATCTAGCCTTTTGTCTAAAACCAAGTCTAAGACAAAATGCACATCAATTTCCACGTGTTTCGTTCTTGCATGTTGTATTGGATTAGCAGCTAAGGTATTTGCACTAAGATTGTCACACTAAATGATTGGCGTATCTTGTGAGGGAAAACCAAGTTCCTTAAGCAAAGAAGTTAGCCATGAAATTTTTGCTACTGAATCTACTAAAGCTCTGTACTCGACTTGGATACCACTCTCTGTTTTTTAGAAGCCCACGAAACCAAATTATCACCAAAGTAAACACAGTAACCGGCCATTGATTTCCTATCATCAGTGTTAGTGGCCCAATCTGCATCAGTGAAACCTATGAGACTTAAACGTCTACAAGGCTGAATATGCAGACCATAGTGAGAGGTTCTTTTCAAGTATCTAAATATGCATTTCACTGCTTGATAATGAACATTTGTTGGGGCTGACAAGAACTGACTTAATCTATTAACAGAGAAAGCTATATCAGGCCAAGTTGTTGTTATTGAAGGACACCGATTGCTTTCCTATAAGTACAAGGATCAGTAAGAGGTTCTCCATCATGAATAGAAAGATGTTGTCCAGTAGACATAGGTGTTGGACACGGAGAAGAATCAATTATGTTGAACCTTTTAAGAATGTCTAGTGTGTATTTTCCTTGATTAAGAAAGATGCCAGCATCATCTCGATAAGCTTCAATGCCTAGGAAGTAATGAATAGAACCAAGATCCTTCAAAGAAAATAGATTATTAAGCTTCTGAGTAAATTGCTGTAGATGTTTAGAGTCATTTCCTATAATTAGTATATCATTGACGTAGATAAGAATAAAGACGATGATATTCTGATTTATGTATATGAACAGAGAATTATCACTCTTGGCATTGTGAAATCCCCATTAAAGTAATGTAATCCGTAGCCGATCAAACCAAGCTCTAGGAGCTTGTCTAAGTCCATAAAGAGCCTTGATTAATTTACAAACATGATTTGGCCTATTCTTGTCAACAAAGCCTTCTGGCTTACGCATAAATACATTTTTCTCAAGGTATCCATTGAGAAAAGCATTATTGATGTCCATCTGCCGAATGTCCCAGTTGAAAGAGACTGCAATGGTCAACATTACTCGTATTGTTGCTGCTTTTACAACCGGGCTGTATGTTTCACCATAATCTACTCCAGGTGACTGTTGAAAACCCTTAGCTATAAGACTTGCTTTATGCTGTTGTAGGGTGCCATCAGCATTTAGCTTAGTCTTAAATACCCATTTGCAATTAACAACTGTTTGTTGTCCAGTATAAGGCGCTAGTTGCCAAGTTTCATCACACTGCAACGCTTTATACTCTTCTTGCATTGCTTTGAACTAGTGAGGGTGCTGTAAAGCTTCTTGAACGGAGGTAGGTTCAGTGGTTGAATTCTGTAATTATTCAGTTTGTAGCAAACCAACAAACGGATGCTTGGGTTTAAAAACACCACTCTTAGCTCGTGTTACCATTGGGTGATTATTGATAGGTTCATCAATATTCAAATAAGAAGGAGAGGAGTCTAGTGTTGTATGTTGAGCCTGAAGCATGGAATTAGTAGTAGACTAAGATTGAGAATCATCACCAGATTCTGACAGGTATGGAGAACCAAGATGAGAGTTTTACAAAGCAGAGCTTCTATTGACAGGAGCTGAAGAACGAGTGGGCAATGAGGTTTCACGATCATCGAATGTAGTACCAATGAATGTAGGAATTGTAATTTGCTAACTAGGAGGTACATCAGCATTGGTCCTTCGATTTCGAAATCCTATAATAAAAGGAAAATGATGAGAGTTAAAAATGGCATGCCGAGAGATGTAGACTCGACCAGTGCTACTCAGGCATTTATATCCTTTCTGATTTGAGCCATATCCAATAAACACACATCTTTGGCTATGGAACTGTAGTTTATGTTTGTTGTAAGGAAAGCAGCGGTTTGAAAAGCCTCAACCCAATAAGAGAGAGGCATATGTGCTTGAGCCAGTAGAGTTAAATCGGTTTCTACTAAATGGCGATGCTTGCGTTCAGCCCTGCCATTCTGAGGGGATGTATAAAGATAGAAGTAGCATAAATTAATTCCATGTGTATTGGCTATGCTGATGAAAGGTTTGAATTTAGAACCCATATCACTTTGAATTGCTTTGATTTTTCTGTCAAATTGGTTTTCAACAAGTGCCTTGAAGTGAAGAAAAGCATTGATAGCTTCAGATTTGTGCTTAAGTGGATATATCCATGTATAACGCCTAAAGTCATCAAGGAAGTGTATGTAAAACCGACAGCTAGAATTAGAAATTATTGGTGCAGGACCCCATATGTCAGTGTGTATCAGTTCGAGTGGTGCTAAAGCATGAGATGTAGAATTGGGAAAAGGTAACAGATGAGATTTGCCTAATTGACATGCTTCATAGAAATATTTCTCATCATCATTAACTCTGATATTACACTTATTTAATATTAGCTTTAAAGTTCTATCACAGGGATGTCCAAGTTTCATATGCCAATCTTGTAACTCAGTGTAAGTTAAGAATGCAGTAGGTGGATTTGGTAGATTCTTGCACTGAGATTTGATTGCTAACTGGCCATTAACCTTGTATAATCCCTCTTTGAGTGTCCATTCCATCAGTATTTGTCCTGTCTGTGGTTTCTTCACAATGCAACCAGAGGGATTAAATTCAATACCAACATCATTATCTGCTATGAGTTTAGAAACACTCATTAAACTCTTTGGAGCAGATGGTACAACAAGTACTTGATCAAAAAGAAGCTTACGATTGATGCAAGGAAAGAAAGAAGAGCCATAATTTTTTACCATAGCCTATGCACCATTTCCAACTGTTAGAGTTAACTTACCGTTATGATTAGCACCACTTAACCTAGCCAGATTTTCAGCATTGTGAGTTACGTGGCAATTAGCACCATTGTCCATGTACCACGCTTTGTCATTAACAGAGCTTGAAGAGGCATAATATGCCTGGTTAGATGAGTAAGATTTTGAATTTCGTTGTTTTGGGGGTCCTCCATTGTATGAGCTGTCATACCGGAAATAGTAAGAATGTGCCAAATGTCCAGATCTTCCACAAACTTGACAGATAGGCTTAGAATTATGAAAGCTTCTACCACGTGCTGATCGACCACCTCTGGGTCCTTTAGATCCACGCCATGGTGCTCGAGAGTTTTTTAAGTTACGATGATTAGTACGCTGAGCAAAATTCACCGTTGGTTGTATATTAAGGTTGGAAAATTGATTGAGTTGTTCAATGCGATTCTCAAAAGTTAATAGTACTACCTGAACATCGAGCCAAGAAATGTTAGTTTTATCAGATAATGCAACAACAATAGTATCATATTCTGAATCAAGGCCAGCGAGAGTTTGTATTATAAGATCATAATTGGAAATAGGACATCCAACTAGAAAAAGGTTATCGGCTATGCTTGTCATCTTTGTAAGGTACTCGTCCATTTTGAGATTGTTTTTCCTGGTCCTGTGAAATTATGTTTTGTACAGAGTAATTCATGTTTTGGTATGTGCACCGGATAGTTGTTTGGCTCCTTCCCATAGCTCACGGGCTGTTTTGCAATGAATTAGTTGTGCTCCCATCTCGGTGGTCATTGTGTTTCTGATCCATCCTAGCAGTAATTGATCCAGTGATCGCCATTCTTCAAAGGCTGAGTTGGGTATCACCTCACCATCTTGTAAGGTGTATTCCGGGGGAGCGATTGTTGACCCGTCAATGTGAGATTCTAGCTTGTTGCCTTTGATCAGTGGGAGAACAATCGATTCCCACAATAGAAAGTTGCCCCGATCTAATTTGGTGGAGCCAGTTTGATTGAACGAACTGAATAGTGTGTTTGTCTTGTTCTGAATTGTGTTAACAGTGATTACTGGAGGAGTGCCAGAGCTAGCAAGGATTTGTGTTGAGTTAGAAGATGAAGACATGGTGAGTGCTGAGACAGACTAGCTCTAATACCAAGTTAGAATATCTGATGTATATCAGTATTCACGCCTCGAAAACTTGAGGCACGAGAGATCTAATCTATTCTATTTATAAGAAAGTTTGTTACATAAGAGTCAATACAAGAGTGACACGTACATAGAGGGAATAATACACATGAGCGGGAAAGAATGAAAGAATAATCTATTGGGAGGTACACGAAGCATGAGAAGATTAATTACTAATCCTAACAAGTACTACTCTGATTGTGAACAAAATCATACTCCAATAAATTACATCCACTTATCTGACACAAGATAAGTGGAAAAAAAAAAGCACCAAAATCAATCAAGAATACCCATAATAAAAACTCCGGGAGTTGAAATCTAAGCCCAGTTTATTTAATTTAAAAAAAAGAAAGAAAAAATGAGAAAGAAGAGCTAACCAGGAAGAGCAGGCATGGCACAAGAAGCAACAGGCTTTGAGAGATTTCTTAACCTCAACGAGACACATACGGCAATTCCCAGCGATGGACAGCCAGCTGTGATAGCAAAAGCGAGGTATGTCGACACCGGCAACCTCCCATGCCTGGAAAATGGTCACGCCTTTGAGGATTTTCACAGGGTACCCATCCACGAATACCTCAATGGCATCCTCAGGATTAGAGAAGTGGACCCTGGCTTCGGCAAGCGGGGTCCGCGGCGGGAGATCCACTGGTGGAGGTTCCGGTTGAGTTTGTGCGGCCGCGTGCGAAACTAGAACATGCGCATGCGACGACGTCGGCATCTACAATCGGAATGACATGAGATTTGAATAGATTCGAAATGGTACTCTTCCTTGAACATATTCCACCGCGAGTCATACGATTCCAGCTAGAGGGAGAAGGAGAGCAGCGTTCTACAGCTTTTGATCCATCTGATCGAACACCATTAGCGATAGGGACTAGGGTTTGGGAACGGAAGTTGGAGATTATTGAGAAAATAGAAAAAAGAAAAGAAAAAAAAAAGCAGGGAAGTCTGTTCTAAATTTTATAAATTAAAAGATTTGGATTAATAAAAGAATTTAAAAAAATTAGGGGCCAAAATGTCAATATAACAAATAATTTTTCTAATATTTTAGGTCTTTTTTTAATTTCTGCGCCTTGTTGCGAGTACTGATGTGCCGCTTCCTCATTGGACCGGTTGTTTGAATGCAGCAAAATTTCCAATTGCTTTGAAATATTCATACCTTTTAATCTTCATATAACAAGCACGTTAAACTGATGTGACACCATCGTAATCATTCCCAATTTTTTTGACTGATGTGAGTTTATGGTCTTAACTTTAATCTCTACATCCACCTTTTCACATGGAAAGCCCTAACTTCCAGACCTACAAAGGTAACGCTCCTTTCACCATGCTTTGTGATCCACTTTTATGAAACCTTTTTCTTTATTGAAACATAGTCAGTTAAACGCGGTGAAACCAATTTCGTCGAAACTGTTCATCTACAAGATTAAAATGTATTTTGTAAGAGTTCAGGACTAATTATTTTTCCCGGTCATTGCTCTTAATTAAGTTAAATAATTACAACAATTTATGCTAGCTATCCACTTTACATATTAAAATATCGGTTTCCACTTTTAATCTCTCTCTCTCTCTCTCTCTATATATATATATATATTATTTCTTTTCTGCTTTGAAAGAAATTAAAGGATAGTATTAGGGATGTGGTGGATAGCATTTTATGTGTGTCATATGATGTATAGAGAGCTATATTTTGGCTTGTGACAATCAATTTAGTCTTGTGCTCTCTCTTTCAACTTTTTCAAAGGAAGTTAAGGATACATGCACCAAAGATGTCTCATTTTTCAAAACCATAATTATCATTTAAATGAGCTTAACAAAAATGTCGTCTTATTCTTCTTCTTTTCTGAATGTAATCTAGAGTGAAATATTTTTCTTACAATATTCAAAATTTAGAATGTGAGAAAATGTAATCGAAAGAACAATTTAGTTCTTCAACATAGTTTTTTAACTCATTTTTGTCCGTCTTTATGCTAAAGTCACATAGACTATAAGTTCAGTCATCACAGTCCATCCTTAATTATCCACACCATCCTACCTAAAAAACAGAGGCCTTCTCTGAAAAGGGATTGGTTTCTTTGTGTTAGAGAGTCTGACCCTACCATCACATGGCTATTTCTCGCTTTGCAGCAGATGACTCATCTCTTATACAAAAAAGAAACCAAACCCTAGAAAATATCTTCATTTTCTCCATCTTTCGCTTTGACCCATCTTTCGCTTTCTTCATTTTTTCTTTCTTCTATGAAATGTCTTTCTTCCTTTTTCTCCATCTTTTTTGTCTCTTTCTTTTCCTTAATTTCTTTCTTTTCTTTATTTCTATATTCTCTCTTCATCTTCTTCTTCAAAGATGGCTTTATATATATGTCCTCTGTGTGTGCCCCCATATAACTACCTAGCTTATACCTTCTTTTCTTCTTACCTCAAGCTCTACTTCGTCTTGAGATATGGCACCAGAGCCAGTGTTCTTCAAGAAACTCACTTACACTGATATCAACCATAGGATAAGCTTTCCATTGAAAAAACTAGGCATTCTCCCGCCAATTGCACATGAACATGATCCCGTGGAGTTCCAAGTAAGCTGTGGAGACCAAGTGTACACATTTTGTTGCATAAAACGATCCAAGGGGCCTTATCTAAAACCAGTTATTCAAAGGGGCTGGTCTAAATTTGTTCGTGATAAAGGTCTTCGAGTTGGTGATTTTCTCCATTTTTACATGGAAGCAAGAGATCATGAACAGCCTACACGCTATTGGATTGAAGTTCACAGATGCGTGTCGCGCCACCATGACGAGATGGGAACAACTTGGTTTTGGCAGCAAATTGCCTAAACCTTAGCTACACTGCTTGCTAGGGTTTTCAGGCGTGACAAGCGGCAAGGTAAGAGCAGGAAGTTTAAGAGTTCACATATTTTATCTATCTATTTATCTATATACATACATACATATATATATATATATATATAATGTGGTGATTGCTAAAATATTGAGTGTTTTTTTATATTTTAAAACTAATGTATAATGAACGTTGTGTTCTGTGTATTATTTCGAAGCATTATCCAGTTAATTGGAGGAATGATATTAATCAAAAGTGAAATCCATGTTGAATTAATTTTCAATTGCTTTGCATACGTTGATAAAAGTTGAGTGCAGCTAAATTAAAAAAGTTTTGTGATATGTTTATTATTGCTTCTTTTAACTTGTTGATTTCGTAATATACTGTTAATTATTTCATTATCTTCATTGATCATCATTCTATCCTTTAGAAATATAAAAATGGTTAAACTCTGATAAAGAGAGAGAACAACAAGAATAAAGAACAAACTATTACAATAGTCCTTGAAGGATGCTCATTCATGTTATTAATTTAGTCTTTCAAAATTTATTATCATTAATATTTTTTAATTTTTTAAAAAATAGATTATTTTAGTTCTGATCCTAACTCAATTAGAACTAAATGGACCTTTTTAGTTTTAGGGAAACCCTATTTAGTTGCCCATTCAATTGGTACTAAAAATACATAATCGTTATCGAATACCTTTTTAGTTTCAGTGAAACCCTTTTGTCTTGCAGTGACTGTGGCAAAACTTAACAAAATCGAGACAAATTACTAGCATACGCTAATTGATTGGACAAAACCATGTGTGGATCTAAGATGATTAAGCACAAGCGCTTGCCATGTAAACAAATTTCACAAAACAAACCTGCAAAGTAAAAGTGCTATTGTCCCAGATGGACAAAAATTCTATTTTGATACCCAAAATATTGTCTTTCTTTTAAATTTTATAAAATTTTAATATCACTTTAGTTATGATTGTGTCATATTCTCCAATTATTGAAGTGACGTAAAAAATTTATGAATTATCAACTGAGGTATCTTTCGAGGACCACTATTGGATCTGGATATAATTAGTTCTACTGCTAGATCACCTTTCAATTAATTATATCAAAGATGTCCAGTAATGTTAGGATGTCAACCATAAATGTATTAGATAACTATACACTCGGACATATTCTCATGTCTTTCGACTTTCACTTAACTGGTTAGCCCACACACCAAATCGGCAACCTAAAAAGAAAAAGGTTTTGGCCCTTCTGCGAATATTTTACGTACTATAGGAGGGTTGAAAAGGAAATTCACCTTCGTATCATTCTCATGGCTTTTGGTTCCCCATGAATTTCTCATTTGCCAAACAAAAGCTTACGTACTGTAGGAGGGTTAAAGGAAATTCACCTTCATTTTACAAAGATTTCACTTCGAAGCTCAGTTGCTTACAGTATTCCGATCCTGGTTACCCTAATTAAGCCGGCAAATATAAACAATTGTTGTTTCGGTACCCGCAAATATAAGCCTGTTCACATTCTTTTAAAAAAAAAACCATGGATTGCCTACAAACATCAATTTACAGTAATCTCCCTACCACATTGTTTATAGATTCACTATGAGAGATTCAAAAGCGGAAGCATAAGGATCACATACCTTCAACCATATTGTCCAATGGAAAATTTGAAAGCCCTTAATAATCAGTGAGAAATTCCAGCATTTGTAATCACGATCACAAAAAGAAAGCAAACGATAGAGTGATGTATGGTCTCTTAGGGATAGTCACTCTTATTGGAACTCTCTCAACTTAATATGGTCTGTCCAAATAACATTGTAGACCTCTCATAGAAGTTTATAATGTATTTAGTCGTTCAAAAAATAATTGACCACTAATACATTAACTCTTTAACTAGCTAATCTGACAATCCCATAAAATTAGGAGATAGGATCACCTAGAATATAATTTTAAAATTCAAATAAATAGAATATTATAAAATAAAAAAACTTATATGCAATTATTTATATTTTTATTGTCAAAATTTTTAATTAAAACATGACAAGTATAGTTTTTCAATTAAATCATACATCAAATTATATACTTGTCATATTTTAATTAAAGAACTTGATAATAAAGATATAAGAAAGTGTATATAAATTTAGTTATTATAAGATATATTACCTAAAAAAAAAATCAGTGGATAATTGAACATAAAAAGTAGAAATGAAGATGTTATCATAAAAAGGTCTATGCATGAGGTAACTCATTATCTTTAAGATCATTGAAGTCTCCCACAAGTGAATCTAAAATTTATCTCCTACAGAGAACAATAGCCTAACTTCACGCTGCTTTCGTATGTCTTTACCCTCCGCACAACCCAAAAAAAAACAAAAAAAGGAAGACATGACTCTTCTCTACCTGAATATCACACACATAATCATGCTTCTGTTTCTCAAACACAAGAAGCACCACTCTTTTTGATACTCTAATGCAGAATTCATTTTAAACTAGAAATATACCGGATAAATCGTAAGGACATTCTATTGGACAAGTGAACCTAATTAAATGTCACTAGATACTGTGGGACATTCTATTGGCCTTCAACTTCTCTTCAGTAGACTCTCTCTGCCCACATTTTTTATTGAAAAATTTTTTTATATAATTTCTTATATTTTTATTGTCAAATTCTTCAATTAAAATATGATAAATATATAATTTTTTAATTAAAATATAACATATATATGATTTTTATAAACAACTGTATGATTTTCTAATTAATATATCTTGTCATAATTTTATTGAATAACTATATACTTATTATATTATAATGAAAGACTTGATAACTTCTAAGAATATAAGAAATTGCATTTAAGTATAGTTCTTTTTTTTTTTCAAAGTATTACACACATATGTCATATATTATATAATTTTAAGATCAAAATGCAAACAATTTTCTTTAATTTAAGAGATTGTGTAATTTACTTATTTATTTATTTTAACCTTATAAGTTGACCATAAATTCCTCAAATTTTCAGTTTTTTATAACATAATCCCTTGGTTAATTTTTTTTTCATATAAAATCCTAACTCTACTTGTTCATGTAGGTTAAAAGAGGCCAAGTCAATAAAAAAAAATCCAATATGCACCTCAAATAGTAAAAAAGGACCTTTTTGTTGCAAAAATGTAGAAGAAAATGACAACAAAAGTCATTATTTGCCACATGAGAAGCCAGGGGTCAAATATATATATTTTGTTGATCTGATCTCTTTCAGTCTAAATAAAAGAAGTCGTATTAAATTTTGGATTAAAAAAATTGATGGTATGATTACTTTGTACAAAATTAAAAATTTAAGAGATCTATCTTTAACTTTTAAAATGAAAAAATAAATTACCAAACCTCCTACATTAAGAGAGTTCTTTCAGTTAATTATATCAAGATGTCCAATAATGTTAAGCTGTCATCCATAAATGTATTAGATAAGTATACACTCAGAAATTATTCTTATATTATGTCTCTTTCTTTTTCTACTTACGGTTAGCCAAGAGACAAATTGGCAACCTGAAAAGGAAAAGCTTTTGGTTCTTATATATATAACTTACGTACTGTAAGAGGGTCGAAGGAAATTCACCAATTCATATCATTCTCTTGGCTTTGGGTTCCCCATGGCGGCGAGTATAACTAATAGTTGTTTTAGCACCTGAAAAACAAGGCATAATCAAGCATAAAAAATAAGAGAGTAAATTATACAAAGTTCTATTGAATTTTATTAAAATTACATAAATATTCTCTCTATTTTCAAAATATATATTTTAATCCAATTTTAAAAATTTTAACTAAAATATTCTCATTAACTTTACTAAGCAGATGCATATTATATACAAATATGTACAAATAAAAATAATAAAAAACAGATTTTGATTTCAAATATGCACAAATGAAATAAAAAAGGAGTATATCATGTTTTCACTAAATTTAACTAAAAGAATATATTTAAATTAATAAAAGATATTTTAGTCAAAAAATTTAAAATAAAACTAAAATAAAATGAAACTTTTTATTTCGAAAAGAAACTGTTATATATTTCAAAAATAAAAAAATTTGTATAACTTCTTAGTTTACTCAACAAAAATTTAAGATTTTATCATATAATTAGATAAAGGTCTTTGCGTGGATGGGGCCGAGGCGTGGGTAACTCGTTGTCTTTTGAAGTCAAGTGAATCTAAATATCAGTAGGACCATAGACTTGTTACCTACAGGGTACAATAGCTAGCCTAACCCTCTTTGTCAACTCCTTTCTCTACACACACACACACATTAATCATGCTTGTTTCCCACACATCACAAGCAGAGGGTGATGCGCATCTTTTAACACAAGAGGGGTGTTGCACTTCTTTTAATACAACGGCTACTGTGAGTCTGATTTTGTTTTGATTTTAATGTTTTTAAAATAAATATTTTTAAAAATAAATTTTAAAAATTAAAAAATTTGTTTAAATCATTATTCTAAAAAATTTTTGTTTTTATTTTTTTGTTTTCTGATTTTACAGAATAAAAGTTAACAAAATATCTAAAAATATTTTAATTTTTTTATTTCTAAAAACACACTTCTTTTTTTATGTTTTACAAAATATTTTTTAAAAACACATTATCAAATAAAATTTTTTTTTTCTTAAAAATAAAAACTATTCTGAAAATAAAACAACCAAACAGGTTCTATATTTTTAAGTCTGGTTCCTTCCACTGTCAATAAAATTCTCACAGATAATTAACAAATAAGGGTAATTCAAACCTTTTATTTCATTGTAGATACATAGTGAGGAGAGGTCATGTTTTCATAATTTCTTTGTGAGCAATAAAAAAGCATTATAAAATCAAAAGCTCATAAGCTAATTTTGAGTTAAACCCTTTAACATAATAAACTAATAATGTCTTAAAATAGTCATTTAATTACATAATATTGTTATGGATAAAAAAAAATACAAATTTATAAATATGGAGGAGACTTCATATTCATGATATAGTGGAAATTGTCTCTCGAACTATTTTCCCCTTTGTGACCAATAACCAAATAGATACAATAATTAATGTTTTATTTTCTCACAAAAAATAAAAATATTGATAAGGAACATTTGGGCTAGACCCAATACTACTCAAGGAAGCTAACTTAGCTCTTCTTGTAGGTCCAACTCATACGGTCATGCGGACATTACGTAATCACAAGATTAACACTATCAAAGTATATTTCATATCATAATTACCCAACCGATCACAATCTCAAAACCCAACTAACCACAATCTCAAATAATTTTCAATTAGTCTAACTTTTGTTTTCTATGATTTCAAACCCAATGAAGGCCATGACACGTAGAAATCAACCAACCCTCTACTATAAATAGCCTCTAGAGCACCAATATGAGTTATAGTCTATCATTATTCACCTACACTGTTCGTACAACCATTGACTTAAACATGAGTCGTTGCAAGAGTACAACTCTCATTCGGGATTACAGTAAGGACTCAACCAGGAAGCTCATAAAGATCTTTATCAAATAACTATTCACCAAATATATATTTGAGTTATTTTACCCAACAAGAACTCAAATAGTCACCACATCATTGTTGTTTTTTCAGCTACTATGTTCAGCGAGCTAATTAAGCATGATTCACCTTAAAATCATTGTTGTAGCACCTAGAAAAAATAAAAAAATAAGAGATAAACACGAAAGGCCGAAAAGATGTTATCATGAAAAGTAACGTGTGGCTGGCGCCTGCGCGCAAGGTAAGTTGCTCTCTTTGAAAAGAGTCACATCTCTTACAAGTGAATCTAATTAAATGTCACATACATTGGGACCAGCACGCATCAATTCCAGAATATAACAACCTATAGTTCTAGTCTGTTTTCGCCTTCAAATTCTCTTCGATAGATATCCACTCCCCCCCCCCCCCCCTCCGAGTTTCACAAACGTGTCATACAGTATATAATTTTAAGATCAAAATGCAAAGATTTTTTTAAATTTCAGAGATTGTGTAATTTATTTTTTAATTTTATAAATTGACCATAGATCTTTTAAATTTTTAATTTTTTTAGCATAATTCTTCCGCTAATTTTTTTTTTGTCTAAAACCCTAATACAAATTGTAGTGGTGAAGCCAAAATCTTAGTTTAGGGAGGTAAAAAAATTAGTTTAGGGAGGTAAAAAAATTTGTCTATAGAATTTTTTTATATCCTATTTAAAAAATTTATACTTTTGTAGCATATTTTTTTAGATAAAATTCTTTCCTTCAAGCTGTTGGATTAAAATAAATGAGGTTAATTCACTTACAATATCATCATTTTTTTCTCTCTTAAATTTAAAATCAAATTTGAATCTAAATGAACGACATATCAATAATTATTTTTTATATTAATATCAACAATTTCACAATCTAAACATATGACATAATTCTATTTTTACTTAAAACTCATGTAATGTATAACAAAAACACATTAAACAAATTATATTATCATTAACACTATTATAATAATTTTATAAACAACTCAAAATAGTATTTTGAAAAAAAAGTTTATCAGATGAATTGTAAGAGTTTATAATTGCAATTTGCATAAATATATATCTTCTTTATATTTTGATCTAATTTTAACCAACATTTCGATGCTTGTTTCTCATTTCCTTGTTAGCTCAAACAAGGGCACATATTTATAGGCTTGTGTGGCCCATTCACATTTTACGGTTGGCCACTACGAAGTAATGATACTGACGATCATTAGCTCAAATTTTAAAATTCATGAAAAGTCATTTATAAAATCAAGGTATAAGTACGGCACAACTAGAGTAGTTTTTTAAAGTACAAAGCATATGTTTGTGCTCTGACAATAAGGTGAGTAAGTTGAAACCAAAAGACTAACAAACAAACAAACAAGTCTGACGGAATGTTTCTCAGTTATACTGTGACGGGACAGGAATGTTGACTAGTTGAACTTTTTGTCACCAATATAGCAACAAGTTCAAAAATTTGTCCTTTATATATATATATATATATGGATATATGATTAATGTGCCATATACTTGAGTTTAAAAAGTGTTAGATATATGTGCTATATTCTGAACAAATTGAGTGGTAATATCATTAAGTTTTATTTTATTTAAAATTTTTATTTTTTTAAATTAAGCAATATTTTAGTTTTCCATGAAGTTTTTTTTTTGTGAAATATGTCTTTTCATTTTACCTTAGAGTTGTTGTTACTCCAACTATTATTTTTGTGATAGATTATTCACATTGGAGTGAAAAATTTAAGTTTAAATATAAGGATTGAGTCATAAGAATTAGCTTATATGGCACCACAAACTTTTACTGCAACAATCTGGTGGAGAATTTAGTTGTGTGGTTTTAAAATAAGAAAACAAACTTATGACTTATATATTAAAAGACTAGATGTGTATTTAAGATAGAATTTTATTGCTATACATTTTAAGTCTTGAAGATATTTTTATAATCTAATAACAAAATATTTTATATTTAAGTGTGGTAACTTTATTCATAATTAAAAATATTTGTTAAAGTAAATTGTATAATTGATGCTTTTCTCTTTCTGTGTGTAAACTTGGCTATCATATTAATCATCAGGTTCATTAGTTAAATTAAATGTTTTAATTTGCAAGTATATATTTCTCATGAATTAGTTGGCAATTTTCATTACATATAAAATAAACAAATTCCAATGGCCACAAAAATTCATGAAGAAAATGTGTTGATAAATTTTTATTTGGTAAAATATGCTGAAAACATACAATTATTATAATTGATTTAATCTTTTGAAATGCTTTTATATAAATATCATTTTAGTATAGTTATTAAATATATTAAGTTAAATTTTACTTACTAAAATATATGTTAATTTTATTTATAACCATTTATGAACAATTTCATTTTTCATCTTTTATTTTAAAACTCTCTCTAATTCATTTATTTTTATTACAATAAAAAATATTTTTAAATTTTCTTTGAATTAGATCCTCTTCTCAAATGATGTTAAAAAAAATTATCTCTTTCATATAATTTGAAATAACACTTTTGTAATTTACCAACTTCAAATACACCAATGCATGAAATCTTTCTCAAAATTTAGCCTTCAGAATTCATAACTACTCAACGACTAAAGCCATGAGAGTCAAATTGTTGCAGGCACTTCTGTAAAAAATATTGGGAGTCTTGAGGGACAGGCCAAACTCAATGATAGGCCAACATGCCCGATGTGAGCTACTATGTGGACATGGAACTCAGCGACAATGTCATTGAGTTTTTCAAAACTATAACATATGAATGTAATATTATTTAAATTCAAGCACTTGACACTAGTTTTTTTTTTTCTTTTAATAGCATATGACTCAAAATATGCAGGAATGTTCCTTCCCACTACCTAAATTATACGTTAAATGAAATTGAGTTTAATATATCCATGTTGCACATTCTTCTCCCTTTAACTGAAGAAAGAATTTATATACAATTTATTATATTTTTATTATTAGATTTTTTGATTAAAATATAATAAGTGTATAATTTTTACATATAAGTATATGATTTTTTATAGCTCAATATCAGTTGATTGAGTTTATAAATTTTTTTAACAAATTATGATTTACTAAACAACTTAATAATAAGAATATAAGGAACTGTATGTAAATCCAGTCCTTAAACTAAACTTCAATTCCGCTTTATCAGTTCACTCATTCCTATTTTCTACTGTCTTTCTAATCTCAGACCAATTAGCAAGTTCGAGTGATCATGCCTAATCAGATATGTAGGAGCAAAAGAGGGCTTTTGCATACTGTACGAAAGGGAGAGGTATGCATTGCAACACATATGTATTCAAGTCAGTTAGATTTAATATCTAATTTAGACAGTAAGGAGTTATTGCAATAGGACTAATAAATTCAAATATTACATGCCATTTTTTATAGATTGGGGGGGAGTGCAACTGGAGGCGAAGATTGATATGTATGTGTAATTTTCACAAACTTTTATCATATGTTAACCAAACAATATTTTAGATGTTCGACAGCAATTTTCAGTCCTATCAAACAAAAATATATCAATATTCTGATCAAAAGGTAAAACTATAATAAACTCGGTGCTGATGACTTATGCTGCTTTAACTACTTCACCTGTACAAAATATGCAAGTGTCCAATTTATAATACACTTATATCACTGATTTACTTTTTCCAAAACAGCAAAACTGGGTTTTGGTTCTTATTTCACACTACAAGAGGGTTCAAGGAAACTTACCCTTTTGAACATCTGAAGGCTTTTGGTTCGGGCCTTTTGATTTTGTCATCAGCCAAACAGACGGGATACGCCAAGTCAACCGCGTTTTGCTTTGGCCTTCAACCCTTTCACTTTCCTAATTAAGCTGGCAAGTATACAAAGAAAACCCTCTCTCAATTATATCCAAGCATCCAATGCTCAATACAACCATTTGAAAAATACCAAACATATTCTGAAGAAAAGTTACAGATCTATGAAATTACTTAGTGATGTGGAAACGAATCTTGACGGATCTCCGTCCCCTGCTGTATATGCTTGAATTACAGATGGAAGCGGATCTTTATCTACAGTAGAAGGCACCACAAATACCAAAGAGGAAGAATGAATTTCTCTGTATTTTGTGTTTGGGGAATTCTCTCTGAAGGAGAGTTTTGAGCTTTTTTAATATGAGAGAAAGAGAAGGAATAATTGATTGTGCGTCGATTCTGTCCCATCAGTTTTCCACTTTTCTCTCAGAATAATTTTCTTCAATATTTCAAAATTCAAAATTCAAATAATAATTTCATAATTAATAATTAATTAACTAATAACTTAATTAATTAATTAATTTTTCTTTTAAGTTGGGTCAAGGCATGAGTCAGCCCATCAATGATGCCCCATTTTCCAACATATTCAAAAAGAGAAGGATCAGTCATGCAAAGTTTAATTTTATTAAAACTCATGACATAAGATGCAAAACAAAATTAGGCTCCAGGGCTGTGGTTCTCGACACAATACAAAGGAAGACAGTATTTATGAATAATCAAAACAAAGCTATATCTCTTTCACCCAAAAAAAACAAAAACAAAACCAAAAATAGTATGTCTCCCATTGTCAAAATGAGTGTGAAAATGTTACTTTTAGAGCGAGAGAGAAAGAAATTAATGGTTGGGGTAAGACTCGAGGAAATACCGAATCGAGGGGGTAGTTTCAACTTTCATGAAGTGAAAGTGGAGGGAAGATGATGATTAGAAAATGAACGCTTGTGGAAAATTGAAGAGACTAGGATAGTGCGTGAAGTTTCTGTGAACATATGTGCAAATATTGTATGTTTTATCATCAGACCAGGCTAGCTATATCAAAATACAAATTTTGTATCCTATATGAAAGGGATGAGATGAAATTGGGTGTAGATAGCAACCTTAATTAAAGTTTTCCTGAAAATAAAACACTATCTTAAGGGAACGGAATTATACTATTGTGCAACGTGTAATTTAATTTGTAGCGTCAGTTACTGTTTATCTCATGTAGTTTTGTCCAAAACTAGGTTGCCTCCAGTAATTTAAATTGTGTCACTTAAAATTTTTGTAGTTTGTTTTGTTACCATTTAGTTATCCTATAATTTTTATCTAAAATTTAATAGAAATTATTTCTGAAAAAGTTACCTAAAACCAGTTTGCGTCACTGTGATTTCATAATTGTCATTCAAATCCTCATTTGCTATTACATATATAGATAAGTTATGTTTTAAGTATTAGTTAATATTTTCATAGATATACTCATTATTTACTTTTTATCTTTTATTTTGAATTATTTAATAATTTAAGAGGTCAAATGACAAATTTTGAGCTGTAGAAGAGTTAAGACAATATGGGGGGTTGAGGAATAAAATCATAGAAGGATTTGGATGATAATTTTAAAATAACAGGGGGACAATTTGAAATTAGGTAGCTTTTACATGATCAATTCTGTTAAAGGCAAAAATGAACTGTTGGTCTCTGATTTTATCTTAGTTTTTTCTTTTAATCTTTTAATTTTATTTGGTTTCAATTTGACCCCTTAATTTATATCATGTTTTATTTTTATCCTTTAATTTAATTTGATTTCAATTTAGTCCTTTCATTTTATTCTAAGTTTTACATTCGTTTCTTAATTTTATTTTACTCAAAGTTGGTTTCTTAACTTTTAAAAACTATTCAAATATTTCCTTTTCTTTAACATTATCAAATTAAAATACTTAATAGAAAAAAATTGTATTACTCCTTAATGATTTAACTCTAATGACCTCTTGTTAACTTAAATTTATTTGTTATAATACTCTTTCTATCAATTTAATCATTTTTTATTAAACACTTAATAGTGTAAGATAGAAGGAAATATTTGAGTGGTTTTTTTGAAGTTAAGAGATCAAATTAGAACAAAATGAAATTAAAACTAAAATGTAGCTTAAAATAAAGTCAAGGGATTATATTGAAACAAAATAAAAGTAAAGGATGAAAATAAAATTTGAGCTAAAGTTAAGGAACCAAATTAACACAAAATAAAGTTAAGAGACAAAGTTTCATAAAATTAAGAGATCAAAATTGTATTTTAGCCTTCCATTAAATTTTGGATGGAAATTACTATAGGGCTAAGTGTCAACAGAACAAACTACAAAAAAGTAAGTGTCATACCTCAAATTACAAGGAGACAAACTAATTTTGGACCAAACCACGGTTAAGTTACAATTACCCTAGTTTCTAATATACAATGATGATCCAACAAAAATTAGTCGATCTGTAGCATTTTGATATATCCTAATTTGGATACCCTGACAAAACTAAAACATATGCATTGTGAATGGAGAGGCTAAGAGACGAAGTCGAAGACGTCAAAACCAAAAGAAAGAAAAAGCGGTTTGGCTTCTTATCTCACTCTTCAGGAGGGTTCGAGGAAGCTCATACCTTTTATCATTCTCATGGCATTTGGTTCCCCTTTACTTTTCTCATCAGCCAAACAGAAGCATTATGCATGCCAAGTTAACCGCGTTTTCTTTTGGCTTTCAAGCTCATATTCCTCCTTCTTGTTGTCCTATTAAGCCTGCAAGTGTGCGAAGAAAACCAGCTCTCAATTATTTCCAAGACATATATTGAAAATGAAAATGCAAATGAGAAGCAGCATTAATCAAGCAAAGTTCGATTTGATTAGAACCCTTAAAATGAGATGCAAAATCAGTATTTATGAATAATTAAAAGAAAAGTAATCTCACGTTTTCAAAATGGGCGAAATGCTGCGTTTAGAGAGAGAGAGAGAGAGAGAGAAACTAATGCATGGTTGGGGTGATATGAGTAGATAATGAATGATTCTGGAAATTATTAAAGATAATGATAGGTAAGTGAAATTTCTGTGAACATTCCTGCAAATATTATGAGTTTTGACCTAGTGGCAGAATACAATTTTCACATGTGAAAGGGATCGATGGGGTAAATGGAGGATGTTTCAACTTTCATGAAGTGAAAGTGGAGGGAAGATGATGAGTAGAAAATGGACGCATGTGAATAATTAAAGAGATTATGATAGTGAGTGAAGTTTTTGTCAACATTCCTGCAAATGGTAGATGTGTTTTCATTGGACCTAGCTAGCAAAGTCACAAAAGAAAATTCAAAATACAAATATTAAAAGAAAAGCATGTTTCTTTCACCAAGAAAAAAAAAAAGAACATATAGTATGTCTAACATTTTTAAAATGAGTGTGAAAATATCATTTTTAGAGGGAGAGAGAAAGAAATTAATGGTTGGGATGAGACTCGAGAGAATACTGACTGAAATAGGTAGTTTCAACTTTCATGAAGTAAAGGTGGAGGCAAGATGATGTGCAGAAAATGATTGCTTGTGGAAAATTAAAGACCATGATAGTGAATGAAGCTTTCGCGAACATTCCTGCAAATATTATATATACTTTCTTTGGACCTAGCTAGCTAGCCAGACAAAATACAAATTTTATGTCCTATATAAAATGGATGGGCTGAAATTGGGTGTAGATATACAGCAACCTTAATAAAAGTTTTCATGAAAACAAAAAAAAAAATCTTGTGGGAAAGGAATTTTTGTTTGGTCTAAAATCATTTGCCTTCTATATTTTAAATTGTGTCAATCAAAGTAGTTATAACTCGTTTCATTATCACTAATAGTTGCCTCGTGGTGTCATTATAAAAAATTTAACGGAATTAATCATGAGAAAGTCACTTAAAATCAATTTGCTTCCTTATAATTTAAAAAATTATCATTCAAATTCTCATGTATTATTATATATATATGTGTGTGTATGTATATGTCGTATTATGTTTTAAGTATTATTTAATATTTCCATAGTACTCTAATTTTTCTTTTTATCTTTTATCTTGAATTATTTTATAATTTTAGGAGGTTGAATATGTCAAATTTTAAGTAATAAAAGAGTTGAATGAAAATATAAAGGGTTGAAGTATAAAATTACGTAAGGATTTGAATGATAATTTTAAAATAATGGGGGACAAATTAAATTGATTTTTGAAAAGTTTTACATGACTAATTTTGTTAAATTTTAGATGAAAAATATCATGGGACTAACTGATAACGGAACAATTAAACCGCAAAGGATTAAATGACATACTTACAAACTACAGGATTACCAAATTTGTGATAGACAATGATATATGAGACCAAACAGAAAATTGATGGATCCGTACCACATTGATCACAATGGATTATTATACCCTAATTTGGAAACCCTGACAAAACTGAAAGATATTCATTGTGAATAACTTTTTAACTATTTCCGTTGTCAAAGCATAATCATAACTACAAATAGCCAATGCCAATGACCAATCTTTTTATAACAGTATATTATTCATTGAATACGACGATAGTAGCAATTTAGGATATGATATCATCCCAGTAATAATCTTGATTTTTTATCGTAAAAAAGATCGGGGTGGTCGTACCGATGTTGATAAGGGATGTGGTGGAAAGTAGGCGATCGATGATGGCGGCTGCAATACTGCAAAAGATCATTACAATATATAATACTGAGAAAATGAAGAGTTAAAAAAATTTGAGAAAAACTGAAATCCTGAGAGCTCAAGAGTACTGCCATTGGAGATTTCTGTGCCAGATCTGACCATTGGGAATCCTCAGCTAATCAAATGCTGCACTGATTGCTTATTTTCTTTGCTGAAAAGAGAAATCCTCAGATATCAATGGGCCACTAGTGGAGATGAAATGGAGAGAGAGAGAGAGAGATGGTTTCGGCCGAAAAGAATAAAGAGGTTAGATAAGCCGAAAAAATATTATGGAAAAGTACCGAATAAGAAAAAAAAGACTGAGTGGGGTTTCTTTCTTAATTAATATTTTAGCCAACTTTCATAACTTTTTGGGCTGACAATTGAGCGTTAGGATTGGTGGTATTTGCAGTTGCAAGAAGTGATATTATTCTTTTCTCCATTGCCTTTGATGCCATGCAGAATTTGCATACTATCTTGCAGTATGCTATATAGGGCAAATTCAAAAAACTTGGATAAACACATACAATGCAATTTGGTTTTCCTTTTATTTTCTCTCCTTGCAGTTGATTACTCAAATAATTTTTTTTATAAGTTATCATTAATATCTTTTTATCAATTTAGTGTTAATTTCATTTATAGTAAATTAATAAAATGATATTATTGATAACAATTTTATTTATAAATAATTAAATTAAGAAATATTTATTTGTAAGAGATTAAATTAATAAAACAATTTTTTGAAGGATTAAATTAAAAAAGATTTTAATATGAGAGGCAAAAAATTTAAAGAAAGAACAAAAGTATTGGGCTTCGTAATGCCCATTCTGAATTTTGAACTTAGGTTGGGCCCATATCATTAGCGGATCTTCCATCTACGTTATCTTATGAGTTCACCTGTCATTTGGGGACATTTTTGTTATTTTCGCACTCGAATCAAAGATAGTGTGGAGATAAAGGTTTTTTTTTTTTGGAGAGGGGGGGGGGGAACTGAAGAGGCAAAGCTATCTATGAAACCCACTTATTTATGTCGGAACTGATTATTAAATTAGTATACAGTTGCGGCCAATTTGAGCAGCAACTGAGAATAATGACTAAAAACAGTAAGATAATAGAGAGCACCCACCTTCTTTTCAATTCTCTCTTTTCTTCTCACGCCCAATAACCCCAACTTTATTGCATCCGAGTCATAGATTCAATGTTTTATTGGTAGATAGCTTACAAGAAAAATTACCCTTTAATGTTTAATATTCAAGTTGAAGGACAGAGATTCGTAGATAGCTTAGATAACACGACGCATCCAGAGTGACCCTTTATGCTTGAATTCTTTCCCTTCTTTACAGAAAATCTTCCAATTTTTTGTAGCCAGAAACTGAGATTTGTTGAAATCTTATGATCAGGAAAATTAATTGGGAAAATTAAGTTTGAAGACCCAAGTTTTGTAAAATTTATAATAAAAAAAAGCTTAAAAATTAAAATTAATTTTAAGAATCAAAATTATTACCACTTACTCTTAAGGTTTAAAAAAGTTACTATTAGATTTTTAAAAAGTTATTATCAAAATTACTTAAATTATAACTTTTTTAAAATTTAGCAATAATTTTCTTAAATTTTAATAATAAATCTCTTAAAATTTGATAGTAATTTTAGTTCTTGGAGATAATTTCAATTTTTAAAATCCTTTATTGTAAATTTTGCAAAACCTAGATCATTGAATATAATTTTTTCTAAATTAATTCCTCGACCTGGGAATTACCACAGAAAATCATGAAACTTAGAATCAACATAAAATTTCTTGTCAAGAATGAACAAATACGTTGGATCCAAAACCTTTAATATTTTAATTATGTAAAACATTTTTAAATAAAGTGATTTTTGAAAAATAAATTTGATTGAGCCAAAATTATAATTGTTAGAAAATATTGTTTTTGGACCAAAGATGTTTTGTTGAATTAACTCTTGTCATGGGCTAAAATGTGTCTTTTAAATAATAATAATAATAATAAAATTTGGTTTTATAAGAAAATTTTTTAAAGGAATTTATTTAAGGAAAGTTCTTAAGGATTTACAAATAGAAAGTTTTTAAATGGATTAATCATTGGGTTAAGGTTTTAATAAGGAAAGATTTTCATTGATTCTAATATGAAATGTTTTTAATATTAATATGCATTTATACTATTTAAATTATATTGATATGATCCTTGATCTTTTTATGAGTTATTATTGATTAGGGAATGAAAAAGGAAAGTCTAAGAAGCTAAATAACTAAAAGAGTTATTTGAAAGAAGTAGAGACAGAAATGTATAAAGATAGATATTTAAGTCCGTGAGCTTCGAGAATGTGTACATTTGATGGAGTCAAAGATTTTCATAGTAAAGGCTACTTAATATGGAAGGAAGTCATTCATATGTCAAAGATTGATTTGAAGCATTCAAAACAAAGATTTTTGGACATTGGAGTAGATCTGTACATTTAATGAAGGAAGCTACTATCTAACTATCAATATTGCACAATTTAAAAAAGACCATATATTTGAAGATGGAATTGACATGGAGAAAAGAGAAGAAAACATTGAACATTGATCATTTTAAAGTTTAATATTTGCTATGCTTTATTGTGTAATTTGCTTTTTATATCATAGTGTGCTTAAATCATCTTATACCTCTATTCAAAGTTTCTAAATGCCTTATGAGAAAAATCTAGTAAGAGAAAGGTTGTAAAACTAGAAGGTTGAACCAGTGAGATTATTGTGTACTTAGAGTATTAGAAAGTTTGGGTAAAACCTAGTGGTGTGGAAAAAAATCTAATGGAGTAAAAAGAAAAAAAGGTGATAAAAGTCATGTGCTAATCATATAAGGTTACTTTAAGAATAGGTAGTAAAAGCTAAGAAGCTAGGCTTGTCTTTAAGGTTGTGTTGTACTTTGATGATTGCTTATGTTTAATAGAAATCCTTTGATTTGTGCTTGAGGACTGGACATAAGACATTTTTATCTAAACTAAGACAAATCGATTATCTACCTTCTCTCTTCCTACTCTCTTTACTTTTCCATTTAAAGTTTTTCTTAATGAATGGGAATCTTTTATCTCGGAACCTAACAACTGTTGAAGGAAATAGAATTTTTCATAAAGGGCAATCTAATTTTAAAATCCAATTAAACTCTCCTTCTTGGATTACTTTTAGACCAGAAAAATATTTTAAACTTATCTATTGATACCAATAAATCTTGTGCAAGATCAAAGCAAGCTTTTTAATTGTTGCACTAGTTTAAATCAGTAGTCATGTATTCCTTGTCTATAATAATGCTTCAACAAGAGATATATAACCTTATGTTACAACCTAAAATTCAATAATTAAGTTTGATATGCACACTAAAAATATGGTTTATGTGACCTAGCACTATAACATAAGCTTAAAAACTCTACTTGGTATGTATACTAAAAATTACTTTGTGAACATTGGAGGCAACATAAATAATAATAGAAAATTAGTAATGCTCTTATAAATGAGTATTCATTCAAAATTATTGTTGATTTTTGACATAATCAATTACATATTACTTTATATCCTTTACATTATTGTAAAGGACTAAACTTAAGCATGCTTCAATAGCTCTTCGGATGCCTTCTATAAGCCCATTAATATATCTAGCTTGACCTAGCATAGCCTCATAAGTTACTTCTTTTAAGGAATTCTTAAGTTTATTTAGATCTTCCTTAGATGAAGGCACATAAGCCTTTTCCTCCACATCGTCCTCATAATCATGAGATGACTTGCTTGCCTCCTAATGACAATTCCATGAAGTAAACTTTTTGGAAGAGTGAGATAAAGAAGCTATGGATGGAAAACTCATTGTAAAAGTACTAGGAGTGATTTAATTACCCTAGCCTAATATTTATTGAACCTTATTTAAGAGCTAGTTATCTTAGGTTTATACCCAAGTTTGAGAAGGTCAATGACTATTTATAGGCTATAAACAAAATTTAGAAGTCATCACACAAGGAAAAGTGGACAATAAATGTCATATTAGACAAGTGTGTACAAGAAAATAATAGGCTCTTTTGGAAGGTGTTGAGATCTTACATGAAGTTCATTTAGTTCCTAGCTCCAAGAAGTGAGGCCTTAAAGGCATATAAAGAATGACTATCCTAAAAGAAAGGGCTAACTGGAGAAGAAAAGATATACTTTCATATCTAGTATGCTTTGAATCTCATTTGGTTCAAACTTGTCATAAGTGAGAATTCTTACTAGTCTGTGGCGTATGAGATTGGGACATATCTTTATTGAGAGAATCAAAGGGGTTAGTAAAGGATTGGATTCTTCAATCTTTAAACCTTATTAACTTTGATTTATGTATAGACTGTATCAAAGGGTAAGTAGATCAGCATACTACTTAAGGAACTCAAAGAATTTCTAAATTATTAGAGATTATACACACTACTATCTTTTATCTTAATTTACGTTCTAATGCTAAAAAAATACTTCATTCCATTTCTTGGTGATTTCTCATGCTACATGTACATATACATATACCTACCTTATAACTAAAGTGAGGTACTTGATGCCTTTAAGGTATATAAAGTAAAAGTAAAAAAAAAAAAAATTGGTAAGCATATTAATATAATGAGATCAGATAAAGAATATGAATATTTTGATAGGTATGCATAGGTGATGGACAAGTACTTGGTCCATTTGCTAATTCCTTTTGGGAGTATGGTATAATTTCATAATATATCATACTTGACTCACCTAATATGAATGGTTTGGCTGTAAGAAAGAACAATACACTATTAGATATGGTGAGGAGCATGCTTAACAAGTCCAAGTCATTTGTTTCTCTGTGGAAAGATGCATTCAAGATGGCAATATACACATTTTGAATAGAGTTCCAATAATAGTTGTCTTTAAAACACCTATAATTTTTAGAAAGGTTGGAAACACAATTTGTATCATATACATGTATGCAACTATCCTATAGAGGTTAAAGTATATAATCTACATGAGAAGAGGTTAGAACCAAGGACTATTGTAACTTATTTATGAGCTATGTAGAAAAATCTATGGCTCACAAGTTTTATTATCTTTCATATTCAATGAGATATATAGAATCTAAGAATGCCAAGTTTCTTAAGAATGACATAATTAGTAGGAGTGATCAATCTCATGACATAGTCATTAAAAATGATCATATTAAGGAAACAACTTCTACTAATTATAGTGGAACACTTGTTTTACATGAAACTCGTCCAATTAGAGTAAATATAAAATATAATGAGATTCTAAAAATCTCAGCTAGTCATATTCGAAACTAGGAGTATCAACATCTAATTAACCTTACCAATTCTTGATGAGGAACCTTATTATAAATTAGAGGTACCTCAAAATAGGGTTAAAGCAACCTTAACCTTCATAATAGGTTGGATTAAAAAAGATCGACAAAGATTAGGAAATTGGCAATTCTTAGTTACTAGATAGTATACCTTATGGAATTTGATTGTGACATAAATAATGATCCCATAATGTTATCATAGACAATGAGTGGTGTAAATTCCAAGTTGTGACATGATGTCATGAAAGATGAGATGAAATTTATGACAAACAACAATGTATAGGACCTTTAGTGGAGCCAAGACAATTAGTTGTAAATAGGTCTATAAGATCAAAAGGGTTCATTAGGTAATATAGAGCACTATAAGGCGACACTGGTAGCTAAGTGTTTCACACAAAATAGGGAATTATGAAGAGAAATTTTCTCTTGAGTAGATAAAAGATTCCTTTTGTATTATCATAGCTCTGGTTGTCCATTTTGACTTGGAATGATAGTAGATGAATGTGAAAAATGACCTTTTTCAATATATGTAATAACTTGAAAAGTTCAATGAATGCTAAGGAGAATTTAGTATGTAAGGTTAAAAAGTCCATTTTTGGACTCAAGCAAGTCTCACAATAGTGGTACTTGAAGTCCTATGATATGATTGCATTTTTTAATTTCTTTGAAAATATCATGAATTAGTGTATACGCCACGAGTTTAGTAGGAGTAAAGTCATCTAGTTGCTTACATATGTCAATGACATATTGCTTGTATTTAATAACCAGGGGCTACTACATGAGGTACTTGTTCAAGAACTATGACATGAAAGATATGAGTAGGGTATTTTATATTATAGATATAAGGATCTAAATAGAGATAAATCTCAAGATATCTTAGGATTATCATTGAAAACCTATATTAATTAAGCATTTAAACATTTTTGGATAAAAGATTGTTCACCAAATGTGATGCCTATTGTGAAAATGAACAAATTTAGTTTTTTTCCATATCCTAGATATGATATTAAAAGAGAAGAGGTAGAAAATGTTCCTTCCATTTTAACAGTTATAAGCTTAATTTATGTCTAGATCTGCATAAGAGTGGACATAGCTTTTGATGAAAGAATGTTAGACAGATGCCATAGCCATTTAGGCTTGGATAATTAAATTAAAAATAAAGTATCTTTAAGGTTCAAAGAATTTTATGCTTACATATATGAGAACTAACAATTTAAAAGATGTTGGTTATATGGATTTAGACTCAGTAGGATGTGTTGATACCAAAAGATCAACATCATGATATATCTTCATACTTGTTGAATATGTTATATCATATAGAAGTGCAAGAGTGCTAAGCAATCTTTAATTGATACTTCCACTATGAAAGGCTAAATTTATATCTTGTTTTAAGGCAAGTTTACAGGATAATTTGATTGAAGAGTTATATCATTGGACTTCAAATTGTGGATTCATTTTAAGCTCATTAAGGAGTACTATGAACACATAATGATCACTGGTCATAGAACATATGAGGAACAAATATCATTTAACTAATAGCATGCATTTAGAAGAGTTCAAAAATCATGTCTCATATGTGACTTAGACCACATTGAGTTACCATTGGTCTAGTCTAGGTTTGTTAGGTGATGAAATTTGAATTAAGGATTGTTATCTTTGTTTTGATGTATATGTTCTTGTGGGAGATTAACAAATATTTAAAATAGAACCCAAATAAATATTTGAGTTTTATTCATAAAATTAAAATACCCTATAAAGTTGAAACGCATGTTATAAGTGATATATCAAAGATAATACTTATTTATTAAAGGACGTATTGCTATGATCTAGTAATATGTGTTTAATTTATCCATGGACATGTAATGTGGCAAATAACATCTGGATCAAGTGGGAGATTAATGTTGGATATTTTAAAATATAATATTATAATTAGAATAATTAAAATAATCCTGATTATGAAATAATCTCTTTCTTAAATATTGTGGTCTAAATATTTTGAGAATATGCCATATAGCCAGTTATTTAAGGATGAGTCGGTAAGGGTCAGTGACACACAATAAGAAACAAATAGCTTTTTATCATGGAAAAAGACAATGAGTCGGTAAGGGTCACTGTGAGGCAGTTCTCAGTGAAGAAAGATTTCCCTTGAGAGACCATCACCGAGATCATATGCTTGCCGAAAAACCACATCTAACCAATTCACATCTTTATTCTTCCTTTTCTTCTTCTTCTTACAATGTTGTGATTTTAAGTGTACTTGATTTTTGTTTTGGAATTAGGCTTCTAACATTAAAACCAAATTATTATGGCTAGAGGTATTTATCCCTTTAATGTTTCCGTTATTGAATCACATCTTCTGATATTTAAGATTATTGTATGTTATTAATCATGTCTAATTTGTAAAGAATTCATAAAGAAAATTTAGAATTGCCTTGCAGATAATAGCAATTTAGAATATGATATCATCCCAAACTGAAATCCAGAAACTTTTAATCTTTTATTAATGTCTATGTTCTCAAGCCTAAGACCAAACAAATATTTGTATTTACAATATTAGTGCAATATTTTTTTTAAAAAAAATAAATGGCTATGAATTACACTATCACCTTGATTATGTCAAGATGCAAGTTTAGTGACGTTTCACTTGAACGTTACAAGAACGAAATGTTTTATATTTACTTGACGCACAAACACTCACAGATAGTCTTAACTCTTAATTATTTCCCTCTTGTTGACACCTTCAGCTAAGAGGAAAAGACCTTAAAACCAAAAGAAGGAAAACGCAGTTTGGCTTCTTATCTTACACTCCATAAGGGTTCAAGGAAACTTATACCTTTTATCGTTCTCATGGCTTTCGGTTCCCCTTTACTTTTCTCACAGCCAAACAGAAGCATTACGCATGCCAAGTCAACCGCGTTTTGTTTTGGCTTTCAATCTCTTATCGCAACTAAACCTACAAGTACGCAAAGAAAATCAATTACTTCCAAGTTTCCAAAGCTCAGTATAAACATTTGAAAAGGTACCAAATATATTGAAAATGGAATGCAAATGAGAAGTAGCATTAATTATGCAAAGTTTGATTTGAGTAGAACTCATAAAACTAAATGCAAAATGAGTATTTATGAATAATTAAAAAAAAAAGTATGTCTCACATTTTCAAATATCACCTCTGGAGCAAGAGAGAAAGAAACTAATGCATGGTTGTGGTGAGATGAGTAGAAAATGAATGGTTGTGGAAATTTTTAAAGAGAATGATAGGCGAGTGAAATTTCTGTGAACATTCCTGCAAATATTATGAGTTATAGTTTGACCTAGAGTCAGAATCAATTTTCACGTTATAGAAGGGACCGATGGGATGAAATTGGTTGTAGCTAGATAGCAACCATAGAATGTGTTTGAGAGTTGGGAGGGGAAGAGAAGAAATCCACAAAAATGTAAAAAAGAGAGAAGAGGGGAAGGGATGTTTACTTTTTCCTTTAGCGTAATTTAGTAGAGGAGAAGAAAAGGAACGAAAAGATGCAGAGAAAACAGGAAAGCAAGAGCATGCCCAGATTTATACGCAGCTCCATCTATAAAGGAGTAACACTGTGATTACCAGAGTTTTCACTTTCTCCGTAGGATCAGGTCTATATGGACTATGGGTATGAGAAAACAAAATGAAAGTCACTTGTTCCATACCACAGATGGATGGAACTGGACCTCGAGTCAGAGAGACAAGGAGGAGGAAATACAGATACGCAGTGAGAGAGAGAGAGAGAGAGAGAGAAGGTTACTTGGGCAAGAAAGAGAAATGCTAGGAATTGGACCTGGAGTCAAAATACAATTTTAAAAGAGAATGACTAAACTTTACTATATTACAATATGAAAGACCTGAAACGGTCTTTTTATATATACGAAATTAGTATCTTAATTCCCTTACTTGAACTTGTATTTTTTTTTTAATTTGTATTTTGAAATAGCCACATTATTTTAATGACTTTAATTTTCATCAAATAAATTATCTTGATTAATATGCAGTTTACAAGAGAAGTCACAATTATTTACTCTGATATCTGGTTCAAATTGTCACGTCCCCTTAATTTTTAAAAAATCACAACTAACTTATGATTTCTTAGCTCCATTGTAACAATTTTTTCACTTGTCTAATATAGACAATAAAATGTGACTGAGTTAGATGTTCGCCAAACAGCTAATACAGCAAGTGCATGGGCTGTGACAAAATAGTATAAAAAGATTATCGTTCCCACGAGGATTAGAGTTGAATTTAGTTCATCATTAAACTTATACTTTAAACTAGGTTTAGCAAAACAATTGTTTATCAAAATTGAGTGTAAAAATGACTTTGCAAATTAATTTATAAAGGGAGTTAAGAGATCCTTTTTGACTTCAAACATACAAGGGATCTAGGATTATTTTTCCCCCTTGTATTTCATAACATAAGAATAATCTCCTCTCACAAAAATGACCAACAACTATATGTGTTAGTTTGGGGATCAAATACTACTTGAAAAAGCTTTCTCAAGTAAAAAATAAGTGTTTAATTCTATTAGTTGCTCAATCTCTCTCATAACCAACTAAATCCTAATTTTAAGCTTAAACCCAAATATGACTACACAAAGTTAGTGAGTGTATCTCTACCTCACCAACAAAACCATTTATTCAATACATAAATTTTAAGTTCTTGCATGATTTGACTCAAGTTCAGTACTCAAGCTGGCTTTCTCAAGCATCACTCAAGCCAACAAACAACTAATTGGTAGCCAATCAACTAGAAGCGTTAAGAATAGAGTAAAATCAACACATATATGTCATTAATCAATGGAAGTGGAGGAGAATCAAGTGTTAATCCATACAAGGGTTGAAAATAATCCTAGAACAAATGTTTAGCTACTCATAATCAGCCACAAGCTTACAAAACACCGAGAAGTCAAAGCCATAACAGAATACAAGAGAAGGAGAAGGAGAGGATCAGAAAAATCGATGGAAATAGCTTCAAATCTCTTTAAAACTTCAATCCTTGGCTCCAACCACTTCTCCAAACTCCAAACCCTAGCACACAAGCTCCCCAAGCTACCCAGAAGACGAAGGATCGTCCTTTTGGTCGAAAATGTAGGATATATGAAGCCTTAGAGTCTGCCAAGCCTTAAAACGCAGTGTTTCAGTAAACCTTGGTTCGCCGTGGCCAACATATTCTTCGTCGCAATGAAATGGCCTCGGGCTCTCACTAGCATCTTTGTTTAACAATTGGCCATGGCAAATTTGGCAAAACCTCCAGCATATGAATTCCAGTAATTAACTTTGAAGTCTAATAGTATATGCAAAAGTATAAAACTATAAATGCACTAAAATATCTTAAATTAAGATTGAAATTTGCATAATTAAACTAAAAATGAGTTAGTTAAGTTTAGCTATAAAAAATACACATTTTCCTATTTTGAGTATAATTTATATATAAAAATACACCAAAAAGTATGCATAGCTCAAGCAACATGTGCTGAAAAGATATGATTTTAGAGAGGTTATCATTAGACACATGTAAGTTGCGAATCAAACTTCACTTTTTTTAATTAGTTCACTCATTCCTATTTCTTTTTTCTTTCTAATCTTAGACTAACTAGCGACTGAGTATGATTGATTATGCCTAATTAGATAAATGGAGCAACAGAGAGTTTTTGCATACTCTGCTAAAGGGAAAAGTATGCATGTGTGATACACATGTATTCAACTCAAGTAGATTTAGTGTTTACTTTAAACACTACAGGATTAATAAATTTAGAGATTATTTGCCACTTTTTATAGAATGGAGGAAATGTCGTACATTAACCAAACAACGTATTTGACAACATTTCAAGGGTAACAAACAAATATATATCCATATTCTGATCAAAAGGTCAATTTATAAATAAATTAGGCCCCGATGACATATGCTTCTTTAACTACTTCACCTGTGCACAATATTCATATGTCCAATTTATAAATACTCTTATATCAATGATTTTCTTGTCCAAAACAAGAAAATTGGGTTTTGGTTCTTATTTTACACTACAAGAGGGTTCAAGGAAAGTCACCCTTTTTAACACCCTCATGGCATTTGGTTCCCCATGATTTTCTCATCAGCCAAACAAAAGGAAGATGCCTAATCAACTGCGTTTTGTTTTGGCCTTCAACCCTTTCATTTGCAAATATTAATTTGCCCTTTGAATCTGATAAACTTGATTTCCTAATTAAGCTGGCAAGTATGCAAAGAAAACCAACTCTTAGTTATCTCCAAGCATCCAATGCTCAATATATACATTTGAAAAATACCAAACATATTCCAAAAATGACATGCAAATGAGAAAGATTTATCATGCAAAGTTTGATTTGACTAAAACCCTTAATATTAGATGCAATGAAACATGAGGTTCAAAGGCAATAGTTTTGAAGAGAAAATTACAATAACTGCCTTGCTTATCATATGATGAACTAATGTGAGGATAGTATTTATGAATAATTAAAAGAAAAGTATAGCTCTTTCACCAAAAATATAAAAGAAGAAAGAAGAAAAAAAATAGTATGTCTCACATTTTCAAAATGAGTGTGAATATATATATAGGGCATCTTAACATTTTCAACAGTGTTGTAGAGGTTAACAATATCTATATTTGTGTTTTAGCTCAAAAAATTGGATTATTTGCAGCTATACAATTATGTAGTTAAAGGGAGAGTGACATAAAGAGGCAAGAGTGGGTATGGGGCCCGTTTCCTTTCTTTATATTTTTTTACTCTTTTCTTTTCATCTCTTCTTTACTGCATTATATGTAACTAATTTATGATTATAAAAGAACCAAACTCTTAGAGCAAATAGTTTTTACCATTTTTTACCTAATGACAAAATAATTAAAGAGATATTCAAGCCATTTCCTTATAAAATCTTAATTAATGTAAGGGTATTTAGGTCATTTTATGTAAGATTATATATGCGAAATTAACTTGAATACCTCTTTACTTATTTTGTCTTATACTAAATATGCAATAATTTCTATTAATTTTCAATTTCTTTGAGCACATGGATCATGTCAAATGTGGCTAAATTAAGGAATTTTGTAATATAAATGTTTATTATTATTTCTTTTAACTTGTTGATTTCATAATCTACTCTTGATAACTCCTTGTCATTCATATTATTCTGTATATTTTCTTTTGGTAAATATATATTTAACTCTTTAAGTACATAGTAAATAATGCCTTTTGCAGGTAAAATAAGCATATTTAAAATGAATAGTATAGTACTCAACTTTTATACTTTAAATGACAAGTTTTGTTTCAATTTTGAGTATATTGAGAATTAATCATATTTTTCTTTTTATTGTAGGGTGCAATTATAAGAAAAATGGAGTCAAAAGTATGTTTAAAACAAGATTGATGAAGTTCTTCATATCAAAGAGGCTTCAAAATATTCATAATGACTGTTTTAGGAAGTGCACTACGGCCAGAAGTCATCAAACTGTGGCTAAACTAGAAGAAAATGCAGGAAAGGACCCAGGATAAGTTGCACCTCGGACCATCTTGAGTAAGCTATGACAAAGGGTCAAATAGAGGCAGATAGTGCTGAGGCAAGAATATATTGCACCACGGGGCAGATCAAGACAAAGCTGAAGTTACAGCGCATGTTGTGTGAGTCGTGACACAGTGTTGGGTAGAGGCTAGATGTGCCGTTACGAAAATGTAGGGTGCCAAGGTGCAACACATTTTATAAGCATATAGTGACTAAATTTGCCATGGTGCAAGAAGGTAAGCCACAATGCAAATGCCTCCAGGGCTCTATTTTGCTGCGGTGTGGCATTATAAGCCGTGGCGTGATTCATTTTAGCAAAATGTAGTATTTTCTTTGTTGAAAATTTGAGGGTTTCTTACTAGATATAGCCATTGCAACTGGAGAAGCCATCATTCTAAGTTACCTTGGGTCTATTTTAGGTGTGTAGAGGTTGAAGAGAAGCAAAGAAAGGAATCTTGAAGTAAAGGAATGCTAGAGATTGAAGATTGAAGCAGAGAAAAGCTTCCATTCTTAGTTTCCTCTTTCCTTCTTCTTCTCCTTGCATTTGTTCAGATGTTTCTGATCTTTACTTTAACTTTGCTATTGGTTTTCATGAATATGTATAACTAAACTCCTTAATCTAAAATTATTAGAAACTCTTGTATGGATTAGTGGTTGTTTCTTACTCAGATTTTGTGATTAATGATGAATATATGTTTATTCAACTCTATGCTTTATGCTTTTTAATTATTTGGCCAATAATTAGATTGATTTGATACTTTTGCTTGAACTTGGAAAAAGAAAAGTGAAATTAGATTAGGAATTGAGTTATGTGAGTATTTGAAACTTGTTAAGGAAAGTGGATGGTTTAGTTAATGAGATAGGAATATACTCATTAACTTTTCATAGTCCAATTAGGTATTGTACTATTAAATTGATCTTGATTGATTTCATAAGGAATTATGAAATTAATTAGATAATCTTATATGAAATTTAGAAAAATACTTATAGGAATAAGTAAATCCTAAACTAACATGTATCGCTATTAAGAGCAAAGTTAATGAGTGTTGAATTAACCTGATATGAAATACAAGAGGAATTAATAATTCTATATATTATTATTCACCCAAGAATCTAAATAACAATTTTGAACTTTGCATAGTAGATATTTTTTAATCATTTTTTGTTAATATAATTACTTAAGATTGATTTGCTTAATTTAAGATAGGGTGTGAATTTTGGTATTTGACAAGTTTTGATAACAAATCTTTGAGGAAAGAATCTTTTCTTATCACTGTATTACTTTAATGATATGTATATTTGCGTATACGCTTCATGTAAGCAACAACTCTTAATTATTTTCTTATCTTTGATGATCATCATTCCATACTTTAGAAATATAAAAGGAACTAGATTCATGTATAATCTGTTATAGTTGTACTATCAAGTTTTTCAATAAAAATTATGACATGTGTAAAATATTTTTTAAAAAATTCAATCATGTGATCTTAAGTTGTAAAATTATACACTTACATGTAAAAATCATAATCATGTCATGTTTTTATTAAAAATCATACTCTTAATTAATTGCCGATTTGCTCTTCGATCATCCTCCCCTGGCCTTATGACTATTGAAGCTAGAGAAATATCAAAAGATGGCAAGGGAAAAGGGGTTTTGGGAGGTCTTTTTAGAGGTCCTTGAGCTCCTTCAAGATAAGCTTGGAAGCCATGATAGAGTTGAAGATTTTGCGTTGGATTATGGAATTGAAGAAAGAGAAAAATAGGCTCTTTCTCGAACAAATAAACAAAGAGATGGAGGCATCTAATTCTCTATGCATTTTAAAAGATAATAGGGTGTTGCCTCCTACAAAGATGTCTAGATCAAATTTGGATTATCTAAATTCAATCTTTTTTATTTTACGATCTTAATATTTTTTAAATTGATAATTTATAAATTATTTTTATTTTGTGCCCTACATCCTTTAAAAAAATTGAAATACAACAAAATTTAAACGACCCGTGAAGGATAACACCCTTTACTCATCCCAAGAGATGAATAGAGGATCCGTTTTCAAAGACGGAATAAGAGGAAAATCGAAAAGGAGATGAGATCATGTGAATGACTAGGGGCCTGTTTGATTTGATTCTGCAGAACAATTTTTTTGTTTTCAAGAACAAAAAAATAGAAAAACCTATTTGATAATGTGTTTTTAATGAAGTGTTTTGTAAAACAAAAAAATAAAATTTTGTTTTCAAAAACAAAAGACTCAAAACACTTTTTAAGTGTTTTGTAATTTTTGTTTTACAGAATCAGGTAAAAAATAGAAAATAATTATTTTTTAAAATAATAATTCAAACAAATTTTTAAATTTTTTTATTCTCAAAAATTTGTTTTTGAAAACATTAAAACAAAAACAATTTCAAACAGGCCCTAGGATTTTGAAAAGGCATGCTTAGTTACTTCTTTGCACTCTTAGCTTTGAAAACTGTTTACTTCCGACTTAATTTTCTTCCTTCGAAAATGTGACTTCAGCTGTTGCATGGGGACTATGAAAATTAAAGCTGATGTGAAATGGAAGTAAATGGATGAGCACAGTATTATATATTAGTTAATTTATTTATTTATTTATTTGAATATGATAATATTAAATGAAAATTTTTCAATTTATATTACATAAATTTGCTATTATGTGTAAAAATATTTAATTAATTTTTATGTTTTTATATATTTATATACCTTTTTAATACTTTTTTACAATATATGTATTATTTTAAATGTAAAATAGTATATATATATATATTCTACAATATATGTATTATTTTAAATTATTAAACTGTAAATTGTTTTTTATTCTAATTTAATTATTGATTCTATTTTAAAAATATAATAAAATAAAAAGCAGCATTAGAGTACAATTGGGCCCGGAGGAGGTGCATGCTAGACAGGCGTGGCCATAACTTGGTAGGTTAATTACACTTATAATCATTACCTCATTTTTAGGTTGAAAGGTTCAATGTTACAGCTTTTCATTTGGAAATTAGGGTCTTGCTCATCCATGCATTTCGTTGGGGAATCATTACATCATTTTAATCACAGATCCTATCTTTATTATTTTTTCTTTCATTTTATTTTATGGGCTTTTTGACAAGCCCAGAATTGAAAGTAAAATAAAAGGCAACATTACTGAAAACATTAGGGTGCATAGAGACCCGAGGAAGGCGCGTGGCAGACAGGCATCATGGCCATAACTTGGAATAGGTTAATTGCAATTATTAATTACCTGATTTTAGGTTGAAGGGTACGATGTTATTGCATTTCATTAGGGAATCAAGGTCTTGCTCATCCATGCATTTCGTTTGGGAATCATTACCACTTGTTTCTTCTTTTTTTATTTTACGGGTTTTCTGACAAACCCAAAGTGATAGTAAAATAAAAGGCATGCCTCATTATTGACAGCATTAGGGTGCAACAGGGCTCAAGGAAGGTGCATGTCTGACAGGCATCATGGCCATAACTTGGTAGGTCAGTTGCAGATCATGATCTTGACAGGCATCATGGCCAAGGAAGGTGCAGATCATGATCTTATCCTTTTTTTTTAATAGGTTTTATGACAAACCCAAATTATAGTAAAATAAAAGGCAGCATTATTGACAGCATTTTGGTGCACTGGTGCTCCAGGGATGCATGTTAGATGGCCATCATGGCCATAACTAGGTAAGTTAATAGTACTAACATTACCTTATTTGAAAGAAACCACATAAACAAATATTTTTTTCTTCGCTTTAAGGTAGAAGGGCTCGATGTTATTGCCAAGTCATTTAAAGCTTCATTCATTACAAATATAATAAAATAATCAGTGTGAACGAGGACCAAGTAAACATAATTCTTAACATAATATTTATTATTTACCTCAACCTAAGAGATTCCCTCACTACAACAAAATAATTGGTGTGAAAGATTGAGAAGCCATTTTTTGTGGATTGAGAGACAATGAAATTAGGGGTAAAGTTCAATATGGATAAGTGTAACTTTTATACTTTTATTATACCTTAACCAAACAATATTTGAGATACTATTGGACGGCAGTTTTCAGGGCTAATAAACAAAGATATATGCATATTCTGATCAAAGGGTCAATTTATAAATAAATTGGGTGCTGATGACTTATGCTTTTAAGTACTTCACCTGTAAAAAATAATCGTCACTGATCGATTTACTTGTCCAAGACAGGAAAACTGGGTTTTGTTCTTATTTCCCACTACAAGATGGTTTAAAGAAACTTACCCTTTTCTGGATCCTCTTGGTTTTTGGTTCCCCTTGATTTCCTCATCAGCCAAACATGCAGAAGAAATATCCCAAGTCAACCGCGTTTTGTTTTGGCCTTCAACCACTTCACTTGCAAACATTAATGTGCACTTGAAGCTCATATTCCTACTTCTTGTTTTCCTGATTAAGCAGTCAAGTATCCAATGAAAACCAGCACTTAATTATTTCCAAGCATCCCATGCTCAATATAAATATTTGGAACATACTAAACATATTCAAAATGAAATGCAAAGGAGAAGGACTAGTCATGCACAGTTTGATTTGATTAAAACCTTTGATATTGGATGCAAAGCAAAATGAGGCTCCAGGGCTGTGGTTCTGAAGAGAAAACTACAATACAGGGTAATCTAAAGGAAGATAGTATTTGTAATGAATTAAAAGAAAAGTATATCCCGTCTCCCCCCCCCCCCCCCCCAAAAAAAAGAGAAGGAATCATATGTCTCACATTTTCAAAATGATCAGTGTGAAAATATTACTTGTGGAGCAAGAGAGAAGGAATTGAATGGTTGGGGTGGGATTCAAGAGAGAATACTAAATGAAAGGTGGAGGGAAGATAATGGGTAGAAAATGAATGCTTGTGGAAAATTGAGGAGAATATGATAGTGAGTGAAGTTTATGTGCACATTCCCGCAAATATTATGTGTTTTCGTTGGACCTAGCTAGCTAGAGTAAATTTTATATCCCATATTAACAGGATGGGATATGTTAGAAAATTGGGCCGTCCCATCTATAACCTAACCATAATTGATTAATTAGTAATGAGTTTTATTAATTATTTATTACTAATTGACTAATTAATTAAAATTAAACTGATGGTCAGTCAGAAAAGAAAGAAAGGAAGTTACAAAAGATTGACAGATGTGTGATTTTCTTCTTTTGCACAAAAACGCAGAACATAGATAGAACATAGAAAACTCTTGAGAAAATCCTTTCTTCTCTCCCCTTGATTTTGGTGCATTTGCAGTGGACGAATGCTATTATATGTGTTATAAAACGATGTGTGGTTAAATTGAACTAGCTAACTATATGACTGGGCTGTTGGAAAATTTTATTTTGTGGGTTTACATTAATTGCATATTTTGTTTTCCAAACATGGTTGCCTAATGATCCGTCAAGATATTATAAGCCCCAATTAATTTAAGGGACCATAAAGTAATTGGGCCCAACACATATTTAAAATTAAGTTTGGTTAGTGATTAAAAATGTATACTATTTAGTTTTACTAAAATTTGTAATGAAAAGGTCCTGTAAGACATTATTTTAAGATTAAGTTAGATCCCTTCTTTAGCTCCAATTTTGTGAGTTTTCCTGCCTAAAGTAATTATCAAGTCTAGGCTATAATGAGAAAGATCGAGCCACTACAAAAATTCGTATAATGAACTTTCTATTGATATATGTCATGCTTGCTATATAACTTTGTATAAAAAGAATTTTGGGTTTTAATTTTTTTTCATGTTCTTCACATTCAAAAATTTCGATCTTGATTTACATAAATTTTTTAATTTGATTCTTTGTATGAAAATGCTTCCTCGCATATTGCTAAGGTTGTGTCATATATTTGATTGAATTTAAATGCTTTGGAAAGGCATGAAAATTAAAGAACAAAGAATTGTACATACCCCTAGCTTAACCCTAGCTTAAAGGCTCTAGCTAGGGAATTGATTTACCAATGTATTGGAAGAAAGTATGAGAGAGAAGCTAATATACTTCTTTCGGTCCAAAATATAAATTACTTTTAACAGATTCATATTTCTTAAACAAATTAGTTATATTCTTGAATTTTTTAAATATTACCATGTCTTTCCACCTTTACCCATATTGACAATATAGCTATTGCCATTAAATAAAAAATTTTCAATGTAGTTATTGTCATTAAATGAAGGGTATTATGGAAATAATAATAATCATTGTTAGGTAACTTAAATTTTAGACCAAAATTTTTTTCTTTAAGTAACTTATATTTTGGATTGAATGGAGTCTATATATATTGTGTGTGACTTGAGAGAAGAAGACCGATTACATTCAAGGATATTATGGGAATGTTTGATTGTGTTTTCTGTTTTAGTGTTCTTAGAATAATTCTTTAAGATAGTTTTTTAGAACTAATTTTTAGAATAAAAAAACAAAAAATTTGTTTGAATGATTTAGGAAGTCAAAGCTGATGGTTTTCAAATTATTTACAATTTTGCCATTAATAAACTTTTTATTCCTCATCTCTCTGTTAGTTTTTAAAAATCAAAACTTGAAAAATACCCCATGGCTGTTCTCTTTTTTCTGTTCTAAAACAGCCATCAATTTTTTATTTTTTAAAACAATCCATTCAAAATAAGTTATGAAAGCTTTTTTTTTGTTTTTAAAAATTAAAAATTGTTCCCAAAACATGTTAGCAAACAGCCTCTATATCTCCAGCAGTACAAAAGCTTGAAGCTTTAGTTAGGTTCCTTTATTAACTCTTTGTCTCCCAAGTATTATTTTTGGTAATGCGTATATATGGGTTTTAATTTGTCCTAACTCCTAATTAAGTAGCCCTTTCTTCAAACCAAGTTATAATCCCTAATTCAAGGGAACTCTCATCTTATTCGTATTTGACTAGAAGGATAGGTAGAGAGCAAGTAGATACCCTTTACAGAAAGACTTATGCTTCGTTAATTACTTCACTTGTGCAAAACATGCCTAATCGTTTAGCGGCTTTTAATTGCAAAGAAATCGTCAGTAAATGAAAAGTTTTTTTTTTTAAATAGTACATGTTATATTAGAGGTGGGCACGGGCTGGGATTTGTTTCAACAGGAGTCCCAACCCAATTTTAACTTCAAGATAAAAAATTCATCCCAAGCTCGCACTTGGCCTGATTATAGGGCCGAGCTGGGCCAATCTAGCCAATAGGCTAATTTTTTTTTTTTTAAATTTAATTTTAAAAATTTATATTTTTATATTTGTTCAATTATTTTAGACATATAACCATTTTTTAATATCTTTTTGTTATAATTTATACAATAGACATGAAAAAAATATAAACTCAAAGGAGAAAATAGAAATAAATGCAAATATAGTAGCTAAAATTAATATATATTTTTTTTTAATTTTATTTTTCTTACATGAATGTACTAATTATATTTAGGAGAGCTTTAATATAAATTTTGACCCCTTTAGTTATTTATAATTTATAAAATATATTTAAAAATTTTTGGCTAAAATTATAAAAAAAAACTTTTAAAAAATTATTTTCAATTTAATTCTTATTTTTTATATATAAATATATATATATACATCGGGTCAGGCCGGGCCCAATAAGACCAAAAGATTATCCCAAATCCCATCTCGACCTGACTTTGTTGTTAAAGCCCTTAATATTTGATGCAAAGAAAATTACAATAACTGCCTAGCTCATATGAGCCAACATGAGGCGACAGGGAAATATAATGGAAGATATTATTCATGAATAATTAAAAACTAGAAAAGTATATCTTTTCACCAAAAACAGAAAAATATGTATTTCTTTCAAAAAAGCCCTCACTTTTTCTCTCTCTCCAAACGAATAATTAATCGAACTTGAATAATATTTTAAGATTTTGAAGACTTTGTTTCTGTGAATAATAATATTAATTTTGAAGAATTTTAAGGTGTATGTTGTTTAACATAAATACAATTTTTTCTTCTTGAAAAAATTCTGTTCAACAAGCCAAACATGCACTCAACCACGTAGCACTGCGCTGCTATTCACTTTTGTTAGAAAATTTAATTTAATTTATGATAAAATTTATATAATTTAGTTTTAAATCGTAGTTGAATTAGATACTAAATTTTAAATGAAAATTACTAATTCATAAAATATAAATAAAATGATACTAAAATTTTATTTTTATGATAGTATAGTAAATATTTTGGATAAGTACGATCATAGCCAATTTAGTTTTTAAAAGAAAATACGGACAAAAATGACAATAACTGACATATCAGTTAACAATAAAAAAAGTATTTATAATTACAATATTTTTTGGAAAAGTTCAAAAATGACAGAGAAAAAAAAACATGGAACTAAAAAGAATAGTTTAATCAACCTCAAAAGGGGCATTTTGAGAGAAAATAGAATATCAAAAGAAAATTGTGTAGGTCCTTGTAATTCATCTTCTTTTGATTACAAAATCATGGAAAGCAACTTATAAATTGAAAATGAAAAGAAGATAAGGGTTTATAAACGCGTACAAGATCCATATAGTGCATATGTATATCTTTCATGAAATCAAACAAGTTTATATTTAACTTCTACTGTTAATTTGAAAACAGCTTTTCTAGTACATCTTTTTTTAGTAAAAATTCTTTCTTTTTCTTTTTAGTCTTAAGCATGCTTTCGTTATTCACTAGCGTTTTGGGTCGGATCTGAAAGACTATAAACACAGAAAAAAATTTTAAAGAAAGAGAAATGCTTTATTAAGGGTATGAGAGAAATAGAAGATTAAGAACTCAGAGGTGAGTTTGTACATAGTTATGCAGTTGTTATTTAGGGAAGACTATTGTTGAATATTTCAAAATAAAGATATTCATATTAAAATGTTTAAACTTTAAAATTATTCTAAATGACTCAAGGATTAAAATTTTAAATTATATAAAAATTACAATTCAAAACTTAAATTAAAATTTTTTATTTTAAGATTTTTCAAAACAATTTTAAAATTTAAGATTTTTATATAAATATTAAATATCTTTAATTTACAATCATCGACTATAATTTTTTCTATTATTTATTTGAAATGTCTTTTTTTTCTATGACAACCATCTTTATTAATATAAAGATGATAAACTTCCTCTAATCCATGAATTGAGTATTGAATAACATTTATGATGATAAGACAAATTGAGTTGTATGGAAAGAATTGTGTATTCTACCTATAGTTATAAAGGTGAAAATTCATGAAGATTAAAGACATACCTCTTTTATTGTAGCCCAAAAGCCTTTGCCACTTTTGAATCACTTTTAATGGCTAGGAGCCTCTGAAGACATATATATATATATATACACATGAGATATTTAAATTGTTGTTTTAAAAAAAAAGAACAATCTCTGAAATTCATTGTGAGCTCTTTGTTTGAAAATAAAATAAAGAAAAATCATATTCCTAGTCTCTAGTTTTATCAACTTTTAAGAAGTGCATTTGAGCTTAGCGTGACCCTTGTTGTAAAGAAAAATTCCTTTTTCTAATTCATTATTTTAAATCTCTTATTAAGATAATTAGTTGCAGGTATGCTAGTGAAAACCTATGTTGGTAATGAGCACGTGATAACTATCTTGATTGTAATTCTTTTTTTAAAGTTTGACAAAAAACCTCTTAAAAGTTTAAGGGGACTAGACTAGGCTTGAAGAGCTAAGTTAGGATAAACACTCCATGTGTTATTCTCTTCCTTTAACTCTTTTATTTGTTGCATTACATGCTTCCTCCACTTCTAGAGGATCCTCCACTTTGATAATAGCCATTTCATCAGTAATATAGTAGTTTACTTTGTTTGTTGTACAAGCTTTGCTCCATTTGCTAACAATCATCTCACTCCATGAGCACACTATTTGCCTCCTCCATTTACATTTAGCACATTTTGCTTTTAGTTTTAGTTGCTCACTCCATATTAGTGTAAATTTACTTCATCTGCACATTATAGGTGATTTCTGTTTATATTTGCTTATTTCATTTAATTATTATTTGCTTGTTCCATTAAGCAGATGTTTGCTTCACTCTATACTTCCTCAATTTAAATAAATAAACTTTAGATCATTTAATTTTTTATATTCTACACTTATTCACCCCCTCTATATATGATTATCAACTTTTTGCTAAGCCAACCACCCCAAACTAAGATAAGGAATGTACAACTTGCCTAACCAAGCCAGAATAAAAGAACTATAATTAAGGGTACTTGCAAAAGAGTAAGAAAATAAATTTAACATGCCAACACAAGCTTATGTGCACACAACCTCGAGAGCTCCTGATTCACAAAAACCTACACAATCACGCACTCTATGAATAAGTTTGAAGTCCTTTAAAGGCATTACAGTCGAAGTGAAGAATCCAACAATCAAGGGCACCTCCCAAGGTATGCAACTATCAATTGTATTCTAGTAGCTTTATACAACAAAGGCAAAGGTATGTGAGAGCTTACAATCATCATAAGGACATACAAGGTTACTATCCTATGAGGCTTTGTCTCGGGTATCTCCATAGAGAAAGCAATTAGAGTTTGTTGACTAGAACCCAAAGTTTGCATCTTCAATGAAATATTACGAGTATGAAGTGCTATGCAACCTCATCCACCAAAGGCTCATATGAACCCACTTCACGTAAACACAAAGTAGCGCAAGAAAAATTAAAAAATACTTGGAAACCGTAATTCCATAAACAATAAAAAAACTCTCAAAGTTCATAATAAATATCCCGCAATCATAAATTTACCAAAAAAAAAAAAAAGATCCTACATTACAAATCCCTATCCAATATCCTTATGCCTTTTTTACCCTTCTCCTGTTGAAGTTTTATTGCCATCTACGCCTTGAGAATCCTTAGTCAAAAATCTAAAGTGCTCACTAGCCTTACCCTTCTTCAACGATATGAGAACTTTACCAATATGCCTTTGTCATCCTTGAAAGGCCCTAAAGAGGATGACTCTTTGCCTTTAGATTCGCCCTTAACGATAAGCCTATAAAGCTCAAGTGAATATACATACATACTACATATATATATATATATATATATCATACAAACAAACACACACAAAGGGAGTGTACAAACTTCAAACCTATACGCTTGCTTTTTTTTTAATTTTTTTACCACTTCATTGTTTCTATTATCCCAATATTGCCCTTTTCTTATTGTGCTGAAGGTTGGGTTTTTTTTAGTCATTTCTCTCTGTAATTTCCTCTGCATGTCCTTAACACCCTAGCCATCTTATCAAATCAATAGAGTTGAAAGATTGGACAACTAGAAGCATCGTTCAACTTCTCTGTTTCTACTTAACTTAGGTCATGTTTGGTATATGGGAAAGTCTAGGGTTAGAATAGGAAAGGGAGTGGGAGAGCTTATTTTGTCCGTTTGGTATGCCAGATAGAGCACTTCATGGGAGAGCTGTCTCCATTAAACTTAGGAATCTAGTCTCTTCCATAATATGGAAGGAAAGCACGACATTACTAAGAGAGTAAAATTTGGTGACCAATTTGCCCTTGAAGACTACGACTTCTTTGAGCTTGAAATAGACGCTGTTTACCAAAAATTATGCTCAAGCTCACCCCTATCAAAAAATCCACACCTTCTGCTGAAATTGAATGACCCGTGCTGGTAGTGAAAAGGTCGAGTTTCAGATTCAAGAACAAAATGAACAATGGATGGAGTGCTTCATTCTCCTTGGCTGCATGAATGATTGATGAAAAGAAATGAATGATGGCTTCACCCTCCTTGGCTTCAGATTCAAGCACAAAAGCTCCAAATTCACATAGCAGATGGAGTTTAACAATTTTTTATTAATTCTAATTAAAAATAATAGCATTTTATTAATTTTTTACTTAAAATATTTTAGTCATTGTATTACCTTTCTTTTCTATCTTTATTTGGTTTCTATCTTACCAAACATAAAAAACTAAAGATATTTCTATTCCTTTATATGACATACCAAATATGATTAAGGGTTGCTAAATTCCTTTCCATTCCCAATTCTTATTTAATTTTTATTCCATCAAAACTATATCCTGCATACCAAATGAGGCCTTAGTTCTTTCCTCTTGCTTCGATTGTTTGCACCATTCTCCCCCTACTTCAATAGAGTCTTGTTGTTGATTTTTAGGCTGTATACTTCGTGTGGAATGGTCTCTTTCTTGGGCTAAAACTTTAGCTTCTTAATGGTTAGTAAGGCATACTCATCTTCTCCCTCAAGCTCCCTTATTTTTTGTGCATCGAGCTTTGATAAGTTCTTAAATTATCATGATTTTCTTAATATTTTAAGGGACTTATCAAATATTGAATTTATTTTATGATTTTTTTATATAAAATTAATCAAGTTAATATTTCGTAAGTTTTGGCTTTATTTCTTTAATTTTGAGTTAATTTTTTGTATTAGTTAAGTATACATAGTATTTTATATTTTTATCTAGATTTTTAGGTTGTTAAATTGTTTAACTTGGTAAGTAGATTATAAATATTAATTAGATAAATTATATATTTTTGTAGGGTTACAATTATAAAGAAACAAGTTTAGAAATTTTGAAATGCAAAGCAACAATTATTGAGATTTATTGGAAAAGGATCAAAAAGAAAAAGAAAAAGAAAAAGGAAGAAACAAAGAAGAAAAGACAAAAGAGCAAAAGATGGTGCTCAAAATTGTTGCTAAAAAAAACTATAACACCATGGCGACAAATTTAAGTGCCGCGGCTCATGGAGAAACAGAAGCTACTTCACCGCGGCGTAAAATTTCGCACTGTGGTGCTTTTCATCGCTGCAGAAAGAAATTCATTTGTGCCACAGTGCAGTTCATTAAAAAATGCAAAATGCACCATTTTTTAACCTCGTATTTTAGGGTTTTAAAAGGTTTTCGGCACTTTTTTGAGGGAGGCCACCATTCTGAAGCCTTTAGGGAAGAGAAAGAATTGGAGCTTCAAATGCCATGGAAGAAACTTGGGTTTCAGGAAGATTCATTGATTAATTTAGTTTTTCTCTTCTTCTCTTACTTTTCATTGTATTTCTTTGCCCATTTGATTTATGCTTTGTTCTTAATGTTGCTATTTCATGTAGTTATGAGCTAAACTTCTTGATTTGGGATTGTGATGAACCCTAGTTTGTAATATGTTGGATTTACTCTCTTTATTTGCAATTAATGTATGATTTAATTACTCAATCCTTATGCTTCATGCCTCTAAGTGTGTGGAAACTATTAGATAATTTGGGTAACCTAAATGAACTTGGAAAAGGGATTTTAGGACTTGACCATGGATTGTGTAGTGTGCGTTTATAAAATTTATAATGTTGAGTGGATTGATTCGCTTGTAGGATAGGAATATACCAACTGGCCTCACATAGCCATATTAAGACATATTCTTTATTAAGTCTCTAAATTAATTACATAAGGAATTATAGATTGGTTAGGAGAATGCCTGTATGTAATTTGGAAGATGCTTATAGGTAAATTAGAATCCTAGGTTATTAATGACATTAAGAGTAAGATAATGAGAGGTAATTAGTTCAAATGAAATGCTAAGGGAAGTCATAATCTTAAATCATTTTGCTTTCCAATTTCATCTAGAATGATATCTCCCTTTTTTTTTTTTAGTTTAGTTTAATTTTACATCACCTTGTATTGTTGGTTTAATTTAGATTAATGTGCACAATTTTAGTACTTAGTAATTAAGTTAGCAACAAATTCTCATGGGAATTATATTCTATTTATCACTTTATTACTGTTGCGATACGTATACTTATGTATACGCTTCCAAAAAGAAAGCAACAAACTCCCTCTTGTTACTTAAATAAAATAATAATAATTCTTCATGCCCTTCCTTCCTCTCATGATTCTCGATTGAATGCAGAATCAGTATTTTTTTTAAGCTACCTTGTGAGTGCTATTGTGTTGGTTGTGAAGCCAAGGAAGTGAGCCATATTTTGGGTCCAAATGTAAGCTTTGCACATGTATGTATTTTTCCCTTGAACGGTTATTTCATTCCTTCCAATCCTTGATGCTTTGCTACCATGTGCCTTTTGTGTGTGCGCGCGACTGTAGCATGAGATTAAGGGTGTAGCATCAACCATAAATATATATATATATATATATACAAAAAAAAACAAAATTCAAAGAGCCAAGATGCTAAATTTGTGGAGTAATATGAGGCTTACCATTATCAATTGAGATTTACATGAATTTTGTATGTTTGGGAAGCCAAGTTTTGAGGCTTTTGGGGACTATAAGATTATTAAAGAGTATGGTAAATTTCTTGAATGATAAATGGAATTAGTCCTAAGTCAAATTTAAGATATGACTTGCTTTTGCCCATTGTCATGTATTCATTCATTTTATGTAAGTATGTTATAAACTCAAAAATCCTTGGAAAACACTAGTTGTAAGTAAAGATAAAATTTATAGTGTAAGTATATGCGGGTTAGACGTGGTTAAGAAAAATAGATAAGATTTGGAAATTAAAATGGGGAGTTAATGCATGAAATATATTCAAATTGGTAGTAGGTAGAAGAGATAGATAGAATATGGAGTATCAACCTTAATAAATAAATAAATTGTGGAACTGGAACAAATCAATTATGCCACTAGGATGAAAGGGAAATTATTGGTTATCATAGTTGAAGAGACTTGTTAAACTTAGATATTTGAAGGAAGGAGAGGAAATTTATTATGAGATAATTTAAGGTTATTTAAGTACTAAAACTTGTGAATTGGTGTTATAGGGCAATTGGAAGAAGTAGTCATAGCTAAGAAATTAGCAAAGAATACGATAGGAAAGTCTTATGTCATCCTAAAAAGTAAGTAAACAATGCCGACTATGAGCATCACATAATTTTTGCTTCCTTTCTTTGTTTTCTAAGTTGATTATACATTTATGTGGTAGCATTGTTTATTTATTCATTATTCATTAAATTATTTAAATATTCTATATAAATTTTATTGTATCATAGGGACAAACCATTCCTCGATCCTATTTTTGTCTGAATGTAAAGATTTTGGTTAATATGCTTTGATTTTCTATTCATTATGCATCTAATGAATTATTCAGAACCCATTCTTTGACTAAAAGTGGACATAATTATGAGTTTTGGTATTTTTAAAGGTGTATTTTAAAAACATTTTATGGGAATTGTCTATTATGGAACCTTGCAGCTGTTAGCATAGTGCACCATGATTTGTACTCTAACTAGCAGGGGTATTGTTAATCTCATGTGATTGGCCACCATACGTAGATCTATTCTGATTCCTCGCGAGCATGTTGCTCAATGTCTGTGTGATTTGCTCTTGCGAGCTGTGTACTCTATGTCTGATTTATTGGTATTAATTAGACATTCCTATTATAATTTAGAATGATTTTTAGTAGAAATTATTGATTTCGATATTAAATATTCCATTTGTTGAATTATGAGTTGGATGAAAATTTCATGTGAAGTTGTGTTTATTCTTTATAGTTGGTCTTGTTTACTCACGAAGTGTTTGCCTCATTCCTTTTATTTTTAATTTGTTTTAAATAATAGATTTGAGCTCGATCCCTCTTCAGCAACTTAGGATTGGCACCTTCTTGCATTCTTGGTGAGCCCCACATCTATTTGCGTGGGCATGTTGTTAATATATTTAGAATTTATTTTGTACTGTAAAATGTTGTACATAGAAACTGACTTATTTTGGTCTGGATTGATAGTTGAATTTTCTTTTAATGTTTTTGAACTAGTTAAATGATTTATAGAAATTTAAGAAGATCCAATTTATAGGAGAGACTTTGTCAAAATTTCTACAAGAGTCCATTGGAACTAAATTTATCTAATGCATATATGATTTGCAGTTGTTCTATTTGATTTTGATATTTGGTATTGCATCTTAAAGATATTCACTAATGTTTGATAGGATTTCATTTTGATTTTGGCTTACAAAAAAAAAAAAGCTATCTTCCATGCCAGTCACACCTTTGGTTGGGGGGTGTGACAAAGCCCAACAGGAGCGACTCGCAGTAACCTTGCAACAGCGATAGCCATCAAACTAGTGAAGTCTTGGGGATTAATCACTGTCACTAACAAATTCAAATTCACATTCTTGCCCAACTCGAGCACCTGCGAATTAAATTCACCTCGGTGATCTTAGGTAGCTAGGCAAAATCTTCAAACATTTACAGCTAGAATAAGCACCAACCCTACCTAACAGGAAATAAACGAGCACAAAACAACACAAATTGCTAAAAAGACAAGCCTATTGACACCTGGTCCATGGTGATAACTCCAGTGAATGACAATACCAATTCCGACCTCATCAAAGCCAAAACCTTGGAACTATAGCTCCAAGCAAAATCTAAAAGATGATCTAGCGCACTTCCGAAGCTTTCTTTATACCTTTCCAACTCAAACGTCTCTTTAGCACACCCCTAAAGAAATGGGAAAGGTGCGTCAAAATTTGCACCTTTGACAAATAGAAACTGCAACAACCATGCCCCCATGACCCTAAAGCACCACAATCTGATATAAACACAGTAAGGCAAGCATGCCTATTATAGAAAAAAGATCCCTAATCGAAGAATAATTAATCGCAAAAATAAAAAATAAAAATCAATGAAACAAATGAGGGCTTTATTCCCTCCAAATTACATAATGCCACTAAAGAAAGGATCATCTCATTACATTTCGGATAAGTTGTTCTGAAGCAACACCTAGGGCAACAACAATATGGCAAAAGTGGGGATTTAGGGAAAATTTGAGACCATCTACAAAGAAGTCTTAAAAAAAACCCTTCCAGTAGTACTATCTTCCTCGATATTGAAAATGCTCTGATCCTGTGAAGGAAGCTCTGAACTAATGTTCCCAGGAAGGCAATATTTATCTGTACTGAAGTTACAATCTCTAAGTTAGTGAGCCTACCCCTAAAAGACCTCATATGGCAAGGAGGCGGAATCCCTCGCATGACTTTTCCCTTCAGAATTGGCCATAACAGAAGAAATTTGTAGGAATTGAAGGAACACAGGACGAAGAAAAGCAAAAGTTATATCCTTAAATAAATAATTGAATAAAATAATAAAAATAATGGAGACTTGTTTGGATCAAAAGAGTTAATATGAATTTAAAAAAAATTAACTGAGAAGAGTAAAGTTAATTTAAATTTTTGGATTTATAATATTTTTAAAAATACTTGAGGTCAAATTTTAAATTTTTCCAAAAATCTTATTCTATTATTTTTTTATTTTTTTTCCTGCAACGTTATTTTTGGAGAAATAATAATAATAATAATAATAAATATTATGACACTAAAGGCTCCATTTGGTTCAACGGAAGAGAAGGGAGGAGAGGTTAATGAAGGGAAGGGGAGGAAATTTAGTGAGTTCTATTTGGTTGGAAGGAAGGGGAGAGGAGGGGAGGGGAAATTATTGTTTGATTCAGAAGGGGAAGGGAGATAATTATATTTAGACAAATTTATCATTATATTATTTTAATTTTTTTATAAAAAAATTATTTATATCAATATTTTTTTAAAAAAATTATGAATTCTAATATTTTTTATTTTTAATTTCTAATAAAAAATTATCTTAATTTTTATCAAATATTAATATATTAAAAAATTAAAACATTAAAAAACCAAGGGGACAAAAAATAAATTATAAAGCAAAAAATTCTTCTTCTCTCTCCTTCAAAACCCCCCAATTTGGAGGGGAGGCAAATTTGGCCTCCTTCCCTCCCTTCTAATTTTGTTTAGCCAAACATTTTATCTCATTTTCTCTCCCCCCCCCCCCCCTCAAAAACTCCTAACCAAACACACCCTAAATCCATTTTAATAGAGTTCCCATAATACCCGTCTTTTTTTCAAACAATAAGGGCTTTCTTGGTCTTTTCTCTTATGCCAACTTGTCCTCTCTCAAATATCCTAATCTCCCGTGGGTGCTTAGCATAAAAAAGTAAGCCTCATTTCTACACCATCTCACGAAGCTTCATCGATACTTACTCGATTTCCATTGCGTTTTGGATTTTAACTCACCTCCTCTTCTATTTCGTTGGTCTTCACTTTCTCTTCGTTGTTGCTGTTTCATTGAGTTGCTGCTCCTTTTGCCAGCCAAGAAATTGTGCAGCAGTAGCAAGCTTGGGTCTGCAACTCCAATTCCCCATTATTTTGGTTAGTTAGTTCTCTTTTCTTCACTTTCTTTCAGCTTCATCTTGCGTAATCTCCCCTTTAAACTTCTGGAGCTTCAGCCCCATTTTTCCCCTGTTCTTAAAGCTATTTTACATAGCCATGTTTCCCCTCAAGTTCTTCCAAGTGAGGTGCTGGTTTCTTACTCTTCGTTGCTGCCATGTTAGGTAAATCCAGCTCTTGTATCTTTTGGTTACCATGGGTCTTTAAAATGGCTTAGGCCGAAGATTTAGGTCGTGTATGGTGTGGGTTGGCTGAGAATCCACCTTCTTTTTCTTTCTCTTGGTTGGGCGTAGAATAGGGGCTTTGTGCAAAAGAGGTTAAATGTTAAGTAAATTCCTTTCTAATGCTTTTTTCTCTTGTTTGATGGGTTATAGTTTGTAGCTTGCTTAACTTTTGTCTTGTCTTTTTTACTATTTAAATTCTTGTTGAAAATTTAATTACGGGGTTTGGTGACCATGGGGAAGTTGATTCAATTGGACACTTGAATAAGGATCACTTGTTGAAATTCCTTACTTTGGCCCTGTAAAGATAATTTCTAGCTCTTTTCTTATGCTGCAAATTAATTTGAAAATGTGTATGGGATATAACTAGAGTTAAGAAAGGAAAAAATTATAAGATGAAGTGATTCGAAGAAAAGAATTTGGTGGAATTGTACTGTAGCATAAATGCTATTTAAAGTGGATGAAGCAATATAGCAAATTTTGAAGCAGATCAATTATAAAGCGATATTATTGCAATGTATAATTTTTTTATCAAGGTTTGAAGGCGAAGCCATTAAGTAATTTTAGTTAGAAAACACTTGACCGTGAATGCAAGCCCTTAGAGGTGGGTAATTTGGGTTAATATAACTATATGTAAATTAATGATCCGGCTAATGATGGTATATACATTGTGGTTATTTAGGCAGCTCTAGGGTAAATTCTACATCCAATGTTAGTTGGAGGAGACAGTAGGAAGTATTGAAGCATTATCATTATAGTGAGTAGATAAAAAGTTACAATGTGTTTTACTGATTTCCCAATGCCTGTTAACTTTGTTTCATTGCCTCGTTAAATTCAATTTTAAACCAATTCGTACGTACTATATATTGTGGAACAGGTTTTATCTGTCTGTATTTGTATGTGTGACTTGTTAAGATGGCGTGATGAGTTGGCCTTGGGCTCATTGAAATCACGAGGTTTTGATGGTCAAGGATTGAAATTTGATGGAGTTCTTGAGTGAAAAGGACTATGTTGCAGTGTGTTCCAATATGCGCTTTTGAGGTCATGGAAAATGTTAATATACGTTGGCATGATGCATTAACGCATCGGTACGGGTCAATATTGACCAATGACATTTTCAATGGAATTGGCATGGCTATGCATTTAGAAGTTTATTAATGGAACCATGTTGGAATTTGAGTTGAGTTGGAAACGCAAACTTTAAATTACGTATTTCTAGTTTAATATCTTTTATTTATTATTTGTTTATGTTAACACCTTAAAATAAAATTTTTGACTATATTCTTTTATGTGTTTTTTTAATTCCTCTATCTTATTATTTTGCTTATTTTGCATATTATTTCCCTTATTAAATTTATACTTTCCTTCTTTTATTTTCTTAAAATTATCCATTTGATCTTTAATTTTCTAAATTCTTTAAGAGTGTATATTATTTTAAGTAATGATTCCATATCGTATATCATCTATTTTAGTGTATGTTAGTTCACTCTTAGGTTAAGAATGGGAAGTTATAGAACCTCATAGTTGTTAGTAGGGGCAATAGTCTAAGTGCACCTGGAAAGAGATTGGGATGATATGGGTAGATGGAGAAGAAATTACTTGTTAGTTGTAATTGCTAATAAGAGAGCAAGGAGCTACTAAGTATAGCCTCCCCCTAGGAAAGGAGATGATATAGTTGGGTGGAAAAAGAGTTGCTCATTAGATATAGTCAACCGAGAAAGGGTAAGGAATTGTTAATGAGTTATAGCTACTCGTAATAGATTGAGATGATATGGTTGGGTGGAGAAGGAATTGCCCTTTAGGTGTAACTATGAGAGACAAGTAGTTGCCAATGAGGCATAACTACGCCCAACAAGAATTAAACCACTTCTCTTGTGTGAGACCCATTCTAATGGGACTTCCTATTTCATAAACCAATTGTATACATTTTCTTTATTTAGTAAGTAAATGTATACTTTAATTGCCTTGCTTCACCATTTTCTACATGTTAACATAACTCCTTGATTTCATTTCTAAATCTATCTTGAATTATGTATGTACTTAATTTTAGTTTTTTTTAAAAAAATTTGTTTCATTTCCTTAACATAATGATTTCTTTTTATCTTGGAAATTGGCTATCCTTCTCTTTTTATTAGAAAGATTGGTACGGACTTGTGCCCGTTCCACTTATTAGGATTGTTATTTGCTCACTATGTCGTACGACTCATCTTTTTTTTTTTTTTAAATAAATTTCAAATAGTAGAGTTGGACTTGACCCATTCCTATTGCCCTAGTGTAGGAGGCATTTGTAGTGGTGAGCCTCCAATTAGTTGATGTGGGCCTTTTGATGTTTGTTGACTTAGTATTTGATATGTTTTGCACTTTAGATGTAGTTCCACTTGTCTACAAGCAAGATCCCCATTTCCCTTTGTTTTCTTAACATTACATAGTTGATAGGAATTAAAAGCGAAGCTCTTTTTGATCTATTCACTATGTTGGCTGGTTTTAGAAAATTTTGGATTGTCCTAATGTCAAGGGATACTTTGCCAAATTTTCTATAAAAAGTTAAAGTAAATTTAGTTATGAAATCAAAGGTTGTGACTTTAGTATTGAAACTTAAAACTGAAGTGTTCAATAATTGAAATTCTTCTTATTTATCCTTAGGCTATTTGATGAAACAGTTTAATTTATGTAAGTATGTTAGGCTTGTAGGTGCAAGTTTCATCTCATACTTCATGCTAATCGCATCTCTTATTTGAGGGATGTGACAAAGTCGGAACCGGAGTCAAGTTTTCCTATGACCTGTGGAGTAAGTGTTTCCTAATAGGATTTCAGTCATTATTATGAAACCTGGATATAATCATGACTAAGGCACCATTAGATGACTTATAGGATGTTAAATCTCCTTTGTTTCATTGTGTCTCATTGATAGATGTCTCAGTAGGAGTACATGAGAAATGTCAGTGTGAAAGTGCCACCTGAGGGTGTGTAGCTACTAGGGTCCTTAGATTTTTTCCTTGTTGCATATGATGTTATACCTCAGTATTTAAAAGATAAGCCTAGATCGTGGAGATATATGTAGCTAAGATAGGAATTTAAATTTGCTTTAAATTTTACTATTGGACGTTGATGTTGTATGCAATAAGAAGTGGGAGTGGAAATCTTGTATTGTACAATGATAATTTTTCATGCTAAAATTGTGATAAGTAACTGTACTTCAACTCTGTGTTTCCCATACTAGGGTTGAGTTGAGTTCAGATTTACATCAAATCGTACACATATTAACTAATTAAGTTTTTGAGCTTCAAATATTGCTATACTTGGTTTGTTTTAGGCCCATACTTACGCCAATTATTTACTCTAAGTCATAACCCATCATTCATCACAATTTTCACTTGTTTTGTGCTTGCTTTTAAATAGGGGATCAATTTAGTCTTGATAGCTTGAATGGGAATTTGTTTCCATTTCTTACCTTGGTCTTGTTGGGGAATGGTTTGTGCAAATAAACTAAATCCTAGCTTCCAGGATGATTTGTACAAATTTATGAATCTATGTGTTTTTACGTGTGTAAATGGCTTATGAAAGCTTGCTGGTTTGGTGGTATTTTGGAATCATTTTGAAGGATTCATCTTTTGTCTTCGGATTTGAATCATTTTTACTTTGATTTAAAATTACTGAGATCTAACATATTTTCTACTAAACTTATCTATATAAAATGTATGTTTCACAGTATGTTTAAATGGTGTCTAAATTGATATTCCTGATTCTGCTTAGAATTTTGGTGAGTCCTTAAAACTTATTATTATGCTATTTAAAATGCATCGTCATTATGGAATGTAGATTGACATAACTTCTTAGTCTGGTCTTGTTGGGAGTCATTTTATGATCGTGTAAGGCCGTTGGAAAAATGTCGGGCTAGGTTTCGTTATTGTATTCGAGATATTCTCCAATAGATTGTTGAAGCCCTCCGATGTGGAATCACTTACGGTGATTTTCCTGCATGTTGTGTGTCTAGATGTTTACGGTAAGATGGGCTATACATTTCATGGAAGCGAATACAGGCTGATGAGATGCAAATTAGTTGTATACCCTGTAATGGTCTCAATTGGATAATTCATTTATTCTCTGTCCTTTCTTTCTTCTGAACCTTTATTTGTTGTGCTCTTTGTAGTTCATTGCTTGATCATATATCCAATATATATCTTTAATGCTTAATGAATTGAAAGTGAATTTTGAGTATATTTTTGAAACTTTGTGAGGAAGGTTAGAAAGTGGTAAGTGATTATGGTTCCTGGTATGTAAGAATTAGCTTGTAAATTGGAAAGGTCTTTAGAGCCAAATCATGTTAGATCTTATTAGGGTTGGTCTTTACAAATTTGCTATAAGAGTTTCCTTTTTGCAAAGACTGTTCTTCTCTATAATGATTGAATAGATATAAGGATATATTGAAGTTGAGCAAAGAAAAGCACTAGGTTGTGGGTAGAGAGATTTAGCTACTTAGAATTACCTACCTTTGTTTTGTTTACGTTGTCCCATGTGATTTATGCTATTGGTTTAGTATCAAATCTTGAAAACGTCTTGGTTGTCTTGGGAAAAACTTGTGGACTTTACTGCTCAGGAGTATTGCATTACTTTTTGCATCAGAGTTCACTTTATGTTAAAATAAGTTTCCAATGTGCATCGGAAGTACTCTTATTGCGAGAATTGGTCATTTGGGTATAGAATTAATTGCGAAGGTGATCTACTAATCATGGCATACAAAGCTATAGACTAAATATACTAAAGATTTTCTCTAGCATGGAGTGTAACATGAGAGATTTCACAGTCAGTGTGCTTCCTAATTAGTGATTTAAGCAATGTTAGAAGTTCCACACAAATTAATATTATTGTCTTGGATGTGTATTGTACTATACTCTGTTTGAGAGTTGAGTGAGGGTGCTTAATTTGCAATTAATCAAGGAAATGTTTGGAGTCTTATATTATCTTATTGTTTGGTAAGTACACCACATAATGGATTTACTTGATGGTCTAAATGAGAAAATATTATTTGGCATACTAATAATTATATCCATGACACTAAAGAATTAAAAAATAAAATCTATTCAAGTTAAAGAAATCTGTAAATGTAAGTTCTCCACGAAAATCGGATCATTAAGCGGGTCCCATAGCTCGTGCTGGCGTAGTATGTCGGATGAAATTAGTTATTACGTGTAAGGGCACATATATGCGCTAGTGCCAAGATTGAAAACCCCTTAAGGCCCACCAACAATATTAATTGTGGTAGCAATTATTGGTTAGATATCCGAAATATTTGTCTGGATTACCATTCATTATATATTATCAAATTCCATATCTATTATGATAAAAAATGCCAATAAAGTTCGCTAAAAAATTGAGCTTCCTTCGATACAATAGTCTTGAATTCGATTCTTCTATATTTAAGGGATTGTTTAGTATGATGTATAGAATAAGACTTGATAGTATAAGGCCTAATAAGATAAGACTTGATAAGATAAAGTTTGATAAAATTTTAAAATTATATATTTACTTGGTATGATACTGTATAAAATAATACTATCATTTATTTGATAATACATTGTATAACATTGGATAGAATAAAAAGCAACCATTTTAATAAAAATATCTTTTACTTAAAATATACATTATATTTATCTAAATTTATTGTATTATATTAATTTTTAGAAAAAAAATATGGTTGAATAGGGCTACATATAAGGCATGATGACATGGCAACCTGGACTATCTGATTCCACTTGGTCACATTAGCTTGAATAGCTAAAAAATAATTTGGGCAAATTAGGTCAGGTTAGTTATGTTAGTTAATTTCAACCAACTCGACCTAATCTTATAAATTTTTTTAAAAAATATTTATTTTATAAGGATTTATATAAAAATTTTATTATTTTTAAGGGTAAAATATAATTTTATAAAAACTTATATAAAGTTTTTATTTTTTAAGAGTCAATTTATAATTTTTACTAAATATTAAGAAAAGAAAGTGGTTTAATTAGTTTGAGAAACTAATCTAGTTCAATCTTAACTAAATCAATTAGACCAAGTTCGATATTGAATTAGTTTTTGCATGGCTCATTTCAATTCTATTAAATTTTTAAAAAAATTATTTTATAAGGATTTATATACAATTGTTTTACTAGTAAAATATAATTTTGTAGAGATTTATATAAAAATTTTATTTTTTAGGGTCATTTTATAATTTTATAATTTTTACCAAAAATTAAAAAATGATCAAACTAACTTGATTCCAACTAATATAAATTAAATCCAATCAGGCTTAAGTATTAAACCTAAAAAAAGAAACTTAATGCAAAATTGGGTTGAGCATCAGGTTACTCTAATATCGGGCCAATGATCAACTCTATCAATTAAACTAAAACCTGACCTAACTTAGCCAATAAATATTCCCATGAGTGAGGAGTTAAAATCAGAAAGTATTGATAAGATTTTATATATCAAAATCTAGTCAAGTTTAATCTCATCTCCCAATGCATGATTAAGTTATATATTATTTTAATGTATAAAAGAAATATAATGTATAAATTTATACAATACATTACTTGCATCAAATAAGTAATAAATTTATAATGTATTGTATTAGTTTACACTATCAAATCTTATACGATATATCAAACAGACTTTAAAAGTCTTAGAAATTTTAAGAATTTATTTAACATTATTATTATTATTATTATTATTATTATTATTATTATTATTAAACAAAAATATGTCTTTCATCTCTCAGTAAACCTCAATTTTATCTAAATCTTTTTTTGGGCATCAAATTTTGTTTTACTTACTTAAAAAAATTCTTAATAATTTTGTAATTGCTATCGTTATTCAAATTGTTAACAGAAATAGCTTGCTCACAAACACGTAGCCAGACAGTCATTAAAAAATGCAAACATAGATATTTTTCCTAATAACTCAATAAAATCCAAAACAACATCATTTTATCTTTTCTAACCCTGACCTCCCTTTTCCTTCTCAATGGCACTAGGAGCATGATATTTTTTCACACCTTTGGATTTTTTTACTATTGTCAAGTCATATATTTGACAAGTCAACTAATTTTGTTAATTATTTAAACGATGTAGGCAATTAAAAGTTTTTCTAATAGGTAGGACAAATTTGATAAAAAAAAATATTTGAGATGAATTTAAAACTGACACAAAACTTATTTAAAAGACGAAATAGGTTCTTTTGTTAATTTTTTAACAGAAAAATTGTATAAACTTGAGTTCGCGTGATGAAGATTCGACATCGATGATTATGTATATACCCCACATAGAGTTAACCCTTACAAGTGATGGCATAAAAGCATAAAGAATCTTCCCATCGACAGAACATTTCATTAGCTGTGCTTTAAATCTTTATTTTCAAATTCACATACGAACAAAAATATACGTATGATCCCCAAATTGTTTAATTAGAAACTAATTTCAACTTCACTGCACAAGCAATATCATACCGCCCAATTATTGTTTTCCTAAGTTAAATTTGACTAAAAAATTTATACGCTAAATAATTACACTACAATTCTTGCTTAACTCTCAATTTTAACATTCGGTCGGTTTTCATTTAGTCCATATAAAGTGATGTATTTGTTGGCTATTGAACTTGTGCTCTTTCAATTTTTTTAGGAATCTAAACCTAACTCAATGAGCCTGTAGTTAAGGAGATGCATTCTTTTCCTTAATTATTAGAGTCTAAATGTTTGGGTCAGCATTTAAAATAATTTATTCTCTAAACCTAATTGATATAAGAGATACGTCTATAAAATTATTTAGAAACATACATAGTTTTTATTGACGCACAAATTGATCCGATGATATGCTTACCATATGTTAAGTAAATCTTTAGCGGGACCCATAAATGACTTATATATATATATATATATATATAAAGATGGCAGGAGAAAAAGTGACGGGGGTATCCTTTTTGAATTTGAAAAAGAAGTGAAAAGGCAAGGGGAGAGAAACATTGCAACCCCATAGGAGGAGGAAGAAAGGTAGGTTAATCTCATAATCTTTATGAATTTAGTATAATGTTCTTGATGTTGAAGGCTTTCACTTGATATAATTTTATACTTGTTTTGCTTTCTTTAGTGGTAGATCTAGAAAACCATTTTAGTGGGGTTCGTGGACATGTGATTTCACCATGTTGGTGATGATTATGTGTTGCTGGTGCATCCTTAGTGTAAGTAATAAGACTTATAGGTGTACCTATTCTGCTGGACTAAGTCTGGCGACTTTTTCCTCCACATTGGGGTTTTTCCCATGTTAGAAAATAGTGTGTTTGTCGATCTATTTTCTTGTTATTTACTATATGATTAAGCTAGTGATGCTCATTGAATAATGACACCGCAAGTGTACGGGTCGCAGACGTAATACGTGATGAAGCAAGGTCGTTCCCTCAGAGAATTAATACAATTGGCGATTAGGCATTAGAATTCTCATACTCATTTTAGTTAAACAATCAATTTGTAATTGGATTTATGAAAATTATGTTAAATGTAATTGACAGTAATGAACGACGATTGTAGTTGAAAGTATGCAATTAAAAACACCTTAAGAATTTTAATCCCCTTTTATTTCAAATGTCGATCATTCCCCTTTTTATTAAACAGTTTAATGCAATTTTTAGAGTCAAGGTTGAATTAGGTACAACTGCCTTTCGATCCAATTGAACCCCTATATCCACTCACTTTTGATGTCTTGTTAATACTGATTAAGCACAGACCTTCTTTCGACTATCTAGGGCCCTTGAGGATATCTCTATCTCAAGTGCAAATTAGATTATATCTAATCCTAAGTTGTTTAATTAATAGTCTATAAGCAATTCCCTTCTTTCAAAGGTTAATTACCCAATCCACAATCAAACTAAAAGAGGCCATCCAATAGAATGAAATATAATTCAGATTAAACACTAAAATTCTCAATAATACGTATAAACAATCAAGGAAAACAATCTCCACAGATTAAAGGTTCATAAAATTCCTAAGGATTACAAAATCTAGCCGCTCATGGCTTGAAATCCACAAACAAATTCAGCAAACATGTTAACTATCATCAACTAAGAGGGAAGATGAAATAGAAACACCTAATCAGAAGGATAATCGATAGAATTGATGAATTTCCGATCAAATTGAAGCTCCTCCAACACCCTTGGTGCGTTTTCTTCTCTCCTAGTCAGCCAGAACGTCTTCTCTATGCTGAATGATCCAAACCCTAGCCTCCTCCCGTCCATTTTAGCTTGCTAAACTAAACTGTGCGTTTCAGGGTCCGATCTCGCTATGGCGAGGAGTGCTTCTCGCTATAGTGAAATCTTATAAGTTTTCAGATTTCTGCTGTTCTCGCTACTGTTACGCTATGGTGAGTTTCTCCCTGGAATTTGTATGCCTCGCGACTTCGCTGTGACAAAGTACCTCATTCGCTATAGCGAAAGTGCATCCTCGCCATAGCGAGTTGAATGCTAGCTGTAGCGAGGAGACTTGATCCACTTGTACTTTTTCACTTCTTGGCTTCCCTCTCTTTTCTTAATTCTTTCTTCCTTCTTTCATTTTTCCTGAAATTAAAATCAATCATAGAGTAAGGCTCAAACTGCTAAAGATAATACAATAAAACACTTTCTTTATTTTGTTTGATTGAATCCATTTTTAACTCTATTAATCAAGAAGAAAGTACTTGACTCCCTAATTTGATCTCAAATATATTCTTTTTTTTTATCATAAATTAGGGAGTCATCAGCTAGAAAACCATGATCTTCAAAATTAATCTTCTACAGATTATTCTTCTAGCCATTCAAAATTAGTGAATGATCACGCTTTCATGCTTTATCATATTTTTTTGCTACTTAGCTAAGTCCAATTTATTGGTTTTGATGATTTCAAAGACAGGCTTATAAGAAAAGTCAAGGAGATCAGATTAAAATACTACAAGGCTAAATTCATATACACAAACATGAATTCCCTACAAATATATTATCATTCATGAATCTCATCAAATTCCAATAATCAACCATAAGAACACTATCATGAAATTCTCATAACTGGTGTACAAGATCAGATATTGATGAAATGGGATAATTAGAGTACAAGATTGATAATTTGATATGTACGTATATACTACTACATAAAGGTAATCATCCATTCAATTAATGGGCTAATAACAAAACGAAAAGATATCAGTGACATGCTTTATCATTGACCACTGACTGATTTGGTACTGAGACATGGAACTCATAAATTTACATTATTTTTGCATCAGTAATGAAAATTCAGTAATTTTATTTTAAGGAACTACATTATACAAAATGTCAACTTCATTAATAAATTATTCTAACCTTGAGGTTTAGCTAAATTACACATAATATATATATTTCTTGTTTCAATAATTATACTTAGTTTTGTGAACATTTGGTATATATTAATGTAGACCTTCCCTTAAATTGATATAAATCAGGATACGTCGTGTAAGTTTTATTTAATAAATTATCATTTTTTCCCTTTTCCTGAAAGGTAAATTTAAAAATTTGAATAAGAAATGATCAGAATTAATATATATACATATATATATATAAACAAACATAATTCATCACTTAAAATATTATGTCATTGCTTGTCATATGAAATATAAATATCTATGATACCCTAATAAATTTGATCATGACATCAAATACTATATTGTATTGAGAATATGATGAAATTTCAAATATCAATTTATTAAGTTTATATTTGTATATATTTGTTAGGCAAGATTTGTATGATGCACTTAATTAGGGCATAAGTGCAATTAGTAACTATTCTTTATTGTCCTGGTAACAATTATTTAAGGTGCAGGTGATTTCACCTAAACGATTACCATTAGCAAGTTACCAACATATGAGCTCTTATTATACTAGTGACAAACATATGACCTCTTATTATACTAGCATACTGCAGAGCACGTTATTCCTAAAGAAAAAAGTAATATAAAGCAATTCTAAAAGAAGAAAAATACAAGCAACTACGGTTACTGACAGGGTGATAATTCAAATGATGTGTATTAATTTAATTATTTTATTTTCTAAGATATTAAAATATTTAAAAGCTTCAATAGATAGATAAATTTTTTATGGAAGAAAATTGTTATGAGCTGACACTTTGATTTATAGACTTTTTTTTTTCTCAGTTATGCAGTTTTACACTGAAACTAGCATGGACCACTGCAAAACCAGGAGATTCAAAAATTTTGTTGTAGACCCCACAGAGAGAGAAAAAAAAGGCATTGAGTCTCACAGTAACAGAAAGAAAAAAAAAATTTAAGTGAACAATATACTAACGGAGCATTGTGAATAACGCATAAATAATGAAAATAAACAATGCATAGGGTTTTAAATTTTTTTCCTATGAGCTCGCAGAAGAAAAAAAAAGAAAAATAATGGATCCCACAGCAATAAAAGGAAAAAAAAAGTGAGTAAATAGTGCAATGACAAGACGATATAAACAGTGTAAATATAGTGAAAATAAACAGTATCTGATCCACACGTTTTTTATATATAAAAGATTATGACAAAGATAAAGCAAAGCAGTTTGGAATGCCTGCTCAGAACTGGAACTTCACTCTTATACGAGCAATCTGTTTACATATATATATATATATATATAATGGGATTACTCAGCGACTTATTTAGTACGCAGAAAGTTAAATATAAAAATAAAAATAAATAATTTTGTAAATAGAATATATTTATAATATTCTTACTTTTAACGATTGAATAATAATTAAATAATAATTAATAGATAATATTAAATAATAATTAAATAATAATTAAAATGGTAAAATTGACATTTTAACAAATTTTTCACCCCCATTTCCGTTTCCCGAAGACTACCAAACATGCCGTAGATGATTAATTATTTTACATTAGGAACTTCGTCCAATTAGTTTTTTTTAATCGGTTGTTTAAATAATTATATTCCTTCAACAATTAAGTTTATTAAGAGTTTTCGAAGAAAACATTAGATCAACAGTTATCGCCTTTTGAAATTTAAAATTTTTTCTTAAGAGTGGAATCAGATGTTGGATGATGATTGTTAATTAAGGATTTCAAATACTTACCTGCACGGTAAAATAATTTTGTCAAATTTTTTGTCCCATGCAATTTGGAATGTGATCACCGTAAAAATCACAATCATTTGTTCATAGTAATTTCACCATAGTTCAAAGGGTATTGTAAAAATTACTTGGAGACAACTCTTTTCTCTTTTCCATGTTTTTTCTCTTGTTTTCTGAAGGATAGTTTTCAACGTATGCCGATTTTTGTACGTTATATCTCATTTGTTAGCTTTTCCAATTTTAAATTTTTTGTTACCAAAATTGACTCTTTAAATTCCAATTAAAAAAATTAAATATTAATTAATTAATTAACTTACTAACAATCAATAATAATTAATTAATTCATTAACTTAAATTGAATTATTAAGTTATAAGTTAACCCATTATAAACAGCACATATATTTCAACGTAAAATTGTGAAAGATAGCTTGATTTAGAGATGATTGTTAAAATCTTTTCTGAACAGTGAAATCAAATATTTTTAGTCACTATGTATCTATAAACATATATATTTAGTCTCTGAATTTTTTTTAAAATTGAAAATTATATTTCAAAAGGGTCATTTTTTTTCTGTTTTGGTTGCTAACACAAGAATTTTCTCTCCAAACTATTTATCTGGCTCGCCATTTGTACAATCTCGCAAAAAAATTTTCAAGGTTGATGTGGTGTAATATTAAATTAACGATAAATAAACAGATAAAAATATCCACTTTTCATTTGCTTGATGTATGTGTACCGAATCCTTAAGAATCTCTTCATTTACAAACTCATATGCATAATTGTGCCAGATTAATTAATAAATAAATAAGTCAATTTTATTTTAATCTTAAAAATATATTTAATATTTTGATCTTAAATATATATTTTTTTAAAAAATAAATCCATAACTACAAAAAATTGTTACAAATTCCATCAGATATGATGTGGCATAGTGACCCAGCATTTTTTTATTCTTTTGTTTCCTTTCTTACGGATCTTATTAGGGATGGTTTAGAATCAGGAAGCCATCAAAGGTGTGGAGCAAATCTGGAGTTGCGATTTATGTGATATATTTTCAACTTGAGGATGTATTGGGGAAAAAAAACATTTTAAAGACTAATATAAAATATTTAATATATTTTCAGGACTAAAACAAGGCTTTGACCTAGATAAATGTCTCAAACATTATGCCTATTATTGTTCATAAAAATTGCTCAAAAGGAGTAAAGGACTTGCATTGCATTGTCATGTATAAAAGATGTCATACTCTTTACTATTTATCATTGTTATTGATCTACCACTTTTGCAATAGAATAGCTCCTATGAGTCATGACAAATTTGAATTTGGTTCTTTTCAAATAAATAGATAGTAAAATACTTTTCTGCAGAGAGAAAAACAATTAGTTAAAAAAAAAAAAGACCTATATACACACTACTACTTTATTTGAGAGGCACCTTGCTATCAACTTACTTAAGATTCAAATTATGACAACTCAAATTACAATCAGCTACTTGCCAATTTTTGCTCCATTGATTCTTCAATCTGATAATCTCCTTTTCTTAAAGAAATGACTGCTCATTCCGAGCTAAGACGCTTACAACCAATTCATCTGCGTAAACAGTGTTATTTTTGTTGCCACGACTGTCATAGCACAACTCAATGATATCATCTAATATATAGCAATTCTTACGACAGTTAAAGAACTGGCTATAATATATCTAATCAACCAAAATAGTAATTGAAGCTTTTAAATATGATTTCCAGGTTCGTATTAATTTACCAAAAGTAAATAAAAGTGATATAAGATATCAAAGTTGTGCAAAGCTGCGTGCAGCTCCCTGTACACTGGTTTTATTTGTTTATTTATTTTTAATTATTGTTGAGTTAGATCCCTAAAATTTAGAGTTTCAAGTTTGTAGGCGCACCTACAATTTACCTAGTATGTATTTTAACCCTGCCTTTGAAAAAAAAAATACCATATAATACATATTTTGAAGGACCAAATATGTACCAATACGGAGCATGCAGCCAATACAAGTACATCTTGAATCTAGCCGCCCAGTTTCATAGTAGATCAGAAACCCAAACAAACAGAGAAGCAGAGAAAAAGAATCTCGTCTTTTTTTTGGGTTATTCATGAATAATAAAACAAGCAAGTTTCCTCCACAAATATGGCTTTTAAAGCCAAGTATACAGATTAAAGTAGACAAAATTTATCTAAATTTAGTTAATGAATGCAGAATAGGCACTCACTTTACCAGACTTCATACTGTGAACAAACCAAAGGAGCTGCATGAATTCAACCCTTACATGCATATTGTAGTGGAAAATGAAAACATTTGAAAACCAATTTACTTATAAAATTTTCTCACAATATGACTACAAGTATCTAATTCATCAATTCGACAAAGAAATTTTATAACAGGCATAAAAATTTTAAGCAATTATTACTGACATCACACAGAAGAGCACCAAACTAACCAATCTAAATAGTCTTGGACTACCTTCTGCGCTTTAGTGGGCCAGTCTTGTACCCACCCTTAGTTGGTTTGCCCCAGGGAGAAACAGATACTCTCCCATATTTTCCACTACTCTTGCTCTTACCCTCTCCTCCACCATGAGGATGGTCTACAGGATTCATGGCCACTCCTCGAACTACCGGCCTTCGACCAAGCCATCGGCTCTGCCCAGCCTTCCTAAGCTTCCGATCTCCGTGGGTTGGATTAGAGACTACACCAATTGTGGCCCTGCAACGAGAGTCAATCAACTTTTTCACACCTGAAGGGAGTTGGACTAAGCAGTATCTTGATGCAGGCTCTTTCAATATCTTTGCACTAGTTCCAGCTGCTCGGACCAGTTTGCCACCTTGCCCTGGGTTCAACTCAATGTTGTGAATGATTGTCCCAATTCGCATTGCAGCGAGTGGCATGCAACTTCCAATTTGCGCATTTATGTCAGAATACATCATTTGATTCATCATACTCTCTCGTGGACTATGTGTATATGTGCTTGCAGCATCTGTGAATAGCCAAACAAAGAAATGTAAGGATCTATATTACATACACATGAATTCAACATTGGACAAAAGGGAAGAAACAACAAAAGCATAAAATCATAAATCAATATTGCTTTGTATCCTATACTTTTATTCTATTTTGCCACTCTTTCTCATCCAATGCCACAAATAAGTGTAAAATATTATAGCAAGGCAAACCTGTTACTTCCTAATCTTTTTATAAGATAATGTAGTAACCACCGTTAAACTGAATTGTTTATTTCAATACTCAAAGCAAAAGAGCAAGCTTTGTCTCTATGTAATTCTGCATACTTAAAATGAAAACGATAGGCTGATTGAAAATGGAAATCAATATGGGTTTATTTGAGCACAGCTTTCATCATTCTAAGAAAAGAACAAAGGAACATTGTCAACATAGCAAGATAGATCTAAACCTTTTGAGTTAGGTTATTTCAACAAACTGTTGAACAAAACTAAAAAATTTTGCATTGACCATCACTAATTAAATTCAGATTTTATCATCCCCTTATACTTCCCTTAAACAAAATTCATTAGAAACCATGAAACATTCATATTTCAAATTCTCCAGCGACAGAGCTACATAAAACTTATATTCCATGAATGAACTGGGAATAAATACAGATCAAATTCCATGCATATTCAAATAGGGAGAAGATCTCAAGTTCTCAACATTTTAAATAAGATTATTTCAACAACACGTTGAATTAAACCATCGTCCCATGAAAGTCAGAACTGATCATCCCCCTCTACTTCCCTTTAACAAAATTTATCAGCAACCACAAAACATCTATATTTCAAATTATTATAGTGACAGAGCTATGTAAAAGTAAGCTACAGCTTTTCACTTTTTGTTTTCCCCCTTCTTTAAGAAATCAATGTCAAGAAATCCTCTAAAACCAGTTTAAATTGATATGAATATTTATGCAATTCAAAATACCCAACATGCATCTTACTATTTTCATTTTGATTGTGTACAATTGTCACTATGCTTCAAACAAGAAAATATAAAACACCATCCTTTTTTCCACTGCTCATATGCTTTAAACAAGAACAGATGTGACCTGTTTTCTTTCCTTTCCATTCACTGAACAGAGGCTTTTCCTTTTTTTCCAGTTTGTCTAAGCTACTATAAATAACATCGTTGATGTGTACGTGTACATCAGAAAAGACGATTAGTGATTCATTTAACTACCTTTGTTTCCTAGGATGGTCTCAAATTTCTTGGTTGTGAAACAATTACAGAAGCAACAGAATATCGTGTGATTCATTCCAATTGGGCCTCAACCGAAGTAATTGGCTCCACATTTAGCCACTCGTTCATTTTCAAAGCTGAGGTTGGATTTGCAGCCTCGAGCTTCTCTCCAGACAGCCTAAAAGAAACCATCATCCGGACCAACAAATACACAATGCTAGTCGTGGTAACATTTAAAACTATTACAAACGCAATCCCAACCACCCGACCCCCCATTTGCTTCAACTCTGCCATTGTGCGCCTATGCTGAACCCATAAGGAAGCCCTGTATAGTGCTCCCAATCTTGCATCAAGTAGAACAGCCGACACAGCTTCGGCTCAGCGAAGAACCCCGTCAGATTGAATAAACAGTAGTGGCAGATAAATCATTTTGCACTTTTCCCCCACTTATTCCCGTTAAAACCCAGAAAATGCTGATTGATATGTCTTACTTTTTAGGTATAAAGAAAATTTAGATAAATTTGCTGGGATTTCTAAGTATCCTAACAATTCGAAGGGAAGTGCAAAACAGTAAGAAAATGAGTGAAGGGGTTGGAAGAGGGCAAGTACCGGAAGAGAAATTGCGAGAAGCATCGACGGGACTATTGTTGAGGAATGAGAACGGTTTAAGGTTGAGATAGCTGATCCTCGAGAACGCCGAAGAAGCTGCGCGAGCTCTCCACAGAGCCATGAATATGGACGACCCTTCCTCTACAGCAACCAACTAGGGATTGGAAATTAGCCCCAATTGCAATTCCTGAGTGGTGGTCCCTGCTGGGCTTGTAGACCTTCAAATCCACTTGGCTACCCAACGGCCCAATCCCCATTTCACATTCAAAATTAGACTAATTTTTTTGGGTAAAATTAGACTAAACTTTCATTTGACTTATATATCAGATCAATTTAATTTTAGAAAGTTGTTATTATTTTATTCTGAAATTTTTTTAAAAATTGTAAACGATAACTTATATTGATAAATTTTGAATTTTTTATATCATATGATATAAAACTATCCTCTCCTATATACTTATATATAAGGGTTTTTGTTGTAAGATATATCTAATTACATGGGACTTGACACTTAAGTCATAGCGTAAGATTTTTATTTGGGGCCTTTATATGCAATATAGGCTTTTCAATCTTAGCACCTGTTTGGTTAGTAAAAACGAGCTTTATTGAGAGGAAAGGAAATAAATAGAAATAAATAAAAAAGAATCTTGTAACTTATAGGTCACATCTACTATGCAGAGGGAATAAGAGAGGGTGATAGAGAGTTTTTCTCAATATGTATTATACCTTCAACATTATTAATTAACAATGCCTTTTCTTTATCACTTTTTTTTAAATAAGGATATGAGAATCGTTTTTTATTTATTCCATTCACTTTTTTATTCATTTTTTTCTTATACCTAGCATTACCTTGTATCACACATAGTTTAAGTATGTTTGATATATTGTATAAATAAATAGGCATGTTATTATATTTTTATATTTGATTAGATAAAAATAATATAAGAATAGAAAAGATATGATAGATAAATGACCAAAATACTTTTATGCAAAAAATAATAATATAGATAGATATATATATTTTTTAACATCTATTAATAAAATTGGGGTCCATCTTCTTCCTCATCATGGGCAACCCACTTGAAATTCTTCATAATAATCTCAAAGAGGTTTTGAATTTCCATTCAATTCATTGAATCATATGATACGTACTTTATTTTTCACAAACTCTAATAGTGTTCTTCTTAAGTGGTTTTTTTATTTTAAACAAAGTTTCTTCCCAATTTAAGGTACTTTCGTTATAAATACTTCTTGATATAACATATTCTTTTAAAGATATTATATTTAGAATTTAACTTTAGTGCATTGGCCTAGTTCTGAATTATTTACCAAAGTATGCTCTTTCAACGTGTTCAATACCTACAATATACACATGTATGGATATTCGTGATCTTACCCATTATGCCTCTCCTTGGTAAATATACACATGAACGGATGTTAGTGATCTTACCCATTACCCATAGATATACTTAATGTTCATTTCTAAACCGTCTTTTCTTCTCCTTCTTTTTTTTTTTAACTTATTGGGGATTTTTGGAACCTAAAGCAATGGAGTATCAGATAAGGCAGAAAATGCAACATAAACTTTAGTGGTTTGATACTTATACTAACTGCTCGCTCTCTTTCTCATCATCGAACTGGTTTTGGTATCACTGCCAAACTCTCTCTCTCACAGCAAGAATCATTTGCTTATGTCTTGCGTTTGTCTTTCAACAAGAGAGACTGAAAGAGCTAAGCTCATACTTCAAAAGTTCCAATTAATATTTTATCAATTTTTGTTACTTATTCTCAATATTTAGGCCTACCATAAAGCCTTCATATTCCCAAGATTTCAATTTTCATTTTTTTCTCTTTCATTTCATCAATTCCATATATTCGACTTTTTACTCTCTTAGATTTTAACTCCATTTTATTCCTCTCTCACAAGTTTTTCAAAAAAACTCATTCCTTCTCAAACCATGTAAATATCAATATGGTAGGTATTATTTGATGATTGAATAAAAAGGTGTGGCCTAATTCTTGAATTTCATAATTTTCAATTAAAATGATATTTCAGTGACTTTTTTCCGTTGTTGATGGAAGATATTATATCTTGATCCAAAAAAATAGCAAATTATGTGGCTTATCTATTAATCTGAAGTCCTCTTTTATTGTTGCTATTCAGTTTGAAAGGTAGTCAATTGTAAGATGACAGAATGAGAATTTTGGACTATGAGGAAGGTAAAATATTTTTCCTTAATATAATGTCTTATTAGTTTATATTTGTTCAATCCTGGTGTAATTTTTGATATGGGAAAAGAGAAAAGATAGAATAGAAATATGGAAAAGAGAATGATATGTGTTTGCAAATGGCAATATTTTAGTTATTACCTTTTTGATAATTTTAGAGGCTTAATTATTTGGTGTAAAAAGAAGCAATGCCATTTTCTTCAAAAAATATTATTTCAATCCCCAATACATTTGAAAACCAGAGTTTGAATCTATATGTGGTATTAACAAATCTATTACTCACAGAGATGTTGAATGACTATAAAACCATTTTATTTATTTCATATTTTTCTGGTTTAAACATTTGGGCAATGGGTGCTAGTGGTGGAGCCACATTCTGGCTTGCCTCCCTCAATTTTGTAAAATTTATATGTATAAAACATTGAATTTTGATATTATTCCAACACATACTTTAAAATTGTGAACCTCCTAAATTCATAGAATTCATTGAACACACATATTGTTATTTGACATTTTTAATTAAATCCACTAAATCTACATTTGTATTTTTTCCCCTTCTTTTCTTTCATTTAATTTATTTCACCTTTTCTTATTTTCTCTATACCTCTCTCTCTTTTTCCACTTCTCCCTCATTTTTTCCTTTTTTTTTTCAAATTATTCTTATCTTATTAAACTTTTCACAATGGTTCTTCTCTCTCCCTCTATCACCCCATGCCTGACATTTCTTCTGATTTTCAATTTATATAATCAAGTTATGCCTTTGATACATGCTTATAATTAATAGTTCTACAATAATTGAATAGAGTATAACTAAATTCAAGTGTCAATATATTATTTTCAATTGAATCGACAATTGTTTTTGAAAATTCTACAAAACTTTTTAAAATATTGTTGGATGTAATAGTTTTTATTGTGTTTTGTAAATATATATATATTTGTAAATTGACAATCATAAATTTTCATATTTTGTTATATAAACATTTTTTCTTTCAAAACACTATTATGAGTTGCTCATAGAATTATTATGATGTTATTAGTAATATTTTTTTTTTAATATATCATTGTCATGCATTACATGAGTGACGAGTAAATATAAAATTACGTCCTTGTGTATAGGTAATAAAATTGTTAATATTAATGTAAAGAGTAATTATTAATACATTACTTAATTAAATTTAAATTTATTTTTAGATTTAGGAAGAAAAAAGTCAAAGTATTATTAGTAAATTAGTTTCTTTTAGTTTAATATGAAAGTTAAAAAAAAATTATACATCATAAGAATATAAATTTTTTAAATATATAAGATATAAAAAAATTTCTACAGAAAGAATTTTTTTGCCCCACCAACCTGAAGTCTAAACTCTGCCGTTTGTCGGTGCTATAATGGCTAAAATGTTCACGCTTCGAGTTCTTGTTTTAGATGTCAAAGTATGTATCTTCTGTCTATTTCCCTATAATGGCTAAAATGTTCACACTTCGTGTTCCTTTTTTAGATCTCAAATATGTATCTTCTGTCTATTTCTCTCCTCTCTAACTGTTCAATTGATGACTTGTATGATAGTGTATTGTTGTTTCCAAAGACTAAATATAGTTTTCGACTTTAAATTATATAAAAGAATGATGAAATATACCCATCCAATAATAGCAGAATCTAGAATCATAGTTTGGAATCGGATATATAGTGTAATTGCAAGCTATAACTTTTATTTTTATTATCATTATTTATTTTTTTGGTGTTAAACTTATTGGGATAGTTACAGTGATATCAACTCAAAGAGGAGACCTAGCTTCCCTGTGCCCTGAACTTTGTACGCCCTCGCGGTCCCATTTTCCCGGTGACCGGTTGGAACCTTTGTTGTGTGTTTACGGTCGACAAAGAGGAGAAGGAAGAAGAACCGATCGAAAGCGCCGTCCCCCTTTCTCTCTCTCTTCATAATAGTCTCGTACACACAGTTTCGATATTAGATTAATTTTTTTTAAAAAAAATTAGACTAAACTTCCATTTGACTTATATATTGATCAATTTAATTTCTAAAAATTATTATTATTATTTGATTCTGAAAATTTTAAAAAATTATAAATGATGGTTAATAGAACTTACAAGAAGATTATTCTTGATAAATTTTCAATTTTTTTTATATCATACGATATAAAACTATCCTCACCTTTATGCGTATATATAAGGGTTTTTGTTATATAATATATCAAAATTACAAGTACTTGGGAGTTGACGCTTGAGCCCCACCGTTCAAAGCGTAAGATTCTTATTTGGGGGTTTATGTCAAATATAGGCTTTTCAGATTTCAATCACAGGAGTTTAGCTCTTAAAATTGGCACAAAGCCAGACTAGCTATACCTAAGAGTATGATCAAGAGCATGTTCGGCTTGTTGAAAATTTTTACTTTTAAGAAAAGAAAATTTTACTTTAAATTTCTTCAAAATATTTTTCATAAAATAAAAATAAATTTTCAAAACAAACCAAAAACCCAAAACGAAAAATGAAAACCAGAGGAGATCAAGAAGGCACCTTTACAACTCTTCCATTAAGAAACCACACCATTGGTAAAAGAAGAAGTTTAAATTCTCTTAAAATTATTTGATTAAATTATCTTGGTAATCTAAAAATTTATTCCATACTGATGATGCAAGCATACTTTTTCTAGCAATTTAAACAATTATTTTAATGTTATTTTTTTTGTAATTAAAAATTAAAATATCTCTTAAGAAAAATAAATTGGAATTTATCTAATTTTTTAACCTATCCTAGGCTATAACTATAATGGAACGTTCTCACTGAACATGATTAATTTTTATTTTGTTACTAGTACAGAGGATACGTTCCACGAATATGTGTGTTCAACCATGCATGGGTATAGCTGGAGGGAGATTCCATGGGTGGAAATTGAGTGGTAATTGAAAGCTTCCCCTCTGACTGTCTGTAGTACTTCGCCTAATCTCGTCGCACGTCATGCTTATTCTTCTTTCTTTACAATCGTGCATCATACTCTCTCGTCTTCCTCTAGTACAGATTCTCTTTCTTTAGATGGCACCAAAGTGTGTGCTTTCTACGGAGCTGACAGAATCAAGGATCAAAGAATTGTACTTTCCAACGGAAAACCTATGGACTTTGCCAATGCCACCAGTTCAAAATGAACGCGATCAGGGACGGAGGCACCAGTTGCCATGCCCCCCCCCCCCCAAAAAAAATTCCAAAATTTTTTATAGGTATAAATATGAAATAATATTTGAGCTATCGAAATCTGTTTTTGTCTAAATATATATGTCTAAGAAGCATTCTTCCTAAAACCATCAGCCCACATCCTAAAGCCCATAAAATTAAAGAAATAATCTATTTACATAATAAACCTAGGACACACAATTGCAAAAAACACAATACATTTTGCTTGGGACCACCGTTTTTGGCTTCTTCTTGCTCTTGTATATTGCGATTTCCCACTTCAAATTCAGGGACCATCGTTAACGCCACACAATTTCTTGTGTCGCTCATTCTCGGACCCACACAATAGCCACGCCTTGGAATATATATCAAGCATTAGTTTAAGAGATTAAAGGTATTTCCCACTTTCCCCACTTTTTACTGTGTAATATTATTTTTTGATAGAACTTCTAGTTAAATTTAGTTGAAAAATAATGTAAAAGTTAAAAAAATTTAACATGTATCATAATTCTATCAAATGGCTCTATCAAAAAATGCTTACATTGTTATAGTGTATTGTTGTATCAATTCTCTGAGTGAGACTCAACAAATGGTAGCCATCAAGTGAATTCGGTCTTTTAAAAGCAGGTTAAACCCAGTTGGGTGGGTTCAATACTTATGGTCAGAAAGCTCCTATAACATTTTGTAATATTGAAAATTTTAGTATTATTTGTATTCATATTTTGACAAATAAACAATTTTTGTCTAAAAGTTAAGATTCAACTCAACCATGATTTAAAATAAAATTAAGTAATTTTACTAAAAAATGAATTAAATTATATGACAAAATATAAATAACTACTATATATAGTATGGTTAATGCATGTTTCGCTGGTTGAGCAGAATCATTTTTAAGAAGAAAGTCTGTGCTGATCAACACGCACTTAAAATTCTTCAAAATTAATATTCTTCACAAAAATAAATTCTTCAAAATCTTAAAAAATTACTCAAAGTTCCATTAACTATTTGTTGAGAGAAAAAGTGACAAAAGAACTGCTGTTAGCGGCTTGGGGCTAGAGTAGCATTAACGACAGGTTTTGCATAGAAGTTTCCATATATGCAACTTCTACTAAGTATGATTTTAAATTGTAGTTGCATTACAGTTAGTTGCGATTGTGTTTGCGAGCGTTGCGTATAATATAAAAAGAATTGCGGGCGTTGCAATTGATTGATACGGATGTAGTCTGTGTCGCAATAATAATATTACGGCTGCATAGCTGACCGCAATTTAAAATCATGCTACTAAGCTATATCTTGCAAAGGGCTGCTTTTTTGTTATTTAATTATTGGGTTCTTTTTTACTAAATTTTATCCCGCAAATAACTGGACAATTTCATCGTAACACCTAAACTACTGGAACAATATATTTCATTACAGCCACCAGATAATACAAACACAACGTACAACCGAAAAAAAAAAACAGAAGAAAAAAGTAAGAAAGACACAAAACTCATTTCAAATTACGAAGAAGATAATGCAAACATACCAGCCCACAACCACATTAAGATGCCTAGAGTTTAAATAATGCGCTGCCAATTCAATGTTGTGCCCATCTCATCTTCATGGCGCCACACGCATCTACGAACTTCAATCCAATAGTGGGCAGCTTCATGGTCACTTGCTTCCACATAGTAGAACTCGAGCAAGTCACCAGGTTGGAGGTTATAATTACGAACAACAGTAGACCAGCCTCTTTGTATAACTGGTTTCAGATAAGGTCCCTTAGCTCTTTTTATGCAGCAAAATTTGTACTCGCGTCCTCCGCAACTCACTAGAAACTCCACAAGATCACATTCATGTGCAACTGGTGGAAGAATGCTTAGTTTTTCCAATGGAAAGGACAACCTATGATTAATATCAGTTTCTGTAAGCTTTTTAATGAACACTTGCCCTGGTGCCATTATCTCAAGAGAAAAAAAAAAGAGTGAGTTGTGAAGGTGTTAGGGAAGAGCAGCTTCCAATTACCGCTATAGATTGCCACACACAATTTCGAATCCGCACATGTGACATATCAATGAAATTAAAGCGATCCCAAAAGGAGATGTTGAATCGATGGGACCAAAACAGCCCAAATGATATTCATAGAAAAACATGCCTATGATGGAATAGGCCAAAACATTGATCATAAATAATTATTTTGTTTTGGTCATTATCATAAATAATAATAAAGAGAACAAACCGATACTTCCCTAGCCAGACAACCCTAGTCATCCAATTTATCTTTTTGTTCTAAAAGGAGAGAGAGTTGATAAGTACCCCAATTCTTTTATCGCTAATCATTTTCATTACTGCTTTTTTGTTACTTCATCATCAAACACTGTTGACTTAGCTTAATTTTTGTTATCTGATCGTTATTGGCAAAAGTTTTAGTGTATGGTATCATATGCTGACAAATATTGACTAAAGCACTGTCCCATTTCTTCTTATAGCTAGGTAAGTTTTATAGTTATTCATTCCCGAACCAATAAATGAATCCCATCGCCCGCAATATTATACTCCATAAATATAAAAGAGGGATAAAAAGTGAAAAAAGAATGTCTGTCACTTCCCTCGCCACCTATTTGCTCATCCTTCAACACGAATGTGCATAGCACTTGGTTGTGGGATTTCAGGTAAAAAGAAGATAAGGAACCGTGTTCAACAGTAGGGTAGAGCATGACTGGCACCGTCGTTGCCTTAAATAATTTGGAGACTATAGTAAGCTAAGCCATCCAATCCTTTCATGGCAACACCTTGTCGACTGGCGTAGGTCCCTTCTTAGTGGGGCACACAAGTGACTTTCCTACGGTAGATAGAACACATTGCGCGAGGCGTGCACCTTTTACATTTAGCAAGAAAGCGATAGAAAACATAATAGTGAAACAATCGCTGGAGCGCTTAAAGAGAAGGGAAAAGCTAGCCATAGTTTGGATAAAAGTGAGTGTTGTTGATGCGATGCTTAGTTTGTCATATTTATCCCTCTCTATTCATATGATCTATCACTGTTTTTAATTTGGATGGACCCTATATCATTTATGTGTACTGGTCAGCAAAACATCATACAAAACATGATCTATCCCTCTCTATTCCTGGACGGCCCTATCCTAAACAGTATACTACAAACACCGCCGGCTTTTTGTATGATGCTTTGCTATCCAAGATCTTGCCTGGTCAAAGCAATAAATATCGAATTTTCATAATAAAAGAAATAAAACAGTAACCTTTGTCAGGCTTGAAAAGGGAACGGGAGAAAGAACAACACATGACTATGGATATATAACATTGATCCATGATAGTCATATGTTGTTCTTAATTGCTGCCGCGAAGGGAGACTGCAGAGCATTAGGAGTTTTTCATTAGTTTTTGTTTGAAATACATGGAGAGCTGGAAGACTATACTGTAGAAGTTATTCTAAGATCAATTGGTATCAAGGGTATTAAAAGTTAACTTTGTGAAAGCTTATGATATATACACAAACATATTCTGTTTATATCAAAAAATAATTTATTGTTATATATATCAAGGTTTTAAATTGTAATTGCGATTGCAGTTGCGGTTACAGTTGTAGATATTGTAAAAATTATAAAACATGTTGTGGGTGTTGCGGACCATTACATTGCAAATTATTATAGATGCGACGCGGATCGCATCCGCAATATTGTGACCGTATCATGTAATGCGATTCACATTTTAAAATTATGATATATATATATATATATATATTAGCGTTAGCTGCTATTGTGTATGAAATTGTCAAGAAGGCTAATTTTCTGGATAATGCCATGCTATACACAAGATAGAAAAGGAGCACAAGAGTAATTAATGTCAGGAATTGATGTAGCTCAACCTAGTCCAGACGGAATAACTGACAGAGACAATTATGTACTAAAATATTCTTTTCTTATTTCTTTGACTTTGTCAGCTCAGGACATTCTGAATTTTATTATTTCTTTTTCTTGTCTTTCTTACAGGACACATCCACCAGTCCAGAATTAATCTCTCAACTGTCACTAGTGTGATTACGAAAGCCTAAACACCTAGAATGCAAAATTTTTAATTTGTCTCTATCTTTCAAACATCATTTATTTCTAAAATTAATCATAAAAATAAAATACAAAAAATATAATTCCAACTTCCAAAATGAGATTCGGCAAGAAAGAAGAGCAAATTATGCTTTTTTTTCTTAAATAAAGTTTGACTAAATTATTTTTTATAATCTTCTTAGTTTAAAAAATAATATACTTAATTTCTTATCTTTTAAAAATTTAATTTTCTATATGATATAAAATTATAATTTTATTTTCATATTATAATAAATATAATTAAGTAATTTTTTTTAAAAAAATTATAATATGATAAATACATTTTATTAACATAAAATAAATTTGAAGAAAGTGAAGTCAATTATGGAGCCGCCACATCCACTCCTCCTGATGGCTCCAGTTACCAAATAAATTGAGTCAATGGTCTCACGTGCACAAACACAAGCACATGCACATGCTACTTAGATGAGGTGTGCACTGACGATGACTGATGTGGACAAGTCTCCACATAGATAACCTGAATCTACACACCAATCCGGATCCTCTCAATTTGCATAGATTCAATGCAGTACTCAATGAGGTGTGCATTGACGGTGACTGATGTGGACTAGTCTCCCACAATTAACTTGAAGCTCCAAATCAATTTGGACCTTCTCCATTAACTGCAATATTCAATTAAGTATTATTGGCCTATAATTTAAAATTATTTTTATTTTTATATTATTTTTTAAAAAATAAAATAAAATAAAATTTGTATTGTTTAAATTTAATCTAAACAATTATTAATGCTCACTTTAACACCACACCACAAGATTAAAGTGGCTCCAGGCCAATGGTTTTGAAGCTCTACGTACGCTTTCATGTCTTTATTAGCAGCACTCTAAAGTATTATTCCACACGCAATCTCCCTCCTTTTACCAATATTAATTGCTCTGGTCACATGAGGCCTGTGAAATTTGAAGGTAATGCACCCAGCTTCATGGGCAATATATAAAACTAAAAAGTCAAGTGGTAAGTAGTGGCAGTTAGAAGCCTTTTATTTTACAGTAAATTATTTAATTTCTCGTTAATTTTTTTATAGTAATTTTCAGTCAATAAAGAAAATGGTGGTCGTGAATGGCAAATCACTAAGTATAGTAAAAAAGAGCAATCATTTCTAACAAAATCAAATTTACCTATGTAAGCCCACTAATTTTGACAATGCAGAAGATCATTTGTAAAAAGATAAATTAATGTCTCCAGTAGTGATCTAAAAGTATAAACTAATTTTCCCTTATGCGTTAAAGACTAGTAGAGCCCACCAAATGATGTGCGCAGTGAGTAAGGATGTATACAAATCAAGTCAAGTGAAGCTTTAATTTATCTTAATACTTGGCCCAATTTTAATTGAGTTTTAAAATTAGAGCTTGGTGCTTAGATGTTGTCTAATACTAGGCCGATACTCTCGAGTTGGCCAAGCCTCTTTTTTTAAAAAAAATTTAGTAAAAATCATTAAATGACTCTTATAATCTTTTTTAAAAAAAATTAAAGTACTAAGATTGGTTATACTTGCCCGTCGAGCCAACTTGATCTAGTTTTGAAAACTTTTTTTGCTTGACTCAACTTAATCCAATTATGCTCATGTTAGTTGGCCCATGAACACTTCTACCTAATAGCAAGCACTTAAGTGATATTTTAAAATTTTCTCAATAAAATTAAAGTTAAAAATAAGTGCTTGTCAGACCTAAATTTGAGAATTATATAGAATCTTGTTGCATCAATTATAGCAGCTAACTTGTGGATTCAAGAAACTTTGAAACCAGCTTGATCAATGTAAGTAAAAAAGAGAGATGATAATGATTATTTATAACTAATTTATTTTATTATTTATATGTGTGTGTGGATAATCGGATTGGTCAATAAACTAATAATATGAGTGGTTCATAATTTAGTAATTAAACTATAATCAAATTATGATTGAGTCAATTTTATCGGTTCATTTAAAAGTGTATTTAATAGAATATTAATAAAAAATTGATATGAATTTTATATTTATTTCTCATCCATTACATAATTTATATCAAAAATGTGTAACCATTTCTATCTCAACTAAAGGTGGCATAATGGAAGGGTGTGGTTTTTCAATCTTATTGTCAAACAATCATATATATATATATATATATATATATAGTAACAAGTTAAATCTAAGCTACCCCCACTTGAACGTGGGACCTCTTTGTCATTACCAAAGAAAAAAATTCGAGACCATCTTTTGTTACTGTTTTCACACGTGCAGAATCTTAATTTCTCTGTTAAGAAAAAGCATGCTTCATCATTCGTCTGAAAGTTTCTCCCTACCTTTCTGGTACAAAATCAATGTAAATTTATCAGTTCTATGTCTCAAATTATAGTAGCAAGTTAACCAGGGGTTAATGATATGTGTGTGTGTGTATGTATGTATAATCCATGATTAAATGAGGATAAATAGAGTCAAATGAATACGCATTTGGTACAAGAAAATATTAGTTAAACATTTAGAAACTTTTTACAAAGTGTATCCTTTTATAAAGAGGTTTAGAAGAATCAATATTCCTCATTATCTCTTTCCGTTTCAATGTATTAATTCAAAGAAAATTGCAATGCTCTGTTTTTGCGATTCTTCTACTGTTTGTATACAATTAAGCTTTGCATGGTAGGAAGATTTTATCGTGAATTCGGTTCACAAGCTTTTCTTAATGCCAAAACTAAAAGACGAACCATATGTATCAAGGTCGCATTCATAGGACGTCCCATTCCCAGATTGATGGATTGGGATAAATAGTGGGCTTTTGATCCATCTGGGTATGGGCCCACCGAGGCACTGACACGGCAAGAAGTTATATTATTTTCTGTGTCCATGTCTGAGGTTGATCATTTTCTATCAACTTTCCTGTATATATCTGTAATTTCTTGAGCTGATTTCTTCTTGACGTACGATTTTGCACGCACCTATATGATTGATCAATTAGAAAAGAAACTTAGTTTTTCTTATACTTACATATTGTTGGAGCTATTTACCTGAAATGCATTGCTAACTAAACAAGAGGACATAATCGCGGTTAACGATTTTGGATGTCACACATTTTTTTAAAAAAAGGTTCCTCGAGTCCTCAAATAAATAAAGTAAATAATTAATTAAAATGTAAGAATTATAGTGCAACCTTTGTAAAGAGATCTTTATATGTTTTTTTATCCCATATAGTTATAGTTTCTTTGGCAGCAATACACACCTTCCTATTTAGCCATTATCTTTCTTTATGTCCTTATTCAAGTTACGACCTTATTATATAGTTCGTATTGCACATCTATCCTCCAAAGCTACTCAATTGGAGAATTACCACATTTTTTTGGGTATTTTTTGTTATTTTTTATGGTGGCTTCTTCACTAGTACCCTTATCAATTTAAGGCTTGGGGGCTTAGGGAAAGTATGATAATTCAATTACATCATAATAATTGTAGCAAAATCATTGAGTAAGATTGTTTAGAGACTTTTATTATAAGGTTAAACTTAATAATAAACATATGAAGAATTGCACCTAAATTTTATCTAACTTTTATTGTCATTTGCTATTCTTTTATCAATCACCATAATTAAGTGTAAAATATGATAAAAAGAGGAAACCCATTACCTCCTAATCGTTACATGACGGAGTTTTATTATTTTGATACCCTGCAAGTATTTGTATTGCGTGCTAGGGTCCAGTGGACCTTCAAATCCACTTTTACGGCCCAACCCAATTGTCACGTACAAAATTAGACTACACTATCATCTACCTCATGATGTATATTTTATTAATTTAATTCTTAATATTTGACTCTAATTTTTTTAAAAAAATCTGTCAATTAATCCTCTCAGTGACTAAAGAATGATTAACATTGTTTACGACAGGATCATATGATAGGTTTTTTAAAAATCTTTTAGAATGGAATGATAATAATTTTCTTTTAAAAATTAAATTAATGAAACATTTATCTTTCAAATTTTGAAATGATAAATTTACTATTCAAAATTAATACTTCAAAGGCAAACTTCTCTTAATTAAAGATTTTTCCTGCTGTGATTTTGATCCTATCATTTTATAATAGTGTGTAAAATATGTTAAAATTTTGAACAAATTACACAAATCAACTCTCTTAAGTTTTGTTAAAATTATATAAAATTCATTTCAATTTTTAAAATATATACGGACTTTTCTTGAAATAAAAATTACACTACACTTTAGTTTAATTTTAAATTTTTTTGACTAAAATACTCTTTATAAACCTAAATATAAAATTGGTTAATGAATGATATTTTAAAAAAATTGGACTACAGTATATATTTTGAAAATAGATAAGAAAATTGTACAATTTTGACAAAAGTCTAAAGAACTTCCTGTAATTTACTCTAAATTTTTTAAGTTATCAATTTTAGAATCTTGAGTTATACAATCTAGCTATGCAACCTATAAATTTGTTTTTAAGGTTATCATAAACCCATACTTGCTCTACTTAAGAAAAATGGCCAGATAAGTGCATTTTGGGGTTCGCTGAATTATTATTATTATTATTGAGCATCGCAAACAACATGCACTTGAAATTCTTTCAAATTTTAAAAATTATTCATTTTCGAGTAACTAACTTTGAGGAGAAAATAAATGAAAAACAAATTGTATTGTATGTTACCAATAGGGCACTATTGGACCAAGGTATGTGCATTGATGGAAATGACACTATTTAACAATACTTGTCTCTTTTTATTTTTTATTTTTAAAGTAGAGGTACAAATGTCATTTTTCATCCAACTTACTCATTTTTTTTTCTTCTTTTCATTTCATCAATCTCCTTTCTCACATACCAAACACAACTTTTGCATTGCTTTTAAAAGTATTTAAATTTTTTTTTAGGTAGCAGACTGCAAGATATTATACAAATTTTGCATCGCTTTAAAGTCGACAGAGACAAGAATAATTTCACTTCTTGTAACTGTAGATGTCAATACGCCGGAAGCCCAATACTCGGCCCAAAAAGTATAAAAGTGGGTTAAAGTATTAAGCAAGATATAGATATTTTTCTTCGGCACAGTACAGCATGCCAGGTGGGAGTGAATTTTTTGTTTTTAATACCAAAACACAAAATTACAAAACAATATTATAACAATATAACTGCTAACCGAATAAAATTTTAACTCCTTCCTAAAGTGCCTAATCATCTGCTCTCTATCTGGTGAAGCAAAAATACCAAACTGACGGGTACAAAGGTGTTGGCCATATGGTGAATATCTCTTCCAAGCATTAGAAGGTGGTGATTCTTCACATATTGAGACATTACCATAGCATAGTTCTGCTTCTCGAAAACCAAAATCTGCATCTTATACTCAACTGGCTTTGAAGTTACGTTCTGCTTAAGAACAAAGGAAGGTGCTTCTCTAATAACACCTAGAATTAAACAAGATTTGGCCTTAACCTTTGAATCCTCCCGTCCCCATTTTCTAGATAAAACACCCTTAAACCAAACATTAATTATGACTATTGTTGGTAAAAATCTCCGAAAGAATTTCTATATAGTTTTAATTATGCCAAACAATATATTTTGTGGAAAATCATATTTTGAAAAAAAGAATATTTTAATGGGCACGATATTATTTTAATAAAATCTGATTTAGGAAATTAGGCCAAAAGGGTTTCGTTCTTAGAAAAGACTATGTATCGCAAAATATTTTGAAAAATTAAAATGTGCCCATATGGAAGAATTTGTTATTCTCTTGAGCCAAACATGTTTTATGGAAATTAAAAAGTATTTTAAGGAAATCATTTTGGAAAGGTATTTCTTTTGGAAAATCAAAATTAGCAAATTAGGCTTTTTATTAATGTGTGAAAAGCAAATTTATTTGGGACACTTTTTTTAAAAAAGGTTTTATTAATGGGTTACACTCTTGTTTTAGGAAAACAATGATGTTTAAAAAGCCCAACTTATTTTATTTAAACAAGAAAGTTTAAAAAGAAAAGCGAAAAAATGATCAAAGCCTAATTGTTTTAAATATCATTGTTGACTTTTTTTAATATTCTTTTTGTAGAAAGTGCTTTGTTTATCAGGGATTAACCGTGGAGTGAACAACGAAAAGTACAAAGTATTAAAGGAGTTCATATCAAGTTACTCTCAAAAAGTGCAAATTGTTCAAGATTGTTAAAGCTACAGTAGAAAGGAATGAAGATTAATATTGAAGAAAGTTAAAGCCTATGATGTGACTATTTGTTTTTCACCACATATGCTATATTCAAAAGATTTTACTAGAAATGGATGATCTAATGTTTTATGTTAGAAGAAAGAGAAACGCCATTATTCATTGGTTAAAGAAAGGAGAACAACTTTGAAGAGCATTCTGATACATATTTGACATAGAACAGTATATTAGAGGTTAAGAAAACTATGTAGGGAAGAAAAAGGATAGCATGTTGTCACCTCATGTTCTCTCTACTGGAATATTTTAAAAAGTAAACAGGTTTAACAAGAAGTAAAAGTTTAATAGCTCTACTTCATTTTAAAGTGTCATGCTCTCCCTTCAACCAAGTATTAAATGAATAAAGAAGACATGACTGAAGTGCTCAAGCAATAAATGATGTGTAGATGAACATTAGAAAAAGATTATGGTCATTGGAAGAAGAATATAGCCGTTGAAGATGATGTGAAGTGAAGAAAATCAAAGCTTGCAAGTAACAGTTATCTTTTCATCATCATTATATAAGGAGCTACAAATGAAGATGGAAAGTGCTTGAATTGAGAAAAGTTATCCTCTCCATATACTATTGGTTGTGTTGATCTAAACAATGCATCAAATTCCTTTAAGGGAGGTTTAAGAGCAAGTTCTTGAAGAAAAAAAAAAAAACTTGAGTGAGCCTAGTTCTACAATACATATTTAGGAAATCACTTTCTGTGAGAGCTTTGAAAAAGAAAGGTGTGCAAGAGTAAAAAAAAGAAGATAATGTGTTTAAAAAAGTCATAGTATTTTCACCTATTTGGTTGCTTGCTAACTACGTGTGTCCTAGTTCACATACAATCTAAGTATGAGAAATTCCAACATAGAAATACATGAGCTTTGATTGAGTTTTGAGTGAGCTATACTCAGAGTCTAGTGGGCCTATGCTTCATTGTATTAACCTCCTTGGTGTTTTGTATTGGGTTGCTAGGTACCTATGTAAAATCTTAATGATTGTGTGAGAGTGTAAAATCCTAAGGGTGTGAGCCTTGTTCTTAAGCTGCTACGACGATCTGGTGTAAAAGCTCAAATGAGTTGAGTACAAATGAAGGTTGTCTCATTATAATTGGCTTATAAAACACTTGTGTGAGCCCCTGGAGGTTGCCTTGACAATTAGGTGAAAAAGCTTTAAGTAGTTGATTTTTCTATTGTGATTACCTTATATAGTGAAAAATCTCTTTCTATGTGCTTGGGACTAGATGTATGATCACATTGACCTAAACTAGGATAAACATTTTTGCGTGATCTTCCTTTTCTCTTTCTTTTATTATGACTTTACAATTTCTTGACATATTTCATATAGAACATTTTATTTTTAAGGAATCTTGCGACCACATTGCTTTTAGGAAGTTAAAAAGAATGTTATACTCTTCTATCATATCAGTTTTAGCCCTTCATAAAAATATTTCAAATTAAGCTTTTCATGTCTTTTATTAAGTTATAGGAAACTAAACTTTCTAAACTTGACTTATGTTCCTAGTTTATTGATTTAACAATGAGGCAATTTTTTAGAAGTTACATATTAACGAAGTTGTTATGTAAGACTGAGCTTCCTATAATTTTTGTGAAACATTTCTGAAAAGTGTTGTTACTTGAATCATTTGTTTGGAATCATCCTAATTTTGAATTTAAGATTTTGAAATTAGTTGATTGGAAATCAAACACATTTATTTACTCCTTTATAGATCAAGTCTAATTTCACTTTGTAAAAGAGAATAATCTGCATCTCTCATTTTAAATTTGAGTCTTCTAGATTGTTTCAAAATATTTCAAATTAGTCATTTTTTAGAAAGTCTAATTTCTTTAAAAGAAAATTTCAAAATTGATTATTTTCAAAAAAACTAATTCAACACTCCTTTTTACAACTAACTATATTATCCTTCTTTACCTTGCCTTTCCTATCACTCCGAACAATAATTGACCAACTATCCTTTAAAACACTGCAAATCATAAGGCTAACATTACCTTTATTTGCTTTGTTTCCTGATGATGCAACTTCCTAATCCTTCATCCAATCTACTTCACTACAACAAATATAAAAAATAGCGACAAAATTAGCAGTTAATAAAAAGAAAAAAGAAGTCAAAATTGATTTTTTATTGCTAATCAACTACTGTTTGCAAAATGAATTTTGCTAGTTGCTATTTAGTTTACTAATTAAGTAAAGAGAACTGATTGCCTTGTAGCTTTTCAAGTAAAAAAATTATAATTTATATTAAACAAACAAAATTAAATAAAATTTACAAGGATTTACTTATTATTATTATTTATCTATTTTTGCATATGGATTTAAAACCAAAAAATATTTAATAATTTATGAATTTGCTTGCTAAGCAAATGGAGAGTAAATAATTTTTTTAGCAGATAGACCTAATAAAAAGTTCTTTATTTATTTTTAAATAAGAACTTTTTTTTTAAAAAAAGTTAGAGTTCATCTACTTATTTTTTAATAACAATAATAATTATTATTTTATGTTTTGGGGTGGTTTGATGTTTGGATGAAGGACTACAATTATAAACAAGAAAGGTATAAAAAGGGTGTGAGAAAGAGAGGGAGAGACAGAAAGAGAATAAAGAGACGATAACTTATATTAAGAGGTCTAAAAAAATAGAGATACAATTGTTAGACAAAGTAAAACCTAATTCTTAGGCTTGGTGAAGTTTGTAGTGCAATGTCCGATTTTTCATTAGATGTCAGAATTGAGTCGATTATAAAAGTAGGTCCCCTAAGATGAGTGATTTAAGGTCAACTAAAATTTAGATAAAATTTTAAATAATAAAAAATGATGATTTAAGGTCAAATAAAATTCAAAGTGGTTTAAACAATTTTGCCGAAAGTATAGTGGCATTTTGGTAAATATGGGCACTTTTTGGAAAACTCACAATAGAGTTTTTTAAACTAAAAATTTGAGTTTTATAAGGTTCTCAAAAACCTTGAAAACTGTCCTGAGACAGTTAAAACCTTTCCATTGTATAGTTTTAAATGTTAGTTGATTCAAACTTTGACCAATTGGTTCGGGTAAGTTTTAAATCCAAATTGAGTGATTCCAAAAACTATTTTATAAGATTGAGGACTTAAATTTTATGATAAAAAAATGGTTCTAAAAAAGGAACTAAAATAAACCTAAAATGAAAATGCGACGAATGCGGGACGTAAATGTTACTTTTTGGAATAATTTCTTCTTGAATCTTTTTTATAAGAGACGTCCCCTTTTTGCTCTCCACTTAACCAACCTTGTTCTGTCTAGAATAGCGAGAACTTCTACCCAACCCAGACGCACAAGAAGAAGTTCAAGAAGAAGGAGAAAGAAGCTAAGAAAAGGTATGGAAATTCAAAGATTTCATGGCTTTCTCCTTTAGAAAACTTGTTTTTCTCTCTTTGCTCTCTTTTCTTATGGTCTTGGTTGTTTATTTGGTTCTGTTTTGGCCTTGGCTTAGAGGAGAAAGATTAGAAATTCAAAAAGAAAGTTAAGCAAGAGAAAAGAGTCTTGAAGGAGCAAGGAAAAACAAGGTAGTTTCTTCTCTTTGTTGCTTTCTTCTTCCCTTGCTTTTATTATGGGTGTCTTGGCCTATAATAGAACAGTAAAGGAGGAGGAGTTTATGTCCAAAAACAAGTGAGAATCCTAGGTTTTAAACCATGTGGAGTTAGAAAATGCAATGGAAAGCTAGTAAAATTCAAGAATGGGAAGTTAGGGATTCTTAAACACTTTGTAAATTTTGTTTTGATTTATAAATTTTTTAACATATGTGAGTATTTTTTTGAGTTCTTAAGACTCCTAGGAAGCTTTTCAAGAGCCCCTCCAATCAAGGAAAAATGTGGAACTCTATGGGCTCATTTCCTTTGCATAGTCTGCCTTGGATAGATGAGAGAGTTAGGGAATGTCTTAATTTGTTCTAAGTTTGGTATGGGACTTTATGTGATGGAAGAAGATGGGAGGAACCCTTGGGAAAAATTTAAAAGTCATAGATTGGAAGATGGGGTAATAGGTTTCATAATGTAGCCTTCAAAAGTAACTTATATCTAAATTCTTGCAAATGAGCTTATGATGACTTCAAGGAGTCTAAATATAACCAAGAGGCCTAAATATAAGAAAAAAATGGAATCAAGAATTTGAATTATGGTAGTTGTTTCATTAGGCCATTAATGGAGCTATTATGTAACCAATAGACAAAGTGTGTTTTCTTAGTGCATATGTCATGTTCTAGCTTACTTTAAGAATGTAATTGAACCCTATTCATTGTTTCTAGGCCCAAGAAATCAAGTTTCATCTATTTATGAGTGTGAGACCGAGAAGGGAAAAGAGAAATCAAAATGGAAGAATTGTATTTAATCGCTAAGGTAGCTCTTCATCCCTTTCTTGTGTGCAATATGATTGTGTGAATGTCATTTGATGCATGTATCTGTACTTGAATCTTAAGAAATGTTATATGCTATTATTTAACTCCTATGGTACCGCTATGTTTGTTGATTGGCATTTTATTGTGAAATTGTGCTTTATGGGTGAGGTTGCACTAAAAGTCTCTTACGATAGGTAGGGTGAAGCCAAATGTCCATAGAAATAGATGAGACAAGGTCAAAAATCTAATAGATAAGTGAAGCCAAGTCAAAAGTTCCTAAAACAAGGGTGAGGCTAATTTAAATGTCCCAAAAATGGGGTGAGACTGGACTAAATGTCCTTTGAGCTTGTTCTTAGTTTGGATATGTTATTATGGCATGGAAATTGTGAATGTAACATTATTTGGAGGTGTGTATAACATGCTTATATCTTATGACATAAATATATGCCTATTTGCTTGCTTGAAAAGGATGTTTGAACTATTGAGATTCCTTGAATTTCAGCCATTTCCCTTTCCTATCTTAGCATGTCTAGGTGGTATTCAAGAAGGCCAAAGTGGAAGCCAAGAAGCTTGATTAGCCACACCTTGCCATTAGTATAACTTATGATGTAATTGGATGCCAACAATTATATGTATATATTATTTTTGAGATGTAAACCTTGGAGCAAATGTAAAAGTATGTATATGTGGTGTATAAACCAAAATTGAAACCAAAGCAATGAGGAAAAGTGTTTTGGGTACTTAATAGCTCATTCTTAGTTGTGTATTCTTGCAATGTGGCATGGTGAGATTGTGATGTATTGTAGTTTAGACCATTTAGGAAGCTTGTATATGCTATGTTTATGCTTCCAAACATGCTCATGTGGTGGTAGAAAAAGTAAAAAGTCATTTGGACAATTTGTAACCCATATATTGTGTCAAATTTGCCATATTTATGAGTTATATCAAGATTCGACCAAATGAGCTTTTCTTGGCCTGAAATTTGGCATGCATATAAGTTTTATCTAAATCTTTTTGAAAAGTTAAAGTGCATATTATTTGAAGCTCTAGAGAATTTTTGGTAAATTTTTGAAGTTGGCAATTTGTGATATATTTGGCTTGGGTACTGTGCAAATGATTAGAATTTTTGCATCCATCACTTATGGAACAAATAATGTCCAATGGTTATGAAATTTTACAAAATTAAACTAGACATGATAATCTTTCTGTAACACTTAAGAGTGCCTCATTTGGATTTATAGAGAGGGAGAAAATAATTTTTTAAATTCTAGATTAGTATTAGGGATGCAGTCAGACCTCCATTATTATTCTATAAGTTTTCGTGGCATAATTACTTCTATTTTGATTTGGACTTATTGTTTCCCTCAAGTTAACATTCATAACTTTCCAGAATTATATGATTTGCTGATTTTTTATTTTTTTAGAATTAGTTATGAATTTTTGAAATTTATATCAGTAACCTATGATAGCAAACTTGGGTAGCCGAATCTTTTGAGCTTTTCTAATATCAATCGTGGTCCACCTAGGGTTTTATGACCTGGAATGATTTTTTACCTATAGTGGACATCCAGAGCTTTCCAAAATGCTATTATTTGCTTGATTTGGATTTTTTTAGAATTAATTATAATTTTTCAAAATTAGTGCCAAAATGAATCTGGACCCACGGGCAAATTGCAATTTTTTTAGTTTTTAGCTTCAAATCCATAGTTCATAGTTGTTTTATGCTATGTATGAATTGTATGGATGGAGAATAATTATAGAATACTAATGATGGATCCACAGGGCCCACAAGGCGAAATATGAATTTTTAAACCTCGACGTAGCGCAATAAAATGTAATATTTTTAATCACTTTTCTTCAAATTCATGTGAAATCAAGCTTGGATATGAGGAAGTGGAGATTGATGAATTATGGTATTACATGTAGGATGTGCTTAAAGGCTTGATTGTGTGTTAATAATATATATTTAATATGCCTTAGACCATAACTTAGTGAATTTATAAGGGTTTCTATTTTTAAGTTTCAGGGGTGGTGGGTTGATGATGACAATCAGGCCAAATTACCTGATGAAGTCATATAAAATGTATGATCAGGTGGCTTGCTATGTTGAAACTCTTCTGTTTAGAGCAACTTGGGTAACTTCTTGTATTCATTTTTTGAATTAGGTTTGATGAGTTATAGTTATTGACTAGTTTAGGCCTTCTATAATTAGGCTAAACTAAATTGAGTCAATCTAAACTCTTATGGGACCAGGCGATACTCATAACACTTGCTCTCAAATCTATTAGCAAGATGTCAAGTTAGACGGGATTATAGTAGTGTGTTTGACTAAGTTGTCATGTGATAAATGATGGCATCATTGTTGCTTAATGTTTTCATGATTCACCACGTACATATGTAGCACTCTGTGGAATGCAAGAAGTTGCTAGATGTAACTGGTCATTTGCTAGTCCTTTTGAGTCTTGTTTGTTGTAATTCTATCAATTTTTTTTCTATTTATGTGCTACTTCCATGCTTCATCTTTTATTTGCCTACATGTTGCTCCTTTGCTTCATCTTCCATCTATCGCATGACACTTCCTTGCTTTATTATTAGGCATTTATATAAGTTGGTCCTTATCAAGTGTAATGGCTTTGCCTTAACTTGGTGATTTCAGAAGCAATAAGTCAAGAGATGATTTTCGTTGGTCTCAACAAGGCTATAGTTTTCCATTGAATTATGTTTTGTCATTGCCATTTGGTTAGTAAGGGTTTTCTTTATATAAAGCATGTAGCTTTCTTGGTGTTATATAAGGAGTTCTTTAAAGAGGAGTGAACTTTTTGTTAGATGGTCATTTTTGTTTTATAATAGCTTTGATTGGGGTGACTTTTTATTAGTTCACCCCACAAGTTGGTTAGTATGTGCAAGATTTTATGGCTTTATGTTATTATGTGATGATAAAGTTGCCTTTTTCCTTTTGTTTTGCCATTTTTTCAATGTAAATGAATATGTTTATATTAGGTATGCTTATTATCATTAGTAGACCAAGTCATAATCATCTCTTTATTAGTAGTTCTAAAATTTTAAGTTTGTTGTGGGTTTATTTTATTTTTCTTTTTGTACATGCAAAATTTTATTAGTCCTTTTCCCTTCACTCATCATTACGTTAATGAAATTAGCTACGATCCCTCACAATATGAAGAGGCAAAACAAAGGTATAATTAAGAACATATGGTCATCCTCTTGGATATGGCCAGTAGATTCCATCTGGGCAAGATTTCTTTGAGTTTGACGTCCTCAAGCTAGTATTGAGGGATGTTGAGGTGAATCGCTAGTTTATTCATGATCACTGATGTTGCCTTAGGATTGTAATATGTAGATGTAGCTTCGAAGGTACATTGGTTAAGATAGTTTTGATGTTCTTCCTATAGCTATTCCAAATGATCCTTTAGTTGCTACTTCTTTGGTGAGTTCTCCATTTGCAGCTTCTTTATCTCACTTTTCTAGGGATCTTACTTTGCGGAAGCGTTGTTAGGAGGTGAGTGAGCCATCATATGATTATGAGGATGATGTGGAGGGAGAGATTTTTTTGCCTTCATCAAAGGAAGATTTAAATGAACTTAAGAATTCATTGAAAGGAAAGAAAATAGATGAGCTAAGTTCACTTGCATATATTAGTGGGTTCATAGAAGGCTTCCAAAGAGCTATTGAAGCATGCATGTTCAAGTGTGGGCCTTCATGATAATGTAAAAAGGATAGAAAGCAATATACAATTGATCATGTCAAAAATTAATAATAATTTTCAATAAGTACTTATTTATTAGAGCACTGCTGATTTTCGATTATCATTTGTATTGCCTTTGAGGTTCATGAAATAATTTTTAGTGTGCGTACCAAGAAGATTTCTTAAGGCTGGGTCATGATGCTGGGTCACATAGACCATATTTTCAGTATGTGTATCAAACTTAATTACCAAATCTTTAGCATGAGGATATGTATATCATAGTGATGCATTATTCTTGAGAAGGAGGTGTATGACTATTTGGATTTAAACTAGTGCATCAGTTAAAGAGCTTCCTTGGAACTCGCATGAGATTCAGTATCGGAGGACAAGTTCAAAATATTTGTTCATTCTTGACAAAAAATTTTGTGTAGGTTTGGAGTTTCATGTTTTGCTGCAGTAATTCCAAGGTCGAGGAATTTATTTCCCTGATCATAGGATTTCAACAAATCTCCGTTTCTGGCTGCAAAAAAGTGGAACCCAACCTAGATTCAAAGATGGTAAATTGGAAGGTGTTCTATAAAGAGGGCAAAAGAATTAAAAAATATATAGATAATTTATAAAGGATTACTTTGGATACGTCTTGTTATATAAGCTATCTACCAATAAAACATTGAATCTATGACTTCAGATGCATTAAAGTTAGGATTATTATTTATTTAATTTTGTGTGAGGAGAAAAGGGAGAATTGAAAAGAAGGTGGATGCTTTCTATTATCTTACTGTTTTTAGTTATTATCCACAGTAGCTACACAAATTAGCTGCAACTATTCACTAATTTAATAATCAATTCTGACGCAAGTAAGTAGGTTTCACAGATATCTTTATCTCCACACTATCTTTGTTCTATTAATTTAGTCTCTTACAAATAAGTATTTTTTAATTTAATCTTTCACAAATAAAATTATTATCAAAGATGTCAGTCTATTAATTTACTATTAATAAAATTAGTAATAAAATTAATAGAAAGTCATTGTCAATGATATCATTATATTATTTTACTGTCAATGAAATTAACAATAAATTAATGGAAAATCATTATTGATAACACACACACGAGTAACTAACTGTGAGGAGAGAACATAATGGAATTTGAATTTGCCCTATATAGCATACTGCAAGATGGTATGCAAATTTTGTATGGCTTCAAAGGCAACAGGGAAAAGAATAATATCACTTCTCGCAACTGCAGATACCACCAAGCCTAATGCCCAATAGTTCAAAATGGTTTGAAAGTTGGCTAAAATATCAAGAAAAATTATATCCAAGAACCATCAATCTGCAGAATTTACAGAAGCCGAGGATCTGGTTATAATAAGATCCTTTATTCTAACTTTTGCAAACTTATAATCATTGAATGTAATTTTCACCAAATATTAAGCAAGATATAAATATGCTTGTTCAGCACAGTATATAAGTCATGCGAACATCATATATAATTATTGGCCCAAGAATGACAACGATTGAAGCTAGAAGTGCACAAATCTCAAACTAGGCTGGGCAATGGTTTAGTCTAGTGCGCAAGTCTGACCTAATCTAGTCTAAGGTAGTCAAATTTTTTTAAAAAAATTTTTGATAAAAAATATAAAATAATTCTTAAAATCGTTTTATAAAAGTCCTGCAAAATTATATTTTGTTTTTTAAAAAATTAAAATTTTTTTAATAATTTATATATATAATATAATTTTTTAATATTTTTTAATTAGGTTGAGCCAAACTAACTAAAAAAAGTTGGACTGATTTTGGTCTTGAATTTTTTTTTTTTAGCCTAACCCAAAATAGTGTAACTGGGTTGGTTTCAACCTTGGACACTCCTAATTGAAGCAATCATTGGCCCAAGATTAGATTTTTGTTTTAAAATGTATCTTGAAAATATTTATACAGTCATTATTAAGAAAGAAACCCCACTTACTCTTTTTCTTTTTTGGCGTACTTCTCCATAATATATTTCCGGTCAATCTTCCCTCTCTATTCTTTTTTGCTGAAACCATCTCTCTCTCTCTCTCTTAGACTCTCTCTCACTCTTACATCTCCAATAGCGGCCCACTGATATCTGAGGATTTCTCTTTGAAGCACAGAAAATAAGAAATCAGTGCGGTTTTTTAATAGCTGAGGAATCCCATAGGTCAGATCTGGCACAGAAATCTCCAATGGCAGTAATCTTGATCTCTGAGGATTTCAGTTTTTCTCGGTTTTTTTATCTCCATTTTCTGAGTTTTGTAATGATCTTTTGCAGTTTTGCAACCGCCATCATCGATCGCCCGCTCTCCATCACCTCTCTCTTATCAACATCGGTACGACGCCCACCAACTTTTTTAGGATAAAAAATCATGATTATTATTGTTGTCTTCATATGTGTACCAAAAACTAGTTTAGCATTTCGTTAATATGTTTTCTTTAACAGGTTATTTCTTTTGGATTATCGCTAATATTTGTTAATGTTGATTCATTAAAGAATTGTTTATTCGACATCCAAGCATAATAAAATAATTAGTAGAAAATTTTTTCAGTGAACTACTTTTTTAAGGAGAAAAAAATATTTTGAATAGTTTTATATTCTCACAAAACAACTTATACCGCTAGCAAAATAATAAATAATCTTACTCAATTTTTGTTAAAAGAAAAAACAATTGTGAGAAAATGTATAAAAGTTGTATGAATATGCTGGCGTGGAACACAACTCTTGCCATGCCCCTTTAAAGATGGTTAAACTATTCTTACATGTCAAGTAAATATAAGAAGACATTTTGTTGTTGTAATTAACTTTTAAGCGAAAAGTCGTTAAGCATGAAGGTGATAGTCTGATAATATATAGCCGTTGAATTTTAGAAAAAAATAGTGTACTAATATTGTAAATACAATTGTTTGTTTGATTTAGGTTTGGGATGATATTATATCCTAAATTGCTACTATCGTCGTATTCAATGGATAATGTACTGTTAATTGGAATTGGCTATTTATTTTGCAGTCATGATTATGTTTTGACAACGGAAATAGTTATAAGGTTGTTCACAATGCATATTTTTCAGTTTTGTCAGGGTATCCAAGCTAGGGTGTAATAATCCATTGTTATCAAGTGCAACGGATCGATCAATTTTCTGTTTGGCCATCCTTGAATATTACAAATTAGGTAATTTATCCTGCAGTTTGAAATGTGTCACTTAATCCTTTGTTGTTTAATTGTTCCGTTATCACTTAGGCCCATGATATTTTTCATCTAGAATTTAACAAAATTAGTCATGTAAAAGTGATCTAATATCAATTTGTTCCCCTATTATTTTAAAATTATCATTCAAATCCTTATATAATTTTATACTTTAACCCCCTATATTGTCATTCAACTCTTTTATTGCTTAAAATTTGACATATTCAACCTCCTAAAATATTTAAAAATTCAAAATAAAAGATAAAAATTAAAATGAGTGTATGTATGAAAATATTAAATAATACTTAAACTACACTTAAATTTTGAATGATAATTTTTAAGAAGCAAATCGATTTTAAGTGACTTTCTCATGATTAATTCTGTTAAATTTTGATAACAAATACCACGAGGTAACTTAGTGATAACGAAACATGTTATAAGTATTTTGATTGGCAATTTAAATCATAGAAGGCAAATGATTTTAGACCAAGCCAAACTTCCTTTCCCTCAAGATTATTTTTTATTTTCCTGAAAAGTTTTAAGGTTGCTATATATCTACACCAAATTTCATCCCATCCCCTTTAAATAGAATATAAAATTTGTATTTTGTTTGGCTAGCTAGCTAGGTCCAACGAAAACACATATAATATTTGCAGGAATGTTCACGGAAACTTCATTCACTACCATAGTCTCTTTAATTTTCCACAAGCATTCATTTTCTACACATCATCTTCCCTCCACCTTTGCTGTGTGAAAGTCGAAACTACCCATGCCATTCAGTATTCCCTCGAGTTTCAACCTAACCATTAATTTCTTTCTCACTCGCTCTAAAAAGTAATTTTTTCACGCTTACTTTGAAAACGCGAGACATATATGCTATTCCTTTTTTCCTTTTTTCTTTCTTGGTGAAAGAAATATACTATTCCTTTTGATATTTGTATTTTTTCTGTTGACTCTAGCTAGCTAAGTCCAACGAAAACACGCAGAATATTTGCAGGAATGTTCACGGAAACTTCACTCACTATCATAGTCTCTTCAATTTTCCACAAGCGTCCATTTTCCACTCATCATCTTTCCTCCAACCCTTCGTTCATGAAAGTCGAAACAACCTCCATTCACCCCATCGATCGCTTTCATATTGTGAAAATTGTATTCTGACTCTAGGTCAAACTAAAACTCATATAAGATTTGCGGGAATGTTCACAGAAATTTCATTCACCTATCATTCTCTTTTAATAATTTCCTCAACCGTTCATTTTCTACTCATCTCACCCCAATCATGCAATAGTTTCTTTCTCTCTTGTTCTAGAAGTTATATTTTCACTCATTTTGAAAATGTGAGACATAATTTTCTTCTAATTATTTATAAATACTCATTTTGCATTAAGGGTTCTCATCAAATCAGACTTTGCATGATTAATATTGCTTCTCATTTGCATTCCATTTTCAATATATTTGGTATTTTTCAAATGTTTATACTGGGATTTGGAAGTTTGGAAGTAATTGAGAGTTGGTTTTCTCTGCATACTTGTTGCTTTTTTTGAAGTGTACACGTAAATATACGTATCGTGAAGGCAATATAGTGATAAAAAAAGATCGTTCCTTTGAGAATTTGTTGTCAAAACAATGTCAAGTACTGAAATTCACAACCTAATTTAAATCAAATAAATCAATTCTTAAATGTTGGTGTTAAAAAGAAATTGTTTATGGATTCTAAGCTATATAGAAGTCAAGGTTAGCATTTGGATTTCCGAACGAATATTAGCATCTAGGATTATTAGTCCTTTTGTACTACATAGCAATTAGCTCAACATTCAGTACCTTTGCTCTCAATGGTAATACATATTAGTCTAGGGTTCTGTTGTTCCTATATATATTTTTCCAAATCTTATATAGGGTTACCCAATTAATTTTATAATTCCTTACAAAGTCAACTTAAATCAAACTATTATCACAATACCTAGTTAGACCATGTGAGGTTATTGAGTATATTCCTATCTCAGTAACTAAACCATCCACTTACCCTAACAAGTTTCAAGGATCCACACCACTCAACTTTTGATCTAACCTCCCTTTCCCTTTCTTAAGTTCAAGTGAGATATCAAATCAATCTAATTGTTGGCCAATCAATCAGAAAGCATGAAGCATGAAGTTAAATGAAAAAACATTAACCATTGATTGCAAAGTTAGAATAAAGAACAACCACTAATCCACATAAGAGTTCTTAATAATCCCATATTAGAGAGGGTTTAGCTATATATGATCATAAAAACCAAAGACAAAGTTGAAGCAACAATCAGATACATCAGTAAAAATGATAAAGACAGAAGAAAGGAAGAAGAAACTCAGAAATGAAATGGTTTCAGCTTCAATCCTCAATCTCTAGCTTCACTTTGCTTCAAAATTCCTTCTTAGCTCTTCCTCTAGCCTCTACACCCTTGGAACAACATAAAAACAACCCAAAATGACAGCTGTTTCAACTACCACTAGCATATGAAGCTTCAAACCCTCAAAAATTCTGAAAACAAAACACTGCGGTCAGTTAATTCGTATTGCGCTGTGGCGAGATTGAGTTCTGGGAGACTGAGCGTCGCGGCGAGGTTGGCTTCTGAGTGAATTCTGAGGGTATGCACGTTCCTCGCCTCGGCGCATATATATTCTGTCGTTGCGAGTTTTGGCTCTGTGTGACCTCTCGCTGCTGCTCACCACACTCGTGCTGAGGATTTGGCTTCCATTGATTAGCGCTGCGGCTCCACAATCTCTCGTCGTGGCCAGATTTAGTTCTGTCTGACTTCTTGCTGTGACGAGAACATTATTTGTCGCGGCGCGCTTTGCACAGCATACTTTCCCTTGGATTTTGCATTTTCAACCACGGCGTGATGAGGCTTGGCCGCGGCGGGATATGCAAAACCAACATTTTATAGCTTCTTTCTCTTGAAATTGCTCAATACTCTTCACAACATGCGGCCTATAAGAAAAACAAGGTGTGATTAGTTATCAATATACTCAAAATTAAAGTAGAGATTATGATTTTTCAAGTAAGTATTGAGTATACTTAAATATGTTCATTTTCTTTCATAGAAGTATTATTTACCCTATAAATGGAGGCTAACATCTTATTTACTGAGAGAAAATATGTACAATAATATGAATAGTTAGGAATTATCATACCCCCAAACTTGAACTTTTACTCGTCCTCGAGTAAAACAAACTAAAAACATTATTAGATTGACCAATGCCTTGGAATCATTAGCGATTGCCATAGTCCGCACTTACTGCATCATAAAGCGTATTCAATAAGAAGAACAAACCATATATGCTAAAAACAAAGTTCAAATGATAAAATTAAGGCTTCCAACCATTTCGAAGTGTGTGTGTGAATTGGCCAAACACTCATCTCAAGCAAACATCAGAATTAATTTTCTGCACTCCGACAAGTATAACCATTCTCAACAACAGAAACTTTATAAGCTCACTTTTTTTCATCTCTCCACTAAATTAGGTACCACAAAACCACTAAATCAAAAGGACTTTTAGACTTGTAATGAGGCTAGGGCTGTGGCTACGAAGAATAGGCAACGTTAGTACAAAAGGTCTTGAGAAAATCTATGTGATAGTCTACATAAACCAAAGGTCCTCTCAATGTACCTTCAGTAATGATTTAAAGGGATGTCCATCTCAAATATATTTTGTTTTTGTTTTTGTTTTGTTTTTTTTGTTTTTGTTGTTGTTTTTTTTTTAAGATCAACATACTGCTTGTTTCCTTATCCTCATGAATGCACTATTATCCTTTTCTCAAGACAAGGGCAAGATTATAGATTTTTATAAGGCCAGCCAGGTTAGGTACTCCTGTTAGTAACTCTGGGACAACAAAATGAAATACCATCTCCAACAGTTTTTTTTTTGTTTTTTTTTGAATGAACAAGCTCAAATGAGGTTCAAGCGTTTATGTAATTACAATAGGGTCAGACTAGAAAGGCACAATCTCAACCAAGGAATGCCTGAATCATCTCTAAAGGTTATGGATACCTATTGATTCGCCTCGAGAAGGTAGGAGATAAGTTCTAAAGCCCTGGATTTTAGACTAGCCATACAAATTAGATTACAGAGAATTTTCTCTTAAAACTAGCAATTGATTTGTGAATTGGCCAATGGTGCATATTAAGGTTTTCAAATTGGGAGAATTCCTAATTTATGCATTTGAACTAAAATCAAAACACAGATAGCATAGAATTCCTACTAAATATCTCTTGACATAAAACACTATCATTGGAAGCAGGCAAAAACAAAACCAGCAGGCCAACAGACAAACTAATTTGAAATGAATTTCAAAAATTTTTTTAACAAGGAAAAGTTCAAGAACAAAATTTCATGCTATTCCCATCAATTATGCCTATTGCCTAAACTATTCTACCTCCAAACTTAAAATCAACATTGTCCCCAATGTTGAGGAACAAGGAAAGCCTAAGAGAATTAAGGAAGATAGTTTGTGCATAAGGAAATTTTTTTTTAAACAGATACTGAACAAAATGAGAAATGAAATATAAAGACAATCACATGAACAAAAGAACAACAAGGAAAACATTAAAACAACTCCTACTGACAACAACATAAAATAGTCAAAGTTCACAATGCCGAAAAACTAAATTGATGCAATTAACATAAAGCGAAAAGGAACAGAGAAAGGTGTCAGATGTCGGGGCCCTGTGGTGGCTGCTCAGATGGCTCCGGAGGTGGCTCCTGAGGTGGGGATCTAGCGGGACTGAGTACAAAGCTAGGAGGAGGTGGAAGCTCAGATGGGTCCCACTGTAGACGGCTGGCTAAATGTCTCCAACATTAATACTGCCAGCGATCCATAGCCTGCGCTCGAAGGAAAAAATCCTGCATCATCACAAATAGAGCCTCCAAGGAATGTGTCTACGCCGGAGCTGGTGGCATATCCTGAGCTGGCAGATGGGGTGGCTGATTGGGCTCAACTGGAAACTCCATGGGCTCCTTGATAGGTTGCTCTATCGGCTATCGGCTCATTTCCCTTAGCCTCCAGATCACCAATCATCAAAATAGAGAATGGCTTCCTCGAGGGAAGGAGCTCCTCTATCGGCTTGAACGGCACCTTTACATTAGTGCACAACTCTGTGATCAAATGAGGATGTGCGAGGCTGGAACCTGTAGACTGAGAAATCTTCTTAATGCTCTCAAGGATAATATAACTGACATCTATCAGCCTTCCAGTCATGATCAGGTAAATTAGGATTACCCGGTCAACGGTTAAATCACTCAAAATGGCTGCTTGGAAGCAAGTTGGTGCAGATGAAGTGGGCCCAATAGCAGGCCACTTGATTCAAATTACCCCGCAAAATGCCTTTGGGCACCCCTCTTAACATCCAAAAATTCTGCCCCGGGAGAGTAAGTTCTATAACAACGTCATCCAAATCGGGGGTCTCCCCACTCATCCGGTACATGCAGAACTCACAATCAGGTATCAACGCAAGGTGATATTTGTCTCTAATCACTTGTTTGTTGATAGTAACAGTGCGCCTTCTAACTCGATACAAGTGCTCGTGACAAAACGGGGCGTTGGCGTAGAATTCACGAACAATGGACACGACAGTGGCTATTGGCTCATAATAGAATGTTCCCCATCATCGGGCAAATATTTGTTCCGCTACTTCCTAACTCTTGGTAGGTGCAGTACTAAATTTCCTCCCTGGAATCAGAGCTCGGTGAAAAATGACTTCATTATATCGCTCCTGAGCTGCCAGGGACACAACAAGAGTGATCAAAGGAAGCAGTAGATGATGATGATGCTTCACCCTGGGCTTTCTTTTTAGGAGCCATTCAAAAGAATCCTGCCAAAAGAATTTATAAATAGTTAACCTGGGCAGCTGAGCAATAAAGATGAAACAAAAACCCTAAGCTCATGCAATTAAAATTATTTTTTTAAAATTTTTTAAACCATTAGAATCCCTCTCTAAACTTGACACAAAGGTGAATCTATAGATAACTTCTCTGATGTAAACAGGGATCCAACCAATATGCAAGGACCATCAGCCATGGTCTATAAATGAAAAATTAACAAATTGCACAAACCATGAACTATATAATCTATAAGCCCAGTAACCACACCATGGAGTAAAATGATTGTCCAGACAATTCTAACCAAATGAGACACATGGAGAAGCCATTGTTGCACACAAACAAAGGCAAATCAACATACAACTTCCTTTCAAGCATTTTATTAAACAGTTGGTGTGCAAGGAAGCAATTCCAAAATTTGAAGAATTGGACACATCTTTGAGGCATCATCTATCATCTATGTGCAAAGAAAAAGGGAAAAAAAATAGACAAAGCATGCAGAAAATAGCCAAACACAATTAGAAGTTCATTCAGGCATTTGAACAAACAGGTGGTGTGCACAAAGTTACTTCACCATTGCAATGTTCAATTTAAATCAAAAGACTTCCACCCGTTTGTACAGAGTCATCCAGTAAATAGAGAAGCACAAAGTAGCCAAAAAATTAACCAATGCATTATCAATTAGAGGTGTACCTGTAATGTCGAATCGAAGAAAAGCTGAAGAGGGAGAAAGGAAAGATGTAAACGGAGCCGTGGCGAAGGAGCAGCAACACGAAGCAATTGGGGGAAGGGGGAAGGAATTCGATGCACTTGATTGTGGATGGGAGAAAATATAATGGTAGAGGGAGTGTGGGGAGTGCGCCGGATGAGGAGGAGCTACTGGACGAAAGAAGGGGCAGGTTTAAAATGTTTCAAAAACCTTTTTATTTTATTTGATTTACAACTCACGTAACGGTGGAATTCGCCTCTGCCATCGATAAAAACTGCCCAGCCCGACTTGCGCAACGACTTGATAACTCACTTCGTGGCCACTTTTGCTATTGGGCCAAAGGATGCCGCAGCTGTGTTCATTGTGCTGCGGCGACATTCGCCACTTACTACCATGTGAAGATTTCCTCAAATGATTCATGCCACGGCCTTATTTTCCACGCTGCGACTAATTTTGTTACCGACCTACTATACGTCGCGATTAGAATTTTTGAGTCGTAGTGAGTTTTGCCACTGACTTTGGGTATGCCGCGGCGCAGAATAGTGAGCTGTGGCGTAAATCTACCCTGATGCAGTTATTCAAAAATTTTGCCTACTCTCATTGCTGTAACACTATTCTCCTACTTTGAACACATCAAGTTTAAAATTTAAAGCATAGAACAGGTCATAAGTCAATTTTATAAAGTAAGAAATACTCCCTCTTCTTTGCTTTTATGATCTTGGCTTCACTACTGCATAAATTGTTCGAAACTTTTCCCATAGCTTCGCATGACTACTACCCTTCACCAGATTCTCCTGAAACCAAAAACACATAACCAAAAGTTACCCACATGAAATTCTAACACTCTTTAATCTCAAAAACAAAAATAAGGAAAGGAACTCGGGTTGCCTCCCAAGAAGCGCTAAGTTTATAGTCCTTAACCCGACTTTCAATGACTTCATATGTAATCCTCCAAGGTGATCGTGGACTTTTGACGGTCCATCTCTCCTCCTTGATAGTGTTTGAGTCTCTGACCATTGACTTTGAATTTTCTATTTGACTATTTTTCCATGATCTCCACCCCACCAAACAGAGAGACATCAACTACTTCAAAGGGTCCTGACCACTACGACTTGAGCTTGCCCAGAAAGAGCTTAAGTCTTGAGTTATATAACAATACCAATTGACCAGGCTCAAACTTCCTTGGTAAAATTTTTCTGTCATGCCATTGCTTTGTCCTTTCTTTGTAGAGCTTAGAGCTTTCATAAGCATGAAGTCTGAATTCATCCAGCTTGTTAAGTTGCAATAGTCTTTTTCCACTAGCTCTTCTCAAGTCAACATTTAATTTCTTCACAGCCCAAAAAGCATTATGCTCGAGTTCGACTGGTAGGTGACAAGTTTTACCAAAGACAAGCTTGTAAGAAGACATGTCAATTGGAGTTTTGAATGTTGTACGATAGGCTCACAAAGCATCATCTAACTTCTCAGCCCAATCCTTTCTTGAGGGGCTTACCATTTTCTCAAAAATCCTTTTTACCTCTCGATTAGACACTTCACATTAGCCATTAGTCTGAGGATGATATGTTAAGGCCATCTTGTGTTGCACTCCATATTTCTTTAGGAATGCTTTGAGCTAGTGATTGTTAAAATGGGTTCCTTCATCACTAATGATTACTCTAAAGGCCCCAAATCTGGTAAAGATGTTCTTCTTTAGAAATTTCATTACCACTCTCGTATCATTAGCATGACAAGCCACTGCCTCAATCCACTTTGTCATATAATCCACAGCAACAAGTATGTATTGGTTGTTTTAAGAAGAGGTGAACGGACCCATGAAGCCTATCCCCCAAACATCAAATGCCTTCACTTCCAAAATATTATTCAGAGGCATCTTATGTTGTTTAGATATGTTACTAGCTCTTTGGCACTTATCACATCTCCCTACAAAAGTGTGAGCATCCTTGAACAATGAAGGCTAATAAAAGCCCGATTAGAGGATTTTGGCTGCAATTCGTTGCCCATTAAAATGTCCTTCATACTCAGCTGCATGACATCTTAGTAAGATAGACTCTTGCTTCTCATCTGGGACACACCTTCGTAGTATTTGATATGCACACATTTTAAATAGGAAAGGCTCATCCTAGACATACAACTTCACATCATGCAGAAATCTCTTTCTCTGGTGTGAGCTTAAATCTGAAGGCAATACATGGCACACCAGATAATTCACATAATCTACATACCATGGCATTTTGTTTTGCTCCACAAAAAATAAGCTCTCATCTGGAAAGGTCTCACTGATCTGTTTCTCTTGGTCATCTTGAGCTTCAGTACTCAGTCTAGACAGATGATCGACTACATGGTTCTCACTACCCTTTTTATCTACTATCTCTAGATCAAATTCTTGTAGAAGCAGAACCCACCGAATAATCCTTGGTTTAGAGTCCTTCTTAATCAAATACTTGATAGCCGAATGGTTTGTGAAAATTGTGACCTTGGTACCCACCAAATAAGACCTGAACTTCTTAAATGCATATACTACTGCCAACAACTCTTTTTCAGTGGTGGTATAATTCAGTTGAGCATCCGATAGAGTTTTACTGACATAGTATATTGGGTGAAAAAGCCTCCTTTTCCTTTGCCTTAGCACAGCCCCCACAACGTAGTCGCTGGCATCACATATCACTTCAAATGGCTCTGTCCAGTCAGGTGCCACAATAATAGGGGCAGATACTAACTTCTTCTTCAACTCTTCAAAAGCAATAAGACATTGATGGTCAAACTTGAATGGAGTGTCTTTCTCGAGTAGTTGAAAAAGGGGTTTGGCAATTTTGGAAAAATCTTTAATAAACCTCCTGTAAAAGCCCGCATGACCTAAAAAGCTCCAAACTCCTTTTACACTAGTCGAAGGTGAAAGTTACTCAATTAGAGAAATTTTAGCCTTATCTACCTCAAGACCTTTACTGGAAACTCGATGACCAAGAATTACACCCTCTTGTACCATAAAATAGCATTTTTCTCAATTCAGGACTAGATGAGTTTCTTCACATCTCTTCAAAACTTGCTCTAAATTAGCAAGGCATTCTTCAAATAAGTTCTCAAAAACTGAGAAATCATCCATAAAAATCTCCATGGTCTGCTCAATCATATTAGAGAAAATAGACATCATACATCTCTGGAATGTAGTGGGTGCATTGCATAATTCAAATGGCATCCTTCTAAATGCAAATGTGCCATAAGGACATGTGAAGGTTGTTTTCTCCTGATCTTCAGGGGCAATGGCAATCTGATTATATCCCAAATACCCATCCAAGAAGTAAAAGTAGGCCTTCCCAATTAATCTATCCAGCATCTGGTCAATGAAGGGTAATGGAAAATGATCTTTTCTAGTGGCAGTGTTAAGTTTCTGATAGTCCATACATACCTGCCACCCCGTCACTGTCCTTGTGGGAATTAACTCATTGTGGGTGTTAGCCACTACAGTCATGCCTCCTTTTTTAGGAACTCATTGGACTGGGCTCACATATGAGCTATCTGAAATTGGGTAAATAATCCCCGCATCTAGCCATTTCAAAATTTCTTTTTTCACTACTTTCTTCATTATTGGGTTAAGCCTTCTTTGATGCTCAATAAATTTCTTGTGGTTGTCCTCCAATAAGATTTTATGCATACAGATAGAGGGACTTATCCCTTTTATGTCTGCTATTGACCATCCAATGGCTTTTTTAAAACCACCAAGCACCCGAAGAAGCTCCCTTTCTTGTTGTTCAGAGAGAGCAACAGAAATTATTACTGGCAATGTGCATTCTTCCCCTAAGTAAGCATATTTCAAATGAGAAGGTAATGGCTTCAACTCCAGAGATGAAGGTTCCTCCACAGAAGGCTTTACAGACTTGACTCCAATTGATGCATCTAGTGGTTTAAACTGTTGAGAAGTCTTGGAGTGCTTTTGAGTAGCTTCTAATAGCTTAATACATTCTCTCACTCCCTTATACTCCTTCTTAGCCATTCCAACTAATGATGCTTTTAGGGGATCCTTAAACGTTGATTCAATGAACTTATCATGTACTGCATGGGTGATTAGACGCACAAAGCAACATTCTTCTGGTTCATTCGGGCTCTTCATTCCTTGTACATATTGAATGTCACCTTCTGGTCATTCACTCTTATAGTAAGCTCTCTTTTTTGCACATCAATCAATGTTCTTCTTGTGGCCAAAAAGGGTTTTCCCAAAATGATCGGAATATCCTTATCTTCTTCATAATCCAAGACTATGAAATCTGCTGGAAAAATTAGCTTATCCACCTTCACCAGAACATCTTCGATGACACCATTTGGATAGGCTAAAGATCAGTCAGCCCATTGCAAGGTGACGGTTGTTGGCCTTGCCTCCCTTAATCCAAGCTTCTTGAAAGTTAATAGCAGCATTAGGTTCACACTTGCCCCCAGGTCACACAAAGCATTTCTAGTGAAATGTTTCCCAATGTTACAAGGAACGGTAAAACTCATTGGGTCTTTCATCTTGGGTGGAAGTTTCTTTTGCAGAATAGCACTGCATTCTTGAGTTAGGGCCACTGTCTCAAATTCTCCAAATCGCCTTTTATTAGACAGTACATCTTTCATAAACTTAGCATAACTTGGCATTTGCTCCAAAGCTTCTGCAAATGGAATATTAATGTGGAGCTACTTAAAGATTTCTAAGAATTTTTTATATTGCTTGTCCAGATTTTTCTTCCTGAAGCGTTGAGGAAATGGTAGTGGGGGACTGATTCTCTCTTGACCTTTCTCTTGATTATTCTTCTCAGCATTGTCTTTCCACTTCTCACGCACTTCATTCTTCTTTTCCACTAAATTTTTCTTTTCCACAGGTTTCTCCTTCTCACCCTTCTCTTCCACCTTGCTTTGATCTTGGCTAAACTTATTAGCTTACTTTGATGGTAATACTTCTGGCAACTCCTTGCCACTTCTCAATGCAATAGTTTTACATTCCTCTTTGCCCTCTCTTCTGGGGTTAGGAACAGTGTCACTTGGTAGCACCCCAAGCTGTCTTGAATTTATAGAAGAAGCCAATTGACCAATTTGCACTTCTATATTCCAGATTGCAGTCTCATGTTTTGTCATTATTGCATCTTGTCTGGCTAAGATGGCATCTTGCTTAGCCATATACTGCATAAGCATTTCTTCCATGTTTGGCTTCTTTTCTGGCATTTGGGGTCTTCCTTGAGTAAGGAATCCCGGGGGATGAGAAAGTCTCATATTAGAAGAGGATGACTGGGGCTGATTTTGTCCTTGGCTCCATGAGAAATTTGGATGATTCCTCCATCCTGGGTTATAAGTGTTAGAATAGGGATTGTTTTGATTCTTCCCAAAGTTGCCCGTGTAGTTAACTACTTCTACCAAGGAAGGGCATTGATCACTATAGTGTTCTTCTCTACAATGCTCACAAGTGATGATCAGAGCTTGAATAGCATTAACCTCCATTGGTGTACTGAAACGCATTTCAAGACTATCAAATCTCTTATTCATTGCAGCCATCTGAGCTGAGAGTGTGGTTAGAGCATCGATTTCATGTATCCCAGCTACCTTTTTCTTATGAGGTATGGATGCAGACCATTAGAAGGAGTTAGCTGCCATATTCTCCAGCAAATTATATGCCTCTTCAACATTCAAGTTGCCTGTGATACTCCCATTTGAAGTTGAGTCAAGGATGGCTTTTGTTTCAGGAAACAGTCTATTATAGAAGGTTTGCACCTGCACCCATTTAGGAAATCCATGATTAGGGAACTTTTTCAATAGTTCCTTGAATCTTTCCCAGGCTTCATATAATGGCTCATCATCTTGTTGCATGAAGAAGGTGATGTCATTTCTCAACTCTACTGATCGAGCTGGTAGAAAAAACCTGGCTCTAAATCTTGTAATTAGATCATCCCAAGTAGTTATGGACTAATCCAGCAATGAGTTAAGCTATACCTTAGCCTTGTCCCTTAATGAAAGTGGAAAGAGTCTTAGCTGAATTGGATCATCTGTCACTCCATTCTGCTTGAAGGAATCACACACCGCTAAGAAGTTAGAGAGGTGAGTGTTCGGATCTTCAAGAGGGGACCCACTGAATTGTCCAGCCATTTGAAGCATTTGCAGCACTACTTGCTTCATTTCAAAATTGTTTGCTTGAATGGTTGGTCTCCTTATATTAGAGTGGTATCCTTGCATATTTAAGGTAGCAAAATCATTTACTGTGCAGACACGATTTTCATCCTCTTGCGCCATATTTGTGGTTGAGTCAGAAGTTTCACTATCGTCTCTCTGAGCTTGATTAGATGCTTAATCAGATTCGTCTTGAAACAAAACCACTTCGAGACTTACAATTTCTTACATATGAGGTTGTGTACGCATAGAAGGTAGTCACTGCAAGATAGAACAAAAAAAAAAGAAATTGAAAATAGATATAAGTAAAAATATGCACAGTGCTTAAGTTCAAACTAAGTATGCTGGTATTAATATTAACAAGAAAATATTTTGGCACACAAATCCCCAGTAACGGCGCCAAAAACTTGTTGCTTTCTTTGAAGCATACACGCAAGAATACGTATCGTGAAGGTAATATAGTGATAAGAAAAGATCATTCCCTTGAGGATTTATTATCAAAACAATGCCAAGTACTGAAATTCACACCCTAATTTAAATCAAGCGAATCAATTCTTAAATGTTAGTGTTAAAAAGAAATTGTTTATGGATTCTAAGCTATATAGAAGTCAAAGTTAGTATTTGGATTTCTGGACGAATATTAGCATCTAGGATTATTAGTCCTTTTGTACTGCATAACAATTAGCTCAACATTCAGTACCTTTGCTCTCAATGGTAAAATATGTTGGTTTAGGGTTCTGTTGTTCCTATATATATTTTTCCAAATCTTATATAAGGTTACCCAATTAATTTTATAATTCCTTACAAAATCAACTCAGATCAAACTATTATCACAATACCTAGTTGGACCATATGAGGTTATTGAGTATATTTCTATCTCAGTAACTAAATCATCCACTTACCCTAGCAAGTTTCAAGCACCCACACCACTCAACTTTTGATCTAACCTCCCTTTCTCTTTCCGAAGTTCAAGTGAAATATCAAATCAATCTAATTGTTGGCCAATCAATCAGAAAGCATGAAGCATGAAGTTGAATGAACAAACATTAACCATTGATTGCAAAGTTAGAATGAAGAATAACCACTAATCCATACAAGAGTTCCTAATAATCCTAGATTAGAGAGGGTTTAGCTATACATGATCATAAAAACCAAAGACAAAGTTGAAGCAACAATCAGATACATCAGTAAAAATGATAAAGACAGAAGAAAGGAAGAAGAAACTCAAAAATGAAATGGTTTCAGCTTCAATCCTCAATCTCTAGCTTAACTTTGCTTCAAAATGCCTTCTTAGCTCTTCTCCTAGCCTCTATACCCTTGGAACAACACAAAAACAACCCAGAATGATGGCTGCTTCGACTCCCACTCGCATATGAAGCTTTAAACCCTCGAAAATTCTGAAAACAAAATGCTGTGTTTAGTTAATTTGTATTGTGCCGCGACTCAAAATATTGCGCTGCGGCAAGATTGAGTTCTGGGAGACTGAGCGCCGCGGCCTGATTATGATGTGCCATGGCGAGGTTGGCTTCTGAGTGAATTCTGAGGGTATATACGTTCCTCGCCTCGGTGCATATATATTCCGCTGGTGCGAGTTTTGGTTCTGTGTGACCTCTCGTCGTAGTTCACCACACTCGCGTCGAGGATTTGGCTTCCATTGATTAGCACCGCGGCTCCACAATCTCTCGCCGCGGCCAGATTTGCTTCTGTCTGACTTCTCACCGTGGCGAGAACATTATTCGGCGCAGAGCGCTTTGCACAGCACGCTTTCCCTTGGATTCTACATTTTCAGCCGCGGCGTGATGAGGCTTGGTCGTGGCGGGATATGCAAAACCAATACTTTGTAGCTTCTTTCTCCTGAAATTGCTCAATACTCTTCACAACATGCGGCCTATAAGAAAAACAAGGTGTGATTAATTATCAATATACTCAAAATTAAGGTAGAGATGATGATTTTTCAAGTAAGTATTGAGTATACCTAAATATGTTCATTTTCTTTCATGAAAGTATTATTTACCCTATAAGTGGAGGCTAACATCATATTTACTGAGAGAAAATATGTATAATAACATGAATAGTTGGGAATTATCAATACTGCAAGTAGGGCAACAAGAAGGAGTAACATGAGCTTGAAAGCCAAAATAAAATGCGATTGACTTGAAATGCATAATGCTTCTGTTTGGCTGACGAAAAAAGTAAAGGGGAACCAAAAGCCAAGGGACTAATGAAAGGTACAAGTTTCCTTGAACCCTCCTGGAGAGTGAGATAAAAAGCAAATCGCGTTTTCCTTCTTTTTGTTTTGACGTCTTCGTCTCTTTGCCAAAAGTGTAACTAAAAGTAATATAATAAGAGTTAAGACTATAATTGAGGGTCTATACAGTATTTGTATGTAAACATAAAACATGTTCTAACTTTTAAGGGAAATGTAATTATACGTGTATCTTGATATAATTAAGGTGACAGTTTAATATATAGCAGTTTAATTTTAGAAAAATATATTATACTAATATTGTAAATACAGATGTTTGTTTACTTTAGGTTTGGGAACATAAATATTTATAAAATATTACAACTTTATGGATTTAGGTTTAGGATGATATATCATAACCTAAATTGCTACTGTCGTATTCAATGATAATATACTGTATAATAAACCTGATCATTAGTATTGGCTAGTTGTAGTTATAATCAGTTTTTGATAAGATAGTTAAAAGGTTATTTACAATACATATTTTTCAGTTAGTCAGGGTATCCAAATCAGGGTATATTAATCAATTGTGATCAAGAAGTGCTACGGATCAACTAATTTTATGTTGGTCATCATTGAATAACAGAAACTAGGGTGTAAATTACAATTTAATTACCCGCGGACTGATTCAAAATTAATTTGTCTCCATATAGTTTAAAATGTGTTATTTAATTCTTGTGGTTTGTTCTATTATCACTTGATGTATTAACTTAATTTATCTTAGTTTTTATTTTTGTCCCTAAATTTATTTTATTCTAGTTTAATCTCTTAACTATACCTCTGGTTTTATTTTTATTCTTTAATTTTATTTTGTTCTAATATGATCTTTTAACTTTATTAGGTTTCATTTTTGCCCTTTACTTTTATTTCACTCCAATTTGGCCTCAGCTTATAAAAACCACTTAAATGTTTTTTTTTTTTATTTTTTTTAACATTACCAAGTTGTTTAATGGAAAACCACTAAGTTGACAAAAAGTGGTATTATAACAAATATAATTTGACCAGAGACAATTAAAGTTAAGTTACTAAGGAACTACACATGACCTTTTTATTAAGCATTTTAATTTGATGGTCCTAGAGCGAAGGAAGCATTAGAGTAGCTTTTAAAAATTAAGATACTAAATTATAATAAAATAAAATAAAGAAATAAAAATAAAATTTGAGATAAAGTTAATGACTAAATTGAAAGTCAATAAAGTTATAACATGAAGTAAAATTAAAGAAGCAAATTAGATCAAATAAAGTTATAAAATAAAAGTAAAAACTCAAATAAGATTTAAAGACTGAAAATGCATTTTGTCTTCAAAGGAAATGTGAAAGTTACCTAATATTAATTTGCCCAACTGTTATTTTAAAATTATCATTCAAATATCTTTCTATGGCTTTATACATCAACACCCCTATATTGTCATTAACTCTTTTATAGTTTAAAATTTGTCATTCAACCTCCTAAAGTTATTAAATAATTCAAAATAAAAGATAAAAAGTAAAAAAAAAAAAAAGAGAAAATGTTAACTAATACTTTAAACATAACTTATAATACATTATATATATATACACATACATACATACATACATATATATATATATATATAGAATGATTTGAATCATTGTTTTTAAATCATAAGGAGGCAAATTGGTTTTAGGTGTCTTTCCCATGGCTAATTCCATTAAATTTTAGATGGAAAATATCTGAGGATAACTAGATGGAAACGAAACTACAAAGATTTTAATTTTGAGTGACACTTTAAATTATAGAAAGCAAACTAATTTTTAGAAATAAATTGTTATTTATATTACAAATTAAATTATACATTGTACAATAGTATTGAATTCCTTTCCCTTAAGATGTTCTTTTATTTTCAGGAAAACTTTTATTAAGGTTGCTGTCTACATCCAATTTCATCCCATCCCTTTCATATAGGATACAAAATTTGTCTTTTGACTCTAGCTAGCTAGGCCCAACGAAGAAACATATAATATTTGCAGGAATGTTCACAAAAACTCCACTGAATATCGTAGTCTCTTCAATTTTCCACAAGCGTTCATTTTCTAATCATCATCTTCCCTCTACCTTCACTTCATGAAAGTTGAAACTACCCCTTCCATTCAGTATTCCCTCGAGTCCCACCCCAATCATTAGTTTCTTTCTCTCTCGCTCTAAAAGTAATATCTTCACACATTTTGAAAAGGTGAGACATACTATTCTGTTATCTTTTGTTTTGTTGTTGTTGTTTTTTTTTTTTTTTGGTCGAATATATTCTTTATTTGATTATTCATAAATGCTATCTTCCTTGATATTAACCCCGTTGCCTTTTGTTGGCTCATATGAGCTAGGCAGTTCTTGTAATTTTGTCTTCAGAAGCACAGCCCTGGAACCTGATTCTGTTTTGCATCTTATATCAAGGGTTTTAATCAATCAAACTTCGCGTGACTGATTCTTCTCATTTGCAATTCATTATGAATATGATTGGTAATTTTCAAGTGTTTAGATTGAGTATTGGATGCTTGGAAAATAATTAAGAGTTCATTTTCTTCGCATCCTTGCCAGCTTAATGAGGAAAACAAGAAGTAGGAAATTAACGTCTGCAAGGGAAGGGGTTGAAGACCAAAACAAAACGCAGTTCACTTGGCATATTCCTTCTGTTTGGCTAATGAGAAAACCAAAGGGAACCAAAAGCCATGAGGATGTTAAAAAGGGTAAGTTTCCTTGAACCCTCTTGTAGTGTGAAATAAGAACCGAAATCCAGTTTTGCTGTTCTGGACAAAGTAAATCAGTGATATAGGAGCATTTATAAATTGGACTTGCATATTTTGTACAGATGAAGTTGTTAAAGAAGCATAAGTCATCAGCACCCAATTTATCTATAATTTGACCTTTCGATCAGAATATTGATATATTTTTGTTTGTCAGCCCTGAAAACTAATGTCGAATATCTAAACTATTGTTTGGTTAATAGATGATAAAAGTTTGTGGAAATTACACAATTATCCGATCTTTGCCTCCAATTGCATTATCTCCCTGTCAATAAAAAATGGCTAGTAATTAATATTTGAATTTATCACTCATTGCAGTGACTCTTACTATCTAAATTGGATATCAAACTCTAATTGAGTTGAACACATATGTGTTGCAATGCATACCTTTCCCTTTAGTAGTATGTGTTTGAAATTCTGTTTCAAAATCACGTTTGTGTAGAAGTAATAAATTATTGCTTCTTCAAAAACGTAATTTTAAGCTTTCGAAACGTAGAACCAAATACACCAATAGAGCATGTTTAAAACCCCCTTTTACTCACTACATGTCTGATTAAGCTGATCAATAGTACTTGCCAATTGGTTTGAGATTAGAAAGACAATGGAAATTGGAATGAGTGAACTAGTAAAGAAAAATTGAAGTTTAGTTAAAAGAATTAGATTTAATTGCAGTTTTTATATCTTTGCTATTAAATTCTTTAATTAGAATTATAACATGTAAAAAAATTTTAAAAATTTAAGTAGGTGACACTAAATTGTAAAAATTATACACTTGTTATATTATTAAAAAAATCATATATTTATCATATTTTGATTAAGAAATTTGATAGCAAAAATATAATAAATTGCATATAAGTATTTTCTTTAGTTAAAGGAAGAAGAATGTGCAACATACATACATTTAACTCAATTGCATTTAAGCTATAATTTAGGAAAAATTACATTTCAAAACTATAAATTAAAAATATTTATTGTAAAGGGCTTAAATTTTAAAATTATTTCAAAGACCCAAAAGGACAAAAACTTTAAATATGAATAATTATTTTTTGAAGAATAATGAATAGGAATAAGAGAAAAAACTTGGTGAATAGTAAAAACCTCATTGGTTTTATAATATGATGTGTAATTTTTCTTTAGTTAAAATTTTTATTCTCACAATAATTTTAGTTTCTTACATCTTTAAAATAATGTTAAAAATTTACAATCTTTTACAATAAATATTTTTTTATAACTAGTATTTGGATTCATGTGATGCACGGACATCTTTTTAAATGGATGTGCATAAAAATTAATAAATTATTAGAATAAATTACATAAACTCTTAAGTTTTATTGAAATTATAAAAAAAAATTATTTTTAAAATATATACAAAACTCCCTGAAAAAATATTATTTTATATTTTAATTTAATTTTAAATTTTTTACTGACATGCCTTCTATTTTATTTTTTTATTTTAAAAAATATATATTTAAGTTAATAGATAATATTTTAATCAAAATTTAAAGTCAAATTTTATAATAACATTTTATTTTAAGAAAATTTTGTATATTTAAAATTTGTATAATTTCAATAAAATTCAGAAGAACTATACATAAAATACTCAAATTATTAATATCAAATTAAAGTGTAATTTTTTTAAATAATTTAAGAAATTGGGGAGGAGCATTCTTGCCCGTCACACTAGGATCATTTGGTTAGAGGATGTAATAATAAAAAGAATGTAAAAAGTGAATAAGTAAGAATAGATAAATAATAATAATTTTTTTATTTTTATTTTTTAAAAAATAATTTAATAATTAAAATGATAATATGATAGATAAAATAATAAATATAAAAATATAATAAATATTGTACATGTGTGCGCATAATCATGAATCAAGCAGGTTAATAACAGGATAACATTTTTTTTTTGGGTTTCATTTTGCGGAGCTTTTGTCAGAGCAGAAGTTACCGTACTTATCGCATGGTGCCGCTAAGAAATACTCAAGTTGTGTCCGTACCTATATTTTCTATGTTGCTTTCCGTGAATTCGTAACCAAAAGGCCCAAGGCATATTCTAGCGCAATTTTCATTTATTTTGTTTTCTCTGGTCAGGTCCTTTTGAAATTTGAATTGCTTTGGCCAATGATGTTCAGTATCATTACTTGGTAGACCTCCTGCTGCCCTGTTGTTAGAAGGGAAATAACTTGGATGAATTGGATTTTTATTTTTTTTTAATTTTAATATATTTTTATTTTAAGTAAAAAATATATAACATAAAAATAATTTTTTAATTATTCATTTAAAAAAGTGTTTGATATCAAAAAATAAAAAAAAAATTTCTAAATTTAAACTATTTAAATTTAATTTAAATGATTCAAATTATTTATTGTTCCCTGTAAGAACAACAAGCCATCTGAATTCACTTTTGGGGGCCAACGTTCAGAGGTGAATGGGCTACGCAAGTAAGAATGTGCCCTTGTATGAAAATCTTGCGTTAAAATTAGATCAAAATATAAGAACTCCTATAGAGTTGTGTAGTTAATTTTTTTATTTTAAAAGTTAATTATAAATCTCTCAATCTTTAATTTTATGCAAGATAATCATTCCATCAATTTTTTTGTTCAAAATTTTAACACAACTATTCTATTTAGACTGAAAAGGATTAGATCACCAATATATATATATTTGACCCCTGGTTTCTCAAGTGGCAAATAATAACTTTATTTTGTCATTGTCTTTTACATTGTTTGCGACACAAAAGCTTCTATTTGCCATTTGAGATGCATATTAGATGTATATGTATGTGTGTGTGTATATATATATATATATATATATTTGTTGACTTAACCTTTTAAACCTACATGAATAAGTAAGGTTAGAGTTTTGAATGAAAATACTTAACAGAAAGGTTATGTAACACAAATATGAGAGTTAAAAAGATGTTAATTTATAAAGTAAAAATAAATAAATTATTCAATCTTTTAAATTAAAAAAAATTCTTTGCATTTTGATCTTAAAATTTACATTATGTGGCATGCGTGTGATACTTTGAGGGGAAAAAACGTGGGCAGAGAAAGTCTATTAATTGAAGAGAAGTTGAAGGAGAAAACAGCCTAGAACTAGGCTGTTGTATGCTGGAATTGACGTTTGTTGATCCGGCCACACGTAGCTTTCATGATAACATCTTTTCTGCTTTTCGTGTTTATCTCTTTTTTTTTCTCTAGGTGCGACAAAAATGATTAAGGTGAATGAATCATGCCTAGCTCCTTGAACATAGCAACTGAAAAAACAAGAATGGTATTGTGACTATTTGAGTTCTTGTTGGGTACATAACTCTCTCTCTCTCTCTCACTCACACACACACACACACACACACACACACACATATTTGGTGAATAGTACTTTGTCAAAGATCTATGTGAGCCTCCTGGTTGAGTCCTTGCTGAAATCCCGAAAGAGAGTGCACTCCTGCCTCTGAGGTTTAAGTAAATGGTTGTACAAAGGGTGTAAGTGAATAACAATAGAACGTAACTCATATATTGGTGCCCTATGGGCTATTCATAGTAGAGGATTGGAAGATGTCTTAATCCATATGTTATGGTCTAGTTGGGTCTGAGATCATAAGAGATAAGTGTGTGTGGTTAGGCTGATTAAAAATTAGTTGCGATTGGTTTAGTTGGGTAGTTTCATATATGAAATGTATCTTAATGGTGTTAACCTCGTGATTACGTGATGTCCGCGTGACCTTATTAGTAGGGCCTACAAGAAGGGCGAGGTCAGAGTACTTGAGATAGCTTGGGTCTAGTCCAAATGTTCCTTACCAATATTTTAATCTTTTATAAACATATAATATATTAATCATTGTATTTATTTGGCCATTGGTCACAAAGGGGGAATTTGTTTGAAAGACAGTTTCCACTATCATGAATCCCCAAAAGTCTCTCCCATATTTATAACTTTGGATTTTTCATCCCTAACAATATTATGCAAGAAATGTACATGACTATTTTAAGAAATCATTATATTATTTTGTTATGGAATTTAACTCATAAGTTTATGAGCTTTCCATTTTATAGTGCTTTAGAGTCAATTATTGCTCACAAAGAAAATGTGAAAACATGATTTCTCCTTACTTTATATGTGCAATGAAACATAAGGTATGAATTACCTTTATTTATTTAAGAATTATCTATATGTGAAAATTTTATTGATAGTGGGAGAAACAAGAGTTAAGTATTGTGTGTATGCATGTGTCTGTTTTATCATCATAGCTGTCTTCCGGGTTTCAACAGTACATTTGCTGCTTTTGTTTGATTATTTCATTGCTATGGGATATAAGTAAAGTGCATAATGCGCCCATATACGCTTTATCGGTATATTTCTGGTTTAAATTGAATTCTGCATTAGAGAATAAAATAAAAAAAAGAAAAAAGTGCACCATCCTCTGCTCGTGGGTGCTTGGGGTGTGTGATAAACACAAGCATGATATTTGTGTGATATTAGGTGTTCACAAGGAGTCTTTTTTTGGGCGGGGGGGGGGGGGGTTGTGCAGAGGTTAAAGACGTACGAAAGCAGCGTGAAGTTAGGCTATTGTTCTCTATAGGTGATAAGTTTTAGAGTCACTAGCAGGAGACTTGAATGATAACAACTTAATTTCTAGTTTTTATATTTAATTATCCCTCGTTTTTTCGGGTACCGAACAACAATCGTTTATTCTTGCCAGCTTAATTAGTAACACAGGATCGGAATCCTGTGAGCAACTGATCATCGAAGTTAAATCTTTGTAAGATGAACGGGCATTTCCTTCAACCCTCCTATAGTACCTAATCTTTTGTTCGGCAAATGAGAAAATCATGGGGATCCAAAAGCCATGAGAATGATATGAAGGTGAATTTCCTTCAACCCTCCTATAGTCCGTAAGATATACGTATAAGAGCCAAAACCTTTTCCATTTTAGGTTGCCAATTTGTCTCTTGGCTAACTCGTAAGTAAAAAATAGAGAGAAATGAGAACATGTCTGAGTGTATATACTTATATAATACATTTATGGTTGACATCTTAACATTATTTGACATCTTTGATATAATTAATTGAAAAGTGATCACAGTCTAACAGCAGTGCAACTAATTATTTCCACGTCCAATAATGGTCCTCGAAAGATACCTCAGTTGATTATTCATAAATTTTTTGCATCACTTTAATATTTGGAGAATATGACACAATCATAGTATAAGATACTGAAGTGATACAAAAATTTCGTAAAATTTTAAATCAAGAAAGGCACTATTTTGAGTATCAAAATATAATTCTAGTCCATCTGGAACAATAGCACTTTTACTTTGCAGGTTTGTTTTGTGAAATTTGTTAAATGGCAAGGGCTTGTGCTTAATTATCTTAGATCCACCCATGGTTTTGTCCAATTAATTACCGTATAGCTATTAATTTGTCATGATTTTGATGAGTTTTGCCACAGTCTTTGCAAGATAAAAGAGTTTTACTAAAACAATTGTTAGGTATACAAAATGGAAAATGAATACTTTGGAAGAGAGAATGAACAAAGTGATTTTAAGAATAAAAATAACTCCCATATACCTTTATTTAAAAAAAGATCATTAAAAAATAGATATTATAAAGTAATAATTACTAAGATATAATAAACATTACATACAACAATTGATGGAAGAATAGATGAAAAGATATTATCTTCCCATCAATTTAATGTAACCAAGGCCCATACAAAGGCATTTGATAACATTTATGTATTTTTAGTACCAATTGAATGGGCAAGTAAAAAGGGGTTTCACTAAAACCAAAAAGGTCTATTTAGTTCTAACTGAGTTAAGATCATAACTAAAATAACATATTTTTTTAAGTTATTAAAACAAAATTAATGATAGTAACTTTTTAAATACTAAATTGATAACATGAATGGGTGTCTTTCAAGGACTAACATAATAGTTTGTTCTTTATTCTTTTTGTTCTCTTTATCAGAGTTTACCATTTTTATATTTCTAAAGAATAGAATGATGATCAATAAAGATAATTAAATAATTAAGAGTATATTATGAAATTAACAAGTTCAAAGAAACAATAGTAAAACATATTACAAAACTTTTTAATTTAGCTGCACCCAACTTGATCAATGTATGCAAAGCAATTGAAAAATAATTCAACATGGATTTCACTTTTGATTAATATCATTCCACCAATTAACTGGACAATACTTCGAAATAATACATAAAACACTACATTCATTATACATTAGTTTTAAAATATAACAGAACACTTATAATATTTTGGCGATCACCATTATATATATATATATATATATATATGTAAAGTATGTAAAATCTTAAACTCCCCGCTTTTACCTCATCACATATCACGCCTACATACCCTAGCAAGTAGTGTACCTAAGGTTGGAGATGGATCCTCTGCAATGAGGATCCAAATGCCGTGTGCTTGCAGTGAAATCTGTGTGAGGCACAATTTTAAAAAAAAATTGTAAAAAAAAGAAAAACTTGTGAGCTAATGCAGAGGCAATGTTGGGATCCTCTGCTGTAGAAGATCCCGATCCACCTAAGGTTTAGGCAATTTGTTGCCAAAACCAGGCTGTACCCATCTCGTCGTGGTGACGCGACACGCATCTGCGAACTTCAATCCAGTAGCGTGTAGGTTGCTCATGATCTCTTGCTTCCATGTGGAATTGGAGAAAATCACCAACTCGGAGGCCTTTATCACGAACAAATTTAGACCAGCCCCTTTGGATAACTGGTTTTAGATAAGGCCCCTTGGATCGTTTTATGCAACAAAATGTGTACACTTGGTCTCCACAGCTTACTTGAAACTCCACAGGATCACGTTTATGTGCAACTGGTGGGAGAATGCCTAATTTTTCCAATGGAAAGCTTATCCTATGGTTGATATCAGTATAAGTGAGCTTCTTAAAGAATACTGGCTCTGGTGCCATATCACAAGACGTAGGAGAGCTGGGGTAAGAAGAAAAGAGGTATAAGCTAGGTAGTTTTACATGCAGAGAAATGGCACACACAGAGAACATATATAAAGCCAAAAGCTTTGAAGCAGATGAAGAGAGCAATAAAGAAAGAAAGAAAGAAAGAGCAAGAGAAAGGGACTGAGACAAAAGAAGAAAGATATTTCAAAAGAAAAAAAAAAGACAAGAATGCGAAAGATGGATCCTTAAGTGAAAATAAGGAATATATTGTACGGTTTGGTTTATTCTTTATAGAAGAGGTGAGACATCTGCCACAAAGCTATAGGAGAAATAGTCATGTGATAGTAGTGTCAGACTCTCTATCACAAAAAGACCAACCCCTTTGAAGGGAATGGTTTCAGAGAAGGCCTCTTGCTTCTTTCTATGCAGGAAATTATGGATAATTAAGTAGAACTGCCAAGATAGGTCAAATTCTTGGAGTTGGCCCGTTTAATCCTCTATTTTTAGTGAGTTGGATTTGAATGTTACTTGAGAGTTTATTTTAATATAATCATTTTAACTTAACCCATTTAACCTACAGGTTAAACAGGTCAATCCATTTAATTCGCGGGTGTGGCCATTTGTTTACACCTAAAAATTAAAATCGCAAAATTAAAATGTGAAAAAGTTATGGCCTATGTTAAAATTTTGTCTTAGATATAAACTTATGAGTCCCCTCTCAAGTTCAGTCCAACGCTTCAATAACCCATGTCATAAAATTTCGAAAATTCTCCTTTGTGCAGCAATCTTTCTTTTTGTATATCAAACCAATACGTCATACAATAATCCTTCTTCTCTCTTAGACATCACTTCAAAAATATGAAAAATTGAGCGAAAGAAATCACTAGAGAGAAAAAAACTGAAAATAAGAGAATAGTTTGAGATTGCAAAAAAAAGAACAAATATAAAGAGCATCACCAATAATAAACAAAGGTAAACTTTTGTGACTCTTTTTTTGATAACGTTTCTCACACAGAGTTATTTTAGTAAAACTTGAGTATATTCTTTTAAGTTTGTATAAGAGATTCTAAGTATCCATTATTTTGTTTTCACTTTAATTTGTAATTAGGAATTTTAGATGAAGTTTAAACATTTTCCATAAGTGATTGTATAGTGTCAAGTTGGGAATTAAAATTGGGATGCTGTCATTTTTCTTATTGTTGATTTTCTACACTTACTCCTAATTGTAATATGTGTTGGACATTTGATTAGGAACACTGAATTCTTATTTTGACTTCCTTCAATTTTTTTTTTTTTTAGCGGTCTAGTCCATTTAACTAGGTGATTTAAATGGGATAACCCGTTTAACCATAACTTGTGATAGATTGACTCACATTAGGCGGACTAGCACATTTTGACAACTCTATGATTAAGGATGGACTTTAATTATAGAAGTTATAGCATATGTGACTTTAACATAAAGACGAACAAAAATGAATGAAATATATGTGTGTGTGTGTGTGTGTGTGTGTGTGTGTGTTGAAGAATTAAATTGTTCTTTCAATTACACTTTCTCCCACTTTTAAAATTTAAATATTGTAAGAAAAATATTGGACTAGATTATATTCAATAAAGAAAAAGAAGATGACATTTTTGGTAAGCTCTTTTAAAGTAATACTTATTGTTTTGTGGGGTAAAAAATGAGACATCTTTAGTGCTTATATCCTTATATTAATTGTAACTTCCTTTGAAAAGTTGAAAGATAGAGCACCCAATTAAATTGATGATCACAAGCCAAAAAATAGCTTTCTATACATCATATGACACACATAAAAAGCTATCCACCGCATCCCTCATATTATCCTTTAATTTCTTTCAAAGCACAAAAGAAATGATACACACACACATTGATTAAAAATAAAAATCGATATTTTAAAGTGCAAAATGAATAGCTAGCATACATTATTGCTTGATTATTTAACATTATTAAGAGTAATAACCGGGCAGCATGATAATTGTTCATATTTTCAAGTTGAAAATAAGTGGTCTTGAACTCTTACAAAATATATTTTAATCTTGTAGATAAACAGTTTCGTGGAATTTGGTTTCGCCGTGTTTAAGTGATCTTATGTTTCAATAAAGAAAAAGGTTCCATGAAAGGGGGATCACTAAGCATAGTTAAAAGATTATTATTACCCACGTGGGGTCCGTGAGTGAGGGCTTTCCAAATCATCATTTGTGTCTTTATCGCCTTTCCATGTAAAAAGGATAAGAGGGAGTAGAAAATGAACAAAGGGTATGGAGATTAAAGTTAAAGATCGTCAAACTCATCATCAATCACAAAAATTGAGAATGATTATGACAGTGAGACGTCAATTTCGCTTACAGTTAACCTCTATAAGTGCTTATTACATTAAAAAGGTTAAAATAGTTGTTTTTTTCTCTTAATTTCATTTATTGTTTTAATTTAATCCGTTTCAAAATGATTCATTCAATTTCAAATTCGTCTGAAATGGATTCTTTAAATGAAATTTGTTAAATTTCTAAACTTTTGTTTATACCTAGTTGATACGGAGTCCACATGTCTTTTCTTTTAATTTTTTTTCTCTTAAGATTGACATGGCAGACCAATCACCATATACATAAATAAAAAGATAAAATAAAAGAATATTAAAATAAAACAAAACAAATGCAGAAAGCACGCCTTCCAACCCTCGCTTTGGTTCTTCCTCTGGTCATGGTGGCCGCCTTTCTCTCTGCTTTCATCTTTATGGAATGTGCCCAGAGAGCAAAGTTTTAGGACGAAGGTAGGAAAAAAAAATAGTAGAAAAGGAAGGATTGTTCGTGATGGAAGGCCATTAAGCTTAAGAAATCGAGTAGGATGGGGAAGAGGTGAAGCAGAGTAAGTCACAGACTCACAGGTAATGGTATCAAGTGGGAGCGAGTCACAGGGAAGTGGTAAAGCAAAGTGAGTCATAGGTTGATATGTCGAACAAATTCCATCTTCTATCACGCTATCTTCCTGGCAATAGCACTACGGTTTTATCTATCTTGAGTTTCATAGAATTGTCTCTCATTCAGAATACGAGAATCTAATACCCATTAAAAAAAAAAAAAAAACTGTAAGGTCATTTCAAAAGTCTCTATATTTCTTGTGTTTAATTTGCACAGATACTGAAATTGGAAACTACACAAACGGTCCATATCTTGCTTTTCTTACTATGCTACACATGAGTTGTGGTGAATGAGTTTGTTTCTACGGAAGTGACAAGACCACAACTTGTCCAGCAACAGCCAAAGCGGAGGGTTGGAGGACATCTCAAGTAAGTGATTATGAGAAAGGCTTGCAAAACAGAGCACAACCGTAGATAAGAAAAGCACCGACGAATGACGTTTAATACTAATTGGAATTCAAAAAGTTAACTAAATCATTCATTGCCTTGTTGATGTAGTTCTCTATGATTGATTTAAAGGGAGGCTTAGAAATGGGGGTAAAAAACTAATTTTTATGAAGCCCCCATGGAGCAGAGGTAGCATTCAAATGCCATAATACCCGTTCTTTGTTCTACTCTGTATTTTTAACTTCTCCTCCCTTTGTCTTTAGGTGCAATTGTACTTATTTTGGTCAAAATATTTATATATTATTTCTTATATAATATAATAAATATTTAATACATAGTTTACCTGCTCAAATTTATAAATTTCAAAAATTGTAAAATTATTAGATAAAAAATAATAATAACAAAGAACATATTTACAAAATAACTTTTTAAACTTAACGAATTTATAGAGAATAATTTAATTTCAAGAAAATATTTGTATTAAATATATTAATAATTATAGATATTTCGTAAATTTAATAAAATTTTACAATAAATAAAATTTATAATTCTCAACCTAAAATAAATAGCATTAAAATAAAAGTTTTAAAAACATTTTTAATAAAAAATAATATTGTCTTGACAACATTTTTCCAAGACCATTAAGAAATAATAAACAAATAAAATAGCTATATAAATAATTGAAAAAAAAAAGGAAACAACAAATACATAAGCCTGTCTTGGCAGTTGAACCTTGGCTTAAAGTCATCACAAAAGTCAGGCCTCTTGGTTCCTTAATCAAGCCCCTCTTAGCCAAACAGGTTTGGAGCATCATTGATAATAAGCAAGAGTCTTTCCTTTCTAGAATTCTCAGATCAAACACTATAAAAACAAGGTGCCAGGTACAATTAATAAGCACTCCAATGCTTCGTGATACGAAAAGGAGTTGCAAGAGTCTGCTCTCTAGTTATTTGACACCTAGAATGGCAGATTGGTCTCGGAAAAAGCATTCCCATCAACTATCACTTATGGTGACTCATGCAATCACATTAACAACAAAGTTCTTCAGTGGCCTCTCCGCCAAATGTTGTTGCAGATACTATTTTGCATAGCAAATTGGATTGGAATATAGAACTTTTAGAGTCCTTGTATGATGAAGAATCTAGGAAGAATATTTGGCAGACCTCTTTTTCCGTTTTTATAGGAAGAACCTCTTAATTTGGTCAGGAGATGCCGGTGGTTGCTATTCCGTAAAAAAGGCTTTCAATGCCTTAGGGTGGAGTCAGAACACGCTAATTCGCTTCCTCCCACCAAGTGGGACAGTTTATGGAGAATTAAACTCCCCATGAAGATACTCCTCTTCACTTGGAAACTAATCAGGAAAGCCATTCCTGTGACAGATACAACATCATCTAAATGTTAGGCAGGACTGTTTTCTGTGTGAAGGGAACCCGAGTCGATGGATCACTTATTCCTTCAATGTGATTTTACCCGAGCAGTCTGGTTTGCTCTTGCATTCTCCCTCTGAACGAGTAATCTTACTAACTAGAGGCTTTCTCACTGGTTATCCGAATGGTTCAACGACCAGAAATGTTAGAACTGGGAGGAAAACACGAAAATTATCGCGTTGACTCTGCATAGCATCTGGTAAGCCAAGGATAGTACCATCCGTTAAGGAAACTCCCCGGATCCGCTGGGCCTTGCTAAGAAAGTCGGGTCGTTTTTACTCAAATGACCTTTCTTGGAGAAACCAAAAGCCGAACTCAGTCAGAACAACAATGGGTATAGAGAAAGGCCCAACTCTTAGCACTGCAAACTTCATTTCAAAAGGGGGGCTATCATTGGTCACCGGGGGGGGTAGGTGGGGAATGGGGAAGGGAAGGAAGACGAAAATCAAGGTTATGGGTTTTCTTCAATCAGTCTATAATCAAGTATTTCCAAAAGAACCCTCCAGGTTTTATTACCAAGAAGATTGCCAGACTCAGAGTTACCGGGGAAGCCATCATTTGGATCGCTCAAACTGAGATGATTACGAACTTATTAACCTTTGATTTACAAGTAGTTTTCCTTGACAAGCTGCAGGCTACTCCTTTGAGAAGGAATTGAAGAATGGACCAGTAAGGGAGACCGTGGTGCTGGATCTTCATCAATTACTCAGTTCTTTCAAATCCTTCCGGATACAATATGCTGGTGTTAGTTTAAAAAGGTTGAACCTTGGCTTAATATTATTCTATGTGTAAGTGATGGCAAATCTGTGGCCCTTCCAATGGGCCAAACCGCCGAAGCAAAACCAGAATTGGGGTTAATCAGATTGTGGGAATTTAAAGCCACTCAAAGACTTATAAAACAAGGCGTCAAATTTTCAAACATAACCAATCCCTCTACATGCTTTTAAAATATCAAATAGCCAAAATATGAGCACACACATGACACATGACAATCAATACAGCAAAAAAACAAGAACAAGCTATATGGAATCCTTAATTTCTTTCAGTGAAGACATCAACTAGATACGTCTTTCAGCAATTGAACAAACAATATGAATATATGTATGCAAGTCCATGGCTACCAATATTTTTAAAAATTTCTCTAAAAGAATGGACTTCAAGTTAGTAAAATGATATTATTGTTCCAAGTATAATTTTATAATATAAATGGCAGAAGCAAGATACTCTTTTGGAAATAGAAAATGGAATTGAAAGTGCAATTAATCTATTCTCAAATCTCAAGTATATCATTAAAGTAAATAATGTTATCTTTCTCATGAATGCCTAAGAATTTCAGTATTTCATCTATGTGAAATATGGACATGAAGCTACTCCTCAGATGGCAGCACATCCCTATCTGTCATGGCTAGATAGAAATTGCCCACTGTCACTTTTCTTTCCCTGGTGGGAAAGGGACAGCTTTATGTAACGTTTTTATTCTTTTCAACAGTTATAAATCTAATGAAAATAAAAAGAAAAATAATGTAAATATTTGAGAGATGATAAATGTACATACATATGAATAGAAGTCTCACGTGTAACCAGGTGCAAGTGTAATCATACATTTATGAATCTAACAAGCTAACATAAATTATTATTTGTATATAAGACAAATAAGACTGAATAGTATCTTCTTCATGACTACCGTAACTTAAAATTTTAAGTTATTAATTAATAAAAATTTAAAAATAATTTTAAATTAAAATACATTTTTGATGATTTAATTTTATTTTAAATTTTACTTTCGCTTCTAATATTCATTTTATTTTAATTTTGTCCCTTAACTATGTTCACTTTATCTCTTAATTTTTTTTTTCAATATGGTTTTTTAATTTTATTTTAAATTTCAATTTCATATATTAATTTCATTTTGTTATAATTTGATCTTTTTAACTTACAAAAATCAATTTTTTCCTTCTCTCCAATACTCCCAAATTATTTAATAGACAGGTTATTAAAATTGAGTCACTAAGAAATCTTGTAGAACTTTTACTATTATGCATTTGAATTTGATAGTATTTGAAATAAGAAACTGTTTGAGTAGTTTAAAAATTAAATGACTAAATTAGAATAAAATAAATTAAGAAATAAAAGAGAAATTAGTTATAAAGTTCAAGAATTAAATTAAAATAAAATAAAGTGAAGAAGCGAAAATAAAATCTAAAATTAAATTAAATAATAAAATTAAAACTAAATAAAAATAAAACCTTAAATAAAATTAACAAACTAAAAGTACATTTTGAATTTAATTTTATTATAATCTCAAACCAAATTTGGACGATAATTGGATTCTTATTTCATTATACTTTTACCTATTTTGTTAGCATAAATATATATATTTAAAGTATCAACATAATATATATTTATTTATATCAATAAAATTTAATAGAATATTAACAGAATTTTAATAGTAAAAAATAAATTTTAAATTTTAAGAGTTTAATTACAAAATTTTAAACTATAGAAACTAAATTAAAAATTGAATGAAAACTCTAAAAACCAAAAATATAATTTTTTCATTAAAAAAAGTCACCCAACCATCCTAACTTCAAATGAGCCGACATCAATTGCCAAATTAAAAAAAAAAACCAACGTCAATTCGGCTGCAAATTTACATTCTTTATATTCTCTTTTTGTCATAACAATATGTTTGGGTTGAAAAATCTTACCATAATATTTTAAAAAAATTATGTAAATATTTTTGTCCTATTAAGCGATTGATATCTCTATAATTATTTCTCTTTTTATCATATATATTATTTATCATGCATTGGTTAATATGTGTATATATAAGAAGAATTATTTGATACCGGAATCAATTAAAATTAATTTTATACAATCAAATAACATTTCATAGGATTCTTTTTTTTTGGGGGCCGGGGGGGGGGGGGAATCTATCATTAAATTAATAATGATTTTATTATGAAAAAAATTTAACACTAATCCAGAATTATTTTATACCCTATCACTTAATTTAAAAACTAACACACAATATATATTTTAAATATAAGGAATTTTTAATTATCTGATTACATATTTATAGTTATTCGAATTTTATAAATTTTGATATGAAATATTAGCATAATAATTACAATTAATCTAACGGGTGAATGGATGAAAATCATACTCTATAATAAACTATTCAGGAGTACAAAAATGTTAAAAGCCAATTTGGATGAGCTTTTTCTTTACTAAAAGAAAGACATTTTTATTTAAAAGGTACTTTTATGAATCAAGTTTGGATGAGTTTTTCAAAAAAGTAAAAGCACCAAAAGGACAGCCAAAATTAACGCGGCTTTCTTCAATTTTGTAAGATTCTGGGTCCGCTTCGTTGAAAAGAGAAAGTTTCAAAGTAGCTGTATATTACAGTTTCTGTACGGCCAATGTCATTTTTCTCAGTTTGGATCCCTCGCTTTGTAATTCTCTCTGCTGTGCAGGGGATTCAAGCAACACCAAAAATAAATAAATTAATTAATTAAAAAAAATATCTCAGCTTCTCTATTTGGGGACAAACCATATAATACTGCGCTAAAAAGAAACGTAAAGAATCGAAACGCCATTTTTCTAACTTGTAATCCAATGGGTCTTATCCTCAAGTGCACCATTTTTTACCCTGCATAAAGAAGCATTATTGGATCACTTTTGGAGAGAACATCACGATGACGCAAGCTGCAAGTAGATTATGATTACTTGATACGAGAGAACCATGCTAGTAATGAATAATTAAATTTTAGAATAAGTTTTGTTTATTTATTATAAGCAACTAAATTGTATAATAATACCATATGTTCATTAAAATAATTTTCACAGTAAGAAGAACTATTAAAATTTTATGTCCAAACAACTTTATAATTTAAGAAATAATTTCTATTATCACACCCTTTTTTTTTTAAGTTTATTCAAATAGACACAAAATCTTAAACTGGTGTGAATTGTATATATATATATATGTAGACAGAGAGAGAGACCCAATGTTAATACATGAAGTCTATGGATTGTTTTCACTATATACTATTTTCAGAGTCCAATTCTTTTCAATGCGACTTTTTCCCATTTACTCACAACCCAATAATCTCTCTTTAAGTGTGAGTTCATTACACAAATATACTTTCGTTTTTTGAACTTTTTCAACAAGTAGCCCACTTACAGGAGCCCATTGGGCTGACCCCTTACTACTAAGCTTTCTACTCTAAGCATGTGCCTTCCAATCTCTATGAGCCTACTGCCTTAAGCGTGCATAAACTAGGCTTCTATTCACCTGGGCCACCATGTTCTCAAGCTCAATATGAATTACTTGGGATGAATTCTGTATGGCTATAATTTTTGGCTCTGAATAGATAAACATGGATGGATTCTGCATTGTGCTTTGTTTTTGCTTCTGCACAAACTTCTTAGAAGACCTTAAATATGATTTTAGTTTTTCATCTGCCATAATGTTTTGGTTCAGAGGGAAGGAAGTTAGATAAAAGCCTTCCAATACTCCCTGTTTTTTGTTTTGGCTGTGTTAGCGGTGTTCCATAGCTATTTTCTATGCATACAAAAGCGTCATCTACATGGTGAGGTAATTGAAATATATTTCAATCCTTCTTTTGTAAGTGGATTTTTGTTTGAGAACTAAGGCATTTACTATTTGACCATTCTTTGAGGTAAACTGCTGTTATAAATACTAATTGCCCTTTATTTTTTTATTTTTCCTCGTATTGCATTTGAGCCGTACAATTTGATGAAGAGTCATTTGAGAATATCTAGAAGGGGGAGATTAAAAAAACTTATATAGTTTTTTATATATTTTTTTAATTAAAACATAACAATTTATAAGTTTTTAATAATGACATAAAAAATGTATACTTTTTATAGATATTTATATTATTTTTTAATTAAACTATATATTTTTTATGTTATTATTGACAAATTCTACACCTCTCATATTTTAATTAAAGAATATAATAAAAAAATAAATTATACTTAAATTTAATCTTTAAAAAAAGAAGAAGCTTTCACTAGTTTTTATTTATTTCATTCTTGTGATGTGTTCTATACTTTTGAATAATATGATACTTAATTCACATATTCTCAAAAAGGCACAATGATTTACTTGTTTGATTTTATTTTATTTACTTCATTTTTTAATTTTATGTTTTAAAGATATTATCATGCGTGTTAGACCCCTTTTTTTTAAAAAAATATTATTTCCAAAAATTTAAAAATTAAACAAGAGAGAAAATAAAGAGGATTAAAAGGTGAAATTGATTGATTTCACAAATTAAAACATATCAATTAATTGTTTATTAGACCATATTAGTTGCTTCTTTTCTTATTTTTGCAAAACAATAAAAATCACTAACAACCTATGAGATTTTTTATTTGAATTACATAAATTTTGATTTCTTTTAATAGGATATGTAAGTTTTAAATTTTTATTGTTACATCAAGTTTATCTTTTTAAATATTTCATTATGTTCTTTATTTTATTTTAATTAATTTATTTTTTCTTTTTTGTCATTTTCTTTGCATGTGTGTTTGATGAGGATGATTAAAGTAAGATTAAGGATATACTAATCTTAAAACATTAACTTAAGGTAATTTTTTCTAAACATAAGTATTATGGAATGTTCAATACTTTTCCATGCACAACCAAGGTTTATGGACCATTCATTTCTTAAAATGAGCTTTTTCAATGTTTTGTCTTTTAAAATAATTAAAATTTTGGTATTAACTTTACTAAATTTTCATTTTTGAAAACCACTTCACTTTTTAGTGTAATAGAATCTTTTAAAAGATAAAAGAATAATTTACTCAAAAAGGAAAAAGAATACCTATATGAATGATGATAGCTAGCCATAATAGGCCTTCTAATTATATAAGAACAAAAACAAACTTACGAAAAGAGTATTAATAAATAAAAAAATAACTAAAATTATCACTAAACGTGCTTAAACAACAAACTTTTTAGCTTGAAATCCGCCCTGGGCAATTGCAATTGGTCCAAGTGTGCCTTATAGATAATATTTTTGTTTATATTTAAAGTTTTTATTTTTGGCTTTTGAAAAAATATATATAATTAAAAAAAACAAAGCACACCAAAAATACAATAGTATCATAAAAAAAAAACTTGAGTGTTCAGTCCCAACTAAAACAGAAAAGCAGAAGATTTCCAACTTAATCATCTCCCTGTCCCATCTTTAGGTTTCATCAACGTAACAGAAAGCATTCAGTCCTATACCTAAATGGGGCTAAGACCACTCAGTTAGTGAGAGACATCTCCTTGTTGACACGTGGGTTAATAAAGAATTGAGGCCCCCTATTTTAATTTACATGGAATATTTTGTTGGTGCTTCGGATAAAAATATTTTCTAGATAAAATATCAAAAGATAAAACACTTATCGTAAAAATTTAGATAAAAATATTATTAACAGTAGGTATGTTGCAAAAAAAATTAAACTTGTTTTAGTCAATTTTTAAAAGTTGGGAGGAACAATCTGCAAACTTGCATAGCTTCCTAAACCAAAGGAATTCATTCGCGCCCCCCCCCCCCCCCCCCCCAAAAAAAAGAAATCAGGATGCCATGTCTTTTCTGCTCTAGGGTTGACGAAGGCAGAAGGGAAGAGAAGATCGGCTGATAATGTAGGCCCAATCTGAGTCCAAAACTTACAGGCCACTACGAAGTCCAATTCTTATGTTCTTAACACTTGCCTATGAATCTATCTAAATTTTAGGCCCACGATGATTTTGCAGGCGTTTAGTAGTAGTAGTAATAATAATAATAATAATTTTTAAAAGTTATGGCACTATATGTTTTTTAGATGTATTTTATATTAATAAATTGATATTTTACAATATAAAATAATTAGCTCAATATTTAGTGTCGTTATAAAAATGTCGTCTCCAAGAAGATTAATGCTATGACTTCTCACATAAATGTTTCATAAGATGTTACAAAATATTACGATAAAAAATCCATCTCTAAATATAACTTTTACAATTGTGGAGTAAACATGAGTCGTTGCAAATTTTTCCTCAACTAATCACATAATGTCATTACAATAGTAAGTTATTTTTTGTTTGTTACGTGCATAAATTGTTTCGCATTTTTAATTTCAACTACGGTCCCTTTAGTAAGATTTTAGTTATAATATTACAAACCATTTCACTTATGCAAAGACTCATATAAACATGGACCAAAACATTGGACAAAGGGGAAGAAACAATACCATTCGCATAAAATCCTAAATCCATATTATTTTAGATCCTATACTTTTATTCTCATTCGCCATTAAATGAATTTTATGGTATAAATTTATGTTTCATGTGCACTAGTAATTAAGACAAATGCTAATAACATTTCTTTCAACATAATATAGGCTAATTGTCTCCCGAACAAAAAAGAAGCACCTTTTTTCTTTACTATAAGTATTAGGTTTTTTTTGATATATCTGAGTTTAATATTTATTTCATTTTTCTCTTAACTGTCAAAATGTTGTGCCTCTTTTATTTTTTTTATTTTTCATAATCCACACAATAAAATGAAGAAGCATCCACTTATAATATATATATATATATATATATTGCCTGAATAATATTTCTACTGTCATTTATTGGCTAAATGCACGTTTGAACATTTTCGGCAAAAACTGCATTGAAAAAATATTAATAAAAAATTTAACATTTTTGCTAGAATATAAAATCGATTTAATTTTTTTTTTAAAGAAAATATTTTCAAACGGTTATATGGCCTTTGATAATTTGTGCGTCATTGTCCCATTCGAAATAGACGACAAATAATAATTCACGTTTTGTAGAAACTCTTTATTTCCACAAAATTTATAAACAAGGAGGATACATTACCCACTAATAATCAATAGGTGTACCGTTTTCCCGACGGAAGATGCTTCTGAGTTGGAGAGACGAGAGAAATGTCAGATTCATGGGGATTTATTTGAGTGGATCTCACAGGTTGCTCTTTTTCTTCCTCTTCTAGAATCTTTTGTTTTTCAATTTTCCTTCGTGAGTGGTAGGCCGTGGTGGGCCATTTTCGCAATCAGTATTAGGCTAAACTTTGCTGTCCAATGGCCCAATCAGGCCCAGTTTCCATTTAACAATTTTTTTGGGTGTGAAAATTGGAATATTGTTTGACTAATATATTACATCAATTTAATTTTCAAAAA